>JAIOJX010000024.1:62505000-63955000 GCA_022376925.1 Tragulus kanchil
AATGGACATTTTTTTCAAATTCCAAGTGAAAAGGCATTCATTATTTATGTAATAATCCCCATATGATTTAATGGCTTGTTTCCAAGTGGAGGGTATAATGTTTTCTGCAAATGAAAATATTACAGACTGAACACAGTCTATCTGATAGGCTTTAGAAAATATAAACAGACCTGTACCAGTGCCATGGACTCCATATTTCATTCTTAAATTATTGCTCTTTCTGTGGCCATTTTATGAATTCAGGGGGGTTTATTGTTAGATAGAGTCATTCTCTACATATTAAAGACTTCTGCAAGTTGACATTTCAGGAAAGGACAGATAATAAAGGAGGATGGGGAGGAATTGTTCCTTGTTCTCACAGCTGTGAGAACTATTATTAGTGAAAAACACCCTAAGAATATATTTCATTTTTGACAAGCAATCTCTGTCAAATGATGGCTTGTCAGCATTTGGTGATATTTTGAAAAGAATGTCAGGTGCAGTAGAGGAAAGAATCACTAGTTTAGTGACTGGTTAAAACAATACATTCCATTTGATTTCTGAATATATTTGATATCATCAAAACTAAAAGCTTCATTTCTTCTCATTCTGAAACCATATTTTCTCTATTTTGGGGGTGGGAAGAAGAAAACAGAGTTTAGTGTCAATCTATTCTTGCTTCTTCCTTGGATCTATTTGAAATTACAACTACAGCGGAAATACTTTAAACTCCCAGTTGCAGGACTCCCTTCCCTCTGACATATGTAGGATGGTAATCTTTTAGGTGTTTCGTGTATGTAAAATCTTATATTTTTAAACTCCCCTAATATGAATTGTATTTTCTTTCCTGCTAAGGAAAACAGTCCTAGTACTTTTATCCTGATCTAAAACAAACTACTCAATTATACTTCAATTAAAAAATAATGATAAAAAATACAAGAAACCACTAAATGTGGAAGAGGAGTTTTCACCTTGCCATCTACTAGCTCTACAGTAGTGTCTCCTGATCTGTGGTTTTGCTTTCCAGTGTTTTAGTTACCTTTTCTCAATTGTGGTTTGAATATATTCAATGGAAATAGAGCTAAACAATTCATGACTTTTAAGCTTTCCTGCATACCAAAGTAATGAATTCTCACACCCTCTTACTCTGAACTGCCTGGGATCCCCACTCATGGACACAGCCAGTTCCTTCCATCCAACCATCCCTATGGTCATGGCTCAATGACCCAGGATCATCTGAAGTAGATAATTTTCCTTCTGACATCTTGTCAAAAGGTCGACATTAGCCTAATGCTGCATCACCATATGTAGTCATTCTCCTCACTCCATCTCATCACCTGGGCATTTTACCACCTCCCAACATCACAGGAAGAAAGATGAGCACAGTACAACATGATATTTTAAAACAAAGAGGGAGAGAGACCACATCCACGTAACTTTCATTATAGTATGTTATTATAATTGTTCTTTTCGATTCTTAGATATTGTTAATCGCTTACTGTTCATCACTTATAAATAAAACTCTATCACAGGTGTGTATGCATATATAGGAAAAAACATAGTGTATAGAGGGTTTGGCATTCTCCATGCTTTCAGACTTTCAGTAAGGGTCTTGGAAGTCCCATGGATAAGTCAGGGGCTGGACAGGGCTAGAGGCTGCTGTGTAAATTAGATAACTTGGACATGATACTGTGTTTATATGTTTGTGTATGTATGCATGTTTACACATCCCTATTTTTTTCATTTTTTAATGAAGATACTAACAGGACTCTACTCACTGATGTGGATTCAGTGAGTTGATGTGAAACACAATGTTGCCTGGCAGAGAGTAATTATAGAGTAAATGTGGGCTTCTCTTCTGTGTCATGTGCCAATTGAAATACATATGCAGTATTTAATCTAAAGATGCATTGCAGGCCCTCATGATTGAAACTGGTGTGATAAATTGATGGTAGCCAATAGTACAAAATGAATCCCTTTAGCATAGAGCCTGCAATTAAAAAAAAGTAGGTGGTCTCAAAAGTAATTGTTTTATAAGAAAACTCATTTCAAGAGAAGGTTCCAGTGCCCGCTGTATCTGTAGATGTATACGTAACCTCAGGCAAGTCACTTAGATTTGTAACATCCTAGGCATTCAAAACTAGTATTTGAAGCTAGTAAATTTGAACTAATTATAATTAGAGAAATTGAAGTTAGAAATCACATAGCTAATTGGTGGTGAAATTTGAACTCTCTGTACAGTGTTACTCAATTTTACTGCATTAATGGAGTCAACAAATATTTTATTAGCAACCACGCTAAACCAGCCAATCAATGTCAACATCTATAAAGTGAGATTGGGTAGACACCTTCTGTGATGGACTCTCAGGCTCTCAAATCCTCTTTCTCTATGAAACAAAATTAGGAACCATTCTAACCACTTAATTGATTCATTAAGGGTTTCAGAAGTGTGAATCAAACTTTGAGACAATTTGCTTAAGGCATGAAGAATTCAGAAGCTCTGGTGTCTAGCAGCTTTGGGGAAAGAAGGCAGTTTCTCTCAGTTCCAATGTTTCTGGTTGAAGAGTTGGAATAATACATAAGTGAGCTATGTTACATAAAAGTGCCAGTGTGACTCAGCTCTACAAATTCTAGCTTCTCACTGTTTCTAACCCTGGAAGTAGGTAGGTGTGCAGAAATATTAAGACCACGTTTCATCCCATTGCTCCACAGTTTGTGAGATTGGATTTGTGAGGTAGTCACTCTTCAGATATCAAAAGGTTTTTTTTTTTCCTCTAAACTATTTTGTAACATCACTACTTTTCCTTTTTTGCAATCATGAAATGTAGTGGTGTATGATATCCAACCTCAATTTTTGGTAGAGGAAATTGAGAGACAGACGACTTCACAGCCAGTTTACTACGCCAGAGGTATATCCTAGATCTTATGAACTCTATTTTCTGATTTGGTGTGAGTGATACTGCATGCCTACTTTCTCATATATTGTTAGGTGCTTTAACACAGATCATCTTGAAAGAAATATCACTAAATTGTTTTATATTTTTGAGGTTATGCAGTGCCTTCAGACTTAACGTTGTTGTGTCTTTCTTGAGAATTGATGCCTTTATTGCTCTGAAATGTCCACATTAATCTCTAGTAACAACTAGACTTAAATTGGCCTTGCTTTGTAATAGTGTACCTATAGAAGTTGGCATTCACTTGATATAACTTCATGCTTTCATTTTTAATCTTTCCATTTCCTAATCTTTTAGGGTATTCTAAATAATATATATGGTAAGTTTATAAAAGAGATCTGTCATTACAATTCTGGATTTATTTTTATTTTTATTATTTGTTTCATTTTTGGCTATTCTGGGTTTTCACTGGTGTCACAATCTCTTCTCTAGTTGCAGATGAGTGGGGGGCTACTCTCTAGTTGAGCTGACATTAGATGTGATTATGATGACATAGCAAAGGTCTGTGGTCCTAGGTCTACAAATGTGTGGTGAGGAATTAGAACAGACAGGAGACAGGCCATTTGACACCTGACTGCCTCGCCGTGTTAGAACATGACATTGACTCCAAGCCTTAAAATACCCATGTGGAGTCCGTGCTCACCTCATTCACACAGGAGCTCCCTGGACGCTGAACCTCTCAGAAGGAAAGAGTCTCCTCTGGAAAAGGAGCATCAGGATTGCTTGGGAGCATAACAGAGGTGGGCGCAGGGCCGGGCCAGGCCCCGGAGGCACTGCTGCTTGGGAGGAGCCACTTCACCTTTGTATCAGCTATTAAAAATAGAATTTGGATCCTTTGGTCAGGTTCTCCTGAATTCTTTTAAGAGATGTCCATGTTCAACTGCTTGAGCTTTGTTTTTGGCAACCCCTGCCGGAAGTTGCTTGCAAACTGTTCTTCACCTTATTTCCAAGACTGAGGAACTATTTCACTACTTTTCCTTTTTTGCAATCATGAAATGTAGTGGTGTATGATATCCAACCTCAATTTTTGGTAGAGGAAATTGAGAGACAGACGACTTCACAGCCAGTTTACTACGCCAGAGGTATATCCTAGATCTTATGAACTCTATTTTCTGATTTGGTGTGAGTGATACTGCATGCCTACTTTCTCATATATTGTTAGGTGCTTTAACACAGATCATCTTGAAAGAAATATCACTAAATTGTTTTATATTTTTGAGGTTATGCAGTGCCTTCAGACTTAACGTTGTTGTGTCTTTCTTGAGAATTGATGCCTTTATTGCTCTGAAATGTCCACATTAATCTCTAGTAACAACTAGACTTAAATTGGCCTTGCTTTGTAATAGTGTACCTATAGAAGTTGGCATTCACTTGATATAACTTCATGCTTTCATTTTTAATCTTTCCATTTCCTAATCTTTTAGGGTATTCTAAATAATATATATGGTAAGTTTATAAAAGAGATCTGTCATTACAATTCTGGATTTATTTTTATTTTTATTATTTGTTTCATTTTTGGCTATTCTGGGTTTTCACTGGTGTCACAATCTCTTCTCTAGTTGCAGATGAGTGGGGGGCTACTCTCTAGTTGAGCTGACATTAGATGTGATTATGATGACATAGCAAAGGTCTGTGGTCCTAGGTCTACAAATGTGTGGTGAGGAATTAGAACAGACAGGAGACAGGCCATTTGACACCTGACTGCCTCGCCGTGTTAGAACATGACATTGACTCCAAGCCTTAAAATACCCATGTGGAGTCCGTGCTCACCTCATTCACACAGGAGCTCCCTGGACGCTGAACCTCTCAGAAGGAAAGAGTCTCCTCTGGAAAAGGAGCATCAGGATTGCTTGGGAGCATAACAGAGGTGGGCGCAGGGCCGGGCCAGGCCCCGGAGGCACTGCTGCTTGGGAGGAGCCACTTCACCTTTGTATCAGCTATTAAAAATAGAATTTGGATCCTTTGGTCAGGTTCTCCTGAATTCTTTTAAGAGATGTCCATGTTCAACTGCTTGAGCTTTGTTTTTGGCAACCCCTGCCGGAAGTTGCTTGCAAACTGTTCTTCACCTTATTTCCAAGACTGAGGAACAGAAAAGAGCCTCTGTTTTGAGGAGGTGGAAGTTAGGTATACATTTATTTTTTACTGTGACTTGTTCAGGACCACATTTTACAAAATGCCTTGTTTCCTTTATTATTGTTTCTGGAAAGGAAAATTCTATTAAAACTTTTAGTTTGAAAATAGAATAGTTTTTTTTAATTAAGGCTTATTTTGGAAAAAAACAGTTTAATTCAAATGTATGCCAGTACCTTCCAAAGTGAGGTAATATTCAGAGACAGTTATCCTGGTCAGATGGCTTAGAGAAATTTCTGGAATATTCACATTCGAAGATTCCTTATTAATGAATGTCTTTGACTTAAATCTAACCAAAAACTGCAACATTATTCATTCTTTGTACATTTTCATTATATAGTGTTAACAAGCTTAGTTGCAAACAAATAAAATACTTAAGCTATTTGTTTAAAAAAAAAAAAAAAGAAAGTGAGTTCTCTGTCTGAGGTAGGGATTAAAGTTGGCTTTTCTTTTTTTTTTTTTTTTACTCATGAAAATATCCTAGGGCTTCCCCTGGTGGTCCAGTGGGTAAGGACACCGCCTTGCAGTGCAAGGGGCGTCGGTTTGAGCCCTGGCCTGGGAAGATCCCACGTGCCGCGGAGCGGCTGGACTGATGTGTCCAATCACCGAGCCGGTGCTCTGGAGCGCATGCGCCCAGAGCCAGCGCTCTGCAACGACAGAGGCCACCACGATGGGAGGCCCACAGGAGCCAAAGAACGAAGACGAATGAAAATAGAGAAATGAAAGACCAATAGAAGTGGCCCGCCCACTCCCCCCCCCCCCCCACCCCACCCCCCCCCCAAAGTAAAAAAAAAAAAAAATCTTTAAAAAAAAAAATCCTATATTCCTGGGACTTCCCTAGTGGTCCACTAGTTAACATTTTGCCTTCCAGTGCAAGGGGTGTAGGGACGATCCCTGGTTGGTGAGCTATGATCCCACATACCTCACAGCCAAAAAAACCAGAACATAAAACAGAAACAGTATTGTAACACATTCAATAAAGACTTTAAAAATTGTTCATATCCAAAAAAAAAAGTCTATAGGCAACCCCTCCCGGAAGTTGCTTACAGACTGTCCTTCACCTCATTTCCAAGGCTGAGGAACAGACAGCAGCCTCTGTTTTGAGGAGGTGGAAGTTAGGTATACATTTATTTTTTACTGTGACTTGTTCAGGACCACATTTTACAAAATGCCTTGTTTCCTTTATTATTGTTTCTGGAAAGGAAAATTCTATTAAAACTTTTAGTTTGAAAATAGAATAGTTTTTTTTAATTAAGGCTTATTTTGGAAAAAAACAGTTTAATTCAAATGTATGCCAGTACCTTCCAAAGTGAGGTAATATTCAGAGACAGTTATCCTGGTCAGATGGCTTAGAGAAATTTCTGGAATATTCACATTCGAAGATTCCTTATTAATGAATGTCTTTGACTTAAATCTAACCAAAAACTGCAACATTATTCATTCTTTGTACATTTTCATTATATAGTGTTAACAAGCTTAGTTGCAAACAAATAAAATACTTAAGCTATTTGTTTAAAAAAAAAAAAAAAGAAAGTGAGTTCTCTGTCTGAGGTAGGGATTAAAGTTGGCTTTTCTTTTTTTTTTTTTTTTACTCATGAAAATATCCTAGGGCTTCCCCTGGTGGTCCAGTGGGTAAGGACACCGCCTTGCAGTGCAAGGGGCGTCGGTTTGAGCCCTGGCCTGGGAAGATCCCACGTGCCGCGGAGCGGCTGGACTGATGTGTCCAATCACCGAGCCGGTGCTCTGGAGCGCATGCGCCCAGAGCCAGCGCTCTGCAACGACAGAGGCCACCACGATGGGAGGCCCACAGGAGCCAAAGAACGAAGACGAATGAAAATAGAGAAATGAAAGACCAATAGAAGTAGCCCGCCCACTCCCCTCCCTCCCCAACCCGACCCCCGCCCAAAAGTAAATAAATAAATAAATCTTTAAAAAAAAAAAAAATCCTATATTCCTGGGACTTCCCTAGTGGTCCACTAGTTAACATTTTGCCTTCCAGTGCAAGGGGTGTAGGGACGATCCCTGGTTGGTGAGCTATGATCCCACATACCTCACAGCCAAAAAAACCAGAACATAAAACAGAAACAGTATTGTAACACATTCAATAAAGACTTTAAAAATTGTTCATATCCAAAAAAAAAAAAAGTCTATAGTCTTGGCTTAATCATTTGATCTGTTATTCTCTTTTGAACTTAAGGTAAAAGCTTAGATTATTAATTTTGTACATATTTTCCTTTCTAATCTTTAAATTTTAGCTTCAACTTCCAAATATTTTTCATTAAATTCTAATTTTTATTTTTTTAATGTTTATGTTTTTTTTTTTTTTTGACTTTTCTTAGACTAATGTATTCTTTTGAGGTGTTTTTACCTTTTTTTTTTTTTCCTTTTCTGCTAGACAATGTAGCATCTTTATTTCTAATATCATTTTGTCAGTGAGCATTTTCCATGTGATTTCAGTCCTCTGAAATATATTGAGACATGTTTTACAAATTGGCATATAATCTATCTCAGGGAACATCTCTGTGCAGTAGGAAACAAGTATAGTTTTTGACTGTTGGATATAGTTTTCTATAAATGTCAATCAGGTCAAGTTAATTGACTGTAGTTTTCAAATATCCTACATATCTGTTGTTTTTTCTTGATTTGTTCTATCAATCACTGAAGGGAGTTTTAAAATCTTACACTGTGCTTATCGATTTGTCTATTTTGAATTCTGTCAGATTTACTTAATGCATTTAAAGCTCTGTTCTGGGAGGAAATAAGCATTTTGAAGTTTGTGTGCTTGAGAAATTGATGATTTTATCATTGTAAAAATGTCCCTCTTTATTTCTTTACCTTCAAGTCTACCTTAATATAGTCAAATCACTTTATTCTTCTTGGTGTTTATATCCCTTATCTTTATTAAATAAAAATTCTGACAATAGAAATATTTCACATCACAACTGCTGACCTTTGTCTATGGTTCCTGCATCTTTTGAAATCGTTTTATTTTGAGCTAGGTAGTGTCTTTAAAGTACTTCTAATAAACAGCATAGAGTTGAATTTTCCTTTTAATTTAAACTGTCAGGGACTTCCTAGTGGTCCACTAGTTAACATTTTGCCTTCCAGTGCAAGGGGTGTAGGGACGATCCTGGTTGGTGAGCTATGATCCCACATACCTCACAGCCAAAAAAACCAGAACATAAAACAGAAACAGTATTGTAACACATTCAATAAAGACTTTAAAAATTGTTCATATCCAAAAAAAAAAAGTCTATAGTCTTGGCTTAATCATTTGATCTGTTATTCTCTTTTGAACTTAAGGTAAAAGCTTAGATTATTAATTTTGTACATATTTTCCTTTCTAATCTTTAAATTTTAGCTTCAACTTCCAAATATTTTTCATTAAATTCTAATTTTTATTTTTTTAATGTTTATGTTTTTTTTTTTTTTTGACTTTTCTTAGACTAATGTATTCTTTTGAGGTGTTTTTACCTTTTTTTTTTTTTCCTTTTCTGCTAGACAATGTAGCATCTTTATTTCTAATATCATTTTGTCAGTGAGCATTTTCCATGTGATTTCAGTCCTCTGAAATATATTGAGACATGTTTTACAAATTGGCATATAATCTATCTCAGGGAACATCTCTGTGCAGTAGGAAACAAGTATATTTTTTGACTGTTGGATATAGTTTTCTATAAATGTCAATCAGGTCAAGTTAATTGACTGTAGTTTTCAAATATCCTACATATCTGTTGTTTTTTCTTGATTTGTTCTATCAATCACTGAAGGGAGTTTTAAAATCTTACACTGTGCTTATCGATTTGTCTATTTTGAATTCTGTCAGATTTACTTAATGCATTTAAAGCTCTGTTCTGGGAGGAAATAAGCATTTTGAAGTTTGTGTGCTTGAGAAATTGATGATTTTATCATTGTAAAAATGTCCCTCTTTATTTCTTTACCTTCAAGTCTACCTTAATATAGTCAAATCACTTTATTCTTCTTGGTGTTTATATCCCTTATCTTTATTAAATAAAAATTCTGACAATAGAAATATTTCACATCACAACTGCTGACCTTTGTCTATGGTTCCTGCATCTTTTGAAATCGTTTTATTTTGAGCTAGGTAGTGTCTTTAAAGTACTTCTAATAAACAGCATAGAGTTGAATTTTCCTTTTTAATTTAAATCTTGTCCACTTTAATACTTTCTCTTTTCATTGTAGTATTTATTCTGTTTTATGGGAACTTTTCATGCTGCTGAGTTCCCTGTAATGATTTCAAAATCCAACTATCTAAGGTGATCTAAGGCAGACTGAGAGACATATATTTACTTAGGGAGAAAAGATCTCCTGAAGACAGGTGACAACCTATGGCAGGGCCAGGAGAGAGGTAGTAGGCCAGCTTTCTTTTGCAGGCAGAGGCTAGAGGGACAGCCTTCTTGCAAGATGTCCATGTGTCGACAAATAATATCTCCTGCTGCAGAAACCTACTCTAACTGCTGTGGAGGAAGGCTAGTCATTTTTATGACTCAGTCACTACTGATGAGAATAGTTCTTAAAGATCCTACCACAAAAGTTGAGCAAGGCTTAGTGATTTAAAAAAATAAAAATAAAAAAAGTACACAATCGTCACCTGAGGACTGAGTTATACTTCCGTTACAAGTTAAAGCACATGAAACAGAATATGACTCCACCATGGGGCTTTCATCTTCCATGTTCCTACCAGCTAATGTCAAGGTCCAAGTAGAACACAATCACTGCTATACTTTTTGAAAGTCTCTATTAACTGTAATAAACTATCAGTGTTAATGGCATCTGAGTGCCCTGTCAAAACAGTTGCAGTGGTGTTCTGTGTAAAGCATATTAAATAAGCTACACAAACTTGTATTTTTCAAAAATTTTTTGTCTATTTTGAATTCTGTCAGATTTACTTAATGCATTTAAAGCTCTGTTCTGGGAGGAAATAAGCATTTTGAAGTTTGTGTGCTTGAGAAATTGATGATTTTATCATTGTAAAAATGTCCCTCTTTATTTCTTTACCTTCAAGTCTACCTTAATATAGTCAAATCACTTTATTCTTCTTGGTGTTTATATCCCTTATCTTTATTAAATAAAAATTCTGACAATAGAAATATTTCACATCACAACTGCTGACCTTTGTCTATGGTTCCTGCATCTTTTGAAATCGTTTTATTTTGAGCTAGGTAGTGTCTTTAAAGTACTTCTAATAAACAGCATAGAGTTGAATTTTCCTTTTTAATTTAAATCTTGTCCACTTTAATACTTTCTCTTTTCATTGTAGTATTTATTCTGTTTTATGGGAACTTTTCATGCTGCTGAGTTCCCTGTAATGATTTCAAAATCCAACTATCTAAGGTGATCTAAGGCAGACTGAGAGACATATATTTACTTAGGGAGAAAAAGATCTCCTGAAGACAGGTGACAACCTATGGCAGGGCCAGGAGAGAGGTAGTAGGCCAGCTTTCTTTTGCAGGCAGAGGCTAGAGGGACAGCCTTCTTGCAAGATGTCCATGTGTCGACAAATAATATCTCCTGCTGCAGAAACCTACTCTAACTGCTGTGGAGGAAGGCTAGTCATTTTTATGACTCAGTCACTACTGATGAGAATAGTTCTTAAAGATCCTACCACAAAAGTTGAGCAAGGCTTAGTGATTTAAAAAAATAAAAATAAAAAAAGTACACAATCGTCACCTGAGGACTGAGTTATACTTCCGTTACAAGTTAAAGCACATGAAACAGAATATGACTCCACCATGGGGCTTTCATCTTCCATGTTCCTACCAGCTAATGTCAAGGTCCAAGTAGAACACAATCACTGCTATACTTTTTGAAAGTCTCTATTAACTGTAATAAACTATCAGTGTTAATGGCATCTGAGTGCCCTGTCAAAACAGTTGCAGTGGTGTTCTGTGTAAAGCATATTAAATAAGCTACACAAACTTGTATTTTTCATTGCATTTATTTTCATTTTTTCTTTTTTTTCCTCCCCCCTAAGGATGAACTTAAAAATAATGTTGTTTCTTAATTAAGATGCTATGCATGAAGTTCCTGAATAATTTAAGACAATTGTTCTTTTCAATGGTTGTTAATTATACCCTCCTGGCACAGTTATTGTGCTATTACTACACTTAGGAAAAATATGCTTTGCTATTTGGACTGGAAAATATTTCTGACATTTTAATGAACACACCACTTAGTTATATTTTACAGAGTTTTCCAGTGAACCACAAAGGATTAAAAAATGGCATTCAAGGGTTGTAGATAATTATACTGAATGCATATAAGATGCTACATATGGAAATGAAAATTAGGTTTGAATTTTGTTAGGCTGGAAACGTGTTTTACTAAATGACTTTAGATTTGTTAATTTTAACTACAAGGCAAAGAAAATCAAGGGGATATCTTGTTCTCACCTCAGTTTGTTCCATTTTCATAAACTATTTTATCTTTCAATACCCCTTTTGATTATTCATTCTGGTCCTTGCATAAATTAAACATCATTTAAAATAGGTAAATGTCGACTTTGAGGTACTATTAAATATACTCATTCTAATATACTTGATAAAAAATTTGTGCAAATCAGTCTCCAAAGAGCTCATAGATCAGAATTCTAGTCATATGTTCATAGAAATAAATTTTAGATAGATATGGTTTTCAGATGAGAAAAGGTTAAGACTGCTTATCAGTTCCAAAATAAGAATTTTATTTGCTGATCTACACAATTGACCTTTCTGCACACTATCATGGTCTTGTAAGTACCTCTGGTACAATTATAACTTCCTATATCTACGGATTTGATTATTGTTCTATTTCCATGGATCATTAAATTTTTCTATTCCAGCAAATATCCCTGTAGTCAAGTTCCTGAGGGATCTCTGTTTGTTATGTTCTGTTCCAATCATGTGCATTTCATATTAACTATTAAAGACTTGAATAACAACATGTTCTCCACGTGGCTATAAGTTTGATAGTAAGAAACCTCTCTGGAGATTCTGTGAGCTTTTGCATCTGGTGGAAAACTTCAACAAGAACATCTCTAATGAGGATTTCCTGGAACAGGAAATTACAGATTATCTATTTACAGAAGACATGACAAGCCAGTGAATGCCCTTTTATTTTCTATGAACAAAACAATTGTTCTTTTCAATGGTTGTTAATTATACCCTCCTGGCACAGTTATTGTGCTATTACTACACTTAGGAAAAATATGCTTTGCTATTTGGACTGGAAAATATTTCTGACATTTTAATGAACACACCACTTAGTTATATTTTACAGAGTTTTCCAGTGAACCACAAAGGATTAAAAAATGGCATTCAAGGGTTGTAGATAATTATACTGAATGCATATAAGATGCTACATATGGAAATGAAAATTAGGTTTGAATTTTGTTAGGCTGGAAACGTGTTTTACTAAATGACTTTAGATTTGTTAATTTTAACTACAAGGCAAAGAAAATCAAGGGGATATCTTGTTCTCACCTCAGTTTGTTCCATTTTCATAAACTATTTTATCTTTCAATACCCCTTTTGATTATTCATTCTGGTCCTTGCATAAATTAAACATCATTTAAAATAGGTAAATGTCGACTTTGAGGTACTATTAAATATACTCATTCTAATATACTTGATAAAAAATTTGTGCAAATCAGTCTCCAAAGAGCTCATAGATCAGAATTCTAGTCATATGTTCATAGAAATAAATTTTAGATAGATATGGTTTTCAGATGAGAAAAGGTTAAGACTGCTTATCAGTTCCAAAATAAGAATTTTATTTGCTGATCTACACAATTGACCTTTCTGCACACTATCATGGTCTTGTAAGTACCTCTGGTACAATTATAACTTCCTATATCTACGGATTTGATTATTGTTCTATTTCCATGGATCATTAAATTTTTCTATTCCAGCAAATATCCCTGTAGTCAAGTTCCTGAGGGATCTCTGTTTGTTATGTTCTGTTCCAATCATGTGCATTTCATATTAACTATTAAAGACTTGAATAACAACATGTTCTCCACGTGGCTATAAGTTTGATAGTAAGAAACCTCTCTGGAGATTCTGTGAGCTTTTGCATCTGGTGGAAAACTTCAACAAGAACATCTCTAATGAGGATTTCCTGGAACAGGAAATTACAGATTATCTATTTACAGAAGACATGACAAGCCAGTGAATGCCCTTTTATTTTCAGATAAAAAATTCTCCTCAATTTAGTAAGTGAAGATCTCCAAACCAATTGTTCCTTGATTTAAGTTAATCAATCAAATATTTTTGTTATATTAGCTCTTTTTGTCTCTAAAATATCCTGACCTAAAAATTGTTTCCAAATGTAGAGCACTAACCTGATCATGTGTGTCTTTACTTAAAACATGCCATTTATTTCATAATATCATAATTCAAATATTTTAACACATTTCATTGAACATATACTGCTTTTTCTCTATTTAAAGAAAATAAGAATCAATATTGATTACATTTTATCAAAGTAATTGATTAAAGGAAAAAAACTATTTTATAATACAGTTTGATAAAAAAATGTTTTCTAGCTATTTTTTTTGATATAAGATTGACTGTCTAAATTTGTGGAAAGGAAAGAAAAGACAATGACAAATGTGTGTTTTTCAGTCATAATAAAATGTGTTTATAAAGAATTACACACTATTGCACATAAATTATTCACTTCCATTCTTAAAAATGGAAGTAGGAAATACTAACCCTCTCCAGTATTCTTGCCTGAAATATTCCATGGACAGCTGAGCTGGGCAGGCTATAGTCCATGGAAACACAAAGAGTCAGGCAACGACTGAGTGTGCACACACATATTCTTTAAAAAAAAAGATTATTTCTCATCTCTAAGTTTCCTAAATTTCAAGTTGGGCTAATAGAGTGTTTTCTTCTAAATTTGAATTTCTTTCCAGGGGTAATTACTAAGAAATCATTATTAAGTAAATTCAAATTTTTTACCAGTTTTTGATTTGAACAATATTCTTAGAAACAGAGTAAGGAAGCACCCTGCATTTGTCCTAAATAGGCTAGTAAATGCTTCAGTAAGCACCACAAAATGTCAGTGATTTCACACGTGATATATTTCTTCTCTGTCACCATACAGGTCTTGCCTGGGTCTGTAGGACCCACATGCAGGCTGATCCAGGTTCTGTGTGGCAACTAAACTCTGTGTTACAGACACTCACCTTACTCACTGCTTCAGAAAAGATGGCCCCCAGGGAAATAAATGCATTTGGAAATTTTATCTCCTCAGGCGAGAATTGGAATGTGTCACTTTTGTTCATATTTCACTGGCCAGAACTAGTGACATGGCCCTGCTTAACTGAAAGGGTGCCAGGAGATGTGTGCATGTGGGTTTTGGGAGGAAAAACTATTTGGGAAACATCACTGACTCTGCTGTCCTTGACACCTTGACTGTCACAATATATGAACACAAATGCAAGTCCCCCAGGCCAAAGTCATGCATTATGAAATAGTAACTGAAGAACAAATAATTCTTATTTCATAACCTGAAAAATTAATAAATAGGAAAAAATCATATTATTTCTAGAAATGACATATCAATTTGTTGTTTTCATTTCTAATGTGGATGGCAACTGCTTAATGAAACATGTTCTTCATTTTTCTTGCTTGCTATTTTCCTTTCTTTCTCCATAATGTGGATTTAAGGGAATCCAGAGTTAGATTTGAAATAAACTGTTTGATATTAAAATAAATTTTACATAAATACGTGTAGGAGTTTGAAGAGCCAATTAAACACAAATGACATGCAAAGGGAAAAGAGAAGTATAAGAAATGTGCATTTTGATTCATGTATATTAGTTTTTTCCTGTGTATATGTGATGCTGTAACAAAATACCACAGTCCTGCTGACTCAAAGCAATAGAAACTTATTCTCTCACAGTTATGAAGACTGGATTTTCAAAGTCAGCATCATGGAGTCAAAATCAAGACGTTGGGCAGGGCTGTGGTTTCTTTAGAGGCACTAGGAAAGAGTCCCGCCGTGTCTGTTCCAGCCCCTGGTGGCCTCCAGCATTTCATGGTTTGTGGACCCATCACACAGTCTTCAAGTCCAGCACCTTCAAATATTTGTATAGCCCCTCTTTATATCACCCTCTCGTCTGTGCATGTGTTAAATTTCCCTCCACCTTGCTCTTATAAACTGACTTGCAATGGCATTTGGAATCCACCTAGATAATCAAGATAATCTTCCCATCTCAAGATTTAAAAGTTAATCACATTGGAAATGATACTTAAAAAAAAAAAAAAAGTATCTATTTGGCTGTGCTGAGTCTTAGCTGCAGCATGTGGAATCTATTTCCCAACCAGGGATCAAACCTGGGACCCCTGTGCTGGGAGCTTGGAGTCTTAACCACTGGACCAACACTCAGAGTCTTAACTATTTCCAGGAAGTCCCTAAAATGATATTTTTGAAAATAAGGCAATATTCACAAGTTCCAGGTATGAGGACCTGATAGCTTTGGGAGTCATTATTTAGTTTACTGTGTCATGGGAAAACTTTCTTTCATTTTTGCCATACACTTAAAGAAATATAGATCAACAGAGGGAGATCCAAAGCAAGAATGTCTTTAAATTAAATAATCTAAACAGAATTCAGGCAGAGCTGGTCTTATGCCTGGAGGGTCTATAGAGTTTTCTTTGCAGTATCAGTTGAGGGGTATTGAGAAATCTGTCTGACTGAAGGTAAATGTTAACACCTTCCTAAGCTTATTACTTTCCTCAGAGTTACGCCAGGCAGAAAGGGATCACAAAGAGAATACCAGGAAATGGAAAATACTATAAGTAACTGATGAAAACAGTGAAGGCAGTATTAGTTGATTCTTTATTTCCTCTGTGATGAGTGATTTCATATGGCTTCCAGACAAAAGGGAAAGAGAGAGTTATGGAAGTCACAGCAGAAGTGAAACACCATGAATTTTTAGTAAAAATTTTCAAGGGGGACAAACTTACTATTATTAATCTACCAAACATACAAAGGAATGTTTTGTTTATGTCACGTTGAGAGAAGTTCAGGTTAGGTCCTGGCCACCTAAACCTATACCGTTTTGCTCCATATACTCTCCCATGCAATCTTTTGTGGTCCTACTCTTTCAATGCCCATCAATGTTCTGCTGAACCTTGATTCTGTACCTCCAGCAGTAACAGTGGTGAAGATTTAGATATTGTGTCTGTATCTAATTGTCTACTGGTCATAGCAGCTGGTATGCATTCCACAGGGGCCTCAGACATAAGGGTTCTTTGTCTTTTTCATTCTATACACACTCTCATGTCTTTAACATCAGCGCTTCCTCTTTGATCTCTAAGTTCAGGCTTCACCAAGCAATCAGTCTTCTTTCTCATAACTCACCACCTTCCTTTATTGGGAAAGTAAATCTTGCTATCTTGTAAAAGTATCTGTTAATGCTTACAGCTGGACTCTAGAAAAGCCCCATCCGTGATTTTTATCTGTGCCTTAACTAAATTTCCAGGAAGTCCCTAAAATGATATTTTTGAAAATAAGGCAATATTCACAAGTTCCAGGTATGAGGACCTGATAGCTTTGGGAGTCATTATTTAGTTTACTGTGTCATGGGAAAACTTTCTTTCATTTTTGCCATACACTTAAAGAAATATAGATCAACAGAGGGAGATCCAAAGCAAGAATGTCTTTAAATTAAATAATCTAAACAGAATTCAGGCAGAGCTGGTCTTATGCCTGGAGGGTCTATAGAGTTTTCTTTGCAGTATCAGTTGAGGGGTATTGAGAAATCTGTCTGACTGAAGGTAAATGTTAACACCTTCCTAAGCTTATTACTTTCCTCAGAGTTACGCCAGGCAGAAAGGGATCACAAAGAGAATACCAGGAAATGGAAAATACTATAAGTAACTGATGAAAACAGTGAAGGCAGTATTAGTTGATTCTTTATTTCCTCTGTGATGAGTGATTTCATATGGCTTCCAGACAGAAGGGAAAGAGAGTTATGGAAGTCAAAGCAGTAGTGAAACACCATGAATTTTTAGTAAAAATTTTCAAGGGGGACAAACTTACTATTATTAATCTACCAAACATACAAAGGAATGTTTTGTTTATGTCACGTTGAGAGAAGTTCAGGTTAGGTCCTGGCCACCTAAACCTATACCGTTTTGCTCCATATACTCTCCCATGCAATCTTTTGTGGTCCTACTCTTTCAATGCCCATCAATGTTCTGCTGAACCTTGATTCTGTACCTCCAGCAGTAACAGTGGTGAAGATTTAGATATTGTGTCTGTATCTAATTGTCTACTGGTCATAGCAGCTGGTATGCATTCCACAGGGGCCTCAGACATAAGGGTTCTTTGTCTTTTTCATTCTATACACACTCTCATGTCTTTAACATCAGCGCTTCCTCTTTGATCTCTAAGTTCAGGCTTCACCAAGCAATCAGTCTTCTTTCTCATAACTCACCACCTTCCTTTATTGGGAAAGTAAATCTTGCTATCTTGTAAAAGTATCTGTTAATGCTTACAGCTGGACTCTAGAAAAGCCACATCCGTGACTCCATCCTTTCTAATTCTAGTAGCAGCCTCCGCCTACTTCCTTAACCACTCCCCACATTGAGGACACTCAGTTTTTTTTATCTCCAACAAACAGAGTGAAATCTCCATCTAGGTAAAAGAGATAGGGTAGGTGAGTGGAGAGGAAGAAAAGATGTGGTGATTGGTGGTGTATGTGTTACACATGTACCAGATCATGCTACCCTGTGACCCCAACTGCAGGGGGAAAGAGTATACCTCATTTGCAGATAACATTCCTCCAGTCGGTGTGAGATGGATTTGCCATCAAAGATATTTACATCTATTAAAAATAAATTCTACAACTCTACAAGTTGCAATCTCATGCTGTCTCTTCCTCTATATCAGGATGACCTGTTTTGAATCTTGCTGTATCTTCTCTGCCATCGTTGCATCTTTGGACCAAATAGAAGGCATATTTTAGCATTATCTCTACTCCTTGCTATTTTGGAATCATGGCGCAGTCTAGTCTAATACACAGATAGTGTGTATTATTTAGTGAATTAATTTCTTGATTGACTCTTCTGTTCCAAGTGATAGGAACCCCACTACCATAAACACTTAGGTAAACTGGAAAGTTCAAAGTTTGAAATTGGAATATCATACATATCCACTGTTACACTGTTACTCTTGGGTATGTGCTTCTGGGGAAAGACATTTCCAGGATTCACTTTACTTCTCACCCCTGATTTGTTCTCTCTCACTCTGTCTATCTCTCTTTCTCTGTCTCTCTCTCTCTCCCTCTTTCATGTGTGTGTGAACGTGTACATGTGCATGTACTCAGTTGAGTCTGATTCTTTTTGACCCCATGTACCATAGCCCATCAGGCTCCTCCATGGGATTCTCCAGGCAAGAATACTGGAGTGGGTTTCTATTTCCTTCTCCAAGGTCAATGGTCTTTCTTTCATCATACACTCACCACCTTCCTTTATTAGTTCAGGCTTCACCAAGCAATCAGTCTTCTTTCTCATAACTCACCACCTTCCTTTATTGGGAAAGTAAATCTTGCTATCTTGTAAAAGTATCTGTTAATGCTTACAGCTGGACTCTAGAAAAGCCACATCCGTGACTCCATCCTTTCTAATTCTAGTAGCAGCCTCCGCCTACTTCCTTAACCACTCCCCACATTGAGGACACTCAGTTTTTTTTATCTCCAACAAACAGAGTGAAATCTCCATCTAGGTAAAAGAGATAGGGTAGGTGAGTGGAGAGGAAGAAAAGATGTGGTGATTGGTGGTGTATGTGTTACACATGTACCAGATCATGCTACCCTGTGACCCCAACTGCAGGGGGAAAGAGTATACCTCATTTGCAGATAACATTCCTCCAGTCGGTGTGAGATGGATTTGCCATCAAAGATATTTACATCTATTAAAAATAAATTCTACAACTCTACAAGTTGCAATCTCATGCTGTCTCTTCCTCTATATCAGGATGACCTGTTTTGAATCTTGCTGTATCTTCTCTGCCATCGTTGCATCTTTGGACCAAATAGAAGGCATATTTTAGCATTATCTCTACTCCTTGCTATTTTGGAATCATGGCGCAGTCTAGTCTAATACACAGATAGTGTGTATTATTTAGTGAATTAATTTCTTGATTGACTCTTCTGTTCCAAGTGATAGGAACCCCACTACCATAAACACTTAGGTAAACTGGAAAGTTCAAAGTTTGAAATTGGAATATCATACATATCCACTGTTACACTGTTACTCTTGGGTATGTGCTTCTGGGGAAAGACATTTCCAGGATTCACTTTACTTCTCACCCCTGATTTGTTCTCTCTCACTCTGTCTATCTCTCTTTCTCTGTCTCTCTCTCTCTCCCTCTTTCATGTGTGTGTGAACGTGTACATGTGCATGTACTCAGTTGAGTCTGATTCTTTTTGACCCCATGTACCATAGCCCATCAGGCTCCTCCATGGGATTCTCCAGGCAAGAATACTGGAGTGGGTTTCTATTTCCTTCTCCAAGGAATCTTCCCGACCCAGGTATTGAGCCCACTTATCTCTTTTGTTTCCTGCATTGGCAGGGCAGGTGGATGGATTCTTTTTACTGCACCACCAGGGAAAACCCTGCTTCTCTCTAACTCCACATTATTTTCTTTTCTATGAGAAGGAACCAAGAGCTGTTCTGTGTCATGGAGTTAGAAGCACCAGGAAGGAAATGCTTTGTACACATTGGCTTGAGAAATCCCAGGATTTCAGTGTGTGAGTTTGGGTCAAGTGCTGCCCCAGGTGGTGCTAGGGGTAAAGAACTGGTCTGGCAGTGCAGGAGATGTAAGAGATGCAGGTTCAGTCACTGCATCGAGAAGATCCCCTGGAGAAGGAAATGGCAACCCACTCCAGTATTCTTGCCTGGAGAATCCCATGGTCAGAGGATCCTGCTGGGCTACAGTCTAGGAGATCACAAGGAGTTGTATATGACTGAAGTGACTTAGAACGCACTTACACTTGCTGTCTGTGGAGCCCCCAATGGGCTAAAGGGCAGAGTCGTCACAGGGGAAAAGCACCATTTCTACTGGCTCACCCTTTGTACAGGGTCCTCCCCAGAGGATGGGGGAATCTTGATAAAAAGATAATCCTCCATTTTATATTTACCTCCATCTTTATTACCAACCACTACAAAACATGCCTCCTAAATAGCTGATCAGACACTTCCCTGTATTTCCTATATTATATAATGTAAGCCCTCCCTCATTTCCACTTCAGCTTATCCTGAATTTGAATTTTGTTTTGTCTGGGATGATCGCTCTCCTTCAAGCTCTCCTAACACAGAAAAATTTGACTTATGCCTCAGGTCTTGGCTTCACTGACTTTTCTTCCAGAACTCATCCCTGCTGGCCACCCCAGACCATGCACTGTGCTTCCTAAGTTTTCCCACAGAACCTCTACTCCCCCATGACATTCTTTTTAACTGTCTCCCCAGCTCCAGTGTATGTGGTTTCAGGGCATTGTCTCTGTTTTGTTGTTAATAGAGTTCCAGCATTCTCCAAATGCTTAACAAAATACTAACTCTCTTTCTAAAAAATCCTCCCTTGTTATGTAACCTCCTGCATTCCCACTCTTCACATTTACAAAACAGAGATATGAATCAATCCTATGTGAGCAAAGCAAGCAAATACACACAAAACACAGCGTAGTACCTGATCCAATGCAGTGGGTAAGAGGACAGTCTCAGTCACATTTTGAGGATATTTCATCACCCATATGTGCTTTGCAGCTCACTCGTGTCCTCTCTTTACAACCCTTTGGACTGTAGCCCACCAGTGTCCTTGGTCAATGTGGCTTTTCAGGCACGAATAATACTGGAGTCAGTTGTCATTTCCTTCCCAGGGAATCTTCCAAGCCCAGGGATCAACCCTGCATCTCCTGTGTCTCCTGCATTGCAGGCAGATTCTTTACCTTCTATTGGAAAAACCCTCATCAATATGGAAAACGTGCTTGGAATGATTAATACTATTCCTATGCCTTCATGAAGGATGTAAATAATGGCTCAGGTTATTCTGAATTTTATAACTTATGCAAGTTATTTTATTCATCATCAGATTATGTATATATGTTTGGAAAAGAATGCCATATTTATTTGGTATCAAAATAATGCTCAGTGTAATTTTGGGTTTCAGGATTATATGAATATCTTCTTGAATATGAATATATTCAGAGGATTACAATTACAATGTAGGTTATTATACTACATCATTAGTCTTGGACTAGTCTTTTCTACATCCCCCAATACTTCATTCATCTAATCATTTATTTATGGAGAAAGCATTTATTTTACACATCTTATGTGCAGGGCACCTAGCCAGACTCTAGTCTCATTTATGTAAACTCTGAATTCCAATTCAGATTACAATTATGCTGTACCCAGATCACTTCCATACCATAGACAATTGCGGCGAGGTTAATTTGCCCTTCAGCAAACCTACTGCTAAATTCTCTTATTTGCTATGTTACTGAAATGGCCACATCATTCAGCGTAAACCACATTGCAGGATTATGAATCTGATACCAGAGTAAATTCAGCAACTAACTTAAATAAATATCTGTTTTGTTAATAGTGGTTTCAGGGCATTGTCTCTGTTTTGTTGTTAATAGAGTTCCAGCATTCTCCAAATGCTTAACAAAATACTAACTCTCTTTCTAAAAAATCCTCCCTTGTTATGTAACCTCCTGCATTCCCACTCTTCACATTTACAAAACAGAGATATGAATCAATCCTATGTGAGCAAAGCAAGCAAATACACACAAAACACAGCGTAGTACCTGATCCAATGCAGTGGGTAAGAGGACAGTCTCAGTCACATTTTGAGGATATTTCATCACCCATATGTGCTTTGCAGCTCACTCGTGTCCTCTCTTTACAACCCTTTGGACTGTAGCCCACCAGTGTCCTTGGTCAATGTGGCTTTTCAGGCACGAATAATACTGGAGTCAGTTGTCATTTCCTTCCCAGGGAATCTTCCAAGCCCAGGGATCAACCCTGCATCTCCTGTGTCTCCTGCATTGCAGGCAGATTCTTTACCTTCTATTGGAAAAACCCTCATCAATATGGAAAACGTGCTTGGAATGATTAATACTATTCCTATGCCTTCATGAAGGATGTAAATAATGGCTCAGGTTATTCTGAATTTTATAACTTATGCAAGTTATTTTATTCATCATCAGATTATGTATATATGTTTGGAAAAGAATGCCATATTTATTTGGTATCAAAATAATGCTCAGTGTAATTTTGGGTTTCAGGATTATATGAATATCTTCTTGAATATGAATATATTCAGAGGATTACAATTACAATGTAGGTTATTATACTACATCATTAGTCTTGGACTAGTCTTTTCTACATCCCCCAATACTTCATTCATCTAATCATTTATTTATGGAGAAAGCATTTATTTTACACATCTTATGTGCAGGGCACCTAGCCAGACTCTAGTCTCATTTATGTAAACTCTGAATTCCAATTCAGATTACAATTATGCTGTACCCAGATCACTTCCATACCATAGACAATTGCGGCGAGGTTAATTTGCCCTTCAGCAAACCTACTGCTAAATTCTCTTATTTGCTATGTTACTGAAATGGCCACATCATTCAGCGTAAACCACATTGCAGGATTATGAATCTGATACCAGAGTAAATTCAGCAACTAACTTAAATAAATACTGCAGACAGAAAAAGTGAGCTAGGTAAAAGAACGGTGTATATCTGATACACAGAGTTTTCAGATAGCTTGATTCTGATATGTCTGGTGCAACAAGATTGATACTGGTTTCCTCTGTAAAATGATAACCCACGAGAAATAAATTTTCATGGATCATATTCATACTTGAGTAAAATTTCCTCATTCCTTCACTGTGTTCCAGGCTATAATGGGATTTTCATCTGCTTTATCTTCTTGGCTTTTCCTGCTGTTTTTTAATTAAAGTTTAAAGAATTAAATGAACCAGGGATGCTGGGGTTACATCAGAATGAGAAAAGATCAGCTGCCAAATCCACTGAGGTGCAATGGGTCAGAGCCTGATACTGGAGTTATCATTCATGATGCTCCCCCCACCGCCCTCACTCTGTAGACTAAGCATTAACGTCATTAAAAACTAGACAGATTATAGAGATCAGAGTTCCAGGTCAGTCTCACAGAGTAATACTACCTTGGAAAAGACATGCTTTTAAATACTTTTAAAATACTTTAAAAAAGTATTTTGAGGCTATTTTATGCATCATCCCTGTCAACTTTGACTGCTGATGAGTAATAACATTTTCAGTTTCTCACATAGTTTAAGAATATAAAATGGCAGTTTGGGAAATTTAAATGGATGCTCATATTTATAAAACTAAAATCTATGGAACACGAATGTAGTGCTGAATATGGTTTTTGGTATTTTTGAACATTCAGTTCAGTAAAAATATAATACTCACGCAGCTGGTGAACAGTACTTACTGCACCTGGGAGGGATATCTAGGACCAGCAGGGGGAGCCACAGGGCCCAGGCTCACCATGCCTGAGATGAGCAGATGGCTTCTGCTTTCCCCCTGGAGCCCCTTTTTAAACTGAAGTATAGTTACTGTATAATATCATGTAAGTTACAAGTACATAACATGTGAGTCACAGTTTTAAAGGTCATACTCCATTTATGTTATTATAAAATATTGGCTATATTCCCCAGGTTGTGCAATATGTCCTTGTAGTTTATTTTATAGCTGGTAGTTTATTTTAATAGTTTGCACCTTTTAACATCCTCCCCCCATATAACTTTCCTCTCTATCTGTGAGACTCCTTCTTTGTTATATTTGCTAATAAGTTGTATTTTTTAGATTTCACATATAAGTGATATGCTATAGTATTCATCTTTCTCCGTCTGACTTATTTCACTTCACATAATGCCCTCCAAGTTCATGCATGCTGCTCCAAATGATGCTTTGTCCCCTCTTGGACCTGCCCCCGCAAGCTGGCTCTGCCTGTGGCCAGGTTGAGATGGGGTGGTGGGAAAGTGTCCATGGAGATAGACTCCAGATTACTGAAAAACAAAAGTGCAAAGGCAGAAGTCTGCTCTCACTAGTCACAGGCTGTACCTTGTTCCCGCATCCTTTCTAGGCCTGGGCAATGACTTCACTGTGCAAGGCTGGAGCAGGTGCAGGGTCTTCCTGGTGTAGCAGGTGTTAGAGGGCCTGGGAAGGCAGGGGAAGATGGGAGAGGTAGGAAAGTTGGTGGCAGCTTGTCAAGGTAGACACTGACACTGACCTATACCCTTTCACCCTCTCTCCTCAAGGTTAGTCCTTGGCTCTTCCCTGACATAGCAGCACCCAGTGACACTTCCTTGTCCTCAGGGAGAAAGGTCAGGCTTTCCACTAGTTGTCCCCCATAGCCCCCTGTTGTTTTCATCTTCTAAAGACAAGACCTTTCTCTCTGGGCCTCAGTCTTCCTAGATGCAGAGGAAGTGGCTAGACTCCTCAACCCAGGCATCTAGGCATCTGGTTCAGCTGTGGCCATACCCTTCTCCTCTGCCTGTTTGCTTTGGCTGCTTGGTGACTTTTTGTTCCAACCAATTTTTTTGTTGTTGTTGCTACCTTTTTTTTTGTTTTCACTATTGGCCTCTTTTTTTAATGATTTTTTGTTTATTTATTTTTCATCCATCTTTATTCTCCAACTTGGGTGGGCCTCCCATTGCAACGGTCTCTCTCGTTGCAGAGCACCAGCTCTGGACACATGTGCTCCAGAGCACTGGCTAATAATTGGACACACCAGTCCAGCCACTTCGTGGCACGTGGGATCCTCCAGGGTCAGGGATCAAACTGGTGCCCCTTGTATGACAAGGCAGACTCTTTACCCACTGGATCACCAATGAAGCCCCCAACCACTTTTATTTCCATATTTTTCATAAGTAAGTTACCTGGAGTTTCCAGATATTCTATTCCCAGATTTCTCTGAGCCCTTCAGCCTCAATCTTCACTGTGCTATTCACCCCAGCCCAACTCCTTATAGTTGGTGCAATTTTGCAACATGAGGAATGGAGTCTAGTGAACCCCTATGTCTCAAAGACAGCATTCCTTTCTGGGAAGTTTCCCTTCTGCCTTCCCCTGGAGACCCACGGCACCTTGTGGAGCACCTGCCCCTCACTTAGGCTCACACCAGATGCAGATTGTTGACATCCAAGTCTTCAGACTTCTCTGCCAGAAAGGTCTTTCCATGAAGACCGGCCTGGGTCTCCTTTCTTTTGTGCCCTGGCTCAAAGTAAGCTGTGGTGAGAAATGGCCATTCTTGTGCCCTGGTTCTGCTCTGAACAATTTCTCAAAGGATGATGATTCCTGTAAATCTAAAGAGGCCATTTCTTGTTCAGTGCCCCAAATTAAGGAAGGTCTGGGAAGGAATTCAGAATACCTCAAGTCACTGGGAGCTTCTAGACTTGAAAGCCACTAGGGAAAGAATCACTTTCCTCCATTCATTCCCTAATGGGAATGCTATGTATTTAGAGATGTGTTGCTAAATGTGTAACTATGTAGAAACTATGCATAAATACATATGTAAATCTGTAGATGGGTCTGTCACGTGTTACTATAGGACTATCTTAGACTGTTGCAGCTGCTTTAACAAAATATCATACATTGATTAACTTATAAACAGGATAAAATTATATCCCATAGTTCTGAAAGATGGAAGTCCAAGATCAGGGTCCAGAACTTCTGGTTCTGGTCTGGGACATTTTTCAGGTTGCAGAATCCTGACTTCTTACAATCTCATAGGACAGAGGACAGAACCACTGAAGTAAACTTTCTCCTCATTCTTGGAAGAGCATGAATCCCATCCATGATGGCTCCATCCTATGATTTCATCTAACTCTAACTACCTTCCGAAGGCCCAACCTCCAAATACCATCCCACTAGTCATTAGAGTTCAGTGTATGAATTTGGGAGAACACAGTCATAACAACGACCATGGAAATAAATTTTTTATATTAGTATGTGTGGGGATTTTATATCCGAGTTTTGTTTGACACTGTTGTTGGGGCTCTTTATGACCCATGGACTGTACCTCACCAGGTTTCCCTGTCTTTCACTATCTCCCAGAGTTTGCTTAAATGTTTGTCCATTTAGTCAGTGATGCTGTTTAACCATCTCATCCTCTGTTGCCTCTTCTCCTCCTTCCCTCAGTCTATCCCAGCATTAGGGTCTTTTCCAATGACTTCTGTATCTCCTACATTCTGCTGTATTTTTTAAAAATGAAAAGACAATAAAATACATAAAGTTTTGAAAAGTTACAGCTCTACAAGATGATTGTGGCAATTTTCATTTTAGGCACACTGTTTACTGTGCTTCTGTGTACCTTTCAAGCTGCAATAGTAATACACAGAATATTATTGTATTCTGAAGTTCAAATAAACTTTTGGAAACAAGAGGACAAAGATAGTCCATTTTAATAGTTGTCTAATGCATCATTTAGTGATTTCATGAACAGTTTATGAAATGTTAAAATACATTTTGATTTAATCAGCACTGTTTAGTTGAGCAGACATTTTATTGAGCAGGCACTGATTTTACAAATACATCTAAATTGATTTTTAGGTTTCATGCAGCACTTTAAAAATATTCCCTAATGGGAATGCTATGTATTTAGAGATGTGTTGCTCAGTGTGTAACTATGTAGAAACTATGCATAAATACATATGTAAATCTGTAGATGGGTCTGTCACGTGTTACTATAGGACTATCTTAGACTGTTGCAGCTGCTTTAACAAAATATCATACATTGATTAACTTATAAACAGGATAAAATTATATCCCATAGTTCTGAAAGATGGAAGTCCAAGATCAGGGTCCAGAACTTCTGGTTCTGGTCTGGGACATTTTTCAGGTTGCAGAATCCTGACTTCTTACAATCTCATAGGACAGAGGACAGAACCACTGAAGTAAACTTTCTCCTCATTCTTGGAAGAGCATGAATCCCATCCATGATGGCTCCATCCTATGATTTCATCTAACTCTAACTACCTTCCGAAGGCCCAACCTCCAAATACCATCCCACTAGTCATTAGAGTTCAGTGTATGAATTTGGGAGAACACAGTCATAACAACGACCATGGAAATAAATTTTTTATATTAGTATGTGTGGGGATTTTATATCCGAGTTTTGTTTGACACTGTTGTTGGGGCTCTTTATGACCCATGGACTGTACCTCACCAGGTTTCCCTGTCTTTCACTATCTCCCAGAGTTTGCTTAAATGTTTGTCCATTTAGTCAGTGATGCTGTTTAACCATCTCATCCTCTGTTGCCTCTTCTCCTCCTTCCCTCAGTCTATCCCAGCATTAGGGTCTTTTCCAATGACTTCTGTATCTCCTACATTCTGCTGTATTTTTTAAAAATGAAAAGACAATAAAATACATAAAGTTTTGAAAAGTTACAGCTCTACAAGATGATTGTGGCAATTTTCATTTTAGGCACACTGTTTACTGTGCTTCTGTGTACCTTTCAAGCTGCAATAGTAATACACAGAATATTATTGTATTCTGAAGTTCAAATAAACTTTTGGAAACAAGAGGACAAAGATAGTCCATTTTAATAGTTGTCTAATGCATCATTTAGTGATTTCATGAACAGTTTATGAAATGTTAAAATACATTTTGATTTAATCAGCACTGTTTAGTTGAGCAGACATTTTATTGAGCAGGCACTGATTTTACCACAAAATTTACATTCATTTTAATTAACATATCTAAATTAAGTATGTTTTCATAGGTTTCAGGGCTTTTTCCTTGCTTCTTTGGCATTATAGTGTCAAAATTTTATTTTCATTTTTTAGAAATCAGAATAATCTCCTGTTTCTGTAGTGATTTATAAATATAGACTATGTCTGCTTATGTTTCATCAATTAAAATAAAAACACTCTGAGTTACAAAGCAAATTTAATACTGTTCCCATTCTCAACATGAGGAAACTGGGAATCAATCAGCCATGACAGTTGTTAGATTGCACACACTTGTCCTCACCTCTGGCCTCCAACTATTTCAGAACAGTAGGAAAAGTTCTGCTTGACCTTTGATTACAATGGTGTAGAAAATATTTATGCCCTTATAGACCAAGCTGTCATCACTGGTGGCATCTGGGAAGTTATTTTGGAGATGGGTTGGAAATAAGACATTTCAATTTTTATTTGATCCATACTGTATTGTCTGCATGTTTTGAACAGACATATGCTCTTTATAGAGAAGAAAAATGGGTTGAATTAATGTTCCTCTACAGAGCCCCATATGGCAGAGATCACACTCTCTGCTAGCGATCATAAATGTCACTTTTCCATATATTCTTGATCATTGGTAATGCTCTTAAAACTGTATTATTGTGTTCTATGTAGCACATTTTTGCTAATATGCTAATAATGCATCTAGTAAACAGTCATTTACTGCACACCAGCAAAGTACACAATAAGGCACAAAATACCAGTGAAGGCCATAGGGAGCCCATGTATTTTTAATGGCACTCAAAACTTGCCATAGAAACACAGAAAGATTGGAACATTTCTTTATGACATGACTGACCAAATAAAGGTGCACTGACATCTTCACTCTATCCCACTGATACCCTGAGCACAGCTACATTAGAAATTAAATTAAATTAAATCCCTACCAGATTCAAACATTATCTTAATGCAGCTATTTTACCTTGGGAAAGGAAAAATCAAACAAAACCATTAGCATTTATGGACACTACTATCGTGTAACACCTATTGGACTTTAATAGAATAAAACATATTCCCCCTCCCCAAAATTCACATTCCTTTATAACTATATATGTCCATAATGTAAATACTCATGCATTTTGAAACATTAACATTCATGCAAGTGCTTTCCTCAAAATTACATATTGTTGGTCAGGCCTGCCAGGCCTCTATACACACGCGCAGTGACACTGTCTTCAGTGATTTGCATGCACACTATGTTTAGCGGTATCGTCTGCCTATGATTTTTCTGCTCTGAAAGGTTGGAAACCATGTAACTTCCTGATTGGGATGTTGTGGAGAGACCTCATTGGGTTATTTGTTTTAGTGTTGTGTTTAGGGAATAGCAAAGAGCTGAGGGGGAGGTGAGATGTGTTTGAAATCAGTAGGCTCTTCAGTGAAGATTTTTGGCCTAGGGCCTAAGAAAGGCACGTTGCCCTTGAACTCCTCCACCAGCCCTTGGAGATACAGCAGTATTAGAATTAACTTACAGCCCAGGTACCGCATCTGGGACCAGGACCTTGGAAAGATTCACAAAGCTGTAAGAGTGGGCAGCATAACTAAAGTGCAGCAGATTCTGTTGCTCCAGAAGAATGGACTGAAAGACTGGGGACTGCCCTCCACTGCACCTGTGCCAATGGCCATTCAGAGGTGGTACCTGTATTCCTGGAGGGAAAATACCTGCTTAACCTCTGACGATGAAGACAGGACGGTGCTGATGAAGGCTGTATAAAGCTAGGAAGAGAAGTGTGCAACTATTCTGCTGGAGCATGGTGCCAACCCAGGTATCATGGATGTTGGTGTGTAGGGAAAGTGCCTGATAATAGGACGTCAATTAGGCTCTCTTGTCTCACTCCCTCACGCCAGACAGACTCTCCTGCCTACTTTCTCATGACCCTGGTCTGCTATGCTTTGTAAACAAGGATATTGCTGACCGTGGTTATATAAGGCTGTACTAATGCATGTGTGTTGCATTGCACCTGCTGGCTTTAGGTCACCTTTGTTCTGTAACCCTATATAAATTCCCCACAATGACCCCAGGCAGTGGTGGCAGTGGCTGCAGCTGCTGCTGTAGAGACTATGTGAGGGCTACTGTTGGTATGGGATGCCCTGGCCCAAAGAGAATAAATATGTCTGCCATTAGAAAAAAATGACTAATTTTTTTTCTTGCCTCTAAGTCATTGCTTTCATTTTTCATCCATCTTTATTATTCTTTGTCATGTGTGGGCCTCCCATCACAGCGGCCTCTCTCATTGCAGAGCACTGACTCTGGGTGTATGTGCTCCAGAGCGCTGGCTCGTGATAAGACACACTGGGCCTTCTACAGCACATGGGATCTTCCTTGGCCAGGGATTAAACAAGCGCCCCTTGCACTGCAAGGCAGACTCTTTACCCATTGGACCACCAGGGAAGCCCTCACTAATATTTCAATAGATGCAAGTGGTCTGAATCAGGATATGAGTTTTGTTTTCTTCCTCACACCTCCTGTTCACCTCATGTCTCTACCACTTCTCTGTGTCATATAGACACAGTATTGAATTATAGAATCCTAGAGCCAGACAGGCTCTTAGAGGCCTAACCATCTCATTTTGCCAATGAAGAAATAGGCTTAGAGAGGTGATTGGTGCCATGGATGATGTGAGGCAATTTCAACACGAATTTTTGTAAGCTCTTTTCTGTTTCTTCATCCAGAACTAAAGGTAGTCCCTTCAATGTTGACAAAGAAAACTAGAATTGAAACTGTTAACACATTTTTCAAATAATACAACCTAAACACAAATTGTGTTTTGAGCAAGTTGCATTCACTGTTCACACATATCTTTTAATTTACTAAAATGTTTTAATTTTCTTACAACTGCTGCTTTTATTTATTTATTTCACAGAATTTTGTTGTTTACTGCTACACATCGACCTAAATCCACCATAGGTGTACATATGCTCCCCACACACACCGAACCTCCCCTCATCTCTCTCCTTATCCCAGCCCTCCAGGTCATCACAGAACCCCTGTCTGAGATCCCCTAATCCCACAGCATATTCCCCTCCCTCACCTCAATGTCTATAAGACTGTTCTCCATGTCTGCCTCTCCACCACTGCTCTCCATGTTCATCTATCAGCACCATCTCTCTAGGTTCCATACATATGCGTCAGTACATACCATCCATCTCTCTCTCTCTCTCTCTGACACACTCCAGTCTGCGTAACAGGCTCCAGACTCATTCACCTCATTAAAACTGATTCAAATGCATTTCTTTTTATGGCTGAGCAATATTCCATTTTATACATGCACCACAGCTTCTTAATTCATCCATCCATCAATGGCCAGCCAAGCTGCCCACATGCTCCAGACACCGTAAATAGTGCTGCAGTGAAAAATGGGGTACATGTGTCTCCCTCAACCCTGACTTCCTCAGCGCACATACCCAGCAGTGGGACCGCTGGGCCACATGGTGGCTCCATTCCCAGTCTCCTGAGGAATCTCCACACTGTCCTCCACAGTGGCTGCACTAGTCCACATTCCCACCAACAGTGCAAGAGGGCTGCCCCACCCCCACCCTCCCAAGTGTTCACTGCCTGCAGAGTTTTTGATGATGGCCACCCAAATTGGCATGAGGCGAAATCTCACTGCTCGACATTGCTCATTGTTGGAGAGGTGCAAGTCACTTACTGCTTTTAAATGCAGTAATCTCTGTTTTTCCAGAGAGTCCATGTGTGTCTATGTTTGTATGTCCATATATGTACATACATGTTTGTGTTTTTAACTTGATTTCAGTGAGTTCATCAAATTCTTATAGGAAGAAATGTGTTAGATATCAAAGCTAAAAGGAGAAATAGGATATGACCGACTTTTCGTCCAGGTAAGTGCCTGAAGACATCATCTTATTTCACTTTGTCTTTTTGATCTTCACAATATTGTTGAGTTTTTCATTTTTTTTTCTTTTTTACAAATTCAAAGCTTGTAGCAGCCCTTGGTTGTCAGATGATGGTCACCAGGCTCCTCTGTCCATGGGACATATGATAAAAAAAATAAAAAAAAACTTTTATTGGACTATAGTTGATTTACAATGTTGTGTTAGTTTCAATTGTACACCAAGTGAATCAGCTATACATATACATTTATCAACTATTTTTTATATATTTTTTCCTATATAGGTCATTTCAGAGTATTAAGTATAGCTCCCTATGCTATGCAGTAGGTTCTTATTAGTATGTATATATGCCAATATGCTATCAGCACCATCTCTCTAGGTTCCATACATATGCGTCAGTACATACCATCCATCTCTCTCTCTCTCTCTCTGACACACTCCAGTCTGCGTAACAGGCTCCAGACTCATTCACCTCATTAAAACTGATTCAAATGCATTTCTTTTTATGGCTGAGCAATATTCCATTTTATACATGCACCACAGCTTCTTAATTCATCCATCCATCAATGGCCAGCCAAGCTGCCCACATGCTCCAGACACCGTAAATAGTGCTGCAGTGAAAAATGGGGTACATGTGTCTCCCTCAACCCTGACTTCCTCAGCGCACATACCCAGCAGTGGGACCGCTGGGCCACATGGTGGCTCCATTCCCAGTCTCCTGAGGAATCTCCACACTGTCCTCCACAGTGGCTGCACTAGTCCACATTCCCACCAACAGTGCAAGAGGGCTGCCCCCACCCCCCCACCCTCCCAAGTGTTCACTGCCTGCAGAGTTTTTTGATGATGGCCACCCAAATTGGCATGAGGCGAAATCTCACTGCTCGACATTGCTCATTGTTGGAGAGGTGCAAGTCACTTACTGCTTTTAAATGCAGTAATCTCTGTTTTTCCAGAGAGTCCATGTGTGTCTATGTTTGTATGTCCATATATGTACATACATGTTTGTGTTTTTAACTTGATTTCAGTGAGTTCATCAAATTCTTATAGGAAGAAATGTGTTAGATATCAAAGCTAAAAGGAGAAATAGGATATGACCGACTTTTCGTCCAGGTAAGTGCCTGAAGACATCATCTTATTTCACTTTGTCTTTTTGATCTTCACAATATTGTTGAGTTTTTCATTTTTTTTTCTTTTTTACAAATTCAAAGCTTGTAGCAGCCCTTGGTTGTCAGATGATGGTCACCAGGCTCCTCTGTCCATGGGACATATGATAAAAAAAATAAAAAAAAACTTTTATTGGACTATAGTTGATTTACAATGTTGTGTTAGTTTCAATTGTACACCAAGTGAATCAGCTATACATATACATTTATCAACTATTTTTTATATATTTTTTCCTATATAGGTCATTTCAGAGTATTAAGTATAGCTCCCTATGCTATGCAGTAGGTTCTTATTAGTATGTATATATGCCAATATCAGTCTCATAATTTATGCCTCCTCCCCTTTACTCCTGGTAGATGGTTAGCAGTTTTTGGCAACAAATTATTATTATTATTATTATTTTTAGTGTGGGGGGGCAGGTTGGGGAGGGAGAGGGGCAGGTGGGCCATTTCTATTGGTCTTTCATTTATCTATTTTCATCCATCTTTCTTCTTTGGCTCGTGCGGGTCTCCCATTGCAGCAGCCTCTATTGTCGCAGAGCGCCGGCTCTGGGCGCATGCTTTCCAGAGCTCTGGCTCGGTAATTGGACACATCAGTCCAGCTGCTCCACAGCACGTAGGATATTCCCAGACCAGGGATCGAACTGGTGCCCCTTGCACTGCAAGGTGGTGTCCTTACCCACTGGACCACCAGGGAAACCCAACAAATTATTTTTAATTAAAGTATGCACATGTTTTTACATTAAGCCCTATAGTACACTTAACAGACTATGCTGTTGTTTTTCTGTTCCTCACTTGTGTCTGATCCATTGTGACCCCATGGACTGCAGCATGCCATGTTTCCCTGTCCTTCACTGTTGCCCAGAATTTGCTCAAAATCATTTTCATTGAGTCAGTGATGCCATCCAAACATCTCATCTTCTACTCTTTTCCTCTTACCTTCAATCTTTCTCAGCATCAGGGTGTTTTCCAATGAGTCAGCTCTTCACATCAGGTGGCCAAACTATTGAAGCTTCAGCCTCAACGTCAGTCCTTGAAATGAATATTCAGGGTAGTTTTCCTTTAGGATTGACTAGTTTGAGTTCCTTGTAGTCCTGAAGACATCATCTTATTTCACTTTGTCTTTTAAAAGTTTTCATTTTTTTCTTTTTACAAATTCAAAGCTTGTAGCAGCCCTTGGTTGTCAGATGATGGTCACCAGGCTCCTCTGTCCATGGGACATATGATAAAAAATAAAAAAAAACTTTTATTGGACTATAGTTGATTTACAATGTTGTGTTAGTTTCAATTGTACACCAAGTGAATCAGCTATACATATACATTTATCAACTATTTTTTATATATTTTTTCCTATATAGGTCATTTCAGAGTATTAAGTATAGCTCCCTATGCTATGCAGTAGGTTCTTATTAGTATGTATATATGCCAATATCAGTCTCATAATTTATGCCTCCTCCCCTTTACTCCTGGTAGATGGTTAGCAGTTTTTGGCAACAAATTATTATTATTATTATTATTTGTGGGGGGGGGGGGGTGGTTGGGGAGGGAGGGGGGCAGGTGGGCCATTTCTATTGGTCTTTCATTTATCTATTTTCATCCATCTTTCTTCTTTGGCTCGTGCGGGTCTCCCATTGCAGCAGCCTCTATTGTCGCCGAGCGCCGGCTCTGGGCGCATGCTTTCCAGAGCTCTGGCTCGGTAATTGGACACATCAGTCCAGCTGCTCCACAGCACGTAGGATATTCCCAGACCAGGGATCGAACTGGTGCCCCTTGCACTGCAAGGTGGTGTCCTTACCCACTGGACCACCAGGGAAACCCAACAAATTATTTTTAATTAAAGTATGCACATGTTTTTACATTAAGCCCTATAGTACACTTAACAGACTATGCTGTTGTTTTTCTGTTCCTCACTTGTGTCTGATCCATTGTGACCCCATGGACTGCAGCATGCCATGTTTCCCTGTCCTTCACTGTTGCCCAGAATTTGCTCAAAATCATTTTCATTGAGTCAGTGATGCCATCCAAACATCTCATCTTCTCTACTCTTTTTCCTCCTACCTTCAATCTTTCTCAGCATCAGGGTGTTTTCCAATGAGTCAGCTCTTCACATCAGGTGGCCAAACTATTGAAGCTTCAGCCTCAACGTCAGTCCTTGAAATGAATATTCAGGGTAGTTTTCCTTTAGGATTGACTAGTTTGAGTTCCTTGTAGTCCCAAGGGACTCTCAAGGTCTTCATCAACACCACAGTGTGAAAGTATTAATTCTTCAGCACTAAGCTTTCTTTAGGGTCCAACTCTCACATCCGTACATGACTACTGGAAAAACATACCTTTGACTAGATGTACCTTTGTCAGGAAACTAATATCCCTGCTTTTTAAATGTTGTCTAGGTTTGCAAGCTTTCCTTCCAAGGAGAAAATATCTTTTAATTTCATGGCTGCAGTCACCATCTGCAGTGATTTTGGAGCCCATGAAAATAAAGTCTGCCACTGTTTCCATTGTTTCCCTGTATCTTTGCTGTGAAATGATGTGGCCAGATGCTGTGCTCTTAGTTTGTTGAATGTTGAGTTTTAAGCCAGCTTTTTCACTCTCCTCTTTCACCTTCATCAAGAAGCTCTTTATTTTCTCTTCACTTTCTGTTATAAGAATGGTGTCATCTGGATATCTCTCCCAGCAATCTTGATTCCATCTTGTGCTTCATCCACCCTGGTATATTGCATAATGTCCTCTGCATAGAAGTTAAATAAACAGGTTGACAATATGCAGCCTTAAGGTGCTCCTTTCCCAAGTTGCAACTGGTCAATTGTTCCATGTCCAGTTCTGACTGTTACTTGTTTACCTGCATACAGGTTTCCCAGGTGGTGGGTAAAGTGGTCTTCTACTCCCATCTCTTTCGGAGTTTTCCACAGTTTGTTGTGATCCACAGTCAAAGGCTTTCATGTAGTTAATGAAGCAGAAGTAGATGTAATATACTATAGTACAGTGTAAAACATAGCTTTAATATTTATTTAGAAATTTTTTCTCTGAATCATTTTGTTGGGATGTTGGATTCATTGCAGTGGCCTGGAACCACACCCACAATATCTCTAAGGTAAGCCTATATAACTGGGTGTTAGACACATACATAAGATAATTCTACATACATGTTTAGTATTGTGTGAGAGGTATATTTAGATTGCAGTGATAGTATCCAATCTCATGTGAGGCATTTTTTGATGGTTGTGAGTTCTTTGTAATGCTGTGGACTAAAGCACTCCAGGCTTCCCTCTCCTTCACCATCTCCCAGAGCTTGCTCAAATGCATGGCCATTAACTCAATAATACCATCCAACCATCTCATCCTCTGTCATCCCCTTCTCCTCCTGCCTTCTATTTTTCCCAGCATCAGGGTCTTTTCCAATGAGTTATCTCTTTGCATGAGATGGCCAAAGAATTGGAGCTTCAGCTTCAGCATCAGTCCTTTCAATGAACCTTCAGGGTTGATTCTCTTTAGGATTGACAAGTTTGATCTCCTTGCAGTCCAAGGTGTGGGGCTCTGAATTGAAAGAGGACTGTTTTAAGCATAAAGAAGCTTAAGCACATGTTTGCAGTTTGGAGCTAAGATGGCACCTACAGGAAGGGGTGTGGGAGTGAAAAGAAGCTTAAGCACATTGTTTCAGCTTGGAGCTAAGATGGCGCCTACAGGAAGGGACATGGAAATGAAGGGAAGCTTAAGTGCATTGTTTAAAGAAGCTTAAGCACATGTTTGCAGCTAAGATGGCGCCTACAGGAAGAGACAGGGCGTGATCTAAATTGTTAATTGATGGTCAAAATTTCTGATTGGTTCCCTTGGTTTCTGCGCTCGTGAATGACTGCTTGGTCTTTAGCTTGATTGGTGTAATCTATAGGAAGTCCCGTGCAAAACCCCCTTCACTTGCCTATAAAAGCTGTGGATCTTCATTAATAAAGCGGAACTACTTCGATGGAACCCCTGTCGCGTCTGATTGTCCCCCGCCTCAGCCAGGGGGCTGCGGGGCAGGCAGTTCAAGATTTGCCTTTCTCCGAGATCTCCCGGTTCAGCCGGGGGTAATCCTGCTGCCTTCCCTTTCTGCGGAAGGTCCCCGCACAAGGGACTCTGAAGAGCCTTCTCCAACACTACAGTTTGAGGCATCAATTCTGTGCTTAGGCTTTTTTATGGTACAGCTTTCACATCCATACATGACTATTGGAAAAACCAAAGCTTTGCCTAGATGGACCTTTGTCAGCAATGTAATGTATCTGCTTTATAATACACTGTCTAGCTTTGTCATAGCTTTTCTTCCAAGTAGCGGGCATCTTTTAATTTCATCACTGCAGTCACCATCTGCAGTTATTTTGGAACTCAAGAAAATAAAGTCTGTCACTGTTTTCCATTGTTTTCCCATCTATTTGCTATGAAATGATGAGACCAAATGACATCATCTTCATTTTTCATATGCTGAATATTAGGCCAGCTTTTCACTCTCCTCTTTCATTTCATCAAGAAGCATTTTAGTTCTTCTTTGCTTTCTTCTATAAGGATGGTGTCTTCTGAATACCTGAGATTATTGACATTTTTCCTGGCTGTCTTGATTCTAGCTTGTGCTTCATCCTGACTGGCATTTCTCATGATGTACTCTGCATATAAATTAAATAAGCAGGGTGACAATATACAGCCTTGACATTCTCCTTTCCCATTTGTTCTATGTCCAGTTCTAACTGTTGCTTCTAGTCCTGAATACAGGTTTCTCAGGAGACAGGTAAGGTGGTCTGGAATTCCCATCTCTTTCAAAATTTTCCAGTTTGTTGTCATCTACACAGTCAAAGGCTTGGGCATAGTCAATGAAGCAGAAGTAGATGTTTTTCTGGAATTCCCTTGCTTTTTTCTATGATCCAGTGAATGCTGGCAATTTGATCTCTGGTTCCTCTGCCTTTTCTAAATACACCTGTCTTTTACTGATTACAATTAAATTGTGATTACACGTTAACTACAGGCTTCCCAGGTTTCCCTTGGGGGGTGGGGTGGGGTGGGTAGTGATGAAGAACCTACCTGCCAATCCAGAGGGTTTAAGAGATGCAGGTTTGATCTCTGAGTTGAGAAGATCCCCTGGAGGAGGCTGTGGCAACCCTTCTCCTGTATTCTTGCCTGGAGAACTCCACGGACAAAGGGGCCTAATGGGCTACAGTCCACAGGGGTCACAAAGAGTCAGACACAACTTAAGCAATATAACACAGCACACACAAACTAAAAGATATGTCTCATTTGACACAGTTTTTCTTCATTAATTACTTAAAGTTGTTGTATTTTAAAATACCCAATAGTCTTAATATATACTGTGTCTTTGAAAATGCAAAGTTCTTAAATTAAAATAATAATCTCTGGTAAAGCAAACCTATATCTGTTACTAGTGCTAAAATAAATTTAGTGTTGAATTCTCTGGTTAGCTTTACATTCATGGCCTGAGTTGTAATTATTGAACGGGGGATGATGAAAAGAATTGAAGATTTTTTTCAAAATTAATGTTAAACTTTCAAACAGAATAAAAATAGCTGATTTGCTTTTCCTTTTTTTGGTGCTGATCATCAAACCCTTTTTTTTTGAAGCATTTTAGTTCTTCTTTGCTTTCTTCTATAAGGATGGTGTCTTCTGAATACCTGAGATTATTGACATTTTTCCTGGCTGTCTTGATTCTAGCTTGTGCTTCATCCTGACTGGCATTTCTCATGATGTACTCTGCATATAAATTAAATAAGCAGGGTGACAATATACAGCCTTGACATTCTCCTTTCCCATTTGTTCTATGTCCAGTTCTAACTGTTGCTTCTAGTCCTGAATACAGGTTTCTCAGGAGACAGGTAAGGTGGTCTGGAATTCCCATCTCTTTCAAAATTTTCCAGTTTGTTGTCATCTACACAGTCAAAGGCTTGGGCATAGTCAATGAAGCAGAAGTAGATGTTTTTCTGGAATTCCCTTGCTTTTTTCTATGATCCAGTGAATGCTGGCAATTTGATCTCTGGTTCCTCTGCCTTTTCTAAATACACCTGTCTTTTACTGATTACAATTAAATTGTGATTACACGTTAACTACAGGCTTCCCAGGTTTCCCTTGGGGGGTGGGGTGGGGTGGGTAGTGATGAAGAACCTACCTGCCAATCCAGAGGGTTTAAGAGATGCAGGTTTGATCTCTGAGTTGAGAAGATCCCCTGGAGGAGGCTGTGGCAACCCTTCTCCTGTATTCTTGCCTGGAGAACTCCACGGACAAAGGGGCCTAATGGGCTACAGTCCACAGGGGTCACAAAGAGTCAGACACAACTTAAGCAATATAACACAGCACACACAAACTAAAAGATATGTCTCATTTGACACAGTTTTTCTTCATTAATTACTTAAAGTTGTTGTATTTTAAAATACCCAATAGTCTTAATATATACTGTGTCTTTGAAAATGCAAAGTTCTTAAATTAAAATAATAATCTCTGGTAAAGCAAACCTATATCTGTTACTAGTGCTAAAATAAATTTAGTGTTGAATTCTCTGGTTAGCTTTACATTCATGGCCTGAGTTGTAATTATTGAACGAGGATGATGATGATGAAGATTATCATTAATGTTAAACTTTCAAACAGAATAGATTTTGTTTGTATAACATTTAATGATATTAAGTGGGTTCAATGGTTGAAATATTTACCTAATTATATTCATGTGTCTCAAACATAGAGTAAATCAGAAGAAAGTAGACCTTTTCCACAATATACTTGGACTACTTCTATCTCTGCTTATGAACTATAAATGCATAATTTTCCTGTAACAATATCATGTACACCAAAATTTTTCGTACATGACGTATTTCAATGTCAAAGCCAAACTAACATGAGTTTGTTACTCTCAATTGTAGTAAATTATTGATTCAGCATATGCTATTAGTCAATACATTATTCAGTATTTTTTCATTAGTAAAATATGTCATTACCATATATTAATAGTAATTAAAAATAATTACTTAAGAAAAAGCTATATCAAGCAAAAGTATTAACAGTTCCTTACAATATCATCTATTAAACATATATTAATTTTTCTAGTTAAGAATGAAATTTTAATTTCAGACAATTATACTTTGTTTTCATGTGGGTTTAAATCTGATCAAAATAATAAGACAATGTGTTCTCCCTATCATTGACCATTAGCCAATGATACTTTATCTCTCTTCTTGACATTAAAATAAATTGACTCAGATCATGCACTGGTGGATGGAAGGGGTAGGTTGTGACTTAAGTTAGAAGAACTAGAACAGGAAATGAGTCATCCCTTTTGCCCTAAGGAATAGAAAATCCTTGAAAATATGCCTCAGCCAAATGAGACAGAAGAATTATTAGCAAGAGATTTTCAAAACAGGTCAACACTCAAGCAACACTCCCACCATCAAAGAATGAATATCAGAAAAATAGAAGAGTTGAAGAAAAAGACAGCTTACAGTTGAAGCAAATTTCTACCAATACTTTCTTCAAATATCCAAAGATGACCCAGACTACTATGGGTGGGTCCTACCTGAAGGCCAAACTGCTGGTGATTGGACCCATCTGTATGATGATATGGTGGTCAGGTTGCTTCCGAATCCCATAGGAAGACTTTGTGGACCATGTGGCAATACGCTGGACATGTTTCAAAAAATTTAGTGTTGAATTCTCTGGTTAGCTTTAATTAGGGATTGTATTGAACGAGGATGATGATGATGAAGATTATCATTAATGTTAAACTTTCAAACAGAATAGATTTTGTTTGTATAACATTTAATGATATTAAGTGGGTTCAATGGTTGAAATATTTACCTAATTATATTCATGTGTCTCAAACATAGAGTAAATCAGAAGAAAGTAGACCTTTTCCACAATATACTTGGACTACTTCTATCTCTGCTTATGAACTATAAATGCATAATTTTCCTGTAACAATATCATGTACACCAAAATTTTTCGTACATGACGTATTTCAATGTCAAAGCCAAACTAACATGAGTTTGTTACTCTCAATTGTAGTAAATTATTGATTCAGCATATGCTATTAGTCAATACATTATTCAGTATTTTTTCATTAGTAAAATATGTCATTACCATATATTAATAGTAATTAAAAATAATTACTTAAGAAAAAGCTATATCAAGCAAAAGTATTAACAGTTCCTTACAATATCATCTATTAAACATATATTAATTTTTCTAGTTAAGAATGAAATTTTAATTTCAGACAATTATACTTTGTTTTCATGTGGGTTTAAATCTGATCAAAATAATAAGACAATGTGTTCTCCCTATCATTGACCATTAGCCAATGATACTTTATCTCTCTTCTTGACATTAAAATAAATTGACTCAGATCATGCACTGGTGGATGGAAGGGGTAGGTTGTGACTTAAGTTAGAAGAACTAGAACAGGAAATGAGTCATCCCTTTTGCCCTAAGGAATAGAAAATCCTTGAAAATATGCCTCAGCCAAATGAGACAGAAGAATTATTAGCAAGAGATTTTCAAAACAGGTCAACACTCAAGCAACACTCCCACCATCAAAGAATGAATATCAGAAAAATAGAAGAGTTGAAGAAAAAGACAGCTTACAGTTGAAGCAAATTTCTACCAATACTTTCTTCAAATATCCAAAGATGACCCAGACTACTATGGGTGGGTCCTACCTGAAGGCCAAACTGCTGGTGATTGGACCCATCTGTATGATGATATGGTGGTCAGGTTGCTTCCGAATCCCATAGGAAGACTTTGTGGACCATGTGGCAATACGCATTGGTGTACTATGTATCAGGGTGAATGGCCAGAAAAGGACATTAATCATTTGTAAAATGTGGAAACTGGTTTTTTCTTCCATGCTTTTGGCTTCTAAATTTATCTACCTATTTTAGCTTCCTGAACTTGACATTTGTGTTTATAGGTGTTAAAAGAATATCTACATGTATATTGTTGTTGTTCAGTTATTAAGTCATGTCCAACTCTTTGTGACCCCATGGTATGTAGCCAGCCCTGCTTCTCTGTCCATAGAATTCTCCAGGGAAAGATACTGGAGCAGGCAGCCATTCCCTTCTCCAGGGGATCTTCACAACCCAGGGATTGAACTTGGGTCTCCTGCATTGCCAGCAGACTCTTTACAGTCTGAGCCACCAGGGAAGCCTGTATACAAACGCACACACACACACATAATGTATTTTGAAAATTACTAAATTGAGAGTATTGATTGTAAATGAGAAAGCAAAATATTTAAATGATCATGAGAAGGAAAAAAATAGTTTGATATACAGTGTTGGCAGTTCTGTTCCTCAAGTTCACTATTTCTTATACGCTTCAAAACATAATAATAAGACAAAAGTTAATGTAGTATATTTTCTTTCCATATTTCAAGTACCTTATCCTTTAGAAGGGGGTCAATTTAGATTGCATTTTTTAAAATTTCCTACTGTGAAATGTTTCCTGTGTTATCAGATATTCTGAGTATTTGATTTAAAGGGATATACATATGACTAATCTGCGATTGCACATATCTGTAAACAACAAGACTCTGTAAAAGCAAAAAGTAAAATAAGAATAATTAATAAAAGAAAAAAAAAGGATTAGCTCCAATAAAAGTCACCAATTACAGTGCTTATGGCTTCTCTGGTGGCTCATATGGTAAAGAATCAGCCGGCAATCCCCTTCTTGAAGCAAATAAATTCTACCAATACTTTCTTCAAATATCCAAAGATGACCCAGACTACTATGGGTGGGTCCTACCTGAAGGCCAAACTGCTGGTGATTGGACCCATCTGTATGATGATATGGTGGTCAGGTTGCTTCCGAATCCCATAGGAAGACTTTGTGGACCATGTGGCAATACGCATTGGTGTACTATGTATCAGGGTGAATGGCCAGAAAAGGACATTAATCATTTGTAAAATGTGGAAACTGGTTTTTTCTTCCATGCTTTTGGCTTCTAAATTTATCTACCTATTTTAGCTTCCTGAACTTGACATTTGTGTTTATAGGTGTTAAAAGAATATCTACATGTATATTGTTGTTGTTCAGTTATTAAGTCATGTCCAACTCTTTGTGACCCCATGGTATGTAGCCAGCCCTGCTTCTCTGTCCATAGAATTCTCCAGGGAAAGATACTGGAGCAGGCAGCCATTCCCTTCTCCAGGGGATCTTCACAACCCAGGGATTGAACTTGGGTCTCCTGCATTGCCAGCAGACTCTTTACAGTCTGAGCCACCAGGGAAGCCTGTATACAAACGCACACACACACACATAATGTATTTTGAAAATTACTAAATTGAGAGTATTGATTGTAAATGAGAAAGCAAAATATTTAAATGATCATGAGAAGGAAAAAAATAGTTTGATATACAGTGTTGGCAGTTCTGTTCCTCAAGTTCACTATTTCTTATACGCTTCAAAACATAATAATAAGACAAAAGTTAATGTAGTATATTTTCTTTCCATATTTCAAGTACCTTATCCTTTAGAAGGGGGTCAATTTAGATTGCATTTTTTAAAATTTCCTACTGTGAAATGTTTCCTGTGTTATCAGATATTCTGAGTATTTGATTTAAAGGGATATACATATGACTAATCTGCGATTGCACATATCTGTAAACAACAAGACTCTGTAAAAGCAAAAAGTAAAATAAGAATAATTAATAAAAGAAAAAAAAAGGATTAGCTCCAATAAAAGTCACCAATTACAGTGCTTATGGCTTCTCTGGTGGCTCATATGGTAAAGAATCAGCCGGCAATGCAAGAGGCCTGGGTCCAATCTGAATTTAGATTGTGAAATATATCTCAGATATATATTTTGAATGCATACAGTTTTGCTTCAAGCAAAAAGAAAGTTATCTGTCTTGGGGGCTACCTGCAGGCAAGAAAAACAGTTTATTCACAGAGGAGAAATATTCCAGACATTGGGGAGTTTGGGTATATAATATATTGAACTTGGGTTTGATCCTGGTCTCAGTCCCTAGGTCAGGAAGACTTCCTGGAGAAGAGAATGGCTACCCGCTCTAGTATTCTTGCCTGGAAAATCCCATGGACAAAGGAGTCTGGTACTATAGTCCTTGGTATCACAATGAGTCAGATACAACAGAGCAACTAACTCACACAGTGTTACATTTAGCATATCTTAAGACCTATTTTCATGATTACCTTGCTTTTAAAGTAGTTAAAAAATTCTGATATTTCATTCTTACAAAGGCATTATCAAGTTGTTATCTGGTGATAAGATTTTAAAAACTACAAAGGAAGAAATGAGAAATGGGGTCAAGGAGATGAACATGACCAAGTAACAGAGCTTTACTCACCTTAGTCAGATCAGGATGTGCTGGAAATTTAATGAGCAGTGATAAACTTAGTGTAAGTAATTTAATTCCAAGATATTAATTCTTGATTTTATTTTATTGTAAAATAAATTTGTATTATATATGAGGAATTCAACATTGTGTCATAAGCTGCTTGTACCACGGCTGAGTTCTACCTGTGTAGGTATTTTCGTTGGCTAGAGCAGTGTTTTATTTATTCTAAGTGTAAATGTTTTTAAATGAAGCATATATTACCTACTTTAGTATGCTTCAAATTTGAAAGCTACTTAGAGTTCCTGGCAGTCCAGTGTTTAAGATTGCGCACTTTCAATGAGGGGGCACGGTTTGATCCCTGGTCTGGAAACTGAGATCCCATATGTTCTGTGGCACAGTCAAAAAAAATTGAAAATAATTAAAAGCTTCTCACAATAAAATAAATGTATTTTACACTGATATACAGACTCCTCTCTCATGCACATGTATCACTTGCACACACATAAATGCAAGATAGTACTTATCCCTACTACATCCATGGAATATTTTCTGAATATTTGTATTCTAGTACAGTCTAATCTACTCTATTCTATACTACTCAGTTCTGCTATTTCATTTAAAAGGGCTAGCTGTGGTCCACTGAATTCAAACTGAAGTCTGGAAAGCAAGACCTACTCTCTTATCCTTCAGTCAGTTCAGTCCCTCAATTATGTCTGACTGTTTGTGACCTCATGAACTGCAACTTAGCAGGCTGCCCTGTCCTTTACCACCTCCAGGAGTTTGCTTAGACTCGTGTCCATTGAGTCAGTGATGCCATTCAACTATCTTGTCCTCTGTCATCCCCTTCTCCTTCTGCCTTCTATTTTTTCTAGTATCAGGGTCTTTTCCAATGAGCTCCCTCCCCGCATCAGGTGGCCAAAGAATTGGAGCTTCAGCTTCAGCATCAGTCCTTTCAATGAATATTCAGGGTTGATTTCCTTTAGGGTTGACTGGTTTCATATCCTTGCAGACAAAGGCACTCTCAAGAGTACTCTTCAACATCACAGTTTTAAGGCATCAATTCTTTCCTTTTCGGTCTTCTTTAATGGTCCAACTCACATCCATACATGACTACTGGGTAAATCATAGCTTTGACTAGACTGACTTTTCTCAGCAAAGTGACATCTCTGCTTTTTAATATGCTTCTAGGTTTGTCATAGCTTTTCTTCCAAGAAGCAATTGTCTTTTAATTTCATGGCTGCAGTCACCATCCACAGTGGTTTTGGAGCACAAGAAATGTCAATATTTTTATTATCTTCCTTGCCCTCAAAGACATTTGCATCATTGCATCTCTCAATGTAGCAGGAAAAATTGCTCTAAAATCTGGACGGAGTATCTCTGAAACTGGACAGCTGACCACAGTGACACTAATAATGGTGGGAAGAGGGGAAGAGTCTTAGATGCAGGAAGGGCTGAATCAATGAAAACAAAGCGATAGCCAGTGCAGCTTCTACTCTTGCTTTTAAAAAATAAAAATTAAAGCTTCTCACAATAAAATAAATGTATTTTACACTGATATACAGACTCCTCTCTCATGCACATGTATCACTTGCACACACATAAATGCAAGATAGTACTTATCCCTACTACATCCATGGAATATTTTCTGAATATTTGTATTCTAGTACAGTCTAATCTACTCTATTCTATACTACTCAGTTCTGCTATTTCATTTAAAAGGGCTAGCTGTGGTCCACTGAATTCAAACTGAAGTCTGGAAAGCAAGACCTACTCTCTTATCCTTCAGTCAGTTCAGTCCCTCAATTATGTCTGACTGTTTGTGACCTCATGAACTGCAACTTAGCAGGCTGCCCTGTCCTTTACCACCTCCAGGAGTTTGCTTAGACTCGTGTCCATTGAGTCAGTGATGCCATTCAACTATCTTGTCCTCTGTCATCCCCTTCTCCTTCTGCCTTCTATTTTTTCTAGTATCAGGGTCTTTTCCAATGAGCTCCCTCCCCGCATCAGGTGGCCAAAGAATTGGAGCTTCAGCTTCAGCATCAGTCCTTTCAATGAATATTCAGGGTTGATTTCCTTTAGGGTTGACTGGTTTCATATCCTTGCAGACAAAGGCACTCTCAAGAGTACTCTTCAACATCACAGTTTTAAGGCATCAATTCTTTCGCACTCGGTCTTCTTTAATGGTCCAACTCACATCCATACATGACTACTGGGTAAATCATAGCTTTGACTAGACTGACTTTTCTCAGCAAAGTGACATCTCTGCTTTTTAATATGCTTCTAGGTTTGTCATAGCTTTTCTTCCAAGAAGCAATTGTCTTTTAATTTCATGGCTGCAGTCACCATCCACAGTGGTTTTGGAGCACAAGAAATGTCAATATTTTTATTATCTTCCTTGCCCTCAAAGACATTTGCATCATTGCATCTCTCAATGTAGCAGGAAAAATTGCTCTAAAATCTGGACGGAGTATCTCTGAAACTGGACAGCTGACCACAGTGACACTAATAATGGTGGGAAGAGGGGAAGAGTCTTAGATGCAGGAAGGGCTGAATCAATAATGTAAATATTACTATTTACAATTATGCACCAAGATAGCCAGTGCAGCTTCTACTCTTGCTTTTGACTGCAAGAGTAGAAAATTCCAACACAAAGCAGACTAAATACTAAGGGTATAAACTTAAAGCATACTGGATTAAGTAACAAAGATGTTCACTGTCTCCTGTGTCCAGAGGTTGGGGGACTTTTTGCAAGATGGTTTGATGGTATTACCAAGCAACCATCTTTTATTTCCATCTTAGCATTTTACTATCTTGCATATTTGGTTAATCTCAAGGCTTGTTTTCCCTGTTAGATAACTGTCAGTGATAATGGTGTGCTTTATTGGTCACAATAGAAAAGCAATACATGCAAATATTACTCCTGAGACTTCCCTTTCAGTCCAGTCATTAAGGCTTCTGTCCAAGTCTCTGGTTGGGGAACTAAGAACCCACATGCTGTATGACAATGAACACAAATAATGCTAAATTGAGAAAATAAAATCAAATTAATTTATTAATATGAATGTTAGAAAATATACTTTAAAATATTATTTTTGTAATCAGTTTTAGTTAATGCGGTATTGAGTAACTTCCTTAAATGAAATACACTGAGGAACTTCTTTCAAGGCTAACTGACATGCTAACATGATATGGAGATTGAAACAATTAAAAAAATGATAAGGCTATGGATGTTGCCTGAACTTGATCCCAAATCACATGCTTTAGATTAAGTCAAGAAACACTTAATACATTCTCAGCATATGTCTAAAATACATAGAGCAGAGGTCAGAAAAAAATTTCCAAACTTATGACCATTTTTGGAATAGAGTGTGAATTAAAACTGTAAGTTCATCTTCATGTAAGAATTTAAGTCTTTATGTGGATATTCAGGAAAGAGGCTGGAAAGATTTTATTTACTTGAAATATTCAGAGCACACATTAGCATTGTACTTATCGTTCAATGGGTTATATAAGTGGAATCCACTTTCTACATATCTCTCTTGCTTGTTTTATTTTGATTTCTAACAGAAGGATAATTCCATGACAGCAGACCTTTGTAGGCACAATATAGAAAAATAAGTCACAAGATTGACAGAGAAATCCTTATTTGAATAGGCAGTCGCATAAACTGGAAAGTTGTTGAAACAAAAAAAGTGTGTTTAGAATTCAGTGCTTTTCATGATCACATTAGATGAATACTATTAAGACTGAAGAAAACACAGGTTAAAAAAAAAGCATTTTAGGTTTTCTGCCCATTATTTTTTTAAAGATTTATTTATTTATTTATTTTATTTTTTGGGGGGTGGGGTGGGGAGGGAGGGGAGCAGGCAGGCTACTTCTATTGGTCTTTCATTTGTCTAGTTTCATCCATCTTTGTTCTTTGGCCCGTGTGGGCCTCCCATCACGGTGGCCTCTGTTGTCGCAAAGCACCGGCTCTGGGCGCATGCGTTCCAGAGCTCCGGCTCTGTAATTGGACACATGGGTCCAGCCGCTCCACGGCACGTGGAATCTTCCCAGGCCACGGATCGAACCGGCGCCCCTTGCACTGCAAGACGGTGTCCTTACCCATTGGACCACCAGGGAAGCCATGCCCATTTTTTGATTCAGTTTTTTTCTCGTATCTAACTACATAAGCTATCATTTTTCCTAAGAAGACATAGAGATTGCCAAAAAGTAATTGAAAAGGTGCTCAATATCACTAATTATTAAAAAAAATGCAAATCAAAACTACAATAAGGCACAGTCCACACTGGTCAGAATGGCCATCATCAAATAGTAAAGTCTACAAATAGTAAATGTTGGAGAGGGTGTGGAGAAAAGGGAACCCTCGTACACTGTTGGTGAGAATGAATTGGTACAGTCACTATGGAGAGCAGTATGGAAATTCCTTAGATTCAGTTCAGTTCAGTCCCTCAGTCATATCTGACTCTGTGCGACTCCAAGGACTGCAGCATCCCAGACTTCCCTTTCCTTCACCATCTCCTGGAGTTTGCTCAAACTCATGTCCATTGACTCAGTGATGCCATCTAACCATCTTTTCCTCTGTCGATGCCTTCTCCTTTTACCTTCTGTTTTTCCCAACATCAGGGTCTTTCCCAAGGAGTCATGTTCTCATATCAGGTAGCCAAAGTATTGAAGCTTCAGCATCAGTCCTTCCAATGAATACTATGGGTTGATTTCCTTTATGATTGACTGGTTTGATCTCCTTGCAGTCCAAGGGACTCTTATGACACTTCTCCAATACCACAGTTCAACGGCATCAATTCTCTGGCACTCAGATTTATGGTCCAAATTTAATATCCATACATGACTACTGGGAAAATCATAGCTTTGACTATACAGACTTTTGTCAGCAAAGTGATGTCTGTACTTTTTAATATGCTGTCTAGTTTTGTCATAGCTTTTCTTCCATGGAGCATTTCATGGCCGTAGTCACCATCCGTAGTGATTTTGGAACCCAAGAAAATAAAGTCTATCACTGTTTCCATTGTTTGCCCATCTATTTGCCATGAAATGATGGGACCAGATGCCATGAACTTTGCTTTTTTGAACAATGAGTTTTAGGCCAGCTTTTTTCACTCCTCTTTCACCTTCATGAAGAGGTTTTTTAGTTCCTTTTCACATTCTGCCATATGGGTGGTGTCATCTGCATAACCAAGGTTATTGATATTCCTCCTGGAAAACTTGACTGCACCTTGTGCTACATTCTGACTGGAATTTCACATGATGTACTCTGCATATAAATTAAGTAAGCAGGGTGACAGTATACAGCCTTGGCATTCTCCTTTCCCATTTTGGAATCAGTCCATTCTTCTCTGTCTGGTTCCCATTTTGGAATCAGTCCATTATTCCCTGTTGCTTCTTGTCCTGCATACAGGTTTCTCAGGAGACAGGTAACGTGCTCTGGTATTCCTGTCTTTCTGAATTTTCCAATTTGTTGTGATCCACACAGTCAAAGGCTTTGGCGTCATCAATGAAGCAGAAGTAGATGTTTTTTCTGGAATTTCCTTAGTCTTTCTATGATCCAACAGATGTTGGCAATTTGATCTCTGGTTCTTCTGTCTTTTCTAAGTCCAGCTTCTGCATCTGGAAGGTCTCAGTTCATATACTGTTGAACCCTAGTTTGGAGGATTTTTAGTGATTACATGGGAAATGAATGCAATAGTGCCGTAGTTTGAACAGTCTTTGTCATTGCCCTTCTTTGTTGAAATTGGAATGAAAAGGACCTTTTCCAGTCCTGGGCATTGCTTTCCCAAGGAGTCATGTTCTCATATCAGGTAGCCAAAGTATTGAAGCTTCAGCATCAGTCCTTCCAATGAATACTATGGGTTGATTTCCTTTATGATTGACTGGTTTGATCTCCTTGCAGTCCAAGGGACTCTTATGACACTTCTCCAATACCACAGTTCAACGGCATCAATTCTCTGGCACTCAGATTTATGGTCCAAATTTAATATCCATACATGACTACTGGGAAAATCATAGCTTTGACTATACAGACTTTTGTCAGCAAAGTGATGTCTGTACTTTTTAATATGCTGTCTAGTTTTGTCATAGCTTTTCTTCCATGGAGCATTTCATGGCCGTAGTCACCATCCGTAGTGATTTTGGAACCCAAGAAAATAAAGTCTATCACTGTTTCCATTGTTTGCCCATCTATTTGCCATGAAATGATGGGACCAGATGCCATGAACTTTGCTTTTTTGAACAATGAGTTTTAGGCCAGCTTTTTTCACTCCTCTTTCACCTTCATGAAGAGGTTTTTTAGTTCCTTTTCACATTCTGCCATATGGGTGGTGTCATCTGCATAACCAAGGTTATTGATATTCCTCCTGGAAAACTTGACTGCACCTTGTGCTACATTCTGACTGGAATTTCACATGATGTACTCTGCATATAAATTAAGTAAGCAGGGTGACAGTATACAGCCTTGGCATTCTCCTTTCCCATTTTGGAATCAGTCCATTCTTCTCTGTCTGGTTCCCATTTTGGAATCAGTCCATTATTCCCTGTTGCTTCTTGTCCTGCATACAGGTTTCTCAGGAGACAGGTAACGTGCTCTGGTATTCCTGTCTTTCTGAATTTTCCAATTTGTTGTGATCCACACAGTCAAAGGCTTTGGCGTCATCAATGAAGCAGAAGTAGATGTTTTTTCTGGAATTTCCTTAGTCTTTCTATGATCCAACAGATGTTGGCAATTTGATCTCTGGTTCTTCTGTCTTTTCTAAGTCCAGCTTCTGCATCTGGAAGGTCTCAGTTCATATACTGTTGAACCCTAGTTTGGAGGATTTTTAGTGTTAATTTGCTAGCATGGGAAATGAATGCAATAGTGCCGTAGTTTGAACAGTCTTTGTCATTGCCCTTCTTTGTTGAAATTGGAATGAAAAAGGACCTTTTCCAGTCCTGAGGGCATTGCTGAGTTTTCCAAATTTGCTGGCATATTGAGTGTAGCACTTTAACAGCAGCATTTTTTAATGTTTGAAACAGCTCAGCTGGAATTCCATCACCTCCACTAGCTTTGTTCGTATTAATACTTCCTAGAGCCCACTTGACTTCACACTCTAAGATGTATGTCTCGAGATGAGTCATCACACCATCGTGGCCATCTGGCTCATTAAGGTCTTTTTTGTATAGTTCTTCTGTGTTTTCTTTCCACCTCTTCTTAATAACTTCTGCTTCTTTTAGGTTCATACTGTTTTGGTCCTTCATTGTGCCTATCTTTAAATGAAATATTTCCTTAGCAATTGTAATTTTCTTGTAGAGATTTCTAGTCTTTCCCATTCTGTTGTTTTCCTCTATTTGCACTGCTCTTAAGAAGACTTTCTTATCTCTCCTTACTATTCTCTGGAACTCTGCATTCATATGGGTATATCTTTCCTTTTCTCCTTTGCATTTATCTTTTCTTCTTTCCTCAGCTATTTTTAACACCTCCTCAGACAACCTTTTTTCCTTTTTGCACTTCTTTTTCTTAGGGGTGATTTTGATCACTTCCTTCTATACTATGTTATGGACCTCCATCCATAGTTCTTCAGGCACTCTGTCTATCAAATCTAATCCTCTGTTTACAACTTATGCTATATAATCATAAGGGATTTGTCTAGATTATAATTGAATGGCCTAGTGGTTTTTCCCTTCTTTCTTCAATTCAAGTCTCAGTTTTGTAGTAACGAGTTCATGATCTGAGCCACAGTCAACTCCAAGTCTTGTTTTTGCTGGCTGTATAGGTCTCCTCCATCTTTGGCTGCAAAGAATATAATCAGTTTGATTTCAGCATTGATTGACCACTTGGTGATGTCCATGTTTAACTATGTCTTTTGTTTTTGGAAGAGGATGTTTGCTATGACCAGTGTGTCTCTTGTTATAAAACTAAACATAGAACTACCATCTTACCCAGCAATCCCCTCTTGGGCACATACTTGGAGAAAATCACAATTCAAAAAGATACATGTATACCAGTATTTATTGTAGTATTATTTACAATAGCCAAGACAGGGAAGCTACCTAAATGTCCTTCAACGTAAGAATAGATGAAGAAGAAGTGGTACATGTATACAATGGAATGTTACTTAGCCACAAAAGGAGCAAAATTGTATCATTTGCAGAGATGTGCATGGATTGAGAGACAGTCATATACAGTCAAGTAAGTCAGAAAAATAAAATACATATCATATATCACTTATATGTAGAATCAGAAATATGGTACAGATGAGCTCATTTGCAAAGCAGAAATATAGACACAAATGTAGAGAACAAATATATGGATACCAAGGGGGACAAAGGAGTGGGATGAATTGGGACATTGGGATTGACATATACACTAATATGCATAAAATGGGTAACTAATGAGAACCTAGTGCATAGCACAGGGAACTCTATTCAGTGCTCTGTGGTGAAAAGGAAATCCTAAAATGAGGGAATCTATGCCTTCATGTAGCTGATTCTCTTCACTGTACAGTAGAACCTAACATCAGTATAGAGCAACTATGCTCCAATAAAAATGTATAAAAATGCATTTTCTCTTAAAACAGTACTTTTAGAGAATTAAATGCCGCCTTCTTAATCTTGAAAGATCACAATGTAAATAATATTTTCATTAAATCTTGACATAAATCAAATGTAACAAAATATGTACCAACTAAACACTCTAAATAGGAGAGTCTTCATTTCAAATGTTGTATCATTTATAAATATATGCATATTTATATGTAAATACCTAACAGTTCATAGTCCTGATTTATATTGGATTGACTGAAAAGTTCATTCAGATTTTTCCATATGGCTTACAAATTTTTTGGCCAACCCAATATTGTTAAAACACATTATCTTTGCCAATAATAATCATACTCACAAAACATGGACTTTATTTTATAACCATGATCTTTCTCTGGAATTGCCTTATTTCAGACAAAATTCTCTTCTTTTTTCCTTCAATCACATTTCTCCAGTAAGAATTAAGAAGAATTGCTAGCATTTGTTATAGTCAGAAATGCCAAAGTTCTAATTTTAAGGCAATTCTAACCTGAATTTCGTGTTAGAATATCAAGTATTAAAAACCGATATATTGTGGCACTTCCATTAAAAACATTCATAATTGTATGTTTTGCTGTTTTGTGGATTCCAGCTTCATAGAGAAAACTATCATAACCCAAGCCAATGAATTATCGAAGAAATAACTTTACATGTAACAAAGTAACTTTTGGGAAATGAAAACCTCAATCCAAGCACATTTTTAATTAAAAAAAGTATGATTAAAAAAAACCTGCTTCCCTTGTTAAATATCATAAATACAAATGTTATAAATAACTTAAAATCAAATTAATTTGTATGTGTAACTAGAGATGACATTTCATTTTACGTTTACTTATTCATACAGGAAAGAACTGTATGCACTTCAGAAATCAATATTATTAGGAATAAAGAAAAACATGCCCACATTTTGTTAATTTTACACATTTAATCAAATCAGAAGAGGAGGCATAGAATTAGGAGAAGCAGTACAAGCAGTTAAGGCTAGCAAGTTGACTCTATGTGCATTCAGAATTATTTTCCAATACTGGCTATTGCTCTGAACTGCTGGGATGTTGGAAATGTCTTGTAAGCAGGTTTTGAGTATAAAAAGAATAATTGGATCTAAAGTTTTTTGGATGTTGAAAGTATAAATATAGTTATTATTATTGCCTGCTCTGTTTATAGAGTAGCATCTATAAAATAAGCTTACAGAATTAAGCTGGAAAACAGGAATGAAAAAGCAACATTGAAACGTTTTTTATCAGTAACATTGACTTTTGGCATTCAACAAAAAAGCTTTGCTGCAGAAGAGTTCCAAGTGTTTAACAACTTTTGAAAAAGGAAGAAAAAAGATATAAACAAAGTAGAAATTAGTAAGCCCATAAACTATCCTGGAATGATAATATTTCTTTTTCCTATGATTTTTGAAATGTAATGCTCACATGCAATCTGTCTTATAGAAGGTGAAAGTACTGTATACCTTTTTCTCTACTTTGGTTTTCTTTGGGTAGAAACCTCACTAAGAAAAAATCACATATTAAATATTTTTGTTTTGTAATTATCTTAGAGTATCTGGTAAAAACATAGAATTATCAAAATATAATAAAACAAAACTGTAATACTCATTTTTAGGATGACTTCAATAAGCATATTCCATATCACTATAAAAATAGAAATTATTTTTAGTGCTGTGACAAAAGACTCATAATATCTAGGTTCTAAAATTATTTCTAAGCCAATTGTTCTTTCTTGAAAGGGAATACTGAAGTATCCTAGGATAAAAAAGAAGATCTAAACTTTTAAAAATATGTTTTAGTTCTTGACTGTCTGAGCCACTCTGAGAAAACATGAGAAATTTTAAATTAGCCAGAATAGAAAAACAAAGCAACAAGAAAAGCTGAAACTTCTCGTATTGGATAAAGAAAATGATTCTAATTCATTAGAACTTATTTATTATATGCTTCAGAGAGGCTTTGAGCTGCAGAAAGCTGGGTATTAATACATGGGCAAGCATCAGACAGACAGGGCAGATGTTGCATTAACCAAAACTCTATGGAATTGGAGGGCAGCTGTGAAATTTGAAATGGCATTTTCACACATAATTAATGTAAGGACCAAAAAAAGATGCTACCCTGTGCTAAAAAAGAAAAAAAAATAGGTGTATATATAAGATACAAAAGAACTTAAAGGGAAAATAACTAAATTGCATTGTAAGACCTGGCTAACATCAAATAATGCCCATCAACCAATGCAGCAGTCAATCATACTTTATGAAAATTAGGGTTTTCCCCAGGCAATAAACCCTAAAGTTCCAGAGTCAATTGAAATGTAAATCACCTGGCCATCATTTTAAAATCTAATATATCTTCATTAATCTAAAAGTATAGCTAGCCAATGCAGGATCCATCTCAATCATAATTCAGAATTGTGCTCTTAATTCACAAATGACTTCTAAATTCTCATCTGTCAAGAAATTTAAGGCCCTGACAGCTGTAACATTCTGTATGGTAGACTGCATGGTGTAATCGAAAGAGAATCTGACAGATTCAGATTCTCCTGACATTATTAGTTAATAGTCAAGTTTTGGTGAGGGGTCAACTTTTTCTGAATGTCCTGACCCTCAGTTCCCCCAACTCTACTGGAATATTTCTGAGTGTTATGTCTCTGTCTTCCTTCCTTCTTTCTTGAATTCATACTGATCAGTTTTTCATTTCTTTCACCTCATTGAGAGAACTCTTGCCAAAGTCATGGATGAGCTCTGTAATATTAAATCTGATGATCAGTGCTCCATCCATATTTCACTCCATTTCTAGGAACATTCCACAGAGTAAAACTCATTTAACTTGATTTCCTAGGATCTAACTCTCTTCTGGTGAACTCTTATTTTAATTGGGTGTACTTTCTCCGTTCCCTTTTCAAATTACCTCTTCATTTTAAAATAAATGATACAGAGAATCTTAAAGTTAATGGTAAAACATGTTGCTTTGTATTTCAAGCATATGCAACGGATCTGACATTTTAAATAATTTTAATGTTTGCAATCTAATTATTAGCTTGCCAAACACACACACGCACACACACACACATGTATGTGTAATTGTTTAGTTGCTAGGTGATGTCCAACACTGTGATCCCATGAACTGGAGTGTACAAGGCTTCCTTGTCCTTCGCTATCTCCGAGAGTTTGCTCAAACTCATGTTTATTGAGTTGGTGATGCTATCCAACCATCTCATCCTCTATTGCCTCCTTTCCTCTGCCCTCAATCTTTCCAGCATTGGGTTTTTCTCCCAGTGAATCTGTTCTTCACATCAGGTGGTCAAAGTATAGGAGCTTCAGCTTCAGCATCAGTCCTTTCAGTGAATATTCCAATGAATATTCAGTGTTGATTTTCTTTAGGATTGACTACTTTGATCTCCTTGCTGTCCAAGGGACTCTCAAGTCTTCTCTCCAGCACTGCACTTGGAAAGCATCAATTCTTTGGCACTCAGACTTCTCTATGGTCCAACTTTTACATAGTCCATGACTAAAAATTGCTTTGACTATATGGACCTATGTCGGTTTTTTTAGCTACAAATGACTTCTAAATTCTCATCTGTCAAGAAATTTAAGGCCCTGACAGCTGTAACATTCTGTATGGTAGACTGCATGGTGTAATCGAAAGAGAATCTGACAGATTCAGATTCTCCTGACATTATTAGTTAATAGTCAAGTTTTGGTGAGGGGTCAACTTTTTCTGAATGTCCTGACCCTCAGTTCCCCCAACTCTACTGGAATATTTCTGAGTGTTATGTCTCTGTCTTCCTTCCTTCTTTCTTGAATTCATACTGATCAGTTTTTCATTTCTTTCACCTCATTGAGAGAACTCTTGCCAAAGTCATGGATGAGCTCTGTAATATTAAATCTGATGATCAGTGCTCCATCCATATTTCACTCCATTTCTAGGAACATTCCACAGAGTAAAACTCATTTAACTTGATTTCCTAGGATCTAACTCTCTTCTGGTGAACTCTTATTTTAATTGGGTGTACTTTCTCCGTTCCCTTTTCAAATTACCTCTTCATTTTAAAATAAATGATACAGAGAATCTTAAAGTTAATGGTAAAACATGTTGCTTTGTATTTCAAGCATATGCAACGGATCTGACATTTTAAATAATTTTAATGTTTGCAATCTAATTATTAGCTTGCCAAACACACCCCGACACACACACACATGTATGTGTAATTGTTTAGTTGCTAGGTGATGTCCAACACTGTGATCCCATGAACTGGAGTGTACAAGGCTTCCTTGTCCTTCGCTATCTCCGGGGTTTGCTCAAACTCATGTTTATTGAGTTGGTGATGCTATCCAACCATCTCATCCTCTATTGCCTCCTTTCCTCTGCCCTCAATCTTTCCAGCATTGGGTTTTTCTCCCAGTGAATCTGTTCTTCACATCAGGTGGTCAAAGTATAGGAGCTTCAGCTTCAGCATCAGTCCTTTCAGTGAATATTCCAATGAATATTCAGTGTTGATTTTCTTTAGGATTGACTACTTTGATCTCCTTGCTGTCCAAGGGACTCTCAAGTCTTCTCTCCAGCACTGCACTTGGAAAGCATCAATTCTTTGGCACTCAGACTTCTCTATGGTCCAAATTTTACATCGTACATGACTAAGGGAAAAGTCTTAGCTTTGACTATATGGACCTATGTCGGTAAGTGATGTCTCTGCTTTTTAATATGCTGTGTAGGTTTGTCATAGCTTTTCTTCCAATGAGCAAGTGCCTTTTTATTTCATGGCTGCAGTCACTGTCCACAGTGATTTTGGAGACCAAGAAAATAAAATTTGTAACCATTTGCACTTTTCTCCTCCCTATTTGCCATGAAGTGATGGAACCAGATGCCATGGTATTAGTTTTCTGAATGTTGAGTTTTAAGCCAGCTTTTTCACTCACCTTTTTCACCTTCATTCATCAAGAGGTCTTTTAGTTTCTCTTCACTTGCCACCATTAGAGTTGTATCATCTGTATATTTCAGATTATTGATATTTCTTCCTGCAATCTTGATTCCAGTTTATGATTCATCCAATACACATGACGCACTTACTCTGCTGAGAAGTAAAATAAGCATGTTGCCAATATACAGCCATGATGTACTCCTTTCCCAGTTTTGGAACCATATTTCCATGTTTATTTCTAACTGTTGCTTCTTGACTTGCATACAGGTTTCAGAGGAGACAGGTAAGGTGGTCTGGTATTCTGTCTCTTTCAGAATTTTCTATAGTTTGTTGTGATCCACACAGTCAAAGGCTTTAGTGTAGTAAATGAAACGGAAGTAGATGTTTTTCTGGAATTCCCTCTTTCTGTGATCCAGATGTTGGAAATTTGATCTTGGGTTCCTCTGCCTTTTCTAAATCCATCTTGTACATACAGAAATTCTCAGTTCATGTACTATTGAAGTCTATCTTGAAGCATTTTTGGGCATTACCTTGCTAACATGGGAAATGAGTGCAGATGTATGGTAGTTTAGAACATTCTTTGTCATTGCCTTTCTTTCTGATTATAATGAAACTGACCTTTTTCAGTAGTGTGGCCACTGCTGAGTTTGAGTTTTTGAATTTGAAATAGCTCAGCAGGAATCCAATCACCTCTACTAGCTTTGTTCTTAGTAATGCTTCCTAAAGCCGCATCAAACCTTAGCAAACTTTTTTACATGCAGGTCAATTCTTTGGCACTCAGACTTCTCTATGGTCCAAATTTTACATCGTACATGACTAAGGGAAAAGTCTTAGCTTTGACTATATGGACCTATGTCGGTAAGTGATGTCTCTGCTTTTTAATATGCTGTGTAGGTTTGTCATAGCTTTTCTTCCAATGAGCAAGTGCCTTTTTATTTCATGGCTGCAGTCACTGTCCACAGTGATTTTGGAGACCAAGAAAATAAAATTTGTAACCATTTGCACTTTTCTCCTCCCTATTTGCCATGAAGTGATGGAACCAGATGCCATGGTATTAGTTTTCTGAATGTTGAGTTTTAAGCCAGCTTTTTCACTCACCTTTTTCACCTTCATTCATCAAGAGGTCTTTTAGTTTCTCTTCACTTGCCACCATTAGAGTTGTATCATCTGTATATTTCAGATTATTGATATTTCTTCCTGCAATCTTGATTCCAGTTTATGATTCATCCAATACACATGACGCACTTACTCTGCTGAGAAGTAAAATAAGCATGTTGCCAATATACAGCCATGATGTACTCCTTTCCCAGTTTTGGAACCATATTTCCATGTTTATTTCTAACTGTTGCTTCTTGACTTGCATACAGGTTTCAGAGGAGACAGGTAAGGTGGTCTGGTATTCTGTCTCTTTCAGAATTTTCTATAGTTTGTTGTGATCCACACAGTCAAAGGCTTTAGTGTAGTAAATGAAACGGAAGTAGATGTTTTTCTGGAATTCCCTCTTTCTGTGATCCAGATGTTGGAAATTTGATCTTGGGTTCCTCTGCCTTTTCTAAATCCATCTTGTACATACAGAAATTCTCAGTTCATGTACTATTGAAGTCTATCTTGAAGCATTTTTGGGCATTACCTTGCTAACATGGGAAATGAGTGCAGATGTATGGTAGTTTAGAACATTCTTTGTCATTGCCTTTCTTTCTGATTATAATGAAACTGACCTTTTTCAGTAGTGTGGCCACTGCTGAGTTTTTGAATTGCTGACAGACTAAAGGCATCAAACCTTAGAATTTGAAATAGCTCAGCAGGAATCCAATCACCTCTACTAGCTTTGTTCTTAGTAATGCTTCCTAAAGCCCACTTGACTTTACCCTCCAGGACGTTTGACTCTGACTGAGCACACCATCATGGTTATCAGGTCATTAAGACCTTTTTTTATAAAGTTTTATATATTCTTTCCACCTCTTAATATCTTCTGCTTCTGCTAGGTCCTTACAGTTGATGCCCTTTATTGTGCCCATCCTTGCAAAAAATGTTCCCTTTGTATTTCCAATTTTCTTGGAGAGATCTCTAGTCTTCCCCCATTCTATCATTTTCCTTTATTTCTTTGCATTTTTCACTTAAGAAGGCTTTCTTCTCGCTCCTTGCTGTCCTCTTGCATATGTATATATATATATATATATACATATATATATATAGGAGATGTGAGAATCTAGGGTCAGAGATAAAAGATAGTTTATTACTCTCAGCACCAGCAGTAGCCACAGTATCACTCTCGGCACCAGCAGTAGCCAAAACCCCAGCCCCTAATCCCCCAAGGGTGATATGATGAGAGCTGGTTACTTTCTATATGCATTATCACAGGAGAGGAATTCTGGTGATTGATGGTGTATGCTCAGTCATGTCCTAATCTTTGCAACCCCATGGACTCTAGCCCACTAGGCTCCTCTGTTCATAGGATTATACCAACAAGAATATTGGAGTGAGTTGCCATTTCCTCCTCCAGGGGATCTTCTCACCCCTGGGGATTGAACCTGCATCCCCCAAGGCTACAGTATTGGCATGCAGATTCCTTACCACTGAGCCATTAATACTAGGAAGCCCCAATCTTGTATAGGAGGCTGTTGGCAAAAGAAGAGATTATCTTTATTAGTCTTTGATGCTTTGAATAAGCAGATATGCAAGCCTTCAGGGAATATTGTTTGTATCATCTTGAAATAGAAGAAAATCTACCAGGGGCAGCAGAGAGAGAATCTTTGGGGTGGGAGACATCTCTATCTTCTCTGACAGCTTACTTATACAAACATACTTGAAAATGTCATTTTGAGTAAATTTTACTGCCTAATATGAATTTGTTTGCATATGCAGTTGTCTTCCAATACATAAACTAAGACCTTTTTAAACGATGAAACTTGTTCCCTGCTTGCTCTGATTTGAATTTGCCATTAAAATTAATATCACTTTTGATGAGTTTCTGATTTCATGTTGAACAATTCCATAATAATATCCACATTTTCTTCTTTGCAGTTTTTCTTCTAGAGTAGTCACAAAGAATTGAAGCCTCTACTGAATATTCAAGCACTGAAAAACACCAGTGGACATTATTAGGTAGATTTTGAATAATGTAACATTTGGATTGCCTAGCGAGTTTAATAACATTATACAAAATTACTTGCTGAAATTGGCAATTTAAAGACGCATTATTCTCACCAAATATATTAATTCTTGTAACACAACTCATAAGGTTTTCAAAAAGTACACTGTGCACTTAAACCTATTGAAGTTGTTACTTGAAACAATGAATCATTGTTAGTATCAGATAGAACCACAAACTCACACATCAAACATGGCAACTGCCATACATATGGGACAAGCATTCACTCTGCTTATTGCACTTGTCATGGTGAGTGCTTCTCACATGCTTTTGACCCAGTTTATACAAATACTGACTTTAAAGCTCCCACCCATGAGTTAGTGTCTTCTGGTTCATCTCTCAATTTGATATTCATGGATTTATTCATTTTGTCTTTATGTTGATTGGAAAACTTTAATACTTGCATAATTATGCTTCTTTTTAACATTTTTTCTAATCCCTTGCTTGGTTTTTCTTAAGTTTTGTATTTCAGAAAAAACGCACACTTCCTAATGATAACTAACAAAGAAATCCTGTGCAGAAATGCTACCTGACCCCAAGACTGAAAAGTTTCCTCTTAACATCTTCTTCTAGAAATTGTATGGTATTTAGGATTCTAATTTATCTTTTATGAAACAGATTTACTATTGTACAGTTTTGGAAAGTCAAAGTCCAAAATGGGTCTCACTGAGCTAAAATCTAAGTGTTATTAGGGTTTCTTTCCTTTGTGTTGGTTCTAAAGTAGAATCTGTTTTCTTACCTTTTCTGGCTTTTGGGGGCTGCCCACCTTCCTTAATTCATGGCTTGCTTCCTTGTTCAAAAGCAAACAAGCAGTGGGAGTTTTGCTCACATCTCTTCATTCTGATGTTAACCCCTTTTTCTTCCAATACATAAACTAAGACCTTTTTAAACGATGAAACTTGTTCCCTGCTTGCTCTGATTTGAATTTGCCATTAAAATTAATATCACTTTTGATGAGTTTCTGATTTCATGTTGAACAATTCCATAATAATATCCACATTTTCTTCTTTGCAGTTTTTCTTCTAGAGTAGTCACAAAGAATTGAAGCCTCTACTGAATATTCAAGCACTGAAAAACACCAGTGGACATTATTAGGTAGATTTTGAATAATGTAACATTTGGATTGCCTAGCGAGTTTAATAACATTATACAAAATTACTTGCTGAAATTGGCAATTTAAAGACGCATTATTCTCACCAAATATATTAATTCTTGTAACACAACTCATAAGGTTTTCAAAAAGTACACTGTGCACTTAAACCTATTGAAGTTGTTACTTGAAACAATGAATCATTGTTAGTATCAGATAGAACCACAAACTCACACATCAAACATGGCAACTGCCATACATATGGGACAAGCATTCACTCTGCTTATTGCACTTGTCATGGTGAGTGCTTCTCACATGCTTTTGACCCAGTTTATACAAATACTGACTTTAAAGCTCCCACCCATGAGTTAGTGTCTTCTGGTTCATCTCTCAATTTGATATTCATGGATTTATTCATTTTGTCTTTATGTTGATTGGAAAACTTTAATACTTGCATAATTATGCTTTTTTTTAACATTTTTTCTAATCCCTTGCTTGGTTTTTCTTAAGTTTTGTATTTCAGAAAAAACGCACACTTCCTAATGATAACTAACAAAGAAATCCTGTGCAGAAATGCTACCTGACCCCAAGACTGAAAAGTTTCCTCTTAACATCTTCTTCTAGAAATTGTATGGTATTTAGGATTCTAATTTATCTTTTATGAAACAGATTTACTATTGTACAGTTTTGGAAAGTCAAAGTCCAAAATGGGTCTCACTGAGCTAAAATCTAAGTGTTATTAGGGTTTCTTTCCTTTGTGTTGGTTCTAAAGTAGAATCTGTTTTCTTACCTTTTCTGGCTTTTGGGGGCTGCCCACCTTCCTTAATTCATGGCTTGCTTCCTTGTTCAAAAGCAAACAAGCAGTGGGAGTTTTGCTCACATCTCTTCATTCTGATGTTAACTTTTCTGCTTCTGTCTTCTACCTGTAAAGAGGCTGGTGATTGCACTGGGATGACCCAGATAATCCAAGATAAACTCCTTATTTAAAGGTCAGCAGACAAGTAAGTTAATTTTAAGTTAATAATTGAGTTTAATTTTGTGTATAGCTTGAGACAAGGATTGATGTTTATTTTTTTCCATGCAAATATCTGATATTTCAGTTCCATTTTATATGTATCAAGGTGAAACCCATACGAATCTTGGGCTTCCCACATGGCTAGAAGCTGTCTACTAAGCAGGAGATGTTTGAAAATCAGTTGTCAGTATATATGTGGATTGATTTTGGAATTATTTTTTCTGTTCCACTAACCTACATTTTTATGATCTCACTAATTCCATACTCTCTTGATTACCACAGATTTAAAGGAACTTTTGAAATCAGACAGTTTAAGTCTTCCAATAATGTAGTTCTAAAAACTGTTTTGACATTCTAAACTGAATTGTTATATAAATTTTAAAGTCAATTTGGACTTCCTAGGTGGTGCTAGTGGCAAAAAAAAAAAGGTGGTGGGGGGGGGAGAGAAGGCCTTCCCTGGTAGTCCAGTGGGTAAAGAGTCTGCCTTGCAATGCAAGGAAAGGGACACCAGTTCTATCCCTGGCCTGGGAAGATCCCACTTGCTACGGAGTGACTGAACTGGTGTGTCCAATTACTAGCCAGCACTCTAGGGCATATGTGCCCAGAGCCGGTGCTCTGCTACGAAAGAGGCCACAACAATGGGAGGCCCACACAGGTCAAAGAATAAACATGGATGAAAATGGATTAAAAAACAAAAAAAGCAATAAAGAGGTCAAAACAAAACCAGCCTGCCCATGCAGGAGATGCTAGAGACAAGGACCATTGGGTCCCTGGACGGAATTAGTGTAATTTTGATGAAACAGATTTCAACATTTTCAAAGTCCAAAATGGGTCTCACTGAGCTAAAATCTAAGTGTTATTAGGGTTTCTTTCCTTTGTGTTGGTTCTAAAGTAGAATCTGTTTTCTTACCTTTTCTGGCTTTTGGGGGCTGCCCACCTTCCTTAATTCATGGCTTGCTTCCTTGTTCAAAAGCAAACAAGCAGTGGGAGTTTTGCTCACATCTCTTCATTCTGATGTTAACTTTTCTGCTTCTGTCTTCTACCTGTAAAGAGGCTGGTGATTGCACTGGGATGACCCAGATAATCCAAGATAAACTCCTTATTTAAAGGTCAGCAGACAAGTAAGTTAATTTTAAGTTAATAATTGAGTTTAATTTTGTGTATAGCTTGAGACAAGGATTGATGTTTATTTTTTTCCATGCAAATATCTGATATTTCAGTTCCATTTTATATGTATCAAGGTGAAACCCATACGAATCTTGGGCTTCCCACATGGCTAGAAGCTGTCTACTAAGCAGGAGATGTTTGAAAATCAGTTGTCAGTATATATGTGGATTGATTTTGGAATTATTTTTTCTGTTCCACTAACCTACATTTTTATGATCTCACTAATTCCATACTCTCTTGATTACCACAGATTTAAAGGAACTTTTGAAATCAGACAGTTTAAGTCTTCCAATAATGTAGTTCTAAAAACTGTTTTGACATTCTAAACTGAATTGTTATATAAATTTTAAAGTCAATTTGGACTTCCTAGGTGGTGCTAGTGGCAAAAAAAAAAAGGTGGTGGGGGGGGGAGAGAAGGCCTTCCCTGGTAGTCCAGTGGGTAAAGAGTCTGCCTTGCAATGCAAGGGAAAGGGACACCAGTTCTATCCCTGGCCTGGGAAGATCCCACTTGCTACGGAGTGACTGAACTGGTGTGTCCAATTACTAGCCAGCACTCTAGGGCATATGTGCCCAGAGCCGGTGCTCTGCTACGAAAGAGGCCACAACAATGGGAGGCCCACACAGGTCAAAGAATAAACATGGATGAAAATGGATTAAAAAACAAAAAAAAAGCAATAAAAGAGGTCAAAAACAAAACCAGCCTGCCCATGCAGGAGATGCTAGAGACAAGGACTTGATCCCTGGATCTGGAAGATCCCCTGGAAGAGATCATGGCAAGCCACTCTGGTATTCTTGTCAGGAAAATCCGTGGACAGAGGAGCCTGGTGGGCTACAACCCATAAGGTTGCAAAGAGTCGGACAGACTGAAGCAGCCTAGCATGCACAGTAGAATCAATTTGTTAAGTTCACAAAACAATGTTCAGGTTTTTATTGGTGTTGAATTTTATTGATAGATTAATTTGCAGGGTATTTATTCCTTAATATACTGGGTCTTGCAATTGATGAAAATAGCCTGTCTCTTAATTTTCAGTCTTCTTCAGTTTCTCTTGGCAGAATTTTCTACAGTTCAGCTAAAAGTTTTACCACAGTGATTTTTGAATATATTTATAAGCATTTTATGCTTTGAAGCCAATGTAAAACAGGTGGCTGAAGATTTTATTTTATAATTATTTGATTATTCTACATAAAAGCAATTAATTTTTATACATTAAACATGTGAAGTTCCCTGCTAAATTCACATATTAATTTTGGTAGAGTTTTATAATATACAGATTTCTTAAGATTTTCTCTCTAAATCATTATGTCATTTGCAAATAGCGAAGATTTTGCTTCCTACTTTCCAATTGTTAGAGCATTTGTTTGTTTTGTTTTACTACAATTGCTGGAACCTCTAGTATGTTATTGAATGAAACTGGTGATATTTCATCCTTGCCTTGTTCAAAATCTTTGGGGAAACGAGAAAGTTTAATAGTCAGATTTCAATTTCATTTTTAGTTTTTGCCAGAAATTGAATAGTTCAGTGTCTTTCCATGGGTATGATGGGCATAGATGATATCAGTTTATATGTAGACAATTCTAAACAATGGTTAAAACTGTTGTCAGGAATGCTTCATAATCCAAAATTAACACAAAAAGATTAGCTGTGTTTCCAGACAAGAGAAAGAAATAAAAGGCATCTAAATTGTAAGGCAAGGAGTAAAACTATCACTATGTGCAGATGACATGGCATTACTCATGGATCAGATGGTAAATAATCTGCCTGCAATGTGGGAGACCTGGGTTTGATCATGGGGTCAGGAAGATCCCCTAGATAAGGGAATGGCTACCCACTCCAGTATTCTTGAGACTACTGTCCGTGAGGCCACAGAGTGAAACGTGACTGAGCAACTGATCCCTTCACTTTTTTTCATAAAAGACCCTATAATTGCCATGAGAAAGATATTAGAACTAATGATGAATTAGGCAAAGTTACAGCATGCAAGACTGATATAGAAAAATCGGATGGTTTTCTATATGCTAATAAAGAATTCTCAGAAAAGGAAATTAAGGAAACAGTGTCATTTGTAATAACATTAAGAAGAATAAAGTACTTAGGAATAAACTTATCCTATAAGTAAAAAATCTATCCCTGAAAACTATAAAATGTTAATGAACTAATTTGAAGATGATACAAAGAAATGGAAAGACAACTTGTGTTCTTGGATTGGAAGAATTAATATTGTCAAAATGCCCATGCTACCCAAAGTAGCCTACAAATTCAGTGCAGTCCCTACCAGAATACTCATGACATTTTTATAGTACTAGAATATATACTCCTAACTTTCTTATGGAGCTACAGAAGACTTTGGGCTTCCCTTGTAGCTCAGTTGGTAAAGAATACACCTACAATGCAGGAGACCCCAGTTTGATTCCTGGGTCAGGAAAATCCCCTGGAGAAGGGACAGGCTACACACTCCAGTATTCCTGGGCTTCCCTGGTGGCTCAAATGGTGAAGAATCTGCTTGTCATGCGGGAGACCTGGGTTTCCTTCTTGGGTTGGGAAGGTCCCTTGGAGAAGGGAAAGACTACCCACTCCAGCATTCTTGCCTAGATAATTCCAGAATTGGACATGACTGAGCAACTTTCAACTCATAGAAGACTTCAAATTGCCAAAGTAATATTGAGGAAAAAGTACAAAACTGGAGGTCTTATACTCCCTGACTTCAGACTATAATAAAATGCCAGTCATCAACCGAACAAGCTGATCTAGTCACTTTCCTGTCTGAAAAACTCTAGATATTCCCCAGTTCATTCACTGTAAAAGTCAAAGTCCTACGTTACTATATAGCTACTATACAGCTTTAATGTATTGTAAAGCAGTTATCTTTCATTTAAAAATCAATTTTAAAGAAGTCATAGTCCCTACAATGACCAACGTCTCTAAGCGATTTGTAATCATACCTAAATACCTATCTCTCTGACGTCATCACCCACGATTTCATCCATATTTTTTCTACTTCAACCACTGGATCCCTGTTATATCTCAGAAACATCAAGCACTTTCCTGACTCTTGGCTTTACCCTTGTTCCTCTTTCCATTGTGGTCTCTTACAGAGAATCCCACAGTATGGTCTCTCACTTCTTTCAGAACTCCAATCAAATATCCCTTAGCAGGGCAATCTCCCTAATTGTGTGCATACAGGTGTGTACTAAGTCACTTCAGTTGTGTCTGACTCTGTGTGACCCAATGGACTGAAGCCTGCCAGACTCCTCTGATTACATTGTATAAAATAGCAAACACTTGTTTGCAAAAGTTGTTTCATCACTTACTGCTACTTTAAATTTTATACCATTTATTACTTGTCCCTTCCCAAGAAGAATGTAGGGGTTTTTTAAATTTTTTATAATTTTGTGTTCCAAGGTCCTAGAAGATTGACAAAGATATAAGAACTATATTGATAGATATAGATATATATATATATGTGTGTGTATAGGTACACACACACATACACATGTAAATTAATATGTGCTAAGTCACTTCAGTCATGTCCAACTCTTTGTGAAACCATGGACTATATAGACCACCAGGCTCCTCTGTCCATGGGATTCCCCAGGCAAGAATACTAGAATGGATTGTCATGCCCTCTTCCAAGTGATCTTCCAAACCCAGGGATTGAACCTATCTCTTACATCTCCTGAATTGGCAGGTAAATTCTTTACCACAAGTGCCACCTGAGAAGCCCTGTAAATTATAAAAAATGAACAAGAGACTGAGTTATCATGAGTCCTGGTTCAAATTTTTGAGCTTTCTTAAAAAAAAACAAAAAAGTTTTTCCAGTTAGCCTTCAGACTTAAAATGCCAGTCATCAACCGAACAAGCTGATCTAGTCACTTTCCTGTCTGAAAAACTCTAGATATTCCCCAGTTCATTCACTGTAAAAGTCAAAGTCCTACGTTACTATATAGCTACTATACAGCTTTAATGTATTGTAAAGCAGTTATCTTTCATTTAAAAATCAATTTTAAAGAAGTCATAGTCCCTACAATGACCAACGTCTCTAAGCGATTTGTAATCATACCTAAATACCTATCTCTCTGACGTCATCACCCACGATTTCATCCATATTTTTTCTACTTCAACCACTGGATCCCTGTTATATCTCAGAAACATCAAGCACTTTCCTGACTCTTGGCTTTACCCTTGTTCCTCTTTCCATTGTGGTCTCTTACAGAGAATCCCACAGTATGGTCTCTCACTTCTTTCAGAACTCCAATCAAATATCCCTTAGCAGGGCAATCTCCTAATTGTGTGCATACAGGTGTGTACTAAGTCACTTCAGTTGTGTCTGACTCTGTGTGACCCAATGGACTGAAGCCTGCCAGACTCCTCTGATTACATTGTATAAAATAGCAAACACTTGTTTGCAAAAGTTGTTTCATCACTTACTGCTACTTTAAATTTTATACCATTTATTACTTGTCCCTTCCCAAGAAGAATGTAGGGGTTTTTTAAATTTTTTATAATTTTGTGTTCCAAGGTCCTAGAAGATTGACAAAGATATAAGAACTATATTGATAGATATAGATATATATTATATATGTGTGTGTATAGGTACACACACACATACACATGTAAATTAATATGTGCTAAGTCACTTCAGTCATGTCCAACTCTTTGTGAAACCATGGACTATATAGACCACCAGGCTCCTCTGTCCATGGGATTCCCCAGGCAAGAATACTAGAATGGATTGTCATGCCCTCTTCCAAGTGATCTTCCAAACCCAGGGATTGAACCTATCTCTTACATCTCCTGAATTGGCAGGTAAATTCTTTACCACAAGTGCCACCTGAGAAGCCCTGTAAATTATAAAAAATGAACAAGAGACTGAGTTATCATGAGTCCTGGTTCAAATGTTTTACTGCAGCATTGTTAGTCTTCAACAAAACAACAAAAGCATTCTCAATGGCAATACAAGTTTGTTAGTGGAGGAGATTTTTTCCTGCTTTAAATACAAGTGCCTGAGGTACTTAGTCTTTCCAACTAATTATTTCTTTAAGGATCTTTAAGTTTTATTTTTTTTAAATCATATGTTGATCATCTCATTTTCCTGCCAAGGCTTGATTAAGAAAAAAAGAGAAGAAAAAAAAATCAAGAAACATGAGGAAAAATACTTAGATCTTCTTGAATGTTTTATTGCTGAAGCTTTTATATCCAAGACAAGTATTTGAGGTATCTATGAGAGATCACCAAATCCTTCTCCACCAAAAAAGGTTTCCTTGTGCCAGATATCCATACAAGAGGGTTCTGATACTTAAGTGGCCAAGTAGTATGGAGTAGAACAAAGATTTTAAAAATGCAGTTCCTGTTTTAGAATAAATTAAATATGAAAAGAATTTTTAGAGGAAACAAAATTCCATATCAGCCTACCTGAATAAATTTTGTATGAGTTCTGTTCATCTATGAAGAGGAGTCAGAGGATGGGAACAATTGCTTCCAGGTGCTTTATTTCCCAGACAGGTCTCAGAGTGCTTGGAAGCGTGCCCAGTTTGTACTAGGAGTTTCATGAATATTTTCAGAATATAAAAATGACCGTATAAATGGAGGCACAAGAACATTTTCTTTCTATGCCTTTCCTCTCTCTTCACCCTCCTCTTTTCACTGCACTACACAGCATAATAATATGTTTTATATAAGGCAGTTTCATTATGGAAGTAAGTGTTGCTTACTCCTTGATCTTTACCAACATGAGTTTCTACTTAGTTGGCAAACAATGTTATATTGTCTTATTGTCAGCTTGGTAAAGGGTCAATGCCACAATGAATTGAAAGAGGTAATTTTCTTGTTTGTTCCCCAAGCACATATATTGAGATATCTTTAATGCAACTATGCTTCCCAGGGATTATAAAATGATGAATTTAAGATAGTTTCCCAAAAGTTTACTGTTGACACTGATCAAGGAAGATAAATATATATTTACATATATAACATTGTGATATAATGTAGTATAATCTATATGCATATATCCATATCAAGAAAATATGTTATTCATTGAAAAAAACCCTGATACAGGAAAGGCTGAGAGAATGAGGAGAAGGAGGGGCGGTGACAGATGGTTGGATAGCATCATTTAGCCAGTGGACATGAGTATGAGCAAACTTGGGGAAATAGTGAAGGAAGCTTAGCATGTTTCAATCTATGGGATTGCCAAGTGTTGGATAGGACTGAAGAAATTAGCAACAAATAACAATGTATTTGTGTGTATATGTATCCGTTTTTATCTATATCTATCTCTACCTAATTATATTTTTCAAAATGGACACTGATTGTTGCAATGCAGTAGTTCCTTTTGATCACAGCTTGCCTATTTTGCTTTCAATTACTATAAACTTGTAAAACTTTCCACTTTCCTCCAACTAAAGCAATTATTTCTTTCTGAAGCAGAATAAGTGTCATTTTTTAAAAACAACCTTTTTTAAATTATTTTCATTTGCTGTTGTTGGATATACATTTCTTCTAGGAAAAAGGAAAATATGTCATGACTAAACTACCTTAATTGGAGAGAAAGAGCAGGAAGGAAGAGCAAGAGAGAGAGAAAGAGGATTTGAGGTGTTCTAATCATGTAGTTCGCTTAACCATTAGGAAAAATGAAAACTGTTCATTTTCTCTGAGTGTCTGTGCTATACATCAAGTGCAGCACCTGGAACTTGTCTCAAGAGACAGTCAGTCACTGTATATAATTGCTATGCAGCATAGCAAAATCAAACAATTAATTATGTTGGTTTTCAGAAAGAAATGCAAAAATAGTCAAAAGTTTCCTTCGATTCCCACCTTTGTAAGGAAATCAGTGGTCCCTGAGCACTAAATCTGTAGTTGAATTGACTCCCACTGGATACAAATAAGGATATATATTCCTGTCCTTGTTTGATCCTGTCCTTCTGGCTACTCATTCCCTTAAGGCTGGAGAGTTACTCATTGAGGGATCACAACTTGGATAATAAGAACTCATCAACATCAAGTTTTAAAAATACCTTTAATGTGCAGAGTGTACCCAACAGTCCAAGACTGCATAGGCTTCATGGACTTCAAGCAGCATTGTGCTAATTATAATCTAGTTATAAAAGCAGTTTTGGAATCCTGGTAAAGCTCTAAAATATATAAAGTAAAAAAAGTAAACACATTCACTCTTAATGAGAAAAGCAATGGGCAAGAGCGCCCGCACAGGGGACCCAGTACCTCATCTGGGAGGGTCAAGTACCCATGAAGGGAAGGTCAGGCCCCCGTGAAGACAGGCTGTCGGTTTGTGGAGGCTAGGCTGACAGGCGGTGCCAAGGGAGGTTCTGGTAACTCAGCTTTAGGAGGCCTGAGCTCTGCCCTGCGTGTGTCCTACAGCTCATCTCCGAGTGTTTCTCCTCAAAGCCTGGGCCTCAACACTTATATCCACCATCGATCGGCACTGCTTCAGAGCACTGCTAAATCAGAAAGGTTGAGTATGAGTCGAGTGAGGGAACCCAGTCCAGAAGCAGAAACACAGTTAACCCTACTCTTAGCTTAAAATTCTCACCGGCAATTTTGTATTAGGGTAACCTGTCATATATAGTTTTTCATGAGTATTAACAATTTTATTTTCTGCAATAATATAATATCATTGGTAATATTAAATATTAATAATATTCAATGTAATGATATATAATGTAATTATATAATATATGATGTTGTGATATATAAATGTGATAATATACTAATATTGATAATATAAATATTTAATATTTCTAATATTTAGTGTAATCATATACTAATATAAATTTATATGAAATGACTTATTAAGTGTCTTATTCAAGGATCTGTGACTTGTTTTCCATTTTTGATATAAAAGGAATACTAAAATCAATATTTTGAACACAGACATTTGTCTGAATTGTTACTAGATCAGGATAGATTACTACCAGTTAAGTTACTAGGATAAGTTTTAAAAATTTTGTGGTATGTATGTCAGATTTTTCTTATACCCTCCAGATATTAACAATCTGATCTACTGTACTCTAAAGAATATTAACATCATTTGACAATAGCTTTTGATTGTTAAATGAAAATAAATTCTTATCATTGCACTAATTTGACTACCTTTCCAGATTAATGAGGATAAACATTTTCCCTATTTTTAACAATTATTTTTACTACTAAGGTATAGTGTCTGTTCAGGTAATATTGCTGTTTTTCAAATGGAAGTCAGTGTTTTCCTTGTTCACTGAAAAGATCTTTACATATTAGGAGTATTAATCATTTGTTTTATTGTTGTGAATAATTTTTTTTTTTTTTTTTTTAAAGATTTATTTATTTATTTATTTTTGGACGGGGGTCGGGTTGGGGAGGGAAGGGAGCGGGCGGGCCACTTCTATTGGTCTTTCATTTCTCTATTTTCATCTGTCTTTGTTCTTTGGCTCCTGTGGGCCTCCCATCGTGGTGGCGTCTGTTGTCGCAGAGCGCCAGCTCTGGGCGCATGCGCTCCAGAGCTCCGACTCGGTGATTGGACACATCAGTCCAGTCGCTCCGCTGCACGTGGGATCTTCCCAGGCCAGGGATTGAACTGGCGCCCCTTGCACTGCAAGGCGGTGTCCTTATCCACTGGACCACCAGGGGAAGCCCTATTGTTGTGAATAATTTTTATTAACTGGGTTTTGTTTCTTTTATTTAGTGTTTTGTAATTTTTTTAAAAAACCTTTATTACAGTATAGGTGATTTATAGGGTTTTACTAGTTTCAAGTGTAAATTGGTTCCATTATATATATCCATATATTAATTCATTTTTGAGCTTTTTACCCATATAGGTTATTACAGAATATTCTCTGTGCTATACAGCAGTCCCTGTTGATTATGTGTTCCATATGTAATACTGAGTATATTTTAATTCCAAGCTCCCAATTCATTTCCCCTCATCTACTCACTCTGTGTCTCTGAGTCTGTTTGCTAGATAAGTTACTTTGTATCATTTTTATTTTACATTCCGCATAGGATATTTGTCTTTCTCTGTCGATTTGACTTGTTTCCCTTAGTTCGACCCTCTCTAGGTTGATCCATGGTGCCACAAATGGCATTATTTTGTTCTTATACCCTCCAGATATTAACAATCTGATCTACTGTACTCTAAAGAATATTAACATCATTTGACAATAGCTTTTGATTGTTAAATGAAAATAAATTCTTATCATTGCACTAATTTGACTACCTTTCCAGATTAATGAGGATAAACATTTTCCCTATTTTTAACAATTATTTTTACTACTAAGGTATAGTGTCTGTTCAGGTAATATTGCTGTTTTTCAAATGGAAGTCAGTGTTTTCCTTGTTCACTGAAAAGATCTTTACATATTAGGAGTATTAATCATTTGTTTTATTGTTGTGAATAATTTTTTTTTTTTTTTTTTTTAAAGATTTATTTATTTATTTATTTTTGGACGGGGGTCGGGTTGGGGAGGGAGGGGAGCGGGCGGGCCACTTCTATTGGTCTTTCATTTCTCTATTTTCATCTGTCTTTGTTCTTTGGCTCCTGTGGGCCTCCCATCGTGGTGGCGTCTGTTGTCGCAGAGCGCCAGCTCTGGGCGCATGCGCTCCAGAGCTCCGACTCGGTGATTGGACACATCAGTCCAGTCGCTCCGCTGCACGTGGGATCTTCCCAGGCCAGGGATTGAACTGGCGCCCCTTGCACTGCAAGGCGGTGTCCTTATCCACTGGACCACCAGGGGAAGCCCTATTGTTGTGAATAATTTTTATTAACTGGGTTTTGTTTCTTTTATTTAGTGTTTTGTAATTTTTTTAAAAAACCTTTATTACAGTATAGGTGATTTATAGGGTTTTACTAGTTTCAAGTGTAAATTGGTTCCATTATATATATCCATATATTAATTCATTTTTGAGCTTTTTACCCATATAGGTTATTACAGAATATTCTCTGTGCTATACAGCAGTCCCCTGTTGATTATGTGTTCCATATGTAATACTGAGTATATTTTAATTCCAAGCTCCCAATTCATTTCCCCTCATCTACTCACTCTGTGTCTCTGAGTCTGTTTGCTAGATAAGTTACTTTGTATCATTTTTATTTTACATTCCGCATAGGATATTTGTCTTTCTCTGTCGATTTGACTTGTTTCCCTTAGTTCGACCCTCTCTAGGTTGATCCATGGTGCCACAAATGGCATTATTTTGTTCTTTTTAGAGTTGAGCAATACACCACTGTATATATGCACCACATCTTTATACATTCCTCTTCTAATGAGCATTTAGGTCACTGCATGTCTTGACTATTGTAAGTAGTGCTATAATCAAAATGGGGTGCGTGTATCTTTTTTGAAGTAGGGTTTACTCCAGGTATAGGCCCAGGAGGAGGACTGTTGGATTATATAGTAGTGCTATTTTTAGTTTTATAAGGAACCTCTAGGCTGTTCTCTATAGTGACTGTATCAGTTTACGTTCTGACCAATAGTGTAAGAGTAGGAGGATTCCCTTTTCTTCATACCCTCTCCAGCATTTATCGTCTGTAGACTAGCTTTTAGTAATTCTTGCTGGGCAGAAATTTTGTCTTTTATACCTACATTTTTATTTACTTTTTTGTGATTTCATTCCCATTGTTTAATACTTAAAACACTCTCCAATTTAGATTACAACATCATTATTTTCTTCTGGTTCCATTTTGTGTATCTTAAACTCTTTCATTTGCCTCTAATTGCCTGTGTTTTTTTCTATCACAGATAATTAATTTTCTTGCTTTGTGTACTAGCTGTAGTAGTGATAGTAGCAGTAATAAAAGCAGTGGTAGTTAATGTGTATGTACTATGTGGGAAACACACTACTTAGTGAATTTCTTGTGTTACTTTGTTGAATCCAGCAACCCACTGGGAAGTTTATCATTACTATGTTACAAGTGAACTAATTGTGCTTACACTAGTTAGCACAGGAGTAAGAATGAAAACTCAAGATTCCAGTTGTTTTCATTCTCCTAATGGCACAGTTTTATGTGAGACATTTTGAACACACATGCTCACAGGCACGTATCAGTGAATGAATACTTATTAGCCACTAAATGAATATTTTTAGAGCATAGGCTTCTCAAATTAGTACCAGTCAAGCAACTGGCAAGTGGCATATATGCAGATGGATCACAGCAGCCTCTCACCAGCTGTGCATGTCAGTCACTTAAGAAAGTCTGACACTTGTGAGACAGATGGTGGAAAGACTATTATAAATATATGTTTTAGATTTTTTAAGCTGCCATAATACTGTCTATTTTGTCAGCACAATAATTAGCATATCTTGCTTGTTGTATACCTGACTGTAAAAAATAGAGATTTTATATAGAATCCTACATTAATTTCATGGTCACTCTTTAAGGTGGTTCAAAGTCTATCTACTGAAAAAAGATAACTATCTGAGTAATTTGTATATATTCTGACAAACTCACTATCAAGCTTACTAGGCTATACTATCCTGAGGTATTAATGGATTCTATTCTGGTGCAAGAGGGGAGATGGAAGTGTTATGGTACATTAAAAGAACATCAGTTTTGTGTCAGAAAAGCTTAAAATCAGATTGTAGCTCTGCCACTACCTAGCTGTGGGATGATAAGCAAATTACTTGAATTCTCTGCCCCTATGCCTCCTTATGAATTCAAAATAAATAATAATATCTGCTTATAGCACTGATGACTATGAAAATATTAATTATGCCAATAATAAGGGTAGTGATAATTAATATATTATCTACATATATATATTATTTTTATAATACATAGTATTTATATTATATATATATAACTTTATATGTTTATATGAATTATGGTCAGCAGTGTGCTCATGGCTAGATTCTATACTAAGTATGTAAAATATATTGTTGTTTTTATTTAGTTGCTAAGTTGTGTCTGATTCTTTATGACCCCATGGATGGTAGCCCACCAGGCTCTTCTGTCCATGCGATTTCCCAGGCAAGAATACTGGAGTGGGTTGCCATTTCCTATTCCAGGGCTTCTTCCTGACCCAGGGGTCGAACTCTGTCTCCTGCTTGGCAGGCCAATTCTTTACCTCTGAGTCATCTGAGAAGCCCTTCAAATATACTATGTCTCACAATATGCCCAACAGTTCTTCACGATGAGTACTCTTAATAGATCCCCCTCCCCTCTTTTTTAAAATTTTGGCTTCCTTTATTGTTTTTTTATTTCTTTATTTTCATCTGTCTTTATTCTTTGGCCTGTGTGGGCCTTCCATTTCAGTGGCCTCTCTCGTTGCAGAGTACTGGCTCTGGGCGCATGCACTCCAGAGCGTTGTCTCCTAATTGGCTCCTAATTGGACACATTGGTCCAGCTGTTCCACTGCACCTGGGATCGTCCCAAGCCAGGGATTGAGCTGGTGCCCCTTGCACCGCAAAGTGGACACTTTACCCACTGGACCACCAGGAAAGCCCAATAGACACATTTTACAGAGGAAGAAATTGCAGTTCATTTGTCTTAAAATCATTATATAGGTGTTTAGCTGAGAAATCAGAATTCAGATCCAGACCTGAAAAAGAGAAAGTTAAATTCTTCAACCTTCCATAGATCCTTTAGTTTTTCTTGCTACATAGTGAGCCTGTTTTATTCTTGTTCAGAAGCTGCAATCACTGCTTATACCATTTGGCATTTTTTGCCCTTAGTCTGTAACTCAGAATTTCTAACAAGATTAATGATGTACCAGAAGCCAAAGACAAAAATGTATTTTTCACAGCAGAGATTTTTATATCTTATATTTTTATATATTTTTTGTTTTATTTTCTTTTAAAGAAAGAACATACATAGCATATTTTTAATTTTTCTGGGAACTTCAGTATGTCTTCTTATAATGTTATACTGGGTTAGCCCAGAAGTTTGTTTAGATGTTTCTGCACCAACTTTTTGCCAAAGCAATATAAAGTCTCCATATTTGTATCATAAACAAGTCCCATGTGGGATTACAATGGCTCCTTTGAAAATGCTTTGAAAAAATGAGCAAACTTCACTAGAAAGAAATACTGATTCTTTATGACCCCATGGATGGTAGCCCACCAGGCTCTTCTGTCCATGCGATTTCCCAGGCAAGAATACTGGAGTGGGTTGCCATTTCCTATTCCAGGGCTTCTTCCTGACCCAGGGGTCGAACTCTGTCTCCTGCTTGGCAGGCCAATTCTTTACCTCTGAGTCATCTGAGAAGCCCTTCAAATATACTATGTCTCACAATATGCCCAACAGTTCTTCACGATGAGTACTCTTAATAGATCCCCCTCCCCTCTTTTTTAAAATTTTGGCTTCCTTTATTGGTCTTTCATTTATTTATTTTCATCTGTCTTTATTCTTTGGCCTGTGTGGGCCTTCCATTTCAGTGGCCTCTCTCGTTGCAGAGTACTGGCTCTGGGCGCATGCACTCCAGAGCGTTGTCTCCTAATTGGCTCCTAATTGGACACATTGGTCCAGCTGTTCCACTGCACCTGGGATCGTCCCAAGCCAGGGATTGAGCTGGTGCCCCTTGCACCGCAAAGTGGACACTTTACCCACTGGACCACCAGGAAAGCCCAATAGACACATTTTACAGAGGAAGAAATTGCAGTTCATTTGTCTTAAAATCATTATATAGGTGTTTAGCTGAGAAATCAGAATTCAGATCCAGACCTGAAAAAGAGAAAGTTAAATTCTTCAACCTTCCATAGATCCTTTAGTTTTTCTTGCTACATAGTGAGCCTGTTTTATTCTTGTTCAGAAGCTGCAATCACTGCTTATACCATTTGGCATTTTTTGCCCTTAGTCTGTAACTCAGAATTTCTAACAAGATTAATGATGTACCAGAAGCCAAAGACAAAAATGTATTTTTCACAGCAGAGATTTTTATATCTTATATTTTTATATATTTTTTGTTTTATTTTCTTTTAAAGAAAGAACATACATAGCATATTTTTAATTTTTCTGGGAACTTCAGTATGTCTTCTTATAATGTTATACTGGGTTAGCCCAGAAGTTTGTTTAGATGTTTCTGCACCAACTTTTTGCCAAAGCAATATAAAGTCTCCATATTTGTATCATAAACAAGTCCCATGTGGGATTACAATGGCTCCTGAAAATCTTTGAAAAAATGAGCAAACTTCACTAGAAAGAAATAAACATCTTGATTACATACCAATTAGAAGCACTATTGACCAAGATCAAATTTCAGAAAATGAAGTTCACATAGAAAATTGTACAATGGAGAATATAACTCTATAGCATGAATTAAAATAGGTGTAACTTTGTGTCAATAAATAGGTCTTGTTTTTCATACATTTAGTCTTGGACCATAGGATTACTTTGGCATAATATGCAAGACTGTTTGCATAGGATTTTACTCCTAAAAGCTGTCAGTCCCCAGGAGTGTGAGTTCTTAAAATCTCCAGTTAGAAAATTAGACTATAAGAATATGGCAGACTTTTTACAGTAATGTTTATCTAGAGACAGATAGGACATTTTCTAGATTATGGACTATTCAATATGGGTGAACCGCATATTTGAATGTGGAGCATTTATGTGTATTTTAGGGGGATTATCTAACAATACTAGGTTCAGTCTCTCATGTTTTCAAGTGTCGTGAGTCCACAGTGTTAAACTCTACCCTGCTCTATCAACCACAGCCTAATTGCAGAACTGTAAAATTTATGAACTGATCATTCCATTCCTCATTAGGAGTTACTCCTTTTAAAGTTTTATGGTTCAATTTATAGTTTTATGGTGTTAAGTTACCATTCATGTTCTGAAAGAACCTGAGTTTTTGCACAATGGTCATTATCCTCCAAATTTTCTATAACTTTCACACATAGAAATATCTTTGTCAAATACCTAGGTCTTTTTAATTTTCATTAAAAAAAAGAAGATAAAAATTAGTGAATCCTTGAAAATGTCCCTAGTGAGTGAACAAAAACATATCATTTTTATATAAGGTAGATGTGTTTATAAATTCATAGTTATAATTTCCTATTATTATTCTTAGTACAAGTTTTTGAGGTTGCTTCCCACATCATTGGAGCTACTGATTTGCCACATTGTGAAATTATGAACTGCTGTGATTTTTTAAATTCATGTTGTCCCAGCAATTTGTATAATTGCAACTTCTTCCACACCAAAACATACCCATACTTCTACATGATCTGTTCGACACTGAAATTAATTTGTTTACTAATAACATTTTCTAATAATATAATATGTATTATATAATGATATAATTTATATACCATATATGTATGTTGATTATTTCTAATTTTTTGTAAAAGGTATTTTCTATCCATCTCACTGCCTCTATTTGAGCAAATGTCTAGTTTTTTCACACTTATGCAATCTGTACTCCACCTATATTAAGTACCTAATGCTATGTAATAAATGACCTGTAAATAGTAGCAAATTAGAACAGTAAAATATTATCTTTTCACAGTTTCATGATTTGGGAATGAGGGATCTGCAGGACTGGGTGCCTTTGCCATATGGTGTCTCCTGAGGTTCAAATGGCTATGTTTAATAAATGGGGTCCCTTTCAACCTCACTCACATGGTGCAAATTCGTACTTAACAGAAATACTATAAGAATATGGGTTTACAGTAATGTTTATCTAGAGACAGATAGGACATTTTCTAGATTATGGACTATTCAATATGGGTGAACCGCATATTTGAATGTGGAGCATTTATGTGTATTTTAGGGGGATTATCTAACAATACTAGGTTCAGTCTCTCATGTTTTCAAGTGTCGTGAGTCCACAGTGTTAAACTCTACCCTGCTCTATCAACCACAGCCTAATTGCAGAACTGTAAAATTTATGAACTGATCATTCCATTCCTCATTAGGAGTTACTCCTTTTAAAGTTTTATGGTTCAATTTATAGTTTTATGGTGTTAAGTTACCATTCATGTTCTGAAAGAACCTGAGTTTTTGCACAATGGTCATTATCCTCCAAATTTTCTATAACTTTCACACATAGAAATATCTTTGTCAAATACCTAGGTCTTTTTAATTTTCATTAAAAAAAAGAAGATAAAAATTAGTGAATCCTTGAAAATGTCCCTAGTGAGTGAACAAAAACATATCATTTTTATATAAGGTAGATGTGTTTATAAATTCATAGTTATAATTTCCTATTATTATTCTTAGTACAAGTTTTTGAGGTTGCTTCCCACATCATTGGAGCTACTGATTTGCCACATTGTGAAATTATGAACTGCTGTGATTTTTAAATTCATGTTGTCCCAGCAATTTGTATAATTGCAACTTCTTCCACACCAAAACATACCCATACTTCTACATGATCTGTTCGACACTGAAATTAATTTGTTTACTAATAACATTTTCTAATAATATAATATGTATTATATAATGATATAATTTATATACCATATATGTATGTTGATTATTTCTAATTTTTTGTAAAAGGTATTTTCTATCCATCTCACTGCCTCTATTTGAGCAAATGTCTAGTTTTTTCACACTTATGCAATCTGTACTCCACCTATATTAAGTACCTAATGCTATGTAATAAATGACCTGTAAATAGTAGCAAATTAGAACAGTAAAATATTATCTTTTCACAGTTTCATGATTTGGGAATGAGGGATCTGCAGAACTGGGTGCCTTTGCCATATGGTGTCTCCTGAGGTTGCAGGAAAGCTGTCAGCCAGGACTATTGTCCCATCTGAAAGTTAAAGTGGTAGAGAGTTCCCTTTCAACCTCACTCACATGGTGCTTCTAAGATCTCAGTATTTTATAGGCTCTTTTTGAATGATTTCAATCCTCTCCCATGGGCATCTCCAGCATATGCCTGTCATGACGTGGCTGCTGGCTTCCCCAGAATAGGTGAACCAATAAAAACTGAGTGGACCCCAACTTGAAGCTGCAGTGTTGTATAAGCCCAATCTCAGAAGTGCTGTATGGTCACTTCTTCTACATTCTATTCATTAGAAATGAGTCACTGAATTCAGACATCACACAAGAGGAGGAAATCTATTCTCTATCTCTTGAAATGAGGCATAGTACTATGTTTGTCAGCACCTCTTTAAAACCTCCACACCTGTTCTGTATGTTAGTCAGGTGGTCATCTGTAAAGGCACATTCTGTGGTATCTTGATTTTCTAGTATATCAAATCTTACCTGTATTCAAACTATACCTGGAAAAGCTACACATTGTTCAACTAGAGAAGGAAAGTGACTTTAATTTTGTATTTCTGATGCAATTAAAGGTATGTGTATAGAAGAACCAACCACCATATTATTCAAATACTGTATCATAGCAGGGAATCTAGGAAAACACACACCTCTTAGGGGGAGTTTTCATTCTAGCACTGCATAGTAATGACAGCCCATATTTATTTTCTAATTATCTGCTGGTATTTATTCTGAACACTTTATGTACTTTATTTCACTTAATTCTCAAATCAGCCTTAAGTACTATCATATTTCTTATTTTGTGTGTAAGGAAATGTAGGTTTAAAAAAGTTAAATAAATTTTCCTCAGTCTTAGCTAATAGAAAGAGGTACAAGAATTAAAATGCTTGTCTTATCTCTTAATCAAAAATATCTTCCTTCTTGAATATTACCAAAGGATGTGTCCATGGCTTGATTCTTCATACATCAGGAGAGCTTTTTCTATTGTCACTAGACTTGCATTACTCTTGATTAACTTGTGTATATCATAGATATCCTCGATAAGTTGTCCTATAGTACAACTTCATAAGTCACTTGAGTTAAACACTCTTTTAAAGCCACATTGGTACAAAAGTTATTAAAGGTGTCCTTTGGAATAAAAAGAATGAGCAAAAATGATTAACTAGCCCTGGCAACAAGTAATGGGAAAAGTAATAAGAAGTCTAGAAATAAGAAAACTTTTTGACATGGTTGGTGACCATGTGAAGATAATCTTGTTAACTCTATGGAATCTCTTTCTTAACCTAGCATTGGAAATTCCACCTTTTTTGCTTACAGGTTTAAGATGTAAACATCAAATGAATGTGACAACGTGTAAATGGAAGAATCTTATTTGAGTCCTTTCTTATTTCCATGAGTGTATATTTCACATCAGCTCTAAATTCTTTGATCTTGGAAATACTTGTTCATGTTTTATAAGCTGAGCCTGAAATGTATTAAACAACTTGCTCAAAGCATTCTTAGCTAAGATGTAGCAGACTCAGAAATAAAACTCTTGTTTGTTTAACTTCAAAGTCGATGCTGTTTCAATGTATCAAACTGACTGTCTAAAAATAAGATAAAATGATTGTTATGTTCTCTCAGAAGAAGCAGGATGGAGCGGCGCTTGGACCCCAAGTGTGATGTGGTTGTCAAGACTAATGATGCCATACATGCACCAAAAGGATATGAAAAGATTTACTACTTATATGATGAGGCTTTCATAGAAGAACAGGGCTGGGCTTCATAACTAGTCTGAACACGGCTTGACAGAGCAAGAAAAAAAATATTGGCTTGGAGTTTTGATGGTGTTTTGAGAGTGAAGATGCAACGAGGGTTCCCACATGGGCATGGGCTTGTGTGAATTTAAACTTCCTTGGGCACTAAAGAAGGGACAACCCAAGACTTCTTATCTGCTTTGCTAAGATGTTCTGCAAAAGGGAAAGGTAGAGGCATGAAGCTTCAAAGATGACAACACTCAAACTGCAAAAATGGAATGAGAATCTTTCTAGACACTCCTGATGTTTGATTGATGATAAGTATGTACTGTGTTTTATTTAAGTAGGAGCTTGTTTAAGTAAGTCATAATTCTGCTTCTGAGGCTCATAGCCAGAGGCTAGCAAGAGAGGTGAAAATTCGACTTAAGAGTTTAAACTAACTCTTTAAATTTTAAGATATCCTCGATAAGTTGTCCTATAGTACAACTTCATAAGTCACTTGAGTTAAACACTCTTTTAAAGCCACATTGGTACAAAAGTTATTAAAGGTGTCCTTTGGAATAAAAAGAATGAGCAAAATGATTAACTAGCCCTGGCAACAAGTAATGGGAAAAGTAATAAGAAGTCTAGAAATAAGAAAACTTTTTGACATGGTTGGTGACCATGTGAAGATAATCTTGTTAACTCTATGGAATCTCTTTCTTAACCTAGCATTGGAAATTCCACCTTTTTTGCTTACAGGTTTAAGATGTAAACATCAAATGAATGTGACAACGTGTAAATGGAAGAATCTTATTTGAGTCCTTTCTTATTTCCATGAGTGTATATTTCACATCAGCTCTAAATTCTTTGATCTTGGAAATACTTGTTCATGTTTTATAAGCTGAGCCTGAAATGTATTAAACAACTTGCTCAAAGCATTCTTAGCTAAGATGTAGCAGACTCAGAAATAAAACTCTTGTTTGTTTAACTTCAAAGTCGATGCTGTTTCAATGTATCAAACTGACTGTCTAAAAATAAGATAAAATGATTGTTATGTTCTCTCAGAAGAAGCAGGATGGAGCGGCGCTTGGACCCCAAGTGTGATGTGGTTGTCAAGACTAATGATGCCATACATGCACCAAAAGGATATGAAAAGATTTACTACTTATATGATGAGGCTTTCATAGAAGAACAGGGCTGGGCTTCATAACTAGTCTGAACACGGCTTGACAGAGCAAGAAAAAAAATATTGGCTTGGAGTTTTGATGGTGTTTTGAGAGTGAAGATGCAACGAGGGTTCCCACATGGGCATGGGCTTGTGTGAATTTAAACTTCCTTGGGCACTAAAGAAGGGACAACCCAAGACTTCTTATCTGCTTTGCTAAGATGTTCTGCAAAAGGGAAAGGTAGAGGCATGAAGCTTCAAAGATGACAACACTCAAACTGCAAAAATGGAATGAGAATCTTTCTAGACACTCCTGATGTTTGATTGATGATAAGTATGTACTGTGTTTTATTTAAGTAGGAGCTTGTTTAAGTAAGTCATAATTCTGCTTCTGAGGCTCATAGCCAGAGGCTAGCAAGAGAGGTGAAAATTCTGTTTAAGAGTCCAGTACTGCAGATTATGGGAAGTTAAATGAGTCACTATTCATAATATAAGAAGCTCCAAATAGGGTAAAGAGTGTCTTGATGAGGACTTGCTTCATCCCTTAATATGTACAAAGATATATGTAACTGTGATGTAAAATTATGAGGATCTCCAAGGCAAGAAATTTCTAGAATTCTTCACCCCAGAGTGGGCGACCTTGGGCAAGGCATTGTCTTGATGTTCCTGGCAAAACCAAGAGGCTAGATTATTCACAATGGCCTACAAGTCAGTAAAAGTGTGCAGTTGAGGCAGACTGTTGACCAGGCAGTCAGGACCAAGATGATTACCTAAAAGTTTGTCAGTTGGGCTAACCTGTGTGCTTATTCTTTATCAAGGTCCTCCCAGATGAGGCATAGAAAGCCGCACTCTCCAGTGAGCATGGTGGCGAAATCCTCAGTAGGGTGTATGGATTCTCACAGCTGCTCATCCAGTTTATCCCAAGGGACTATCCAGGTACACAAGGGCTAAGTAGGGACAGCTTCTTCTGACACTGTGGGGCCAGTAATAGGTGGGGCCACAGCATTACAGTTGTAGTTGTCCACTGTGAGTCACTGTTCTGTCCAAGTTAAATGTGTAAACTGGCCTGTTAAATGGAGAATTTATAAATATAATCAACCCTTTCTTAATAGGTCTTGTATAATGGGTTTCAATTTTTAAAGTACTATTTTACTTTATTTTGGATTGCATTAACTAATTTTAATGAACTGCAAGGAGGTCAGTAGGTCCATGGAGTGTGATTTCTTTAGTCAGTTTATAAGTTGCCAAAGATTTCATTTGACTTTAATTTATCATTTATTTCCTCAGAGTGTCCATGTCTACTATGCAGTATTGTGGGTCTATGAACATGGTGATCATGGGAATTTAGGCAAGACAAAAATTCCATTGGTTATGGTGAGACACACTTGTTTTTCCTTTGTTTTGTATTCAGGAACTCCTCAAGATTATAGATATTGCCTGTTTTAACTTAGTGCAATCTCATTATGACTGTAATATGTGCCCCAATAGTGATTAAGGCCATTGAGTTTTTCAGTGGGTGTATTTTAGCAGATTTAACATCTTAATTCAGGATCTATTTTGTAGATGTGCACAAGTCAATTATGTCCCTTTCTTTTTTGTTGTAGAAATTATGTTAGTAAATTCTGAATTTCTGGTTAGGTCAGTTTGTGAATTTCTATTTCAATTTTTTTTTTTAATTTCTTTCTTCTCTTCACTGGTTTCTATTTTCTTTTCTCTTTCTTCTTTTTTATTTTTCTTTGGTGGTTACTGGATGAACTTTGAAGAGATTCCCCTGCTATTATTTATGAGTTCCTTCTTACAGAGAGTCTCAAATCAGTATCCTCAGGTTTAAGTATTTCCTCCATGAACATATTTAACCCATTGTTTGGGCCCCAGATTCACCTTAGGTGTCTCTCCCTAAAACACTGAGCATAAGGATGTTTTCTGAAGTTAGAGGTACAGGCAATCCATAACAGCAGAGGCAGTTTGTAGAATCCTTATGAGATACCAACACCTACCAGCACAGATTTCAGTAACTCACATCTTCATGATTATTCCCCAAACAGTGCTGTTCTCCTTTCATATGACCAGCTAAGTAAGGGGTCTGTGTATTGGATGGAGCACTCTGTGAAACAGGGACCATTGCCTGTGGAGGCACGCAGGAAGGTCTTCCCTCAGAGTGGAGGGTCAGTCTCCACTTTTGTTGAAATAAAGACACATGATTCAATCAAAGATGTCCAGATATGTCTGAGAGCAGACACATGATCCAGAGACACAATAAGGGGAACCCAATCCTATTCTCCCTTCCTTAAATGTTAACTACTAAAACTTCCAACTTTGGGCAGTTAAATTGGTAATAGAGGCTTGGTGGAACCCTGCAAAGGCAGCACACAGCACCATAGCTCACGATGCCTGGTCGTCAGCAGACAGGAGTGCCCAAAGCCGAAAAGAAGGGCTAGTGGTGATGACTAGTGGTGCTGAGATAATTCTGCTCACAGTACCCGTCACTGTGGCTGCTGGTAAGACAGAGCCTGGGCCTCCACCTGAAAGTTCGGTTCAGCTGGCCAAACTAATGGAGCCTCCTCTCACCACACCCCTCACAAATACACAGGCACCAAGAAGAGACAAAAAAATTACTTATATAATGAGGATTTATAGATACCGCAGGGCAGTCTCCCAAGTGAGTCCAAAATAACTTGAGAAAAGTAGACAAAAGTGACTGACTGACTTGGGATGTTTATGATGTGTAGGGTGTGGGTCCAGGTTTGAAAGTTCCTGTGTCAAAAGAGAATTACATGATTTAAATTTCTATCAGCACCAAAGGACAGAACACCTAGGTTTTCTTATAAGTTTTGTCAGATGTGAGAAAGAGGAGGAAGAAGATGGGGTAAATACTATGCTAGGCTATGCTATGCTTACATGCTTAGCCATATCCAGCTCTTTGTAATCCCATGGACTATAGCCTGCAACATCCTGTCCATGGATTTCCCAAGCAAGACTACTGAAGTGGTTTTCTACTCCAAGGGATCTTCCTGACACAAGTGTCAAATCCATGTCCTTATGCTCCTGCATTGGTAGGCAGGTCCTTTACCACTAGTCCCATCTAAGAAGACTTAAATCCTGTTGACAGTCAAATACCAAAGACTGGACTCAGACTTTATAAATATAAAGGCATTTCCTTATTTTGTAAAGAGTTTAGAGTATAATGGTCCATACGGACCTATAAGCTTGATTGTGAGCTCATAGGAGCAAGGAACAATATGAGGTGTATAAAAGCATTGACTAGCACCTGTCAATTTTGATAATGCTGCTAAAAGCTCAGCATAGTCTCTGTGGTAGACCTTCTGTGAAGGTGACAGAAACTTCTCTACCAGGTGTGCCTCTTTTCAATGTGATTTCATTGCCTCCTTGCTTCATAAACAGATGGTATCTATTTCCTCTCCCCTGAACAAGTGTTGGCTTGCTTTGATCGTTAGAATGTGGAAGAAGTGACCATGTGTTACTGCCAAGGCTAGATATTTTTCCTTCTCTTGGAACTCAAAACTGTACAGAAGTCTAGTTTAATCTATTGTAGGGTAAGAGGGCCTGTGATGAAAAACAAGGACACTCAAGATGACAGCTGACACCAGCTGCTTGACATGTGAATGAGGCTTCCAACCACAGCCTAGTCATCAGATTACAGCCACATGAGTGATTCTAAGCAAGATGAGATGAAGAAATTCCCAGATGAACAACTCATAGAGTTATAATAAATAGTGCTTTGCTTTAAGCCCCTAAGTTTAGATGGGCTCTGATACCTAACAATAGCTAAATAATGCACTCTTAAAAATAATTCAGTCAGTATGGATTTAGACAAATTGATGTTGTTTAATCTATGTAACAACAAAGAAAGTCACATGCAGTGTATACTACATGTATTCAATAAGCCCTGTGGGTAAATATTCAATAATTTAGGACAGTACTGTGCTTAAAGTTTTAAATGGATTTCAGACAAATTAGATTTATAACATGCTTAGCCATATCCAGCTCTTTGTAATCCCATGGACTATAGCCTGCAACATCCTGTCCATGGATTTCCCAAGCAAGACTACTGAAGTGGTTTTCTACTCCAAGGGATCTTCCTGACACAAGTGTCAAATCCATGTCCTTATGCTCCTGCATTGGTAGGCAGGTCCTTTACCACTAGTCCCATCTAAGAAGACTTAAATCCTGTTGACAGTCAAATACCAAAGACTGGACTCAGACTTTATAAATATAAAGGCATTTCCTTATTTTGTAAAGAGTTTAGAGTATAATGGTCCATACGGACCTATAAGCGATTGTGAGCTCATAGGAGCAAGGAACAATATGAGGTGTATAAAAGCATTGACTAGCACCTGTCAATTTTGATAATGCTGCTAAAAGCTCAGCATAGTCTCTGTGGTAGACCTTCTGTGAAGGTGACAGAAACTTCTCTACCAGGTGTGCCTCTTTTCAATGTGATTTCATTGCCTCCTTGCTTCATAAACAGATGGTATCTATTTCCTCTCCCCTGAACAAGTGTTGGCTTGCTTTGATCGTTAGAATGTGGAAGAAGTGACCATGTGTTACTGCCAAGGCTAGATATTTTTCCTTCTCTTGGAACTCAAAACTGTACAGAAGTCTAGTTTAATCTATTGTAGGGTAAGAGGGCCTGTGATGAAAAACAAGGACACTCAAGATGACAGCTGACACCAGCTGCTTGACATGTGAATGAGGCTTCCAACCACAGCCTAGTCATCAGATTACAGCCACATGAGTGATTCTAAGCAAGATGAGATGAAGAAATTCCCAGATGAACAACTCATAGAGTTATAATAAATAGTGCTTTGCTTTAAGCCCCTAAGTTTAGATGGGCTCTGATACCTAACAATAGCTAAATAATGCACTCTTAAAAATAATTCAGTCAGTATGGATTTAGACAAATTGATGTTGTTTAATCTATGTAACAACAAAGAAAGTCACATGCAGTGTATACTACATGTATTCAATAAGCCCTGTGGGTAAATATTCAATAATTTAGGACAGTACTGTGCTTAAAGTTTTGTTCCTATTAACAGTGCACAAGTTCTTTATAATTACATGTCTTAATTCAATTCAGTTTATCAAACTCTTAGATTATACTAAGCTTATGTTAATAGGTATAAAATAAACTAAATTCCTGTCATTGAGAAACAAATTCATTTTCTTTTATATAGTTTGTTGTTCAATTACTAAGTCCTGTCCAACTTTTGGTGACCCCATGGACTGCAGCACACCAGGCTCCTCTGTCCTCCACCATCTCTCTGAGTTTGCTCAGATTTGAGTCCATTGAGTCAGTGATGCTCATCTCCTGTTGTCTTGAATTTCTCTCAGCATCAGGGTGTTTTCCAATGAGTCAGCTCTTCACATCAGGTGGCCAAAATATTGGAGCTTCAATCCTTCCAATGAATATCCAGGATTGATTTTCTTTAGGATTGACTGGTTTAAATAATCTAGAATTCACTAAAGAAGAAAATATAGAGAAGATAAGCAAAAGACAGACTATATATTCCCTGCCACTTGGCTCTCGGAGAATAAGGTGCTGAGAGGAAACCCTCCCTGCACCACGTGGACTGAAGGAAGTTTGAGGTACAATTTTAATTTGCAGCTTTGTTCCTCCTATTTTTCTCTTCCTTTCTTCCTTCCTTCTTTCCTCCATCTCCTTTCTCTGCACTATTCTGTGCTCCACTGTCCAGGTAGGTTCTGTTTAAGGGAAGGCAGGATGGGAGAAAGTCCAGGGTCTTTATGTACTTTGGCTTCTGCATCAGTTCTGGGCTATGGCTAAGCTCTGAGGTTAGAACTGCCTGAAGCTTTTTCAAGCAACACTAGCACCACTGCCTATAATGGCCACACTGCCTAGGGCCGCTAACAGCTTCCTATTTTTGCCATTCCCTGGGCGAGTGAACCTTCCAAGTTCCCTCAGTCCACTCTAGGCTTCTGTAAAGATTCTTTTCATTGCACACAGTTAAACCCTTTGGGTCTGTCATGTTTCTCTTGTTGACACCTTGGTTGTTACAATAGCCATAAAATATCTGTAAGTGAAAACGTTTGTAGCCAACTTTAATATTTTGCTTAATCTATGTAACAACAAAGAAAGTATTACAGTGCAACAAGGTTCTTTTTATAATTTTAAACATGTCTTAATTCAATTCAGTTTATCAAACTCTTAGATTATACTAAGCTTATGTTAATAGGTATAAAATAAACTAAATTCCTGTCATTGAGAAACAAATTCATTTTCTTTTATATAGTTTGTTGTTCAATTACTAAGTCCTGTCCAACTTTTGGTGACCCCATGGACTGCAGCACACCAGGCTCCTCTGTCCTCCACCATCTCTCTGAGTTTGCTCAGATTTGAGTCCATTGAGTCAGTGATGCTCATCTCCTGTTGTCTTGAATTTCTCTCAGCATCAGGGTGTTTTCCAATGAGTCAGCTCTTCACATCAGGTGGCCAAAATATTGGAGCTTCAATCCTTCCAATGAATATCCAGGATTGATTTTCTTTAGGATTGACTGGTTTAAATAATCTAGAATTCACTAAAGAAGAAAATATAGAGAAGATAAGCAAAAGACAGACTATATATTCCCTGCCACTTGGCTCTCGGAGAATAAGGTGCTGAGAGGAAACCCTCCCTGCACCACGTGGACTGAAGGAAGTTTGAGGTACAATTTTAATTTGCAGCTTTGTTCCTCCTATTTTTCTCTTCCTTTCTTCCTTCCTTCTTTCCTCCATCTCCTTTCTCTGCACTATTCTGTGCTCCACTGTCCAGGTAGGTTCTGTTTAAGGGAAGGCAGGATGGGAGAAAGTCCAGGGTCTTTATGTACTTTGGCTTCTGCATCAGTTCTGGGCTATGGCTAAGCTCTGAGGTTAGAACTGCCTGAAGCTTTTTCAAGCAACACTAGCACCACTGCCTATAATGGCCACACTGCCTAGGGCCGCTAACAGCTTCCTATTTTTGCCATTCCCTGGGCGAGTGAACCTTCCAAGTTCCCTCAGTCCACTCTAGGCTTCTGTAAAGATTCTTTTCATTGCACACAGTTAAACCCTTTGGGTCTGTCATGTTTCTCTTGTTGACACCTTGGTTGTTACAATAGCCATAAAATATCTGTAAGTGAAAACGTTTGTAGAAAAGCAATGTTATGAAAACAAATCAATTATTCAGAATTCCCCACCCCCTGGGGCTTCCCTGGTGGTCCAGTGGGTAAAGACTCCGCCTTTCAGTGCAAGGGATGCCAGTTCGATTCCTGGCACGGGAAGATCCCACATGCCGCGGAGCGGCTGGACAGATGTGTCCAATCACCGAGCCAAAGCTCTGGAGCACATGCACCCAGAGCTGGTGCTCAGCAGTGAGAGAGGCCACTGTAATGGGAGGCCCACGCAGGCCAAAGAACAAAGATGGATGAAAATAAATAAATGAAAGACCAATAAAAGTGGCCAAAATTTTCAAAAAAAAAAAAAAAGAATTCCCTATGCTCAACCCTTCTACCCTTCTAGGCATTTTGAGGAAAAACCACAGAAAATCTTCTATTTATGAGATAAGCCAAGATAGAGTTAAATTGCTCTAAGGAAGGAAAGACATGACACTGAGAAAGGGGTAGGTCACTAAAGCCTGGGATTCCAGGGGCTGGAAATGGAAGGTTAAGTAAGAGGAAAGACATGGCAGTTGGAGGGAGGAGTAGTATTTTGAAGATATCTTCATTTTCTTAAGAAATCTCCAGTGATATTTTGCATTATTTTTCAGTGTTTCTCAAATCAAATCTAATTCTTAGATGTGAAAACACCCTGGAACTGGTTCCAAGCTGAGTGGAATTCAGATCAGGGAGTCCCAGTTAAGAGCTGGTTCCCAAGACCATGCAAAGAATAATCTTATTAGTGTGAAAAATAATAAAATCTGTGCCAATAGACGTATAGAAAGAAAAAGAAAGCAATGTGCATTGTACCTTGAGAGGAGATCTCTTTGTATGATGAGGAGAGGTGGGACAGTGAGGAAATGAACATCTGTATTTATCAATCTATTTATATCTCTGAAGGCTCGATTTTTAAGTGCAATGTCAATGAAAGTTGTAGTAAAAAAAATGAAACAGCAGAGCTGGTGCATGGTAAATATTAGGCACCTTGTTCTGGTTGCATAAGGAAGAATGGCGGCATCCTTAAGAAATTCAGGGACACTCTCCTGGGCTGGAGGGCTGCGAGAGATGATATCTAGTCTGTTAAGTAAAATGTCCTGAACATTGTGCCCAGCACAGGGATTATGTTATCAGATTTAATCCTTAAGGTAAATCTTCCCAGTAGGTGTTATCATCTCCTTGTTATGGATGAGAAACATGACATTAGAAGGATGAACCACTTGTCGAAGTGTCAGAGCTGGAATTTGAACCTGATGCTGATTATTCCCAGAGCCTGACATTAGATAGCTTCACTCTATGCTTTCCCGTGAAATTTATGAATATTTCATGGATGAGGGCAGATACATTATAAAATAACAGTTAGCGGTGGTAGATTAGATTCAGTTTCAAAGATCCATCTTAAAAGAGTAAATACATGTGCTATAACCTTAATTTATCATGTTAATTTACAGAGTTGTTTTTTCTAATTTAAGTTTCTTGAATTAATATGACTTACTTCATCATTTTACATTTTCCCTTCTTTTTCTTCTTCCATTAAAGGTTAACTACTAAGGTAAATTTGGGGTGCATTATAATATATGATAACTAATGCATTGCCAAGTTTCTGATAACTTTTTGCAAGAGTATGTTAAAAAGAATGCAAGAAAATACTGTCTGATAAATCTTTTATGCATTGTTTCCTTTTCAGGCATCAACTCATCTAATACTGAGAAGTCTGCCTGCAATGATTTCTCTTAACATATAGATGGCAGCAGAGGTACAATTATAAATATTTAGCACATTATTGACAATTTGCTCATGAAAACAAAAGCTTTAAAACTGTTGAAGTCTGAGGAAGAAATTGTATAAGGTTAAAATTGACGAGTGATTTATTTCTATATTGGAGTATGTTTGGTAATCATTTCATGTTGTTTATGATATAAAACTTTTAACATAGTTTCAGTTACAAGGGACTGTCTTCAGTATAAATAAGTTTGTGATATTTTAATATACATTTACTGAACTAAATTCGTTTCATTTTTTTCAATTTTTAGATTTGTGACTACCTTTAAACTTGTAGGAAAAGTTAGATAGGGTGAGATTGAGTGAAAAAAGTTTTTTCGAGACCATATGAATTAAGAAATGCTAACGTTAATTCTGTCCCTTTGATTTCTCAGAGTAACCTGTAGTTACTCTGCAGTTAGGATATTAAAAGCATCAACTCTAGCAGATGAACATCTTTAAATGGTACTGTAAGATAGTCCCTCACTAATTACTCGTTGATTGTACCATCTATTTAAGGCACTGTCAGATTGAATATAAAGGAACAAGAACAATGAAACAATATATTAACATAAAGTACATATTGCAACCAGCTAACGTTGACTTTTTCATTTGCTCTTGCTACAAGAGTAGACTGTTCCCTTCACATCCACTAAACTGCTGTTTGTGTCTCCAGGCAAGAGTAGTGGGCAGGCTCAAGATGAGGAGATGATGATGGCTAAGAGAGGGGAGACATATGAAGGTGTGGGAAGGCATAGGACAGTACACTGAGCAGGGGAACAACAGGCAGGAGTGTTATAGTTTGACTTGAAGGGGCTTAATTCTCTATTCAAATATAGTTGTATTCTATGGTACTGGGGGCTAGGACTCCAACACAGAATTTTGTGAGGCACAATTCACTCTATCACAGCTACCAACTCTGTGATCACATGAGAACAAAGGACATTTGTGTTGGTCGTGGTGCTAAACAGGTAATAATAGTAGCCATAATAAAAACTGAGAAAACAAGATTACAAAGTTGTGACTTTCCATCATAACTTTCAAAGTCCGAATTTTCCTTTAAAATTTTAAAATCTCCATATTTACCTTCTGTTATATAAATATAATATCACAATGTGAAGACATAAATATGTGACTAACACAAATACTAACAAACCACATAGAGAAAACCTCTGAATTCTCTGATTTCATTAAACTGGTAGTTATTCAGATGTGCTTCTAGATATCCATAGTCTCAAGTGGCATCAGAAGGCTCTGTATCTTGATTTAAAATGTATTCATCTGACCACCTTATGCTCCATAATGTGTCCCAACAAAACTGTATACTAGGCCAGGGTTTAATTTTCCACCAATACTGGGGTTCCATATCCTCTCCACATTCCCTTCTTTGAAATCTGTTAGGAAAATATTTGAAAAATAGAATTTATACTTAATAAAATGGTAAAACTTAATGTGTTTTCTCATTTGCATTTCAATAGGGGACAAGCCTTAAAGGAGAATGTCCCAAACTCTGATTTCAAAATGCTAGTATTCTAAGAGGCATTAATCTAGATGCCCTTTCTTAAAAAAAGGATTCTATGTGAATAAGATACAGTTAAAATAATGAGCTATAGAAAATTGAACAAAATACATATTTTTACAGCTTCTCAAAGCATGTTTTTACATTTAAGTTTCTGATAATCCAAAAACCTTCATGACCTTGACTTAAAGCAAGAAAATAAAATAGAGGACCATCAGCCATAGAGAAGCAAGAGATGGAGGAATCAGGGCTTTTCCTGGCTGTGATACCACACTAGCAACTCCTATCCCATGCTTGTAATCCCAGCCAATCACTGTGGCTGGTAAACATGCACCCAGTTCATGAGTAAGAACCTTTTATACTGTGCTCAAGGAGGCAGGGAAAAGTGCACTTGGCATGAGGAACACCTATTCAAATATAGTTGTATTCTATGGTACTGGGGGCTAGGACTCCAACACAGAATTTTGTGAGGCACAATTCACTCTATCACAGCTACCAACTCTGTGATCACATGAGAACAAAGGACATTTGTGTTGGTCGTGGTGCTAAACAGGTAATAATAGTAGCCATAATAAAAACTGAGAAAACAAGATTACAAAGTTGTGACTTTCCATCATAACTTTCAAAGTCCGAATTTTCCTTTAAAATTTTAAAATCTCCATATTTACCTTCTGTTATATAAATATAATATCACAATGTGAAGACATAAATATGTGACTAACACAAATACTAACAAACCACATAGAGAAAACCTCTGAATTCTCTGATTTCATTAAACTGGTAGTTATTCAGATGTGCTTCTAGATATCCATAGTCTCAAGTGGCATCAGAAGGCTCTGTATCTTGATTTAAAATGTATTCATCTGACCACCTTATGCTCCATAATGTGTCCCAACAAAACTGTATACTAGGCCAGGGTTTAATTTTCCACCAATACTGGGGTTCCATATCCTCTCCACATTCCCTTCTTTGAAATCTGTTAGGAAAATATTTGAAAAATAGAATTTATACTTAATAAAATGGTAAAACTTAATGTGTTTTCTCATTTGCATTTCAATAGGGGACAAGCCTTAAAGGAGAATGTCCCAAACTCTGATTTCAAAATGCTAGTATTCTAAGAGGCATTAATCTAGATGCCCTTTCTTAAAAAAAGGATTCTATGTGAATAAGATACAGTTAAAATAATGAGCTATAGAAAATTGAACAAAATACATATTTTTACAGCTTCTCAAAGCATGTTTTTACATTTAAGTTTCTGATAATCCAAAAACCTTCATGACCTTGACTTAAAGCAAGAAAATAAAATAGAGGACCATCAGCCATAGAGAAGCAAGAGATGGAGGAATCAGGGCTTTTCCTGGCTGTGATACCACACTAGCAACTCCTATCCCATGCTTGTAATCCCAGCCAATCACTGTGGCTGGTAAACATGCACCCAGTTCATGAGTAAGAACCTTTTATACTGTGCTAAAGGAGGCAGGGAAAAAGTGCACTTGGCATGAGGGAACACCTGCATTCTAAGAATTCAACAACAACAGCAACCAAACCATTTTATAAAAGAGCAATTTTGGGCTTAAATAGCAATTAAAGAGGGTCTTGGTTGAATTCAGAAATGTGACTTGATAATAAAACCCATTCTTTCTGGAAATGCCCTGAAAGCCTCACTCACTGATTAAAATGTTTCTTCAATCTCTTTCTGTCACTCAGCCACTTAGCAGACATTTAGAACCCCCAAGTGCACTTAATAGTGTCAATTTAATGCAGCATATTCAAATTTCAGTAATAAACTCCCATAATAATAAGCATAAAATACACTAAAAAGTCAGCTCAGAAATAGTGGCCTCAGTTTTCTTATTAATTTAACTATCTCAGCCTGATCTTTCAGAACCATATGTCAACCACCATGTTAAAGGAAGGAAAGGGAAGGTAGGGTAAGTTCTCTTTTTCTAATGAGAGTTGTGGTTTTTTTTCCCAAATTCTACTGCCTACACACACATGCACACGCACACCACACCCATACTAATACCTACTCACACACCAAGTTACATATATGCAACCTCTGAATTCACATGCATATCTCATGACTCACAGTCTGGTTACAGTTAGTTTCCCTTTAAAGGTTTTCCCTAGAATTTCAAGAGCACTTACTTCCAAGACGAAGAACATGCTGAATCTTCTTGTAGATTCTCCTGGGACAGACATAACAGGCAGCAAAGAGGTCTAGTCACTACTCCTTTAGCTTCTTTGAGGTAATCTCCATGGACAGATCCCACTAGTCTATAACATTATTGTTAACAAAAGATAAGTCAGAAATGTTTACCCCTAGAGCTTTACCAAAGCACCTGTTCCCTTTGGTGCAGAAATGAATTTTAACCATCTGAGAAAGCTTCATAGTAATTTTGTTACGATGTATTTGAGAGCAATATTTAATAGTCACAATACATTACACTTTTATCTTATGAGAAGGAAAAAACTAAACACACTGAGCATTTGGGATCATTGGGACTGTAAATGGGAATTTAATCCAATGTTTCCCGAAATAGACTCATTTTAAAACATTTTACAAATTGTATATAATGATATAATCTTAAACATTTATTGCATATAGTTATCATATCTAGAGATGCTCTGCTGTGCTGTGCTAGGTTGCTCAGTGATGTCCGATTTTGTGATCCCATGGACTGGAACCCACCAGGTTTCTCTGTCCATGGGGATTCTCCAGGCAGGAACACTGGCATGGGTTGCCATTCCCTCCTCCAGGAGATCTTCCTAACCCAGCTCTCCTGCACTGCAGGGGGATTGTTTACCATGTGAGCCACCAGGGAAGCCCAAGAATACGGAGTGTAGTGTATCCCTTCTCCAAGGGATTTACCTTGATACAGGCAACAGGACCACCAACACACACATCTATTACCCCACACTTTGGTACGGAAATGAAAAGGAAAAAGCCTTGAAATCAAGTTTATAGTCTTATGCTCCAAGCAAACATGAGACATAATCTAGTGTGTCGGAAAGCCTTCAGTTTCCTCCAGAGGTCGGGGGGAAGTCTTTCCTCAGAGGGGCTACAAGAGAAGACAGCTCCACTGGCATTCTGAAATGATGATTAGAAACTTCTGCACATCAGGAGACATTTGGCAGCATTTTATAGGCTAAATACAGGTGTTCCAAGACACAAAAAAAGGAAATGAATATACCCAGATTGTACAAGGCAGAAAAACTATACACATGGTAGGTATGGATTTGAGCATTTCCATGTGTGCCTACCTATTAAAGGTATACTATACACACTTTAGTGTAATTTTTAGATGATATGTCTATAATCATTTTTTTCTCTATGCACAGCAGTCTTCTGTTGAGAAAATTATGAACCCCTAAGGAAGTAAAATTGTATATATTTCCTTTTTATAGCAAATGTTTCTCAATATATACTCTCTGCCCTATATCTGCATGCTAAGTCACTACATCCTGTCTGACTCTTTGTAACCCTATGGACTGTAGCCCACCAGGCTCCTCTGTTTAAAGCATTCTCCAGGCAAGGATACTGGAATGAGTTGCCATGCTCTTCCTCAAGGAAATCTTTCTCACACAGGGATCAAAACTGTGTCTCTTTATATCTCCTGCATTGGCAGGCATGTTCTTTACCACTAGCACCACCTGGGAATCCCACTGTGTGTCTAGTGCCTCCTAATTTACAGACCATTTGTTTCTTAGAGACTTCCATTCATCAGGCTACAGCTAGCATCAGATTATTCCTACAGAGAAAGCACTTTATGTGCATAACTTAAACAAGCCAATCCATTCTAGGCCAGGTGTGTCGTGCAAAGTTATAATGCTGTAATGCTTGCTTGTGTAAGCACTGGATATTGTGGTCTGCTGAACACAAATGGTTCTGCTTTAGCCCTGGACACCTAAAGAGCGTTTTCATGCCATGTATAGGCAGTACAATTTAGAATTACTTGATGTCTGTTGTAGCTTTTTGAGGGTTGATAAGAATCCATTATTAATCTCATTACCTAGCATCAAAGAGTTCTAGACTACTGGAGTTGACTAATTAATATACTGCTGGGAAAGTAATTGCAATGTAGCAAGCACAACTACAGGATAGTATTCATCCTTCATGCTCACAAGAAGAATCTGCAAAAAGTATCCTTTTCTGTGCAAGAAGATTAATTATATTTTATATTCTGAATGGATCTATAAAATATAATAAGTATGTTTTAAACAAAGGGGAACACCCTGTGCTCTCTAAAGTTATAGAATCAAACATGAAAAGAATCAGAGATCATGTATTTTGAATTTGTTAGTTATTATTAATGTCGTCCTTCAAATGGAAGCAGTTGGAGGGGGAGGACAGAGGACAGTCTCAATTTCTGTATTAGGATCCCACTTGAGCTGATGTTCAGGTAACACTTTTGCTGCTAAAGAAATCTGATAGCCTTTGGCATCATGGATAAGAGCAGCAACTCTGGGGAGAGGTGGTTGTTCTGTTGCTAAGTCCTGTCTGACTCTTTGCGACCCCATGGACTGCAGGCCTCCCTGTACCTCCCTATCAACCAGAGTTTGCCCAGGTTCACTGAACAGAAGTCAACAGAAGCCTGGCTAAAGTAGCGGGCATTAGGAGTTCAAGAGGGTAAGTCTAATCTCAAACTAGACTAACCAGTGGGGAATATCCCCACTAAAGGGAAAATGCAAGGATACTTGACTGACTTGGCTGATGAATATTCTCCAATAAGAAACACCTGGGAGCCTATGTACTGGAGAAGTGCGGCCTCTTACCAGAAGCAAGTCTGAATGTGGGCTTCTGGGGATATTTTGGCATTGTCCACTCAGAGTGAAGTTTAGGCGCTCTCTCATCCTGGAGGCTGTATGGGCTTCCTACAGAAAAGCTTTCTTGCTTTAGGCCAGGTGTGTCGTGCAAAGTTATAATGCTGTAATGCTTGCTTGTGTAAGCACTGGATATTGTGGTCTGCTGAACACAAATGGTTCTGCTTTAGCCCTGGACACCTAAAGAGCGTTTTCATGCCATGTATAGGCAGTACAATTTAGAATTACTTGATGTCTGTTGTAGCTTTTTGAGGGTTGATAAGAATCCATTATTAATCTCATTACCTAGCATCAAAGAGTTCTAGACTACTGGAGTTGACTAATTAATATACTGCTGGGAAAGTAATTGCAATGTAGCAAGCACAACTACAGGATAGTATTCATCCTTCATGCTCACAAGAAGAATCTGCAAAAAGTATCCTTTTCTGTGCAAGAAGATTAATTATATTTTATATTCTGAATGGATCTATAAAATATAATAAGTATGTTTTAAACAAAGGGGAACACCCTGTGCTCTCTAAAGTTATAGAATCAAACATGAAAAGAATCAGAGATCATGTATTTTGAATTTGTTAGTTATTATTAATGTCGTCCTTCAAATGGAAGCAGTTGGAGGGGGAGGACAGAGGACAGTCTCAATTTCTGTATTAGGATCCCACTTGAGCTGATGTTCAGGTAACACTTTTGCTGCTAAAGAAATCTGATAGCCTTTGGCATCATGGATAAGAGCAGCAACTCTGGGGAGAGGTGGTTGTTCTGTTGCTAAGTCCTGTCTGACTCTTTGCGACCCCATGGACTGCAGGCCTCCCTGTACCTCCCTATCAACCAGAGTTTGCCCAGGTTCACTGAACAGAAGTCAACAGAAGCCTGGCTAAAGTAGCGGGCATTAGGAGTTCAAGAGGGTAAGTCTAATCTCAAACTAGACTAACCAGTGGGGAATATCCACGCTAAAGGGAAAATGCAAGGATACTTGACTGACTTGGCTGATGAATATTCTCCAATAAGAAACACCTGGGAGCCTATGTACTGGAGAAGTGCGGCCTCTTACCAGAAGCAAGTCTGAATGTGGGCTTCTGGGGATATTTTGGCATTGTCCACTCAGAGTGAAGTTTAGGCGCTCTCTCATCCTGGAGGCTGTATGGGCATTTAGAGCACGTACTTGGCTCCAAAGGCTCGGAACACCAGGTTGCCCAGAAGTCTGCTGTTCCTGCCAAGGTTCACTCAAAAGGTGTATATCTGCCCATCCCAGGGCAGTCAGAGACCTGGAGCGGGGTGAGAGCTGGAGAGGCCAGCTCACAGGAGCCACAAATTGAAGGAACATAGCTTCTGCTGAATTCCAAACCCTAATGAGCATAATCATCTGTAAAGCAGAGCAGGTGGGTGCTGTACTGCCTTGAAAAAGAACCCCTGGCCTGGTGCCCTAGAGGCTGCTGGGAGCTGGGAGTAAGGACAAGTTGATGGAGAAGCCTAGAGTCCCGTCCTGCAGGACATTCAGATGAGGACTGAAAGTTACCAGTTAGCATCTCACACCTCAGACTGATTTGGGGTGGGCTTCCTCCACCCTGGAAGATCTGCAGGAGTCTGGGGTCAGAACCTAGCTCAGAATCTTGGAAGGCCCCAGGGGCCCAAGGTGTTTTGAAGCTGTACTTCAAGCATGAAGCAGTTTTAGGGTGACCAGAGGCCTGGAACATAAGTCAGGAGAATCCAGGCCACAGAAGCGGAGACTTGGAGAATATTTCTCCTCTTGGCAAAACACCAGGCTACTCCACTACATTTTCAGCCCAGGCCCTGCAGGCTTGCCAGAATTTTCCAAATAAGAGACTCCTGGGAGCCCTGGTTCCTAGGGAAGCCCAGGCCCTGATCCCCCAGGAAGTTCAAATGGGAACTGTGGGTCGTGAGTCAGTTTGCAGCTGCAGCCTTACAGTGATTTTTTTGGGTGCGGCCGCCCTTTATTGTGGAGACTGCTGATGTTCCAAGCCTGGACCCAGCTCCATAGGCCTGGATGACCTAGCTGCCTGAGGACGGCTAACCAAGTAAGTCCTGCAGATGCACAGACCAGGCAAATGTGGGGAGACCCTGTGTCCCAGGGAAGGACTTTGGGGAACAAAGTGTGTGTGTAACCAGAGTTCTCATTAAGTCACTGGAGCATATTTCTTTCTCCTAAGGAAACTGTTTAACTTCTTTGTCAGGGTGGGGCTGGCCTTTGCAATTACCCCGAGGATCTCCAGGTAGGGTGCATACTGGGCATGTGTCTATGTTCATTTCCTGCTACCCAGGGTCTTGAAATAGAGTGTCAAAAGCTGGGTCAAAATTTGGGATTATACATATCTGTAAGCAACAAAACTCTGTAAAAATAAAAAGTAAAATTAAAAAAAAAAGCTGGGTCAATTGTGGGCTTTTACTAGAAAAAGCATATGCATAATCACAAAGCCTGACCTACCCAGTGGTAGATGTTCTCCTGGAAGCAGAAACACCAGGTTCCTCCACTGCCTGAGAGGGTTGCTTACCATGCTGTACTCTTATTACCTGGAAGTCATTTGGGCAGCAACGTTCAAACAGGGCCTTACAGCTGTAAATTTGTATCTGCTGCCACAGAGTGATTTGCGGGGAAAGGGTATGCTCCACCCTGAAGGCTATGAAGGTGAACGCTGCGACCTCTGGCCTGGATCAGGACCATATCCACAGAGGATCACGGTAGGGGCATGTACCACACATGAGCGAGCTGTGCAGTTATGAGCAGCCTAGCCCCTGCAAAACCACAAAGGCAGGGAGATGCCAGGTCAAAGGAGCAGTCTTCTGGGGGACAAGATATTTGCCTAATCATGGGACCTGGTTTTCCCATGGGGACTCTTCCCTCTGAGGACAAAGCAGAAGGTTGCTCCACTGCCTTTGCAGGGTGGACTCGGGCTTACCATGAGATTCCCTTTAGATGCTCCTGGTTGGTGAAGTCTGGGGATTAGGCAGCTGGTCCAAGCTGGGATGACTGTGCACAACTTGTTACTTCTGCTTCTGAGTGATTTTAGGGATGTTCATTCTTACCCTATTTTTGTCCTTTGACGGGTCCTCACATCATTTGGTAAATCATAATTTCATCTGCTGTAACTGCACCTTAACTAGCTACCAGACCTATTCAGCTCCTATCTCTATTCCCTTATAAGATGCCCTGAGTCCCACCTGAACTGCTTCAGACAATCTCATCCTGACATTCCTTTTTCAAAATTCTAGTCCTCTTTTATTCTGTTTTCCTACTCAAGTTCATCGTCTCCTTCTCCTCAACCTTTTTTGCTGCCATTCCAAAATACAGATCTCTGAAGGAACATTGTCATGAACTTCTCATTTGCTGTTCTCCACGTAACCCTCCAGCTCTCGTTAGAATTTCAAGAAATAGATGTACTCTGCTAGTCCATGACATCCCAATGCAAGCCACATGCTGATTCTAATACCTGGTTGTATCTACAGTTTTGTTTGTTTTATGGGAAAATATTGCTGTTGAGTGCTAAGTCATGTCCAACTCTGCGACTCTATGGTCTGCAGCACACCAGGCTTCCCTGTCCTTTACTGTCTCCTGGAGTTTGCTCAAACCCATGTGCATTGGGTTAGTGATGACAACATACCTTTTTATTCACTAAAATCTTAAAAAAAACACACACACAAGATATACAATATTTTTTTTCATAGCACCATTTTTTAACAGAGATTGAATATTATATTTTTAAAAAACAATTTGGAGTCCAGTAGGAAACTTAAGGTGAGAAGGTGTCAGCCACACCTACTGCTGACCTTCACTGTCTTGAGAGTTTAAGAGGGCTCTGTGTTTTTGCACTGGGCAGAAACTGTCTTAAATATTCAGTGACATTTTTCTTACTGCTGTAACACTGAATGTGTATGGAAATGTAAAAAGAACAGGCTATATGTACATTGTATTTATATGTTGTATGAATTTTCTTATCAGATCGATGTGGTGAGCGTGAATCTTGAGTCTTTTATAGTGTCAGCAGCCTGTAAAACCCCATTAGTAAAATCCATTTCTTTGGCTATTTTTTAAAGGAAAGATTTATTTTGCTTCTTTTTGCTTCTATAACACAGATATTCAGGATTCACTATTAACTGTTGTTTAGCAGCATTTTCTTCACTGAAGAATCATAATTAAAGAAAACCAATTTTAAAAACTCCACAAGCTCTTAAAGGTTCTGAGCAATTAGGGTAGGTAATTAGAAACATGATAAAAGAGAAGCTTGGGAAAAGAATTTAAGCCCCTATTGAACAGTTGTATCAAAAATGATTAAGGAATGGAGAAAATTAAAAGCATAGTTTATATCTTGTGGGCAAATGATAAAGCCAATTATTTTGGAACAGGCTTATTTACCTAGATTTAGTTATTCATAGTATGTACAGAGGTCAGATGTGCTGGAAGATAAAAGCAGTTGTTCCTTTACATCTTGCAGGCAGTAAAACATGCCTACATGGGGAAAGGATTTTCTGCCTTACAATATTTTTTCTTTTCAATTTATCAAACTGTAAATTAAAGAGAAAATCAGTGGGCTTTTGAATTTAACCAGGTCAGGTTATCTACTCTTCAAATCAGAAGATAAGTTTTAACAAGAGAGCAATAGTTGTACTTGCAGAGACTTTTCTGGAGCAGGCAGTTACTGGCATTGCCAGAGACAATTAAGTGAACAAGATTGCTTCATGGTGCATTGCTTGGTGACTTGGCCTAGTGTCAAGTTCACAAACTTGGGAAGAGCAGGAAAAAAAAAAAAAACATATCTACAAAGATCACTAAATGGAACAATCACCTTGGAAGCCCTATCTGTAACCTAAAATGAACCAAACAAATGCACTTGTTACTAAGGGGAAGGAGATAGTTTTGTTTTTGTTTTTGTTTTTAAGAATCTGAAAGACCTACAATGCTTAGATTTCTAGGATTGTAAAATGCAGTATGTATCAGAAACAGCTTATGTTGTAGGTTTTTTTTTTATTTTAGCACTTTCCAAGTTCCTACCCATTAATATAATTCTTTCTTTAAAAATGTGATGATAATCTGACAAAATGTACGATTTTAGCTATCTTTAAAGGTAAGCTCAGCTCTATTAAGTATACTCACATGGTTGTGCAACCATTACCACCATCCATCTTCAGAATGTCTCCATCTTCCCCAACCTCCTCTGTGTTCACTAATCATAACTTTCCCTTTCTCCCCACTCCCTGGATAAAGCACATTCCCCTTCTATGACTTGAACTACTCTTGTGTTAGTCACTCAGTCATGTCTGACTCTTTGTGACCCCATAGACAATAACCCCCCAGGTTCCTTTGTCCATAGAATTCTCCAGGCAAAAATACTGGGGTGGATAGCCATTTCCTTCTCTAAGGGATCTTCCTCAGGAGCATCATAAAAAGCTCTTTAATAACTGGCTTGCTTCACCTAGCATGTTTTCAAGGTTCATCCATATTATGGTATCTATTCAAATGTGTTTCTTTTTAAAAGCTGAATAATGTTCCATGGTGTGTGTGTACACACACACACACACACACACATATACATTTTTTTTATCCATTTTTCTGTCAGTGGACACTTGGGTTGCTTCCTGCTTTTGGCTGTTGCCATTACAGCTTCTATAAACATCAGTGTGCACATACCTGAGTCCCAAAACTTAAACTACTTGATCATTTGATAATTCTATGTTTACTTTTTTTTGAGAAGGCAGCATCCTGTTTTCCACAGCTACTGCATCATTTTGCATTCTCCTTAGCAATGCGCAGGGTTCCAATTTCTCCACATCTTCACCAACACTTGTTATTTTTTGCTTCATTTAATAGCAGCCAATCTAGTGTGTATGAAGTGATATCTTATTGTGGATATGTTTCTTTCTTTTAGTAGGATTTACACTCAACAGCAACAACCTAGAAAGAATAGATTAAAACCAAGGTTATGATGCTTTCTCTATCCTTACCTTAAATTTTATGTTTTTAGACATTTATTTCTAGCATTGGAGTTCCAGAGTTCTATATAGTCATGATTAGAAGTGGAGATTCCTCCTGATTGTGAGCAAAGCAAGCCTTGTTAGTAGGGATTAAATACAGCTAACATGTGTATCTCTGATTGTGATGATATTATGCTATGAAATATCATGGGCATTATGGAAATTCATTTTGAAAAATATATAAATTTCTAGCATAAAATTCTTTCTCAATAGGGGGTCTTTTAAATAAAATATCATAATTTTGACATTTAACTGAATCAGAAATAAGTAGACTGAAATGACTCTGGACATCAGGAAAGCATTTAGTGTGTTTTATCTAAAAAGAGTCCGTCTGTTTCATGAACAAATTAGTCAAAAGATGAATGACTTAATTTTGCTCTTTCTTGCCTCAGGCTTATTTTAAATATCTCAGGTAGTCTAATGAAATTGGGCAGTAACATGACATTTAATATAATTTTATTTGCCTGGTTACCACTCTTAGTGTTATTGATATATGCTTTAAGGGTACAGCGTAAGATTTGTTCCCAACTGTGTCAATGATAACATTTACTTTTATTGTTTCCTCACTGAGTTCAAAGTCCAAATAATCTCCATTTTATAACTGTGTGTTAAACAGATGAATTTGTTGTTGATTACTTAGCAAGTATAGTTTTGTTATGTTTTTTGTTTGTATTTTGAACCTTTGGAATAATTGTTTTTAAACATGTTTTCTCATAGTATTTTACACCGATACCTTATTTAAGCAATTAAATTACATTGTTTTGCTCTCTGAAGTTGCATAATTCTAGAATATTTAGACTAGAATGAGGCAAAGAATTGAGATCAACCTATGTAGTCATTTTGAAGAGGATAGAATCGATCCTTAGAAAAAATAAACTCTCTTAGGAAGTTCTCTGATAATCCACACAGGCTTAGATTAAACTTCATGATGGTCAGGTAGTAATTAACCAGTTACTGGCTTACATCAAGAGCTCTGCCATAGTCCCAATACAAGAAAGTATATGCAGTAGGCAAATAAGTAAATTATATTTGAGTATCAGGTTATTTTGAGGGGGGCATGGCAACTGGCAACCCTTTCCAGTGTTCATGCCTGGAGAATCCCCATAGACAGAGGAGCCTGGTAGGCTGCAGTCAATGGGGTCACAAAGAGTCAGACACAACTGAGTGACTAAACACATAAGGCTATTTATTAATCTGTAGCCATTTCTGTTTGAAAAAATTCTCAAATGTATTATGCATTCTTGTCCTTCTTAATTGATGTACAAAGAACTGGTAATCTTACTCATTTCTATGTGTTTGTTCTCACTTCAGAAAGGAATGAGATTGTGCTACTAACCTAAAACAAAACAGACAAAAAAACCCATAACGCTATTTGCTAGCTAGCTATGAAGCATTTAGTGTGTTTATCTAAAAGAGTCCGTCTGTTTCATGAACAAATTAGTCAAAAGATGAATGACTTAATTTTGCTCTTTCTTGCCTCAGGCTTATTTTAAATATCTCAGGTAGTCTAATGAAATTGGGCAGTAACATGACATTTAATATAATTTTATTTGCCTGGTTACCACTCTTAGTGTTATTGATATATGCTTTAAGGGTACAGCGTAAGATTTGTTCCCAACTGTGTCAATGATAACATTTACTTTTATTGTTTCCTCACTGAGTTCAAAGTCCAAATAATCTCCATTTTATAACTGTGTGTTAAACAGATGAATTTGTTGTTGATTACTTAGCAAGTATAGTTTTGTTATGTTTTTTGTTTGTATTTTGAACCTTTGGAATAATTGTTTTTAAACATGTTTTCTCAAGTATTTTACCCCGATACCTTATTTAAGCAATTAAATTACATTGTTTTGCTCTCTGAAGTTGCATAATTCTAGAATATTTAGACTAGAATGAGGCAAAGAATTGAGATCAACCTATGTAGTCATTTTGAAGAGGATAGAATCGATCCTTAGAAAAAATAAACTCTCTTAGGAAGTTCTCTGATAATCCACACAGGCTTAGATTAAACTTCATGATGGTCAGGTAGTAATTAACCAGTTACTGGCTTACATCAAGAGCTCTGCCATAGTCCCAATACAAGAAAGTATATGCAGTAGGCAAATAAGTAAATTATATTTGAGTATCAGGTTATTTTGAGGGGGGCATGGCAACTGGCAACCCTTTCCAGTGTTCATGCCTGGAGAATCCCCATAGACAGAGGAGCCTGGTAGGCTGCAGTCAATGGGGTCACAAAGAGTCAGACACAACTGAGTGACTAAACACATAAGGCTATTTATTAATCTGTAGCCATTTCTGTTTGAAAAAATTCTCAAATGTATTATGCATTCTTGTCCTTCTTAATTGATGTACAAAGAACTGGTAATCTTACTCATTTCTATGTGTTTGTTCTCACTTCAGAAAGGAATGAGATTGTGCTACTAACCTAAAACAAAACAGACAAAAAAACCCATAACGCTATTTGCTAGCTAGCTATTCAGAAGTAATTCAGACCTTGCAGATTTTTTTGTCCCTGAACTTTATGTTTCGTTTTCACAAACCTGTCTATAGACCTCTTAGCACAGGGACATATTCTTGCAACATATGGGCACAGATGGTCCTGAATGTGCTGCCTCCCAGCAGGATGGATGCCTGACCTCAGCGGCAAGCTTTCCATATGCTTCTTCTGAAGGACACAGTGCTTCCTGGTCTCCTAGCACCTCAGGCGGTTCGGATGCTCTGATACCAGCAGGCTCGGCAGGTCCCTTTCCTCCCCAATAATGGCGGTGTTTCATGGGACTGAGTGATACTTTATTAGATCACACATCTAATTCATAAGCTCTAAGGCCCACCAGAGTCAACATTCAAGTACATTGCTCCAGGGAAACACAATTGTAAAATACCAGAAACAATATTTGTTCTGTTTATTTTAAAAACTTGATTCCAAGCCCAATGTAAGAGATAAGTACAAGCATTCTGCAATGGAGGATTTATGAAGAGAGACAAGCTCCAGTGTTCAAAGATGCCAATTCCATAGAGTTATAAATCTTAATTCTATGAAAATCACCCACTTAATATTCCATTCTGACCAGGACTCTGGAGCTCACTATCTTAATCTTCATTATGGTGGTAATAATAACTGAGAATTCAGAAAAACCTAGGGGAAATAAATGATCCTCCAAATGAAAACTATTTAAATTATCCAACTTAGTACTACCTTTTAAATGGAGAGAGACAGCTACATCATATTTTATTTGAAGTCTAATACCAAATTTTCCCCAAACTTCAAAATAGCCATATCAACTACTAATTCAGATTTTCACAAGTGCACCAAACACTGAACTACTTGTGGAATTTCAGTTTATAAAGAACTTCATAAAGAATAATATCCAATATAGTATTTAGTTTTCTATTGCTATGTGATTTTAGACAAATAATTGAAGCTTTCCTACTTCAGTTTACTTATGTGTAAAATGGGCTAATCATACCCATACATGAATTAGGATGTTATCAACTACAGGTAAAGACCAATGCAGAATAAAATTAAAATAATATCTAATAAACCAATGAAATATTGATGTTGAATGTATATTTTACTTCATATGAAAAATTACCAGTATTAGGATTTTTAAAAAATAAATATGAATTGTATCTTCATTGCCATCATGGAATAGATAATGTTAAATTTCATACATAAATGCACACAATATGAATAAACTATGAAGAACTGACTCTGGGTAGGCAGGCACATTTGATTCTCATCAAGCCAAAGTGAAAACAGTATTTTGGGGGTTTGGGGAGAGGGGGAATATCTGCCACAGAGAAATATACTAAAAGATATTCTCATGGCAAGATTTATCATGCATTCCTCTGATTAAAAACGCTAAAATCATATTAATTTGTACATTTGTTTATAATGATTGACCCCTGAATTCCATCCCGGGTTGTCAATGAAGATCCAAGGACATTAAGAACTCATGTTCTGGGCTTCCCTGGTGGTCCAGTGGGTAAGGACACCACCTTGCAGTGCAAGGGGTGCCAATGTAAGAGATAAGTACAAGCATTCTGCAATGGAGGATTTATGAGAGACAAGCTCCAGTGTTCAAAGATGCCAATTCCATAGAGTTATAAATCTTAATTCTATGAAAATCACCCACTTAATATTCCATTCTGACCAGGACTCTGGAGCTCACTATCTTAATCTTCATTATGGTGGTAATAATAACTGAGAATTCAGAAAAACCTAGGGGAAATAAATGATCCTCCAAATGAAAACTATTTAAATTATCCAACTTAGTACTACCTTTTAAATGGAGAGAGACAGCTACATCATATTTTATTTGAAGTCTAATACCAAATTTTCCCCAAACTTCAAAATAGCCATATCAACTACTAATTCAGATTTTCACAAGTGCACCAAACACTGAACTACTTGTGGAATTTCAGTTTATAAAGAACTTCATAAAGAATAATATCCAATATAGTATTTAGTTTTCTATTGCTATGTGATTTTAGACAAATAATTGAAGCTTTCCTACTTCAGTTTACTTATGTGTAAAATGGGCTAATCATACCCATACATGAATTAGGATGTTATCAACTACAGGTAAAGACCAATGCAGAATAAAATTAAAATAATATCTAATAAACCAATGAAATATTGATGTTGAATGTATATTTTACTTCATATGAAAAATTACCAGTATTAGGATTTTTAAAAAATAAATATGAATTGTATCTTCATTGCCATCATGGAATAGATAATGTTAAATTTCATACATAAATGCACACAATATGAATAAACTATGAAGAACTGACTCTGGGTAGGCAGGCACATTTGATTCTCATCAAGCCAAAGTGAAAACAGTATTTTGGGGGTTTGGGGAGAGGGGGAATATCTGCCACAGAGAAATATACTAAAAGATATTCTCATGGCAAGATTTATCATGCATTCCTCTGATTAAAAACGCTAAAATCATATTAATTTGTACATTTGTTTATAATGATTGACCCCTGAATTCCATCCCGGGTTGTCAATGAAGATCCAAGGACATTAAGAACTCATGTTCTGGGCTTCCCTGGTGGTCCAGTGGGTAAGGACACCACCTTGCAGTGCAAGGGGTGCTGGTTCAGTCCCTGGCCTGGGAAGATCCCACGTGCTGCAGAGCAGCTGGATCGATGTGTCCAACTACCAAGCTGGAGCTCTGGAGCACATGTGCCCAGAGCTGGTGCTCTGCAGCAAAAGAGGTCACCAGGATGGGAGGCCCACACAGGCCAAAGAACAAAGATGTATGAAAATGGATAAATAAAAGACCAATAGAAGTGGCCAAAACCAAAAAAACCCTCATGTTCCAAATTTATCCATTGAATAAAACCAGTCAATAATAGATATCAATATTTGGACCATGTCGTTTTAACTCCTTTTAGAGTTGGTTTTATTTGCCTTTAATTTTTTACTAACATTAGTTGAAATGATAGACATTGTAAGTAATGCCTAATCAAAACACTGTTGTGTGTATTTTAAGTATTTTTTTCCTTAGCTTATTTGAAAAACATTTATTCAGCAGCCATTCCTGGTTAGGCACTGTTCAAAGCTATAGTGATATTAATGGAGGAAAAAAAGCTCTGCTCTTACAAAGCATAATTTTCAGTTGTTGGGTACAGATAATAAATGATAAAAAAAAAAATTGTAAATGGAAGGTAGTATTGGGTACTAGATGTTTTGGAGAAAGTAAAGGAAGAATGAATGAGAATAAGTATCTTTGAAATTTTAAGAGTAGCCAGAAAAGTCTCCGTGGCAAGGTGACCTTTAGTCAGAAATTTAGAGGAAGCAAAGCAGTACACCATCTGGATATTCAGTAGTGGGGCATTTGAAGAGGAACCACCAGTAAGTGCAAAGGTCCTGGGGCAGTGGAGTGCTTTGTGTATTTAAGTGAAAGTGTCAGTCCTCAGTCAAGTCCAACTCTTTGTGACCTGATGGACTGTAGCCCACCAGGCTCCTCTGTCCATGGAATTCTCCAGGCAAGAGTACTGGAGTGGGTTGCCATTCCCTTCTTCAGGGGAATCGTCTCAACCCAAGGATCAAACCCAAGTTTCCTGCATGACAGGTGGACTCTTTACTCTCTGAGCCCCCAGGGAAGCCCTTGTGTGTTAAAGGACCAGCTAACAGGTTAAAGTTGCTGACAGAGTGTTAGAAAGGAGAGACTGTTTGCTATAAAGAGAAATCAGTAGGAAAACATGTTTGAATTTCAGGACTGCTACTCACTAGCTATGAGATTTTTGGCAGGTCACTTAACACTTGTACACTTCAAGTTTATTATCTACATTCCCTGTAAATGTGGCCTCCTGATTCCTGGTGTAACATATAATAGAAAGCAAAAGTAATTTGGTAGATTAAATCAATTCATGAAATCAGTATGCCACAAATGGTTACATTTCATCCCAAACCAGAACTCAAGAGTTTTTCAGGGAGAATCAGCCTTTATAAGCTTCAAAGAACCAGTGACTTCTCAGGTCATCTATAAGCTATGTGTCTACAAATTTGAGAGGTGTTCATTGCCAAGCTATCCTCTCTCCCCTCCTTCACTGACTAATATTTAGAGAGTTTTATATGCTTACATCTCTATGTCTGGCAAGCCTACCCACCATAATGAGACTCTCCACTAAGCTAATCATTGTAATTACTCTGCTATGGACTGAATCGTGTCCCCTGAAAATTCCTTTTTTAAGGTACAAATTCCTAACATGATGCTTTTTGGAGATGAGGTATTGGGAAGGTGATTAGGGGAAGATAAGATCGTGACTGTAAGGGTCTCATGATGGAATTGTCTGCTTTGTAAGGAGAGGAAGATAAAGAGAGAACCACTCTCTCTTCTCTCCACCATATGAGAATATATCAAGAAGGCCCCTGTCTGCAGGTGAGGAAGAGGGCCCTTAAACCAGTCATGCAGGCCCTCTGGCTTTGCACTTCATCCTCCAGAACCATGAGAAAATAATTTTTGTTGTTGAAGCCACCCAGTCAATGGTAATGGCATCCTCAGCCCCCCCTTTTTTTTCTAATTCTCGCCTGGATACTCTGTAGTGGAGTGCTTGTGTATTTAAGTGAAAGTGTCAGTCCTCAGTCAAGTCCAACTCTTTGTGACCTGATGGACTGTAGCCCCAGGCTCCTCTGTCCATGGAATTCTCCAGGCAAGAGTACTGGAGTGGGTTGCCATTCCCTTCTTCAGGGGAATCGTCTCAACCCAAGGATCAAACCCAAGTTTCCTGCATGACAGGTGGACTCTTTACTCTCTGAGCCCCCAGGGAAGCCCTTGTGTGTTAAAGGACCAGCTAACAGGTTAAAGTTGCTGACAGAGTGTTAGAAAGGAGAGACTGTTTGCTATAAAGAGAAATCAGTAGGAAAACATGTTTGAATTTCAGGACTGCTACTCACTAGCTATGAGATTTTTGGCAGGTCACTTAACACTTGTACACTTCAAGTTTATTATCTACATTCCCTGTAAATGTGGCCTCCTGATTCCTGGTGTAACATATAATAGAAAGCAAAAGTAATTTGGTAGATTAAATCAATTCATGAAATCAGTATGCCACAAATGGTTACATTTCATCCCAAACCAGAACTCAAGAGTTTTTCAGGGAGAATCAGCCTTTATAAGCTTCAAAGAACCAGTGACTTCTCAGGTCATCTATAAGCTATGTGTCTACAAATTTGAGAGGTGTTCATTGCCAAGCTATCCTCTCTCCCCTCCTTCACTGACTAATATTTAGAGAGTTTTATATGCTTACATCTCTATGTCTGGCAAGCCTACCCACCATAATGAGACTCTCCACTAAGCTAATCATTGTAATTACTCTGCTATGGACTGAATCGTGTCCCCTGAAAATTCCTTTTTTAAGGTACAAATTCCTAACATGATGCTTTTTGGAGATGAGGTATTGGGAAGGTGATTAGGGGAAGATAAGATCGTGACTGTAAGGGTCTCATGATGGAATTGTCTGCTTTGTAAGGAGAGGAAGATAAAGAGAGAACCACTCTCTCTTCTCTCCACCATATGAGAATATATCAAGAAGGCCCCTGTCTGCAGGTGAGGAAGAGGGCCCTTAAACCAGTCATGCAGGCCCTCTGGCTTTGCACTTCATCCTCCAGAACCATGAGAAAATAATTTTTGTTGTTGTTGAAGCCACCCAGTCAATGGTATTTTGTTATGGCATCCTCAGCTAACATATACTCACTTCCCACATTTTCATCTGGGCTTCTAATTCTCGCCTGGATACTCTGTTTCAACTCTGGCTGAACCTGATTTACTTTTTCTTTTTTTTTTAAAATTCTCTGATTGGAGGAAGATTGCTTTACAATGTTGTGGTGGTTTTTGCCATACAACAGTGCAGTTCCACCGTAATTATACGTATATCGCCTCCCTCTTGAACTTCCTTTCCCTCCCCTCATCCCCCTTGTAGGTCATCACGGAGCATCAGGTTGCTCCCTGTGTCATGCAGCAACTTCTCACCAGCTATCTATTTACACATGGTAGTGTATATATATCGATGCTACTTTCTCCATTTGCCCCACTTGTCCACAAGTCTGTTTACTATGTGTGCATCTCCATTCCTTCCCTGCAAATAGGCTCCTCAACATCATTTTTCTAGATTCCATATATATGTATTAATACACGATATTTGTTTTTATCCTTGTGACTGACTTTACCATGCATAAAAGGCTCTAGGTTCATCCACCTCAGTAGGCCTGACTCAAATCCATTTATTTCTATGGCTGGATAATATTCCATTGTATGCATGTACCACAACTTCTTTACTCATTCAAGTATTGTGGACCTCTAGGTTGCTTCCATAGCCTAACTATTGTAAATAGTGCTGCATTGAACATTAGGATACATGTATCTTTTTTGGTTATGGTTTTCTCAGAGTATATTCCCAGTAGTAGAATTCTGGGTCACATGGAAGTTTTGTTCCTAGTTTCTTTTTTTTTTTTTTTTTTAAAGAATCTCCACACTGTTCTCCACAGTGGCAATATAAATTTACATTCTCACCAACATTGCAAGAGGGTTACCTATTTTCCACATCATTTCCAGTATTTATTGTTTGTATATTTTTTGGATGATGGCCATTTTGACTGGTATGAAGTGATACCTCATTGTAGTTCACATTTCTCTAGTAGTGAGTAATGCTGAACATTTTTTCGTGTGTTTATTGGTCATCTGAATGTCTTCATTGGAGAAATGTCTGTTTAAGTCTTCTGCACATTTTTTGATTAGGCTCTTTGTTTTTTTTTTTTTTTATATATTGAGTTGTATGAGCTGCTTATATATTTTGGAGATTAATGCTTTGTCAGCTCTTTCATTTACAATTACTTTCTCCTATTCTGAAGGTTGTCTTTCAATCTTATTGTATTTTTTGCTGTGCAAAAGCTTTTAAGTTTAATTAGGTCCCATTTATTTGTATTTCAGTACTCTAGGAGGTAGGTCAAAGAGGACCTTGCTGTGGTTTATATCAAAGACTGTACTGCCTATGTTTTCCTCTAAGTGCTTTGTAGTTTTTTACTTAACTTTTTAATTCATTTTGAGTTAATTTCTGTATATGGTATTAGGAAGCATTTAACTTTTTACACATGGTAGTGTATATATATCGATGCTACTTTCTCCATTTGCCCCACTTGTCCACAAGTCTGTTTACTATGTGTGCATCTCCATTCCTTCCCTGCAAATAGGCTCCTCAACATCATTTTTCTAGATTCCATATATATGTATTAATACACGATATTTGTTTTTATCCTTGTGACTGACTTTACCATGCATAAAAGGCTCTAGGTTCATCCACCTCAGTAGGCCTGACTCAAATCCATTTATTTCTATGGCTGGATAATATTCCATTGTATGCATGTACCACAACTTCTTTACTCATTCAAGTATTGTGGACCTCTAGGTTGCTTCCATAGCCTAACTATTGTAAATAGTGCTGCATTGAACATTAGGATACATGCATTTTGTTTGGTTATGGTTTTCTCAGAGTATATTCCCAGTAGTAGAATTCTGGGTCACATGGAAGTTTTGTTCCTAGTTTCTTTTTTTTTTTTTTTTTTAAAGAATCTCCACACTGTTCTCCACAGTGGCAATATAAATTTACATTCTCACCAACATTGCAAGAGGGTTACCTATTTTCCACATCATTTCCAGTATTTATTGTTTGTATATTTTTTGGATGATGGCCATTTTGACTGGTATGAAGTGATACCTCATTGTAGTTCACATTTCTCTAGTAGTGAGTAATGCTGAACATTTTTTCGTGTGTTTATTGGTCATCTGAATGTCTTCATTGGAGAAATGTCTGTTTAAGTCTTCTGCACATTTTTTGATTAGGCTCTTTGTTTTTTTTTTTTTTTATATATTGAGTTGTATGAGCTGCTTATATATTTTGGAGATTAATGCTTTGTCAGCTCTTTCATTTACAATTACTTTCTCCTATTCTGAAGGTTGTCTTTCAATCTTATTGTATTTTTTGCTGTGCAAAAGCTTTTAAGTTTAATTAGGTCCCATTTATTTGTATTTCAGTACTCTAGGAGGTAGGTCAAAGAGGACCTTGCTGTGGTTTATATCAAAGACTGTACTGCCTATGTTTTCCTCTAAGTGCTTTGTAGTTCCTAATCTTACATTTAACTTTTTAATTCATTTTGAGTTAATTTCTGTATATGGTATTAGGAAGCATTCTAGTTTCATTTTTTTTACATGTAGCTGTCTGGTTTTCCCAGCACCACTCATTGGAGAGGCTGTCTTTTCTCCATGTATATTCTTGTCTCTTTTGTCAAAAATAAGGTGACCATAGGTGCATGGGTTCATCTCTGGGGCTTTCCATCTTGTTTCATTGATCTATATTTCTGCGTTTATGTCAGTACCATACTGTCTGATGACCATAGCTTTGTAGTATAGTCTGAAGTCAGGAAGATTGATTCCTCCAGATCTGTTTCTCTTTGTCAAGATTGTTTTAGCTGTCCAGGGTCCTTTGTGTTTCCATACAAATTCTGAAAATATTTACTCTAGTTGTAAGAAAAATACCATTGACAGTGTGAAGGGATTGTATTAAATCTGTTTATTGCTTTGAATACTCATTTTCATAATATTCTTCTGATCCAAGAACATGGTATATTTCTCCATCTGTTTGTGCTTTTCATTTCTTTCATCAGTGTCTGTTTTCTGGTACTGGTCTTTTGTCTCTTTAGGTAGATTCATTTCCAGGTATTTTATTTTCTATTTCAATAGTGAATGGGATTGTTTCCTTCATTTCTGTTTCTGATTTTCCATTGTTAGAATATAGGAACACAAGAGATTATGAGTATTAATTTTATATCCTACAGCTTTACTATATTCATTGATTAGTTCTAGTAATTTCCTGGTGGCATCTTTAGGCTTTTCTGTATATAGTATCATGTCATCGGCAAACAGTGAGAGTTTTATTTCTTCTTTTCCAAGCTGGGTTCCTTTTATTTCTTTTTCTTTTCTGATTGTGGTGACTAGGATTTCAAAAACTACATTGAATAATAGTGGTGAGAGTGGATGCTCTTGCTCTACTTCTTTTTAGGCCATAATTTTTTTTCCTGATCATTAAAAGATTGAATTCCCTCAAAGCTCAGATCCAGTCATTTGGTCCTTCTGTCAGCTCCTCCACAGAGGATATCAAAGCATTCTTTAATTTCCTGAAGAATTGGAGTAATATCTGGGCAGAAGTGATCATCTTGATTGGTGACAAGGTTAGGAGTATTACCTTATGGCTATAACTCATCTTTTCAATACCAATCTATAACATGTGCTAGGCATTTTGTTAGTATTTATTCTGATCCACCTATTACTTTATGAAGTCTGTTGTATTTAAATTAAAGCTTGGGGACTTCTCTGGTGGTCCAATGATTAAGATTCCATGTTTCCAATGCAAGGAGTACAGGTTTAATTCCTTGTTGGGGAATTAAGATCACACATGCCACACAACATGGCCAAAAATATTTTAAATTTAAAAAATGAAAACAAAATCAAGCTTTATATTAATAGTAATATAATGCAATATTGTTATCAGTTGTACTAATATGCTGAGCATATGAAAGATATTCCACGTGCTTCCAATTTAAGTAACATTTGGGAAACAGGTTCATTTTCATAATATTCTTCTGATCCAGAACATGGTATATTTCTCCATCTGTTTGTGCTTTTCATTTCTTTCATCAGTGTCTGTTTTCTGGTACTGGTCTTTTGTCTCTTTAGGTAGATTCATTTCCAGGTATTTTATTTTCTATTTCAATAGTGAATGGGATTGTTTCCTTCATTTCTGTTTCTGATTTTCCATTGTTAGAATATAGGAACACAAGAGATTATGAGTATTAATTTTATATCCTACAGCTTTACTATATTCATTGATTAGTTCTAGTAATTTCCTGGTGGCATCTTTAGGCTTTTCTGTATATAGTATCATGTCATCGGCAAACAGTGAGAGTTTTATTTCTTCTTTTCCAAGCTGGGTTCCTTTTATTTCTTTTTCTTTTCTGATTGTGGTGACTAGGATTTCAAAAACTACATTGAATAATAGTGGTGAGAGTGGATGCTCTTGCTCTACTTCTTTTTAGGCCATAATTTTTTTTCCTGATCATTAAAAGATTGAATTCCCTCAAAGCTCAGATCCAGTCATTTGGTCCTTCTGTCAGCTCCTCCACAGAGGATATCAAAGCATTCTTTAATTTCCTGAAGAATTGGAGTAATATCTGGGCAGAAGTGATCATCTTGATTGGTGACAAGGTTAGGAGTATTACCTTATGGCTATAACTCATCTTTTCAATACCAATCTATAACATGTGCTAGGCATTTTGTTAGTATTTATTCTGATCCACCTATTACTTTATGAAGTCTGTTGTATTTAAATTAAAGCTTGGGGACTTCTCTGGTGGTCCAATGATTAAGATTCCATGTTTCCAATGCAAGGAGTACAGGTTTAATTCCTTGTTGGGGAATTAAGATCACACATGCCACACAACATGGCCAAAAATATTTTAAATTTAAAAAATGAAAACAAAATCAAGCTTTATATTAATAGTAATATAATGCAATATTGTTATCAGTTGTACTAATATGCTGAGCATATGAAAGATATTCCACGTGCTTCCAATTTAAGTAACATTTGGGAAACAGGTTCATTTCTTGTACAAATACAACTGTGACAAATCTCATGGATTTCCTCAGACAGTTGGTTTCATAGAGAATTGCCTAGTGGAACACTCTCCTTATCTCCTTCTTGGTACAATCCAATATCTGAAAATTTGAGCACTTTCAGAACCAAGTTAAATGAAAATATTTAATTATTAGAAAATACTAAATCACCTCGCCCTCTGGGATTAATGTTTTAATCATTCTCATCCTTCTATAAGAAGGTGTGAAGTATTTGGAGGCTCTTTTGCATCCAGGGTTAGTCTCCCATCCTTCACTGAGCCTCTTCTTCACTTCTGTCTGGATCACCCTGTCCTGAGAAAGCCATAGGATATAGCAACTGCCAGACTGCAAAAACTGGAATATGGCAGAAAACTTCCCCTCTGATTTGCATCATCAAAGATTCTGACTTTTGAAAATATGTGGACTTTTGCCCTGCTCACTAATTAGCCCTTCTGTTCTCTCCTTCTGAATGTACTTTATGACCTATTTATCACAGAACAAAAAGTTTCTGAGGTACCCTCTGAAAAATTACCAAAAGGTGTTTCTGTTAATAATTCTTTATCTGTGTCATTACTCCCATTCAGCTTGCCTACAATGAATTTTCTATTGCTGGGGCTATTGCATGCAATATTCTAAGTAGTGCAAAGGGAATCAGTTCCTCTGGGGAATGTATAAGATTGAAATATTATAGTATATCTTAATAAGAAACTTCAATTTCCTTATCAAAAATATTTTCCTGTTAAAGAATATTTGTATTTTAATTTAGTCATTTGATTGCTATAATTAAAGCTTGGGGACTTCTCTGGTGGTCCAATGATTAAGATTCCATGTTTCCAATGCAAGGAGTACAGGTTTAATTCCTTGTTGGGGAATTAAGATCACACATGCCACACAACATGGCCAAAAATATTTTAAATTTAAAAAATGAAAACAAAATCAAGCTTTATATTAATAGTAATATAATGCAATATTGTTATCAGTTGTACTAATATGCTGAGCATATGAAAGATATTCCACGTGCTTCCAATTTAAGTAACATTTGGGAAACAGGTTCATTTCTTGTACAAATACAACTGTGACAAATCTCATGGATTTCCTCAGACAGTTGGTTTCATAGAGAATTGCCTAGTGGAACACTCTCCTTATCTCCTTCTTGGTACAATCCAATATCTGAAAATTTGAGCACTTTCAGAACCAAGTTAAATGAAAATATTTAATTATTAGAAAATACTAAATCACCTCGCCCTCTGGGATTAATGTTTTAATCATTCTCATCCTTCTATAAGAAGGTGTGAAGTATTTGGAGGCTCTTTTGCATCCAGGGTTAGTCTCCCATCCTTCACTGAGCCTCTTCTTCACTTCTGTCTGGATCACCCTGTCCTGAGAAAGCCATAGGATATAGCAACTGCCAGACTGCAAAAACTGGAATATGGCAGAAAACTTCCCCTCTGATTTGCATCATCAAAGATTCTGACTTTTGAAAATATGTGGACTTTTGCCCTGCTCACTAATTAGCCCTTCTGTTCTCTCCTTCTGAATGTACTTTATGACCTATTTATCACAGAACAAAAAGTTTCTGAGGTACCCTCTGAAAAATTACCAAAAGGTGTTTCTGTTAATAATTCTTTATCTGTGTCATTACTCCCATTCAGCTTGCCTACAATGAATTTTCTATTGCTGGGGCTATTGCATGCAATATTCTAAGTAGTGCAAAGGGAATCAGTTCCTCTGGGGAATGTATAAGATTGAAATATTATAGTATATCTTAATAAGAAACTTCAATTTCCTTATCAAAAATATTTTCCTGTTAAAGAATATTTGTATTTTAATTTAGTCATTTGATTGCTATAATGTAGTAAAAAATAGTTTCTGATTTAAGGTTATGAAATAGTATCCTGTATCCTCTATGGAACTTGCCACAGATCTGTCTCCATGGGAGAGAGATGGAAGATTATTGCTTTGGATCAATTATCATTTCTAGTTTGTTCTTTCTCAAGTGATTTAAATATAAAATAAGATTACCATTAATCATAGCTAGAGAAAATGCTAAATACAAATTAGAAGGAAGAAAAGAAGAACCAATACTTGACTTGGATTTCAGATTTGAGGCAGATGATTCTGTTTAAGGCAGAGGAACCAGAGATTAAATTGCCAACATTACCTGGATCATAGAGAAAGCAAGGGAATTCTAGAAAAATAGCTGCCTCTGCTTCATTGACTACACTAAAGCCTTTGTGTGGAACATACAAAGAGTTAAAAGGTCTTAAAGAGATGGGGATACCAAACCATCTTACCTGTCCCCTGAGAAACCTGCATGCAGGTCAGGAAGCCACAGTTAGAACTGATTGGTTCAGGATTGAGAAAGGAGTACAGCAGGGCTGTCTGTTGTCACCCAGTTTGCTTAACTTCTATGCTCAGCACATCATGAGAAAGGCCACGCTGGATGAGTTACAAGGTGGAATCAGAATTGGTAGGAGAATGTCCCGACCCGCGGGCTTTGTCAGCGCAGACCTAGGATTCGTCAACGCAGGCCCTAAAGGGGGGGAGTGGGAATTGAGAGGACAAGAGACACGAGAAATGGACACAAGACAGGCGTCTGATCAAGTCTCGTTTTATTGCAAAAACAAGGGGGTATTTATGCTACACAGAAACAGGAAGGAGCTACTCATAAGCCAATCGTGTAAAAGGTCAGATGCACACGCGCTTCCGACCCCATAGGAATGCAAGGAAGCATGCACTGATCACGAGCACGGAAACTAGGAACTACCTACAATGAATTTTCTATTGCTGGGGCTATTGCATGCAATATTCTAAGTAGTGCAAAGGGAATCAGTTCCTCTGGGGAATGTATAAGATTGAAATATTATAGTATATCTTAATAAGAAACTTCAATTTCCTTATCAAAAATATTTTCCTGTTAAAGAATATTTGTATTTTAATTTAGTCATTTGATTGCTATAATGTAGTAAAAAATAGTTTCTGATTTAAGGTTATGAAATAGTATCCTGTATCCTCTATGGAACTTGCCACAGATCTGTCTCCATGGGAGAGAGATGGAAGATTATTGCTTTGGATCAATTATCATTTCTAGTTTGTTCTTTCTCAAGTGATTTAAATATAAAATAAGATTACCATTAATCATAGCTAGAGAAAATGCTAAATACAAATTAGAAGGAAGAAAAGAAGAACCAATACTTGACTTGGATTTCAGATTTGAGGCAGATGATTCTGTTTAAGGCAGAGGAACCAGAGATTAAATTGCCAACATTACCTGGATCATAGAGAAAGCAAGGGAATTCTAGAAAAATAGCTGCCTCTGCTTCATTGACTACACTAAAGCCTTTGTGTGGAACATACAAAGAGTTAAAAGGTCTTAAAGAGATGGGGATACCAAACCATCTTACCTGTCCCCTGAGAAACCTGCATGCAGGTCAGGAAGCCACAGTTAGAACTGATTGGTTCAGGATTGAGAAAGGAGTACAGCAGGGCTGTCTGTTGTCACCCAGTTTGCTTAACTTCTATGCTCAGCACATCATGAGAAAGGCCACGCTGGATGAGTTACAAGGTGGAATCAGAATTGGTAGGAGAATGTCCCGACCCGCGGGCTTTGTCAGCGCAGACCTAGGATTCGTCAACGCAGGCCCTAAAGGGGGGGAGTGGGAATTGAGAGGACAAGAGACACGAGAAATGGACACAAGACAGGCGTCTGATCAAGTCTCGTTTTATTGCAAAAACAAGGGGGTATTTATGCTACACAGAAACAGGAAGGAGCTACTCATAAGCCAATCGTGTAAAAGGTCAGATGCACACGCGCTTCCGACCCCATAGGAATGCAAGGGAAGCATGCACTGATCACGAGCACGGAAACTAGGAACTACCTATCAGAGCAATGTGCACACGCCTTAAACCACACCCTGTTACATCCACCAAGTGCCATCTTTGTGCAAACATGACGATGCTCCTAAAATGGAAGCTGCAAAGTGCGGCCAGGGCTCATGCGTGAAAGGCTCCGCTAGGCGCCATCCCAAGCGGCGCACCGCAGCATTCATGCGCGGGAGGCTACAGAGTATGGCCGGTCCGCTCCGCGGTCCCGGACAGGAGAAACATCAACAATCTCAAATATGTAGATAGCACTATAATGGCATCTTCTTTTAAAATGAAACTTTGCTGCCTTGTTTCAATGTGTCCTGTCTCTTTTGAAGCAAAAGCCAATCCTCACTGGTCCCAAAGTTCCTATGTGATTTGTGTCCTTCCCTCTCACTCTTCACTTGGATGTCATCCTCCCAGGATCCCTTGCTCACTCTGCTCCCCAGTGGCTGGCATTCTGCTTTTCTGCCTGGTATCCATGCCCCATATTCAGGACCTTTGCCCTCACTGTTCATTCTGATGAATTGTTCCTCCCAGGTATCCAATCCCAGAGCTCTTCTTCAGATCGTCCAGTTTTGCTCAAATGTCTCCTCCACTGAGCTCACGTCTTAAAACTGCCACTCTCCTCAGGAAGAATCCCTAACCCGCCTCCTATTGAATCTTGCTTTGTTATTTTAACTAATTATATTAGAGTATACTTGCTTTATGGTGTTAGCTTCTACTGTACTGTAAAATTAATCAGCTGTATGTAAACTTTGCCAACAGAAAGTTCATATAGTCAAAGCTATGGTTTTCCCAGTAGTCATGTTTGGATGTGAGAGTTGGATCATAAAGAAGGCAGGGCATGGAAGAATTGATGTCTTTTAACTGTGCTATTGGAGAAGGCTTTTTGCGAGTCTTTTTGACCACAAGGTGATCAAACTAGTCAATCCTAAAATAAATCAATCCTGAATATTCATTGGAAGATATAACGCAGAAACTGAAGCTCCAATGATTTGGCCACCTGATGCGAAGAGACGACTCATTGGAAAAGACCCTGATGTTAGGAAAAACAGAAGGCAAAAGGGGAAGGGGATGACAGAGGATGAGATGGTTGGATGGCATTACTTAGTCAATGGACGTGAGTTTGAGCAAGCTCCAGGAGATGGTGATGGTCAGGGAAGCTTGGCGAGTTACAGTCCATGGGCTTGCAAAGAGTCAGACATGACTGAGCAACTGAACTGAACTGATATTTAAACTACATCCCCTCTTCTTTGGATTTACTTCTCATTTAGGACCCCACAGAGCACTGAGTAATGTTCTCTGTTCTACACAATGTGTTCTCATTAGTTACCTATCTTAGACATAGGATCAATATGTCAATTGTCAATCCCAGTCTCTCAGTTCATCCTCCCCTGCCCCTTCATATCCAAATATTTCTTCTCTACTGTCTGTTTCTCCATTTCTGCTTTTCAAACATGTTCATCTGTACCTTTTCTAGATTCCACAGATACGTGTTAATATATGATCATTGTTTTTCTCTTCCTGACTGCACTCTGTATGACACTCTACAGGTCCATCCCCATCTCTACAAATGACCCAATTTTCTTCCTTTTTATGACTGAATAATATTTCATTGTATATATGGGCCGTATCTTTACCCATTCCTCTGCTGATAGACATTAGGTTGCTTCCACATCCTGACAACTGTAAACAGTGCTGCGGTGAATATTGGGGTGAATGTAGCTTTTTGAATTATGGTTTTCACTGGCCATTTGGCCAGCAGTGGGATTACTGTGCCATATGGTAGTTCTATATTTAGTTTTTTAAGGGACCTCTATACTGTTTTCTCTAGTAGCTATACTAATTTACATTCCCATCAGTGGGAATGTTGGAGTGTTCCCTTCTTTCCACACCCTGTCCAGCGATTATTGTTTGTGGGTTTTTTGTTATTCTTGTTGGTGTAAGGTGATACCTCATTGTAGTTTTGGTTGGCATGTCTCTAATAATCAGTGATGTTGAGCATCTTTTCTTGTGTTTGTTGGCCATCTCTTTGCATTTGTCACTACTGAACAAGCTACATATTCTCTTTATTTGCTGTGTCCCTCCACTAAACTTTATATTTTATGATTTATGGCTTTATGCGAAAAGACCTGTTTGTTAGGAAAAACCAGAAAAGGCAAAAGGGGAAGGGGATGACAGAGGATGAGATGGTTGGATGGCATTACTTAGTCAATGGACGTGAGTTTGAGCAAGCTCCAGGAGATGGTGATGGTCAGGGAAGCTTGGCGAGTTACAGTCCATGGGCTTGCAAAGAGTCAGACATGACTGAGCAACTGAACTGAACTGATATTTAAACTACATCCCCTCTTCTTTGGATTTACTTCTCATTTAGGACCCCACAGAGCACTGAGTAATGTTCTCTGTTCTACACAATGTGTTCTCATTAGTTACCTATCTTAGACATAGGATCAATATGTCAATTGTCAATCCCAGTCTCTCAGTTCATCCTCCCCTGCCCCTTCATATCCAAATATTTCTTCTCTACTGTCTGTTTCTCCATTTCTGCTTTTCAAACATGTTCATCTGTACCTTTTCTAGATTCCACAGATACGTGTTAATATATGATCATTGTTTTTCTCTTCCTGACTGCACTCTGTATGACACTCTACAGGTCCATCCCCATCTCTACAAATGACCCAATTTTCTTCCTTTTATGACTGAATAATATTTCATTGTATATATGGGCCGTATCTTTACCCATTCCTCTGCTGATAGACATTAGGTTGCTTCCACATCCTGACAACTGTAAACAGTGCTGCGGTGAATATTGGGGTGAATGTAGCTTTTTGAATTATGGTTTTCACTGGCCATTTGGCCAGCAGTGGGATTACTGTGCCATATGGTAGTTCTATATTTAGTTTTTTAAGGGACCTCTATACTGTTTTCTCTAGTAGCTATACTAATTTACATTCCCATCAGTGGGAATGTTGGAGTGTTCCCTTCTTTCCACACCCTGTCCAGCGATTATTGTTTGTGGGTTTTTTGTTATTCTTGTTGGTGTAAGGTGATACCTCATTGTAGTTTTGGTTGGCATGTCTCTAATAATCAGTGATGTTGAGCATCTTTTCTTGTGTTTGTTGGCCATCTCTTTGCATTTGTCACTACTGAACAAGCTACATATTCTCTTTATTTGCTGTGTCCCTCCACTAAACTTTATATTTTATGATTTATGGCTTTGATGTCCATTGTCGTATTCTTAGCATCTGTAGCTGTGCTTCACACATGACGAATATTTATTGAATCAATGAAAAAGTAAGTGAAATAACATCTATTCTGTGCTTACTATGTGCCAGGTTGCATTCTAAAAGCATGTTATCTAATTAGTTTAAATTTGGATCATTTAATTTTTTACCCATATTTTTGTTTTCCCTTTAATTAACAAATATATTGCCTTTAATTGTTCAACGAACACAATGAATGATTATGAGTCAGTTCCTATGCTCAAATTTGGGAATAAAGCAGGAACTACATTTAGGAGAAGTATGAGGCAATTGGCATTTTTACCAGGTGCCAGAATGGGGATCTTCCCCAGAAGTTGTCGAAGCATAGTGCCTGGACACATACATTAAACTGAAGGATTAGGGAAAGCTTTCTGGAAGGGGTTGTCATAGAACTTTGTTGCAGAAATGATAAGAATTAAACTAGAACAGAATGGGCATGTAGTATCTAAAAAAGTGATGCAAATGAGCTTATTTACAAAATGAAAATAGACTCACAGACAAACTTAACATTACAAAAGGGCACAGTGAGAGGAGTGGGAGGGAGATAATTTAGGAGTTTGGGAATAACAGAGGCACACTACTTTATAAATAGTAGTTAATCAACAAGGTTACGATAGCTAACAATAGATAACCAATAGTTAACCAAAACTGTATAGCACAAAGAACTATATCCAATATCTTACAATAATCCATAATTGAAAAAAATATGAAAAGGTGCATATATATACATCCATATACATATACTGAATATATGTATAACTGAATCATGCTGTCATTCACTTGAAACAAACACAACATTGAAAAATAACTGTTGGTTTCAATCCTAAATCATGTGTGACTCTTTTGCAACCCCACAGATCACTTGGATCCCTGTCCATGGGATTTCTCAGGCAAGAATACTGGAGTATGTTGTCATTTCCTTCTCCAGGGGACCTTCCCAACCTAGGGATAGAACCCTGATCTCCTGCATTGAGCCACCTGGGAAGCTTAGTAAAATATTGACTATACTTTGATTAAAAATGGCCCTTCTGGAAAGAGAACAATATGTGGATTAATGTAAATCAGGTATGGGCTGTTTGGAAATCTTTCAAGAGGTTGTATTATGGGCTTCCCTGGTGGTCCAGTGGGTAAAGAGTCCAGTGCAGTGCAAGGGGTGCTGGTTGGATCCCTGGCCCGGGAAGATCCTACATGCCGAGGAATGGCTGAACTGGTGTGTCCAATTATGAGCCAGTGCCCTGGAGCATGTGTACCCAGAGCTAGTGCTCTGCAATGAGAGAGGCCACTGCAATGGGAGGCCCACACTGGGCAAAGAATAAAGATGGCTGAAAATAAATAAATAAAAAACAATTTTAAAAAGGCCATTTTTTAAATTTTTGGCCACTTGATAGTCTTTCATTTATTTATTTTCATCCATCAATTTTAAGCATTGTAGAGCTTTAAATGAAGGTTAGGAAAGTTGAGGGTTGTCATAGAACTTTGTTGCAGAAATGATAAGAATTAAACTAGAACAGAATGGGCATGTAGTATCTAAAAAAGTGATGCAAATGAGCTTATTTACAAAATGAAAATAGACTCACAGACAAACTTAACATTACAAAAGGGCACAGTGAGAGGAGTGGGAAGGAGATAATTTAGGAGTTTGGGAATAACAGAGGCACACTACTTTATAAATAGTAGTTAATCAACAAGGTTACGATAGCTAACAATAGATAACCAATAGTTAACCAAAACTGTATAGCACAAAGAACTATATCCAATATCTTACAATAATCCATAATTGAAAAAAATATGAAAAGGTGCATATATATACATCCATATACATATACTGAATATATGTATAACTGAATCATGCTGTCATTCACTTGAAACAAACACAACATTGAAAAATAACTGTTGGTTTCAATCCTAAATCATGTGTGACTCTTTTGCAACCCCACAGATCACTTGGATCCCTGTCCATGGGATTTCTCAGGCAAGAATACTGGAGTATGTTGTCATTTCCTTCTCCAGGGGACCTTCCCAACCTAGGGATAGAACCCTGATCTCCTGCATTGAGCCACCTGGGAAGCTTAGTAAAATATTGACTATACTTTGATTAAAAATGGCCCTTCTGGAAAGAGAACAATATGTGGATTAATGTAAATCAGGTATGGGCTGTTTGGAAATCTTTCAAGAGGTTGTATTATGGGCTTCCCTGGTGGTCCAGTGGGTAAAGAGTCCAGTGCAGTGCAAGGGGTGCTGGTTGGATCCCTGGCCCGGGAAGATCCTACATGCCGAGGAATGGCTGAACTGGTGTGTCCAATTATGAGCCAGTGCCCTGGAGCATGTGTACCCAGAGCTAGTGCTCTGCAATGAGAGAGGCCACTGCAATGGGAGGCCCACACTGGGCAAAGAATAAAGATGGCTGAAAATAAATAAATAAAAAACAATTTTAAAAAAAAGGCCATTTTTTTAAATTTTTGGCCACTTGATAGTCTTTCATTTATTTATTTTCATCCATCTTTGTTCTGTGGCCTGTGTGGGCCTCCCATTACAGTGGCTTCTCCTGCAGCAGAGCACTGGCTGTGGGAGCATGTGCTCCAGAGTGCTGGCTCATAATTGGACACATCGGTCCAGTCATTCTTCAGCATGTGGGATCTTCCCACGCCAGGGATCTAACCAGTGTCCCTTGAACAGTAAGGTGGACTCTTTTACCACTGGGCCACGAGGGAAGCCCCCAAATTTTTTTAAAAAAGAAGTTGCATTATGAATGATCTAGGAACATACATGTACCAAAAAAAAAAAAAAGTTGCATTATATATTCAATGGCATGACAAGAAGTGAGGCATGTGCTCACAAAAAGAGTTCTCATGAGAACATACATATCTGTAAGCAACAAAACTCTGTAAAAGTTAAAAGTAAAATAAAAGTTTAAAAAAAATAGTTTTCATGTTGTAGACCTATACAAGGATGGCACTGAGAGATTTTTCAACTAGAAAATTACTAGATCACATGATGGCGTTTCAGCAATGTCACTTTGCCATATGTTGAAAGTTCATCATCAAAGAACCAGATAGGGAAGCTGAAGGGTGACAGTGAAGCCATGGAAAAATTTTCCAGTAAAGTACAGACCATACGCTGAACAGAGGGGCACTGAGATAAACAAGGAGACTCAATATAGAGAAGCCTTTATATGTTAAATTGAAATTAGCTAACGATTGATTTTATTTTCTTGCGGCACATGTTTGTTGTTAGGAAACCAATATTCCATGTCATTTGTTTCTTCTTTGTGTTTACTGTCTTTTTCGAAAAATTTTATCCTATAGGATACTTTGATTATATATGAAATGATAAATGATCAAGCTTTTAAATTACAGGATAGTGTTAGTCATTCAGTTGTGTCTAACTCTTTGTGACCCCATGGACTTGTAGGCTGCCAGGTTCCTCCATCCATAGAATTCTCCAGGCAAGAATACAGTAGTGGGTAACCATTCTCTTTTCCAGGGGATCTTCTGAAGTCCGGGATCAAACTCAGGTCTCCCATATTGCAGGCAGATTCTTTATCATCTGAGCCATCAGGGAGCCCAATGTTATAGGATAAGCTAGGTTCAGTCCTTGGGTTGGGAAGATCCCCTGGAGAAGCGAATGGCTACCTACTCCATAATTTTTTCCTGGAAAATTCTGTGGACTGAGGAGCCTGGTAGGTTACAGTCCACTTACTTTAGGGTTTCCTTGGTGGCTCAGGTGGTAAAGAACCTGCCTGAAATTCAGGAGACCCAGGCTCAATCCCTGGGTTTGGAAGATTCTCGGAGGAGGGAATGGCTACCCACTCCAGTATTCTGGAAGCTGGAACCTGGATCCTGGCAGGTTACAGTCACAAAGATTCTGACACAACTGACTAACACTATCTCACGAGATACAGGATAAACTAGGCATTTTTTTAATCTCAGTTTTACTCAAGTTTATTAGACATCCCTCGAGAGCACAGGGTAAATGTCACACAAGTTAAATATTCAGAACACTAAGACTCACAGTCTGTGTTCTCAAAAGTAATTCAGTGAAAGAGAGAAATCAAAATGCATATAAGGTGTATACTTTTTTTGATTCACAGATATAATATGATTTTGGATTTTTAATGGGAAACATACATTAATTATCAAGAAAACTGACAGCTCTATTATCTTTGTAAATGGGATCCTCCAGTCCTCATTTAATAAAAGCTTTTCTGTTGGTTCATGTAAATGTTGCCCTTTGATGAGCTTTAGAGTCTGTCAGTTTAAGGAGTGCAGCCCTCAGATTAATGGACGGACTGGGAACCAGATGTGTGTTGTCAGGGCTGAAAACCCAATTAAAATAGAGGTCATGAGGGTGGAAAGAAGATAGAGGGTCAGCTCCAGCCCACAGGGGCAGGGCAGAGCTGGGAGAAATAAGAGGTTGTGAGCTCCCTTGGTAGATGTGTTAAGAAAACTAATCTATAGATATTTTTATCACATGGTTCGAAACTCTTGAACCAGATGGGATTCAAGGAGATAGTAATCTCCATGAAATTTTCAGGGAGAGTGTGTTCTGACTGTCGATCCCAAACATAAATGCAGTTTTGAAAAATCCATTAAGATATATGTATTAGTATAATTATCAAAATCATGATTTTTAAATCATATCTGAAGTATCTTTCTGCCTGAATATGTTAATATTTTAATAACACATCTATCTGTTTATCTCTATCTTATCAATAAACTGTCACAAAGCTTCCTTACTGCTTCCTATTGGAGCATGGGAAAATTCTGTGGACTGAGGAGCCTGGTAGGTTACAGTCCACTTACTTTAGGGTTTCCTTGGTGGCTCAGGTGGTAAAGAACCTGCCTGAAATTCAGGAGACCCAGGCTCAATCCCTGGGTTTGGAAGATTCTCGGAGGAGGGAATGGCTACCCACTCCAGTATTCTGGAAGCTGGAACCTGGATCCTGGCAGGTTACAGTCACAAAGATTCTGACACAACTGACTAACACTATCTCACGAGATACAGGATAAACTAGGCATTTTTTTAATCTCAGTTTTACTCAAGTTTATTAGACATCCCTCGAGAGCACAGGGTAAATGTCACACAAGTTAAATATTCAGAACACTAAGACTCACAGTCTGTGTTCTCAAAAGTAATTCAGTGAAAGAGAGAAATCAAAATGCATATAAGGTGTATACTTTTTTTGATTCACAGATATAATATGATTTTGGATTTTTAATGGGAAACATACATTAATTATCAAGAAAACTGACAGCTCTATTATCTTTTTAAATGGGATCCCTCCAGTCCTCATTTAATAAAAGCTTTTCTGTTGGTTCATGTAAATGTTGCCCTTTGATGAGCTTTAGAGTCTGTCAGTTTAAGGAGTGCAGCCCTCAGATTAATGGACGGACTGGGAACCAGATGTGTGTTGTCAGGGCTGAAAACCCAATTAAAATAGAGGTCATGAGGGTGGAAAGAAGATAGAGGGTCAGCTCCAGCCCACAGGGGCAGGGCAGAGCTGGGAGAAATAAGAGGTTGTGAGCTCCCTTGGTAGATGTGTTAAGAAAACTAATCTATAGATATTTTTATCACATGGTTCGAAACTCTTGAACCAGATGGGATTCAAGGAGATAGTAATCTCCATGAAATTTTCAGGGAGAGTGTGTTCTGACTGTCGATCCCAAACATAAATGCAGTTTTGAAAAATCCATTAAGATATATGTATTAGTATAATTATCAAAAATCATGATTTTTAAATCATATCTGAAGTATCTTTCTGCCTGAATATGTTAATATTTTAATAGCACATCTATCTGTTTATCTCTATCAATAAACTGTCACAAAGCTTCCTTACTGCTTCCTATTCATTTATCATCTCTTGTGTCTTGCTATCTTGAAGAGCGTTCCAGGTTAATCTTTCTCAAGCAGGGCTCTAATATGTCAATATTTTTAAAAATCTGAGAACTATCAATTGGTTACTAAATAAAGTCCAAATTGTCTTCTCCACGAAAGCAAGAATTTGTACAACTTGATCCTGTCTTTCTTGCATGCATGTATGCATTTGATAAATATTTAGTATGCACTTGCTGGATGTCAGTCATGCATCTAGATCCTAAAGACAGGACTGTAAATAAATAAAGCCCCCACCCTCACGGAATTCATATTCTAGTAGAAAGAATAAAAGAAAGGAAAAAATAAACATACACACATGTATTCAAAGAGCATGAAAAATATGCTGGATAAAAAGCAGTGTAAAAACAGAGATCGTTATAATACTTTGTGTGAGGGTTTTGTTTTTCTTTTAATTGTTATTTATTTATTTATTTATTTTGTACATGTATGTTCCCAGATCAATCAGATGCATATCCTTGGCCCTCCCCACCCAGGTTCCCCCATCCCTCCAGACCATTGCTCCAAGTGGTTGTAGGTACTCCTATTCCCCTAGCACAATGACAATAGCTATCCTTTCTACACATGACAGTAAAGGTTCCCATGTTACTCCCTCCCATTGTTCGGTCTCCACAATGTCTTTATGTCTATTCTTTTTTCATGAGTTCACTGTGTATGTTATCATGACCATCTTACTAGATTCCATATATATGAGTTAGTATACTATACTTGTCTTTCTCTTTTTGACTTACTTCACTTTTAAGATAGGTTCTAAAGCCAGAGTTTTGTTTGTTAAGAAAACTAATCTATAGATATTTTTATCACATGGTTCGAAACTCTTGAACCAGATGGGATTCAAGGAGATAGTAATCTCCATGAAATTTTCAGGGAGAGTGTGTTCTGACTGTCGATCCCAAACATAAATGCAGTTTTGAAAAATCCATTAAGATATATGTATTAGTATAATTATCAAAAATCATGATTTTTAAATCATATCTGAAGTATCTTTCTGCCTGAATATGTTAATATTTTAATAGCACATCTATCTGTTTATCTCTATCAATAAACTGTCACAAAGCTTCCTTACTGCTTCCTATTCATTTATCATCTCTTGTGTCTTGCTATCTTGAAGAGCGTTCCAGGTTAATCTTTCTCAAGCAGGGCTCTAATATGTCAATATTTTTAAAAATCTGAGAACTATCAATTGGTTACTAAATAAAGTCCAAATTGTCTTCTCCACGAAAGCAAGAATTTGTACAACTTGATCCTGTCTTTCTTGCATGCATGTATGCATTTGATAAATATTTAGTATGCACTTGCTGGATGTCAGTCATGCATCTAGATCCTAAAGACAGGACTGTAAATAAATAAAGCCCCCACCCTCACGGAATTCATATTCTAGTAGAAAGAATAAAAGAAAGGAAAAAATAAACATACACACATGTATTCAAAGAGCATGAAAAATATGCTGGATAAAAAGCAGTGTAAAAACAGAGATCGTTATAATACTTTGTGTGAGGGTTTTTTTTTTCTTTTAATTATTCTTTTTTTATTTATTTATTTTTGTACATGTATGTTCCCAGATCAATCAGATGCATATCCTTGGCCCTCCCCACCCAGGTTCCCCCATCCCTCCAGACCATTGCTCCAAGTGGTTGTAGGTACTCCTATTCCCTAGCACAATGACAATAGCTATCCTTTCTACACATGACAGTAAAGGTTCCCATGTTACTCCCTCCCATTGTTCGGTCTCCACAATGTCTTTATGTCTATTCTTTTTTTTCATGAGTTCACTGTGTATGTTATCATGACCATCTTACTAGATTCCATATATATGAGTTAGTATACTATACTTGTCTTTCTCTTTTTGACTTACTTCACTTTTAAGATAGGTTCTAAAGCCAGGGGGTTTTGTTTGTTTGTTTTTTGTAAAAGATACCTTAAAAAGGCTGAATCGAGAGGGAAACAATTGGAGTCTTAGAGAAGCAAGAAATGATTTTTGAAGAATTGGAGGAAAGACCATTCCATGCAAAGGGAACAGCAAACAATAACCCTGAAGAAATTCCATACTTGATAAATATAAAGTATGATAAATAGCTAGGTAAAGCCATGGACCTGGGCCAGAGGGATCAGAGAGGCACATAGTAGGTGACGTGGTCAGTGATGTACTGGGGAGGCCAGATCAGGTAAGATATTATAAGGATCAAGATGTTGGTAAGCTAAGAATTTTAAGAGAAGGGAGACATCATATGGTTTATGTTTACAATGACCATTCTGGTTCATGTGTTTGAATGGACAGTGGGAGTGCAATTATATATGGATATCATGAATATATAGATGATGTTATGGCCATTGAACTTGCGGATTCACCAAGGGGGATAAGTATAATTATAAAAGGGACAGAGTCTAGGAACTGAATAACTTTTAGATATTCCACTATATTCAGAAAGGTGAGGAGGCAGCAATGGAAGCTTAGGAATGACCACTGAGCAGGAAGAAAACCAAGAACAAAAACAACAGCAACAAAAAGAAAAGAAAAGAAAAGGGTTATTTCACATAAAGAAAATGATGAAGAAGGCTCAGGAGATCGACTGTGTTAAATGCCTATAATAAGTCCAATGAGGACTGAGAATAATCACTAAATTTAACAAAACAGAGATCATTTGTTGCTGTTCAGTCCGTAAGTCGTGTCCGATTTTTTGCAACCCTACGCACTACAGGACACCAGGCTACCTTGTCCTAAAAGTCCGATTCCTAGCACAATGACAATAGCTATCCTTTCTACACATGACAGTAAAGGTTCCCATGTTACTCCCTCCCATTGTTCGGTCTCCACAATGTCTTTATGTCTATTCTTTTTTCATGAGTTCACTGTGTATGTTATCATGACCATCTTACTAGATTCCATATATATGAGTTAGTATACTATACTTGTCTTTCTCTTTTGACTTACTTCACTTTTATGATAGGTTCTAAAGCCAGAGGGTTTTGTTTGTTTGTTTTTTGTAAAAGATACCTTAAAAAGGCTGAATCGAGAGGGAAACAATTGGAGTCTTAGAGAAGCAAGAAATGATTTTTGAAGAATTGGAGGAAAGACCATTCCATGCAAAGGGAACAGCAAACAATAACCCTGAAGAAATTCCATACTTGATAAATATAAAGTATGATAAATAGCTAGGTAAAGCCATGGACCTGGGCCAGAGGGATCAGAGAGGCACATAGTAGGTGACGTGGTCAGTGATGTACTGGGGAGGCCAGATCAGGTAAGATATTATAAGGATCAAGATGTTGGTAAGCTAAGAATTTTAAGAGAAGGGAGACATCATATGGTTTATGTTTACAATGACCATTCTGGTTCATGTGTTTGAATGGACAGTGGGAGTGCAATTATATATGGATATCATGAATATATAGATGATGTTATGGCCATTGAACTTGCGGATTCACCAAGGGGGATAAGTATAATTATAAAAGGGACAGAGTCTAGGAACTGAATAACTTTTAGATATTCCACTATATTCAGAAAGGTGAGGGAGGCAGCAATGGAAGCTTAGGAATGACCACTGAGCAGGAAGAAAACCAAGAACAAAAACAACAGCAACAAAAAAAGAAAAGAAAAGAAAAGGGTTATTTCACATAAAGAAAATGATGAAGAAGGCTCAGGAGATCGACTGTGTTAAATGCCTATAATAAGTCCAATGAGGACTGAGAATAATCACTAAATTTAACAAAACAGAGATCATTTGTTGCTGTTCAGTCCGTAAGTCGTGTCCGATTTTTTGCAACCCTACGCACTACAGGACACCAGGCTACCTTGTCCTCCACTGTCTCCCAGAGTTTGCTTAAATTCATATTCATTGAGTTGTGATGCCATCCAACCATTGCATCCTATACTGCTCTCCCTCCTTTTGCCTTCAGACTTTTTCAACATCAGGGTAATTTCTAGGGAACCAGCTCTTTGCATCAGGTGGCCAGAGTAGTTTTAGTATCAATCCTTCCAATGAATATTCAGGGCTGATTTCCTTCAGGATTGGCTGGTTTGATCTCCTTGCAGTTCAAAGGACTCTCAAGAGTCTTCTATAGCACCATAGTTTGAGAGCATCAGCTCCTCAGCACTCAGCTCTTTATTGTCTAACATGACTGTTGGAAAAACCATGTTCATTTGTGTGTGCTGTCACTTTAGTTGTGTCTGACTTCGTATGACCCTATGGACTGTAGCCTGCCAAGCTCCTCTTTCCCTGGGATTCTCCAAGCAAGAAAACTGGAGTGGGTTGCCATGCCGTCCTCCAGGGGATCTTCCAGACCCAGGGCTTGGACCCTCATCCGTTACATCTCTTGCCTTGGTAGGTAGGTTCTTTACTACTAGTGCCACCTAGGAGGCCCCACCGGAAAAAACATAGCTTTAACTATGTGGACTTTTGTCATCAAAGAGATGTCTGCTTTTTAACACACTGTCCAGGTTCATCATAACTTTCCTTCCAAGGAGCAAGTGTCTTTTAATTTCATGACTGAGTCACTGTCCACTGTGATTTTAGAGCCCAAGATAATAAAATCTGTTTTACCCCTTCCACTTTTTCCTCTTTTGATTGCTATGAAGTGAGGGGACGAGATGCCATGATATTAGTTTTTTCCACATATAAGGAATATCATATTTTCCTTTCTCTGTCTGGCTTCCTTCACTTAGTATGGTAATCCCTAGGTCCATCCATGTTACTGCAAATGTCATTCTTTTTTATGGATGAGTAATAGTCCATTGTCTATGTGTATATGTGTATACATATGTGTATATGTATATGTGTGTGTGTATATATACATGCATATATGTTTATGTATGTATATGGCTTCCAGGTGTCACTAGTAGTAAATAACCTGCCTGCCAAAGCAGGAGACATAAGAGGGTGGGTATATACATACTACATTGTCTTTCATCAGTTGATGGATTTTTTAATTGCTTCCATGTCTTGGGTATTGAAATACTACTGCAGTGAACTTTTGGGTGTGTGAATATTTTCAAATTGGTTTTCTCTAGATATATGCTCAGGAGTGGGATTTCTGGATCATATGACAGTTCTTAGTTTTGTAAAGAAATATCATAAAATTTACATTTTTATTAAAATATATGAAGGTTCCATTTTCTCACACTGTCTCCAGCATTTATTATTTGTATACATTTTTGTACAAAATTCATTATTTTTCATTGAATTATAGTCAATTTGCAGTGTGCTAATTTGGGCTATGTAACAAAATATTTTTGTTGCACATACATGTACATTCATTTTTAAATACTGTTTTCCATTACAGTTTATTGTACGATACTGAATACAACTATGTGCTATACAGTAAGACCTTGTTGTTTACATATTTACACAAACTTCTTCTGCTAACCACAACCCCCCACTCCATATCTCCTGCACCCCTCTCCCTTTGACAGCTATTAGTCTGTTCTCTTTGTCTATGATTCTGTTTCCTGTTTCAATGATATGGTCACTTGTGTCATATTTTACTTTATACATGTAAGCGTTATCATATGGCATTTGTCTTCCTCTTTCTGACTTATTTCACATAGTACGTCAGTTTCTAAGTCCCTTCATGCTGCTGCAAATGGCATTATTTTATTCTTATGGTTGAATTATACTCTATTGTATATACATACTACATCATGCATTTGTCTGTCATTAGATATTGAAATTGTCTCCATGTCTTGGCTATTAGGAATAGCGCTGCTGTGAACATAGGAGTGCATCCATCTTTTTGAATATAGCTTTGCTGGATATACACCTAGGAGTAGGATTGTTGGATCATATGGTAATTCTGTGTTTAGCTTTCTGAGGAGTCTCCACATTGTTTTCCACGGTACCTACACTAACTCAGTCTCCTGCTTACCGTGTAAGAATGTTTCCCTTTTCTATGCACCTCCCCACTGCCACCTTTCTCTTGCAGTAACAATGCATTTGTTTCAAAGTTTGACTGTTTCTACTTTGTAAATAAATTCACTTGTATCATTATTTTGGATTCCACATGTAAGTAACAGCCTATATTTCTCTTTCTGTGACTTCACTTAGTATGATCACTTCGAGGTCCATCAATATTGCTGCAAATGACATTGTTTAAATCTTTGTATGCCTGAGTTGTATTTCATTGTATATATACCAACTCTTCTTTATCCATTCATCTGCGAATGATTAGATTGCTTCTATGTCTTGACTGTCATCAATACTACTGAAATACGTTTTTTGTTGGAGTATAGTTGCTTTATAATCTTGTGTTTAGTTTCTGCTGGGCAGCGAAGTGAATCAGTTCTATATATATACATACTGTCTCTTTTTTAGATTTCCTTCCTTTCATTCTCATTCCTTCTCATTTAGGACACTGCACCAAGAAGAGTTCACTGTGCTATATAGTATGCTCTCATTAGATACCTACTTTATACATAGTGTGTTTATATATATATATATATATATACATCAATCCCATTCTCCCAACTCTTCCACTCCTTTTCACCATTAGTATCAAAATATTTGCTCTCTACATCTATGTTCCTATTTCTGCTTTGCAAATAAGAATATTTATTCCATTGACTACCCATAGATGCATTAATATATAATATTTGCTTTTCTCTTTCCGACCTACTTCACTCTGTATGGCAGGCTCTAGGCCCATCTATGTGCTATGTGTATGCGAGCTACTTAATGTCACTCCTTTTAATGGCTGAGTAATATTCCATTATGTTTATGTGGCATTTTTTTTTTTTAACCTATTCCTCTTGGTGAATGTTTAGGTTGCTTCCATGTCCTGCCTATTGTAAATAATGTTTCAGTGAGCCTTGGGGTGCATGTATCTTTTGAATATAGCTTTGCTGGATATACACCTAGGAGTAGGATTGTTGGATCATATGGTAATTCTGTGTTTAGCTTTCTGAGGAGTCTCCACATTGTTTTCCACGGTACCTACACTAACTCAGTCTCCTGCTTACCGTGTAAGAATGTTTCCCTTTTCTATGCACCTCCCCACTGCCACCTTTCTCTTGCAGTAACAATGCATTTGTTTCAAAGTTTGACTGTTTCTACTTTGTAAATAAATTCACTTGTATCATTATTTTGGATTCCACATGTAAGTAACAGCCTATATTTCTCTTTCTGTGACTTCACTTAGTATGATCACTTCGAGGTCCATCAATATTGCTGCAAATGACATTGTTTAAATCTTTGTATGCCTGAGTTGTATTTCATTGTATATATACCAACTCTTCTTTATCCATTCATCTGCGAATGATTAGATTGCTTCTATGTCTTGACTGTCATCAATACTACTGAAATACGTTTTTTGTTGGAGTATAGTTGCTTTATAATCTTGTGTTTAGTTTCTGCTGGGCAGCGAAGTGAATCAGTTCTATATATATACATACTGTCTCTTTTTTAGATTTCCTTCCTTTCATTCTCATTCCTTCTCATTTAGGACACTGCACCAAGAAGAGTTCACTGTGCTATATAGTATGCTCTCATTAGATACCTACTTTATACATAGTGTGTTTATATATATATATATATATATACATCAATCCCATTCTCCCAACTCTTCCACTCCTTTTCACCATTAGTATCAAAATATTTGCTCTCTACATCTATGTTCCTATTTCTGCTTTGCAAATAAGAATATTTATTCCATTGACTACCCATAGATGCATTAATATATAATATTTGCTTTTCTCTTTCCGACCTACTTCACTCTGTATGGCAGGCTCTAGGCCCATCTATGTGCTATGTGTATGCGAGCTACTTAATGTCACTCCTTTTAATGGCTGAGTAATATTCCATTATGTTTATGTGGCATTTTTTTTTTTTAACCTATTCCTCTTGGTGAATGTTTAGGTTGCTTCCATGTCCTGCCTATTGTAAATAATGTTTCAGTGAGCCTTGGGGTGCATGTATCTTTTTGAATTATTTTTTTTCTGGGTATATGCCCAGTAGTGGAATTGCTCTGTCATATGGTGGTTTTGTTTTAGGTTTTTAAGGAACCACCATAAAGTTTTCCACAATGGATGTACCAATTTACATTTCCACCGAGGGTCCCCTTTTCTTCACACCCTCTCCAGCATCTATTGTTTATAGACTCTTTCATGATGACCATTCTGATTAGTGTGAACTGATATCTCATTGTAGTTGTGATTTGCATTTCTCTGATAATTAATGCTATTTAGCATCTTTTCATGTGTTTATTGGCTGTCTGTATGTCTTCTTGGAGAAATATCTATTTAGCTCTTTTGTCTATTTTTTTTAGCTTTTTTTTTTTTTTTTAATTTCAGCTGTATGAGCTATCTGTATATTTTGGAGATTAAACCTTTTTACACTGCTTCATTTACAAGTATTTTCTCTCATTCTGAGCTTTGTCTTCTCATCTTGTTTATGGTTTCCTTTGCTGTGCAAAAGCTTTTTTGTTTAATTAGGTCTTGTCTGTTTACTTTCAGTTTTATTTTCATTACTCTAGGAGATAGATCAAAAAAGATGTTGCTGGGCTTCCCTGGTGGTCCAGTTTGTAATTACACCGCCTTTCAGTGCAAGGGGCGCCGGTTCGAGCCCTGGCCTGGGAAGATCCCACATGCTGCGGAGCGGCTGGACTGATGTGTCCAACTACCGAGCCGGAGCTCTGGAGCGCATGCGCCCAGAGCCAGTGCTCTGCAACGACAGTCGCCACCGCGATGGGAGGCCCACAGGAGCCAAAGAACGAAGACAAATGAAAATAGAGAAATGAAAGACCCATAGAGTGGCCCGCCCGCTCCCCTCCCTCCCCAACCCGACCCACAAGTAAATAAATAAATAGATAAATCTTTAAAAAAAAAAAAAGATGTTGCTAAGATTTATGTCAAAGAATGTTCTGCCTATGTTTTCCTGTAAGAAGTGTCTGAACTTATATTTAGTCCTCAATACATTTTGAGTTTATTTTTGTGTATGAGATTAAGAAGTGTTCTAATTTTATGTGGGCATTTTTTTAAAACCTATTCCTCTTGGTGAATGTTTAGGTTGCTTCCATGTCCTGCCTATTGTAAATAATGTTTCAGTGAGCCTTGGGGTGCATGTATCTTTTGAATTATTTTTTTTCTGGGTATATGCCCAGTAGTGGAATTGCTCTGTCATATGGTGGTTTTGTTTTAGGTTTTTAAGGAACCACCATAAAGTTTTCCACAATGGATGTACCAATTTACATTTCCACCGAGGGTCCCCTTTTCTTCACACCCTCTCCAGCATCTATTGTTTATAGACTCTTTCATGATGACCATTCTGATTAGTGTGAACTGATATCTCATTGTAGTTGTGATTTGCATTTCTCTGATAATTAATGCTATTTAGCATCTTTTCATGTGTTTATTGGCTGTCTGTATGTCTTCTTGGAGAAATATCTATTTAGCTCTTTTGTCTATTTTTTTTAGCTTTTTTTTTTTTTTTTTAATTTCAGCTGTATGAGCTATCTGTATATTTTGGAGATTAAACCTTTTTACACTGCTTCATTTACAAGTATTTTCTCTCATTCTGAGCTTTGTCTTCTCATCTTGTTTATGGTTTCCTTTGCTGTGCAAAAGCTTTTTTGTTTAATTAGGTCTTGTCTGTTTACTTTCAGTTTTATTTTCATTACTCTAGGAGATAGATCAAAAAAGATGTTGCTGGGCTTCCCCTGGTGGTCCAGTGGGTAAGGACACCGCCTTGCAGTGCAAGGGGCGCCGGTTCGAGCCCTGGCCTGGGAAGATCCCACATGCTGCGGAGCGGCTGGACTGATGTGTCCAACTACCGAGCCGGAGCTCTGGAGCGCATGCGCCCAGAGCCAGTGCTCTGCAACGACAGTCGCCACCGCGATGGGAGGCCCACAGGAGCCAAAGAACGAAGACAAATGAAAATAGAGAAATGAAAGACCCATAGAGTGGCCCGCCCGCTCCCCTCCCTCCCCAACCCGACCCACGCCCGAAGTAAATAAATAAATAGATAAATCTTTAAAAAAAAAAAAAAAGATGTTGCTAAGATTTATGTCAAAGAATGTTCTGCCTATGTTTTCCTCTGTAAGTTTTATAGTGTCTGAACTTATATTTAGTCCCTCAATACATTTTGAGTTTATTTTTGTGTATGAGATTAAGAAGTGTTCTAATTCATTAGGAAGTGTTCATTCTTTTTCATTTAGCTGTCCAGTTTCCCCAGTGCCACCTTTTGAAGAGATTGTCTTTCCTCCATTGTGTAAGCTTGCCTCCTTTGTTATAGATAAAGTGATCACAGGTGCATGGGTTTATCTCTGGGCTTTCTATTCTGTCCCATTGATCTATATTTCTCTTTTTGTGCAACAACCATACTGTCCTGATTCCTGTAGCTTTGTGATATATGAAATCAGGGAGCCTGATTCCTCCAACTCCATTTTTTAAAGATTGCTTTGGCTATTCACGATCTTTTGTTTTTTTCATATAAATCGTGAAATATATTGTTCTAATCCTATAAAAAATGCCATTGGTAGTTTGATAGAATTGCAGTGTATTTGTAGTTTGCTTTGGGTAGCATAGTCATTTTTACAGTATTGATCCTTCCAGTCCAAAACATGGTATATCTCTCCATTTATTTATATTGTTTTTGGTTTCTTTCATCATTATTTTATAGAGTTCTGTGCGAAATTCTTTTGCTTCCTTAGGTAGATTTAGTCCTAGGCATTTTATTCTTTTTGTTGTAGTAAATGAGATTGTTTCCTTAATTTGTCTTTCTGATATTTCATTGTTAGTATATGGAAATGCACAAGATTTCATTATTTTTTTACATTAGCTCTAGTAGTTTTCTTGTGGCATCTTTAGCATTTTTTGTGTATAATATTAGGTCATTTGCAAGCAGTGAGAATTTTACGTCTTCTTTTCCAATTTGGATTCCTTCTTTTTCTCTTTACTGATTGCTAGGACTTCCAAAACTATGTCAAGTAAAAGTCATGCAAGTGGGCAGCCTTTTCTTGTTCCTGATCTTAGAGGAAATGCTTTCAGTTTCATCACTGAGAATGATGTTTGCTGTGAGTATGCCATAAATGGCTTTGATCATAGAGGGTAGGTTCCCTCTATGCCCGCTCTCAAGATAGTGTTTGTCAGAAATGTGTGTTGAATTTTATCAAAATCTTTTTCTGCATCTATTGAGAAAGCTATTTGGTTTTTATTTTTCCTCTTGTTAATATAGTGTATTACATTGTTTTATTCACATATATTGAAGAATCCTTATTCATTAGGAAGTGTTCATTCTTTCATTTAGCTGTCCAGTTTCCCCAGTGCCACCTTTTGAAGAGATTGTCTTTCCTCCATTGTGTAAGCTTGCCTCCTTTGTTATAGATAAAGTGATCACAGGTGCATGGGTTTATCTCTGGGCTTTCTATTCTGTCCCATTGATCTATATTTCTCTTTTTGTGCAACAACCATACTGTCCTGATTCCTGTAGCTTTGTGATATATGAAATCAGGGAGCCTGATTCCTCCAACTCCATTTTTTAAAGATTGCTTTGGCTATTCACGATCTTTTGTTTTTTTCATATAAATCGTGAAATATATTGTTCTAATCCTATAAAAAATGCCATTGGTAGTTTGATAGAATTGCAGTGTATTTGTAGTTTGCTTTGGGTAGCATAGTCATTTTTACAGTATTGATCCTTCCAGTCCAAAACATGGTATATCTCTCCATTTATTTATATTGTTTTTGGTTTCTTTCATCATTATTTTATAGAGTTCTGTGCGAAATTCTTTTGCTTCCTTAGGTAGATTTAGTCCTAGGCATTTTATTCTTTTTGTTGTAGTAAATGAGATTGTTTCCTTAATTTGTCTTTCTGATATTTCATTGTTAGTATATGGAAATGCACAAGATTTCATTATTTTTTTACATTAGCTCTAGTAGTTTTCTTGTGGCATCTTTAGCATTTTTTGTGTATAATATTAGGTCATTTGCAAGCAGTGAGAATTTTACGTCTTCTTTTCCAATTTGGATTCCTTCTTTTTCTCTTTACTGATTGCTAGGACTTCCAAAACTATGTCAAGTAAAAGTCATGCAAGTGGGCAGCCTTTTCTTGTTCCTGATCTTAGAGGAAATGCTTTCAGTTTCATCACTGAGAATGATGTTTGCTGTGAGTATGCCATAAATGGCTTTGATCATAGAGGGTAGGTTCCCTCTATGCCCGCTCTCAAGATAGTGTTTGTCAGAAATGTGTGTTGAATTTTATCAAAATCTTTTTCTGCATCTATTGAGAAAGCTATTTGGTTTTTATTTTTCATGTTGTTAATATAGTGTATTACATTGTTTTATTCACATATATTGAAGAATCCTTTCATCCCTTTGATAAGTCCCACAAGATAATGGTGTATAATCCTTTTGATGTGTTGTTGGATCAGTTTGCTAGTGTGTTCTTGAGGATTTTTGTATATCTGTTTATAAATTATGTTAGTATGAAATTTTCTTCTTTTTGCTATTTTGTCTGGTTTTGGTATCAGGATGATGTAGCCTCATAGAATAAGCTTGGGAGTTTCCTCCTCTGCAGTTTTTTGGAAGAGTTTGCAAAGGATTAGCTCCTCTCTAAATGTTTGATAGTATCCACCTGTGAAGCCATCTGGTCCTGGATTTATTAGTCGGAAACTTCTTAATTACAATTCAATTTCATTACTCTTGATTGGTCCATTCATATTTTGTGTTTGTGGTTCAGTCTTAGAATATTGTATACTTCTAAGAATCTGTTGATTTCTCCAGGTCGTCCATTTTATTGGCATATAGTCAATTGTAGTAGTCTTTTGTGATGCTTTGTGTTTCTGAAGTGTCAGTTGTAACTTCTCCTTTTTCATTTTTAATTTTATTTTAGTCCTCTCCCTTTTTTTTCTTGATGAATCTGGCTGAAGTTTTGTTAATTTTATCTTTTCAAAGAACCAGATTTTAGTTTCTTTGACCTTTGTTATTGTTTTCTTCATTTTTTTGTTTTTATTTTTTTATTTTTTGGCCACTTCTATTGGGCTTTCATTTATCTATTTTCATCCATCTTTGTTCTTTGGCCTATGTGGGCCTCTCATCGCAGTGGCCTCTAGTCGCAGAGCACCAGCTCTGGGCGCATGTGCTCCAGAGCTCTGGCTAGGTAGTTGGACACGTCGGTCAAGCTGCTCCATGACACATGGGATCGTCCCGTGCCAGGGATCGAACTGGCGCCCCTTGTGCTGCAAGGTTGTGTCTTTACCCACTGGACCACCAGGGAAGCCCCTCTTCATTTATTTTTAATTTCTTTCTGCTCTGATCTTTATGACTTCTTTCCTTCTACTAACTTTGGTGTCTTTGGTTGTTCTTTCTCTAATTGCTTTAGATGTAAGGTTAGGTTATTTGAGATTTTCTGTTTTTTGAAGTAGGATTTTATTGCTATAAAATTCCCTCTTAGAATTGCTTTGTGCTGCACACCATAGGTTTTGGATCATCATATTTTCATTGTCTTTTGTTTCTAGAATTTTTGCCTCCTTGATTTCTCCAGCATTCTCTTGCTTATATCGTAGCCTATTGTTTAGCCTCTCAAGAAGGAAATGGCAACCCATTCCAGTATTCTTGGTGGGTTAATCCCAGGAACAGAGAAGGTTAGCCTTCATGTTAATCTTTTATGTGTGTGTGTGTGTGTGTGTGTGTGTGTGTGTGTTATTGATTTCTAATCTCATAGTATTTCAGTCAAATAGTATGCTTGATATGAGTTCAATATTTTAAAATTTATTGAGGCTTGGTCTGTGACCCAAAATATGATCCTGGAGGATGTTCCATGTGCATTTTTTTTTCACTTTTTTTGGGGGTGAGGGGTGGGGGGTGAGGAGGGATGGGGGTGGGCGGGCCACTTCTATTGGCTTTTCATTTATCTGTTTTCATCCATGTTTGTTCTTTGGCCCGTGTGGGCCTCCCATCTCAGTGGCCTCTATTGTCACAGAGCACTGGCTCTGGGCGCATGCACTCCAGAGCTCTGGTTCAGTAATTGGACACATCAGTCTAGCCGTTTTACGGCACGTGGGATCTTCCCAGGCCAAGGATCGAACCGGCTGCCCTTGCACTGCAAGGCAGTGTCCTTACCCAGTGGACCACCAGGGAAGCCCCTTCCATGTGCATTTGAGAAGAAAGTGTTGTTTGGCTGCTGTTTGCTGTTCTACAAATATCAGTTAAGTTTATCTGGCTTAATTTGTCATTTAAGGCTTGTGTTTCCTTACTACGTTTCTATCTGGATAATTTATCCTTTGATCAAGTACAGTGGTAAAATCCCCCACTATTATTGTGTTACTGTCAATTTCCCCTTTTAAGGTGAATGCTGTTAGCATTACCTTGTGTTTTGAGGTATTTCTATGTTGTAGGCATGAATATTTACAATTGTTATATTTTCTTCTTGGATTGATCCCTTGGTCATTATGTAGTGTCTTCCTTGTCTCTTGTTATATTCTTTAAAGTCTATTTTGTCTAATGAGTATTGCTGCTCCAGGTTTCTTTTGATTTCTATTTGCATAAAATTCCCTCTTAGAATTGCTTTGTGCTGCACACCATAGGTTTTGGATCATCATATTTTCATTGTCTTTTGTTTCTAGAATTTTTGCCTCCTTGATTTCTCCAGCATTCTCTTGCTTATATCGTAGCCTATTGTTTAGCCTCTCAAGAAGGAAATGGCAACCCATTCCAGTATTCTTGGTGGGTTAATCCCAGGAACAGAGAAGGTTAGCCTTCATGTTAATCTTTTATGTGTGTGTGTGTGTGTGTGTGTGTGTGTGTGTGTTATTGATTTCTAATCTCATAGTATTTCAGTCAAATAGTATGCTTGATATGAGTTCAATATTTTAAAATTTATTGAGGCTTGGTCTGTGACCCAAAATATGATCCTGGAGGATGTTCCATGTGCATTTTTTTTTCACTTTTTTTGGGGGTGTGGGTTGGGGGGGGGGGGGGGCGGGCGGGCCACTTCTATTGGCTTTTCATTTATCTGTTTTCATCCATGTTTGTTCTTTGGCCCGTGTGGGCCTCCCATCTCAGTGGCCTCTATTGTCACAGAGCACTGGCTCTGGGCGCATGCACTCCAGAGCTCTGGTTCAGTAATTGGACACATCAGTCTAGCCGTTTTACGGCACGTGGGATCTTCCCAGGCCAAGGATCGAACCGGCTGCCCTTGCACTGCAAGGCAGTGTCCTTACCCAGTGGACCACCAGGGAAGCCCCTTCCATGTGCATTTGAGAAGAAAGTGTTGTTTGGCTGCTGTTTGCTGTTCTACAAATATCAGTTAAGTTTATCTGGCTTAATTTGTCATTTAAGGCTTGTGTTTCCTTACTACGTTTCTATCTGGATAATTTATCCTTTGATCAAGTACAGTGGTAAAATCCCCCACTATTATTGTGTTACTGTCAATTTCCCCTTTTAAGGTGAATGCTGTTAGCATTACCTTGTGTTTTGAGGTATTTCTATGTTGTAGGCATGAATATTTACAATTGTTATATTTTCTTCTTGGATTGATCCCTTGGTCATTATGTAGTGTCTTCCTTGTCTCTTGTTATATTCTTTAAAGTCTATTTTGTCTAATGAGTATTGCTGCTCCAGGTTTCTTTTGATTTCTATTTGCATAGAAATGGAATACCTTTTTCCATTCCCTTTCACTATGTATTTATTCCCAGGTCTGAAGTTGGTGTCTTGTGACAGCATCTATACAGGTCTTCTTTTTGTATCCATTCAGTCAGTCTTTGTCTTTTGGTTGGAACTTTTAATCAATTTACCTTTAAATTAATTATTTACGTGCATATTCCTATTACCACTTTCTTAATTGTTTGGGGTTGTTTTTGTAGGATTTTCCTCTATTGTTGTATCCACTTAAATAGTTCCTTAAGCATTTATTGTATATTGTCTCCTATGTTAAATGTTAATTGACTATAGATTTATGAGTTTCTTTAGTCTGGGTTTATTTTAGGGTTCTCTCTTCTATTCCAGGAATGCATATATCTGTCTTTATGCCAGTACCATGCTGTTTTGATTACTGTAGCATTGTAGCATTGTAACATTGTCTGAAGTCTGGAAGGGTTATGCCTTCTGATTTGTTCTTTTTTCTCGGAATTTCTTTAGCATTTCTGGGCCTTTGTTGGTTCCATATGAATTTTAGGATCATTTGTTCTAGTTTAGTGAAAGACATCATGGATAATTTTATAGGAATCACATTAAATCTATAGATTGGTTAGTATGGCAATTTTAACAATATTAAGTTTTAAAGATAGCCTCTCCAGTTGGCAAAACAAAAAAGAATCCAACTGCCAGTGCAGGAGGCACAAGAGATTCTAGCACAGTCCCTGACTCAGGAAAATGCCCTAAAAGAGCAAATGACAACTCATTCCATTTTTCTTACCTGGCAATTCCATGGATGGAGGAACCTTGTGGGCTAAAGTCCGTGGCTTGCCAAGAATTGGACATGAGCAACTAAGCATGCACATACAGTGCTTCAAGAGCATGGGATATCTTTTCATATTTTCATTTGTCTTCAGTTTTCATTATTAAGGTGTTAGTTTTCAGCACATATATCTTTCAACATTTTGGTCAGGTTTATTCTTAAGCATTTTACTTCTGGGGAGTGAGATTTTAAAAGATACTGTTTCTTTTTTTTAACTTTTTGATATTTCATTGTTGGTATAAAGAAATAAAACTGTTTCTGTATGTTAATCTTTTATCCTGCTACCTTGCTGAATTCGTTTATCAGTACTGGTAGTTTTTGTGTGTAGTCTCTAGGCTTTCTATATACAATGTAACAGTATCTGCATATAATGACAATTTTACCTCTTCCTTTCCAACTTGGATACCTTTTATTTCTTGTCTAATTGTTGCAGCTGGGACTTCCAATACTATGTTGAATAGAAGAAATGAAAGTGAACCTCCCTTAGATTTTCTTCCAGATTTTCGTGGGAATGCCTTCAGTTTTTAACCATTTAGTGTTTATAGACTGTGAGTCTGTCATAAGTAGCCTATATTATATTGAGGTATGTTACCTCTTTGCCCACTTTGGTAAAGGTTTTTATCCATGGTTACAGAATATTGTCAAATGCTTTTTCTGTGTCTATTGCAATGATCTTGTGGGGTTTTTCTTTTTTCTTTTTTTTTAATTTTGACCTCTTTTATTGGTCCTTCATTTATGGCCTGTGTGGGCCTCCCATCACAGTGGCCTCTCCCATTGCAGAGCACTGGCTCTGGGCTCATGCACTCTGGTGCGCTGGTTCCTAATTGGACACACCAGTCCAGCCGTTTCATGGCATGTGGGTTCCCCCATGCCAGGGATCGTACCGGGGCCCCCTGCACTGCAAGGTGGACTTTTCACCCACTGCACCACCAGTGAAGCCCCCTTGTGTGTGTGTGTGTGTGTGTGTGTGTGTGTGTGTGTTTTCTTTTGCTTATGTGTTATATCACATTGATTGCATGTTAAACCTTCCTTGTGAACCTGGAATAAAACCCACTTGATTGTAGCATATGATCTTTTTTTATGTGTTGTTGGATTAAGTTTGCTAATATTTTGGTGAGAATTTTTGGATCTATTTTCATCAAAGGTATAGGCCTGTAATTTTTTTTTTTTTTGGTCAAATTCTTGTCTGGTTTTTGGTATCATGGTGATGGTGGCTTCATAGAATGTCTTTGGGAGTATGCCCTCCTCTTCAACTATTTTTAAGAGTTTGAGAGGAATCAGTATAAATTTTTCTTTGTATGTTGACATTAGTGGAACTCTCCTCTGAAAATATATGGTCTTGGACTTAATTTTTAACTTATAGATTCTATTTCACTTTCAGTGATTAGTACCAATTATTTCTTCTTGACTTGATTTTGGTGGGCTGTATGTTTCCAGAATCTTGTGCATTTCTTTTAGGCTGTGAAATATATTGACATATAATTGTTCATAGCATTCCCTTATAGTTTTATAAGTATCAGTTGTTATATATCTTTTTAAATTTTGTTTGAGTTTTCTCTGGTATATTTATATACTTTTAATAATAGCCATTTGGACCTTTGTGAGAGAAGGTTAGAGTATCACCATGAGTGTTATGGGTGGAGATACTGTGAATAATAAAGTAATATTTGGAGTGGAGGTCAAAGCATTCAGAGCCAGGAGACTAGACAAACTGTTTATGATGATCAAAAATGTAAACTTATGAGAATGACAGTGGAGATTACATTAGAAACTAAAATCTTGAAGGAACAAAGAGAGTGAACTCAAGGCTTCCCATTACTGCAAAAAAGGAAGAATAGTGGGTCAGATAATCTAATAGAGCTTCAAACCTACACTTTTTTTTTTTTTAAGATTTATTTATTTATTTATTTTGGGCGGGGGTTGGGTTGGGGAGGGAGGGGAGTGAGCGGGCCACTTCTATTGCTCTTTCATTTTTCTATTTTCATTCGTCTTCGTTCTTTGGCTCCTGTGGGCCTCCCATCGTGGTGGCCTCTGTCGACGGCTCTGGGCGCATGCGCTCCAGAGCTCTGGCTCAGTAATTGGACACATCAGTCCAGCCGCTCTGCGGCACATGGGATCTTCCCAGGCCAGGGCTCGAACTGGCGCCCCTTGCACTGCAAGGCGGTGTCCTTACCCACTGGACCACCAGGGGAAGCCCAAACCTACACTTTTTAAAGAGAAGAGTGTATAAGGTTGGAAGAAATAATGTGAAGTAAAAACACCTTCATCACCTTCAGGCTTAGCACAATAAGGGATGTAGATGAGAAAATAGCCTCCGATTGAGAAGCTACAGGGAAGCCTTGTCTTTGGGGAGGAGTCAGGTGTCAGAAGTAAATATTCACAAAAGCAATAAAAAGATCTGGGAGTTTTTCTAATAATGACCTCTAAGTTCTTGAGTGCACAGTGAAAGTGTATGGGGTATCAGGAGATAAAAATCTAAGAGATGAGGGTAACTGAGGACAATGGTATTTCTAGTGATAACTGATACATCAGGAATTGTTTGAGTGGATAATTCAATCGGTTCTCAGAGTCTTTAATGCAGGTTGTAGTGAAGAGGCTGTGAATATTGATGGGGTACACAGGAAAGGGAAGAGAGGGTGGACTGCACAAGGGCACCGATATGAAGATGTGAGGATCCTTGGAAGCCATTTCAGAGGCTGCATACCCCAGCTACAACCACAGGCTATACTTCATTTCAAACTCATTCTTCTTTGCATTACCTTTGCTGAACTATAATGGATAATATTGGAAGCCCTGGTTCTTCTCAGAAGCCAGTGGAGGTTTGGCTTCTTTATTTTTTATTTATTTATTTTTACACCAAGCTGCTTTTACTTTATTCTTCTACTTGATACATTCTCCTGCTCCCAGATTTGGAGGCAGATCATGATGGAAGCTCTGCAGTCCTGCTCAGAGCCTTTACTAGATTCTATCAGCTCCCCACCCACACCCCACACCCCCACCCAGTGAGGCCCCCAGTCCCATTACTGCTCTTGGGGGCAAGAGAGCAGAATCAGAGACAGAAGACCCGAGTGGAAGGTCCCCACCCCTGGCTAACCCCAACCCCAACACAGTAGTCCTGGGTTGAACAGATGGAGATTCTACCGAGGGAGGGCAGCTCCCTTCCAAGGCACAGGGGCTACCTCCTCAACATGACCACCAGTTGGCTCAGATGTGGGTAGTGTGCTGGCCCTGAGCCGGGGGTTGCAGTACCTCCAACTAACTCAGGAGGAAAGGAATTTGAAGGCACTACTCCACAGTCATAATCGAGGTTAGCAGCTGCTATAAGTCTGAAGAATGCCTGGTGCTCTGCGGAATGCTGAGTTGGTTCTGCACTGCAAGGGCCATGATGTGACCCTTCTGGGACGTCATGTCATAAGGGTCTTTCCCAAACATCATGGTGTACAGCACACAGCCTAGGGACCAGACATCAGTCCATTCATCAATGACACAGTGGCTCTGCACGGAAAAGAGCTCTGGGGCTGGTCGGAGATGGTGCATCCCTTGGCTGCCCAGTCCTGGAGGGCCAGAGCCTGGCGGGAGCCCTCCACATGGATGCATGCTTAATTCATGGATCCCAAGTCCATGAGAACTGGCTGTCCCTCATCGCCAAGCAAGATATTGGTGGGTTTCCGCCTCTGCCTTCCAGTTTATGAATGAAGAGGTAGTGCTTATTGTCAATGATGACAGTTCCCCAAGAGCAGGTACAAAGCGTGAGGCCAGCACCTCAACTTGCATTTCAAGCCATTTCAGAGGCTGCATACCCCAGCTACAACCACAGGCTATACTTCATTTCAAACTCATTCTTCTTTGCATTACCTTTGCTGAACTATAATGGATAATATTGGAAGCCCTGGTTCTTCTCAGAAGCCAGTGGAGGTTTGGCTTCTTTATTTTTTATTTATTTATTTTTACACCAAGCTGCTTTTACTTTATTCTTCTACTTGATACATTCTCCTGCTCCCAGATTTGGAGGCAGATCATGATGGAAGCTCTGCAGTCCTGCTCAGAGCCTTTACTAGATTCTATCAGCTCCCCACCCACACCCCACACCCCCACCCAGTGAGGCCCCCAGTCCCATTACTGCTCTTGGGGGCAAGAGAGCAGAATCAGAGACAGAAGACCCGAGTGGAAGGTCCCCACCCCTGGCTAACCCCAACCCCAACACAGTAGTCCTGGGTTGAACAGATGGAGATTCTACCGAGGGAGGGCAGCTCCCTTCCAAGGCACAGGGGCTACCTCCTCAACATGACCACCAGTTGGCTCAGATGTGGGTAGTGTGCTGGCCCTGAGCCGGGGGTTGCAGTACCTCCAACTAACTCAGGAGGAAAGGAATTTGAAGGCACTACTCCACAGTCATAATCGAGGTTAGCAGCTGCTATAAGTCTGAAGAATGCCTGGTGCTCTGCGGAATGCTGAGTTGGTTCTGCACTGCAAGGGCCATGATGTGACCCTTCTGGGACGTCATGTCATAAGGGTCTTTCCCAAACATCATGGTGTACAGCACACAGCCTAGGGACCAGACATCAGTCCGCTCATCAATGACACAGTGGCTCTGCACGGAAAAGAGCTCTGGGGCTGGTCGGAGATGGTGCATCCCTTGGCTGCCCAGTCCTGGAGGGCCAGAGCCTGGCGGGAGCCCTCCACATGGATGCATGCTTAATTCATGGATCCCAAGTCCATGAGAACTGGCTGTCCCTCATCGCCAAGCAAGATATTGGTGGGTTTCCGCCTCTGCCTTCCAGTTTATGAATGAAGAGGTAGTGCTTATTGTCAATGATGACAGTTCCCCAAGAGCAGGTACAAAGCGCGTGGCCCATAGTGTCTCAGTCATCCTCCTCAAGGACAGTCTGAAACTGCCAAAGTGTTCAACCAGGTTGAGTGGTCTCTTTCAGGCAAGGCACTGGAGGCCAGCAGATCATGATGGCTTTAGTTGGAGGGAAGCACCAAGGGCCTTACTGCTTCTTTATATTTCAGGTGCACAGCAGAGTGACTCAGAGTGAGTCAGTCAGGTATCCATTCTCCCCTTAATTCCCCTTCAATCCATGCTGTTGCATCAAGCAGAATTCCCTGTCCTATACAGTAGGTGCTTGTTGATTATCCCTTTTAAATATAGCATTGTGTACATGTTCATCCCAAACTCCTTAACTATCCTTTCCCCTAATGGAAGAAGAGCAATATTAGCAAGGGCACTGCGATTTAGGAGTCTCCTCTTCACTCCTACTTTTGAAGACATGGAAGTTTAGAAACCAAATGAGGCGATGAAACTAAGACAAGGGATGTCCTGGGGATGTTTCTTCTCATTATCTTTCTGCTTCCTATTGTACACATTATCTTCCTCTTCTCCTCTGTTTCAGTAGTTTTACCCTTTTTTTGTTTGTTTTTATTTACATTATGTTTGCTATCTGTAGTGACATATAACCACTTCTGAATAGGTGACTTTCTCCATTCTACTCTTCTACATATCTAGGCAGTATCAATATTTTTCTTCTTCCTTTCTGCAGTATCATATGGCATTATCACTCTCCAATAGATCACTGGGAATTGTGGTTTATTTGAAAAAAAAAGGAAACAAGCAGATAAAAGAGAATTAGAAATTTCAGTGATGTTAGAGATTTCCCTTATGAGATTCATTTCTCTTATCAGTAATTAATTACAGTTTTACTGAACATCTCATCAGATGTTTTACACATAGGACATAGCTGAGATTTATCAACTAGCAAGCACATAGACATTTTTATCTGTTGTCTTGTGAACATCTCCACTCTGACCTATGATTCTGTGCTTTCTTTCTTTTCTTTTTTCATTTTTCATTTATTTTAGTTCCACCTATCTTTCTACCAACCAGTCTTCCTCCACTCTTCTCATGGATGTGTGCTCAGTCATGTGACCCCGTAGACTGCAGCCCACCAGGCTCCTATGGACATGGAAGTTTCCAGGCAAGAATGCTGGAGTGTGAATTTCCAATATATAATGTTTCTCATTTTGCATGCACACCTGCATCAAGGCAATGCTCTAATCCTCAGATGAGCTATCAGAATAGTCTCACTGTGTGTCACTGCATATAGTATTTGATTTATGCCTCTGTGGGCTCCAATACATTCCTTATGTATTCAATAAATATTTCATAAATGAATGAATAAATGAATGAATGTCAGCTTTTAAAATATTGCTAGCATTGTTACATAAAAATGTGGACATAGCTTAAGAACAAAGTAGGTAACAGAAACATAAATGTGAGGTTATTTCCCAGACCTCACTAAAAAGAAAAAAAGAAATTAGAATGTCATTTTAAAAAATGTAGAATGCATAAAAATTGAAGGATAACATCAAAAAGCAGGCTATAGCCAATTAGGAATTCTAAATAGTAAAAAAAAGTAAAGAAATTAGAGAAGGAAATAATTTAAGACACGAGTATTTAGATTTAAAGATTAGTCAAAATTGAGGATGAATAAATAATATTAATAAAGAGAGGCTCATTTTTATATTTGTAAAATTTCTGAACTCCAGAGATAAAGTTGAAATTCTAAATGAGTCCAGAAAGAAAAACAAGAGTAGCTATTACTTAACAGAGTATAATAATCAGATAGACATACATGTCCTATCATTAAAATAGATTCTTAGAAACTCATTAAAAATACTTTAAAATAATAAAAAAATATTTTAAAGGTAGAATTCTGTATCCTGCCAATGCTCATTATAGAGATTTCTTACTGAGTATAAAAGTATAAATAAATCAAAGAAGTAGAAGGCAGATACTTTATTCAGACTAATCACAAACACATATATATGACTATTCTGCAAATAAAAGGAAAGATTCATTAACTATTAAAGAAAGTAATAAAATAACATTTGTACCAGTTGAAATAAGATAAAGAGTTTTTCTCAAACACCATAGAGAAAGCGTACATGCTTCTAATTTTTTGCCTTTGGAAAGCAAGGTGAAAAGATCTAAAAGAGGTTTAAAATACACTAATCCTTCAAGGATTAAGAACATGTATACACAAGGATATAAATTGCATGTTTTATTGATGGGAACATAAAAGGGCTTAGTAAATGATTGTATGCCTATACTATTGTGGAATCATTAAAAATGATGAATCGAGTTGTATATACTAATACAGTTGGAGGGATTTTTATAAGGCACAATACTTAAGAAATGTCATGAAGTGATGGGATCAGATACATGATCTTAGTTTTATGTATGTTGAGATTTAAGCCAGCTTTTTCACTCTCCTCTTTCACCTTCATCAATAAGCTCTTTAGTTCCTCTTTGCTTTGTAGTGTCATCTGCATACCTGACTTTATTGATAATTTTCCCTGCAAACATGATTCCTGCTTGTACTCTCCAGAGCAGCATTTCACATGATGTATTCAAAAATGTAAAAGAATGCATAAAATTGAAGGATAACATCAAAAAGCAGGCTATAGCCAATTAGGAATTCTAAATAGTAAAAAAAAGTAAAGAAATTAGAGAAGGAAATAATTTAAGACACGAGTATTTAGATTTAAAGATTAGTCAAAATTGAGGATGAATAAATAATATTAATAAAGAGAGGCTCATTTTTATATTTGTAAAATTTCTGAACTCCAGAGATAAAGTTGAAATTCTAAATGAGTCCAGAAAGAAAAACAAGAGTAGCTATTACTTAACAGAGTATAATAATCAGATAGACATACATGTCCTATCATTAAAATAGATTCTTAGAAACTCATTAAAAATACTTTAAAATAATAAAAAAATATTTTAAAGGTAGAATTCTGTATCCTGCCAATGCTCATTATAGAGATTTCTTACTGAGTATAAAAGTATAAATAAATCAAAGAAGTAGAAGGCAGATACTTTATTCAGACTAATCACAAACACATATATATGACTATTCTGCAAATAAAAGGAAAGATTCATTAACTATTAAAGAAAGTAATAAAATAACATTTGTACCAGTTGAAATAAGATAAAGAGTTTTTCTCAAACACCATAGAGAAAGCGTACATGCTTCTAATTTTTTGCCTTTGGAAAGCAAGGTGAAAAGATCTAAAAGAGGTTTAAAATACACTAATCCTTCAAGGATTAAGAACATGTATACACAAGGATATAAATTGCATGTTTTATTGATGGGAACATAAAAGGGCTTAGTAAATGATTGTATGCCTATACTATTGTGGAATCATTAAAAATGATGAATCGAGTTGTATATACTAATACAGTTGGAGGGATTTTTATAAGGCACAATACTTAAGAAATGTCATGAAGTGATGGGATCAGATACATGATCTTAGTTTTATGTATGTTGAGATTTAAGCCAGCTTTTTCACTCTCCTCTTTCACCTTCATCAATAAGCTCTTTAGTTCCTCTTTGCTTTGTAGTGTCATCTGCATACCTGACTTTATTGATAATTTTCCCTGCAAACATGATTCCAGCTTGTACTTCATCCAGAGCAGCATTTCACATGATGTATTCTGCATATAAGTTAAATAATCAGGGTGACAATATATAGCCTTGATGTACTCCTTTCCCAATTTGGAACTAGTCCATTGTTCCATATCCAGTTTTAACTGTTGCTTCTTGTCCTGCATACAAGTTTCACCGGAGAAAGATTATGTCTGTTATCCCCGTCTCCTTCAGAAATTTCCAGTTTGTTGTGATCCATAAAATCAAGGGCTTTGGAGCAGTCAATGAAGCAGAAGTAAATGTTTTTCTTGAATTCTCTTGCTTTTTCTATGATCCAATGGATGTTGGCAATTTGATCTCTGGATCCTCTGACTTTTCTAAATCCAGAATGTGCATCTGGAAGTTCTTGGTCCATGCACTGTTGAAGCCTAAATTGGAGGATTTTGAGCATGACCTTGCTAGCATGTGAAATGAGTGCAATGGTGAAGTAGCTTGAACATTCTTTGGCACTGGCCTTCTTTGGGATGGGAATGAAAACGGACCTTGTCCAGTCCTGAGGCCACTGCTGAGTTTTCCAAATTTGCTGGCGTACTGAGTGACGCACTTTAACAGCATCATCTTTCAATGTTTGAAATAACTCAGCTGATATTTACTCACCTCAAGTAGCTTTCATAGTCATGTTTCCTAAGGCCTACTTGCCTTCACACTCTAGGATGACTGGTTCTAGATGAGTAATCACACCATCGTGGTTATCCAGGCCATTAAGATCACTTTTGTATAGTTCTGTGTGTTCTTTCCACCTCTTCTTAATATCTTCTGCTTCTGTTCAGTTCATACCATTTCTGTCATTTATTGTACCTATGTTTGTATAAAATGTTCCCTTGGTATCTCTAATTTTCTTAAAGACTATTCAATACTTTAAAAAGAAATGTCATGCAAGTGATGGGATCAGATACATGATCTTAGTTTTATGTATGTTGAGATTTAAGCCAGCTTTTTCACTCTCCTCTTTCACCTTCATCAATAAGCTCTTTAGTTCCTCTTTGCTTTGTAGTGTCATCTGCATACCTGACTTTATTGATAATTTTCCCTGCAAACATGATTCCAGCTTGTACTTCATCCAGAGCAGCATTTCACATGATGTATTCTGCATATAAGTTAAATAATCAGGGTGACAATATATAGCCTTGATGTACTCCTTTCCCAATTTGGAACTAGTCCATTGTTCCATATCCAGTTTTAACTGTTGCTTCTTGTCCTGCATACAAGTTTCACCGGAGAAAGATTATGTCTGTTATCCCCGTCTCCTTCAGAAATTTCCAGTTTGTTGTGATCCATAAAATCAAGGGCTTTGGAGCAGTCAATGAAGCAGAAGTAAATGTTTTTCTTGAATTCTCTTGCTTTTTCTATGATCCAATGGATGTTGGCAATTTGATCTCTGGATCCTCTGACTTTTCTAAATCCAGAATGTGCATCTGGAAGTTCTTGGTCCATGCACTGTTGAAGCCTAAATTGGAGGATTTTGAGCATGACCTTGCTAGCATGTGAAATGAGTGCAATGGTGAAGTAGCTTGAACATTCTTTGGCACTGGCCTTCTTTGGGATGGGAATGAAAACGGACCTTGTCCAGTCCTGAGGCCACTGCTGAGTTTTCCAAATTTGCTGGCGTACTGAGTGACGCACTTTAACAGCATCATCTTTCAATGTTTGAAATAACTCAGCTGATATTTACTCACCTCAAGTAGCTTTCATAGTCATGTTTCCTAAGGCCTACTTGCCTTCACACTCTAGGATGACTGGTTCTAGATGAGTAATCACACCATCGTGGTTATCCAGGCCATTAAGATCACTTTTGTATAGTTCTGTGTGTTCTTTCCACCTCTTCTTAATATCTTCTGCTTCTGTTCAGTTCATACCATTTCTGTCATTTATTGTACCTATGTTTGTATAAAATGTTCCCTTGGTATCTCTAATTTTCTTAAAGACATCTCTAGTCTTTCCCATTATGCTGATTTCCTCTGTTTCTTTGCATTGTTCACTTAAGACAGCTTTCTTATCTCTCCTTGCTATGCTCTGGATCTCTGCATTCATAAGGGTATATCTCTCCTTTTCTCCTTGGCCTTTCACATCTCTTCTTTTCTCAGCTATTTGTAAGGCCTTCTCAGACAACTCCTTTGACTTTTTTGCATTTCTTTTTCTTGGGAATGATTTTGATCACTGCCTCCTGTACAGTATTATGACACTGTGTCCATAGTTCTTCAGGAACTCTGTCAATCAGCTCTAATCCCTTGAAGCTATTTGTTATTTTTACTGTATAATCATAAAGGATTTGATTTAGGTCATACCCGAATAGCCTAGGGGTTTTCCCTACTTTCTTCAATTTAAGTCTGAATTTTTCCTTAAGGAGTTCATGATCTCAGTCACAGTCAGCTTCAGGTCTTCTTTTAGCTGACTGCATAGCGCTTCGCAATCTTTGGCTGCAAAGAACAGAATCAATCTGATTTCAGTATTGCCAATCTGGTGATGTTCCTGTGGTAGAGTCATCCTTTGTGTTGTTGGAAGAGGGTGTTTGCTTGGATCAGTGTGTTCTCTTGGCAAAACTCTGTTAGCTTTTGCACTGATAACATTTTGTACCCCAAAGCCAAACTTGCCTGCTACTTCAGGTATCTCTTGACTTCCTACTTTTGCATTCCAGTCCCCAGTGATGAAAAGGACATCTTTTTGTAGTATATGTTCTAGAAAATCTCATAGGTTTTCATAGAGCCATTCAACTTCATCTCCTCAGTATTAGTGGTTTTGACATAGATTTGGATTACTATGATAATGAATGATTTGCCTTGGAAATCAAGATCGTCCTAAGGCCTACTTGCCTTCACACTCTAGGATGACTGGTTCTAGATGAGTAATCACACCATCGTGGTTATCCAGGCCATTAAGATCACTTTTGTATAGTTCTGTGTGTTCTTTCCACCTCTTCTTAATATCTTCTGCTTCTGTTCAGTTCATACCATTTCTGTCATTTATTGTACCTATGTTTGTATAAAATGTTCCCTTGGTATCTCTAATTTTCTTAAAGACATCTCTAGTCTTTCCCATTATGCTGATTTCCTCTGTTTCTTTGCATTGTTCACTTAAGACAGCTTTCTTATCTCTCCTTGCTATGCTCTGGATCTCTGCATTCATAAGGGTATATCTCTCCTTTTCTCCTTGGCCTTTCACATCTCTTCTTTTCTCAGCTATTTGTAAGGCCTTCTCAGACAACTCCTTTGACTTTTTTGCATTTCTTTTTCTTGGGAATGATTTTGATCACTGCCTCCTGTACAGTATTATGACACTGTGTCCATAGTTCTTCAGGAACTCTGTCAATCAGCTCTAATCCCTTGAAGCTATTTGTTATTTTTACTGTATAATCATAAAGGATTTGATTTAGGTCATACCCGAATAGCCTAGGGGTTTTCCCTACTTTCTTCAATTTAAGTCTGAATTTTTCCTTAAGGAGTTCATGATCTCAGTCACAGTCAGCTTCAGGTCTTCTTTTAGCTGACTGCATAGCGCTTCGCAATCTTTGGCTGCAAAGAACAGAATCAATCTGATTTCAGTATTGCCAATCTGGTGATGTTCCTGTGGTAGAGTCATCCTTTGTGTTGTTGGAAGAGGGTGTTTGCTTGGATCAGTGTGTTCTCTTGGCAAAACTCTGTTAGCTTTTGCACTGATAACATTTTGTACCCCAAAGCCAAACTTGCCTGCTACTTCAGGTATCTCTTGACTTCCTACTTTTGCATTCCAGTCCCCAGTGATGAAAAGGACATCTTTTTGTAGTATATGTTCTAGAAAATCTCATAGGTTTTCATAGAGCCATTCAACTTCATCTCCTCAGTATTAGTGGTTTTGACATAGATTTGGATTACTATGATAATGAATGATTTGCCTTGGAAATAAACCAAGATCGTAAATAAGGAACTATTTTTAATCTTCTTGGTAATGAAAGTTATAGTTTGGCCATATAGAATAATACTTTTAGAATTACACTTTCAAATATTTAGGAATGGCATGTTATGATATCTTTAATGTGTTTTCAACTATTTCAGAAAATATAGAGGAATAAGTATAACAAACTATCACTGTTGCCCAGTCTATACTAAATTATAGATATATGAGTATTAGCAGTATTATTCTCTCTTCTTTTATGTGATTAGAAATTTCTATAATGTAAAGTTTAAACAAGACACATCAGTGTGCACATAAATTACATAGATAATATCTACTATACAATGAGCATGTATAATTTAGGTTCTTTAGTTTTATCTACATTACATATTTTAAATGGATATTTTAATCAGAGACACTGTCTTCATCTGACTTTATATGTCTATTCATTGATGTTGTTAACAGTCTAAACCTTCCTAAAGTTTAATCCAAATTTTCTTAAAAAGGAATTCACACTAATGTATTTGTTTCAGTTTCACTGTCACTGGAACTCATAGGTTGTTTCTTCAAGCTTCCATTTTCTTGTGCTCTATAGGTAATCAATATGAAGTTAAGAAAAGGCCATTAGATAAAATTACAAGAGGTTACCTCTTCCTTATTTATTGATATACCTACTTTATAGTGATCCTAAGTAAGTTTAATACTCTTTAATTTCAAAATGGAAGTTTTTGAAAAGACTGTCTTATATCAGAACCTTTTTCACACAGGTTCTTTTTCATGTTTAAAATGAAATTTTACAGGAAAATATTTCCTTTAACAAAAATATCTAACAAAAATTTGATTAAATACCAAATATAATTACAAACAACAAAACCCAAAACTGGCAAATATCAGAAGCACCATTAGCTTTTCAAATATCTAGGATGCTATTGAACTAGATCTGAGAAGATTACTGTAAAATCTGTACTTGAAGAGTGTAGGTCATTTATGGACTATACTAAGATAATATAAATGCTAATTAGTTGTTTTCTTAGCATAAAATCCTTAAAGTGCAAGCACATTTAGGGATTTTTTATTATGATTTTTATAATAGGTAGGACTTCCAGTCTAAGTTAAATATTCTTGATAATTCACTAGTTAATATAATATATGCTGAGCTTTCTGCTTTAAAAATATTACAAAGATTTTCTATAGATCTGTAGTATAGTTTGAGCTAGAGAAATAAAATGATTTAAAACATATAGTTAAGCAATTTAGTTTCATAGATCATTTCAGCTCAGTTAGAACCAATTCACACTCACAGAATAAGTAGCATTTATCAATCTGTTTATTTAAAGATACATGCAGTTCCCTTCAAATTTCAATGCTCTTAGAAATTTTTTTAAATGATTACAAATACAATGAGCATGTATGATTTAGGTTCTTTAGTTTTATCTACATTACATATTTTAAATGGATATTTTAATCAGAGACACTGTCTTCATCTGACTTTATATGTCTATTCATTGATGTTGTTAACAGTCTAAACCTTCCTAAAGTTTAATCCAAATTTTCTTAAAAAGGAATTCACACTAATGTATTTGTTTCAGTTTCACTGTCACTGGAACTCATAGGTTGTTTCTTCAAGCTTCCATTTTCTTGTGCTCTATAGGTAATCAATATGAAGTTAAGAAAAGGCCATTAGATAAAATTACAAGAGGTTACCTCTTCCTTATTTATTGATATACCTACTTTATAGTGATCCTAAGTAAGTTTAATACTCTTTAATTTCAAAATGGAAGTTTTTGAAAAGACTGTCTTATATCAGAACCTTTTTCACACAGGTTCTTTTTCATGTTTAAAATGAAATTTTACAGGAAAATATTTCCTTTAACAAAAATATCTAACAAAAATTTGATTAAATACCAAATATAATTACAAACAACAAAACCCAAAACTGGCAAATATCAGAAGCACCATTAGCTTTTCAAATATCTAGGATGCTATTGAACTAGATCTGAGAAGATTACTGTAAAATCTGTACTTGAAGAGTGTAGGTCATTTATGGACTATACTAAGATAATATAAATGCTAATTAGTTGTTTTCTTAGCATAAAATCCTTAAAGTGCAAGCACATTTAGGGATTTTTTATTATGATTTTTATAATAGGTAGGACTTCCAGTCTAAGTTAAATATTCTTGATAATTCACTAGTTAATATAATATATGCTGAGCTTTCTGCTTTAAAAATATTACAAAGATTTTCTATAGATCTGTAGTATAGTTTGAGCTAGAGAAATAAAATGATTTAAAACATATAGTTAAGCAATTTAGTTTCATAGATCATTTCAGCTCAGTTAGAACCAATTCACACTCACAGAATAAGTAGCATTTATCAATCTGTTTATTTAAAGATACATGCAGTTCCCTTCAAATTTCAATGCTCTTAATTGTACCCACCGACTTGTATTTTGTTGCCTGTTATGGAGAGGTCTGCTTAACTTGCTGCTTGTTCTTTTTAACAAATGGTGACGAATTTCAGTTAACTCTTTCTCTGCAATTAAGTAGAAGAATGGTTTCTCTGCACTTGTGTATCTGGGATCAGAAAAGAAATCATGACACAAAACCTACTGACAAAGTTATATTTTAGTTTTCTCGTCATCTTGTGTTCAGAATCTCTATTTAAGGATTTATTTAAATATAGGAATCTATTTATATAATAAATAATGTGACACATTACTGAATGATAGATATGTATATATTATGGAACATTTCATTCCAGGTAATAGAGTCAAATATAGTCTGTACCTTGTGACGGTTGTAATAGGGCATTGCTACAGATCATTTGCCTAGACATTGGTTGGCACAGTATCTGCAAAGGTTTCATTAATAATTAATATGTTTTCCATGTAGAATTAAAAGGTATGTGCAAACAAATACATATTTTTGATTGGATTTAGAAAAATGCAAGTTATTGTTCAGCTGCTTAATCGTGTCCAACTATTTGTGACCCGATGAACTACAGCACACCAGACTTCCCTGTCTACCATCTCTCCGAGTTCAATCAGACTCGTGTCCATTGAGTCAGTGATGCCATCCAACTATCTCATCATCTGTTACCTGCTTCTCCTCTTACCTACAGTATTTCCAGCATCAAGGTCTTTTACAGTGGGTCAGTTTTCACATCAGGTGGACAAAGTATTGAAACTTCAGTTTCAGCATCTGTCCTTCCAGTGGAAAATCAACCCTGAATATTGACTAGTTTGATCTCCTTGCTGTCCAGGTGACTCTCAAGAGTCTTCTGGAGCACCACAGTGCAAACGCATCATTCTTCAGTGCTCAGCATTTTTTATTGTCCAGTTCTCACATCTGTACATGACTACCAGAAAAACCACAGCTTTGTCTAGGTTGGTCATAGCTTTTCTTCCCCATCTATTTGCCATGAAATGATGGGCCAGATGCCATGATCTTAGTTTTTTGTATGTTGAGTTTTAAGCCAGCTTTTTCACTCTCCTCTTTCACCTTCATCGAGAGGCACATTAGGGCTTCCCTGGTGGTCCAGTGGGTAAAGAAAGTGCATTGTAGTGCAAGGGGCACTGGTTCAATTCCTGGCCTGGGAAGATCTCATGGCTGGACCGATGTGTCCAACTACCGAGCCAGAGCTCTGGAGCATATACACCCAGAGCTGATGCTCTGCAGCGAGAAAGACCACTGTGATGGGAGGGCCACACAGGCCAAAGAACAAAGATGGATGAAAATAGATAAATGAAAGGTCAATAGAAGTAGCTCCCCTTCCCCAAAAAGAAGTTAAAAAAAAAAAAAGGCTCTTTAGCTCTTTAGTTCCTCTTCACTTCTTGCCATAAAAATGGTGTCATCTGCATACCTGAGTTTGTTGATATTTATTCTGGCAATCTTGATTCGAGCTTGTGCTTCATTTAGATCGACATTTTGCATGATGTATTCTTAATATAAGTTAAGTAATCAAGGTAACAATATATATCTTTGATGTACTCCTTTCCCAATTTGGAACCAGCACATTGTTCCATGTCCAGTTGTAACTGTTCCTTCTTGTCCTGCACACAGATTTCACAGGAGGAAGGTGAAGTGGTATTTCCATCTCTTTCAGAATTTTCCACAGTTTGTTGTGATCTACAAAGTCAAAGACTTTAGCGTAGTCAGTGATGCAGAAGCAGATGTATTTCTCGAATTCCCTTGCTCCAACAGATGTTTGCAATTTGGTTCCTCTGACTTTTCTAAATACAGCTTGTATATCTGGTGGAAGCTCTCAGTCCATGTACTGTTGAAGCCTAGCTTGGAGTATTTTCAATATGGCCTTGCTAGCATGTGAAATGAATGCAATGGTGAAGTAGTCTGAACATTCTTTGGCATTGCACTTTTTTGGGATTGGAATGAAAATGGATTTTTTTCCAGTCATGAAGCGATTGCTAAGTTGTGCAAATTTGCTGGCATACTGAGTGTAGCACTTTAACAGCATCATTTTTTAGGATTTAAAATAGTTTACCTGGTATTTATTCACCTCCACTAGCTTTGTAGTAATGTTTCTTAGGGCCCCCTTGACTCCACCGTCCAAGATGTCTGGCTCTAGGTGAGTGATCACAGCATCATGGTCATCTGACTCATTAAGATCTTTTTTGTATAGTTCTTCTGAGTATACTTTCCACCTCTTCTTCTTATCTTTGCTTCTGTTATGTCCATACCATTTCTGTCCTTTATTATTCCCATTTTTGCATGAAATGTCCCCTTAGTATTGCTAATTTTCTTAAAGACATCTCTACTTTCCATTCGGTTGTTTTCCTCTATTTCTTTGCATTGTTCTTAAGAAGGCTTTCTTATCTCTCCTTGCTATGCTCTGGACCTCTGCATTCATATGGGTATATCTCTCCTTTTCTCCTTGGCCTTTCACATCTCTTCTTTTCTCAGCTATTTGTAAGGCCTTCTCAGACAACTCTTTTGACTTTTTTGCATTTCTTTTTTTTGGGAATGATTTTGATCACTACCTCCTGTACAGTATTATGACACTGTGTCCATAGTTCTTCAGAAACTTTGTCAATCAGCTCTAATCCCTTGAAGCTATTTGTTACTTTTACTGTATAATCATAAAGGATTTGATTTAGGTCATACCCGAATGGCCTAGGGGTTTTCCCTACTTTCTTCAATTTAAGTCTGAATTTTTCCTTAAGGAGTTCATGATCTTAGCCATAGTCAGCTCCAGGTCTTCTTTTAAGTGACTTTATAGAGCTTCTCAATTGTTAGCTGTGAAGAATATAATCAATCTGATTTTGGTATTGCCAATCTGGTGATGTCTCTGTGGTAGAGTTGTCCCTTGTCTTATTGGAAGAGGGTTTTTGCTATGACAAGTGTGTTCTCCTGGCAAACTCTGTTAGCCTTTGCACTGCTTCATTTTGTACTCTACGGTCAAATTTGCCTGTTACTCCAGGTATCTCATGACTTCCTACTTTTGCATTCTAGTCCCCAGTGATGAAAAGGACATCTTTTTGTGGTGTTGGCTTTAGAAGATGTTCTCCATGGTTTTTTCCCTTGGTTTTTTTCCCAATTTAGTTTCGGATTTTCACTCCAGTCATGAAGCGATTGCTAAGTTGTGAAAAGCTCAATGTTAGCACTTTAACAGCATCATTTTTTAGGATTTAAAATAGTTTACCTGGTATTTATTCACCTCCACTAGCTTTGTAGTAATGTTTCTTAGGGCCCCCTTGACTCCACCGTCCAAGATGTCTGGCTCTAGGTGAGTGATCACAGCATCATGGTCATCTGACTCATTAAGATCTTTTTTGTATAGTTCTTCTGAGTATACTTTCCACCTCTTCTTCTTATCTTTGCTTCTGTTATGTCCATACCATTTCTGTCCTTTATTATTCCCATTTTTGCATGAAATGTCCCCTTAGTATTGCTAATTTTCTTAAAGACATCTCTACTTTCCATTCGGTTGTTTTCCTCTATTTCTTTGCATTGTTCTTAAGAAGGCTTTCTTATCTCTCCTTGCTATGCTCTGGACCTCTGCATTCATATGGGTATATCTCTCCTTTTCTCCTTGGCCTTTCACATCTCTTCTTTTCTCAGCTATTTGTAAGGCCTTCTCAGACAACTCTTTTGACTTTTTTGCATTTCTTTTTCTTGGGAATGATTTTGATCACTACCTCCTGTACAGTATTATGACACTGTGTCCATAGTTCTTCAGAAACTTTGTCAATCAGCTCTAATCCCTTGAAGCTATTTGTTACTTTTACTGTATAATCATAAAGGATTTGATTTAGGTCATACCCGAATGGCCTAGGGGTTTTCCCTACTTTCTTCAATTTAAGTCTGAATTTTTCCTTAAGGAGTTCATGATCTTAGCCATAGTCAGCTCCAGGTCTTCTTTTAAGTGACTTTATAGAGCTTCTCAATTGTTAGCTGTGAAGAATATAATCAATCTGATTTTGGTATTGCCAATCTGGTGATGTCTCTGTGGTAGAGTTGTCCCTTGTCTTATTGGAAGAGGGTTTTTGCTATGACAAGTGTGTTCTCCTGGCAAACTCTGTTAGCCTTTGCACTGCTTCATTTTGTACTCTACGGTCAAATTTGCCTGTTACTCCAGGTATCTCATGACTTCCTACTTTTGCATTCTAGTCCCCAGTGATGAAAAGGACATCTTTTTGTGGTGTTGGCTTTAGAAGATGTTCTCCATGGTGCTTGTACCAATTTGCATCCTACTAACAGTGTAGAAGGTTTCCTTTTTTCCACTTTCTCTCCAGAATTTATTGTTTGTAAACTTTTAAATTATGACACGCTGATGTAAGATAATGGTAGTTTTGACTTGCATTTCTCTAACAATTAGTGATGCTGGGCATCTTTCCATGTGTCTCTTCACCATCTGTTTGTCTTCTTTGTAGAAATATCTATTTATACTTTCTGACTGTTTCTGATTGGGTTGTTTTGATATAGGGATATACCAGCTGTTTGTAAGTTTTGAAGATTAATCTCTTGTTTGCTGCACTGTTTGCAAATATTTTCTGCCCTTCTGAGGATTGTCTTTTCATTTTATTTTCCTTTATTGTCCCAAAGCTTTAGAGTTCAATTAGATTCCATTTGGTTTTGTTTTCATTTCTAATACTCTAGGAGACAGAGTAAGTTATTTTGCAATTATATCAGTGTTTATATTTTCTTCTAAGAGTTTTAGGGTATCTGTTCTTACATTTAGGTCTTTAATTAATTTGAATTTATTTTTATGTATGATGTTAAAGAATGTTCCAATTTTATTTTTTCACATGTAGCTGTCTAGTTTTCCCAGCATCATTTGCTGAGGAAACATTCTTTTGTCCATTGTATAGTGTCAGCTCCTTTATCATAGATTAACTAGCCATGGGTATGTGAGTTTATTTCTGGGCTTTCTATCCTCTATCCTGTCTATCCATTCGACTGCTATACATTTCTGTTTTTGTGCCAGTACCATATTCTTTTAATGATTGTAGTTCTTTAGTATAGTCTGAAGTGTGGGAATCAGATTCCTCCAGCTCTACTTTTCTTCCTCAAGATTGCTTTGTCTCTTTGGGGTCTTTAAGAACTCCATTGAAGTTTTTGAAATTTCTGTTCTAGTTCTGTAACAAAAAATGTTATGGTATTGGTAATTTGAATATGTAGATGGTCTTGGGTTTTCCAGTCATTTTGATAACATTGATTCTGCCAATCCAAGGACATTTTATTTTGCATTCTAGTCCCCAGTGATGAAAAGGACATCTTTTTGTGGTGTTGGCTTTAGAAGATGTTCTCCATGGTGCTTGTACCAATTTGCATCCTACTAACAGTGTAGAAGGTTTCCTTTTTTCCACTTTCTCTCCAGAATTTATTGTTTGTAAACTTTTAAATTATGACACGCTGATGTAAGATAATGGTAGTTTTGACTTGCATTTCTCTAACAATTAGTGATGCTGGGCATCTTTCCATGTGTCTCTTCACCATCTGTTTGTCTTCTTTGTAGAAATATCTATTTATACTTTCTGACTGTTTCTGATTGGGTTGTTTTGATATAGGGATATACCAGCTGTTTGTAAGTTTTGAAGATTAATCTCTTGTTTGCTGCACTGTTTGCAAATATTTTCTGCCCTTCTGAGGATTGTCTTTTCATTTTATTTTCCTTTATTGTCCCAAAGCTTTAGAGTTCAATTAGATTCCATTTGGTTTTGTTTTCATTTCTAATACTCTAGGAGACAGAGTAAGTTATTTTGCAATTATATCAGTGTTTATATTTTCTTCTAAGAGTTTTAGGGTATCTGTTCTTACATTTAGGTCTTTAATTAATTTGAATTTATTTTTATGTATGATGTTAAAGAATGTTCCAATTTTATTTTTTCACATGTAGCTGTCTAGTTTTCCCAGCATCATTTGCTGAGGAAACATTCTTTTGTCCATTGTATAGTGTCAGCTCCTTTATCATAGATTAACTAGCCATGGGTATGTGAGTTTATTTCTGGGCTTTCTATCCTCTATCCTGTCTATCCATTCGACTGCTATACATTTCTGTTTTTGTGCCAGTACCATATTCTTTTAATGATTGTAGTTCTTTAGTATAGTCTGAAGTGTGGGAATCAGATTCCTCCAGCTCTACTTTTCTTCCTCAAGATTGCTTTGTCTCTTTGGGGTCTTTAAGAACTCCATTGAAGTTTTTGAAATTTCTGTTCTAGTTCTGTAACAAAAAATGTTATGGTATTGGTAATTTGAATATGTAGATGGTCTTGGGTTTTCCAGTCATTTTGATAACATTGATTCTGCCAATCCAAGGACATGGTTTATCTTTCCATCTGTTTGTCTCTTTGGTTTCTGTCATCAGCATCTAATAGTTTTTATAGCACAGGTCTTTTGCCACCTTAGGTAGGTTGAGTCCTAGGTATTTTAATGTCTTTTGATGCACTTATAAATGAGATTCTTTCCTTAGTTTCTCTTTCTACACTTATTGTGTTAGTGTATAAAAATGCAAGAGATTTGTCTATTGATTTTTGTATCCTGTAACTTTACTGAATTCACTGATGAATGCTTCAGAATTTTCTATGTATAGTATCATGTCAGCTGCAAGCAGTAACAGTCTTGAGATATTTCTTTTAAGGGCCTGCACCAACAGTGAATTGTCCCTCTCAATGCTATTTCTGTCTTGACCTTGTAAGTAGGAAACATAATATATGCCAGATCTGGAAATTCTATTCTTCTACTTTATCTAGATAATTTTTTAGACCTTGATTTGTTAAATTGTGGTATAAAATACTGAAGGAATCTCTATCTTGAATGATTTGCTCAACCTAAAATTCCCTCTCCCTTAGAGAAATTCAAATTATATTTGATTTAGTATTTTTCCCTCCAACTGTATAGGAGAAAGCACCTGTTATATAAATAAAACTTGCGAAGACATTACTGTGGATGGCTAAAATTTTTCTAAATTAGTGTAAGCCAAAACTAGAACCTTTTCAAGCAGTTCAAGATAAAATTGTGTGTATTTATGATGCAATCAATGAGATCTTTTTCAGCTCAACTCTTGCCTGAAGCTATTTCTTCATACTTAGGGGACAAGTTCTCTTTTGCCATGGATTAGCTCATGTTTACTTTTGAAATTATTTAATTGAAAAGAAAAATGCATGCAATGCACAAGTAACTGAGGCCCATTCTGGGAGATAAAAGGGGAATTCATGAACTGACCCATTTATTCATTTGTGGATTTTTTCATATATTCAATAATGAATTCTAACTAGTTTTAGGCACTATCCTAAAGGTTGGTCTTACAATATTGAATTAAAAAAAAAGTGGTCTCATAGCTCATGGGTTTAAAAGCTTAGATAAATGAAGTTGAATTAATTAATAATATTAATTCATATCATTTTTCTATATGAAAATATTTAGGGATCATCAGTATTAAATAGAATATGGTGAATAGCTGTGGACTTCTACTAACATTGTTTTCTAATAAATGGGATTCTTTCCTTAGTTTCCTTTTCTAAGCTTATTGTGTTAGTGTATAAAAATGCAAGAGATTTGTGTATTCATTTTTGTATCCTGTAGCTTTACTGAATTCATTGATGAATGCTTCAGAATTTTCTATGTATAGTATCATGTCAACTGCAAGCAGTAACAGTCTTGAGTTAGACGAAAGAGCAAAGAATGTTATATAACCAAGACACAGTGAGCCTTTGTTAGTTAACATAGCTTCTGATAGACTAACCAAATTAGAGGCCCAAGAGTACTGTTAAATTTAAGAACTAAGATTCCAGCTGCCACTACTCTGTCAAGAATCCAGATGGTGCTTTTGGAAGAAACATTTTGAGTAATTTGGCATCATCTAATCCCATCATTAGTGAAGAAAGAGCTTCATAAATTGAGTCGATTATGCTATACAAAGAGTTTTAGTGTATTTATTTGTATCACATTGAAACTATAAAAAATAGGAATATGTATATTTAAGATGAACTAACTTTCTTAGAAAAGTTAATATGTGTTAGTCTTGAAACAACTTCATTTGAAACTCAAAGAATTTCTTGAAGGCAAACGTTTCATCATATTGATTACATAGTCCCAAATTTTGAGTTTCTTTTTTCATTGCTGTTTAACATAGCCAAATACTCTTTCAAGGGTGATCCAATCCTAGGAATATGGGACCACTGACTGAATCAGTACCATTTGAGGTGAAGTCAGTATATTCCTGTTGTGACCCTGCCATTCAAGGCTCATTGATCTCCCTTTTCTATTTTCTTTGAAATGCCTGAAGCTCTGAATTCCAGCTGGAATCTCTACCCCTTTCAAGCTACTTTCATGTTCACAATGTTTTTCAGAATGTGAAAGGGCTCCACAGATCTCCAGCTGCCTGTTTTTCTTTACTGTTTACTTAATGATTTTATTGAAGCATTCCAAACTCCAAAACTCAATTTTCAATCTCCTGTGATATATTGAATTAAAAAAAAAGTGGTCTCATAGCTCATGGGTTTAAAAGCTTAGATAAATGAAGTTGAATTAATTAATAATATTAATTCATATCATTTTTCTATATGAAAATATTTAGGGATCATCAGTATTAAATAGAATATGGTGAATAGCTGTGGACTTCTACTAACATTGTTTTCTAATAAATGGGATTCTTTCCTTAGTTTCCTTTTCTAAGCTTATTGTGTTAGTGTATAAAAATGCAAGAGATTTGTGTATTCATTTTTGTATCCTGTAGCTTTACTGAATTCATTGATGAATGCTTCAGAATTTTCTATGTATAGTATCATGTCAACTGCAAGCAGTAACAGTCTTGAGTTAGACGAAAGAGCAAAGAATGTTATATAACCAAGACACAGTGAGCCTTTGTTAGTTAACATAGCTTCTGATAGACTAACCAAATTAGAGGCCCAAGAGTACTGTTAAATTTAAGAACTAAGATTCCAGCTGCCACTACTCTGTCAAGAATCCAGATGGTGCTTTTGGAAGAAACATTTTGAGTAATTTGGCATCATCTAATCCCATCATTAGTGAAGAAAGAGCTTCATAAATTGAGTCGATTATGCTATACAAAGAGTTTTAGTGTATTTATTTGTATCACATTGAAACTATAAAAAATAGGAATATGTATATTTAAGATGAACTAACTTTCTTAGAAAAGTTAATATGTGTTAGTCTTGAAACAACTTCATTTGAAACTCAAAGAATTTCTTGAAGGCAAACGTTTCATCATATTGATTACATAGTCCCAAATTTTGAGTTTCTTTTTTCATTGCTGTTTAACATAGCCAAATACTCTTTCAAGGGTGATCCAATCCTAGGAATATGGGACCACTGACTGAATCAGTACCATTTGAGGTGAAGTCAGTATATTCCTGTTGTGACCCTGCCATTCAAGGCTCATTGATCTCCCTTTTCTATTTTCTTTGAAATGCCTGAAGCTCTGAATTCCAGCTGGAATCTCTACCCCTTTCAAGCTACTTTCATGTTCACAATGTTTTTCAGAATGTGAAAGGGCTCCACAGATCTCCAGCTGCCTGTTTTTCTTTACTGTTTACTTAATGATTTTATTGAAGCATTCCAAACTCCAAAACTCAATTTTCAATCTCCTGTGATATATTTTTTCTTTCTCTTACTCCATGTTACTTGAACAATTTTTATCATCCAGTATGGATCTAAACAGGTCTCTAAGAAGTATGTACATAAATAGCTTGAAATAAGCCATAACTAAACCACGGCAGTAGTAGTCATAGTTTTCAGTTGTGTCTGACTCTTTCCGATTATATAGACTGTAGCCCTCCAGGCTCCTCTGTCCATAGAATTCTCCAGGCAAGAATATTGGGGTGGGTTGCCATTTCCTTCTCCTGGGAATCTTCCTGGCATCTGTACTGCATGGTGAGCTCACCCAGTGCTGGAGAGAATGATAGGGCACTAAAAAGTGAAGATTGGCAGAAGGCATCATAACACTCGCAGCTTCCACTGGAAGCAGACTCTGATATATTAATCAAGTGATTTATTAGGGAATATATCTGAGACTTATATCAAGGGAGAGAAGTGAAAGAAGTTGGAATGGGCTAAGGGAAAAAATTGTCTGTTGTGAACCCTTTTTATTTTTTTAAGTCACTGATAATAGGCTCCTTTTTATTCAATCACAATGCATTTGTATATTGATTAAAAGTAGGAACCTCTTAAAACTCCTGAAACTTTTTTTTAATCGGGATATAATTGCTTTATAATGTCATGTTAGTTTCTGCTGCGTAAGGAAGTGAAAACAGCTCTATGTTTAGATACATCCCCTCTGTCTTGAATCTCCCTCCTACCCCCAAATCCTACTCCTCTAGGTCACCACAGAGCACTGAGATGAGCTCCCTGTGCTCTACCGAACCTCCCCACTAGTCATCTATTTACACGCGGTACTCTATATACCTCAGTGCTACTCTCCAGTTTACCCCACCCTTTCCCCCGACCCCAACCAATCTCGACAGGTCTGTTGTCCAAGTCTTCCTTTCTATTCCTGCCCTGCAAATAGTTTCATTTGCACCATTTTTCTAGACTCCACAAATAGGCATTAATATATGTTACTTGTTTTTCTCTTTCTGACTTAATTTACTCTGTATGACAGACTCTAGGTTCATCCACATCTTTACAAATGACTCTTTTTAAGGCCGGGTAATCTTCAATTATATATATGTATCGTTTCTTCTTTATCCATTCATTGGTTGGTGGATATTTAGATTGTTTCTATAAATAATTCTGTCATCGCAGGACATTGAGGTGTGTGTGTTTTTCTACTGGAGTGTAGTTGCTTTAGAATGTTGTGTTCATTTCTGCTGTACAGCAAAGTGAATCCAAGTATACCTTCTTTTTTGAATTTTCTACTCAATTAGGTCACCACAGAGCAATGAATAGAGGTCCCTGTGCTCAACAGCAAGTTATCATTAGTGATCTGTTCGATGCATAGTGGTGTATACACATCAACCCTGATCATTTAATCCACCCCACCCCATCTTCCTGCCTTGGTGGTTTAGTCACTCAGTCGTGTCCAACTCTTTGTGACCCCATGGACTGTAGCCCATCAGGCTCCTGACCATGGAATTTTCCAGGCAAGACTAGTGGAGTAGGTAACCATTTCCTTCTCCAGAAGGTTACTTACCTTGGTAACCAGCAGTCTGTTCTCTATGTCTATGTCATGAACTTTTTTTTTTTTTTTCATGTCTTCCCTTTGTGTCATGAACTCATGATGGAGGCTTCAGTTGATTCCACACAGAGCCTGTGAAGTGGGAAACACCTTTCAAGAATTGTACCTGGTTGAGGTGAGGGTCCCAAGGGTTTGTATCCCCACGTCTGACCAGTCATTGAATGTGATTTGGCTGTTCCCCAGCAGTTGACACCTTTCTTTCAGCAGGCTTCAGAGCAATCCTCAGTCCTAAGGGATGATCTGGGTGCTGCCTGGTGGCATCTGTTCCTTGGCTGATATTATCCAGTGAGGTATTCCTTTGCACTGCTTATTGACTGAGTATGCAGTAGTGCTCAGAGGGTGAGAAGAAATACATGTCAGTGATATTTCTGAGATTTGTTTCATACATATGCTTAAATGCATGTGTGTGTATAAAATTAATCTATAAATAATAATTTATAAATAACATAAATATATATAAAGCAGTCATATTCTTTAACTGTCATGTATACTTGTGTTAATATATTCAGTTGAACTTATGTGTTGTCCATCTAAGATTATGAAGTTATAGTTAAGTGGCTGCAAATACTTCATTACTGGACTTATAAAACTTTTAAGTTGCCTTTTGATTTTTCATCTTCTTACAATTTTTTTTTTGAATTTTCTGAAGTTATGTTGAAATGACCAAGAAGAAATTCTGTGACACTTCTCTGGTATTAAAAGTGACATGTAAGTCATTGTGCTCATTCAGCAATGAACTCCAACAAATCTTTCAGACTGATACTTAGGTCATCATTGGTCTCAATTATTTCTAATTTAATGGCAGTCATACTTTTTAACATGATCCGTGTTAGGAATGAACTGAATACTGGCCACCAAAGTGTAAACAAATGGTCATAGCTTTGCTTCAGTGTAAATCTGGGCTAGAAATCACATGATGACAGTTAAGTAGATATTTTTATAGTTTTATTGAATTCATTTAATATCTATTGCTTCCTAGATGTATGTTTAAGGTATTTTTTTTAAGCTTGAAAAATTATCAATGAAACTCTTATTAAAACATGACCATTTTGGGCTTCCCTGATGGTCCAGTGGGTAGAGTCTTCCTTGCAGCGCAGGAGGCACCATTTTGATCCCTGGCCCGGGAAGATCCCACATGCCGCGGAGCGGCTGGACCTGTGGGTCCAACTGCAGACTGGCGCTCTAGAGCACATGCGCCCAGAGTCGGAGCTCTGTGACAAAAGAGGCCACTGCGATGGGAGGCCCACTCAGGCCAAGGAATTAATATGGATGAAAATAATTAAATGAAGGACCAATAAAAGAAAAAGAAATGTCCATTTTGTTTAGATATAGACATGTATACACAAAGTTATATGATAAAATATGTATTATAAACTGCTAAAATTTTTTATTTTTAATTTAGAGAAGCCAAAAATAATGATTTTTGAATATGAAAAATATATATTTGAAATTTTACTTAGTGAAGTTTTAAAATTAACTGTCAGTCTATATAATGTAATTTTGGCATAGGTGAAATTAATGTTAGCTTCTTTTGGCTCAGAATTCACAGAGTCTATATATAAACCACTTAATACGGACATTAGAATGTTTTCTCTAAATGGACAAGGACATTGTTTTTCTGTCCAATGCTATGTATTCAGTACCTTGCATTCAGTGCTTGTTCAATTGTAGACTCAAGTATTTGTCAAATAAGTGAATGGATGTATATGTAAGTGACTTTTATTAAATTTGTCAATATGTATTTGTGTACATTCTTTTTAATAATACAAAATTCACTGAATAATATGTTGTCTCCAGCATGTGGACAAAGGTGAGTATATTAGGAGTATATATTCTCTTGCAAAACTTCTCATTTATTACTGGGAAAGCTATAAAACAAATAATTTTTGAAATGAATTTATATAGGTAATGGCACAAATACATGTGCTCATTTCTTGGGTTTAAATTTTGAAAATAAGTATGTATCTTTGTATCATTTAAAAGCACTGTATTTCTTTAATATTTAAAATATTGTGTTACACGTTAAAGGACACAACATAATGTCATTGGCAATGTTCTTCATAATTCTTTTAAAATGTACTGAATGATATTCTATCTGCATCATTAGGTTACCGTACCACACTGTCCTTTGAGAATATGGTTTTGCTATCATTTCTAGTTGTAATCACTTCTCACAAAAACTGTGCGGGTGTACTGAAATGATTTGATGTGTGAAGGTTGAGAAGACAATGCCTATGAACACTGTAAATAACTGCAGCTCGACCGCATGGTACGTTTTTCACATAGGCCCACTCTTACAAGGTGCTGTATCTCTGAGTATGATTTTTTAAACCTCTCTAGCATTTATCATTTCTCTATAAAAATATGAAGCTTGAGATTTGAACCAGATAATTCTTTGCTTTATGGGGAGTAAACCTTGCTGTAGGGTGTTTAAAAACATTTAATAGATATAAATATCATCCTTCACATCTGTTGTGAAAATCAAAAATGGCTGCAGATAGTGTCAACTTGTTGAATGAGAAAAGAGTCACCCCTGGTTGAAAATGACTGCCTGATTTTTTCTTTAGTATGGACAGTAGGATTTTCAGGGGAATGTTAGTGTTTCCAGATTTTGCCAGGTTCATAATTGAGAAAGAAATGTGCAGTCCTGCTCAATCTAAAGAGAGATGCTACCCAAAATGCAGACCAGGCACCCTGCCCAAGGGCTTTCTTGGACACAGAACCAACTCTGCCTCACCACACATTTCCCCAGTCATCCTCTCTATGTTACTGTTCAACAGGAGAAGCGAATGACCAGGTGGGTGATTCCTGCATGGGTGAGGGTGCAGAGTGTGTTGTGAAAGGCTTTCTTACTCAGGGAACGGCTGCTGGGAAATCCATGAGCTTCTCGAGTACCTGCCTGTGCACAGGGAGGGAGTTAGAATCAAATAATAGGGTAAATAGTCAAGGGATGAGACCAGTCACCTACTGTTTCAAATGTTTAACTGTCACTCATAAGAGTTATTTGAAGAGTCTTACCTTGTGTTTTTGATTTTCGGCTAGTTTGAATGTGTTTGTAGGTTTTTTGTCCCTTCCGTGCAAATACCAAAGAGTAAACTTTCTTGATCAAGGATTGATAGGTGTACATTTAACTTATAAGAAACAACCAGAACATTTTTTCCAGAAGACTGAAGAAGAGAATAATGTCTTCTCTTTGTAAGACAGTGACATCACCATATCAGGCTTTGGTTTCCTTCTTCCCTCTGCCTCCAGACACTGGAGCAAGTGGAGCCTTAATGATGGCAGAAGAAACTCTACATGTTTAAAATCAGGTGTTAAGTTTGGGACTATTAAAATAGCTCTGACCAAGTTCAGTTAACAAAACTGATCAAAGATGAAGAAAACCTGTCACAAACAACATTGAAAGTACAGGAAATGAAGATTTGACAAACTAGGGTATTAGGGAAAAGTAAAAACTCTGTGCCTCCAAACATTGAGCCTATGGGATAAACTTGTTGACACAGGTGCACATATGTATATATACTAGTATATGTGTGACAAAACTCAAACATACAGACAAAATTCAGAAGTAAAGGAGAATTAAATTTTATTTTTTAGCAGATCTTAGCTCTGGAGCTGCCATTTCTTTTTTTTTTTTTTTTAATTTGTCTATGTATTTTGGGCGGGGGTCGGTTTGGGGAGGGAGGGGAGAGGGTGGGCCACTTCTATTGGTTTTTCATTTCTCTGTTTTCATCCGTCTTTGTTCCCTGGCTCCTGCGGGCCTCCCATCGTGTTGGCGTCCGTTGTCTCAGAGCACCGACTCTGGGCGCATGCGCTCCAGAGCTCCGGCTCGGTGATTGGACACATCAGTTCAGTCGCTCCGTGGCACGTGGGGTCTTCCCAGGCCAGGGATCGAACCGGCGCCCCTTGCACTGCAAGGCGGTATCCTTATCCACTGGACCACCAGGGGAAGCCCTGCCATTTCTTTTCATGGGATAAAAATTCAGAAACAAACATCTGCTAAATGCAGCTGTTTAAATCATTCTGTCCCTTTAGGATTAAAACTATCATTTTTTTTAGATAAAAATAACACAAATTTAATATATAAACAGAAGCAATTCAAGACTAATTTTTTTTTCTTTCTTCTTTGATCATAGTGAGGCAGGTGAAGCATTCAGGGCATCTGCATAGTCCTGATATCAGTGATGCGGCATCCAGTTGCTCCGTGGAGGCTGTGGGCTGTGGGCTTGGTTGTACCATCGTGCTTAAGTTCTCAGTGTCAGCCTGTAGCCTCATCCTGTGTTCTGCTCAGGCCTCCGCAGCTGGACCACTGAAGGTAAATGAACTCCCAGGGAGCCAGAATTGCTTCCTAATAATAGCCTTGCCCAGTATTTCATAGCATCACTGGCATTTCTGCTCCGCTCTGTCCTCCCCGTGGTTCGCTGACTTTAAGCTATTCATGCGGAACTTCTGATGGAGTGTGAAGCTTTGGGCAAAGTTTTAGTTTTCCAAAATTTTAACTCAGGCCTTTGTAGCCATGCTTTAATTTAACAAATAGCAGGTGACAAATTGAAAGTATTACTGCTAATGCTGTTTGCAGTTTTTCTTACATTTGAGTGATGCTTAATGCATCCCTTAAAATATACAACTTCTTTACATGTTTTGACCAAATAGTCAAATAGACCTTTTTAAGATCTGTTAAAGTACAGGCGACTGTAGTGGTGAAGAACCGGCCTACCAGTGCAGATTAGAGGTAAGAGCTGTAGGTTTGATGCCTGGGTTGGGAAGATCCCCTGGAGGAGGGCACAGCAACCTACTCTGGTATTCTTGCCTGGAAAGTCCCATGGAAAGAGGAACCTGGTAGGCTGCAGTCCATGGAGTCATAAAGATTTGGACACGAATGAAATGACTTAGCATGTACACACCATTCCATTATTTGAAATACCCCCCTCCAAGTTTTCTTAAATCCCGTCTTCCAATCAACACCTAGTTTTGCAATGCAACAGCATTTACAAAATGAATATTACAATAATTAGGTAAGTGATACACATAAATAAATACACTAAAGTAAGAGAATTATAACATTTATATACGAGAATTATAACACTATTAAAAGCAGAGCAATATGTCCTTTATCATGCTATAGTTTTTCCTGAAAAAGTGATATTAAAGAAATAAAAGTATCAGGCATAGGAAATGAGATTAGGACATGATGACTACAATAATTTTATATTCTGATAGCATTTATGACAATATGATAATAAGCATATAGTCAGCATTCATGACTAATTTAACTATTCACTGAAACAACTCTGGCACCCATCCAATTGTAAATGTGATTAGTTTGCTTCTGTCCTTCAAATAGAAAACTAAAATCCACGTTGTAATTTTTGCTTAGGAAAAAAATTGTATTTTCAAAGTTTTTCCAAAGAATCAGTTCAAATTTTCTTTCTCCTAAGGTATATGTCAAATATAATACTTATAAAGAATAGTTTTGTTCACTTTTCCATCATTGACTAATATCCTTACATTAACACGTATACTATTATAAAATTGGAACAGTACAGAAAAGATTATTATTCATGCAAAGCCATGCTAATCTATCCTTTTAAGGAAAAAAGTCTTCATGGTAATAAATAAAATTGAATAATTTAAGATGCGTTAGAAAGTATCTTTTTAATTCAGTTAGCTTTTTTTTTTGCTTCTTAAAATATACAAAACTTCTTTACATGTTTTGACCAAATAGTCAAATAGACCTTTTAAGATCTGTTAAAGTACAGGCGACTGTAGTGGTGAAGAACCGGCCTACCAGTGCAGATTAGAGGTAAGAGCTGTAGGTTTGATGCCTGGGTTGGGAAGATCCCCTGGAGGAGGGCACAGCAACCTACTCTGGTATTCTTGCCTGGAAAGTCCCATGGAAAGAGGAACCTGGTAGGCTGCAGTCCATGGAGTCATAAAGATTTGGACACGAATGAAATGACTTAGCATGTACACACCATTCCATTATTTGAAATACCCCCCTCCAAGTTTTCTTAAATCCCGTCTTCCAATCAACACCTAGTTTTGCAATGCAACAGCATTTACAAAATGAATATTACAATAATTAGGTAAGTGATACACATAAATAAATACACTAAAGTAAGAGAATTATAACATTTATATACGAGAATTATAACACTATTAAAAGCAGAGCAATATGTCCTTTATCATGCTATAGTTTTTCCTGAAAAAAAGTGATATTAAAGAAATAAAAGTATCAGGCATAGGAAATGAGATTAGGACATGATGACTACAATAATTTTATATTCTGATAGCATTTATGACAATATGATAATAAGCATATAGTCAGCATTCATGACTAATTTAACTATTCACTGAAACAACTCTGGCACCCATCCAATTGTAAATGTGATTAGTTTGCTTCTGTCCTTCAAATAGAAAACTAAAATCCACGTTGTAATTTTTGCTTAGGAAAAAAATTGTATTTTCAAAGTTTTTCCAAAGAATCAGTTCAAATTTTCTTTCTCCTAAGGTATATGTCAAATATAATACTTATAAAGAATAGTTTTGTTCACTTTTCCATCATTGACTAATATCCTTACATTAACACGTATACTATTATAAAATTGGAACAGTACAGAAAAGATTATTATTCATGCAAAGCCATGCTAATCTATCCTTTTAAGGAAAAAAGTCTTCATGGTAATAAATAAAATTGAATAATTTAAGATGCGTTAGAAAGTATCTTATTTAAAAATAATATATAATTCAGTTAGCTTATTTTTTTTTTTTTGCTTCTTACAGTATATAGAAATACCTCAAAGATGCCGTGGACTGTGTACCAGACCATTGTACTATTAGTGACTATAATACATTGCACTATTGTACTAAAGTGAGTTTCACAAATTTTTTACTTACTAGTACATATAAAAATTATGTTTACAGTATGTTGTCTATTGTGTGCAATAGCATTATGTCTAAAAACCATTGTACATACTTTAATTAAAAAATTATTTATTGCTGAAAATACTATCTGAGCCTTCAGTGAGTCCTCATCATACTATCAAAGATCACCGCAACAAATATAATACTAATGAAAGACTGAAATACTGCATTACCAAATGTGATAGAGTGACAGTAAATAAATGCTGTTGGGAAAAGAACACTAATAGACTTGGTTAACACAAGGTTGCCTCAGATCTTCAATTTATAAATTTCTATAGCTGTGAGGCACAGTTAGGCAAAGTATTCCTGTAATGTTTTTCTCCCTAGTTTTGGTTGGCTATAAGCACTAATTGCTGGCTTATCTATATTAGTGTTTGCTGTAAAATTGTTGTGACTTCTGTATATGTTTAAAACTTTATACCTAAATATTTGGAAAGTATTTTTGTTTACATTGTGGAAATAGTCTGAATCATTTTTGCTGTGTAAGGATATTGCCATGAACTTAGCTACTTGAACAGCACAAGCTTATTGTTTCAGTGGTCAAGAATCTGGGCATGATTTAGTTGGGTTTTCTGTTTCAAGGTCTTATAAATCTGTTGTCAAAGACATGATGCTTATGGCTGTCTTGAAATCTGAGGAAGGTTCCACTCCCAAGTCCATAATGCTGTTGGCAGGATTCAGTTCCTTAAGGACTGTCACTGGAGGTCTATAGTTACCTGCTGAAACCACATTCAGTCCCATACCACTGTACCTTTCCACAGAGCTGCTTAAATGCTGGTAAGTTTGAGAATTAGCAGAGAGAATTTTCTAGTAAGATAGAAGTCATGAGGTAGGATCGTAACCTATATTTCTCTTTTTGCATCAGTTTCATACTGTTGGATTATTTTGGTTTGTAGTATAGTCTGAAGTCAGGAAGACTGACTCCTCCAGCTCCATTTTTTCCTTTCTTAGTATTGCTTTGGCTATTGGCAGGGAATGGCTTATTTCCATACAAATGTAACTTATTTTTTCTAGTTCTGTGAAAAAAATGCCATTGGTAATTTGAAACTGTAGATTGCCTTGGATAGTATAGTCATCTTGACAATTTTGCGTTTTCCAATCTAAGATCATGATATAATTTTTGCCAATGTCTATGTGTGCAATAGCATTATGTCTAAAAACCATTGTACATACTTTAATTAAAAAATTATTTATTGCTGAAAATACTATCTGAGCCTTCAGTGAGTCCTCATCATACTATCAAAGATCACCGCAACAAATATAATACTAATGAAAGACTGAAATACTGCATTACCAAATGTGATAGAGTGACAGTAAATAAATGCTGTTGGGAAAAGAACACTAATAGACTTGGTTAACACAAGGTTGCCTCAGATCTTCAATTTATAAATTTCTATAGCTGTGAGGCACAGTTAGGCAAAAGTATTCCTGTAATGTTTTTCTCCCTAGTTTTGGTTGGCTATAAGCACTAATTGCTGGCTTATCTATATTAGTGTTTGCTGTAAAATTGTTGTGACTTCTGTATATGTTTAAAACTTTATACCTAAATATTTGGAAAGTATTTTTGTTTACATTGTGGAAATAGTCTGAATCATTTTTGCTGTGTAAGGATATTGCCATGAACTTAGCTACTTGAACAGCACAAGCTTATTGTTTCAGTGGTCAAGAATCTGGGCATGATTTAGTTGGGTTTTCTGTTTCAAGGTCTTATAAATCTGTTGTCAAAGACATGATGCTTATGGCTGTCTTGAAATCTGAGGAAGGTTCCACTCCCAAGTCCATAATGCTGTTGGCAGGATTCAGTTCCTTAAGGACTGTCACTGGAGGTCTATAGTTACCTGCTGAAACCACATTCAGTCCCATACCACTGTACCTTTCCACAGAGCTGCTTAAATGCTGGTAAGTTTGAGAATTAGCAGAGAGAATTTTCTAGTAAGATAGAAGTCATGAGGTAGGATCGTAACCTATATTTCTCTTTTTGCATCAGTTTCATACTGTTGGATTATTTTGGTTTGTAGTATAGTCTGAAGTCAGGAAGACTGACTCCTCCAGCTCCATTTTTTCCTTTCTTAGTATTGCTTTGGCTATTGGCAGGGAATGGCTTATTTCCATACAAATGTAACTTATTTTTTCTAGTTCTGTGAAAAAAATGCCATTGGTAATTTGAAACTGTAGATTGCCTTGGATAGTATAGTCATCTTGACAATTTTGCGTTTTCCAATCTAAGATCATGATATATTTTTCCATTCGTGACATATCATCAGCTTTGCCATATTGTCTGATTAGAAGCAAGCCATGGGTCCCACACTTGAGAGAGGACTGACCAGGGCATGAATACTAGGAGATGAAGAAAATTGGAACCCATCTAACAATCTATCTTTCAAGCCAATTAACATTTATTTGTCATTAGTTTTAAAGAATAGAATTACCGTGTAAATGTCTGAAGCAATTTCATACAACTGCTGTGCTCATGTACAACTTCAGTTCCCAGAGCACATGTGGTTTGTACTCCTTGAGTATTAACTGGTGCTCTCTATAAGTTCACCTGCAAGAAATGCATTATTGCATCTATTTTCTGGTTAAAGGAAAAAAAGGATAACTTATTTCTGACTAATGATTGTGTGTCGTGTATTGGTATAGGGATCTTATTGGATCACTATGGATATTGCAAAATCTCTTTTTCAATCTGGTTAAAAAAGAGTCAAGTTCATGTGTATGTACATACATAAGTAAACAAGCAAAACATAAATGGCTGCCTGGCTGTGGCAATAAAAATGTTGGGTAGGATGAAAGACAAAAGAGAAGGGACTAAAAACAACAACAAAGAGAAACACAAAACTTGTAAATTAGTGACATATAGAGGGCCCAAGTGCTTTAAAGCCTCTTATACATGTTCTATATGGTATTCAAGGTTAAACTACAAAAGGCCACCTTGAGTTTATCTTTAAATCTGTTGGAGATATTCAGCAAATGATATTTGTGGGAAATAAGAAAAGGGGAAATCAATTTAAATCTAGCAAGAAGAAGAAGAAAAAAAGAGTAACTTGTGTGTGGTTAGATTCCACAAACTTTGAGACAGAAAGTAATTGAAGGTTCCCAAAATTCATGGAAACCACAAGAAAGCCTTGGGCATACTGTAGAGGCCATCCTAAAAGATGAGGGTAACTTTGATGAATCAAGCTCAAATTTACATTGATTCTGTGTGTCTGGCGGCAGGGTTGGTGGGGGGGGGGGGTCTGAATATCTCTTTTATAATGACACTTAATCTCAAGGAAGATAATGATTTACCTAAGATTTCCCCAGCTGGTGGTTAGAGGAGTAGGATTCAGACTCACCCAAGTATAACTCTATCAGATGCACTTTCCACTGCAATCTGGATCAGTGCTGCAGATGGAGGAAACAGAAAACAGTTGTTTGTTTTAAACAGTTGTAACAGTTCAAGTTAGGTTGTCTAAATCTCTTACTCTGTGTGCATGTGAATGTGTTACTCATGAACAATCAAAATATAAATGGTAGTCAATCAAGCAGCCAATACTTTTGAGGGCCAAGCCCTGTTCACAGGGAAATCACAATAACTTAGTATATACACACATTTAAAAATAATTACTATATTATAATATTAAGACAAGAAATGGACTAGGTAAAAATATTTAAAGGGAATGCTTGGGCAAAATTCTGACTCAGCTTTCTTTAGAATGCACCTTTTCTCTTCTTTAAAGACTGAGGCTGGAAAATAGCATCTGTATTAAATTCTCCTAACAATTTGTGCTACTTATTAGATGAATTCTAGTATTTTGAATTATAAAATCATTAAAACAATATTTATTTACTTTTAGTCTTGTTTTCTTGAATTCCAAAAAGGGTATGTCTCTAAGAGTATTTCAGTGTTTAGTTGATTAAAGTAAATAAAAGTTAAGCATACTTAATGGAAGATGTCTATGATACAGAAATAACTTGTTTGAATGAAAATAGGCCATCCACTGGATGAAGCCAGACTATTTCACCAGAAGGGTTTGGTAAGGGCTGGGCATAATTTTATGGACAGCAGCCCTGGGAAAGGAAGGTCAACAGGACTATCAATAGTCCACAGGAACTTCTATTCTAAAAGAGGGCCATGCTGATGGAGTGGTTTACAACTGTTACTTTCAAAGTTAAACTTATCTAGGACAAATTCAGAGCCTGCAATTATTAAAAAGAAATGTAGACCAATGTGAAAAATATTCATTTCTCAAGTGTAAGCTAACACATAGAAATTATTCAACTCATTTTTGTTTCTACCTTTGCTTCTAGTAATAAATGTTATTTTAACAGAAATAAAATGAAATAAAAGTTACCGTAAGACCTAAGTGTGAAGAAATTACAAAACTCAAACAGTTCAAAGACTGATTTTGGCATATGATATAAGACTGTAACATGAAAATGAATATTTTAATAATTGTATTCAAATATTTAAAATAGTATTAATTTGAACATTGAGTGACATAATTCTTATATATAGGCTTAAGTCATGATGATATTATATGTTTTATATCCAGGACAAATTGTAATATACCATTATGCATGTCTCTTTAATTCTGTTACAGATTTTTGGCAAATGATCTGTAGTTATTTTAATAAAGAAGAATTTTAAAGATTTTTTTCCCAAAATCAAATGGTGTACTTATAAAAATCATAACTTTGAACACCCTTTGAGCAGTTAAATGAAACAACTTATTAATTCTGAAGAAAAAACATGCATAAATGTGAACTGGTGTGTGGAGAATAATTAAATTGTAATTCCAAAAGGTTAATGTAGCAATTTACTTGTCTTAATTTTTTAATTTAGATAATAGTGCAGATTTTTGCAATACAGCAAACCAATGCATGATTTATTTTTCCAGTATATATGGGAATTGTACATCTGTGCTAAGGTTTATTTTCTATGTCACTCTACAAGTGTTTGGTATCAATTATTTTTACATGCTGCGTGCCAAAGTATATTAACATTTAAGTCTTAAATGATTGTGAGTGCAATCAAAATAAATTTATATATAAAGTTGACTGATGAATGTACTTATAAAAGAGCAAGCTGTGAATTTATTGTGTTCTATAATGTAACAGGTATTTAATTTTCTTACCCCTCAAAGTCCCACTTTTATTCAGGACACAATTTCTCAGGCAAATTTTGTTAATTATTTTGACTTATTTTACATTTTCTTCTTTTTCCAAAATGACAATAGTATTAATCATGTTCCTAGAAAACAGAAAATTTTAAAAAAGCTCAAATGATAACATAAGTAAAATTGTATTTATCATATTAAAATAATCAAAATTAAAGTTTATTATCTGTAGCTATATTACAGTCACAGTATATATTTTAATTCCCTTTGTGCTATTGTTATTACCCTATAGGTGAGACTGGTTTATACAGTGTATTTCTAAACAGTCAGCATATGTACTGTTTAAATTTGTATACTGCCATATGTTGTACAAATACAATGTAATTTGGCAATTAATTTGCATTTGAAGCCCTCTTGCTAAGAAAGTGTTTTAATGAAACTGGTTCTCAGTCTCATAGGGAATGGATTTTTAAGTTCTTAAAATGCACTAGATTAATATTCTTTTGAAAATTCTAGAATAATATTAGAGTATATTTTAAATCATGTTAAGTATATTAACCAATATATCTTGCAATTTAATATAATGTCTAATAATGATTGTGTTACTCACCAGGGTTTGTGGCCTCTTTAATGAATAGAAACTGATAAGAGGCCAGAGGAGAAAGGCTTTACTGCTGCAGCAGGAAGGAGGGGAAATGAGCAACAGGTTCCCTTGCTCACTCTCTGAACCAAGGAGGCTGTTTCCTTTCATGGTGTTAGGGTACGGATGGGTCCAGGAGTTGGCTAGAGGGGTGACTTTGGTGGTCTGCCACCCCCTTGATGGTGCTTTGTGCAGGGGGCAGGCCTAGCCCCCTGCTTTTGCCCCCAGCTTCTCAGAAGTGGTAGTTGAGCTTTTGGTCTTTATCATGCTATTCATAATTTTCCCCAACTGTGCATAGATGCAATTATTTTTAGTTCCTTATTTTGTTGATGGAAGGGATGACTATTCAGGTGAGAGATGACTATTCAGGTACAAGCACTGCAGCTAAGTGTCCCATGTCCTAGCCTGTCTCATTCCCTGCTGAGGGATTCTACATCCATTTTTTTCTTAAGGGGTAAGGGTCAAAGGTCTCTTATTCTGCCACTTCTTCCTGCTGGACAGTGGCCACAGACCTAGCTTACCCTGGAACAGCAGACTGTACCTCATTGACTCTTCCAGCAGCCTGGGACACCTACTGATGGAGTGGATCAGCACTTGGGATACAAATATCTCTTATCTAGCATATTAAAACAGTTTAAAGTCAAATATTAAGAAAATGATTTATCATATTAAAATAATCAAAATTAAAGTTTATTATCTGTAGCTATATTACAGTCACAGTATATATTTTAATTCCCTTTGTGCTATTGTTATTACCCTATAGGTGAGACTGGTTTATACAGTGTATTTCTAAACAGTCAGCATATGTACTGTTTAAATTTGTATACTGCCATATGTTGTACAAATACAATGTAATTTGGCAATTAATTTGCATTTGAAGCCCTCTTGCTAAGAAAGTGTTTTAATGAAACTGGTTCTCAGTCTCATAGGGAATGGATTTTTAAGTTCTTAAAATGCACTAGATTAATATTCTTTTGAAAATTCTAGAATAATATTAGAGTATATTTTAAATCATGTTAAGTATATTAACCAATATATCTTGCAATTTAATATAATGTCTAATAATGATTGTGTTACTCACCAGGGTTTGTGGCCTCTTTAATGAATAGAAACTGATAAGAGGCCAGAGGAGAAAGGCTTTACTGCTGCAGCAGGAAGGAGGGGAAATGAGCAACAGGTTCCCTTGCTCACTCTCTGAACCAAGGAGGCTGTTTCCTTTCATGGTGTTAGGGTACGGATGGGTCCAGGAGTTGGCTAGAGGGGTGACTTTGGTGGTCTGCCACCCCCTTGATGGTGCTTTGTGCAGGGGGCAGGCCTAGCCCCCTGCTTTTGCCCCCAGCTTCTCAGAAGTGGTAGTTGAGCTTTTGGTCTTTATCATGCTATTCATAATTTTCCCCAACTGTGCATAGATGCAATTATTTTTAGTTCCTTATTTTGTTGATGGAAGGGATGACTATTCAGGTGAGAGATGACTATTCAGGTACAAGCACTGCAGCTAAGTGTCCCATGTCCTAGCCTGTCTCATTCCCTGCTGAGGGATTCTACATCCATTTTTTTCTTAAGGGGTAAGGGTCAAAGGTCTCTTATTCTGCCACTTCTTCCTGCTGGACAGTGGCCACAGACCTAGCTTACCCTGGAACAGCAGACTGTACCTCATTGACTCTTCCAGCAGCCTGGGACACCTACTGATGGAGTGGATCAGCACTTGGGATACAAATATCTCTTATCCTTATAGTGCAATCTCCTAGGAAGTGGACATAATCAATGCATTGACAGGACATAGCTTGGTTGGAAACAGACAGGGCGTGGCCATAATTCCAAAATATATGATGGTTTAGAGGTCTGTAGAGGAGGACAAACCTTCAGGGGTGCAGACATGAATGTCGGTTTCATGGTTATTAAGAGTGGACAGTTTCTTAAGGATGTAATGGTTGTTAGTACTTAAACAATTAGGGGATAGCAGTCCACTGTGTTGGTAATTAAGTGAATAGAGCTCTACAATGTTTATAATAAGATGATCATGTATGATCCTGCTGACGCTATCAGAGTCACACTCCATAGGTGAGAGAACTGTGCCTGGAATCCCACAGGTGCAATTGACCAGACAGATGGGACATTTCCTCCACCCACACTCCCCTTCCATGGTGTTTAGGGAGAGAGGGCCAGAGTTTGAAACAGGCTGTGTAGGTGCAGTTTATTCTGACATAAGAGGCAAGATATCTTATGTAATTATACCTCAGGGGGTTCTCAGGGCATGTGAAATCAATGCTGTTTCTGCAATTTAATGTAGTATGCCCAATACCTCAGCTCTGGTTGCTATGAAGGATTCAGGTTAAAGTATAGAGATAGAATCCTGGAAAGTTCAAGTGTGACTAGTGGAGAGGTTGAGGGATGGTAACTGTCCCCGCTTTAGATCGTTAGCTAACATTGCACCTGGCAGGCTCAGGGGACATGCAAGAGGGGAAGCAGTGATGGCATAGCCAGAATGTTTCTTTAAACATTCCCCTTCAGATACGATTCTTGAAATACTAAGTGTATTTTCTTGCCATTGTCTCCTAATTACAGGGACTAGTAAGGTGGACAAAGTCAACAGAAAGGGCATTTCTGTGGTGGAGTGCTTGTGTGGAAGAATCTCCTCTTTGGGCGGTGGTGGCTAAGCAAACTGGAAGCATGCAAGCAGGAGTATGAAAGCAAGAATGGCAGGTAGAAGTCCAGCCCACCACATATTCTACTTATCTGTCAATGGCATCCCTCTTTTGAATAGATAGCTCAGATTTTTCCACTGGCTCACAGTTGTACTGTTCTTATGTTGTGACCTGTGAGTTCTTTGGAGGAAAAAGATTTTATTTTGGACAAATGTACCCAGCTATCTCTTGTAGATTGACAGAGTAGGAAGTGGCGAAAATTCCTTTATAGAGGCCCTTCCATTTTGCCAATAGCTGGTCCTCAGGGGACTCCTCTTCCCAGGTTTAAAGAAGAACTTGATCCCCAGGTTTATTTCAGAAGGACAGCTTCAGAAATAGTCTTAGAGTATCTATTAACTCAACTTAAAATTTACAGGAAGGGGATATCTGGTGAGTCTTAGAAAATACAGAATTTGATGTCCACTGAAACAATATTTTTATCCTAAAAGTACCCTCATGTTTACCAAATTGAGTCAAGTTAAGATTAATTTGTTAGCAAATTAAGGATGATTTCAATAAACTTGAATCAATTACTTATGAAAGTGTAATTGATCATAAAAGTTCTTTTAAATTGCTTGTGGCAGAATTTTTTTATAAGGACTCTCAGACTAAACTTTTAAAAGACTGCTCATGTCCAGGAAAGCAATACAAGGGGCTTACCACAAATTTTGCCTTGCATATTTGGATAAATTCTTCTCTTTTTGAGGTCTTTGAAAAATACCTTGAAATTCTTGTACCTTTTAGGAGATGGCCATTCCTATTTACCCAGTAAAGCTGCTGGCAATATGAGTTTCCACCTTCTGGAAGGAACAGGTAGAGGGAAAAGACAAATGTTTCAATTCTACTTAGGTATGAAAGTTTACCAAACTGGTCTAAATTATAAGGAATCCCTTCCTGTGAAGCTAATAATATCTGGACAAAATTTTAAAAGGCAGTAATACTTTAGACAAAGCTGAAAAATTATAACAATATACATCAGTTTACTCACCTTATGTAACAGTTTTATAAAGCCATCAGGTTTACTCAATTCAGTGATATGAGGGTTATCCAAAGACTGTACTTGTAAAAAAAAAAAAGGGCCTTTTCTAAATTTTAAAAAACAAGAATGGCAGGTAGAAGTCCAGCCCACCACATATTCTACTTATCTGTCAATGGCATCCCTCTTTGAATAGATAGCTCAGATTTTTCCACTGGCTCACAGTTGTACTGTTCTTATGTTGTGACCTGTGAGTTCTTTGGAGGAAAAAGATTTTATTTTGGACAAATGTACCCAGCTATCTCTTGTAGATTGACAGAGTAGGAAGTGGCGAAAATTCCTTTATAGAGGCCCTTCCATTTTGCCAATAGCTGGTCCTCAGGGGACTCCTCTTCCCAGGTTTAAAGAAGAACTTGATCCCCAGGTTTATTTCAGAAGGACAGCTTCAGAAATAGTCTTAGAGTATCTATTAACTCAACTTAAAATTTACAGGAAGGGGATATCTGGTGAGTCTTAGAAAATACAGAATTTGATGTCCACTGAAACAATATTTTTATCCTAAAAGTACCCTCATGTTTACCAAATTGAGTCAAGTTAAGATTAATTTGTTAGCAAATTAAGGATGATTTCAATAAACTTGAATCAATTACTTATGAAAGTGTAATTGATCATAAAAGTTCTTTTAAATTGCTTGTGGCAGAATTTTTTTATAAGGACTCTCAGACTAAACTTTTAAAAGACTGCTCATGTCCAGGAAAGCAATACAAGGGGCTTACCACAAATTTTGCCTTGCATATTTGGATAAATTCTTCTCTTTTTGAGGTCTTTGAAAAATACCTTGAAATTCTTGTACCTTTTAGGAGATGGCCATTCCTATTTACCCAGTAAAGCTGCTGGCAATATGAGTTTCCACCTTCTGGAAGGAACAGGTAGAGGGAAAAGACAAATGTTTCAATTCTACTTAGGTATGAAAGTTTACCAAACTGGTCTAAATTATAAGGAATCCCTTCCTGTGAAGCTAATAATATCTGGACAAAATTTTAAAAGGCAGTAATACTTTAGACAAAGCTGAAAAATTATAACAATATACATCAGTTTACTCACCTTATGTAACAGTTTTATAAAGCCATCAGGTTTACTCAATTCAGTGATATGAGGGTTATCCAAAGACTGTACTTGTAAAAAAAAAAAAAAAAAAAGGAGCCTTTTCTATAAATCTTCCTAAAGATGAAGCATGATTATCTATGAATAAGAAAAGACTAAAAAGGGCACAGTTAAACATATTATTACAACGCAATTGATAAGAAACTTCATTATACTAACTAGAATTATGACTTGTACCATTGAATCAGGACATACCAGATTTTTAAAAATTGCATATAATTTTATGATACCTATTTTAATAACATTCACTTTTATGATACCACCTAAAAAATTCACTACTTGCTTGACAGTGTTTCCATGTCATTTAATTCATTGACAAGTGAACCGAATTAGTTTAGGATTTCTCTTTGGTGATACTCCAGGGTCCCTTTAAAGTATTTCAAAGTTAGCAAAAAGTCAAAAGAATTTTAATTAGAATTTATTTTTAAGAAGTCTGTCACAAAAATGTTTTAAGATTTTTCTTTATTTATGGAGATGAGTCGGAATATAAATCTTTTCATTAAAACACCCATTCAAAATTATATTTTTAAAAATATTTAAGGAAGAGGAAAGATCATTCATGACCTCACCAAGATACAGAAGCTTTCACTTTTTCTTCTTTTCCATCCCTGATCATGGGCATGTACAATTCTATACTGAAATAATAGCAATCATAGCAAAAATATAATTGTATATTAGTTTATATTTAATATTGTACAATTGTTTTTCATAGTTCTGTGTAGTTATAATCATTATTATAACTGTTGTAATATATTTTATTAAGTTAGGATACTAGAATTTACTTCCATTCCTATTTGGTGGATCATTGGATTATTTCAAGTATGTTTCCTTACAGTATAAAAATACTATAATTAAGTTTTGTCTTCATTTAGACTTTTGTTTCTATTGTATTAACTACATAGCCAATTTCAATAATTGAGATAACTAAGAGGAAAAGGTCTGAGAGGTAGTTTGATAGCTATCACTGGGATGATTCAAACAAGGCTACATAGTTCACCAGTTGCACAATGATCTTTGTTAGTATTGGGGGCTTTATCATAGTTTGCTTTGATTTCTAGTTAATAAAGCAGAAAATGTGTGCTGAGAAAACAGGAGAACTGGAGCTCTGAGTTTCCTTACCTTGTCTGAAAGATTCCAGATGAGCCCCCATTATGATAGATGACCGGTAGATAATTTACCATGAATGGTGCCAGACTCTTGATCTATAAAGGAGAAGAATTCACACTGGGATCAAAAAGACTTGGGTTTGGTCACTCAGAGATTCGTGCAGTAAAAATTAAAAAAAAAAAACCAGGGTGGGGAGAATAGAGAAAGCTTCCAGCATAGACACTAGAAGGGGGATAGAAGAATACCCCCTGACTCCTAGTTAAAATAAATATCCATTTGTTGTACTTCAGTAGTTATATTATTTTTGAGCATAATATGCTTACAGCCTTTGTCCATTTATCTACTAGGGACTTGATTGATTTCTTATAAATAACACTTTTAAAATACACACAGCTCCCTACAGCATAGTATACACAAGGGCAGGTGGGTACACTACATTACAGAAAGAACAATCTGGAACTCAGACGATGGAGACAGTATGGTCAACTATAAAGCCTTGAGTATGGGTCTTCTCTTGAAAATACCAAAATCACAACTAAGTCCTGAACAAACATCAAAAAATAAGCCTGGAATTTACCGAAAAAGACACTCTACATCCAAAGACAAGAAGCCACAACAGGATGGAAGAAGGGGTGCATTTGTGATACAATCAAATCCCATACCTGCTGTGCGGGTGACCCACCAGGGGAAAATGACTATATCACAGAGATTCTTCCAAAGGAGGGAGCTCTGAGATCCCCAGCCTGAGGTTCTGGCATCAGAAGGAATTACCTCCCAGAGCATTTGAATTTGAAGGTCATTGGGGCTTGACTGCAGGAACTCCACTCTTGGAAGGTACTCATAAGGCCTCACACTCACTGGAATCTAGGGAGAAAACTGACTTCACAGGAGCTTGGGCCAGACCTATCTTCTGGTCTTGGAGGGTCTCTGGAGAGGTGCGAGGTGGGCCTGGCTTTTCTTCTTTCTCATTTCCTTCTGGAGAAGCATTATGGTGTGAGACGATGCTTTCATTATACCAGAAAAAGAGAGGGAAGTGAAAAATATATTTGAAGAGATGATAGCTGAAAAATTCCCTATCACGTAAAAGGAAACTGTCCAACAAGTCCAGAAAGAAGAGTTCTATACTGAATAACCACAAAGAGGAGAACGTCAAGAAATATATTAGTCAAGTTGACATGCATGCATATATGTATGTATACTTATAACTGATTCACAGTGTTGTACAGCAGAAGCTAACACAATGTTGTAAAGTAGTTATATTCCAAATAAAAATAAATTTAAAAGAAGAAGTAAGGTGTCCACTCTTGTCTCATTTGGCCATCAACCTTGTTTCACACACACACACACACAAAACCACAATTATTAAGGACTTGGCAAGTTCTGTTTCAAGCAAACCTTAGAAATAGTACTTCAATAACAAAGAGGATAAGCCTGTTTTAGAAGGATTGCATATCTACGAGGTATGGTCTGTAATAAACAGTAACATGCCTACAGTTTGAAGTTAGGCACTGGCTCCAGAAACTCCTAATGACTCCAAAGAACCTTTATTAAGAAGTACACTTTCAAACACAGATTTCTCCAACCAATAAAGTTCATTAGATTATTTGTTTATCTCCACAAAAGACACTAAAATTTATCTTTGTGCTGTTAGTATTGATATAAAGATAATTTGAATGCCTACCTGAATCAAAATAATCATTTTCCAGAATATCTAGAGGCCCTATTGTGTCTATAGACTCACTCCCAACTTACTTAGTAATCAACACAACAAATAATTCATATCACAGAGATTCTTCCAAAGGAGGGAGCTCTGAGATCCCCAGCCTGAGGTTCTGGCATCAGAAGGAATTACCTCCCAGAGCATTTGAATTTGAAGGTCATTGGGGCTTGACTGCAGGAACTCCACTCTTGGAAGGTACTCATAAGGCCTCACACTCACTGGAATCTAGGGAGAAAACTGACTTCACAGGAGCTTGGGCCAGACCTATCTTCTGGTCTTGGAGGGTCTCTGGAGAGGTGCGAGGTGGGCCTGGCTTTTCTTCTTTCTCATTTCCTTCTGGAGAAGCATTATGGTGTGAGACGATGCTTTCATTATACCAGAAAAAGAGAGGGAAGTGAAAAATATATTTGAAGAGATGATAGCTGAAAAATTCCCTATCACGTAAAAGGAAACTGTCCAACAAGTCCAGAAAGAAGAGTTCTATACTGAATAACCACAAAGAGGAGAACGTCAAGAAATATATTAGTCAAGTTGACATGCATGCATATATGTATGTATACTTATAACTGATTCACAGTGTTGTACAGCAGAAGCTAACACAATGTTGTAAAGTAGTTATATTCCAAATAAAAATAAATTTAAAAGAAGAAGTAAGGTGTCCACTCTTGTCTCATTTGGCCATCAACCTTGTTTCACACACACACACACACAAAACCACAATTATTAAGGACTTGGCAAGTTCTGTTTCAAGCAAACCTTAGAAATAGTACTTCAATAACAAAGAGGATAAGCCTGTTTTAGAAGGATTGCATATCTACGAGGTATGGTCTGTAATAAACAGTAACATGCCTACAGTTTGAAGTTAGGCACTGGCTCCAGAAACTCCTAATGACTCCAAAGAACCTTTATTAAGAAGTACACTTTCAAACACAGATTTCTCCAACCAATAAAGTTCATTAGATTATTTGTTTATCTCCACAAAAGACACTAAAATTTATCTTTGTGCTGTTAGTATTGATATAAAGATAATTTGAATGCCTACCTGAATCAAAATAATCATTTTCCAGAATATCTAGAGGCCCTATTGTGTCTATAGACTCACTCCCAACTTCTACTTTAACGTAATCAACACAACAAATAATTCATATGTATTAAACCCTTAGAAGCTAAAATAACAATATTTTAAACTATATTGTACTATTTTCAACTAAGTCTCTAAACCTATATTTCAATCAAGTGTTTCTAAGATGCCAATGATTATTGTTCAGGAAGACAAATGTGTGTAGGCATAAGATAAGTAAGAGATATCTGCAATTTCAGAATAAAGTATTTGAACAAACAAAAACTATTGACATATAAAGGACAAAGAAATCAACAAGGGAAAAGCAGCAAACAACATAAAAGTGAATTCCCATAAGGTTATCAGCTGATTTTTTAGAAAAAACATTGTGGGCCAGAAGGCAGTGATATGATATATTTAAAGAGATGAAAGGGGAAAGCCTACAACTAAAAAATACTCTGGTAACAAAACACTCATCCAATTTGATGGAGAACTCAAACCCTTAATAGACAATCAAAAGCTAGGATAATGCAGCACAATATAACCAGTGTTACAAGTATTAAAAGACATCTAGCAAGAAAAAAAAATGGTTGCAACTAGAAATAAGAAAATTATGAATGGGAAGGCACAGTGGTAAAGGCAAGCATTCAGTAAATGGAGGAAATCATCCACACACAAATATAGTACCAAAACTAGTAATAGGGAGATCAGCAACTTAAATCAGTCTTGCATACAAAGAGACTGCCATATCAGACTCTCATGGCAGATGGCACTATTGGTAAAGAACCCACCCATCAATGCAGGAGACATAACAGAAGCCTGTTCAATGCCCGGGTCAGAAAGATCCCCTGGAGGAGGGCATGACAACCCCCTCCAGTGTTCTTGCCTGGAGAACTCATGGACAGAGAGCCTGGTGAGCTACAGTCCATAGGATCTCAAAGAGTCAGACACAGCTGAAGCGACTTTGCACACATACAACTGCAAACCAAAAATCTACCATTTATAGACATGCAGAAAAGAAAAAGGAATTAAAAACAGCCATGAAGACTGTTATCAAATCACAGGAGACAAGAACAAAACAATGCCTACAAAAACAATTACAAACCTATTAACAAAATTGCGATAAGAGCATACATATTGGTAATTGCCCTGAATATGAACAGATTAAGTGCTCCAACCAAAGGACAAAAACTGAATTGATACAAAAACAAGACCCACATAGATGTATCTACAAGAGACCCATTTCAGATCTAGGGACACATGCAGACTAAAAGGGGAGACAAAAATATATTCCATGCACATTGAAATCAAAAGAAACTGAAAGTACTAGTAGTAGTATCAGGCAAAATAGAGGCATTATATAATCATCAAGGGATAATCCAAGAAGAAGATATGTCAATTGCAAATATATATGCACTCAACTTTGGCACATTCACCTTATCTATTGAGGTGCCAACAGTCATACAGAAGAAATCAATGGTAACCATGATAGTGGTAACTTTGACATCCACTTACATGAATGAAGAGATCATCCAGAGAGAAAAGCAATAAGGAAACATGGACCTCAAGTGAAACGTTAAGGAGTAGGGACTGAATATATGAGAGTCTTCTATCTGATAGTAACAAAATTCATTCTTTTGAAGTGCATGTGGGACATTCTCCAGCAAACATCTCATGCTGGACCACAAAGCACACCTTGGTAAATTTCAGAAACTTGAAATCACATCAAGCATCTTTTCAGATCACAATGCTATCAGATTAGAAATTAATTACAGGAAATAAACTGTAAAAGCCACAAACGTGGATGGTAAACAATAGACTACTAAACAATATACAGATAATCAACAAGTACCACTGCATGGCACAGGGAACTCTGCTTAATATTCTGTAATAACATAGGAATAGAATATGAAAAAGATTAGATTAAATGTATATGCATAACTAAGACAACAATGTAAATCAAATATACAACAATATAAATTTGTAAGAGAATCCAAATTTATTCATCATCCTTCTTTAATAAAAGACTTATATAGTTAAAAGTAATGCAACATTATAAAATCCTTTCAATGCAAAAATTTATTTTTCCAGTGTTCCAGTTCTAGGAAACTACAGCTTTCACTATCCACAGTATTTTGTGCTGTTTTTGTTGCTCTTTTATTTTTTTCTGTTTTTCCTTTAGAAGCAGCTAGGTCCCAGATAAAACAACCATTTTTTTCCCTTTTACAAACTGCATTTCCATTCCTGATAATTTTTGTTAACTGAAAATATATTTTCCATTTTCATTGCATATAAAAATCTTGCCCTTATAGTTTTCATTTCTATCAAAAATAAGAAACAAAACATTGTAAACTGTCACATCAGCATTTAGATTTTGGAATATCCCATAATGTCTACAAACATGCAACTTCTTAATGCATAATTTGTTTCCTCACTGTGATACAGAATGTGCATCTAATAAACCCAAATAACTTTTGTCTTCCTCTCATGGAGATAGAAATGTAGGTAAAGTTAGATCTATTTAGCAGTTAATGTTCCAGTAGGTTCTTTTATTTGAAATGACCTGGTTATTCCATTCATTCCGAACATTTAACATTTTTTTTTCCCTTAAAATTTGGCCCCTTTTATTGGTCCTTCATTTATTTATTTTTGTCCAACTCAACTCCTTGACCTATGTGGTCCCTTATCACAGCGGCCTCCCTGACTCGCAGAGCATGGGCTCTGGGCGCACGTGCTCTAGAATGCTGCCTCACAATTAGACATACCGGTCCAGAGGCTCCATGGCGTATGCGATCTTCCCTTGCCAGTGATGGAACCTGCACCCCTTGCACTACAAGGCAGACTCTTTACCCACTGGACCACCAGGGAAGCCCTAACTTTTTTTTCTTTTTTTTTAATTTTGGGCGGGGGTCGGGTTGGGGAGGGAGGGGAGCAGGAGGGCAACTTCTATTGGTCCTTCATTTCTCTATTTTCATCCGTCTTTGTTCCTTGGCTCCTGTGGGCCTCCCATCACGGTGGCTTCTGTCTCTGCAGAGCGCCAGCTCTGGGCGCACGCGCGCCAGAGCTCTGGCTTGGTAATTGGACACATCGGTCCACAGCACATGGGATCTTCCCAGGCCAGGGATCGAACCGGCACCCCTTGCACTGCAAGGCGGTGTCCTTACCCACTGGACCACCAGGGGAAGCCCCCTAACTTATGTTTAAATTGCTAAAATTTGGAGAGATTTTAAATGGACATTTCCAAAACATAATTATTCCCATGGAGTTTACCAAAAAGCTCTTATCTCAGTTACATATATTCAAACGTTTAATAATGTTTGGTTATTTTTCTTGTTGACAGTTTTTATAATAGAAATAGTATGCATGACTTCTCTAGTGGCTCAGTGGTAAGGAATCTGTTTATCAGTGCAGGAGATGTGGGTTCTATCCCTAGGTCAGAAGGATCCCCTGGAGAAGAAAATGTGAACCTACTATAATATTCTTGCCTGGGAAATCCCGTGGACAGAGGAGCCTGGCAGGCTACAGTCCTTGGGATCCCAAGAGTCATACATGACTTAGCAACTAAACAACCACCACCCTAGGTACAGTAAAATTATTTTACTCAATGTTGAGGACGTTAAATGCATGACTGTATAAGATAAACCCACAAGTTTAAGCTAGCTTTAATACTAAATATTAACTCAATACTGAATATTTCCTAGGTTACATGGGCCTGAAATGTAGTTTGGCATTTTTGTTTTATGTTTCTGAGAAGGTGCTCAAATTCCTTTAAGTCAATTAAATATAGCTCATTCATATAGTGATAGTCAGAACAAGAGATCTCATAACTTTCTTGAGTTGAAAAAGTCCTCTTTCCTTTTTTCCTTCAGTCTGAGAGACTAGAAGTGAATCAGATAGTTTTAGGGATCACAGACAGAACAGTTATATTGTAAAGGCAATGGAGAGAAGAGTTCCTTTTTGTTGTTGCTTTGCTTATAGTGCTATTAAGTAACCCAAGACTAGAGCTTCAGGCAATGAGGGTTGTGTTTGCAATTCCAGGCTTTAAGAATCATTGTACTCACAGTTTTAGCAGAGATTTTAAGGAACAGTTGTAAACACAAAATCAAAGATGACATAAACAGATGGAGAGATACAACATATATTTGGATGGGAAGAATTAATATTGTGAAAACAACTATGCTAAACCAAAGCAATCTGCAGATTCCGTGTGATCCCTATCAAGTTATCAATGGCACTTTTTCACAGAATTAGAACAAAAATAGTTACAATTTGTATAGAAACACAGAAGGTCCCAAATAGCTAACGTGGATCTTAGGAAAATGGAGCAGGAGCAGTCAGGCTCCTAGACTTCAGACCATACTACAAAGCTGCAGTAATCTTAAGGTACTGGCTCAAAAACAGAAATATAGATAAATGGTGCAGGATAGAAAGCCCAGAGATAACACCACACACCCATGGTCACCTAATCTATGACAAAGGAGGCAAGAATATACAATGGAGAAAAGACAGCCTCTTCAATAAGTGGTGCTAGGAAAACTGGACAGTTACATGAAAAAGAATGAAATTAGAACACTCCCTAAACACCACACACAAAAATGAACTTGAAATGAATTAAAGAACCAAATGCAACACCAGACTCTGTAACACTTAGAGAAAAACATAGGAAGAACACTTTGACATGAATTGCAGCAAAATCTTTTTTTATCCATCTAGATCCTAGAATAGTGAAAATTTTTAAAAAGTAAACAAATGGGACCTAATTAAATCAGAAAGCTTTCGTATGGCAAAAGGAACCATAAACAAGATGAAAAGGCAACCCTAAGAATGGGATAAAATATTTGCAAAAGGAGCAACAACAAAAAAAAGGATAAATTTCCAAAATATACCAACAATTCATGCAGCTTTATATCTTAAAAAAAAAAAAAATCAAAACATGGGCAGACTTAAAAAGAAATTTCTCCAAATAAGACATACAGATGGCCAAGAGGCACATGAAAAGATTCTCACATCTCTAATTATTAGAGAGATGGAAATCAAGACTAAAATGAGGTATCACATCACACCATTCAGCATGACCATCATCATACAATCTACGAGCAGGGCTTCCCTGGTGGCTCAGTGGTAAAGAATCTACCTGCCAATGTAGGAGACACAGGTTTGATACCTGATTGGGGAAGATCCCACATGCTGCAGAGCAACTAAGCTCATGTGGTACAATTGAGCCTGTGCTCTAGAGCCCAGGAGCAGCAACTACTGAGCCCTTGTTTCTTAGAGACAACACTCCAGAACAAGAAAAGCCACTTTGATGAGTAGCAAACGAATACAATTTGCTTTTTCACAGAATTAGAACAAAATAGTTACAATTTGTATAGAAACACAGAAGGTCCCAAATAGCTAACGTGGATCTTAGGAAAATGGAGCAGGAGCAGTCAGGCTCCTAGACTTCAGACCATACTACAAAGCTGCAGTAATCTTAAGGTACTGGCTCAAAAACAGAAATATAGATAAATGGTGCAGGATAGAAAGCCCAGAGATAACACCACACACCCATGGTCACCTAATCTATGACAAAGGAGGCAAGAATATACAATGGAGAAAAGACAGCCTCTTCAATAAGTGGTGCTAGGAAAACTGGACAGTTACATGAAAAAGAATGAAATTAGAACACTCCCTAAACACCACACACAAAAATGAACTTGAAATGAATTAAAGAACCAAATGCAACACCAGACTCTGTAACACTTAGAGAAAAACATAGGAAGAACACTTTGACATGAATTGCAGCAAAATCTTTTTTTATCCATCTAGATCCTAGAATAGTGAAAATTTTTAAAAAGTAAACAAATGGGACCTAATTAAATCAGAAAGCTTTCGTATGGCAAAAGGAACCATAAACAAGATGAAAAGGCAACCCTAAGAATGGGATAAAATATTTGCAAAAGGAGCAACAACAAAAAAAAGGATAAATTTCCAAAATATACCAACAATTCATGCAGCTTTATATCTTAAAAAAAAAAAAATCAAAACATGGGCAGACTTAAAAAGAAATTTCTCCAAATAAGACATACAGATGGCCAAGAGGCACATGAAAAGATTCTCACATCTCTAATTATTAGAGAGATGGAAATCAAGACTAAAATGAGGTATCACATCACACCATTCAGCATGACCATCATCATACAATCTACGAGCAGGGCTTCCCTGGTGGCTCAGTGGTAAAGAATCTACCTGCCAATGTAGGAGACACAGGTTTGATACCTGATTGGGGAAGATCCCACATGCTGCAGAGCAACTAAGCTCATGTGGTACAATTGAGCCTGTGCTCTAGAGCCCAGGAGCAGCAACTACTGAGCCCTTGTTTCTTAGAGACAACACTCCAGAACAAGAAAAGCCACTTTGATGAGTAGCCTGTACATTGCAATGAAGAGTAGCCCCTGCTCGCCATAGCTAGAGAAAAAGTCCATGTAGTAATGAAGACCAAGCACAGCCAGAAATAAATAAATAAAATTATTTTTAAAAATCTATAAACAATAAATGCTGGAGATGATGTGAAGAAAAGGGAGCTCTCTTGCACTGTTTGTGAAACGTAAATTGATGCAGTTACTATGGAGAACAAAATGGAGATACCTTAAACTAAAAACAGAACTACCATATGGCCTAGCAATTTCACTTCCAGGCATACACCCTGAGAAAACTATAATTTTAAAAGACACAGGTACCCCAGCATTAATTGCAGCACTGTTTACAATAGCCAGGACATGGAAACAGCCTAAGTGTCCATTGACAGATAAATAGATAAAGAAGATGTGATACATACATACAATATGACAGCCAGAAAGGAACAAAACTGGATCGTTTGTAGAGATGTGAATGGATCTAGACTATGTTATACACAGTGAAATCAGAAAAAGAAAGACAAATATCATTTCTTAACACACTTGTGTTATGTGCAATCTAGCAAAATGGTGAATCTAGTTGCAAGGCAGGAAAAGATTTACATAGAGGTAGGCAATGGACATGTGAACACAAGGGAGAAAGGGAAAGGTGAGGTGACTTGGGATATTAGGTTTGACAAATATACACTACCATGTGTAAAAGGGATAGCTAGTGGGAACCTTCACTATAGCTCAGGGAGCTCAGCTTGGTGATCTGTGATGACCTAGATGGGTAGGATGGAACTGGGGTGGGAGAGAGGCTCAAGAGGGAAAGAATATATGCACACACACAGCTGATTCACTTTGTTGCACAGTAGAAACTAACACAACATTGTAAAGCAACTAGCTTCCAAGTGGGAGGGTTGGAAACTACATCAACCAAGGACCCTTTTAAATTCACTGTCTCAATATATACCCATGACAGAAACTTACAGAAGGACTCTTCAGAGTAAACGGGGAACCAGCATAGGGGGTGAGGCCCAAGGAGAGATAAAGGAAGGAGGGACAGAAAAGATTGAACAAGAGACAGAAAGAAAGAGATTGTCCTTCCTTGCACTCCCTGTGGTATCTATTCAGGCACCAAATGCAGGCTTCTGGAAAGGGCCAGTGAAGGTGGAAGAACCCTGTCCACTGCCCACTGGGGTGATCACACCCAGAACTGGCTAGCTGTATGTCCTTTTTGGAACTCTAATCCACAGGTAGGAGGACTCTCTTGCATGCACCAGTGTGTAGAAATCTGACTTTGGCCTGTTCCAACCCAGCTCTCTTGCACTGTTTGTGAAACGTAAATTGATGCAGTTACTATGGAGAACAAAATGGAGATACCTTAAACTAAAAACAGAACTACCATATGGCCTAGCAATTTCACTTCCAGGCATACACCCTGAGAAAACTATAATTTTAAAAGACACAGGTACCCCAGCATTAATTGCAGCACTGTTTACAATAGCCAGGACATGGAAACAGCCTAAGTGTCCATTGACAGATAAATAGATAAAGAAGATGTGATACATACATACAATATGACAGCCAGAAAGGAACAAAACTGGATCGTTTGTAGAGATGTGAATGGATCTAGACTATGTTATACACAGTGAAATCAGAAAAAGAAAGACAAATATCATTTCTTAACACACTTGTGTTATGTGCAATCTAGCAAAATGGTGAATCTAGTTGCAAGGCAGGAAAAGATTTACATAGAGGTAGGCAATGGACATGTGAACACAAGGGAGAAAGGGAAAGGTGAGGTGACTTGGGATATTAGGTTTGACAAATATACACTACCATGTGTAAAAGGGATAGCTAGTGGGAACCTTCACTATAGCTCAGGGAGCTCAGCTTGGTGATCTGTGATGACCTAGATGGGTAGGATGGAACTGGGGTGGGAGAGAGGCTCAAGAGGGAAAGAATATATGCACACACACAGCTGATTCACTTTGTTGCACAGTAGAAACTAACACAACATTGTAAAGCAACTAGCTTCCAAGTGGGAGGGTTGGAAACTACATCAACCAAGGACCCTTTTAAATTCACTGTCTCAATATATACCCATGACAGAAACTTACAGAAGGACTCTTCAGAGTAAACGGGGAACCAGCATAGGGGGTGAGGCCCAAGGAGAGATAAAGGAAGGAGGGACAGAAAAGATTGAACAAGAGACAGAAAGAAAGAGATTGTCCTTCCTTGCACTCCCTGTGGTATCTATTCAGGCACCAAATGCAGGCTTCTGGAAAGGGCCAGTGAAGGTGGAAGAACCCTGTCCACTGCCCACTGGGGTGATCACACCCAGAACTGGCTAGCTGTATGTCCTTTTTGGAACTCTAATCCACAGGTAGGAGGACTCTCTTGCATGCACCAGTGTGTAGAAATCTGCCACTTTGGCCTGTTCCCAATGAGGCTTCTCTTGCATAAAGGAAAATAAAGATGTGTATATTGGGAGGATCAGACTTGCAGCCACTACAGGATACGAGGTTTGTACCTCTATCACATTCAGAAACCTCCCACAGGAAGAGCTCACTGGACCAAGGTCTGCATGGGGTGAGAGAAAAGCCTCTCACATCTCTGAGGTAGGAGATAGACACGTCCCTGGGCTAGAAAGCTGGTGTTTGTCAAGTGGAGTAAGATTAAAACTTTGTTCTTACGCAGACACTCCAAGGATAAAACTAGTGGCAGGAAAACCTCCCTGTCTGTGCATGCACAGGAAGGCACCTAGGGAGTCAAAAAGGGAAAGAGTGCCACTCTGTAATGAGTGTGGACAGGCACCCATGGGCCTCTGTTGTGGGATCCATCATAGAAAACAGATGCACACACATCTTGGGGAGAGCTCTGAGACCTGTCAGGTATGAAAAAAGAAATGAGATAAATGGCCAAATGTAAACAAAGCCCTGGACGGGCTGTCTTATACAAGTGATTTACATCACTTCTTACTGCTCTCCTCACTCAAGAGGAGAGCACACTCTTCCCTGGGTGTGTCTCTCTGCCTTGCTTCTGGCTTACTGCACTCCTCCTCCTTCAGGCGGTCCATATCCTCTCTCTCTCTGAGTGTGTATTTCTGCTTTGCTTCAGTCTTATATAAACAAACTGTTTTTCAGTGTGCTCTCCCACTAGTGCGGTATCTCTGATAAACTTTGCACCTGTTTTCAGGTTTTGCTTCCTTGAAACACTCGGGGGAGTCAGGGCTACTTCGCTTCTAGGCTCTAGCCCATGGTGGTCTAGTCACTAGCATTCCTGGTTTTCGTCCAGGCTGTTGTTTTTGCTTAGTCACGCAGTCGTGTCCGACTCTTTGTGACCCCATGGACTGTACGTAGCCTGCCGGGCTCCTCTGTCCATGGGACTTCCCAGGTAAGAAACCTGCAGTGGGTTGCCATTTCCTCCTCCAGGTTATCTTCCCCACCCAGGGATTGAACCCAGGTCTCTTGTGTCTCCTACATTGGCAGGAAAATCCTTTACTTACTGAACCACAGGGGCTTTCCTTTCACCCAGGCTACCCAAGACTTGTTCCTGGGCAGGAAACTAAGGTCTCTCATGAAGACTCCTCACTGCTGTCTCTTTGAGATCACGTTTGTCACCCATCAAGGTGAGCCACTGCTGACCAGAGGGAGCATGGTCTCACAAACCGGGAGTGATGCCGTCACTCCTCGACATCCCCTCTCTTGGAAGGATAGGACAGAAGTAGGAGAGAACAGGGAGAGGAGAAGTGAAGAGGTGTCAGGAGAGGGATAAGGATTAGGGAGGAGACAGAATTGCCTCAATGACGGTCCTGAGGACTCCAAGGGCCAGGAAGGTGGACTTACCAAATGTGGTGAGGCTGAGGCAAGAGGTTCAGGCAACTGCTTGTCACCCCTGGGGAAGGTGCATTCAATGATCACAGAGGTGCCCAGGTCCTCTCCCAGGAAGGGGACGACACCCCTTCATAGCTGCTATAAAATATGCTACCTACAAGGACTCTTAGCCTCCTTAATAGACAGTGATACAAAGCCAGACAAGAAATTCAGGCAAGACTTTACTGAGACTTACACTGTAGCAGGAAGAAGAAAAGCAACGGAGGATTCTCTCACTCCCTCCCTGGTTTCTTCCATAGGGTGAGGATAGGACTGGGTCCAGGCATCAGGCCAGAGGGGTACTGCCTCCTTCGGGGTATCCTCTCTCTCTGAGTGCTCTTGCTTCAGTCTTATATAAACAAACTGTTTTTCAGTGTGCTCTCCCACTAGTGCGGTATCTCTGATAAACTTTGCACCTGTTTTCAGGTTTTGCTTCCTTGAAACACTCGGGGGAGTCAGGGCTACTTCGCTTCTAGGCTCTAGCCCATGGTGGTCTAGTCACTAGCATTCCTGGTTTTCGTCCAGGCTGTTGTTTTTGCTTAGTCACGCAGTCGTGTCCGACTCTTTGTGACCCCATGGACTGTACGTAGCCTGCCGGGCTCCTCTGTCCATGGGACTTCCCAGGTAAGAAACCTGCAGTGGGTTGCCATTTCCTCCTCCAGGTTATCTTCCCCACCCAGGGATTGAACCCAGGTCTCTTGTGTCTCCTACATTGGCAGGAAAATCCTTTACTTACTGAACCACAGGGGCTTTCCTTTCACCCAGGCTACCCAAGACTTGTTCCTGGGCAGGAAACTAAGGTCTCTCATGAAGACTCCTCACTGCTGTCTCTTTGAGATCACGTTTGTCACCCATCAAGGTGAGCCACTGCTGACCAGAGGAGCATGGTCTCACAAACCGGGAGTGATGCCGTCACTCCTCGACATCCCCTCTCTTGGAAGGATAGGACAGAAGTAGGAGAGAACAGGGAGAGGAGAAGTGAAGAGGTGTCAGGAGAGGGATAAGGATTAGGGAGGAGACAGAATTGCCTCAATGACGGTCCTGAGGACTCCAAGGGCCAGGAAGGTGGACTTACCAAATGTGGTGAGGCTGAGGCAAGAGGTTCAGGCAACTGCTTGTCACCCCTGGGGAAGGTGCATTCAATGATCACAGAGGTGCCCAGGTCCTCTCCCAGGAAGGGGACGACACCCCTTCATAGCTGCTATAAAATATGCTACCTACAAGGACTCTTAGCCTCCTTAATAGACAGTGATACAAAGCCAGACAAGAAATTCAGGCAAGACTTTACTGAGACTTACACTGTAGCAGGAAGAAGAAAAGCAACGGAGGATTCTCTCACTCCCTCCCTGGTTTCTTCCATAGGGTGAGGATAGGACTGGGTCCAGGCATCAGGCCAGAGGGGTATCTTAGGTGGTCTGCCCACCCCCTTGGTGGTGGTGTGTGCAACAGGCACGTGTAATCCCCTGCTGTTTCTCCCAGGTCCTCGGAGGAGTCCATTTGGTTTGTGGTCTTTTTGTATCATACCCATTAATAATCCCCTTGCATTTTGTTGCTAGAGCAGGTGTTTGCAACTGCAAGCACTGCAGCGAAGGGCCCCAGGTTATAGTCTGTGTCAGTGTTAAAGGAGAGAACATTTTTTAAAAAGATAGAAGCAAACTAATGTTCACTTCAAAACTATAAAATAAAATCCGGCAGTATATTTTCATTAGGGAGTTCTTGTGCTCCATGCTTCATTTTAGTAATGAAGAGATGAGTTGCCATCTGGCAATTTCAAGTGTATGGAGCTTGTGTTTCTATATATAAATGACAGCATATGGAAAGGGACGCCTGCAATTTAGTACATATTCCTAGAAATAGTGAGACAGTTTATTCCTTACAAAATGGGTATTATCTGCTTCATCTAACCCACTACATCTAACATCTAAAAACTTAAAGGAAATTTGAAGTTATAGTTCAAGAGTGTACTTTTGAAATTTAGCTTATTAATACTTGCCTTTAAACATGACTAAACATGAATGAACTAACCCCGTTAGTTCAATAATAATCTCCCTGAAATGGTAAATAATCTCCCTGAAATGGTAAATAATCTCCCCGAAATGAAGGAGAACTCAGTTCGATTCCTGGGTTGGAAGTTCCCCTGGAGGAGGGCCTGAAGGGGAAAGAAGTATGTAGATACTTCCTTCATCCCTCCAAAAGGAAGGAATATTATATATCATACATATATGATATGTAATATATAAACTTTAATATACTATACTTACATAATATATAGCAATATATAACATGTAATATATAATAACATTAATTATAATTATAACATAACACATAATAATATATATTATACATAATATGCATATGATATATAATAAATAATAATTAGAATAATTACTTAGAATGTAATATATTCTAATGTTAGTAATATTGCAGAAGAAGAAAAGCAACGGAGGATTCTCTCACTCCCTCCCTGGTTTCTTCCATAGGGTGAGGATAGGACTGGGTCCAGGCATCAGGCCAGAGGGGTATCTTAGGTGGTCTGCCCACCCCCTTGGTGGTGGTGTGTGCAACAGGCACGTGTAATCCCCTGCTGTTTCTCCCAGGTCCTCGGAGGAGTCCATTTGGTTTGTGGTCTTTTTGTATCATACCCATTAATAATCCCCTTGCATTTTGTTGCTAGAGCAGGTGTTTGCAACTGCAAGCACTGCAGCGAAGGGCCCCAGGTTATAGTCTGTGTCAGTGTTAAAGGAGAGAACATTTTTTAAAAAGATAGAAGCAAACTAATGTTCACTTCAAAACTATAAAATAAAATCCGGCAGTATATTTTCATTAGGGAGTTCTTGTGCTCCATGCTTCATTTTAGTAATGAAGAGATGAGTTGCCATCTGGCAATTTCAAGTGTATGGAGCTTGTGTTTCTATATATAAATGACAGCATATGGAAAGGGACGCCTGCAATTTAGTACATATTCCTAGAAATAGTGAGACAGTTTATTCCTTACAAAATGGGTATTATCTGCTTCATCTAACCCACTACATCTAACATCTAAAAACTTAAAGGAAATTTGAAGTTATAGTTCAAGAGTGTACTTTTGAAATTTAGCTTATTAATACTTGCCTTTAAACATGACTAAACATGAATGAACTAACCCCGTTAGTTCAATAATAATCTCCCTGAAATGGTAAATAATCTCCCTGAAATGGTAAATAATCTCCCTGAAATGAAGGAGAACTCAGTTCGATTCCTGGGTTGGAAGTTCCCCTGGAGGAGGGCCTGAAGGGGAAAGAAGTATGTAGATACTTCCTTCATCCCTCCAAAAGGAAGGAATATTATATATCATACATATATGATATGTAATATATAAACTTTAATATACTATACTTACATAATATATAGCAATATATAACATGTAATATATAATAACATTAATTATAATTATAACATAACACATAATAATATATATTATACATAATATGCATATGATATATAATAAATAATAATTAGAATAATTACTTAGAATGTAATATATTCTAATGTTAGTAATATTAATATAATGTATAATGTATATTATGTATGATATATAATGCACATATGTCATATATTACATAACATATGATATATATTATATAATTATATGTATATTATATATTATATTGTATCATGTTATATTAATTATATAGTCATATATTATGCATTATATATATAATTATCTGTATTTAAATATATAACATATATTTAATATTATATATTATGCAATGTAGAGAGTCACATATAATGTATGTTATATATATATCACTATATATTAATAATGTATAATCATGAATATTATTATATATTCATATGTAAAATAGCATAATGATTTGATATTTACTATATGAGATATAATGTATATGTTATATGTACAATAAATGACATATACATTATATATATTATATATTATATATATGATTATATATAGTTTCTATGTGTATTATATATCATATATAGTAATATACATGTAATATATATGATTATGTGTATATGTTATTATATTTATTATGTTATGCATATGTAATCATATATAATTATTCTAACTATATCTTATATGTTGTATTCTATAATTATATGTATTATATACCATATATAATTATATATCTTATTATATAATTATATCATAATTATAATGTGTGTATAATTATAATGTGTATATAATTATAATGTGTGTATATTTAATATTATATTAATATTAACATATTAATATAACATATTCTATGTATTATATATAATACACACATTACATACTATATATATTTATTACATATAACATATATAGTATAATATTACATACTTATATTCGTATAATATAATTATACAATTATAATGCACATCTAATTAATATTATGATATTAAAATTAGCATGTTAATATAATGTATATTCTATGGTATATAGTATATATATACACCATATATATTGATTATGTATGACATATTATATAATATATAAAATGTGTTACATATAATAATATATCTGAGGTATATGAAATACATTTATAATATATACAATAGATATAATATCAACTATATATATATATTATATATTATATTAAATATAAATCATATATAACACATATAATGTATATAATATGTGTAATATATATTATGTATCTTATTTATGTATTATATACATGTATAATTTATATATATATTACATATACAATATATGTGATACATTTGTAATACATATATGATGCATATGTATGACATATACATAATACACAGTAATAACATATGCATAATACACATTATGCATAGGGCATATGTAGATTATATGTAATATAATATATAATATAGATTATATAAGATATATATCACATATTTATTATATATAAATATGATATAATTATATCATTATATAATGTATGAAAATATGCAATATCATAATGTGATTATATAATATAATATAGTATTAATATTATATTAACTACCATTATATAGCTATGTCATATTTGATTAATATAGCATACCCATTATATTTTGTTATTTATAACATATAATATATATTACCTACATTAATACATATTATATAATATATACCATATATTTTATATACAATTTATAATATATCTGTTAAATATATATAATACACAGTAATAACATATGCATAATACACATTATGCATAGGGCATATGTAGATTATATGTAATATAATATATAATATAGATTATATAAGATATATATCACATATTTATTATATATAAATATGATATAATTATATCATTATATAATGTATGAAAATATGCAATATCATAATGTGATTATATAATATAATATAGTATTAATATTATATTAACTACCATTATATAGCTATGTCATATTTGATTAATATAGCATACCCATGATATTTTGTTATTTATAACATATAATATATATTACCTACATTAATACATATTATATAATATATACCATATATTTTATATGCAATTTATAATATATCTGTTAAATATATATAATACATAATATATAATATTATTATAATACATATAATAATATTATATTATATCAATATAAGATACCATATGTAATATATAGTATATTTTTATATAAAATATATGTTACATATTAATATATTATATATATTATATACATAATATGTATTATATAATCTATATATTATATATCTATATAAACTTCCCAGTTTGTTCAGACAATTAGGACTTTGCCTGCAATGCAGTAGACCTGTCTACCTACTCCGGTGTTCTTGCCTAGAGGACCTCTATATGGACAGATGGGAGAGATCTTGGTGAGCTTCGGTCCATGGGGTCACAGAGTCAGATATGACTGAACGACTCAGCAAACATGAATGTAGCTGAATAACAACAACAAAAAAATTCCAATCAAAATTGGGTAGAAAACCAAAAGAGAAATTTCTTCCAACACATACAGATGGTCAACAAACACCTCCAAAGTTGTCCAATATCAGTAAATATTAGAGAAATTCAAATCAAAACTACATTATCACCTCACATCACTCAGAATAGCCTTCATAAAAAATTCTATAAATGCTGGCGAGCCTGTGGAGAAAACAAAACCCTCATGGACTGTTGCTAAGAGTGTAAGTGGATATAGTCACAATGGAAAACAGTACAGAAGTTTCTTAAAAAGCTAAAAATAGAACTATCATGTGACTCAGCACCCAACCTATTATAATATATCCAATAAAACCATAATTCAAAAGGCTACATGCATCCCAATGTTCAAAGTAGCTCTGTTTACAGTACTGTTAACAGTAGGCAGGACATGAAAGCAACCCCAGTGTCCACTGACAGAGAAATGGATAACAGGAAGTTGTATATGTATATTCAATGGAATAGTACTCGACTATTAAAAGTAATGAAACGGGGTCATTTGTAGAGATGTGGATGGATGCAGAGTCTGTCATACAGAGTGAAGTCAGAAAGAGAAAAACAAATATTGTATATTAACACATATGTATGGAATTAGAAAAATTGTATAAGTGAACCTATTTGCAAAGCAGAAATAGACACACAGATACAGAGAACAAATGTATAGATAGCAAGGAAGAAAGGGCAGTGGAAGGCATTAGGAGATCAAGATTGGTAAATGTACACTACTCATAAATTTATAATATAGATAACTAATGAGAACATGAGCTTCCCAGGTGACTCAGTGGGTAAAGAATACACTTGTAATGCAGAAGACGCAGGGGATTTGAGTTCAATCCCAGGGTTGGGAAGATGCCCTGGAGAAGCAATGGCAACCCACTCCAGTATTCTTTCCTAGAGAATCCTATGGACAGAGCAGCTTGGCAGGCTCCATTCTATTTCTGTTCCAGAAGGACACAACTGAAGCAACTGAGTGAGCATGCATGCAATTAGAATGCACTATATATAGCCCAGGGACCTCTACTTAATGTACTGTGGTGGTCTGAATGCCATTTTAGAATATGGACAGATGGGAGAGATCTTGGTGAGCTTCGGTCCATGGGGTCACAGAGTCAGATATGACTGAACGACTCAGCAAACATGAATGTAGCTGAATAACAACAACAACAAAAAAATTCCAATCAAAATTGGGTAGAAAACCAAAAGAGAAATTTCTTCCAACACATACAGATGGTCAACAAACACCTCCAAAGTTGTCCAATATCAGTAAATATTAGAGAAATTCAAATCAAAACTACATTATCACCTCACATCACTCAGAATAGCCTTCATAAAAAATTCTATAAATGCTGGCGAGCCTGTGGAGAAAACAAAACCCTCATGGACTGTTGCTAAGAGTGTAAGTGGATATAGTCACAATGGAAAACAGTACAGAAGTTTCTTAAAAAGCTAAAAATAGAACTATCATGTGACTCAGCACCCAACCTATTATAATATATCCAATAAAACCATAATTCAAAAGGCTACATGCATCCCAATGTTCAAAGTAGCTCTGTTTACAGTACTGTTAACAGTAGGCAGGACATGAAAGCAACCCCAGTGTCCACTGACAGAGAAATGGATAACAGGAAGTTGTATATGTATATTCAATGGAATAGTACTCGACTATTAAAAGTAATGAAACGGGGTCATTTGTAGAGATGTGGATGGATGCAGAGTCTGTCATACAGAGTGAAGTCAGAAAGAGAAAAACAAATATTGTATATTAACACATATGTATGGAATTAGAAAAATTGTATAAGTGAACCTATTTGCAAAGCAGAAATAGACACACAGATACAGAGAACAAATGTATAGATAGCAAGGAAGAAAGGGCAGTGGAAGGCATTAGGAGATCAAGATTGGTAAATGTACACTACTCATAAATTTATAATATAGATAACTAATGAGAACATGAGCTTCCCAGGTGACTCAGTGGGTAAAGAATACACTTGTAATGCAGAAGACGCAGGGGATTTGAGTTCAATCCCAGGGTTGGGAAGATGCCCTGGAGAAGCAATGGCAACCCACTCCAGTATTCTTTCCTAGAGAATCCTATGGACAGAGCAGCTTGGCAGGCTCCATTCTATTTCTGTTCCAGAAGGACACAACTGAAGCAACTGAGTGAGCATGCATGCAATTAGAATGCACTATATATAGCCCAGGGACCTCTACTTAATGTACTGTGGTGGTCTGAATGCCAAAGAAGTCCATAAGGAAGAGTATATATATGTGTGTATGTATGCACACACACACACACACACACACACACACACACACACATACATATACAAATATATGATACACACACACACACATATATGTATGGGTGTGTATATATATATATATATATATATATATATATATCATATATATGTATAATCCTTGGTGGTTCAGATGGTAAAGAATGTACCTGCAATGCAGGAGACCCCAGTTCGATCCTTTGCAAAGGAAATAGCTACCCACTCAAGTATTCTTGCCTGTAGAATTCCATGGACAGAGGAGCCTGTTGGGCTACAGTCCATGGGATCACAAAGAGTCAGATACAACTGAGCGAATTCACTCACTTCTTTACCTATGGTGGATCAGACTCATATATATCCACAGTGGACATCCATCTAATTTAAAGAAAAAAAAAGAGTCAGGTACAACTGAGCGACATTCACTCACATATACATATATATGACTGATTTATGTTGCTGTACAGCATAAACTAGAACAACATCATAAAGCAACTATACTCCAATAAAAATTAAATAAATAAATTTGTATGTATTTTTTACCTCTCCTGGATAAGACCTACTGATATTAAAATTTTGAAAGATATTATTATAGGAATATAAAGGGAATAGCAGATACAAACTTTAAATGGATTTAAAAATTATTTACAGGACAAAAGAAACATCATAAGCTATAGGAAAGAAATAATGTTGAGAGGATAAACCATTTACCCTGGGGAATAAAAAAATGTATAGACAGCAAGGAAGAAAGGGCAGTGGAAGGCATTAGGAGATCAAGATTGGTAAATGTACACTACTCATAAATTTATAATATAGATAACTAATGAGAACATGAGCTTCCCAGGTGACTCAGTGGGTAAAGAATACACTTGTAATGCAGAAGACGCAGGGGATTTGAGTTCAATCCCAGGGTTGGGAAGATGCCCTGGAGAAGCAATGGCAACCCACTCCAGTATTCTTTCCTAGAGAATCCTATGGACAGAGCAGCTTGGCAGGCTCCATTCTATTTCTGTTCCAGAAGGACACAACTGAAGCAACTGAGTGAGCATGCATGCAATTAGAATGCACTATATATAGCCCAGGGACCTCTACTTAATGTACTGTGGTGGTCTGAATGCCAAAGAAGTCCATAAGGAAGAGTATATATATGTGTGTATGTATGCACACACACACACACACACACACACACATACATATACAAATATATGATACACACACACACACATATATGTATGGGTGTGTATATATATATATATATATATATATATATATATATCATATATATGTATAATCCTTGGTGGTTCAGATGGTAAAGAATGTACCTGCAATGCAGGAGACCCCAGTTCGATCCTTTGCAAAGGAAATAGCTACCCACTCAAGTATTCTTGCCTGTAGAATTCCATGGACAGAGGAGCCTGTTGGGCTACAGTCCATGGGATCACAAAGAGTCAGATACAACTGAGCGAATTCACTCACTTCTTTACCTATGGTGGATCAGACTCATATATATCCACAGTGGACATCCATCTAATTTAAAGAAAAAAAAAGAGTCAGGTACAACTGAGCGACATTCACTCACATATACATATATATGACTGATTTATGTTGCTGTACAGCATAAACTAGAACAACATCATAAAGCAACTATACTCCAATAAAAATTAAATAAATAAATTTGTATGTATTTTTTACCTCTCCTGGATAAGACCTACTGATATTAAAATTTTGAAAGATATTATTATAGGAATATAAAGGGAATAGCAGATACAAACTTTAAATGGATTTTTAAAAGCAGAGACAGAGGTCGGGTGAATGATTTAACAGGACAAAAGAAACATCAACTAAGCTATAGGAAAAAGAAATAATGTTGAGAGGATAAACCATTTACCCTACAGAAGCCTAGGAAAATAAAAGCAAACCAAAAACCTTGACCTTAATATAGATAGACTGGATAAGACAAAGGATTGAAGAATATATTGAAATGTATGGAACATCCATTTCCCCTTTTAACTCCAAATGTAAGTGCCTATACACAGGCCAAATAATAGGGGTTCATTCTTTAGAGGAATTATACTAGAGGATGAAACTGAAAATTTGAATGGTTATATCTTTCCTTTCACCCCAGATTTGTTAATAGAACACTTATATCTTTCTTAGTCTACCAAATAATCTCCACAGTTCAGTAAGAAAATTTGAAAAAAGCATGATAATAGATATAACATAAGAAACAGTGGGGAAAAAATTTAACTTTGAAGGTAAGTAATGCAAAATTATATTCATTAAAAAAAAAGGCAATGATATGTATAATCCCAGGTTAGTCATATGTATATAACCAACCTCTCCTTTGTCCCTCCACATATCTGTACATATCTGCAAACATACACAAAGATAAATTCAAAATGGATTAAATACCTAAATGGAAGACCAGAAACCATCAAACTCTTAGAGGAGAATATTGGTAAAACACTCAAGAACATGAATGAAAGCAAGATCTTCCATGACCTGCCTACTAGAATAGTGGAACTAAAAGAAAATTTAACATATGGGACCTAATGAAACTTAAAAGCTTTTGTACAGCAAAACAAACTAGAAAAAGTGAACAGACAGCCCACAGAATGGGAGAAAATTATAGCAAATGAAATAACAGACAAAGAATTAATCTCCAAAACCTACAAACAACTCAGACAACTCAGCACTGGTACATATATACAAAGGAATGCTACACTGCTCTAAAAAGAAATGCAGAAGAATCAGTCCTAATGAGGTGGCTGAATCTAGAACCTATCATAAGAAGTGAAGTAAGTCAAAAAGAGAAGGACAAGTACAATATACTAACACATATATATGGAATCTAGTAGGATGGTAATGAAAAATACACAGTGAAGCGATGAAAAAACAGACATAGTAGACATATGGACATTGTGGAGAATAAACTGTGAGTGGGAGGTGCAAAGGAAGTAGCATGAAAACTTGTACTGTCATATGTGAAAAGGATAGCTATTGTCATTGTGCTGTGAGAAAGGGGGATCCTGCAGGGGTGCTGTGCAATGGCCTGGAGGAGTGAGAAGGGTGGGATATACACATGACTAATCTGAGATCATACGTATCTATAAACAACAAAACTCTGTCAAAATAAAAAAAATGAAATAAATAGAAAATTAAAAAAAGAGAAAGACAAGTACAGTATACTAACATATACATATGGAATGTAGTAAGAGGGTAATGATAGCATATGAAGTGAAGTGATGGAAAAACTAACACAGAGAACAGACATATGGACATTGTGTGAAATGAGCAATGGGTGGAAGGCATAGAGGGAGTAACATGGAAACCTATACTATCATATGTGAAAAAGATAGCTATTGTCCCTGCCCTGCGGGAATAGGAGATCCTGCAAGGGTGCGGTGCACCAGCCTGGAAGCGTGGGATGCGGGGGACTGGGAGTGGGGAGGGGACCAAGGATATGCATATGACTCATCTGGGAACATACATATCTATGAACAACAAAACTCTATAAAAATTTAAAAAAATAAATAAAAGAAAAGCTCTGTAAAAGCAAAAACTAAAATAATTATTAAAAACTGAAAAAAGGGCTTCCCTGGTGGTCCAGTGGGTAAGGACACCGCTTTGCAGTGCAAGGGGTGCCGGTTCGATCCCTGGCCTGGGAAGATCCCACGTGTCATGGAGTGGCTGGACCAATGTGTCCAATTACCGAGCCGGAGCTCTGGAGCGCATGCGCCCAGAGCCAGTGCTCTGCGACAACAGAGGCCACTGCGATGGGAGGCCCACACGGGCCAAAGAGTAAAGATGAATGAAAATGGACAAATGAAAGACAAATAGAAGTGGCCCGCCTGCTCCCCTCCCTCCCCACCCCACCCCCACCAAAATAAATAAAAATAAATAAATAAACCTTTAAAAACTAAAAAAAATATTAAAAAGGCAATGACAAAATTCTGTATGAAAGGGCATGTGACTGTAAAAGAAATTATTTGAAATTACAAATATGGTAGCTTATTTCCAGAACATATATTAAAAACTAGGTTAGAAAAATGCATATGGATCTATATTCAACATTTTGAAATAGTTTATAAAGGAAGTAGCATGAAAACTTGTACTGTCATATGTGAAAAGGATAGCTATTGTCATTGTGCTGTGAGAAAGGGGGATCCTGCAGGGGTGCTGTGCAATGGCCTGGAGGAGTGAGAAGGGTGGGATATACACATGACTAATCTGAGATCATACGTATCTATAAACAACAAAACTCTGTCAAAATAAAAAAAATGAAATAAATAGAAAATTAAAAAAAGAGAAAGACAAGTACAGTATACTAACATATACATATGGAATGTAGTAAGAGGGTAATGATAGCATATGAAGTGAAGTGATGGAAAAACTAACACAGAGAACAGACATATGGACATTGTGTGAAATGAGCAATGGGTGGAAGGCATAGAGGGAGTAACATGGAAACCTATACTATCATATGTGAAAAAGATAGCTATTGTCCCTGCCCTGCGGGAATAGGAGATCCTGCAAGGGTGCGGTGCACCAGCCTGGAAGCGTGGGATGCGGGGGACTGGGAGTGGGGAGGGGACCAAGGATATGCATATGACTCATCTGGGAACATACATATCTATGAACAACAAAACTCTATAAAAATTTAAAAAAATAAATAAAAGAAAAGCTCTGTAAAAGCAAAAACTAAAATAATTATTAAAAACTGAAAAAAGGGCTTCCCTGGTGGTCCAGTGGGTAAGGACACCGCTTTGCAGTGCAAGGGGTGCCGGTTCGATCCCTGGCCTGGGAAGATCCCACGTGTCGCGGAGTGGCTGGACCAATGTGTCCAATTACCGAGCCGGAGCTCTGGAGCGCATGCGCCCAGAGCCAGTGCTCTGCGACAACAGAGGCCACTGCGATGGGAGGCCCACACGGGCCAAAGAGTAAAGATGAATGAAAATGGACAAATGAAAGACAAATAGAAGTGGCCCGCCTGCTCCCCTCCCTCCCCACCCCACCCCCACCAAAATAAATAAAAATAAATAAATAAACCTTTAAAAACTAAAAAAAATATTAAAAAGGCAATGACAAAATTCTGTATGAAAGGGCATGTGACTGTAAAAGAAATTATTTGAAATTACAAATATGGTAGCTTATTTCCAGAACATATATTAAAAACTAGGTTAGAAAAATGCATATGGATCTATATTCAACATTTTGAAATAGTTTATAAGGGAAAAGAATCTTAAAAACAATATGTATATATATATATATGTATTATTGTATATATTATAGGAATTTAAACTATATCTCTCTATATTTATATAGTGGAGAAGGAGATGATCCAGCATTCTTGCCTGGAAAATCCCAAAGACAGAGGAGCCTGGTGGGCTCCTGTCCACGAAGTTGCAAAGAATCAGATATGACTGAGCGACTAAGAACATATTTATTTGTAACTGAATCATTTTTCTTTATACCTGAAACTAAGACAACATTGTAAATCAGCTACATTTCAATTTAAAAAAAAAAAAAAAGGAAAATAAAGTAAAAGAAAATCACTCAGAGAAACAAAAAGTGAAAGAGGTTGCAACGGGGAAAAAGTATTGAGAACATTAATCTGGAGGATCCAACATTTCTATTCTAGCAATTTCAGACAGAGGAAACACTGGGGAAACATTTTAAACAACATACAAGATTTTAGATTGTTCCTCAATGAAAGTGTTTCCAGATAAAAGTATGTATCAAATGCCCAGGAGAGTGAATTAAAGTAGAGTTACTCTAAGGATGCAATATTCCACAATTCAGAACATGAGAGATAACAGCCAAGAGGGTTAAAATCAGAAACAAAAATTACAAGTACATATTAGTGGAACTCAGAATGACACTAATCTTTTTCCCAATAATACTGAAAAGTCAAACAATTATAATGATATTATTAAGGAAATGTATTTCAAGTGAGAAATCTATTTCTATCCAGACTACCAATCTAGTGTGAGGAGAAAATTATACAACATGACTAAAAGAATTACTCCCTATACTTCATCTCCAGGCGGACTACTGTAAAATGTCAGATCAACATCATAGTTTTATTTTGGGATAATACCACATCCTACTCTGTGAAAAGTCTTAACTTCATCCTTTTTCTCTATCCAATTGTTTAATTACTCATTCTGCACTGACAACTTATTTTAAATGGCTTTGACTCCATAGGCAAATTTGACTCAGACTTTGTGTTTCCAGGATTATTCAGTAAAGAAAGTGCTTAGATCAGTCACCTAGAGAAATTCTTTATTCAAGGCGGATCAGACTCGCATATATTCACAGTGGACGTCCATCCAATTTAAAGAAAAAAAAAAAAGTGCCACTTAAATCAAAGTACCCTTATCGTGATTCCAGGATCACTGGAGTCTTCAGACAAAAATGTAATTTTAACTATGACTTACAATAACACTGATATTACAGTCAGCCTTATAATAATGCAATTCTTTATAAGTTAATAAATTAAAATACTTGTTTATAAATATGTGAATAAAGACAAACTCTTATGAACCACTAGTAATTTTTCCAACTATTATTTTCTCAATTTTTACTTTAACATTTTTTAAATACTTTAAACTTAGTGAGTTTACATTTTAATTCTCCACTACTAACTCCATAGGTTGTATCAACCAGACTGTGTTAAGTTGAATAGTTTACTTTTAGAGACCTAAATTAGCTCCTAGAGTCAAATACACCCAATTCCTTTTTCAAAGTAAGTTTCAGGTGTACAGCCTTAATATTCAACAGATGCGCATACTACAAAGTTACCCCCATCACAACTCCATCATACATTTCGTCTCCTTCACCCACTTTGCTCAGCTGCCAAATCTCTTGCTATCTGGTGATCACTGATTGACTCAATGTGTCCATAAATGTTCATTTTTTTTTGTTTCACTTATGAGTGAAATAATGGTGTTTTTCTTTCTCTGACTTATTTCATCTGATATAATACCCACAAAATCCATCCCTTTTTTCCAAATAGCAGAATTTTACTCTTGTGATGGCTGAATAGTATTCCATTTTCTGTATTTTAACCAAACTTTCTTTAATTGTTCATCCCTTAATGGGTGCTATTGTTTTTTCCCATATTTTGACCACTCCAAATAATACTATATTAGTGTTTTTGAGTGTTTAAAGAAGTAAGATAGCTGGGTCATGTGGTAGGCCTGAATGTAAGACTTAAATCCACAAAATTCCTAGAAGAAAGCATAGAGGGTAATCTCATAAGCATTCGTCTTAGCAAAGATTTTGTGGATCTGACTACAAAGGCAAGTAAAACAAAAGCAAAAATAAGCAAATAGGACAGTATCAAACTAAAAAAAAGGAACAAACCTTCCTCTAAGCAAAGGAAAACAGTATAAAAATGCAAAATCAGCCTACTGAATGGGAGAAGATATTTCCAAATGATGAATCAGATAAAAGGTTAATATCCAAAGTATACAGTAAACTCAAATTCAACAACAAAAATCAAACAATTCACATAAAACATAGGCAGATGATCTGAATAGACTTTTTTCCAAAGAAAACACACAGATGATCCATAGGTACATGAGAAGACGTTCAATACCACTAATTATTGGGGAAATGCAAATCAAATCCACAATGAGATACACCTCATACCTGTTTGAATGGCTATTTTCACAGTGAAAAGAAATGAGAAATGGTAGCAAAGATAGGTAGAGAAGAGAATCCTGGTACAGGGTTGGTGGGAATGCCAACTGGTGCAGCCATATGGGAAACAGTATGGAATTTCCTCAAACAAATTAAGAACTACTGGGAGGTAAATCAACACGGCAGAGTAGTAGGAGTTCCGTTTCTCCCATGAATACATCAACATTTACATGTGCAATGACTGTCACAGGTAATCAGCTGAGCACTGGCAGAAGACCTCAGATTTCTAAAAGGTCAAGAAAATTTCCATCTAACTGCACAGGAAACAAGAAAGAAGTTAGGACTGGGCTGGCACCCCTGGAAGAGAGCTGTGAAAGAGAAAATGTTCTCTCACTGTGGGAAGTCCCTGGAGCAGCAAGGGAGATTGGCCAGGACTGAGGGGAAGCTTTAGCGCCACCGAAGGAAGCACAGCCCCCAGTTTGCGGCTGCCAACATGGAGAGAAACCTGGACACACAGTCAGTGCTGCCACTCTGCACTCTCCAGCCTGAGACACACGCCTGGCTGGTCTTAGAGGCCAGGGGCCATTGTCTGGAGGGTGCATGGAAGGAGGGGCAGGATCCTCCAGTGCACCATTTTCTATTAGTGTTTTTGAGTGTTTAAAGAAGTAAGATAGCTGGGTCATGTGGTAGGCCTGAATGTAAGACTTAAATCCACAAAATTCCTAGAAGAAAGCATAGAGGGTAATCTCATAAGCATTCGTCTTAGCAAAGATTTTGTGGATCTGACTACAAAGGCAAGTAAAACAAAAGCAAAAATAAGCAAATAGGACAGTATCAAACTAAAAAAAAGGAACAAACCTTCCTCTAAGCAAAGGAAAACAGTATAAAAATGCAAAATCAGCCTACTGAATGGGAGAAGATATTTCCAAATGATGAATCAGATAAAAGGTTAATATCCAAAGTATACAGTAAACTCAAATTCAACAACAAAAATCAAACAATTCACATAAAACATAGGCAGATGATCTGAATAGACTTTTTTCCAAAGAAAACACACAGATGATCCATAGGTACATGAGAAGACGTTCAATACCACTAATTATTGGGGAAATGCAAATCAAATCCACAATGAGATACACCTCATACCTGTTTGAATGGCTATTTTCACAGTGAAAAGAAATGAGAAATGGTAGCAAAGATAGGTAGAGAAGAGAATCCTGGTACAGGGTTGGTGGGAATGCCAACTGGTGCAGCCATATGGGAAACAGTATGGAATTTCCTCAAACAAATTAAGAACTACTGGGAGGTAAATCAACACGGCAGAGTAGTAGGAGTTCCGTTTCTCCCATGAATACATCAACATTTACATGTGCAATGACTGTCACAGGTAATCAGCTGAGCACTGGCAGAAGACCTCAGATTTCTAAAAGGTCAAGAAAATTTCCATCTAACTGCACAGGAAACAAGAAAGAAGTTAGGACTGGGCTGGCACCCCTGGAAGAGAGCTGTGAAAGAGAAAATGTTCTCTCACTGTGGGAAGTCCCTGGAGCAGCAAGGGAGATTGGCCAGGACTGAGGGGAAGCTTTAGCGCCACCGAAGGAAGCACAGCCCCCAGTTTGCGGCTGCCAACATGGAGAGAAACCTGGACACACAGTCAGTGCTGCCACTCTGCACTCTCCAGCCTGAGACACACGCCTGGCTGGTCTTAGAGGCCAGGGGCCATTGTCTGGAGGGTGCATGGAAGGAGGGGCAGGATCCTCCAGTGCACCATTTTTCTATTAACTTTTAAAAATTAATGTATTTTAATTGGAGCATAACTGCTTTACAATATTGTGATGGTTTTGTCATACGCCAATAAAAATCCACCACAGGTATACATGTGTCCCCCTATCCTGGGCCCTTCGCCGGTGTCCCTCCTCACCCTATCCCTCTGGGTTGTCCCAGAGCACCAACTTTGGGTGCCCTGCTTCAGGCATCAAACTTGCACTGGTCATCTGTTTTACATACTTAATGTACATGTTTCAATGTTATTCTCTCAAATCATCTCACCCTGGCCTTCTCCCACTGAGTCCAAAATTCTGTTCTTTACAGCTGTGCCTCTGTGGCTGCCCTGCATGTAGGACACTGAAGCCTTTTTCCTTGTGCTGATTCTCAGACAACCGGACACACCTCCATGAGCTTGGGCAGCAGGTGCAAGCTAATGCCATGAACTCCAGGAGCAGTCATGAGCCACTGCCACTGTGGGCTTCAGGGGTGTGCACAAGTTGCCACCACCACCAAGAACTCTGGAAGTAGGCACCAGCTACCACATCTGCACACCTCCTACTGAAGGGAAAAATGCCCAATACATACCAAGAAAAAAGGCAGGAGGCATTCATGCTAAGAACTGGCATTAGGACCGAAAATATGGTTGAAAACTTCCCAAAACTAAAGAAAGGACTCAGAAATCCAGGTACAGAAAGCACAGAGGATCACAAATAAGACAAATTCAAACAGACCTACACTAAGATATATAATTAAAATGGAAAAAGTTTAAGAAAATTTCCATCTAACTGCACAGGAAACAAGAAAGAAGTTAGGACTGGGCTGGCACCCCTGGAAGAGAGCTGTGAAAGAGAAAATGTTCTCTCACTGTGGGAAGTCCCTGGAGCAGCAAGGGAGATTGGCCAGGACTGAGGGGAAGCTTTAGCGCCACCGAAGGAAGCACAGCCCCCAGTTTGCGGCTGCCAACATGGAGAGAAACCTGGACACACAGTCAGTGCTGCCACTCTGCACTCTCCAGCCTGAGACACACGCCTGGCTGGTCTTAGAGGCCAGGGGCCATTGTCTGGAGGGTGCATGGAAGGAGGGGCAGGATCCTCCAGTGCACCATTTTTCTATTAACTTTTAAAAATTAATGTATTTTAATTGGAGCATAACTGCTTTACAATATTGTGATGGTTTTGTCATACGCCAATAAAAATCCACCACAGGTATACATGTGTCCCCCTATCCTGGGCCCTTCGCCGGTGTCCCTCCTCACCCTATCCCTCTGGGTTGTCCCAGAGCACCAACTTTGGGTGCCCTGCTTCAGGCATCAAACTTGCACTGGTCATCTGTTTTACATACTTAATGTACATGTTTCAATGTTATTCTCTCAAATCATCTCACCCTGGCCTTCTCCCACTGAGTCCAAAATTCTGTTCTTTACAGCTGTGCCTCTGTGGCTGCCCTGCATGTAGGACACTGAAGCCTTTTTCCTTGTGCTGATTCTCAGACAACCGGACACACCTCCATGAGCTTGGGCAGCAGGTGCAAGCTAATGCCATGAACTCCAGGAGCAGTCATGAGCCACTGCCACTGTGGGCTTCAGGGGTGTGCACAAGTTGCCACCACCACCAAGAACTCTGGAAGTAGGCACCAGCTACCACATCTGCACACCTCCTACTGAAGGGAAAAATGCCCAATACATACCAAGAAAAAAGGCAGGAGGCATTCATGCTAAGAACTGGCATTAGGACCGAAAATATGGTTGAAAACTTCCCAAAACTAAAGAAAGGACTCAGAAATCCAGGTACAGAAAGCACAGAGGATCACAAATAAGACAAATTCAAACAGACCTACACTAAGATATATAATTAAAATGGAAAAAGTTTAAGAAGGATTCCAAAGGTAACTAGAAGAAAGCAATGAGTTAATTAGAAGGTAACTTTCATAAGACATCAGCTGATTTCTCCACAGAAATGTTGCAGGCCAGAAGAAAGTAGCAAAATATACTCAAAATCCTAAAAGAAAAAAATATGCAATCTAGAATACTCTAAATAGAAAGATTATTATTTAGAACAGAAGCAGAGATAAAAAGAATTTCTCAGATAAGCAGAAACTAAAAGAATATAGCAATATTAAACCTATCTTAAAATAAATATTGACAGGTTTTCTATAAATAGAAAAGAAGCAAGAATCTACAGGAAATGTAAAATCATAACTGGAAATTAAATCACTTAAATAACCCTGCAAATAGATCTTTAAAAATAAAAATATTTTAATGAAAACAATGATAACCACAATGAACAGCAAAAGGACAAACATGAAAATGTAAAAGAGGACATCAGAATTATAAAATGTAGGGAAGGAAAGTGGAAAAACTACTATTTAAATACTTTTTTCAGAATGTACTTATGATTATCAGTCTAAAGCAGGTAGATTTAGAAGGAGATTAGAATACTTGAAAAACTGGGTAATCAGAAACCTGAAACATAAAATACATTCACAGAAACCACAAAAAAGAAGACACAAAGTAAAAGGAAACCATCAAACCACAAAAAAGAAAGAAAGAAACAAAGAAAGAAACACTGAATCAACAGGAAAACAAGATTTAAAATATATATATATATATTTATATATATTATTTATATGTACAATTTATATAATTGTCTATATATATATATAAACAATTACCTTAAATGTAAATAGACTAATTTTCTAAGTCTCCTGTAAATGTGTTAGTATACTTTAGGGCTTCCCTAGTGGCACAGTGGGCAAAGAGTCCACCTTGCAGTGCAAGGGTCACCGATTGGTTCAATCCCTGACCTGGGAAGATCCCATGTGCCATTGAGTGACTGGACCAGTGTGTCCAATTACCAAGCCAGCACTTTGGAGCACATGCACCCAGAGCCAGTGCTCTGCAGTGAGAGAGGCCACTGCAATGGGAGGTCCATACAGGCCAAAGAATAAAAAGGATGGATGAAAATAAATGTAAATAAAAGATGGAGAAAAAGTGTGTTAGCATACTTTAAAAAATAACAAAAATTACATATCAATGGGATAAATGCTCTAATCAAAATATACAAAGCAGTAGATTAGACTTTTTTTAAAAAAAGCCTAAAATATACTTCATACAGAGACCCACTTTAGGGCAAAGGACATACACAGATTCAAAGTATGGGAATAGGAAAAGGTATTTCATGCAAACACAAATGACAAAGAATGACTAGAAAGCAGAAGTTATGATACTCATATCAAACAAAATAGACTTTAAAATGATGGCCATACAGCAAGGCAAAGAAGACATTATACAGTGATAAAATGATCAATACAAGAAGAGGATTTTATACTAGTTAACATATATGCCCTAATAGAGGCACCCAAATACAGACTAAAAAAAGGAAAAGAGGAATTTTATACTAGTTAAATACTTTTTCAGAATGTACTTATGATTATCAGTCTAAAGCAGGTAGATTTAGAAGGAGATTAGAATACTTGAAAAACTGGGTAATCAGAAACCTGAAACATAAAATACATTCACAGAAACCACAAAAAAGAAGACACAAAGTAAAAGGAAACCATCAAACCACAAAAAAGAAAGAAAGAAACAAAGAAAGAAACACTGAATCAACAGGAAAACAAGATTTAAAATATATATATATATATTTATATATATTATTTATATGTACAATTTATATAATTGTCTATATATATATATAAACAATTACCTTAAATGTAAATAGACTAATTTTCTAAGTCTCCTGTAAATGTGTTAGTATACTTTAGGGCTTCCCTAGTGGCACAGTGGGCAAAGAGTCCACCTTGCAGTGCAAGGGTCACCGATTGGTTCAATCCCTGACCTGGGAAGATCCCATGTGCCATTGAGTGACTGGACCAGTGTGTCCAATTACCAAGCCAGCACTTTGGAGCACATGCACCCAGAGCCAGTGCTCTGCAGTGAGAGAGGCCACTGCAATGGGAGGTCCATACAGGCCAAAGAATAAAAAGGATGGATGAAAATAAATGTAAATAAAAGATGGAGAAAAAGTGTGTTAGCATACTTTAAAAAATAACAAAAATTACATATCAATGGGATAAATGCTCTAATCAAAATATACAAAGCAGTAGATTAGACTTTTTTTAAAAAAAGCCTAAAATATACTTCATACAGAGACCCACTTTAGGGCAAAGGACATACACAGATTCAAAGTATGGGAATAGGAAAAGGTATTTCATGCAAACACAAATGACAAAGAATGACTAGAAAGCAGAAGTTATGATACTCATATCAAACAAAATAGACTTTAAAATGATGGCCATACAGCAAGGCAAAGAAGACATTATACAGTGATAAAATGATCAATACAAGAAGAGGATTTTATACTAGTTAACATATATGCCCCTAATAGAGGGGCACCCAAATACAGACTAAAAAGGAAAAAATTAACAGGAATATTATAGTAGTAGGAGATTTTAACATTCCACTCACATCAATGGGCAGATTTTCTAGACAGAAAATCAGGAAGACAAGAGAGACCCTAAATGATAAACTAGAACACAAATAAACTTAATTAATATTTTCAGGATGTTATGATCAAAAAGTCCCAGAATATACATTTTCTTCAATTGCACATGAAATATTCACTAGGCTTGACCACATACTAGGGAACAAAACAACCCTCAGGAAATTTAAGATTATAGACATTGTCTCAAGCACTCTTTCCAGACCATAATGACATGAAACTAAAAATCAAGCACAGAAAAAGAAATGAGGGTAAAAAAGATTATATGGATATTAAAGAACATACTACTAAAACAAATGCATCCATGATAAAATCAAAGAGGAAATTTAAAAATACCTTGAGGCAAATGACAGTGAAAACACAAGCATATAACATCTATCGGATACAGAGCAAGCAGTTCTTAGAGAGACGTTTATAGTGACTCAGACTTTATTCAAAAAACAAACAAACAAAATCTAAAACAACCTATCACTTAGAAGAATTAGGGGCAAAAAAAAATGAAAATTCAGCAGAAAGGAAATAATACAGATCACAGAGGAAAGAGAGATTTTAAAAATTAAAGAAAAAAAATCAATAAAATCAAGAACTGGTTCTTTGAAAGGATAAACAACATTGATAAACATCTGGCTAGGCTCACCAAGAATAGAACCCAAATAAACAATATAAGAAATGAAAAAGGAAACATAATAGCAAATATTGCAGAAATAGACAGCCTAGAAGAAATGGACAAGTTTAAAACACACAGCCTAACGAATCAAAAAAAAGAAAACCCTAGCCCTCAAGAATTCAAAGTATGGGAATAGGAAAAGGTATTTCATGCAAACACAAATGACAAAGAATGACTAGAAAGCAGAAGTTATGATACTCATATCAAACAAAATAGACTTTAAAATGATGGCCATACAGCAAGGCAAAGAAGACATTATACAGTGATAAAATGATCAATACAAGAAGAGGATTTTATACTAGTTAACATATATGCCCCTAATAGAGGGGCACCCAAATACAGACTAAAAAGGAAAAAATTAACAGGAATATTATAGTAGTAGGAGATTTTAACATTCCACTCACATCAATGGGCAGATTTTCTAGACAGAAAATCAGGAAGACAAGAGAGACCCTAAATGATAAACTAGAACACAAATAAACTTAATTAATATTTTCAGGATGTTATGATCAAAAAGTCCCAGAATATACATTTTCTTCAATTGCACATGAAATATTCACTAGGCTTGACCACATACTAGGGAACAAAACAACCCTCAGGAAATTTAAGATTATAGACATTGTCTCAAGCACTCTTTCCAGACCATAATGACATGAAACTAAAAATCAAGCACAGAAAAAGAAATGAGGGTAAAAAAGATTATATGGATATTAAAGAACATACTACTAAAACAAATGCATCCATGATAAAATCAAAGAGGAAATTTAAAAATACCTTGAGGCAAATGACAGTGAAAACACAAGCATATAACATCTATCGGATACAGAGCAAGCAGTTCTTAGAGAGACGTTTATAGTGACTCAGACTTTATTCAAAAAACAAACAAACAAAATCTAAAACAACCTATCACTTAGAAGAATTAGGGGCAAAAAAAAATGAAAATTCAGCAGAAAGGAAATAATACAGATCACAGAGGAAAGAGAGATTTTAAAAATTAAAGAAAAAAAATCAATAAAATCAAGAACTGGTTCTTTGAAAGGATAAACAACATTGATAAACATCTGGCTAGGCTCACCAAGAATAGAACCCAAATAAACAATATAAGAAATGAAAAAGGAAACATAATAGCAAATATTGCAGAAATAGACAGCCTAGAAGAAATGGACAAGTTTTTAAAAACACACAGCCTAACTGAATCAAGAAGAAATAGATAATTTGAACACATTAATCACCAGAAGTTAAATAGAATCTGCAATAACAATAATAAAATGCTCCTTACAAACAAAAGTCCAGGACCATGTGGCTTCACAGGCAAATTCTACAAAACATACAAAGAGGAACTTATACTGACCTTTCTCAAACTTTTCCAAGACATTGGAACACCCTCAACAATATTCTATGAAGCCACCATCTTGCTGATAACTAAAACCAGACAAAGACACCACTAAAAAAGAAAATTACAGCCCAACATCTTTAATGAATATAGATGTAAGGATTCTCAACAAAATATTAACAAACAAGTCTAATAGTACATTAAAAAGATCATACACCACAACCAAGTTGGATTTATCCTAAGTTCATAAGGATGTTTCAACATATGCAAATCAATGTCATACATCACATCATAAAAATACAAACACCACAAGATCATCTCAATTGACGCAGAAACAGCATTTGACAAAATTCAACATCCATTCATGATAACAACTCTTACTAAGTGAGTATCGAGGTAATACATCTCAATATAATAAAAACTATGACAAACTCACAGCCAATATAATCTTTAACAGTGAAGAGCTGAAGTCCTTCCTGCTAAAATCTGGAACAATCCAAGGTTGGTTACTCTCACCTCTTCTTTTCAACATAGTATTGGAAGTTCTAGCCACAGCCATCAGACAGGGCGAAGAAATAAATGGCATGGAAATTGGAAGGGAAGAGAAAAAATTGTCATTATATATGCAGATGACATGATACTATATGTAGAAGACTCTAAAGGTTCCACACAAAATTACTAGAAACCATAAATAAATTTAGTAAGGTAGCAGGATACAAGATTAAAATACAGAAATTGGTTGCATTTCTTTACAATAACAATGAAGTATCCAAAAAGGAAAGTTAAAAAAATTAAAATAAAATATTTAGGAATAAACCTGACCAGGAAGGTGAAATAGTTAAGCTGAGAATTATAAAACTTAAAAGAAATTGATAGTGATTCAAAGAAACAGAAAGACATCCCATACTCGTGGATTGGCAAAATGAATATTAAGATGGTGATACTACCCAAAGCAACCTATAGATGAATGCAGTCCCTATCAAATCACCCATGACATTTTTCATGGTAATGCAAATTTCATGGACTAGAATAATCCTAAAGTTTATATGGAACCATAAAAGAGTTAGAATTGCCAAAGCAATCTTGAGGAAAAAGGCCAAAGCAGGAGGCATACCCTCCCAGACTTTAGAAAACACTGCAAACTAAAACCAGACAAAGACACCACTAAAAAAGAAAATTACAGCCCAACATCTTTAATGAATATAGATGTAAGGATTCTCAACAAAATATTAACAAACAAGTCTAATAGTACATTAAAAAGATCATACACCACAACCAAGTTGGATTTATCCTAAGTTCATAAGGATGTTTCAACATATGCAAATCAATGTCATACATCACATCATAAAAATACAAACACCACAAGATCATCTCAATTGACGCAGAAACAGCATTTGACAAAATTCAACATCCATTCATGATAACAACTCTTACTAAGTGAGTATCGAGGTAATACATCTCAATATAATAAAAACTATGACAAACTCACAGCCAATATAATCTTTAACAGTGAAGAGCTGAAGTCCTTCCTGCTAAAATCTGGAACAATCCAAGGTTGGTTACTCTCACCTCTTCTTTTCAACATAGTATTGGAAGTTCTAGCCACAGCCATCAGACAGGGCGAAGAAATAAATGGCATGGAAATTGGAAGGGAAGAGAAAAAATTGTCATTATATATGCAGATGACATGATACTATATGTAGAAGACTCTAAAGGTTCCACACAAAATTACTAGAAACCATAAATAAATTTAGTAAGGTAGCAGGATACAAGATTAAAATACAGAAATTGGTTGCATTTCTTTACAATAACAATGAAGTATCCAAAAAGGAAAGTTAAAAAAATTAAAATAAAATATTTAGGAATAAACCTGACCAGGAAGGTGAAATAGTTAAGCTGAGAATTATAAAACTTAAAAGAAATTGATAGTGATTCAAAGAAACAGAAAGACATCCCATACTCGTGGATTGGCAAAATGAATATTAAGATGGTGATACTACCCAAAGCAACCTATAGATGAATGCAGTCCCTATCAAATCACCCATGACATTTTTCATGGTAATGCAAATTTCATGGACTAGAATAATCCTAAAGTTTATATGGAACCATAAAAGAGTTAGAATTGCCAAAGCAATCTTGAGGAAAAAGGCCAAAGCAGGAGGCATACCCCTCCCAGACTTTAGAAAACACTGCAAACTAAACAAAACAGCATGGTATTGACACACACAAAAAAAACATAGGGAACAATGAAATAGAAAAGTCCAAAAATTAACCCACATGCTTACAGTCAGTTAATCTTTGACGAAGGAGGTATGAATATATTAATATAATGGGGAAAACAGTCTCTTCAGCAAGCAGTGTTGGAAAATTTGGAATGCTGCATGTAAATCATCAAAGTCAGAACACATCCTCTTACTATACACAAAAAAAATTCAAAATGGCTTAAATATAAGACACAGCACCATAAAACTCCCAGAAGAGATCAAAGACAAAACATTCTTTGACATAAAACATAGAAATATTTTCTTAGATTAGTCTCCCAAGGCAATAGAAACAAAACAAAAATAAACAAATGAAAACTGATAAAACTTACAAGTTTTCACACAGTAAATAAAATCATAAACAGAACAAAAAACAATCTATATAACTGGGGGAAACTATTTGCAAACAATGCAAACAACAAGGCTTAATCTCCAGAACATACAAGTACTCATGAGACACAACAACGATAAAAACTCACCCAATTGAAAAATAGGCAGATGTCTTAAACAGATATTTCTCCAAAGACACACAGATAGTCAACAGGCACATGAAAAAATGCTCAGTGTTGCCAGTTATTAGAGAACTGCAAGTCAAAACTGCACTGAGCTATCACCTCATTAAATAGCCTATGAATAACAAATACTGAAGAGGGTGTGGACAAAAAGGAAACCCTCTTACACTGTTGGTGTGAATAGGATGTTGGTGCAGCCACTATAGAAAACAGTATGGGAGTTTCTCAAAAACGAAAAATTTCTATTTCTCAAAAACCAGAAAATTTATCTAAAAATAGTTGTTATATGATCCAGAGCCCAGTGCTAGTCATACATTCAGACAAAACTATAATTAAAAAAGTTACTTGCACCCCTATGCTCATATTGGCACTATTCATAATGACCAATACATGGAAGCAACCTAAATGTCCATCAAGAGATAAATGGATAAACAGATGTGGTACACATCCACAATGGAATATTACTCTGCCATTAAAAAGAATGAAATAATGCCATTTGTAGCAATATGGATGTAAGTAGAGAGTATCATACTAGGTGAAGTAAGTTGGAAAGAGAAAAACAAATACCATATGATATTACTTACATGTGGAATCTAAATTAGGCACAAATGAACCTATCTAGAAACAGAAACAGTCCTATGGACAGAGAGAACAGATTTGTGGTTGCTAAAGGGGAGTGGGTTAGGGGAGGGATGGACTGGGAGGTTGAGGCTAACAGATGTAAGTTATTATATGGATAATATATTGATATTAATGGACAAATAGCTAGGTCTTACTGTATAGCACAGGAAACTATATTCAATATCCTATGATAAACTGTAATGTAAAATATATTTTAGAAATGAATATATTTATGTGTGTAACTGAGGCACTTTTGCTAATACAACATTGCAAATCAAGTACACTTCAAAGATTAGAACAACCTATTTTTAAACAAATAATTTGTGTATAGTTGTTTGTTCTGATATGTACAACATGCCAAACAGTATCTAGTATTTTGTTTTCACTGTCTAAATTTGGTCCTACCAGCAGCAACCCTCACTACAGATCTGATTTTATGAGCCTGTTATTTACAAGAGTTCTGTCCAATGCCTGAGAAGAGGCCCTAACACTGTGGCATATAATAACATGTTTGGCTCAATTTGCAAAGGTGTAATACTGAAATTATATGGTATTTGTCTTTCTCTGTATATTTATTTCATTTCTCATAATTCTCTCAAGGTCTATCCATGTTGTAGCAAATGCCAAGATTTCATCTTTTTATGGTTGAGTAGTATTCCATGAGATATATGTTACCTCAATAAAAATTAAATCTAAAATTAAAAAAGAGATATTTTAACTGTCATCTGATAAGATGATTCTTCCTTTCCTACATGAATTTTCACCTATCAAAGTTAGACTGTGTGTCTGATCACATCCTTGTGACCCAGATTGGGGGAAGTCGCATGAGGGATACATTTAGTTTGCAGGAACTTCTTTATACAAGTAAGTTTTTGCTAATTAACTATTTTTTAAGTAGAAATGGCTTCCAGAAAAAATTTTACATGGAAGCAACCTAAATGTCCATCAAGAGATAAATGGATAAACAGATGTGGTACACATCCACAATGGAATATTACTCTGCCATTAAAAAGAATGAAATAATGCCATTTGTAGCAATATGGATGTAAGTAGAGAGTATCATACTAGGTGAAGTAAGTTGGAAAGAGAAAAACAAATACCATATGATATTACTTACATGTGGAATCTAAATTAGGCACAAATGAACCTATCTAGAAACAGAAACAGTCCTATGGACAGAGAGAACAGATTTGTGGTTGCTAAAGGGGAGTGGGTTAGGGGAGGGATGGACTGGGAGGTTGAGGCTAACAGATGTAAGTTATTATATGGATAATATATTGATATTAATGGACAAATAGCTAGGTCTTACTGTATAGCACAGGAAACTATATTCAATATCCTATGATAAACTGTAATGTAAAATATATTTTAGAAATGAATATATTTATGTGTGTAACTGAGGCACTTTTGCTAATACAACATTGCAAATCAAGTACACTTCAAAGATTAGAACAACCTATTTTTAAACAAATAATTTGTGTATAGTTGTTTGTTCTGATATGTACAACATGCCAAACAGTATCTAGTATTTTGTTTTCACTGTCTAAATTTGGTCCTACCAGCAGCAACCCTCACTACAGATCTGATTTTATGAGCCTGTTATTTACAAGAGTTCTGTCCAATGCCTGAGAAGAGGCCCTAACACTGTGGCATATAATAACATGTTTGGCTCAATTTGCAAAGGTGTAATACTGAAATTATATGGTATTTGTCTTTCTCTGTATATTTATTTCATTTCTCATAATTCTCTCAAGGTCTATCCATGTTGTAGCAAATGCCAAGATTTCATCTTTTTATGGTTGAGTAGTATTCCATGAGATATATGTTACCTCAATAAAAATTAAATCTAAAATTAAAAAAGAGATATTTTAACTGTCATCTGATAAGATGATTCTTCCTTTCCTACATGAATTTTCACCTATCAAAGTTAGACTGTGTGTCTGATCACATCCTTGTGACCCAGATTGGGGGAAGTCGCATGAGGGATACATTTAGTTTGCAGGAACTTCTTTATACAAGTAAGTTTTTGCTAATTAACTATTTTTTAAGTAGAAATGGCTTCCAGATATACTCCTGCCTGCTGTCCAGACTCCTGCACCATCATAACAGGAAGACTAAGGCAGAGATACTGGGCTCTGAAGGCAGCCAGGGAGCTACAAGATTGGCAAGTGTACAGGCTGAATGGTGGCTTATGGAAAATTTTTCCAAGTCTTACAGACCATATCAACACTTCATTAATTGTCTTACATTTGATAATGATTTTATAATGATTTGATAATTTAAATGGTACAAATAAATTTTATTAAAAAACTCATTTATTGATAATAAAAGTTGTTGAATCAACTAAGAAGACTGAATTGGTCTGCTATTCTCCATATGAAATATCATAAAATCTTGATTATGCTATGAAAATAAAAATAAAATGACAGATATGTATTAATAAGTAAAAAAACTAAAACTAAAAATATATGAAACCAAACAGTGAAGGAAAAACACTAGTGGTGAGGCTATTAATTTCTTTCTGTAATGTTATGAAATATTCATCAGATTTTTAAAATTTATAATTTGCTATTTCTTCTCTCATTATCAATATATATATTTTTGTACTTAACTCTTAATTTATACTTTTGTATTATTTTCCTTAAAAATGCCCTTCAAATTTCTATAAACTTAAGTCTCAAAACCCTTGGTTCACCTCTGCCTACAAGTAAATGTAATTATTATTACTATGATTAGCTAAAGGATAAGAAAACTAGAGTCTTAGAGTTACAATGTATTTTCTCCCTCCTCACAGAGCAAGTAGTAAAACTGAGACTCAAAGTAAGGTCTATCTGAATACATGATTTATCTCTCAAAACTGCTGTCTACATATGGTAAAACTAGTGAACTAAGTATACAGAAATAAACTTTCATTAATCATTGTTTTCTTGGAACACGTATTTTTGTCAGGGAGTGAGACATGAGGAGATTATATCCATATAATAATTGCATGATAGAGATATTCACAAGTTGCATTTGGAGAACCTTGGAAGTAAGCTTGATTCAATCTGAGTGAGGGATTATCACAAGGGAATGAACTGTTTGCAGGAACTTCTTTATACAAGTAAGTTTTGCTAATTAACTATTTTTTAAGTAGAAATGGCTTCCAGATATACTCCTGCCTGCTGTCCAGACTCCTGCACCATCATAACAGGAAGACTAAGGCAGAGATACTGGGCTCTGAAGGCAGCCGGGGAGCTACAAGATTGGCAAGTGTACAGGCTGAATGGTGGCTTATGGAAAATTTTTCCAAGTCTTACAGACCATATCAACACTTCATTAATTGTCTTACATTTGATAATGATTTTATAATGATTTGATAATTTAAATGGTACAAATAAATTTTATTAAAAAACTCATTTATTGATAATAAAAGTTGTTGAATCAACTAAGAAGACTGAATTGGTCTGCTATTCTCCATATGAAATATCATAAAATCTTGATTATGCTATGAAAATAAAAATAAAATGACAGATATGTATTAATAAGTAAAAAAACTAAAACTAAAAATATATGAAACCAAACAGTGAAGGAAAAACACTAGTGGTGAGGCTATTAATTTCTTTCTGTAATGTTATGAAATATTCATCAGATTTTTAAAATTTATAATTTGCTATTTCTTCTCTCATTATCAATATATATATTTTTGTACTTAACTCTTAATTTATACTTTTGTATTATTTTCCTTAAAAATGCCCTTCAAATTTCTATAAACTTAAGTCTCAAAACCCTTGGTTCACCTCTGCCTACAAGTAAATGTAATTATTATTACTATGATTAGCTAAAGGATAAGAAAACTAGAGTCTTAGAGTTACAATGTATTTTCTCCCTCCTCACAGAGCAAGTAGTAAAACTGAGACTCAAAGTAAGGTCTATCTGAATACATGATTTATCTCTCAAAACTGCTGTCTACATATGGTAAAACTAGTGAACTAAGTATACAGAAATAAACTTTCATTAATCATTGTTTTCTTGGAACACGTATTTTTGTCAGGGAGTGAGACATGAGGAGATTATATCCATATAATAATTGCATGATAGAGATATTCACAAGTTGCATTTGGAGAACCTTGGAAGTAAGCTTGATTCAATCTGAGTGAGGGATTATCACAAGGATGAAAATGAACTTAGTAAGAGTCACACTATATGTGACACTTGAATTTTTTAATTTTTTTTGAATTGGACTATAGTTGCTTTGTGGGCTTCCCTGGTGGCTCAGATGGTAAAGAATCTGTCCACACTGCAGGAGACCCAGGTTCAGTACCTGGGTGGGCAAGACGCCCTGGAGAAGGAAATGGCAACCCACTCCAGTATTCTTGTCTGGAGAATCCCATGGACAGAGGAGCCTGGCAGGCTACAGGCCATGGGGTTGCAAAAAGTCAGACATGACTGAGTGACTTACACACACACGGTTGCTTTAGGGCTTCCCTGGTAGCTTAATGGTAAAGACTCTGCTTGCCATTGCAGGAGATGTGGGTTCAATCCATTTGTCAGGATGACGCCCTTGGAGAATATGGCAACCCGCTCCAGTATCCTTCCCTGGGAAATCCCATGAACAGAGGAGCCTAGACTACCAGGCTCCCACCCATGAGGTCACAAAGAGTTGGACATGACTTAGTGACTAAACAAAAACAACAACAATTAACTGCTTTACAATCTTGTGTCAGTTTCTGCTATACAGCAAAATGCATCAGCCACATTTGTATCTTCTCTTCCTTGGATTTCCTTCCCATTTAGGTCATCATACAACACTGGATAAAATTCTATGTTACATAGCAGGTTCTCATTAGTTATCTATCTCATGCATAGTAGTGTCTGTATGTCAGCCCCAATCTCCCAGTCCATCTCAGCCCTCTTTCTCCCTTGGCATCAATACATTTGTTCTCTATGTCTGTCTATTTCTGATTTGCAAATACATTCATTTATACCATATTCTAGATTCCACATGTATGAATTGATCCAGTGAATTGAATTTTAAAATAAAAATAGGAGACAGCCAGGTGAAGAAGAAAGGAGTTGGTACTACAGCCAGGGCTGTGCTTAAGGGCACAGAGGTATGAGACGGCACACTGTACTCGAAGAACTGTATGTGAAATCGTGCACCAGCCCGTGTTATTGTCTTTTGAAGTAAAAGACTTTCCTTTTAGCCTCCCAGATCCCCTCTCATTATCCAAAGGCTTGCTCAAGAGTTAATGATTAGGAAATGTGAAGATGAAGAAACAAATTGCTGTTGGTCTGGGAAACTGGTAGTAATTTAGACTATAATTCTGTACCACAGCAGAATCATGGAACTCCCCTTTCCCTCAAAGATACAGATAAAAGCTTGACACACATTCTTAAATTGTTTTTATAGGAAGTAGACCCCCTCCAGATAAAAATTGCTGGTAACAAGCACACAGACCCTAGACTGGCTGAAAGCAGAAGGTTGATAAAAATTTCACCTTGATGTCAATAAATCTGAGAATTGTACAGGAGCTGATCACACACCCTGCAGTCCCCTCCCTCTTTAAAACCTCTTTCCTGAAAGTTGTCAAGGAGTTTGGTCTTTTGAGCATGAGCTGCCCTTTCTGCTTGCTTGGCATCCTGAGTAAACACTTTACATTCCTCCACTACACCGTGTATCAGTTAATTGGCTTTACTGAACACAGGTGAACTGACCCAAGTTTGGTTCAGTGACATACATAGTTCACATTGTCTGAGCACAACATTTGTCTTTAGTTTTAATGTTTTATTTCTGCAGTTGCAGACTTTTGTATTAGAATTATATTAGAATTTTCAATTATTTTAAACAATGATATAGAAGCCTCTAAAACTAATTGGTTGTGGTGCTTAGTCACTCACTCATGTCCAACTGTTTGTGACCCCATGGATCGCAGCATGTCAAGCTTTCCTGTTCTTCACTATTTCCCAGAGTTTGTTCAAATTCCTATCCATTAAGTTAGTAATGCTATTTTACTTATAATTTATAATTTTATTTTATTTATAATTTTAGCAATTATTCTTTATTATCTGATGAACACAATTGACTGTTAAACTCAATTCAAATAGTTTAAAGCCCTTGATCTGAAAAATGGTGCAAGACAAAGCCTGAAATACTAAATCCTTTGTGAATCTGAAAACATAAATTTTTTAAGGATATTCCTATCTTTTTATCTGTGTTTTTTCTACTGGTAAAGTTTTTTTCTAACTGTATATTTGTCAACTTGAGTTATTTTTCCCTCTGATTTTTCCTGAGAAAAGTGTAAGTATTAAGTGTAATATTTCATTTCAGTTTTGGTCTTGTGCCCAGATGCTACCTTCTAAAAGTTAAACAAATCAATACAAGATTTTCTTTCGACAGTCTAACTTGGAGTTATCAAGATGGAAATAACTGAGGTAAGAGTTACTTCCTTGCCCCAAAATGTTGTTTGGTTTTTGACTTTTTTGGTGTTTTATAGATTATGTATAGTACTTATGCAGATTCCTTTTAAAAAAAAAAGAAGCTAGAGTGATTATGTCCTATTAGATTATAAAATTGACTGTGCCTCTTTCTCCTCATGCTTCTTTATTTCTCCATTCCATGTGTTTTGACCTTGAGTTCATTTTAAAAGATATTCCTGCCAGAGATTCAGAGTCCATCAAAAAATAGGTTAAATTGCTTAATAGTAATCTCTTCATCACAAATGAATTTCACATTATTCAATCAAGAGTTAAGTGAGAAAAATAAAACTCTGATGTACATAGTGGGAAAGATAATAGTTTTATCTTTCAGTGGTCTCCTGCAGAACATGCTCAAATGAATGCATTTCTAATATGAAGTGTAACGTCATCTGTGTTCTGCACAACTGCATCTTGGCTGTAGATGATTGCGCTGTGAGACGTGAGAAGAAATTTTGAAATGAGCAGCCTGTTTCCTGCAGATAAGTTTATGTGGCTTCCTTTCATCATGAAAAGAAGTTAAGATAATAGCTACCCTGTAAGCACAATGCAAAATTTCAAATCTACTCTTGATTCTTGATGGCTTTCAGTCCAGCTTCAGGATGATTATAACACACTGTGAATCTGCACTTCATTAAGTTCAGTCAAACCTCTCAAAACGTCTTAAGGATGATTTGTAACTTGCAGTAAGTTTTCAAATGTTTTTTCACAATTCAACATATGGACGTTAACACTTAAAGAGTTGATGTTGATATAGATGTCAAAATAACCAAGGTCAAAATATTCAGTTTGAGAAGGTGCTCAAAATACTTTTCCATCTAAGAGTTTTTTAGTTTTAACAATAATATAGGATATGTGTGTGACAGGTAGAGGGAGTGGGGAGGAGATATTAACAGGTGAAAAGCCCAGAACTAAGATCCAGTTTCACCATCTTTATATCCTAACAAGTCTCGCTTGTGCATTCCGACCTCTCTCTGTTCTTACTTGTTATGCCCTAAGACCATCAGGATCTGAGAAAAAATTTCCCTTTCCCAAAAACAGAGTAAAGGAGAAGTTGTTATTGGGGCAGAGTATTGTCTTTCTATGTCATCTCCATGACTCAGGTACCATGATTAACTTCGTCTTTAGATGCTTTCTTCTGTTACTGGTGCTGAACATCTGCCTAAATGTCTGAACTTCGAGATTCTCACTTCCGGAGACCTGGTCCTGCTATAATCATCTTCAGCCCGTAGTTTCCAGGAGGAAAAAGGACAAGACAGAATGACCCCTTATCCCTTAATGTTTGTTGTGCTGTTGGCTTTCTGCCATATATTGACCCCCTAGATTTAGACCTCCTCCATCTTAAGAGCTATAAGTGTTTTAACCAACTCTTTCCTTTGAATGTAAAAATTGATGGACACTTCTGTTTGGTTGCAGTCAATCCAAACACATTCAAGTATTTCCTCTACAGCATTCCTACTCCTATAATCCTCTGCATTCTATCTCCTTTAGCACATCAGGTGATTAAGAATTCACTTTATTTTTAGGCAATTCATTCCTGTTTTTGAACTAGATGGGCCTGCTGTGACCATTAATACCAAAGGCATCCTTTCATCATGAAAAGAAGTTAAGATAATAGCTACCCTGTAAGCACAATGCAAAATTTCAAATCTACTCTTGATTCTTGATGGCTTTCAGTCCAGCTTCAGGATGATTATAACACACTGTGAATCTGCACTTCATTAAGTTCAGTCAAACCTCTCAAAACGTCTTAAGGATGATTTGTAACTTGCAGTAAGTTTTCAAATGTTTTTTCACAATTCAACATATGGACGTTAACACTTAAAGAGTTGATGTTGATATAGATGTCAAAATAACCAAGGTCAAAATATTCAGTTTGAGAAGGTGCTCAAAATACTTTTCCATCTAAGAGTTTTTTAGTTTTAACAATAATATAGGATATGTGTGTGACAGGTAGAGGGAGTGGGGAGGAGATATTAACAGGTGAAAAGCCCAGAACTAAGATCCAGTTTCACCATCTTTATATCCTAACAAGTCTCGCTTGTGCATTCCGACCTCTCTCTGTTCTTACTTGTTATGCCCTAAGACCATCAGGATCTGAGAAAAATTCCTTCCTAAAAAACAGAGTAAAGGAGAAGTTGTTATTGGGGCAGAGTATTGTCTTTCTATGTCATCTCCATGACTCAGGTACCATGATTAACTTCGTCTTTAGATGCTTTCTTCTGTTACTGGTGCTGAACATCTGCCTAAATGTCTGAACTTCGAGATTCTCACTTCCGGAGACCTGGTCCTGCTATAATCATCTTCAGCCCGTAGTTTCCAGGAGGAAAAAGGACAAGACAGAATGACCCCTTATCCCTTAATGTTTGTTGTGCTGTTGGCTTTCTGCCATATATTGACCCCCTAGATTTAGACCTCCTCCATCTTAAGAGCTATAAGTGTTTTAACCAACTCTTTCCTTTGAATGTAAAAATTGATGGACACTTCTGTTTGGTTGCAGTCAATCCAAACACATTCAAGTATTTCCTCTACAGCATTCCTACTCCTATAATCCTCTGCATTCTATCTCCTTTAGCACATCAGGTGATTAAGAATTCACTTTATTTTTAGGCAATTCATTCCTGTTTTGAACAGTGCCTCCTTAATACAGCAAGTTAATGATTGGATCTAGATGGGCCTGCTGTGACATTAGTTACATTCTATGTATTTTCACCCATAGTTTATATGTGTGTATTATCATACATGTTGAAACATACATGAAATCCATCTATTCTTCCCATAAGTTGATTTTCTGAAAATTTTGATGGATGCCAGCTTTTAGAAGAAAAGTGAGCATGCTAAAAGGAAAAGTGGACCAGAAGTTAAAAATAAGTCAGGAGAGGTAAACACAGATGTAGGACCTGAAGGTTAGAGTGTTTAGTGGTGGGAATAACATGAAGTTGTAGCTGAACTCTCTAGACATAGCTTCATGTCTCTGCTCACACACAATGGGACAGAGAGAGCTGTATGATGAAACCAAAAGATCTGTGTCACCAGAGAAGCACACCACTTACTGGAGGATTTGTTTCCCAAAAAGTAGGCTTGTAAAAGGGATACTATGTTCTGAACTAACCAAAGAAATGATATATTCTGAATCAAGGGTAAGTCAACACCACTACATGTGCAACTCAAGTGTAATACCTACCACATGGCTTTTTTGGTTTGTATGTGTACATGTTTGCTTTTAATTAAAATGGCAGGACTTCACAAGTAGATGTTTCAACAAGGTCAGCCATCAAGGAGTGTCATAGGAGAAGAGGACAGCCTGCTCTTCTGACAGATAGAACAGTAATGGGAGACTGCGAGCAACATAAGTCAGAGAAGGCAGCCAGGGAGAGCAATGGTGGAGCAGGTACTGGAACAACTCACAGGTGTGAATTCTTGCTTATTCTACCTCCAACAACTTAGAATCCAAGATCAAAGGAGAAGGCTGAGGTCCTAGCTCAGGGTGACAGGAGCTATTTATTCAGACTTATGTACCAATTGAGTGTACAAATACACACATTTATTTTTCATACCGCATCACTCATCTGCTCAAAATCTTGCAACAATTCTCATTTCAAACTAAAAGCCAACATTCTTGCAATATCATATATAAGCTGATCCTAATTACCTCTTTGCCTTCATCCTATCTGCTCCTTCCTCCTTGATTCTGATTTCTAACCGTCCTCCAAATGTTTTCTCAGTTGCTTCCTCCTCACTGAAGCCTGTCCTGACTCCTTTCCTTATGGATGATTTATTTATTTATTTTTTTGGCTGCACCTTGTGGTATGCAGGGTCTTAGCTCCCAATCCAGGGATTAAAGCTGTGTCCTCTGTATTAACCACCAGATCACCACAAAAGTCCCTGACTGTCTTCTTTAAAACTGCTTTTATTCTGCTCCCAGTTCTCCAAATCTTCATTATCTTGTTTTACTTTTATTTTTTACTATTGCACTCACCAACTTCTAAAATACTTATTATTGTTCTCCAACTCCTCCTAGATTATTAGCTTCAAGACACATAATTCTATATCCTAGAGACCTAGAAAACGGTCTGGCCAGCCTTATGTGTTCAAAACAAAATAGCATTTGCTGAATAAATGAATGAAGTAGAGCTAATGTATTGTGCCTGTTTGGGTGGCCATATGAGATGTCATAAATTTTGTTTCCCAAAAAGTAGGCTTGTAAAAGGGATACTATGTTCTGAACTAACCAAAGAAATGATATATTCTGAATCAAGGGTAAGTCAACACCACTACATGTGCAACTCAAGTGTAATACCTACCACATGGCTTTTTTGGTTTGTATGTGTACATGTTTGCTTTTAATTAAAATGGCAGGACTTCACAAGTAGATGTTTCAACAAGGTCAGCCATCAAGGAGTGTCATAGGAGAAGAGGACAGCCTGCTCTTCTGACAGATAGAACAGTAATGGGAGACTGCGAGCAACATAAGTCAGAGAAGGCAGCCAGGGAGAGCAATGGTGGAGCAGGTACTGGAACAACTCACAGGTGTGAATTCTTGCTTATTCTACCTCCAACAACTTAGAATCCAAGATCAAAGGAGAAGGCTGAGGTCCTAGCTCAGGGTGACAGGAGCTATTTATTCAGACTTATGTACCAATTGAGTGTACAAATACACACATTTATTTTTCATACCGCATCACTCATCTGCTCAAAATCTTGCAACAATTCTCATTTCAAACTAAAAGCCAACATTCTTGCAATATCATATATAAGCTGATCCTAATTACCTCTTTGCCTTCATCCTATCTGCTCCTTCCTCCTTGATTCTGATTTCTAACCGTCCTCCAAATGTTTTCTCAGTTGCTTCCTCCTCACTGAAGCCTGTCCTGACTCCTTTCCTTATGGATGATTTATTTATTTATTTTTTTGGCTGCACCTTGTGGTATGCAGGGTCTTAGCTCCCAATCCAGGGATTAAAGCTGTGTCCTCTGTATTAACCACCAGATCACCACAAAAGTCCCTGACTGTCTTCTTTAAAACTGCTTTTATTCTGCTCCCAGTTCTCCAAATCTTCATTATCTTGTTTTACTTTTATTTTTTACTATTGCACTCACCAACTTCTAAAATACTTATTATTGTTCTCCAACTCCTCCTAGATTATTAGCTTCAAGACACATAATTCTATATCCTAGAGACCTAGAAAACGGTCTGGCCAGCCTTATGTGTTCAAAACAAAATAGCATTTGCTGAATAAATGAATGAAGTAGAGCTAATGTATTGTGCCTGTTTGGGTGGCCATATGAGATGTCATAAATTTTGCTGAAGTCCTTAAGTGGTGAGAAGAGCTACAGACACTGGGCAAGCAGCTTCAGCTGTGGTAGTGGTAGCCCTTAAAACAGTCCTGAAATTCCAGGGTGAGTGAGCAGCTGATCTGAAAAGCAAAAGTGCTTTAGGAAGAAAACTCACTGAAGAGAGGCAGAAGTGGGGAAACAGAGTCTCTTCAATTGACATGACATAAGCAAAGTTTACTTATCTGTTGTGTTTCTACTGTTTGTCTCACTGCATAAGAATGAAAGTTCTATAAAGAGAGGACTGTTGCTTATATTGTTCACTAACATATTACAATACTAAGAGCTCTGTATATTTCAGAGATGGGGTTTAATATGTGCCTGCTAAATGAAGACAAATACTGCTTCACTAATGGAAATTATATGTTGAAATAGTTTCACTCACATCTGTGAATACTGTAACCAAAAGATATAATCTCATCAAGTTATAGTCATATGTTAAATAGAGGAAAAGTTATCATCTGATCTAATATAAATGGCTTCTTTTGAGACAACAGATAATTGAACAAAATTGCAAGGTGTTTAAATACTAGATCTGTCCAAAGTAGAAAAACTTAGCAAAAATGCTAACTATAAGAACAAAGATCTTCATATTTTTTCTTTCTTTAAACAACTGAAACTGTTACACATGAAAAAGGAGAAAAGAAAAGGAATCCTATTCTAGGCCTTAGGATGGAAATTATGAGTAATCAATGTAGCCTACCAGCAAACTGCATGCTACTGCTACAACGGTTTACCACAGCACGCAAAAGGGTTTGGGTTTGTCATTAAAGAAACTAGAAAATCTATCTTATCTTCCCAGTTCTCCAAATCTTCATTATCTTGTTTTACTTTTATTTTTTACTATTGCACTCACCAACTTCTAAAATACTTATTATTGTTCTCCAACTCCTCCTAGATTATTAGCTTCAAGACACATAATTCTATATCCTAGAGACCTAGAAAACGGTCTGGCCAGCCTTATGTGTTCAAAACAAAATAGCATTTGCTGAATAAATGAATGAAGTAGAGCTAATGTATTGTGCCTGTTTGGGTGGCCATATGAGATGTCATAAATTTTGCTGAAGTCCTTAAGTGGTGAGAAGAGCTACAGACACTGGGCAAGCAGCTTCAGCTGTGGTAGTGGTAGCCCTTAAAACAGTCCTGAAATTCCAGGGTGAGTGAGCAGCTGATCTGAAAAGCAAAAGTGCTTTAGGAAGAAAACTCACTGAAGAGAGGCAGAAGTGGGGAAACAGAGTCTCTTCAATTGACATGACATAAGCAAAGTTTACTTATCTGTTGTGTTTCTACTGTTTGTCTCACTGCATAAGAATGAAAGTTCTATAAAGAGAGGACTGTTGCTTATATTGTTCACTAACATATTACAATACTAAGAGCTCTGTATATTTCAGAGATGGGGTTTAATATGTGCCTGCTAAATGAAGACAAATACTGCTTCACTAATGGAAATTATATGTTGAAATAGTTTCACTCACATCTGTGAATACTGTAACCAAAAGATATAATCTCATCAAGTTATAGTCATATGTTAAATAGAGGAAAAGTTATCATCTGATCTAATATAAATGGCTTCTTTTGAGACAACAGATAATTGAACAAAATTGCAAGGTGTTTAAATACTAGATCTGTCCAAAGTAGAAAAACTTAGCAAAAATGCTAACTATAAGAACAAAGATCTTCATATTTTTTCTTTCTTTAAACAACTGAAACTGTTACACATGAAAAAGGAGAAAAGAAAAAAAGGAATCCTATTCTAGGCCTTAGGATGGAAATTATGAGTAATCAATGTAGCCAAAAAGATACCAGCAAGACTCTGCATGCTACTGCTACAACGGTTTACCACAGCACGCAAAAGTTTTGTTTGTCCATCTCAAGAAACTCAGAGAAAAAAAAGGCTTTTGGACTTCAAACATTAAGCTGTTTAAAAATTCTGAATAGAAGCCCTATAGAATACCGTTTAATTTAATATGACTTTAAGGAAAGTAAGCACACATACAAAAATTAGTCAAGAAGAGAAATCTCCTGTTGGAAGGAAGAAGATGGTGGATTAGAAAGAACTTGAACTCACCTCCTCTTATGAGTACACCAAAATCACATCTGACTTCTAGCCACCATGAGCTAAAATACTGGAACCTATCAAACAACTTACTGTCGAAAGACCAGAAATCACAACAAGGCAGTAGTGGGTATACTCCTGATACAATCAAATCCCATACTGTCTGGATGGATGACCCACAACTAAAGAACAATTATAGCACAGAATTTCTCCCACAAGAACAAGAGTTCTGAGCCTCACATGAAGCTCCCTAGCCTACGGGTCTGGCATTAGGAGGAGGAGCCCCCAGAGCATTTGGCTTTGAAGGCCAGCAGGCCTTGATTGCACAGGCTCCACATGACCAGGGGAAACAGAGACTCCACTCTGGAAAGGCAAACAAGGTTCTCACGTGCACCAGGACCCAAGACAAAAGCAGCGACTCATAGGAACCTGGGCCACACTTACCTGTTGGTCTCTAAGGGTCCCCTGGAGAGGTAGGGGTGGATAGAACTCAACCTGGGGATGTGCACACAGGTGGCAGTGGCAGTGATATGAGAGAATATCATCTACACCAACTTTTATTAGAGGTAGATGTCTTGCCTGGGTCATAAACATCAAGACTTTACCTCAACCAACGGCCTGTAGGCTCCAATGCCAGGACGCCTCAGGCCACACAACCAACAGTGTGCTAGCACAGCCCCACCCACCAGCAGACTGAAGATTCCCTGAACCCACAGTCTTCTCTAGACACATCCCTTCACACAGCCCTGCCTACCAGAGGACAAGACCCAGCTCTACCCACCAGTGGGAAGATAAGAACGATGGTCCATAAACTCATGTCAAAAGATACCAGCAAGACTCTGCATGCTACTGCTACAACGGTTTACCACAGCACGCAAAAGTTTTGTTTGTCCATCTCAAGAAACTCAGAGAAAAAAGGCTTTTGGACTTCAAACATTAAGCTGTTTAAAAATTCTGAATAGAAGCCCTATAGAATACCGTTTAATTTAATATGACTTTAAGGAAAGTAAGCACACATACAAAAATTAGTCAAGAAGAGAAATCTCCTGTTGGAAGGAAGAAGATGGTGGATTAGAAAGAACTTGAACTCACCTCCTCTTATGAGTACACCAAAATCACATCTGACTTCTAGCCACCATGAGCTAAAATACTGGAACCTATCAAACAACTTACTGTCGAAAGACCAGAAATCACAACAAGGCAGTAGTGGGTATACTCCTGATACAATCAAATCCCATACTGTCTGGATGGATGACCCACAACTAAAGAACAATTATAGCACAGAATTTCTCCCACAAGAACAAGAGTTCTGAGCCTCACATGAAGCTCCCTAGCCTACGGGTCTGGCATTAGGAGGAGGAGCCCCCAGAGCATTTGGCTTTGAAGGCCAGCAGGCCTTGATTGCACAGGCTCCACATGACCAGGGGAAACAGAGACTCCACTCTGGAAAGGCAAACAAGGTTCTCACGTGCACCAGGACCCAAGACAAAAGCAGCGACTCATAGGAACCTGGGCCACACTTACCTGTTGGTCTCTAAGGGTCCCCTGGAGAGGTAGGGGTGGATAGAACTCAACCTGGGGATGTGCACACAGGTGGCAGTGGCAGTGATATGAGAGAATATCATCTACACCAACTTTTATTAGAGGTAGATGTCTTGCCTGGGTCATAAACATCAAGACTTTACCTCAACCAACGGCCTGTAGGCTCCAATGCCAGGACGCCTCAGGCCACACAACCAACAGTGTGCTAGCACAGCCCCACCCACCAGCAGACTGAAGATTCCCTGAACCCACAGTCTTCTCTAGACACATCCCTTCACACAGCCCTGCCTACCAGAGGGACAAGACCCAGCTCTACCCACCAGTGGGAAGATAGCAGAAGCAAGAGAACTATGATAAACTTGAACCTGTGGAACTGAGTCCATAAACTCATGTCAAAATTTACCCTGAGACCAAGGTAAGAGCTAGATTCTGGCCTTTGGGTGACAAGAGGGGATTGTACTACTGTGACACATGCAACATCCTCTACAGCAGGCCACATCTCCAAGGCTGAGCAGTACAACTAACCTACTGCATACCTAAATATATTAATAAAAATGTAAACAAAAGGTGACAGCAAGGGAATATGCTCTAGATGAGGGAATAAATATTAAACCCCCAACAAACATCTAAGTGAAGTGGAGCTAGACAGTCTGCCCAAAAAGAGTTCAGAGTAATTATCATAAGTTAAGAACTTGGGTAAAGGATGGAGGCCCGGAAACAGAAGTTACAAGACATTTTTAGTAAAGAACAACCCAATAGAGTTCAAGGGTACTGTAACTGAAATGAAAAATATACTAGAAGGAATAGCAGAATAAATGAGGCAGAAGAATGAATTAGTGAGGTAGAAGACAGAGGAGTGGAAATCACTGCTGCAGAACAGAATAAATTTAAAAGAATCCAAAGAATTGAGGACAGTTGTTGATACCTCTCAACAACATCAAATGCACTAACACACACTATAGGGGACCCAGTAGGAGAAGAGATCAAAGGCCTGAGAAAATATCTGAAAAGATAATATCTGAAGATTCCCCTAATATGAGAAAGGAAACTCACCCAAGTCCAGAAAGCACAAAGAATTCTATACAGGATTAACCCAAGGAGGACACACAATAATCAAATGAGCCAATATTAAGGACAAAGAGAACATATTAAAAGCACTAAGGGAAAAGCAATAGATAACATACTAGGGAAACCCCATAAGACTAAGCAGAGTTTTCAGAAGAAACTCTGTAGGCCAGAAGGGATTGGCACAATACATTTAAAGTGATGAAAGAAAAAGCCTACAATGGGCAGCATTATACCCAGCAAGGCACTTGTTCAGATTTGACAAAGAAATCAAATGCTTTATAGACAAGCAAAAGTTCCAAGAATTCAGCACCATTGAACCAGTTTCACAACAAATGTTAAAGAAACTTCTCTAGGCAGAAAAGAAAAGATCACAACTAGAGACAAGAAAGTTGCAAAATTGGAAAGCTCACCAGTAAAGGAAATAGAGTAAAGGTAGAAAATCACCCACAGAAAAATATGATGTCAAAACCAGTGATCATGAGAGCAGGAGAGTACAAGAGAAGGATATTTAAAATGCATATGAAATTAAGAGATCAGGAAATTAAAACAGTCACATATATATAGACTACTAAACCAAAAGCTTGTGGAAACCAAAAATCTGTAATAGATACACACACACAAAAAGAAAAGGGGATCCAAACACAACACTAAAAATAGTCATCAAATCACAAAGAAGAGAGAACACAAGAGGAAAGAAAGAAAAAATCCAACATACCTAGCGAAGTACTTGTGCTTTTTTTTTTTTTTTTTTAATTCGGGGACTAGTTGCTTTACAATGTTGTTTTAATTCTTGCTATACAAAAAAGTGAATCAGGTATATGTATACCTATGTCCTCTCCCTCATGAACCTCCCTCTTCCCCACCTCATCCCACTCCTCCAGGTCACCACAAAGCACTGAACCAAGTTCCCTGTGCTGTACAGCAGGTTTCCACTAGTTATCTACTTAGCACACAGATGTATGTGTATGTCAGTCCTAATATCCCAATTCATCCTGTCCCCCTTCTTTCTCGCCTTGGTGTCCGTACTTTCATTCTCTAGGTGTGTGTCTCTATTCCTGCCCTTCATACAGGTTCATCTGTACCACCGTTTCTAGAAAGCACAAATATGCTATATAGGATATTTGTTTTTCTTCTTCTGACTTACTTCACTCCATATGACAGTCTCTAGGTCCATCCACATCTATACCAATAAACCAATTTCATTCCTTTTTTACAGTGATGTAATATTCCATTGTATATATGTACCTCATCATTATCCATTAATCTGTCGATGGACATTTGTTTCCATGTGTAACCTATTGTAATGTCGCAATGAACATTTCTATGCATGTGTCCTTTGGAATTACTGTTTTCTCAGGGTATTTGTCCAGTAGTGAGATTGCTGGATCATTTGGTAGTTTTCTTTTTAGTCTTTAAGGAATCTCTGTCCTGTTTTCCAGAGTAGCTATATCAGTTTATATTTCCACCAACAGTGCAAGAGGATTCCCTTTATTCCACATTCTCTCCAGCATTTGTTACTTGTAGATTAAACCCATTCTGGGATAAGTGGTGTTGGGAAAACTGTGCAGCTACATGTGAAAGAATGAAATTAGAGTACTTCCTAGCACCCTGTTAAGACTCTTGCAACCCCATCGACTGCAGCCCACCAATCTCCTCTATCCATAGAATTTCACAGGCAAGAATACTGGAGTCAGTTATTTCCCTCTCCAGCCCTAACACCAAAACAAAAACTAAACTCAAAATGGATTAAAGACCTAAATGTAAGATGAGACATTCTAAACTCTTAGAGGAAAACACAGGCAGAATACTCTTTGACATAAGTCACAGCAAGATCCTTTTTGACCCACTTCCTAGAGTAAGGAAAATAAAAATTAAAAAAAAGAGAGAGAGACCTAATTAAAATTAAAAGCTCTTTCATAACCAAGGAAACCAAACCAGACAAAAAGACAATCCTCAGAATGGGAGAAAATACTGGGTTGGCAAAAAAATTCACTCAGATTTTTTCAGTAACATCTTATGGAAAAACCTGAATGAACTTTTTGGCCAATCCAGTATTTTCAAATGAAGCAACTGACAAGGGATTAATCTCCAAAAGATACAAACAACTCATGGAACTCAATATCAAAAAAGAAAAAAAAAAAAAAATAGGCAAAGACCTAAACAACATCTCTCCAAGGAATATATACAGATAGACAGATAATCAAGAGGCACATGAAGAGAAGCTCAACATCACTAGTTATTATTAGGGAAATGCAAATCAAGACTGCAATTACGTACCACCTCACACCAATCAGAAAAGCACTTGTATATTGAGGGTGTATGTTTCCTTCTGCTCATATCCTTGAACAACGTACCACACTAGCAATCAAACCAACCCTCCAGCCAACTGGTCAGAATTCAAAGAACCTGGAACAGCCCTGAGGTTCATAGGCTCCCATAAGAGCATGATTCCCTCTACAATAAATACAGTAAAAATGAAGTGAAAGTCGCTCAGTCATACCCAACTCTTTGCGACCCCATGGATTACAGCCTGCTAGGCTCCTCTATCTATGGAATTAAGGAAGTCAGAAAAAAAATAGTGATTGGTAAAGTTAAAAGTCACAGTCTCAATTAGTCCCAGTTAGGTTGGAGCAGTTTAGCCTGTAGGTGCTATACTATATATCATTTATTTACAGTGTGCTTGAAAGTTACATGGGGCTCTTGTTACAACATAGGTTCAGTCCATCTGATGTGGAGTCTTAGGATCTGCATTTCTGACAAGCTCTGACATGCTGACATGCTAAAAGACACTGATCCTGAGACTGTATTTTGCATAGCAAGTCCACAGACCTCCTTGAAACAGGTTTAAAAAGGAAACAATATAATTGATTTACTTCAACCTAACTTCAGCATGTGGGTAGCATTATAACTTTCCAGTCAAGGTGCATGATCTTACCAGAAAAGTAATCATTCATGGAGGAAAAGGACCAGGCCAGCACTGAATTTCAGAGCATAAGGGAGAGGAGCCTGGGAGTGAGGGGTCTGAGAACACCTATAAATATCAAGAGAGAGAAAGAACAGGCAGTGGTCATAGAAACAGCAACAATGTTTTTCAACCGAGTAAATAACCTCCAGGTTTGAAAAGCAGAGAAGAAGGTAACCTGGGATGTCTGAAGTCAGGCTGGGAATGCCAGAGACAAGACACTGGACTCACTGGCACAGAAAATGCAAACTAAAAAGCAATGGAAAGAAATCAACGCAGGCAAACCAATGCCAGCAAGGTGAACATGGGGTCACAAATGTCCAGGAGGCAACCAGGTAGATTCCCAGATGCAGGAAGTGAGCTTACCTGCTCCTATTTAGCTTCCAGAAGGAACTGAGCAAGGGAAGTCAAACTGTCCCAGCTCCGAGGAAACGTGTCCAAAATTTAGGAAGAGATAAAATGCGGGAGCCAGAAAACTCAGCCGAGACTCACCTCTGCTACCCAGGCCAAATCTGCCCTAAAGTTTACCTCATATTCAGCTAATTAAAGGCCAACATTCCTTTTTACTTGCATGGTACAGAGTCAACACGTGTGAGTTACGTGGCTCTCGCTGTGAAAACTGGTAAACAGTAGGAGGCACACTGAATCTCACAGTGAGGTCCTAAATCAGCAGTACCAGCATCACCTGGTAAGCTGGTAGGAAACATAAATTCTCAACACCACTTGAAACCTACCAATCAGAAACTGGGGTTGCGCCCTGCAGCCCTGGTTCCAACAAGCCCTCCAGGTACTTCTGTAGGCTCACTGCAAGAGTTTACTGAAAGTGGAGTGGTGAGACAAGGCCAGGTGTGGCTAAGGGCAAGCATTACAAGGAAGCTTGATAATAGTGCTTTTAAGGAGTGCATAAAGACTACAGCCTGTTTACAAGAAGCAAATCCACTAGAGATAATGTAAAATAAATTTAAATAAAACCTGCCCAGTGATCAACAACAATAAACAAAGTGGATAAATGTGTGCATGTGTGCTAAGTCAGTTCAATTGTTTCTGACTCTTTGCAACCCGCTCCTCTGTTTATGGAATCCTCCAGGATTGGAGCTGGTTGCCACCCTCTCCCCCAGGGGATCTTCCTAACCCAGGAGTCAAACTCCGGGCTGTGATATCTCGTGCACTGGGAAGACAGTTCTTTACCATTAAGGCCACCTAGAAAGCCTGGATGAATGTAAACTGTAGTAAAAATTGTAATATATACATGAAATTTTAATAATGGAGACTCACAATCTTTGCCACTTAAGATTTTATTTCCCACCCACAAAAATGTGTCTACTGGTAAGGTCATCCTTTGAAATTTTCAATAGTTCATATGTCTCTTTCTAACATTTATCTTTAGCATGGCCAGTAGATGTCTCCTTGAAAAGCAGAGAAGAAGGTAACCTGGGATGTCTGAAGTCAGGCTGGGAATGCCAGAGACAAGAGTGAAAAAATGGGGTCACGGCAAACCAATGCCAGCAAGGTGAACATGGGGTCACAAATGGAGGCAACCAGGTAGATTCCCAGATGCAGGAAGTGAGCTTACCTGCTCCTATTTAGCTTCCAGAAGGAACTGAGCAAGGGAAGTCAAACTGTCCCAGCTCCGAGGAAACGTGTCCAAAATTTAGGAAGAGATAAAATGCGGGAGCCAGAAAACTCAGCCGAGACTCACCTCTGCTACCCAGGCCAAATCTGCCCTAAAGTTTACCTCATATTCAGCTAATTAAAGGCCAACATTCCTTTTTACTTGCATGGTACAGAGTCAACACGTGTGAGTTACGTGGCTCTCGCTGTGAAAACTGGTAAACAGTAGGAGGCACACTGAATCTCACAGTGAGGTCCTAAATCAGCAGTACCAGCATCACCTGGTAAGCTGGTAGGAAACATAAATTCTCAACACCACTTGAAACCTACCAATCAGAAACTGGGGTTGCGCCCTGCAGCCCTGGTTCCAACAAGCCCTCCAGGTACTTCTGTAGGCTCACTGCAAGAGTTTACTGAAAGTGGAGTGGTGAGACAAGGCCAGGTGTGGCTAAGGGCAAGCATTACAAGGAAGCTTGATAATAGTGCTTTTAAGGAGTGCATAAAGACTACAGCCTGTTTACAAGAAGCAAATCCACTAGAGATAATGTAAAATAAATTTAAATAAAACCTGCCCAGTGATCAACAACAATAAACAAAGTGGATAAATGTGTGCATGTGTGCTAAGTCAGTTCAATTGTTTCTGACTCTTTGCAACCCGCTCCTCTGTTTATGGAATCCTCCAGGATTGGAGCTGGTTGCCACCCTCTCCCCCAGGGGATCTTCCTAACCCAGGAGTCAAACTCCGGGCTGTGATATCTCGTGCACTGGGAAGACAGTTCTTTACCATTAAGGCCACCTAGAAAGCCTGGATGAATGTAAACTGTAGTAAAAATTGTAATATATACATGAAATTTTAATAATGGAGACTCACAATCTTTGCCACTTAAGATTTTATTTCCCACCCACAAAAATGTGTCTACTGGTAAGGTCATCCTTTGAAATTTTCAATAGTTCATATGTCTCTTTCTAACATTTATCTTTAGCATGGCCAGTAGATGTCTCCTTAGGGAGGCAGCTCTTTTGTCAGGGTGATCATGTAACGTATAAGTATTTAACAGAGTATCCACAAAAACTTGGAAAAATTATGAGGCCGAAACATAAGTCTTCAGAAAGTTAAATAGAAATAGCAATGTGGAAAAGAAGGAAACAAAGAAAAATACATCTTCCAAAGATTTAGTTTGAATCAAGGAAGGCTGGAAAGGATTCTGGGTCAAAACATTAAAATGACTGTGGCCACAGAGTCACATCAGCTTAAGGATGAAATTCTCAGGAGACTGGTGAGATCTGGAAAGAAAATTCTGTGGTTTTGGTGTTAAGCAGAGGTATAAAATGGGCTTCCCAGGCAGCACTAGTGGTAAAGCGCCTGCCTGCCAATGCAAGAGATGTAAGAGACAAAGGTTCAATCCCTGGGTCAAGAAGATCCCCTGGAGGAGGGCCTGGTAACACTGGATCCACTCCACTATTTTTGCCTGGAGAATTCCATGGAATGAGGAACCTGATTGGGTTACAGTTCACAGGATCACAAAGTGTCAGACACAACCGACTGAGCAGCCCAGCTGTCAAGAAACCCAGAACTTTCAGAGTTGGATTTAAGGATTTGGCATTATAAGATCCCATGATTGAAGGGTCAAAGAGAAGACTGTGTGCATTTCCATGAGGCACTTTATCTTCGTGAAAATAGGAACCCTTGAGATTTTATAGCAATGTTTAAATGTTTTTAAAAATCATCTGGAGGCGCTTATTGTTGAGAGAGAGCATCACAGGTTTTGATTAAAGTTTCAAGGAGCAGTAACAGAAAGGCTCCAATGTGCTGGTCAGACTAGCTGATTGTAAAAGAGCTTGGCTAGTCCTTTATCAGACTCTTTTTCTCTGGGAAAGGTTATTACTAAGGAAACTACATTCCCTTTCCTACCACCCAGTTGTATACGACTATATGAATGAGTTGTAGATAACAAAATGAGAATGGAATAGTGTTTGGTCACTTCTAGCCTTGGCCCATGAAAACTTCTCCTGTGCTTCTCCATGCTCTTTCCCTTGTCTTCCCATAAAATGTTGAAAGTCCAGGAGAAAATGTTGACAAGGACATCAGAACCACATTTGGAAGGATGAAGGATGCAGAAATCATTGTGTGGAAAATCACCCACAATGGACTCTTATGTGAGTTAAACATTGCTAATGGTTTATATCTCTGATACCTGGGGATTGTTTTCATAGTTACTAGTCTAACACATAAAACTCGTTGTCCATCAAATTGTGGCCCATCTGCTAACCTGGTAAGTATGTTTAATACGTAGTGAAACAACTTGCCTGCTTACTGAGTCGCTAATTTGTCTGGCTCATTGTGACTCCAGGGACTGTACAACCTGCCAGGTTTCTCTGTCTGTGGGATTTCCCAGGCAAGAATACTGGACTGGTTGGCTATCTCCTTCTCCAGGGGCTCTTTCCTAGTCAGGGATAGAACACATGTCTCCTGCATTGACAGGCAGATTCCAAACCCCTGAGTTACCTGGGAAGCCCCAATAGAACAAGTAATCAGAAAAAAAAAGAAAGTGTTCTTAAACTACTCAAACTCTAAAACATAAATTATATAAAATTAAACAATGTGTTAGAGATAACAGGTGGCTGAAGAAATGCCCTACTGGGATGAAAAGGCAGAGCTGAACTATAAGAAGTATGCATACTTTTGAAAACTTTGTAAATAAGAGATAGGATCTCAATGGTGATTGAAGTGTTTGAGAGCTTGGGTTATATACGAACTTGGATTGGAAGCACCTTCATTCTCCCTGTGTCTGTTAGTTATTGGAACTTAGGAATTCTGTACTAAAAAGAACAAAGAAAACTAAAGGATATTTGGAAAAATGCTGGAGTACAATTGTCACAGACAAGTTTGGGGAATTTATATAGTACCCTGTTAAAAGACTAAAATGACCTTCTCTGTTGACTATTTAGTGCCAAGCTGGATCCAATGTGCCAGTGATGGTGATGACATTAGAAGGCTTCTATTATGGGAAAATGATTTGCGAGACTCTTTTCTCTGCTTTATCAGACTCTTTTCTCTGGGAAAGGTTATTACTAAGGAAAATACATTCCCTTTCCTACCACCCAGTTGTATACGACTATATGAATGAGTTGTAGATAACAAAATGAGAATGGAATAGTGTTTGGTCACTTCTAGCCTTGGCCCATGAAAACTTCTCCTGTGCTTCTCCATGCTCTTTCCCTTGTCTTCCCATAAAATGTTGAAAGTCCAGGAGAAAATGTTGACAAGGACATCAGAACCACATTTGGAAGGATGAAGGATGCAGAAATCATTGTGTGGAAAATCACCCACAATGGACTCTTATGTGAGTTAAACATTGCTAATGGTTTATATCTCTGATACCTGGGGATTGTTTTCATAGTTACTAGTCTAACACATAAAACTCGTTGTCCATCAAATTGTGGCCCATCTGCTAACCTGGTAAGTATGTTTAATACGTAGTGAAACAACTTGCCTGCTTACTGAGTCGCTAATTTGTCTGGCTCATTGTGACTCCAGGGACTGTACAACCTGCCAGGTTTCTCTGTCTGTGGGATTTCCCAGGCAAGAATACTGGACTGGTTGGCTATCTCCTTCTCCAGGGGCTCTTTCCTAGTCAGGGATAGAACACATGTCTCCTGCATTGACAGGCAGATTCCAAACCCCTGAGTTACCTGGGAAGCCCCAATAGAACAAGTAATCAGAAAAAAAAAGAAAGTGTTCTTAAACTACTCAAACTCTAAAACATAAATTATATAAAATTAAACAATGTGTTAGAGATAACAGGTGGCTGAAGAAATGCCCTACTGGGATGAAAAGGCAGAGCTGAACTATAAGAAGTATGCATACTTTTGAAAACTTTGTAAATAAGAGATAGGATCTCAATGGTGATTGAAGTGTTTGAGAGCTTGGGTTATATACGAACTTGGATTGGAAGCACCTTCATTCTCCCTGTGTCTGTTAGTTATTGGAACTTAGGAATTCTGTACTAAAAAGAACAAAGAAAACTAAAGGATATTTGGAAAAATGCTGGAGTACAATTGTCACAGACAAGTTTGGGGAATTTATATAGTACCCTGTTAAAAGACTAAAATGACCTTCTCTGTTGACTATTTAGTGCCAAGCTGGATCCAATGTGCCAGTGATGGTGATGACATTAGAAGGCTTCTATTATGGGAAAATGATTTGCATCGAGAATGCTTTCTCATTCTTGTTTCCGTAACTAGATGGTGAAGAGAATCTGGACCATTTAGAAACTACTGAGTGTAGAATATTTTCATAGAGCAAGCATATTAAAAAGGTTTATGGGCTGGTCCAATTGTGAATCTGGAAATGTCTACCTCAAAATTAGAAAGCCCAAGTTTTCCGCATAGAGAAGATGAACCTTATCTACAGGAAAATGATGATTTTTTTCCATGACTTTAGCATAAATGATGTCATTCAGTCACTAAGTCGTATCTGACTGTAGCCCAGGGACTGTAGCACACTCGGCTCCTCTGTCCTCCACCATCATCTGGAGTTTGTTCAAATTCACGCCTATTGAGTCAGTGATGTTATCTAACCAAATTGTCCTATTCTACCACTTCTCCTTTGGCTTTAATCATTCCCAGCATCAAGGTCTTTTCCAAGGATCTATTTCTTTGCAACAGGGGGCCGAAGTATTGGAACTTCAACATCAGTCCTTCCAATGAGTATTTGGGGCTGATTTCCTTTAACAATGACTGGTTTGATCACTGATGTAGTAAATATTTGACTTGGTCTTATTATTCAGCATTTAACTACCTTTTTGTTGTTATCACAATGGCTTTCTTTAAGGAGCTTTTCCATGTATTTGTAAAGGGTAAATAAGAGGACCACGGCAAATAAGCAGACCAAACACTTCCTCTGTGGTTCGTGTGACTTGCCTTAATGTTATCCTATTGAACCACTGAAGAAAAGACTGTGGGAATGATGCAATCCTTGTGTCTGGTCACCGGTCTGACTTCTTTGATGATGCAAGCTCAAATAACAGCAGTTCTAAAGGCTTCAGAGCAGCCCTGGCATCTGTTCATCTCCTAGCAGCGGCCACCATTCTATACACACCAATACCTTTATATTCATTCTGTGTTTATTTATGATTTCTGTTTTGCTTTCGTTTAAGAGAGTCAGACACGACTGAGCTACTAGCATAGCACAGCACAAGATATAAGTTACTGTTGTTTATAAGTAAGACATCTGACACAACTGATTGAAATAACAATATGATCACAAATTCCTTGGAGGTTCATGGGTTAGGACTCTGCACTTTAACTGATGAGGACCCTAATTCAACCCCTGGTTCGGGAGCTAAGATCCCACAAGGACCCTCCTGTGTCACTTGCGTATTTTCTAGATCCCATACTTCTGTGAACCACACATTTATAAGGGAAATAACTATATTAAAAAGTGTCTTATTTTAATTCAGTAGCCAAATATCCGAAGATTTCCACGAATTTTCACAGCATATAATGAGAAGCCTGTGTATTAAACTATCCTTTCCTTTTGCTACAATAGAACCTCGAAAGCTTCCCAATTCTTGAGGGATAAGTCTTTAAAAGAGTTGTTGAACCTTCAAAAACATCCTATACTTTCATCTTACACCTCTGATCAGAAAGAAATGTTTTCTCGAACTCTATTGTTTTAATAGCACACTGTGTGATTTTGGGGGGAAAAAAACAACATTCATTGCTGCAAACTGCTATAGAAGTTATTATGTGTATTTAAAAAGTTTCTGCAAATATACCTAAGAAACAAAAGTCTGAATATATCACTTGATGGAGCTTTTTCTTTTATTTTAATGAGTTGCTGAAGTGTGTTTTTGTAAATTACTAAACAAGAGTAGCAGATATAAAGGGCTTTATGTTCTGTCTCTCAGCACATTTCATTTATAAGTCTCAAAAATTCTTCCAGTAAAATAAAGGATGTTTTAATAGATGATCTTTATATTTACAGATAGAACGATTTATTTAACTATGCAGAAATGGCCTTCCTACAGTCCTTTTGCACTTGCAATCTACAGAATTAAAAAAATCAGTCTTTTCCCCAGACAGTTCTAAAAGAACTGTTTTTCTCAAGTAATTATACATAAATACAGTTGTTATATATAACCTATCAAATAGTCAGTATTTCAGACATAGTTAAGTAATCAAAATTAATATATCCTACATACACTATTAAACATTATAAACTGTATTTTTATAAAACTAATATAAAATTAAGAAAAATTCTCATATAGTTGTCGATTTAGTCAGACACGACTGAGCTACTAGCATAGCACAGCACAAGATATAAGTTACTGTTGTTTATAAGTAAGACATCTGACACAACTGATTGAAATAACAATATGATCACAAATTCCTTGGAGGTTCATGGGTTAGGACTCTGCACTTTAACTGATGAGGACCCTAATTCAACCCCTGGTTCGGGAGCTAAGATCCCACAAGGACCCTCCTGTGTCACTTGCGTATTTTCTAGATCCCATACTTCTGTGAACCACACATTTATAAGGGAAATAACTATATTAAAAAGTGTCTTATTTTAATTCAGTAGCCAAATATCCGAAGATTTCCACGAATTTTCACAGCATATAATGAGAAGCCTGTGTATTAAACTATCCTTTCCTTTTGCTACAATAGAACCTCGAAAGCTTCCCAATTCTTGAGGGATAAGTCTTTAAAAGAGTTGTTGAACCTTCAAAAACATCCTATACTTTCATCTTACACCTCTGATCAGAAAGAAATGTATTTTCTAGAACTCTATTGTTTTAATAGTACACTGTGTGATTTTGGGGGGAAAAAAACAACATTCATTGCTGCAAACTGCTATAGAAGTTATTATGTGTATTTAAAAAGTTTCTGCAAATATACCTAAGAAACAAAAGTCTGAATATATCACTTGATGGAGCTTTTTCTTTTATTTTAATGAGTTGCTGAAGTGTGTTTTTGTAAATTACTAAACAAGAGTAGCAGATATAAAGGGCTTTATGTTCTGTCTCTCAGCACATTTCATTTATAAGTCTCAAAAATTCTTCCAGTAAAATAAAGGATGTTTTAATAGATGATCTTTATATTTACAGATAGAACGATTTATTTAACTATGCAGAAATGGCCTTCCTACAGTCCTTTTGCACTTGCAATCTACAGAATTAAAAAAATCAGTCTTTTCCCCAGACAGTTCTAAAAGAACTGTTTTTTCTCCAAGTAATTATACATAAATACAGTTGTTATATATAACCTATCAAATAGTCAGTATTTCAGACATAGTTAAGTAATCAAAATTAATATATCCTACATACACTATTAAACATTATAAACTGTATTTTTATAAAACTAATATAAAATTAAGAAAAAAGTTCTCATATAGTTGTCGATTTAGGATCTAGAATGTGTCTGGCCCTGAATGAGAAGTTAATAATGCAAAATACTATCACATCTTTTACCTAAAAGAACTTAAGTGTCTATACATTCTCGGAGAAAGAAAGAAAAGCTGACACACATTGCAATACAATAAGATATATGCTGTGTCAATGTTTGTATGCATTTTTTGGGAGTCAGAGTGTGCGTGTGCCAGTGAGACAAAGACCTAGAATTTAAGGCACTTCCCTGGCAGTCCAGTGGTTAAGACTCCAGGCTCCCACTGAAGAGGGCACAGGTTTGATCCCCGGTCAGGGAAGTAAGGTCTCAAATGCTGTTATGCATGTCACAGACACACACTCCCAAGGAAAGAGAGAAACAGAAGCTTGAAAGGGTGATAAAGCCCAGGAGATTCTTCATTTTGCCTTAAGTGTTTGAGAAAGGTTTCCCAGAAGAAGCAAGTCCTGAATGGAGAATTTGAATTTGTTTGGGAGGCATGAAAAAGTGAATGTTACAAAAATGGACAAATAGAGAAAACAGCAATCATAAGAAAATAAAACATTGGAATGTGGTGGAAAAAAATGCTTTAGGACCTTGAGACAGAATCCAAATCATGAAGAATCAGAAAAGCAGAGGGGACTGTCATACTAGTGTCAGGAAGAGAAAAACAGATACTGTATAGTAGTGTACATATGTGGCATCTACAAAAATGGTATAGATGATTTTATTGGCAAAACAGAGACACAGATGAAATGGGAGATTAAGAAGGGAGAGAAGATGAAATGGGAGACTGAGACTGACATATATACACCACTGATGTGTAAAATAGTTAACTTATGAGAACCTACTATATAGCACAGGGTGACCTAAATGGGAAGGAAATCCACAAAAGAGGGAATATATGCAAATGGATAGCTGATTCACTTTGCTGTAAAGCAGAAATTAACACAACATTGTAAAATAATTATCCTTCAACAAAAATTAATTAAAAATAATAATAACAAAAGCAATTGGATTTTATCTTACAGCTTAATAGAGTAGTATGGATGACTTACTTTTTCTAAACTTTGGATGTACAGTATATTTCTTCAAAATAGATACTACATTCTGCGATGTAACCACTTGTCACAGTCCCAACAGTGGAATCCTTACCCAAATGACTCTCTCTCCCCTGAGCAACCATGACAGTTCCCTCCATGTCTCCTTGTTTTCATCCTGTGCCCTTAAAATTCAGGTCTCCATTCACAATCAATGCCTTCTTTTTTTTTTTTTTTTAAAGATTTATTTATTTATTTATTTATTTTGGGTGGCGGTCGGGTTGGGGAGGGAGGGGAGCAGGCAGGCCACTTCTATTGGTCTTGCATTTCTCTATTTTCATCCGTCTTTGTTCTTTGGCCCGTGTGGGCCTCCCATCGCGGTGGCGTCTGTCGTTGCAGAGCACCAGCTCTGCGAGCATGCGCTCCTGAGCTCCAGCTCGGTAATTGGACACATCAGTCCAGCCGCTCTGCGGCACGTGGGATCTTCCCAGGCCAGGGCTCGAACCAGCACCCCTTGCAGTGCAAGGTAGTGTCCTTACCCACTGGACCACCAGGGGAAGCCCTCAATGCCTTCTTAACACTTGTCATAGATTAGTCATGTCTCTGTTCAAAAACCTTCAGTTAAGATTGGGATTGACATATATACACTTCACCATGTGTGAGATAGACAGTTAACAGGAAGCTGCATTAGTTATAGAGAAGTATAAAATTGTACAGAAATGTTTTATTTTGATTTTATATAAAAAATAGAAACGATAATTAATTTGGAGGGCTTTGTGTATTATAGTGTGCTCAGGTCTTCACTGAATTCTCATCGTGCAGATGACAGAAACAAGATAACTTAGTTGAAGAATTTTGGTATGAACCTTCTTGTGACCTTCAGGAGCATGATCTCAAAGCCTGAGGTCTTAACTACAACTCACAATCCATGGTCTGCTTGTGGAGAAATGAACTGGCCAGGCACTAACACCACAGGAATATATAAGGTAGAAAAAAAGGAGAGTGATGGGCGCTACTGAAAATAAATAGTACTCTTCATTGAAAATCACCCGTGTAATAAAAAGATGATGAAGGACAAAGAAGTCTGGTATGCTGTAGTCTATGGAGTCACAAAGAGTTGGACACACTTGCACAACTGAACTGACTGAAGAAAAAAATATCCAAAAGCTACTGGATATGCCAAATAGCAGGTGGAGAGTATTTCAGATAGATTAATTTTAGAGATAACTAATAGGAAACAAGACCAAATCTAATGTAATGATTTACACATTACCACGACCTGTTAAATACAGAATATCAATTGGCTTCTAAATGGTCTCTCACCCCACGCTTAGTTTCCTCTATCCATTTTAAACAGAGCAGCAAGGGGAATTACCTACTGGTTCAGTGGTTGAGAGTCTATCTTTCCAAACAGGAGACAAGGGTACCAATCCCTGGTTCAGGAACTAAACTCTCACATGCTGTGGGGCAACTAACCTGGTACATGACAGTTACTGAGCCCTCAAGCTCTAGGGCTTATGGTTTGCCATAAGAGAAGCCCAAGCCATGGAAGGAAGAGCCCATACTCCACATGAACACCCAGCATAGCCCAAAAAAGAAACCCGAACAAATACAGAGCAGCAAAAATGATCTCTAAATATGTAAATCTTTAACACTTGTTAAAAATCCTTCAGATTTTCTACTCCACTTGGATGAAGGTCTACATTTCTTAACCTAGAACACAAGGCCCTGTGCCAACCTCATACTTCCTCTTGCTGTGGACTTCTTTCTATGTTTTAACAATCTGGGTTTCTTTCAACAGACCAAGGTGGTATTTGAGCTTGATACTCTGTCTTCATTATGTGTTTTTCCTTTACTTTTGCTAACTTTGATTCAACATGCTAATTTGACTTTAAGTGCAGATTTCTTGAGTGGACGTCCACCTGATAGCCTTTCACGGTACTATTTTTTCCTTACACAGGCCTTATCAGAATTTCTAAGTGTATGTTGATTTCAATCCTTCTTTGTTTCATTTCTCTCTCTCTCTTTCATTTGTTTTTTTTTTTTTTTTTTCTTTTGTTCTCTCTCTCTTTCAAAAATGTAACCTTGTGTAGGCATAGAGTTTCAGTGTACACACGTAAGCTTGCAGAGGCCACCATGCCCTTTAGCACTTTCAAGAATTTCAACCCCTTGATTTCATCTTTTCTTTGTAAAAATCTTTCTAAACTGGGTCAGCATGCATCAATAAATAGAATAATTGAATACACCATAACCTCTCTCTCATGATTCACAATCTATGCACTAAAAGTAATTTTAAAACAATGAATAAAAAACCACTTTAACTATTGACGGGAAAAACGTTCACCATCAAAATTTTCTGAAAGTTAGACAAACAAGTAATAAATGATCTCTATTTACAATCGACTGAATCACTGTCTCTAGGGACTGAGGACTAGAAATCTATATTTCAACTAAGATTTTTGGATTAATCTTATAGATACTGTTTGAGAAGCAGTGCTCTAAACAAATGTAAGTTTTTCTGAACTTACTTATATATATTTATTAATTAAGCCATGCCTATAATATTAAGTCATAGTTCATAAGCTTTAGAATGTACCATTGAAGATTGCTTCTCAATAAATTAACGTACAGGAGCCTTTTATTATTTGGCCTGTAGTCATAACAAAATGAATGAAGGAACCAGTAAAATGTAAGAGAAACAATTACTTTGCCTGATTTCTTCATGTTGCCAGTTGATAGCATCTTTATCATTTCTACATGAGCTCTGTCTCGTGGCCAAGCTCTGATTGTTTTCTTTCTACTAGTACTTATCTAGATGATTAAATCATGAATAGAAAAATTAATGTTTTTTCTGAGTTCTATTCCTGAGAGCTATTTATAATCATGCTTCTTTTGCTGATTTTAGTTGTTCCTATTAATTATTTGGCATCATGATTTGGAAATTAGAAAACAATATGTACAATTGATACCAGAAATATAGCACTAATGGTTCTTTAGAGTCATAATACTATGTTCCCAACTGGGTTCTATTAGCAAAATCAAATGATAATTACTCTAATAACCATGTTTGGGGATTGAATGTTTTCCAAATGGATGTTTTTCTATGGATTAAATTACTTAACCCTGTTTCTCCCTGAAAAGAATGAAATGAAGGAAAGGAGGGAAAGAAGGAAAGAAAGAATGAATGAAACAAAAGAAGGAAGAAAAGAAAGAAGAATGAAAGAAGAAAAGAAGGGTGTACATATTTTATATTCTTTATGAGATGGTTAGTTAGGTGCAGCCATAAAAGAAGTGGTTCAGGAAAAAAGCAAAGTTTACCATATCCACAGCTCCTAAAGATAAGAAGCATAGCTCTAAGAGGGCTTCCCTGGTGGCTCAGACACTAAAGAATCTGCCTGCAGTGCAGGAGACCCAGAGTTGAACGCTGGGTTTGGAAGATCCTCTAGAGAAGGAAATGGCTACCCATTCCAGTATTCTTGTCTGGAGAATCCCATGGACAGAGAACCCACCAGGCTCTCTCCATGGGGTCACAAAGAGTCAGACATGACTGTAGTGACTAACATATTTGTGGCTACTTAAGGAAACCCCCAGCATGGTCAGGAGACAGAAGACTAAGATGTAGAGCAGGCTGGCTGAGCCCTTTATTGAACATTTATAGGAAAGGCAAGGCAGGGCAGGTAAGACAGCTCAGAATTTGGCTGTTTGAATAATTTTGTAGGACTTTTTGTAGAAGGGTGGGCCCTAGCTCTCTGGAACTGGCCCTAGGGCATTTGAGGCAGAAGAATGTAGCTTCCTACCTGCAAGGGGAGTCTGGGAGGCAAGACTTTGAATCAGCTAGTTTGCATATCAAAGGCATGTTCCTGTCTGGGCACTTCATTATCTCTAAGAACCCGCTAATTCTGGGAGGGGCGATCCCTGTTAGTCAGAAAGGATTTCTGAGTTGTCAATACATTATATCCCACCACAAATTAAGAACATTTATACTATAGTAAGTGTGCCTAGCATAAAATCTATTTTTCCATTTGATTCAGTCTTTACTGAATTTGCTAAAATATTGCTTCTGTTTTATGTCTTGGCCATGAGGCATGTGGGATCTTAGCTCCCTGACCAGGTATCAAACCTGTGTTCTATGCACTGGAAGGCAAAATTATAATCACTGGACTGCCAGGGAAGTCCCAGTATCTATGCTTTCATGTGAAACAGAAGTGATATAAAATGATTCCATCATATAAAAGAGAAACAAAATAATAAATATGCATAAACCAATCAGAACTTTGATATTAACTTGCTATGAAAGTGCATATAATGGGATTCACTGAAGAATAATTTTCAAAGGAAGGACACATTAAGTTCACTAAGAACCAGCTATGGAAATTAATGGAGTTCCTGTTTCTCCCTGAAAGAATGAAATGAAGGAAAGGAGGGAAAGAAGGAAAGAAAGAATGAATGAAACAAAGAAGGAAGAAAAGAAAGAAGAATGAAAGAAGAAAAGAAGGGTGTACATATTTTATATTCTTTATGAGATGGTTAGTTAGGTGCAGCCATAAAAGAAGTGGTTCAGGAAAAAAGCAAAGTTTACCATATCCACAGCTCCTAAAGATAAGAAGCATAGCTCTAAGAGGGCTTCCCTGGTGGCTCAGACACTAAAGAATCTGCCTGCAGTGCAGGAGACCCAGAGTTGAACGCTGGGTTTGGAAGATCCTCTAGAGAAGGAAATGGCTACCCATTCCAGTATTCTTGTCTGGAGAATCCCATGGACAGAGAACCCACCAGGCTCTCTCCATGGGGTCACAAAGAGTCAGACATGACTGTAGTGACTAACATATTTGTGGCTACTTAAGGAAACCCCCAGCATGGTCAGGAGACAGAAGACTAAGATGTAGAGCAGGCTGGCTGAGCCCTTTATTGAACATTTATAGGAAAGGCAAGGCAGGGCAGGTAAGACAGCTCAGAATTTGGCTGTTTGAATAATTTTGTAGGACTTTTTGTAGAAGGGTGGGCCCTAGCTCTCTGGAACTGGCCCTAGGGCATTTGAGGCAGAAGAATGTAGCTTCCTACCTGCAAGGGGAGTCTGGGAGGCAAGACTTTGAATCAGCTAGTTTGCATATCAAAGGCATGTTCCTGTCTGGGCACTTCATTATCTCTAAGAACCCGCTAATTCTGGGAGGGGCGATCCCTGTTAGTCAGAAAGGATTTCTGAGTTGTCAATACATTATATCCCACCACAAATTAAGAACATTTATACTATAGTAAGTGTGCCTAGCATAAAATCTATTTTTCCATTTGATTCAGTCTTTACTGAATTTGCTAAAATATTGCTTCTGTTTTATGTCTTGGCCATGAGGCATGTGGGATCTTAGCTCCCTGACCAGGTATCAAACCTGTGTTCTATGCACTGGAAGGCAAAATTATAATCACTGGACTGCCAGGGAAGTCCCAGTATCTATGCTTTCATGTGACATTAATTGCAGAAGTGATATAAAATGATTCCATCATATAAAAGAGAGAAACAAAATAATAAATATGCATAAACCAATCAGAACTTTTTGATATTAACTTGCTATGAAAGTGCATATAATGGGATTCACTGAAGAATAATTTTCAAAGGAAGGACACATTAAGTTCACTAAGAACCAGCTATGGAAATTAATGGAGTTCCTGTTATCACCTTCTCAAATCTAAGGAAAGTGCAGTATTTGCCTTATATTGCAATATAAGTGTGTTAGAGCAAGGGCTCTGACCTTGTTTAGTCCACAGACTTTGTAATAGATTTACATACCTCATTAACCACTTAACTGAAACACATTCCATTTTTCCTCACCCTCTATCACTCCTATCCCAGACCCTGCATAGGTACAAATATAAGCACAATTAGAGAAAAGTGTCTCACTTATGACACAACAGAGAAGTTTTTGTAAGCAAAAATCTATAGTGAAACGTAAATTGATGAAAAAAACAGAAATCATGAATTTAAGAAGACCACAGACTCATACTCCATTAACAAGTTGTTCTCTGTACCTATTTAAATATAATTTATTATCTTTTGGAAAAGTATATTATGAAAGCTAAATTCTATTAATTCTATCCTACATATATATCTATCATATCCCCACTTTATTGACAGTTAAAAGCTTGGGTGATGTTTTTCAGTGTTCCACAATGTCTTTAACACATTTAATATTGTGTACCATTGTATCTTAGTAAAACTACTTGAAAAAAATCAAACAAGTAGATTTCATTCATTTCTGTTGAAAGAGCATTTGAGTCATGTATAGTTCATATCAACATGGATAATGGAAAGTTCATAAATAAAATTTAAGAATCTAAAGAATAATTAATATTTCCTAAGGGATAATCATGAAAAAAGTAAAGTAAAATTGTGTATATATATATATATATATATATATATATATATATATATAACATAATGATAATACTGAGAGTGTTCTACCTCAATTTGAGACTTAAACCCAGTGCCCAGACCTAATTAAACCCTGCTTGGGACTTGAACCCATGTGGCCAGGACTCGAACCCACGTGGCTGGGACTCAAACTCAGCCAAAACCCGGGTAATTAAAATCGCTCACCCAATGTCTGGACCCACTGAGGCTCACTTTGAAGTGAACCTTTTGATAATTAATAAAAATTTCCATCATATAAGAGAGAAACAAAATAATAAATATGCATAAACCAATCAGAACTTTTGATATTAACTTGCTATGAAAGTGCATATAATGGGATTCACTGAAGAATAATTTTCAAAGGAAGGACACATTAAGTTCACTAAGAACCAGCTATGGAAATTAATGGAGTTCCTGTTATCACCTTCTCAAATCTAAGGAAAGTGCAGTATTTGCCTTATATTGCAATATAAGTGTGTTAGAGCAAGGGCTCTGACCTTGTTTAGTCCACAGACTTTGTAATAGATTTACATACCTCATTAACCACTTAACTGAAACACATTCCATTTTTCCTCACCCTCTATCACTCCTATCCCAGACCCTGCATAGGTACAAATATAAGCACAATTAGAGAAAAGTGTCTCACTTATGACACAACAGAGAAGTTTTTGTAAGCAAAAATCTATAGTGAAACGTAAATTGATGAAAAAAACAGAAATCATGAATTTAAGAAGACCACAGACTCATACTCCATTAACAAGTTGTTCTCTGTACCTATTTAAATATAATTTATTATCTTTTGGAAAAGTATATTATGAAAGCTAAATTCTATTAATTCTATCCTACATATATATCTATCATATCCCCACTTTATTGACAGTTAAAAGCTTGGGTGATGTTTTTCAGTGTTCCACAATGTCTTTAACACATTTAATATTGTGTACCATTGTATCTTAGTAAAACTACTTGAAAAAAATCAAACAAGTAGATTTCATTTCATTTCTGTTGAAAGAGCATTTGAGTCATGTATAGTTCATATCAACATGGATAATGGAAAGTTCATAAATAAAATTTAAGAATCTAAAGAATAATTAATATTTCCTAAGGGATAATCATGAAAAAAGTAAAGTAAAATTGTGTATATATATATATATATATATATATATATATATATATATAACATAATGATAATACTGAGAGTGTTCTACCTCAATTTGAGACTTAAACCCAGTGCCCAGACCTAATTAAACCCTGCTTGGGACTTGAACCCATGTGGCCAGGACTCGAACCCACGTGGCTGGGACTCAAACTCAGCCAAAACCCGGGTAATTAAAATCGCTCACCCAATGTCTGGACCCACTGAGGCTCACTTTCTTTATGTCTCTTTGCAGAGGAGAATTCAGCGAGAGACAAAGTGATAGTTAAAAAAATGGATTTATTCAGATTCAGAGAAAGCATACTCCACAGAGTTCTTTTCAAAAATTGTGTCCTGCCCCTTTCCCTATCCCTTACATTCCCCCCTCAGAGATTCAAGGCTGAGTATGGACCTTGACCCTGCCTATCTGGGAGTAAAAGTCTCTGGGTACCTGATCTAGGGGCCCCAGGGGCAGGGCAGCTCCTAGTTTTAGTCCATACCTGTTGAAATCCCCACATAACCATCATCTTGATGTAGAGTGGTAGTAACAGGGTTCCTTAGCCTTTCTATGGATCCCGTTGATGATTGAGCATATTTTGCACCAGCCCCTGGGCACAAATATATTTATAAATGACAACAGATTAAAAAGACATTGTCAAACATCTGATTACAGTGTATGATAAAGATGGGTTACAATAGCTACAATCACAAACAATTACATTTGATTTAGTATATTAAATAATCTAAGTTACTGTTTTTCTTTATCATATCACAGGGACCCTGTAAATCATCCCAAAATTACTTTTTGGTCAGGTAAGATCATAAGCCACTGTGAGACAATATTTATTTTCTAACTGAAACTATATGAAGATCTCTAAATTAAGTACAAATCACTTAAAGGCAAAGAAATTTACCACAATTTGTCAAACCATAATCAATTTGTCAAAAGCAACATTTTAAGAATACTTTGGAGGGAGAGACCAAGTCTACTCTGGTCTTAACCCATCCCTATTGAAATCCATTACCCAACCCAACTAAATCACGATCATGAATAACTCTTTGTTTATATTAATTACACAGTGAGGATGGTTCCCTTTCTCCTCCAGAGACAGAGTTGCCCCTAACTTAGTTAATACATCTCTCCTCATTGAAGGGAAAGGATAATCAGGCACAAACAGAAACGAATGCAAAAACAGCTGTCCATTAACATTGCACAAAACCTGCTCCAGACAAGTGTGCCTCTGTTTCTTTCCTGACAACCCCATTACATACTCCTTATGACTGCTGTCGACTAAAAAGATGAACAACTTGAGAGTTGTGGGTTAAGTTTTATTTGGGGTATAATTAGAACTGAAGCCCAGAAAACAGCACCCCAGATAGCTCTGAGTACCTGCTCCAAAGACCCAGAAGGAGGAGGGCCAATATTTAAGGATTTTGGTGAGGAAATATTCCTATCCCTTTTCAAAAATTGTGTCCTGCCCCTTTCCCTATCCCTTACATTCCCCCCTCAGAGATTCAAGGCTGAGTATGGACCTTGACCCTGCCTATCTGGGAGTAAAAGTCTCTGGGTACCTGATCTAGGGGCCCCAGGGGCAGGGCAGCTCCTAGTTTTAGTCCATACCTGTTGAAATCCCCACATAACCATCATCTTGATGTAGAGTGGTAGTAACAGGGTTCCTTAGCCTTTCTATGGATCCCGTTGATGATTGAGCATATTTTGCACCAGCCCCTGGGCACAAATATATTTATAAATGACAACAGATTAAAAAGACATTGTCAAACATCTGATTACAGTGTATGATAAAGATGGGTTACAATAGCTACAATCACAAACAATTACATTTGATTTAGTATATTAAATAATCTAAGTTACTGTTTTTCTTTATCATATCACAGGGACCCTGTAAATCATCCCAAAATTACTTTTTGGTCAGGTAAGATCATAAGCCACTGTGAGACAATATTTATTTTCTAACTGAAACTATATGAAGATCTCTAAATTAAGTACAAATCACTTAAAGGCAAAGAAATTTACCACAATTTGTCAAACCATAATCAATTTGTCAAAAGCAACATTTTAAGAATACTTTGGAGGGAGAGACCAAGTCTACTCTGGTCTTAACCCATCCCTATTGAAATCCATTACCCAACCCAACTAAATCACGATCATGAATAACTCTTTGTTATTAATTACACAGTGAGGATGGTTCCCTTTCTCCTCCAGAGACAGAGTTGCCCCTAACTTAGTTAATACATCTCTCCTCATTGAAGGGAAAGGATAATCAGGCACAAACAGAAACGAATGCAAAAACAGCTGTCCATTAACATTGCACAAAACCTGCTCCAGACAAGTGTGCCTCTGTTTCTTTCCTGACAACCCCATTACATACTCCTTATGACTGCTGTCGACTAAAAAGATGAACAACTTGAGAGTTGTGGGTTAAGTTTTATTTGGGGTATAATTAGAACTGAAGCCCAGAAAACAGCACCCCAGATAGCTCTGAGAAACTGCTCCAAAGACACAGAAGGAGGAGGGCCAATATTTAAGGATTTTGGTGAGGGGGGAGTTTCATATCATTAAACAATCATTTTACAACGGTCTCCAGTCAGTCACGAGGATCTGATATCACCATGAGGAGATTTAGTGCTTGTCTAAATATGAGGAGATGTAAGGATTGAGATAATAGAAGTTGTTCCTAAAAGCATCCACCTATCTAAAGACCTGCCCTACCAGATTCCCTGGAGCACAGAGTGCCTCTACCCGATCCTGATCTCCATCAGGGGGCATTGAAGTTCAGTAGTTCTCAACAGCACAGGGTCTGGTCTCTGCAGAGGCGGACGGCAAATTTCCTTCTTGTCCAGACATTGGCAATGTGATTGGTAAATGCCAGTTTGTAGTCGACACTACTAACATTCCCAATGCTTTGGGTTAAGACTGAGAAGGTTACACCAGTGTCTACAAGAAATTCTGTCAAATGGCCAGCCACATCAATGACCACCCGAGGTCGGACATTAATTATGTAGGTAGTATTTCTAGGCAGAGCCACTTTTGGACTTGGGCTCAGTTGGTCTTCTGATTGCAAAACCATCAATGGCTGAGGGCCCCTGTCACTCTCTGGCATCTGGAGCATTCCCTCTGCCAATGCCCTGGCTGTTTGCAAAAGACTCATCGACAGCAGTCTTTCTCCCAGTGCCCCGTTTGTCCACACAGGGTACACTGGTCTTACATGGGCACCCATGGGCCTTGTGGCCTGCCAGGACCAGACTGGCCCAGAAAGGGCAGCCTTCTAGTTGGTGGTTTTTGAGTGGACAAAGCCATTGTAATCATTTGGGTCTTTTGCATATTTCTCTGGGTGCACTCAGCCTTTCCAGCCATATCCCTATTATTAAAAATCAAATAAGCCAATTGGAGAAGATCCATTCCTTGGGGTCTGAGGACCAGCACTTGCGATTTCACCTGATTGGCAGGCACAAACAGAAACGAATGCAAAACAGCTGTCCATTAACATTGCACAAAACCTGCTCCAGACAAGTGTGCCTCTGTTTCTTTCCTGACAACCCCATTACATACTCCTTATGACTGCTGTCGACTAAAAAGATGAACAACTTGAGAGTTGTGGGTTAAGTTTTATTTGGGGTATAATTAGAACTGAAGCCCAGAAAACAGCACCCCAGATAGCTCTGAGAAACTGCTCCAAAGACACAGAAGGAGGAGGGCCAATATTTAAGGATTTTGGTGAGGGGGGAGTTTCATATCATTAAACAATCATTTTACAACGGTCTCCAGTCAGTCACGAGGATCTGATATCACCATGAGGAGATTTAGTGCTTGTCTAAATATGAGGAGATGTAAGGATTGAGATAATAGAAGTTGTTCCTAAAAGCATCCACCTATCTAAAGACCTGCCCTACCAGATTCCCTGGAGCACAGAGTGCCTCTACCCGATCCTGATCTCCATCAGGGGGCATTGAAGTTCAGTAGTTCTCAACAGCACAGGGTCTGGTCTCTGCAGAGGCGGACGGCAAATTTCCTTCTTGTCCAGACATTGGCAATGTGATTGGTAAATGCCAGTTTGTAGTCGACACTACTAACATTCCCAATGCTTTGGGTTAAGACTGAGAAGGTTACACCAGTGTCTACAAGAAATTCTGTCAAATGGCCAGCCACATCAATGACCACCCGAGGTCGGACATTAATTATGTAGGTAGTATTTCTAGGCAGAGCCACTTTTGGACTTGGGCTCAGTTGGTCTTCTGATTGCAAAACCATCAATGGCTGAGGGCCCCTGTCACTCTCTGGCATCTGGAGCATTCCCTCTGCCAATGCCCTGGCTGTTTGCAAAAGACTCATCGACAGCAGTCTTTCTCCCAGTGCCCCGTTTGTCCACACAGGGTACACTGGTCTTACATGGGCACCCATGGGCCTTGTGGCCTGCCAGGACCAGACTGGCCCAGAAAGGGCAGCCTTCTAGTTGGTGGTTTTTGAGTGGACAAAGCCATTGTAATCATTTGGGTCTTTTGCATATTTCTCTGGGTGCACTCAGCCTTTCCAGCCATATCCCTATTATTAAAAATCAAATAAGCCAATTGGAGAAGATCCATTCCTTGGGGTCTGAGGACCAGGATTTGCTTTCTGAATCTTGCACCTGATGTCTGGGGCAGACTGGGCTATGAAATGCATAGCTAAAAGGGTCTGTCCCTATGGGGCAGAGGGATACACGTCTGTATATTTCCTAAAAGCCTCCACTAATCTACCTTGGAAGCCTGCAGGATTTTCATCCTGTGCCTGTTGGACTTCTTTCACCTTTTCATAATTAACAGGCTTTACTCTTAAGTTTTTTCCTACCCTCTATTAAACAGTTAACCATATGATCCTGTCTATCTCTATCAGTAGAGTTTAACTGGTAATTCCACTTCGGTTTGTCTCAGGAACAACCTCATTCCCCACCCAGTGCACTGCATGATCCTGTCTGGCTAGGGCTGCCAGTTGATCAGCATGACCTCTGGCCACTAGTATTACACCCAGTATTACATCCTCAGGGGTGCATCAGTGGGATAGCACAATCTGTAAGTCTTCCCAGGTGAGATCAAAAGACCTCACTAGTCTGATAAACTCTTTTGTAAAATATTTAGGATGCTCAGAGAAACTTCCCAGCTTGTCTTCTGCCATACTCAGATCAGGCATTGAGAAAGGTACATAGACTCATTGTTTTTTGATTTCTATGATGAACTTTTTTCAGAGGCAAAAGTGTAGGGGCAGTTGGTTGGTAACTTACTTTATTGTCAATGCCAGCTGAGCTAAGGATGGATCCCTTGGGAAATTCAGGGTACAAAGCAGCTCCTGAATATGGGTGGGGCCTCTTCTTTTTCCTAGCTGTGTCATCCCCAGAGACAATAACTCCTCCCAGTAGTTGATGAGTAGCTCCAGCAGCTCCTTGCAGAGGATTTAACATTTGAAAGGTCTGAGGGCCCCTGTCACTCTCTGGCATCTGGAGCATTCCCTCTGCCAATGCCCTGGCTGTTTGCAAAAGACTCATCGACAGCAGTCTTTCTCCCAGTGCCCCGTTTGTCCACACAGGGTACACTGGTCTTACATGGGCACCCATGGGCCTTGTGGCCTGCCAGGACCAGACTGGCCCAGAAAGGGCAGCCTTCTAGTTGGTGGTTTTTGAGTGGACAAAGCCATTGTAATCATTTGGGTCTTTTGCATATTTCTCTGGGTGCACTCAGCCTTTCCAGCCATATCCCTATTATTAAAAATCAAATAAGCCAATTGGAGAAGATCCATTCCTTGGGGTCTGAGGACCAGCACTTGCTTTCTGAATTTTACACCTGATGTCTGGGACAGACTGGGCTATGAAATGCGTAGCCAAAAGGGCCTGTCTCTCTGGGGTGGAGGGATCCACATTTGTATATTTCCTAAAAGCCTCCACTAAGCTACCTTGGAAGCCTGCAGGATTTTCATCCTGTGCCTGTTGGACCTCTTTCACCTTTTCATAATTAACAGGCTTTACTCTAAGTTTTTTCATACCCTCTATTAAACAGTTAATCATATGATCCTGTCTATCTCTATCAGTAGAGTTCAACTGGTAATTCCATTTCAGGTTTGTCTCAGGAATAGCCTCATTCCCCACCCAGAGCACAGCATGATCCTGTCTGGCTAGGGCTGCCAGTTGATCAGCATGACCTCTGGCCACTAGTATTACACCCAGTATTACATCCTCAGGGGTGCATCAGTGGGATAGCACAATCTGTAAGTCTTCCCAGGTGAGATCAAAAGACCTCACTAGTCTGATAAACTCTTTTGTAAAATATTTAGGATGCTCAGAGAAACTTCCCAGCTTGTCTTCTGCCATACTCAGATCAGGCATTGAGAAAGGTACATAGACTCATTGTTTTTTGATTTCTATGATGAACTTTTTTCAGAGGCAAAAGTGTAGGGGCAGTTGGTTGGTAACTTACTTTATTGTCAATGCCAGCTGAGCTAAGGATGGATCCCTTGGGAAATTCAGGGTACAAAGCAGCTCCTGAATATGGGTGGGGCCTCTTCTTTTTCCTAGCTGTGTCATCCCCAGAGACAATAACTCCTCCCAGTAGTTGATGAGTAGCTCCAGCAGCTCCTTGCAGAGGATTTAACATTTGAAAGGTCCCAGGGTTCATCAGTTAAAAGACCTTTTGTGTCTTTCCTAGAATTTTCCCACCAAGCTATACACACCTTTAATTCTTTTTGAATCTCATTGTCTAGATACAAGGCCATGAAATATGAACATACGGAAGTTCCTTCCATCTAAACTTCCTTTTACAGTATATATCTAACAGTAATAGCATATCATAATTCAGGCACCCACTTAGTGGCCATTTTTCCTGACATCCTGACTCATACAGCAGTCAAACATGATTACATAGCCTAATAAGCTTTTTTTCTTTTTAATCCCCAAACCCTGAATCTTTCTCAATTCCAGAGGATGTGACCCAGGGGGCTATTGATTGGGACCAATGCCGCCTGAACCATTTCAGACCCAAACCTGAGACATCTCTAATTGCCATTACATCCAAACTTGTACCTTTACAGTCAGAATCCACCACAAAATTTAGTAAAGATTTGCACTTACGATTTTAGATGCTGTCCCTTCCAAAGTAGTCTCCCAACTGGTTGTTAGTGCCCAAAAGTTGTCACAAAGAAAATGCACGGAAGACATTCCCAATGGTGTTGACAATGAGCTAGAGCTGGTCTAGTGATAAGTTGGGAATAAAACACTGGCACTTTTAACAGTTAGAGGGAGGGGAATAAAAGCAAAACACACCTTGGTGACCTTAAAGGTATTTTCAGGTTAACAAAAGAGAGAAAGAAACAAAGCAGGAATAAACAAGAATGTAAGAACGTAGGAGGAAAATCGCAGAGTCAAAGAGAAAAGTATAATTCTGTCTTCCCCAGTATATCTGGCTCACAGCTTCCCAAGATACAAAGATATAACTCCAAACCGTTCTTACCTTATCACCATCTCTTCATTTGTGTTCACCATCTGAAGGTGTTCTACCTCGATTTGAGACTTAAACCCAGTGCCCAGGCCTAATTAAACCCTGCTTGGGACTCGAACCCATGTGGCCAGGACTCGAACTCAGACAAAACCCAGCTTAGGACTTGAACCCACATAACCGGGACTCAAACCCAGCCAAAACTCACCCAATGTCTGGACTCACTGAGACTCATGTTCTTCATGTCTTTTTGCAGAGGAGAATTCGGAGAGAGACAAAGTGATAGGTAAAAAATGGATTTATTCCGATTTAGAGAAAGCACACTCCACAGAGTGCAGACCATCCTAAAGCGAATCCAGTGGCCCAAAAACACGGTGTTCTTAGCTATTATGGGATGGGTAATTCCATATGCTAATGAGTGGGAGGATTATTCCAGTTTTTTTTTTATTAGGGGAAGAGCGGAACTGTCATGGCACTTCTGTATGTGTCATTCTTTTAAAAAATTGTGCCCTGCCCCTTTCCCTATCCCTTACAATACTAGTTTAATACCATGGAACTAAAAACAGTAACCACAATATCTCCACAAGGCATCCTTTATCTTTATTGTAGAAATAAGTATGGGATAAAATCTCATTTCAGATTAATCCTAATCAAGTACTATCATTATTACTAAATTCTGTGCATTTGATTTCTAATTTATTTTCTCATAGTTAATTTTTCTTTTGAAGTGCATTTTTCGTAGGCCATTTTAATATTTAAATTATGCCTCATTTTCTTCACTTCAATATTTGCTTTTCCATATTAGGTAAGGAAGTTTCGACTGAAAATGTGGAGATGGGAAGAAATAATTTTGACCCTTACATTTTTTTTCTACTGTTTCTCCTAGGTCTCATTGTCATTGTTGTTTAAGTCTCTAAGCCTGTCAGACTCCTTTGTTCAGGGACTTTCCAGACTAGATTCAGCTTCTGGGGATCTTCCCAACCCAGGGATCAAATCCCGAGTCTCTTAGGTCTCCTGCATTGGCAGGCAGATTCTCTATCATTGAACCACTAGTGAAGTTCCTTCGGACCCATTATTATTCAGTAATTATAAGATTTCTATCAGAGTTTCATATTCTTTACCATTTTCTGTCTATAATCTCTTAAGCAAAACATGGAACATTCATAAGACTTAATGCACCAAAATAAAGAATATAAAAGAAGCGACTATTGGCACTTAGTTCTTACCTTATCACATCTTCATTTGTGTTCACCATCTGAAGGTGTTCTACCTCGATTTGAGACTTAAACCCAGTGCCCAGGCCTAATTAAACCCTGCTTGGGACTCGAACCCATGTGGCCAGGACTCGAACTCAGACAAAACCCAGCTTAGGACTTGAACCCACATAACGGGACTCAAACCCAGCCAAAACTCACCCAATGTCTGGACTCACTGAGACTCATGTTCTTCATGTCTTTTTGCAGAGGAGAATTCGGAGAGAGACAAAGTGATAGGTAAAAAATGGATTTATTCCGATTTAGAGAAAGCACACTCCACAGAGTGCAGACCATCCTAAAGCGAATCCAGTGGCCCAAAAACACGGTGTTCTTAGCTATTATGGGATGGGTAATTCCATATGCTAATGAGTGGGAGGATTATTCCAGTTTTTTTTTTATTAGGGGAAGAGCGGAACTGTCATGGCACTTCTGTATGTGTCATTCTTTTAAAAAATTGTGCCCTGCCCCTTTCCCTATCCCTTACAATACTAGTTTAATACCATGGAACTAAAAACAGTAACCACAATATCTCCACAAGGCATCCTTTATCTTTATTGTAGAAATAAGTATGGGATAAAATCTCATTTCAGATTAATCCTAATCAAGTACTATCATTATTACTAAATTCTGTGCATTTGATTTCTAATTTATTTTCTCATAGTTAATTTTTCTTTTGAAGTGCATTTTTCGTAGGCCATTTTAATATTTAAATTATGCCTCATTTTCTTCACTTCAATATTTGCTTTTCCATATTAGGTAAGGAAGTTTCGACTGAAAATGTGGAGATGGGAAGAAATAATTTTGACCCTTACATTTTTTTTCTACTGTTTCTCCTAGGTCTCATTGTCATTGTTGTTTAAGTCTCTAAGCCTGTCAGACTCCTTTGTTCAGGGACTTTCCAGACTAGATTCAGCTTCTGGGGATCTTCCCAACCCAGGGATCAAATCCCGAGTCTCTTAGGTCTCCTGCATTGGCAGGCAGATTCTCTATCATTGAACCACTAGTGAAGTTCCTTCGGACCCATTATTATTCAGTAATTATAAGATTTCTATCAGAGTTTCATATTCTTTACCATTTTTCTGTCTATAATCTCTTAAGCAAAACATGGAACATTCATAAGACTTAATGCACCAAAAATAAAGAATATAAAAGAAGCGACTATTGGCACTTAGTTGTCAATTCATTTGTGAATTCCTTCAGTTGCAGCAGAGACAGGCTGCGACCTGGACTCCTTTGCTGCAGTGCTCACACCTGAATAAAAACATAAATATAAAGAAATCATAGCAGTGGTCCCCAACCTTTTTGGCATCAGGGATCATTTTCGAGGGAGACAACTTTTTCACAGACTTGGGTTTTGGTGGTGATGGTCTTAGGATGATTCAAGCATTATTACACGTATTGTATACTTTATTTCTATTATTATTATACCAGCTCTACTTCAGATCGTCAGGCATTAAATCCCAGAGTTTCGGGACTCCTGTTATAAGGGTCTAAAAATAACTGTGCATGTGCAGTTGGGGCAAATATCAAATGAGATACAAAAAGACCAAAACCCACGGTACTGCTATTTCTGAGGAACCAGGAGCAAAAGCAGAGGACTACACAGGTACTCTGCACACAACACCAAAGGGGTGGGCAGACCTCCCAAGTCACCCCTCTGGCCCAACCATTGGACCTAGCTCTAATCTCACCCTGTATAAGGAACTAACTTGTCCCCTCTAAGACAATGAGCAAGGAAAACTGTTCTTGTTTTTGCTCCCTCAGGTCATGGCAGGAGTCCCAGTGAAGGTTTGTGTGAATTTCCTATTTAGCTTCCTTTCAATTTCTTTGGTTAAAGAGGCCAAGAATACTGGTCATTAACACAACTACACTGACAACAAAAAACATGCACTAGATTCACTAAACTGATTTTTAAAGTGAAAAGCTAAATGATATTAGCATAAACATTTGCAACTATTACCTAAGAGAATTCTGATGGCTGTCTCAACTCTGTGTGAAATTATTCTTGCATGGCATCTGTAATTGTTTCTGTCAGGAAAATGGAAACCTTGGAGATATTTGTTAATGTGCCTTGGAGAATGGGTAACCTTGGAGATTTGTCTAATATTACCTTTGGAAATGAAAATTCTTCAGATAGTTCATAAACCAACACAACTCATGATAGCTAAATTCTTCTTTAGGCAAGAGTTGTCCTTGGCAAACCAGTTTTGTTACATTTAAAAACAACAAAGGAATTGAATGATTCAAAGATGACCAGACATGTTTGTTAGAAAACTTTATGCAAATCACAAAGTTAGGATTTTGCACTTATAAGTGCCCTTTTTAACTCAATAAATAGAGTCAGAAATGAGCTGTGATCCTATCTACAACTGTAATTGCATTACAAGACAACTTAGATCTAGTTTATATGAAGGATTCTGCTTTAGTTTTATGAATAAAAACAACACAAACATTTTCTACACCTTATCTTTTTGTATTTGAAATAAGACTGTTTCTATTTATTTGTAACAAACTTTACTCTCAGTTTGATTCATAGAAATTGATACTACCAAAAATAACTCAACTGTACTTTCAACATTTGAGTTGTAAGAGACTGGATACTGAGAACATTGAGATAATGAGAAAGGTGAGCACTATGGGGAAAGACAAATACAAATTGATATATCTGACTCTAAGATTCTAAAACTCTGGTGGCTTATAATATTTTCTAAAAGGAACCCTCTAAAATACCACTGTTATTCTATACTTTCTTTTCTACTTCCCAGTGGCTTAATACCTAAATATTTATTATCCCAAGATTATTGCAAAGATTGGCTTGAGGAAAAAGAGGCAGAGGTTGTCCCACTTTTACTGACAGGAATACTGAGAAATAGAAGTAATGAGGCAATTATGCAGCAAAGTAATGTAGAAATAGGAACACTGGTCTCTTGACAGAAGAATCATCTCCTTGAGCTAAACAACGCTACTCATTTTATAAGAAGTCAAAATCCAACCTAATTAGTGAGATTGAATGTAGTATGCACTTTAATTATAGACATTTATTTGACTGTCTTTTAATCTATATTTTAGAATGTTAGTTATCTTGGAAGAAGAGAAATACTGCAGTTGCCAAAGGGATGTATTGTGTGTTTTATGAATTTATGTATTTTTGCAATGTGTATTTTATGAAAAGCTACACTCATTTTCCTCAAGTCTCTAGAATATAGCCCTATCTTGGAAGAGACCAGAAGGACTACTAAAATGAATATCTGACACCCATCAAAGCATAGCAACAAAAATAAACTATTCAAGAATGCTTGTCCTTTCAAACTGTAAAGTTCCTTAGCTGTACATTCAAACTATTCCCTTTTATGAATATAAATATGATATTAAGCACCCATTTTGAAAAAAATTAGACTTGTTCTTCTGGCTTCCAACTCTATTTTTCATTTCTCATTGTTTCATAAAACAAAGAATATATAGATTCAAACTCAACTGTCAGAATCCAAACCTACATCAACGGCAATGGTAGTTTAAGACTGGACTTCAAAGATTCAATGTACAACAAAAATTTTTGGTGCAGATTATGTAAAATACTGCATGCATGCTGAATTCTTAGTTACTGTTATGTTAAAAAGTAGAGATAAGGTTAATACTACCAAAAATAACTCAACTGTACTTTCAACATTTGAGTTGTAAGAGACTGGATACTGAGAACATTGAGATAATGAGAAAGGTGAGCACTATGGGGAAAGACAAATACAAATTGATATATCTGACTCTAAGATTCTAAAACTCTGGTGGCTTATAATATTTTCTAAAAGGAACCCTCTAAAATACCACTGTTATTCTATACTTTCTTTTCTACTTCCCAGTGGCTTAATACCTAAATATTTATTATCCCAAGATTATTGCAAAGATTGGCTTGAGGAAAAAGAGGCAGAGGTTGTCCCACTTTTACTGACAGGAATACTGAGAAATAGAAGTAATGAGGCAATTATGCAGCAAAGTAATGTAGAAATAGGAACACTGGTCTCTTGACAGAAGAATCATCTCCTTGAGCTAAACAACGCTACTCATTTTATAAGAAGTCAAAATCCAACCTAATTAGTGAGATTGAATGTAGTATGCACTTTAATTATAGACATTTATTTGACTGTCTTTTAATCTATATTTTAGAATGTTAGTTATCTTGGAAGAAGAGAAATACTGCAGTTGCCAAAGGGATGTATTGTGTGTTTTATGAATTTATGTATTTTTGCAATGTGTATTTTATGAAAAGCTACACTCATTTTCCTCAAGTCTCTAGAATATAGCCCTATCTTGGAAGAGACCAGAAGGACTACTAAAATGAATATCTGACACCCATCAAAGCATAGCAACAAAAATAAACTATTCAAGAATGCTTGTCCTTTCAAACTGTAAAGTTCCTTAGCTGTACATTCAAACTATTCCCTTTTATGAATATAAATATGATATTAAGCACCCATTTTGAAAAAAATTAGACTTGTTCTTCTGGCTTCCAACTCTATTTTTCATTTCTCATTGTTTCATAAAACAAAGAATATATAGATTCAAACTCAACTGTCAGAATCCAAACCTACATCAACGGCAATGGTAGTTTAAGACTGGACTTCAAAGATTCAATGTACAACAAAAATTTTTGGTGCAGATTATGTAAAATACTGCATGCATGCTGAATTCTTAGTTACTGTTATGTTAAAAAGTAGAGATAAGGTTAATTAAAAACATTTAAGACATGGAAGCAACCTAAATGTCCATTGACAGATGAATGAACAAAGAAGATGTGTATGAATATACAATATACAAAATGTGTGGAATATTACTCAGCCATAAAAAATGATGAAATAATGCCATTTGCAGCAACATGAATAGACCTAAAAATTGTCATACTAAATGAAGTAAATGAAAGTCAAATAAGATATAACTTGTAAGTGAAATCTAAAAAAAAAAATACAAACACAAATATATATAAAACAGAAATATATGCATAGACATAGAAAATAAACTTGCGATTACTAAAGTGGAAAGATAGGATGCAAGGATGAATTCAGAATTTGGGATTAAGACATACAATTCTACCATATATAAAGTAGTAACCAAGGACCTACTGTACAGCACAGGGAATCATACTCAATATTTTCTAATAACTTATAAGAGAAAAGAATCTGAAAAAAACTTATATATGTATAACTGAATCACTTTGCAGTACAACCTGACATTAACACAACATTGTAAATAAAGTATATGTCAATAAAACATAAATGTCATCTGCAAAAGTCCTTAAGTGAATATAATTATATGAATGCAATGAAATAAACAAGCAAGTAAACAAACAAATATATTACTTGACAAAAATATAGTTTTGTTTTTGTCCTAAATAAATCAATTTAGATTATTTTTCCTACTGTGTCAAACAAAGAATGTGACTCTATCACATAAACCTCTTCTTTATAACCTTGATGAAAAGTGAAAGCAAGTGGAAGTCAAGGTGTTAATCTCTCAGTTGTGACCAACTCTTTGTGACTCCAAGGGCTGTAGTCCACCAGGCTCCTCTATCCATGGGATCCTCCAGGCATGAATACTGGAGGTGGGGGGATTGTCATTCCATGGATCTCCCTAATTCAGGGATTGAATCTGACTCTCCTGCATTGCAGGTGGGTTCTTTACCATCTGAACACGGTAGGACAACCATAAGGTAGAGTTATAAATAAATAAATAAATAAATATTCACTATTTGGCAGAGTTCAAGAGAAAAAAAAAAATTACACTGGAAGTAACTGAAGAGTTTCTCATTTGTGTGATGAAAAGCAAAATTAGATGGATGAACTGATGAATGGATAGACTGAGGATAACCAGATAGAAAGAAATACTCAGAGTTTTCATATGATCATAGCTCAGTCTTTTAATGTAAAAAACAATGCCTATGGAATTCCCATCTTTATACTACTGCTTTGAATAAAAGAGCTTAAAGATTGGGAATAAACAATGCAACCCTATTTTCTGAATACTCTTGCCCTGTGTATCCGCCTCTCCCACATTTGGGGCCTAGACTGTTTCATTGTTATGCCACAGTGGTCCAGCCTGAAGAGCCACCTGTATTTATATTTCACTGTGGGCTTCCTTTTCTGGCAGCAATTACTCCCTCAGCATAACAGTTGTTCCATCCAGCAACAGCTGTTTCTATACCACTTATAATAATCTAATAACCAGATTTAAAAAAAAAATCCTTCTTTTCATCTCTCTGTTATTTGCTGTCTGCAGAGAAACACACCATTCATACAAATAAATGATGGTCTCCTGCAAAATTTATGTTTTGTTTTTCATCCAGGGGGCTGAGAAGGAGGAATACTTGATTTCCAATTGGAAATAATTAGCTGGACACTGGAAGAAAAACAGGGATGAAACTTTCTGCATGTAATTACTTTATTGATTTACAAGTAAGTTCATTGCAATTACTTCTCATATACATGTTGTTCCACTTATTGAATTTCAATCCCTGTGATCATTTTATTCCAAAAAAATTTAATTTTATTTTATTTCAAAACCTCTTCTTTATAACCTTGATGAAAAGTGAAAGCAAGTGGAAGTCAAGGTGTTAATCTCTCAGTTGTGACCAACTCTTTGTGACTCCAAGGGCTGTAGTCCACCAGGCTCCTCTATCCATGGGATCCTCCAGGCATGAATACTGGAGGTGGGGGGATTGTCATTCCATGGATCTCCTAATTCAGGGATTGAATCTGACTCTCCTGCATTGCAGGTGGGTTCTTTACCATCTGAACACGGTAGGACAACCATAAGGTAGAGTTATAAATAAATAAATAAATAAATATTCACTATTTGGCAGAGTTCAAGAGAAAAAAAAAAATTACACTGGAAGTAACTGAAGAGTTTCTCATTTGTGTGATGAAAAGCAAAATTAGATGGATGAACTGATGAATGGATAGACTGAGGATAACCAGATAGAAAGAAATACTCAGAGTTTTCATATGATCATAGCTCAGTCTTTTAATGTAAAAAACAATGCCTATGGAATTCCCATCTTTATACTACTGCTTTGAATAAAAGAGCTTAAAGATTGGGAATAAACAATGCAACCCTATTTTCTGAATACTCTTGCCCTGTGTATCCGCCTCTCCCACATTTGGGGCCTAGACTGTTTCATTGTTATGCCACAGTGGTCCAGCCTGAAGAGCCACCTGTATTTATATTTCACTGTGGGCTTCCTTTTCTGGCAGCAATTACTCCCTCAGCATAACAGTTGTTCCATCCAGCAACAGCTGTTTCTATACCACTTATAATAATCTAATAACCAGATTTAAAAAAAAAATCCTTCTTTTCATCTCTCTGTTATTTGCTGTCTGCAGAGAAACACACCATTCATACAAATAAATGATGGTCTCCTGCAAAATTTATGTTTTGTTTTTCATCCAGGGGACTGAGAAGGAGGAATACTTGATTTCCAATTGGAAATAATTAGCTGGACACTGGAAGAAAAACAGGGATGAAACTTTCTGCATGTAATTACTTTATTGATTTACAAGTAAGTTCATTGCAATTACTTCTCATATACATGTTGTTCCACTTATTGAATTTCAATCCCTGTGATCATTTTATTCCATAATAAAAGAGTATATGAATAATTATTGACTTTGTCTTATTCAAACTTATTTTCTAAACTTCAATTAACAATTCAGACTTAACAAAATAATAGAATAATTTTGTTACAGGCAGAAATTATTTTCACTATCAATGTGTTTCTAACAATCTTTTATTTCTCTTCTTTTTTTGTGGGAAAATTCACAAAGAAGATAGACTTTCAAAAGCAACTATATTTTCTGGCTAAAAAGCTCTTGATGACAGTCAGTTATGTATTTTGGACTGAATTTTCATTCAAGTTATTATTGTTTAGCTGCACCATGTGGTTTGCAGGATCCTTGTTCCTCAACCAGGGATTGAATCTAGGCCAGTGGACCACTACAGTCAAAGTGCCGAGTCCTAAGCACTGCACTGCCAGTGAATTTACCAAAGGAAATTTTGGGTGACAGTCAAGTTTCTTAGCAGCAGAAATACTGACATTTGAGATGGGATAATATTTGATGGGAACTATCCTGTGCACTGAAGAATATTTGACTGCATCTTTGGAAACTACCTGTAGCTGTCAGTGGTACCCCCACACCTAGCCATGACAATAAGGAATGCCTCCAGATATTGATAAAAGTCCATTATGGGGCTACATCACCACAGTTTGAGAATGATAGGGGTAAAGGATTCACTTCTCTGTTATCGTGTGCTAAATCACTTCAGTTGTGTCCAACTCTTTGCAACCCTAAGGACTGTAGCCTGCCAGGCTCTTCTGTTCTTGGGATTCTCCAGGTAAGAATACTGGAGTGGGTTGCCATGCCCTTCTTCAGGGGATCTTCCCAACCCAGCGACTGAATTCACATCTCTTATGTCTCCTGCACTGTTATCATTGGATAATTCTATTTCTGTCTGCAGAGAAACACACCATTCATACAAATAAATGATGGTCTCCTGCAAAATTTATGTTTTGTTTTCATCCAGGGACTGAGAAGGAGGAATACTTGATTTCCAATTGGAAATAATTAGCTGGACACTGGAAGAAAAACAGGGATGAAACTTTCTGCATGTAATTACTTTATTGATTTACAAGTAAGTTCATTGCAATTACTTCTCATATACATGTTGTTCCACTTATTGAATTTCAATCCCTGTGATCATTTTATTCCATAATAAAAGAGTATATGAATAATTATTGACTTTGTCTTATTCAAACTTATTTTCTAAACTTCAATTAACAATTCAGACTTAACAAAATAATAGAATAATTTTGTTACAGGCAGAAATTATTTTCACTATCAATGTGTTTCTAACAATCTTTTATTTCTCTTCTTTTTTTGTGGGAAAATTCACAAAGAAGATAGACTTTCAAAAGCAACTATATTTTCTGGCTAAAAAGCTCTTGATGACAGTCAGTTATGTATTTTGGACTGAATTTTCATTCAAGTTATTATTGTTTAGCTGCACCATGTGGTTTGCAGGATCCTTGTTCCTCAACCAGGGATTGAATCTAGGCCAGTGGACCACTACAGTCAAAGTGCCGAGTCCTAAGCACTGCACTGCCAGTGAATTTACCAAAGGAAATTTTGGGTGACAGTCAAGTTTCTTAGCAGCAGAAATACTGACATTTGAGATGGGATAATATTTGATGGGAACTATCCTGTGCACTGAAGAATATTTGACTGCATCTTTGGAAACTACCTGTAGCTGTCAGTGGTACCCCCACACCTAGCCATGACAATAAGAATGCCTCCAGATATTGATAAAAGTCCATTATGGGGCTACATCACCACAGTTTGAGAATGATAGGGGTAAAGGATTCACTTCTCTGTTATCGTGTGCTAAATCACTTCAGTTGTGTCCAACTCTTTGCAACCCTAAGGACTGTAGCCTGCCAGGCTCTTCTGTTCTTGGGATTCTCCAGGTAAGAATACTGGAGTGGGTTGCCATGCCCTTCTTCAGGGGATCTTCCCAACCCAGCGACTGAATTCACATCTCTTATGTCTCCTGCACTGTTATCATTGGATAATTCTATTTTGAGAGGAAATTCATCCCTGTAGAACAATAGTCTATATTCTGTTGCTTTTATCTCTAATTTTATACTCCTCGGTGATGACAGCTACTCTTCTTAAGTGGGCATCTACCATCACTGCTTGCTCCTCTTCTCTCTCTTCCTTCCTATTAATTCTATAATTATACATGTTTGGTGAACCACATGTCAGGAGATTTAAGTGACAAGAATTATACCCCTTAGAATCTTAGAGATTATAATAATGATAGAGTAAAAAGCAACTATATCTATCATGTTTAAAATTTGTTAACCTATGCATCCATTTCTCTATCTCAATTAGTAGAAATATATTTATAGAACCTGTGTAAAACAAGTGAAAATGACAATCTGTTCATTAATAATGACTTTCAGGGCAAAATATTTTTCCAGTTTTCACAATTTTTATAAATTGGTTGTTGTATCATAAGAGTCTAAGATCCTTAAAAAGTTAAGCATAGGTCAGACTGTCCATGACAGTGATAATTATTATATTCAGAAAGTTAAATGTACTCAGTTATGACAAGAGGCAAAGTGCTGTCTAAAAGTGCTGTCTGCTTATGTAGACAAAAGCCTCATTGTTCTCTTTCTTCATATGTAAAATAATTGGGTTTGTCCTAAGAATTAGGTTAGGAGATACATATAAAGCAATTAAAATAGTACTTGGAACACAATAGGCACTCAATAATATTCCTTGATAGATTTCTCCTACTCTACTTAATTGAAGTGCACTAATAGGTATTAATTCTGGTACTTAAGAACCAAAATTTTCATGACGCTCAAAACATTTATTCCTTCAAATATTGTCCACAACTGAATGTTTTAGACACTTCAAATGTAATATATACAATTATAAACAATACCTGTAGCTTCAGTGGTACCCCACACCTAGCCATGACAATAAGAATGCCTCCAGATATTGATAAAAGTCCATTATGGGGCTACATCACCACAGTTTGAGAATGATAGGGTAAAGGATTCACTTCTCTGTTATCGTGTGCTAAATCACTTCAGTTGTGTCCAACTCTTTGCAACCCTAAGGACTGTAGCCTGCCAGGCTCTTCTGTTCTTGGGATTCTCCAGGTAAGAATACTGGAGTGGGTTGCCATGCCCTTCTTCAGGGGATCTTCCCAACCCAGCGACTGAATTCACATCTCTTATGTCTCCTGCACTGTTATCATTGGATAATTCTATTTTGAGAGGAAATTCATCCCTGTAGAACAATAGTCTATATTCTGTTGCTTTTATCTCTAATTTTATACTCCTCGGTGATGACAGCTACTCTTCTTAAGTGGGCATCTACCATCACTGCTTGCTCCTCTTCTCTCTCTTCCTTCCTATTAATTCTATAATTATACATGTTTGGTGAACCACATGTCAGGAGATTTAAGTGACAAGAATTATACCCCTTAGAATCTTAGAGATTATAATAATGATAGAGTAAAAAGCAACTATATCTATCATGTTTAAAATTTGTTAACCTATGCATCCATTTCTCTATCTCAATTAGTAGAAATATATTTATAGAACCTGTGTAAAACAAGTGAAAATGACAATCTGTTCATTAATAATGACTTTCAGGGCAAAATATTTTTCCAGTTTTCACAATTTTTATAAATTGGTTGTTGTATCATAAGAGTCTAAGATCCTTAAAAAGTTAAGCATAGGTCAGACTGTCCATGACAGTGATAATTATTATATTCAGAAAGTTAAATGTACTCAGTTATGACAAGAGGCAAAGTGCTGTCTAAAAGTGCTGTCTGCTTATGTAGACAAAAGCCTCATTGTTCTCTTTCTTCATATGTAAAATAATTGGGTTTGTCCTAAGAATTAGGTTAGGAGATACATATAAAGCAATTAAAATAGTACTTGGAACACAATAGGCACTCAATAATATTCCTTGATAGATTTCTCCTACTCTACTTAATTGAAGTGCACTAATAGGTATTAATTCTGGTACTTAAGAACCAAAATTTTCATGACGCTCAAAACATTTATTCCTTCAAATATTGTCCACAACTGAATGTTTTAGACACTTCAAATGTAATATATACAATTATAAACAATGTCTAACCAAGTTCTATTTTTACCCCTGTAGTTTGTAGCTATATGCATATTCTTATTTTTTTTTAATACTTAAATGTGTTGGATATTTTTTGAAAAATTCTATCTTCTTGATTTGTTCTATTTTCCCCTATTCTTCAGACAGCACTCCCCTGCCTTAGAACCATCCAGCCTAAGTTTCTAAAATATCTAACTTGTGATCCTGCACTGATAACAGTCTTCACATTACTATGCACAGTGATCTTTCTACAAGAAATAATCTGATGAAGTAACTGCTTCCTTAAAATGCTTCAATAGCATTCATGACAATTCAAGATACAATCTGATATCCTTCACTTGCTATAGAAGGTTCTTTATGAACTGGCCTCTATTCTCTCCAACTTTATCTCTGACCCCTTCACTTGATTCTCCTCAAGAGTCCCACTGAATCATTTAAAGTTGATCAATTCTGTGTGGTGCTCTGAAAGCCTTCATTCTAACTCGTACATCCCTCTGTCTGCTTGGAACACCTTGCTGCCCATATTCCCTGGACTATTTTTTAACTCTCTTTTTGGAGTAAATGCCAATCTTGGGTACTTATATTTTACCTTGGGCTTATTCAATAGTTCAGTTCACTTTCTCAGTACTCTTCGTGACACTGTGGACTGCAGCATGCCAGGCTTCCCTGTCCTTCACCATCTCCCAGAGCCTGCTCAAACTCATGTCTGTTTCAGTGATGCCACCCAGCCATCTTGTTCTCTGTCATCCCCTTGTCCCTTTGCTTTCAATATTTCCATTGATTTTTCTATTTCTTTATATTTCCTTCTATTTCTCTATTTCTTTATAATTTTTATTATATTAAACTTATCATCATACTTTTTTCTTTTTAAAGATTTATTTATTTATTTATTTTGGGCAGGGGTCGGGTTGGGGAGGGAGGGGAGCAGGCCGGCCACTTCCATTGGTCCTTCATTTCTCTGTTTTCATCCATCTTTGTTCTTTGGCTCCTGTGGGCCTCCCATCGCGGTGGCCTCTGTTGTCGCAGAGCGCTGACTCTGGGCACATGCGCTCCAGAGCTCTGGCTCGCTGATTGGACACATCAGTCCAGCCGCTCTGCGGTACGTGGGATCTTCCCAGGCCAGGGATCCAACCGGCGCCCCTTGCACAGCAAGGCGGTGTCCTTATCCACTGGACCACCAGGGGAAGCCCCTTATCATCATACTTATTTGTCTGACTTTTCCTAAGATTTTCAGATTCTTAAAGACTTTTGCTTTTCTTTTTCCTGTGGCCTGTAATGTCTCATGTTTTTCTAACTATATCTGGGAATGAAGACGACTAAAGTAGCACTGCTACAAGAGGTTAAAGACATTATAAAAATCATTGTCAGTACAGTGTGAAGAACAGTGATTTTTTAGATGAATCCAGATTTGAATCCCAGTTCTGTTACATTACTTACAAGCTTGTGCAGTCAGTGCTTTATCTGCAAACTGTATTTCCTCATTTCTAATACTGTGAGTGATTTCTGCTATAGAAGGTTAAGCTTAGATATCAACAAGGTGAAATATAGGAGACATAAGATAGGTGTTGAAAACAATAGCATCTATAATAGTTGGTTCCATTTCTAATTTCAGCTCAAATTCTAAGCAGGAGTTGATATTCCTACAAATATTTTAGAATTGCAATGAATGTTTCAACACATCAGACTGGTCCCAACTGAAATTGTCCTAAAAAGTGAACATGAGGCTTGCAAAGATTCATGGAAAGAAATGACAAAGAAAAGATAGTTTCAAGTACTGACAAACAACTAACAATGGTGACATAATTACTTTTCTGCACCTAAGTTTTCATTGGATGGTGACAAAACAATGATGCCAAGAAATACATCAAAACATACAAAATAATAATAATAAAAAGACCATGGGGAAAATGAATTTATACATAAAATCATCATTATTGAATGACATTCCAAGTTCATACTGTTCTTGGAAATATTGGCTAATAACAGTACATAATCAGGCTTCCTTGGTGGTTCAGTGGATAAAGAGTCCTTCAGTGCTTTAGATGCAGTCTGGGTTCAGTCCCTGGGTCAAGAAAATCCCCTAGAGGAGAGCATGGCAGTTCACTTCAGTATTCTTGCCTGGAGAATCCCATGGACAGAGGAGCCTGGAGGGCTATAGGCTATGAGGTCCCAAAGAGTCAGACATGACAAAAGTGACTGAGGACAAAGCACATAACAGAACATGTATAATTTAAAATGAAAAAATAGGTGCTAAAAGCTTTTTGTATGAGGCAGTGTATTCAAAATTTGTAGAGCACTAAGATACATGGTGTGGCACAAGGAGGTCACCACCAACCATGAACATGACATAGTAGAGGAAATAAACTTTTTCATAGTCTGCAGTCAACACTCAGTCCTTCTAGAACATGCTTTGACTGAATGCAGAGACACATGCAGAATGATTAAGACTGCTCATGCAGATCACATTGCATAACAGCTGGTAGGGTTAAGAGCAATAAGGAATATTAGCAAGTGAGTTCAAACTTAAGAGGAGACCTATTCTCTCAGTCACACTTCAGCAGAAGAATTATAGATAATTACTGGACCTACTATAGCTTCTTTGGTGGCTCATATGGTAAAGAATCTGCCTGCAATGCAGGTGACCAGGGTTCATTCCCTGGGTCAGGAAGATCCCCTGCAGAACGAAATGGTTATCCACGCCAGTATTCTTGCCTGGGAAATCCCATGGACAGAGGAGTCTGGCGGGCTACAGTCTGTGGGATAGCAAAGAATCAGACATAATTGAGCAACTAACACTTTCACTTCAGTTTCATTGATCATATTCATATCTGGGTTTTATCATATAGCTGTGTTAGGAAAGAAGAACTTTTAATAGAACCACCAACAGAACCTCCTGCTACTTTCATTAAGGATAAGTTAAATAACTTCCAGATAAGCTGTTCAATGCTGACATTTAGACCTGATGATCAGTGTCAAGATTCTGGTGCCCTAATTAAGTCAAAATATAGTGAGCAGAGGGTTTTCCACAATTCAAACGTAAGAAGTCATGTTTAACTAAGTCCTATAACAATACATGAACATGACTCCAACATCATATAGAGAAGAATCTATAAAATTTTAAGTGACTGAATATAGTATCAATATATTAATCATCATATTTGTCATTAACTGCAGTTGTTTTATATTTTCACACATGTAATAATAGAACCCTGAGTGATTTTAATCATGTTCATATGATTTCTTTCACAAACACAGCATGTTATCCCATGTATATATAGAAGGGTTTGGCCTATTCATTTTCCACAATACTTCGAAAAGCTTCTTTAGTCTTTTGTTATATTTTTAAGAGTAAATATTAACCTATAAAGCATACACAGGTTCACGTTTTCAATTTTATAGTCAGCAACTATTTTCTGAGAAGTCATTCTTGATAACATTGCAGAAATCACACAAACTCTTCCTGTCTGGATGCTCATGCCCTTAGTGTGATATCTTCTCCCCTGTAAGGGTGAAGACTGTTTCTCCACCTCTGCAACTCTGCTCTGTCCTTCGACTTGCTTTGGTCAGGGAGACATTAGCAAATGTGGTGCAGTCTTCAAATACACTTGTGCCATGAAGCCACGTGGTGCTCACCCTCTTAAGACCACTTTGTGAATAAGGTCAAAATAGCCTACAGATGTAAATAAGAGACCAAATGGAAGAGAATGGAGATGCTCTGGCTGATAGCTTGCCAGAGACTGGGCAGAGAGAGGCCATTCTGTGTATTCAGCCACCAGCCACTTCCCAGTTACCATAAACACACGAGCCAGCTCGGCCCACCACTGCAGCCAGGCAAGGTAAAAGAAAGTACACAGCCAACCAACAGAATATTAAGGTTAAAATTTTTTCTTTTTTTTTTTTTTTTTTAATTCGGTAACTTTGGGATGATTTCTTATGCAAACTGACTGTTATTAACACAGTGAATCCTCTCATAGATTAAAAAAAAAAATACCTTGATGCATAAGTTTTGTTCTGACAAAAAGCCTTTTAACATAATATGTAACAAAATGGAAACAATGATGTAATCATAATCAGGATGAAAATAAATCCTCAAGGTTGATATTACTCATTCTTAACTGCTAGATCAAATGCCAGATCAAGTGCTACCATCAAGGAAGACTTCCCAGAATCCTTATTCTGAAGGTAACTTATATATATTTTGTACTTCTGTAGCTTTGTTACTGTGTTTCTTATAAGACATTGAATTTGTCATCGTTATTGCATTAATCTTATATGTGTGTACTCTTGCTTCCTCTAGGTATTTTAAACAAGATGAGAGTAAGATCTTCTTTTGCATCATCTTCATTTTTCATTATGAGAAACACAGTGCTTGGCCCATAAAGTTATTAAGCTTTATTTCCTTACTGGAAGTCATAGTATTATTCTTAATGCATCATGTTCTTTTATCATCAAAATCCATGATTCAAAGCTTATCTTTTGAAATAAAACTTATTTATATGGAACACTTCAGACTTAAGGAGTGTTTCTGAAACTGAGCAGGACCTTGTTCCCTGAGCAGAAAGCCTTCCAGACAGTTACTAATCAGGGAAGGGAGGGGATGCAAAGAAAAGTATGAAACAGCCAAGAAATAATAGTGTAGCCTTAGGCCAGGGTCCTGGTTCTGCCTCAAGGGATACAGGTAGTAGTATCTTTGAACTCCTTTGCAGAAGTCAACATTCAGAAAACTAAGATCCAAGCATCTGGTCCCACCATTTCATGGCAAATAAAAGGGGAAAAAGTGGAAGTAGTGACAGATTTTATTTTCTTGGGCTTCAAAATCACTGAGGATGGTCACTGCAGTCATGAAATTAAAAGACACTTGTTCTTTGGAACAAGGATCTATGACAAAGCTATGACAAACCTAGACAGCCAATTCAAAAGCAGTGGCATCACTTTGCCAACAAAGTTTGACATAGTCAAAGCTATGGTTTTTCCAATGGTCATGTGAGGATATGAGAGGTGGACCATAAGAAAGGCTGAGCAGTGAAAAATTTCTGCTTTCAAACTTGAGCACTGCAGAGGACTCTTGAGCGTCCCTTGGACAGACAGCAAGGAGATCAAACCAGTCAATCCTAGAGAAAATCAATTCTGAATATTCATTGGAAGGACTAATGCTGAAGCTCCAATACTCTAACCACATGATGCAAAGAGTCAACTCATTAGAAAAGACCCTAATGTTGAGAAACATTGAAGGCAAAAGGAGAAGAGGATGTCAGAGGATGAGATAGTTAGATAGCATCACTGACTCACTGGGCATCAGTCTGAGCCAATTCCTGGAGATAGTGAAGGACAGGGAAGCACCACGTGCTGCAGTTCATTGGGTCTCAAAGAGTCAGACATGATTTAGTGACTGAACAACAACAGAACTAAAATCCCCACCAAGTGGAAGATGTGAGCATTCCTCATTCCAGAGAAGATCACAGTTTGAGGAGGCCACGTGAGATCAGACTAAAGATGTACAGGCCCTGGATGTATTCTGATCCTTTTCCAACAACACTGCCCTTGAACATTTGCTTTAAAACTCACCAAATCCCCGCAGGTTTGGACACACAATTTTCCAGGACACGAAACTGCCATGTCCCCTTTTGCCTGGCAAAGCAATAAAGCGATTCTTTTCTCAATTTAGTTCAGTCGCTCAGTTCTTTTCTACTTCACCTAAAACTCTGCCTCTGAGATTAAATTCAGCACCAGTGCACCAAGGCAGTTTTCAGCATCACAATTTCATCTTTCCAACCAAGTTGCCACATATATGAGTGAAAGAATTTCCATTCAGATGGTTCAAGCCCCCAAGTCACCAGGCTTCAATCATTCCATCAAAGTTCCCAGATACTTAAAGTATGACAGCCTTTCCTACTATTCCCAATGCATTCTATCCAAACTCCCGACTCATCATTTGCAAATAAAACACACAGAATGTGTAATGCCACTAAATTTCCAGGTGGTTTGTGACAGCAATAGCAATTGAGATAATCTCTGTTCAATATTCTTTCACTTCAACTAGAAGAAGGCTATTTATACACAATCTAAGATGTGCTGTGTTAAAATAACGACTTAGTGCTTATGACCACTTTTTAACTTTTGTCCTGGCTCATAAGTCACACTACTTAAGTTCTGAACTTAGCCATAGTTCTGCTTCTTCAAGCTGAATGATGGAAAATAATTCTTTTTCCAACATCTAAGGGGTTCAGCTATATATTTAGTCTTCCATATTCTTTATTATGTAGAATGCAAGCCAACAAACATTTTTTGATTATTAAAACCTTGCACTGAGGGCAGAAACAATCTCAGAGCTTTGATGGATAGGATAAGGTTCTCCAAAAACAAGATGTGTTGGTCTGGGGGAGTGGGGGTAGGTCTGTAAGCAGATAGGTTACAGGGAGTCTCCAGAGCAAGAGAATAGATATGGCTCTCTTGACATAAGAGAAGTCATTTTGGCCAAGACATGACCATAATTCTTGCCCTTGAACGGGTCTCAGTAATCAATGATCTGAGGGAGCAATCAATGCAGGAACAGAAAAAAGACAGTCAGACAACAGTGCAGTGATAAGCAGAATCTTAGTTTCTCCTCAAAGGATACTGATAATAATACATCACTGAGTTTTTCAGGAACTAAGACTGCCACTCAAGTGGAGGATAATGAAGATGTGGACCCTTTTGAGGTAAATCTACTGAAATTCGAACTCTGTCAACTTTCACCCCAATTCTCTGAATTCTTCTCTACTCAACTTTCTTTCCAAACATGTATGTACCCTTCCTTTAAACTTCCCCAGTTTGGATGTTTAGGGAGATACTGCTTGGGGATGGTCTCTGGTGTTCTCCTTAACCTGCTGCAGGTAATAATACATGCTTCCTTCTCCAGATCTTTGGCTTGGTTGTATCCTCTGGCTTAAGATCCACCAAGAGTGGACCTGTTACTGTGAAACTATGATTTTTGCAGCCTTTTCCTCCCATTTTCTTGTTATGTTAACTTAAAATAAATATGCAAATTAGAATAGCTGTTATATTAGGATTTGTATAAATGTCTATTTCTATTAGATAACAGTGGATTGATATTACACATTTGAATCTTCTCTGATGGCTCAAAGGTAAAGAATCTCCCTGCAATGAAGCAAATGCAGGAATCATGGGTTTGATCCTTCAGTTGGGAAGATCCCCTGGAGGAGGAAATGGCAACCCAACCCAGTTTTCTTGGCTGGAGAATCCCAGGAACAGAGGAGCCTAGAGGGCACAGGTCAAAAGGTTGCCAAGAGTCAGTCATGACTGAGCATATATATTATCACTGACTGTTTCACAGTGTTTAAAAATGAAGAAAATATTTATTACTCCAAGCACTTACAAAGTTAGTAAGCATAAAGGAGGGGAGAGAAAAGTGATGCAATACAAAACCAGGGGTGATGAGGTCCAAGAATCTTGGCTCTCTAGTCTGTTGCTGCTGCTCTATTCCAGGAGGCAAGGACCAAAGAACATTGGTTACTACTCTAAATGCCAGGGAAGGGAATTTTCTCTGACTTCCTGCTTATAGCTTATCTCAAAATTACCAATGCTTTCTCATCACCAACTCTTTATGAGGCTAGCTTGCAATCAGAGATAAAACAAAGTAAAATAATGAGAACTGTGTCTTAAATTCACAAACCAGTTAGGAGTGCCAGCTACAGACTGACATTGCCATCTACCTTTATAAGGACTAAATCACGTGCTTCTTTACCTGGTGACCTTCAAACCCCTCTGAAGGGAGTCCAGGGTAGAGACTCAGGAATGAAGCATTCTGTGCTCTGGGAAAAATTGGCAAGTTTTCAGAGGGTTATTTTCAGGAGGGTTTTGTATGAACCCGATTCTTCCATCTCTTCACATCTAGAAAAGAACTAAATTGCTTCCTGGTGTGACTGTGCCTCATGACTAGCAGGAACCTTCTGCAAAAGTATGTGCTTGATTGCATATACTCCCCCTCATCAAGATCACATATGTACTGACCCCCTCCAGTTTCTCAGAGCTCTCTGAGGTGCTGTCTCCTGGGCTCTAGTCCTCATTTTGCCTCAAATAAATCTTAACTTGCAACTCCCACTTTGTGCCTTTTTTTTTTTTTTTTTAAGTCAGCAGGAGACAGACTGATTAAATGGACAAGATTAGTGCAGGATTGTAATTTGTGCGCGCGTGTGTGTGTACACACATCTGAATGTCACTTATGTTTTTCTACTTCCAGTTAAATGAGTAAAATAATGTACCCATAAGGATCCAAAGCATTTTCAGGAATAAGTACCTCCTTATCAAAGCTGTTGGTTGAGGCAAATAGAATGTATACACCAGTGTGCTCTTCTTAATAGGCAGTACAGAGGCTAGAAGCTTCCCATCAGTGTGATCTGCACATTCTCGTTCACAGTCATTCCTATTCCTGGTGAGATGACTCAGGCCTCACTTTCTCTCCCTGCCTATGTTGTGACATGACCTTCATTGCTCAGTTCTTAGAATTTTCCAGGAACTGATGCAAAAAACAGACTGAAAAAAGGTTTGCCGTACTTACGAAACCCAACTTGTCCTGCTGTTAATGAACATTGATGCAGCCAATAAATGGATTAAAACTGTTTTGCTGGTGAATCAAGAAATAAGCTATTTAAGGATAGACATTATTTCAGCCTGAAGAGCTTTCTCATTTGTAGTCTCGGTTTTTTGCATTAATGTAATGTAAACAGCTAGCTGGATTAAAAATGACCTGTCATAGCCACAAACTATTTAGAAAAGCAGCATGATTACATGAAATTATGCTGACTTGTTCCCTCCATTACCAAAGAACTCTGAAATGCAGTAGTTTTTAAAGAATATTACGTGAATGTAATGGGAATAGTTTTGGTGAAAGATTCTTGCCTTGTGCTCATTAAATTTCCAATTTATTGACAGTTGTCAACAGTTAAAGGCAAATTGAAATTAGCTTATTTTATTTGTGGGAGGGGACAACCTACCTTTCTAAATAATTAACTGTAAAATAGTATGTGAGTATACACAGAAAATGATAAATATATGTAGGAAGCACTAAACAGAGTGCCTGAAACCATTACTGTTATTTGACAATTGGAAAAAATCTTTTCCTTTGTTCTATTCATTGGGGAAAAATCTAGAAATAAACATAAGGATGATTTAAAAGCCATCAGTAAAAAACTATGACTTTAATTACTGTCATCATTCTAAGGACAGGAAAATGTTCCTCATTCAATTCACTGGATGCATCTATCTTTGTATTACTCAAATGCACCCCAGGGGGTTAAAAACCAATAAACATAATACAGGATGAGAATTTGAATTTAGCTACTAATACACTGCACATATCCATGTTACGTGCAAATGTTTTATATTCCACATTGGTATAAAGTCAATATAACACAAGGAAAAATACAGAATGATGTAAAAAGGATAGAAACACATCACCAACGATAGAGGAGGACAGAGACATAGCTGAGAGAAAAAGTCACAAAGTCTCGATAATGGAAATAGCATGTTAGGGGGAAAGCAGAACTTGAAGAATGTTAGCCTTTGATAGATTATTTTATAAGACATTTCATTTTTATGTTTATTTATAATTTTACTCCATTAATCAAAACATATGCACTGGATATCTATTGAGTTAATGTAGCTATGATGTTTTTCTAGAAATAGACATATATGTGTGCATTTTCCCATCTAGCAGAGAAAGGCAATCATATACAGCAATAAAATATGTTAAACAATATAATAAAAACCATGAATGCTCAGAAAAGGGAAAGTTTATTGTCAGGTGGGGATATCAGAGAAAATATTGTGTAGAGGATGGAACATGACCCACACACACTGGAGAATGATTTTTACTTGATCAAGTGCCTTGCTTTCTTTCATTCTTTTGCTGCCTTCTCCTCTTCCTCCCTCTTCTCCTCGGCTTTTTTCTCCTCTCTCTCCTCCTTTTCTTCCTTCTCCCTTCTCATTCTCCTCCTCCTGATTCTTGTTTCTTGTGGGATTCTCAGGGGAGTGTGGCATGAAGTAATCTATGATCTAAGACTGACTCCAATTGAATATGACCTATCACATTTAGTACTTGCCTATGACGATGCCTCTGAGAGCAGAAACAATATTTCACTCTTCCATGAGTTCACAACACAAACCATAATACCTAACAAGACAGTCCCACAATAAAACTATGATATTAACAAAGGGTACATAGATAAAGCCCATGGGCAGCAAGGTGGAGAGTGTGTTCATGCACTAGAGTAAAACTGTTTGAAATCAGTAAAGAATAGTTCTGTATTATGTCAGTGATTAAATAAAGTATTCTGTATCTATAATAAGTCTGAAAGACAATGGGGAGCTCTGGCACTCTCCCTAGAGCATCGTGAATTCCAGTATTGACATTATTTCTTCCAATCTGCTTCAATTCACTTATCTACATACTGTATGCTACTCTAAAACACAATTACATGAGTTCCATATACAAAAGGATAAAAATCATTTAGATAGTCATTATTTATTGTAGGCTATGACAAAGAATCACCACAAGAAATGGTTAAGATTCAAGTGCATATAATTTGAAATAAGACAGAAATCGTGATTATTCTGGTTCTATCACTTGCTATAAACTTAATGTTATATATGCCTCAATTTTCTCATTTGAAAAATGGGGCTAAACTTACACCGACTTCACAATGTTTTTGCTAATGTGAAAGGAGGTAATACATATAAATACCTAATACTGTGTGAAAGAAAAGCTCTATACATTAAAATGGTCGCAGTTGGGGATAGGACTGGAATTCCTGCATCATTATAAATCATGAAGTGCTAACACACCAATTTTATCACCACAATTATTATCTTATGTACAAGTTTTTTGAGTAAAATACTGTAATTATAGGAAAAAAAAAATTGCTTCCCAGGTGAACCCTGTGGTAAAGAAACTGACTGCCAATGCAGGAGGAACAGGAGATGTAAAAGATGCCAGTTTGATCTCTGGGTCAAGAAGATCCCTGAGAGGAGGGTATGGCAGCCCACTCCAATATTCTTGCCTTGGGGAATCCCATGAACAGAGGAGCCTGGTGGGCTACAGTCCATGGGGTCACAAAGAGTCAGATATGATGGAAGTGATGTGGCACATTGATACAAAGATTGGTTAAGGGGCTTTCCTTTCCAACTACCAAACGGGAGCTCTAGAATGCATGCGCCCAGAGCCGGTGCTCTGCAACGACAGAGGCCACTGCGAGGGAGGCCCACACGGGCCAAAGAACAAAAATGGATGGAAATAAGTGAAAGATCAATAGAAGTGCCCCACCCCCCCACCCCCCAAGAAAAGATTGGTTAAATATTGTCCTTGGAAGCCATCTTTCAAAACTCCTTGAGGAGGAGGCATAGAAGGGGGATAGTGGACTAAGTGATAAATTGAGGCTAGTTTATTTTCTTTCTGTTGTTGCCCTCAATACATTGTCATAATGTACTTGGAAAAGGTTTCTAACTCAGGGGCTAATGTAGTAAGAGACTATCAGAATAGGACCTGGGTTTATAGTTCTTGATACTCCATATTAAAATACTAGCTAAATACTTTGTGAAAGTTACTTATTGTTTGATAGGGTGTGTTCCATTGATTTGATAGGGCTTTCCAGTTGGCACTGGTGTTAAAGAACCCACCTGCCAATGCAGGAGATGTAAGAGACTTGAGTTTGATCCCCGGGTCAGGGAGATCCTCTGGAACAGGGCATGGCAACCTACTCCAGTATTCTTGCCTGGAGGATTAGGGACAGAGGAGCTTGACAGGGTCACAAAAGAGTTGAACAGGACTGAAGTGACTGAGTGTGTCCATTCTGTTTCCTCATATGACTACACGGTAGCTTGTACCTTCCAGAAAGGAGATACTCTCAGATGAGAGACTACAGAGCACTGCAATGTGACAGTACTTCCCCCATAATTTGTCTTAATCACCTCTTAGAATTGTGATTTGCTATGTTTTGTTATTAGGCAAAATGTGAAAACCACCATACATGTAGGAGTCTGAGAGGTAGAACATGAAGATACCCAGCCTCAGGGCACTTAGTCATAACACAGCAGGTCTATTAAGCCTTGAAGCATTTGTCTGTGATGAGTTCAACAATCTAATAAGGGTATAGCACCTCAAATCAAACAAACAAAAATAATCCAAACACCAAACATTTCCTGATTGATGATAGGCTAAGTGGTATGAATAAGCTACTGTAAAAGCTTAAATAGGAGTGAAATAAATTCTAATTGGACTCAGAAAATACATCTGTGCCCTGAAACACTAAAGTAGGGAATTACTTAGTTTTGCTTCAATAATTTAAACTTGGGCATTTTGAAACATACAAGTATATCCAAGAAATGAAATATTTATTTGAAATTAATTTTTAAAAATTACTTATTTATTTATCTGGCTGTGTTGTTAGGCACTCTCAGTGAAGCACCCAACTCTGCTCGTGTTGGATGGAAAAGAGGTTTATTAAGCTGGCGCCAGCGACCACCGGCGATAAACAAAGTTTCCTGCTAGGGCTCTGACTTGAGGCATGAGATGATTTTTAAAGGCTGGGAGAATCAATGGCAGGAGACCAATCGTCCCCTGGTGCCTGCATATCTGCATATTCCATTGTCTATGGCAAAAAGAAACAAACAGCTTTGGTGACCAGGAAATAGAAACCTTCAGTTATATTTTCTGGCTTAACATAATAGTCTAGAGGGTTTTCCATGAGACATTAACACTTTTGGTACAGGTTACATTCAGCAAAGATTAACAGGGAATAATCGATGTTAACATGGAGTAGTTTAGTTTAACAGGTAAATCACTTCTAGGTAATGGTTTTACAAATGAATCATTTACAATCACTTACAGGTAAATCTAGGTAAATTATTTAATATTACGTTTCCCCTTTTATAGCTGTACCAGATCTTACTTGCCACATGTGGGATTTGACCAGGGAGTGAACCCCAGCCCTCTTCATTGGGAGGTCAGAGTCTTAACCACTGGCCCACCAGGGAAGTCCCTGACATTTAAATTTTAAATGACTTTTTTTTTTTGGAAATATGTAGTTTCTGATGAGACATAATGACTGTGTGTGTCTTTTTAAAGGGAGCCCTTTTACTAGTTTGTAAGAAAGATTAGGAAGCCATTCAAGTAAATAGCAGAGTAAAGAGCATTCCAGGGTGAAGGATTAGGACATTCATGTACCCAGAAGTAGCATTAGAAATGCAGTGCTCCAAAAAAAAAAAAAAAAAACTGCAGAGCTCCAAGAACACAGCATCAGGTCAGCAGGCTCTCTTACCTGCTGGAGGAGAGTGAAGATGGAAAACTGCAAATCAGCTGGAGGACATGTGGTCATTGTAAGAAGCTTGCATTTTATTTGAAAATTGCTAAGAAGTCCCTTAGGGATTTAAGCAGAAGAGTGCAGTAATCAGAATTTCTTTTGTGAGAATGAATTGGAATAGACCAGAAATGAAGAAATGAGGTCAGCTTGCCATAGTGGTAGCCTCATAAACTAGGGGCACTTTTAAAACTTGGAAGTGATCGATTTATGCAGTAAACTTTACTGCAGTAGGACTCGTGAAACCACAAAAGATCCAATGAGTTTTGTCGATAATTAGAAGGGATATTCTACTTTTATATTCTGACTTTTCCCTAAGGAGTAAAGGAAAAATATTTTTTGGTTTCGTCAAACACAGCAATAGATGTTTTATAAGGTCTTTTGAATTCGCATAAAATCACGTCGAATTTATTGATGCTATAAAACTTAAAGATGTGATACTTTTGCCCTTGAGAAAAGAAATATCCACTTTCTAGAGGGCAAGTACAAACATAATACTTTGCACTTGATTCATATTTTTTAAATTATAGCATGAGATTAAGATTTGGGAATACCCCCAAACTGTATTTCTTTCTCTCTTTCTCTCTGTGTATGTATATGTATATATACATATATTCTTTTTTAAAATTTATTTTAGTTAGTTTTCTATTACCCAGGAATCAGAAAATATTTTTTAGTATTTTAGTAACTGGGGATGTTAAAAAGAGGCTTAAAATTTTGGTCACTTCTTTTTGTTTAAAAGCCAATGATGTTTGTGTTTTAAAAAGTAGCCTCAAAATGGTGATTCTTTATGTAAAAGGTAACGCAAAATGATTTACTAGATCTACTTAATGATTCATCCCTTGTTTCCTGGGATACCTGTTAGTGACTCACCTGATAGACTAAATTGCTTTCTGATAGCATTTACAATTTTCTGTTAGTCTTTATTGATTGTAACCTATACTGAAACTGTCTGTGACTCACAAAAAAGCCCCTAGACTATCATGTTGCGCAGGAATACATAACTGTTATAGAAAGCCCTGGGATATCATGGTACCCCTAAGTTGTTACGGTGATTGTATGTTTTCTTGATCACGGTTTCCTGGTCATAAGACTGGCCTTTCCAGTAGGACTAATCTTTGCTTGAAAATTGCTAAGAAGGCCCTTAGGGATTTAAGCAGAAGAGTGCAGTAATCAGAATTTCTTTTGTGAGAATGAATTGGAATAGACCAGAAATGAAGAAATGAGGTCAGCTTGCCATAGTGGTAGCCTCATAAACTAGGGGCACTTTTAAAACTTGGAAGTGATCGATTTATGCAGTAAACTTTACTGCAGTAGGACTCGTGAAACCACAAAAGATCCAATGAGTTTTGTCGATAATTAGAAGGGATATTCTACTTTTATATTCTGACTTTTCCCTAAGGAGTAAAGGAAAAATATTTTTTGGTTTCGTCAAACACAGCAATAGATGTTTTATAAGGTCTTTTGAATTCGCATAAAATCACGTCGAATTTATTGATGCTATAAAACTTAAAGATGTGATACTTTTGCCCTTGAGAAAAGAAATATCCACTTTCTAGAGGGCAAGTACAAACATAATACTTTGCACTTGATTCATATTTTTTAAATTATAGCATGAGATTAAGATTTGGGAATACCCCCAAACTGTATTTCTTTCTCTCTTTCTCTCTGTGTATGTATATGTATATATACATATATTCTTTTTTAAAATTTATTTTAGTTAGTTTTCTATTACCCAGGAATCAGAAAATATTTTTTAGTATTTTAGTAACTGGGGATGTTAAAAAGAGGCTTAAAATTTTGGTCACTTCTTTTTGTTTAAAAGCCAATGATGTTTGTGTTTTAAAAAGTAGCCTCAAAATGGTGATTCTTTATGTAAAAGGTAACGCAAAATGATTTACTAGATCTACTTAATGATTCATCCCTTGTTTCCTGGGATACCTGTTAGTGACTCACCTGATAGACTAAATTGCTTTCTGATAGCATTTACAATTTTCTGTTAGTCTTTATTGATTGTAACCTATACTGAAACTGTCTGTGACTCACAAAAAAGCCCCTAGACTATCATGTTGCGCAGGAATACATAACTGTTATAGAAAGCCCCTGGGATATCATGGTACCCCTAAGTTGTTACGGTGATTGTATGTTTTTCTTGATCACGGTTTCCTGGTCATAAGACTGGCCTTTCCAGTAGGACTAATCTTTGCTTGAGACAATGGAATGTGCAGGTGTGCGAGTAGCAATTCCAATCAAAGGGGAAGGTCTCACACCATTGACTCTACCAGCCCTTAAAAATTGCCCTTCACCTCAAGTCCGGCCTTCACAGGAAGCCTTGTTCCTTCACCTCAAGTCAGGCCCTCACAGGAAACCTTGTTCCTCATGGGCGGTTGCTGGAGCCAGCCTAGTAAACCTCTTTTCCATCTATCATGAGCGGAACTGGGTGCTTCACTGAGCACGCCTCACAACACTTTACTTAAAAAAAAAAAAAAACCTCCTAGCAATCCCCATCATTTCTACCTGAGTCAATGTGTGGAAGCTGAAGTTACCTCTACCATCCCCCCACCATGCACCGATTTAAGAGAGCAAGTTTTCAGTTTGATGGAGCAAGTGAGAGATTTGTTAAGACTACACAGTGACACATCTATTCCTTATGAAAGAGAAGTTGGTAGATGAAGATTAGTGCAATGAAATCGGCAGATCAGAGAAAATTCTTAATATATGCAATTTTTGACTTCTGAATAAAAATGTTTTTCATAAAAAAAAAAGTCTAGTCTTTCCAGCAGAATAGCTTAGGAACTGGATGTTATGGTATATTATTTCACTCAGATAAAAATTAATGGAAGATAAAATATCAAAAAGGACCATGGTCAACTTAAAAAATAACATTTACATTTTCAAAGCCAATGGATTGAGCAAAAATGTAAAGAAACTAGCAGAAACAGAGCCATTGGACTGTTAGACTTTGGGTAAAGGAAGAGGAAGAGTCAGAAGTCTGATTCTTAGTATTGTCAAGTACAAACTGGCATTTACCAATTATATTGTCAATGCCTGGACAACAAGGGGTCTGCCTCTGCAGAGACCAGACCCTGTGCTGTTGAGAACTACTGACCTTCAATACCCCATGATGGAGATCAGGGTGGGGTAGAGGCACTCTGTGCTCCAGGGAATCTGGTGGGGCAGGTCTTTAGATAGGTGGATGCTTTTAGGAACAGCTTTTATTATCTCAATCCTTGCACCTCCTCATATTTAGACAAGTACTAAATCTCCTCATGGTGACATCAGATCCTCATAACTAACTGGGACCCTTTGTAAAATGACTGTTTAATGATGCAAAACTCTCCCCTCACTACAATCCTTAAATATTGACCCTCTTCCTGCTGCCTCTTAGGAGCAGTCTCTCAGAGCTATCTGGGGTGATGCCTCCCAGGTTGCAGTCCTAATTATGCCCCAAATAAAACTTAACCCACAACTCTCAAGCTGTTCATCTTTTTTTAGTCGACAGTAGCATAGTTTCTGCAGCTATCTACCTTCATGCTGAGAAGTAGGGTAGGTCCCTTTGTTTGTGAGAAGAGTCTGGAAACAACGAAACAATGGATCTATCTGTTGTTCACCTCAAACTGTGGAACAAAGAAATGGGAGAAACAGACAAGATTCTGTTTTGAATTGAATTCAATTCTGAATTGAATTGTAGGTTGATAACTGAAGATCCGGAGACACTTTTGGAGGGAGGTGGGTAGGGCATACAAGCAATATTGCTAGGAATGAAGCAGTGAACAGCAGAATAGGGGAATAAAGCTAAGATATTTTGAAGGTACAATCTACTTAAAAGGATAAGGGAATTCTGTGAGCAAACTGCTTTTAGACTTGAGCTGGTACTCTTCCCTGGTCTTCAGCCTGCTGGACTCCTCTAAAGATTTTGGATCTGCAGCCTTCATAATTCTGTATGTTGTGCCAAGAAGAAACTGAAACCTCTCTTTGCACGAAAAAGCCGAATTAGCAGTCTTTATTGTCAACCCGCGACTGCACACAGCCTAAAAGCCGCTCAAATATGCAGCTCCGACTGAAAGGGGGTACACGGTTTTATAGGCAATCATTGCGTTTTTCACACAATCTTAAATTTTCCCACTTCCTGTTTTCCCACCTCATAAATTGTTCACAGAGATTAAGAAGGAAGTGACACAGGTATGCTTATCTACAGTCACATCAGAGCCGGTGGTTATAGCTTAACAAATCTATAGGTATTCTGAAAACAAAGATCCCGATTCTAAGGACCTACGGACTAGGTCTGAGATCTGTCACATTGCCTCTAAATCACCAGCCCCTGTGGTCAATGGACCCTTGCAGAGGGAGCCATGAAACTAGGTGAAAGGGCAGAATCATTTGAACAAAGTATTTCTTCTACTTTCTAGCCTTACACTGTAAGCAAATCCCTTAAACTCTCTCTGTTTCTCTGAGTCATTCTTCTAAATCATTAGATCTCATGATGTCTGAAACAGTGATCAGTGAGATTATAACTGGTACTTTCCTAAAGGTTTGATATACAAAATCTTTACCCATGAAGTTGGCACTATTAAACTATATTTAGTTAAATTTTCTTTGGGAATATTACATAGCCAAGATATATTTATAATATAGTTCTTAAGTAAATATAATGTAGTTCTTACATAAAAATAATTTGAGTCAAATCAAAAGCATTAGCAATGAAAAAGGAGAAGTTATGACAGACAACACAGAAATACAAAGGATTATAAGAGACTATTATGAACAATTATACGGCAACAAACTGGACAATCTGGAAGAAATGGACAGATTCTTAGAAAAGTTCAATCTTTCAAGAGTGAACCAGAAAGAAATAGAAATTATGGACAATCAAATTACAAGCACTGAGACTGAATCTATGATCAAAAATCTCCCAAAAAATAAAACCCCAGGGCCAGATGGCTTCACAGGTAAATTCTACCAAACATTTAGAGGATAGTTAATGCCTATCCTTTTAAAATTCTTTTAAAAAATTGCACAGGAAGGACACTTTCAAACTCATTCTACAGGGCCGTCATCATCCTGACATCAAAACCAGGCAAAAACAACACACAAAATAGAAAATTACAGGCCAATATCACTGATGAATATAGATACAAAAATCCTCAACAAAATTCTAGCAAATATGATTCAGCAACATGTTAAAAAGCTCACACACGATGACCAGATTGAGTTTATTCCAGACATGCAGGGATTCTTCAATATCAGCAGATCAGTCAATGTGATACACCACATTAACAAATTGAAAGATAAAATATGATAATCTCAATAGATACAGAAAAAGCCTTCGACAAAACCCAGCACCGATTTATGACAAAAACTCTTCAAAAAATGGGCATGGAAGGAACCTACCTCAACAGAGTGAAAGCCATATATGAGAAGTCCAGAGCAACCATTATTCTCAATGGTGAAAAACTAAAAGCATTCCCTCTAATATCCAGAACAAGATGGGGTGTCCACTCTCACCACTATTATTTGACAGTCTTGAAAGTCTTTGCTAAGGCAATTAGAGAGGAAGAAATAAAAGGAATCCAGATTGGAAAAGAAGAAGTAAAACTCTTACTGTTTGCAGATGACAGGATAGTGTACATAGAAAACCCTAAAGATGTTATCAGAAAAATACTAGAGCTAATCAGTGAATTTAGCAAAGTTGCAGGATAAAAAATAAATACACAAAAATCACTGGCATTTGTATATACTAACAATGAAAAATCAGTTAAGAAAGCAAGGAACCAATCCCATTCACCATTGCAACAAAAAGAACAAAATATCTAGGATAAACCTACCTAAGGAGACAAAAGATCTGTACACAGAAAGTTATAAGACACTGATGAAAGAAATCAAAGATGACATAAACAGTTGGAGAGATATTCCACAGTTGGAAGAACCAATCTACAGAGTCAATGTGATCCCTATCAAGTTACCAATAGCACTTTTCATAGAACTAAAACATACCATAATTCATATGGAAACACAAAAGACCCTGGATAGCCAAAGCAATCTTCAGCAAGAAGAATGAGGCTGGTGGAATCAACGTATCTGATTTCAGGCTATACTACAAAGCTAGTCATCAAGACAGTACGACACTGGCAAACAAAAACAATAACAACAACAACAGCAAAATGGAAATATAGACCAATGAAATAAAACAGAAAGCACAGAGATAAACATACACATATGGGCACCTTATCTTTAACAAAGGAGAAAAGAAGATACAATGAGATAAAGATGGCCTCTTTAATAAGTGGTGCCAGGAAAACTGGATGCTGCATGTGAAAGAATGAAATTCAACACTTCCTAGCACCATACACAAAGATAAACTCAAAATGGATTAAAGACTTAAATGTAAAACCAGAAACTATAAAACTCTTAGAGGAAAACATAGGCAGAATACTCAATGAGATAAAGCAAAGCTAGATCTTCTATGACTGGTATCCTTGAGTAATGGAAATAAAAACAAAAATAAACAAGTGGAACCTAATTAGACTTAAAAGCTTTTGAACAGCAAAAGAAACTTTATTGTTTATACAATGTGAAAAAACAACCCTCAGAATGGGAGAAAATAATAGCTAATGAAACAACTGACAAAGAATTAATTTCCAGAATATACAAGCAGCTTGTACAACTCAATATCAAAAACCAAACATACAATCAAACAATACAATCAAAAAGTGAGAAAGACTTAAACACACATTTCTTCTAAGAAGACATACCAATGGCCAACAAACACAAGAAAAGATGCTCAACACCACTCAATATTAAAGAAATGCAAATCAAAATTACAATTAGATATTACCTCACACCAGTCAGAATGGCCATCATCAAAAAGTCTATAAATGATAAATGCTGAAGAGGGTGTGGAGAAAGAGAACCGCAATTTTGGTGGGAATGTAAATTCCTTTACACAGAAAGTTATAAGACACTGATGAAAGAAATCAAAGATGACATAAACAGTTGGAGAGATATTCCACAGTTGGAAGAACCAATCTACAGAGTCAATGTGATCCCTATCAAGTTACCAATAGCACTTTTCATAGAACTAAAACATACCATAATTCATATGGAAACACAAAAGACCCTGGATAGCCAAAGCAATCTTCAGCAAGAAGAATGAGGCTGGTGGAATCAACGTATCTGATTTCAGGCTATACTACAAAGCTAGTCATCAAGACAGTACGACACTGGCAAACAAAAACAATAACAACAACAACAGCAAAATGGAAATATAGACCAATGAAATAAAACAGAAAGCACAGAGATAAACATACACATATGGGCACCTTATCTTTAACAAAGGAGAAAAGAAGATACAATGAGATAAAGATGGCCTCTTTAATAAGTGGTGCCAGGAAAACTGGATGCTGCATGTGAAAGAATGAAATTCAACACTTCCTAGCACCATACACAAAGATAAACTCAAAATGGATTAAAGACTTAAATGTAAAACCAGAAACTATAAAACTCTTAGAGGAAAACATAGGCAGAATACTCAATGAGATAAAGCAAAGCTAGATCTTCTATGACTGGTATCCTTGAGTAATGGAAATAAAAACAAAAATAAACAAGTGGAACCTAATTAGACTTAAAAGCTTTTGAACAGCAAAAGAAACTTTATTGTTTATACAATGTGAAAAAACAACCCTCAGAATGGGAGAAAATAATAGCTAATGAAACAACTGACAAAGAATTAATTTCCAGAATATACAAGCAGCTTGTACAACTCAATATCAAAAACCAAACATACAATCAAACAATACAATCAAAAAGTGAGAAAGACTTAAACACACATTTCTTCTAAGAAGACATACCAATGGCCAACAAACACAAGAAAAGATGCTCAACACCACTCAATATTAAAGAAATGCAAATCAAAATTACAATTAGATATTACCTCACACCAGTCAGAATGGCCATCATCAAAAAGTCTATAAATGATAAATGCTGAAGAGGGTGTGGAGAAAAGAGAACCCTCTTGCAATTTTGGTGGGAATGTAAATTGATACAGCCATTTTAGAATAGAGCATAGGGAATTCCTTAGAAAACTAGGAATAGACTTACCATATGACCTGGCAATCTCACTACTAGGCATATACCCTGAAGAAATGAAAATTGAAAAAGACACATGTACCCCATTGCTCATTGCAGCACTGTTTACAATGGAGGCAACCTAGATGCCCATTAGGATAAAGAAACTGTGGTCATATATACAATTGAGTATTACTCAGCTATAAAAAGGAATACATTTGAATCAATTATATTGAGGCAGATGAAACTAGAGCCAATTATACAAAGTGAAGTAAGTCAGAAAGTTAAATATTATATACTAACACATACACATGGGATTTAGACAGATGGTACTGATGAGCTTATACACAGGGCAGAAACAGAGAAACAGATGTAGAGGACAGACTTATGGACACTGGAGAGAGGGAGGAATGGGTGAGATGTATGGAAAGAGAATCATGGAAACTTACATTACCATATGTAAATTAGATAGGTAATGGAAATTTGCTGTAAGACTAAGGGAATTTCAACAGGGACTCTGTAACAAGCTAGAAGGGTATGATGGGGAAGGAGACAGGAGGGACGCTCAGAAGGGAGGGAATGCAACTATACCTATGACAGATCGTGTTGATGTTTGGTAGCAAACAACACAACTCTGTAAAGCTATTATCATTCAATTAAAAAAATAAATAAAAATGTTTAAAAAATAGAAAAAAGTTGAAGCAGAATTATTTTCTCTTTGCAGCTTGCCTCTAGCTACCTCTAGAGGAATGGATAATGGATGGATATTTTAAAAGGTATATAAAGCAAAAATAATAAAAGAAAACTACTACAATAAATCTGATAATATTTTGAGATTTACCTTCATTGATCATAAATCATTCCAATTTATATATTCAGAGTTTCCTTCAGAATGAAGATCTAAAATGAGGAAAGGAAGCTGAGGTGCCATGTGTAGGAGGTATTCTTCCTGTCCTTATTTTTAGTTGGTAAAATAATTGGGTTAATTACCTTTGTTTTGATAAATGCTGAAGAGGGTGTGGAGAAAAGAGAACCCTCTTGCAATTTTGGTGGGAATGTAAATTGATACAGCCATTTTAGAATAGAGCATAGGGAATTCCTTAGAAAACTAGGAATAGACTTACCATATGACCTGGCAATCTCACTACTAGGCATATACCCTGAAGAAATGAAAATTGAAAAAGACACATGTACCCCATTGCTCATTGCAGCACTGTTTACAATGGAGGCAACCTAGATGCCCATTAGGATAAAGAAACTGTGGTCATATATACAATTGAGTATTACTCAGCTATAAAAAGGAATACATTTGAATCAATTATATTGAGGCAGATGAAACTAGAGCCAATTATACAAAGTGAAGTAAGTCAGAAAGTTAAATATTATATACTAACACATACACATGGGATTTAGACAGATGGTACTGATGAGCTTATACACAGGGCAGAAACAGAGAAACAGATGTAGAGGACAGACTTATGGACACTGGAGAGAGGGAGGAATGGGTGAGATGTATGGAAAGAGAATCATGGAAACTTACATTACCATATGTAAATTAGATAGGTAATGGAAATTTGCTGTAAGACTAAGGAATTTCAACAGGGACTCTGTAACAAGCTAGAAGGGTATGATGGGGAAGGAGACAGGAGGGACGCTCAGAAGGGAGGGAATGCAACTATACCTATGACAGATCGTGTTGATGTTTGGTAGCAAACAACACAACTCTGTAAAGCTATTATCATTCAATTAAAAAAATAAATAAAAATGTTTAAAAAATAGAAAAAAGTTGAAGCAGAATTATTTTCTCTTTGCAGCTTGCCTCTAGCTACCTCTAGAGGAATGGATAATGGATGGATATTTTAAAAGGTATATAAAGCAAAAATAATAAAAGAAAACTACTACAATAAATCTGATAATATTTTGAGATTTACCTTCATTGATCATAAATCATTCCAATTTATATATTCAGAGTTTCCTTCAGAATGAAGATCTAAAATGAGGAAAGGAAGCTGAGGTGCCATGTGTAGGAGGTATTCTTCCTGTCCTTATTTTTAGTTGGTAAAATAATTGGGTTAATTACCTTTGTTTTAGATGAACATTTGAATATTTAGTAGAAAAGCAGTTACATTTACTGTATAAAAAAGAGTACAAATTTGGAATTTGGATGGTGTTATCAGAAAAAAAGGAACAGTATCTTGTGAGAACATATTTTGTTGATTTATTTTTAATGTAAATATTTGTCATCTGACTACTTCAACATGGAAAACCTGTAAGTCTGACCTTGCATGATAATAGGATCATTTTCACGCTAGTAAGATTTTTTTTAGACATATTCAAGCTTCATACATCCTAGCACCGACATAAAGTCTTACTTTATTTTGCATTCCATTACTTATATTTATTTATCTGTTTGATATTTAAATCTAAGCCTTAATAATTATTGCTTCTAGATACAGTAAAGTTTCAGTGCTTTCAAAATTTCAGTGATCCTTGCAAAGGCGCTAAGCTGAAATTGACATAGCACATTCTTACTTCATAGAGAGGCCAAATTAATAATGAAGAAAACTTTTGTAGAAATAATTAAGAATGTAAGGAAGTATACCCTCCAGCAATGTAAGAACTTCAAAGGCATACAGTGCATGCAACTGTAGAAAGTCCAATTATAACTTATTATGATATAGCCATTAAAACAACTTCCCCTAGAGGCTTTCATGAAGTAAGACTTTTATAGCTTGTACTTTAAGTATGAAGGCAGTTTTTATTTTAAAATAATTATGAGTTTAGCCTTTTTACTAATTCATAATGATATACAACTATTTCATTAGTGATTTAGCTTTCCAATTATTGAACATTTTTCTACTTTCCAGTGCAGCTTTGAGCTATACAATGTCTTATTACCTGCTAATGCTTACTTAGGGCTTACCAAATTTTACACACACACACACACACACACACACACACACACTTGCTTTGCATAATATTTGATTAGTGTCTGTCTGTTCCTCCAGAGCATAATCCTTATGAGGGCAGGGATCATATTTATTTTGTTAATGTATCTGCAATTTATACAAAAAGTGACATGTATTGACAATATGCTTAAAAAGCTTTGATAAATTAAGGTTAAATTAATGAATGAAATAAGTAATAGATCTGAGATTGCTTTCCATCAAATGCACTTCTTTTGAATTCAGAATTAACAAGGATGCCTTGAGCTCCTCACCAAGCTCTCACTAGACTTATAAGTTGAGACCCATATGGAATTAATTAATTGCCCCAAAAGCCTTGTAAGGCAGGATGAGTTATGTTCACACACAGGTAATCAGGAAAAAGAAATGATTGAAGACCTACCTCTTGGTCCTAGTACCCTTTCTATTATAGTCCAAATACTGATTTTCACTGAGAAATGATAGCATATTTGTTACTTTAAGTACTGAGTCAGCATTTACAGTGCAACGGTGTTAAGTAGTACACCATTAGGACTAAGATATTTTGTAGAGGACTGTTTATAAAGCCAGAACACCTTAAAATATAATATAGTCCTAAATGTTATCTAACTGAAATCTATAGGAACGCTCAATTTATAAAGCAGATAAAGAAAGATGATCTTTTATCCTTTTTTTTTAAACTGTGTATATAGTACTATAGTTATTCATTTATTTGGCCCTTCTGGGTTTTCACTGCTATGCAGGCTCTTGTCTAGTTGCAGGGAGTGGGGGCTACTCTTTAGTTGAGGTGAGCAGACTTCTTGTTGCTGTGACTTCTCTTGTGGAACTTGGGCTCTAGGGCACACAGGTTTCAATAGTTGTGGCACATGGGCTCAGTAGTTGCTGCTCTGAGGTTCTAGAGGACAGGGTCAATAGTTGTGGCTCACAGGCTTAGTTGCTCCACAGCATGAGGGATCTTCCTGGATCAGGGATTGAACCCATGTCTCCTGCACTGGAAGGTGAACTCTTTACCACTGAGCTACCAGAGAAGTCTATCTTTTATCTTCTTTTAAAGGAAGCAGAATATAGAGCCTACACAGCTTCCCTTCATCCCTATTTAATCCCTTAGGCATCATCAAAGACCTGAAAACTCCCATGGAATATTGCATGAAAACCATGACTTTTGTACAAACTATCAAAGTTTCAGAGGCATCACAGACCATTCAAACTTGGGCTTTTGTATTCTTGTTATTTTCTAAGTATGGAGTGAGCCTTAGATTTATATCAAAATAATAAAACTCATATACTTGTTATAGTATATAATTACAGTAATTTACTTTGGAGAAGAGGATCCAAGCAATTTTTACACCCTAAAGATAGGCCTCAATAATGCTAAACAGGGCATTATTAAACATTTTACTTAATTTTCTGATCACAGTTATTTCTCTTTATTTCCCTTAGACAATCTCCATTAATCTTTCAGTTTAGTTAGTAAAGTGCAAATAATTTTTCCTTAATATAAAAATAGTTTTGTTTTTTTTGTTGTTTTTTGTTCAATGAAAGTAGAGATGTTAGTTGAAAGCTCAGGAACAGAGTTGGGCCTAAAAATACAGAGACACAATACAGCACTAATGATATTTAAATAATGAGGACTAGAGGGTATTTTATAATAAATGAGAATACTTAGGAAAGAAGATAGAGCCTGAGGCAACTCTCCAGCTCTGAGGACATAGGATATTCAGGAGAGCAAAGGATGAGACACTAGCAAAGGGGACTGGAAAAAGGAAGTCAAAATGTAGAACATTACCCAGAACTGTGGTATCACAGAGCCAAGAGCAGAAAATACATTCAAAAGAATGCAGTCGTTTGAGTTAGTTGAGAGGGCAAGTGGCCTGAAAAGAAATTATTTGAATTAAAGCTTTGGCAACAAATAGATCATTGGTAACACTGTCATAAATGGTTTCCTTGGAAGGGTAGAAAACATAATAGAAGGGAATTCAAGACAGCCTGGGAGATGAAGAAGCAATGGAAGAGAAAAGGAGTCCTTGTTGGGTTGCTGAATTGGATTACGGCATCTGTTCTTGCTTATTTGTGTTCATGGAAGGAATAAGTTAGGCTCCTACCCTCACATACAGACTGAGATGAAGGTATTTCTACTTTTTTTTTTCAATAATTTTTTATTATGGCTTTATTTTCCATGTCACAACTAAACAGTGCCATAGAGATTAGAATTATAATATCATACTTAATGGTCCTTTGCTTTCTATTATAAAATATTTTATATTGACTCATCATCTCAAAAAAAGACCTTCTTTGTCAACTCATCTAGTTAATGCTTCCCTTCTTGATATCTGGCTCAATGGTCAGTCTAAGGGTGCTTTCTTTCTTTTTTTTTTTTTTTTAAATCTTTTTTTTTTAGCATTAAACTAACCCAGTACCAATCAAATGTGTTAGAACATATGATTTTAGCAACTAATTTCTTTTTTTTTTTTTTTTAAAGATTTATTTATTTATTTACTTTGGGCAGGGGTCGGATTGGGGAGGGAGGGGAGTGGGCGGGCCACTTCTATTGGTCTTTCATTTCTCTATTTTCATTCGTCTTCGTTCTTTGGTTCCTATGGGCCTCCCATCGTGGTGGCGGCTGTCGTTGCAGAGCACCGGCTCTGGGCGCATGCGTTCCAGAGCTCCGGCTCGGTGATTGGACACATCAGTCCAGCCGCTCCGCGGCACGTGGGATCTTCCCAGGCCAGGGATCGAACCAGCGCCCCTTGCACTGCAAGGCAGTGTCCTTACCCACTGGACCACCAGGGAAGCCCCACTCCAGTATTCTTGCCTGGAGAATTCCATGGGCAGAGGAGCCTGTCAGTCTACAGTCCATGGGTTAGTAAAGAGTCAGACATGGGGGCTTTCCGGGTGGTCCAGTGGATAAAAAGTTTGCCTTGCAGTGCAAAGGGTGCCAGTCCGATTCCTGGCCTGGGAAGATCCCATATGCTGCAGAGCGGCTGGACCGGTGTGTCCAACTATGCGCCAGCGCTCTGGAATGCATGCACCCAGAGCCCGTGCTCTGCAACAGGAGGCCCACACAGGCCAAAGAACAGAGATGGATACAAATAAATGAAAGACCAACAAAAGAGGCCAAAATTAAAAAAAAAAAAAAAAAAAAAAAAAAAGCCAGACATGACTGAGAGACTAACATTTTCATTTTCATGGCCATAATAAAAGTGGATAATGGCAAATTATGGTAATTGCTAAAAATGAGCAAGAAAAATAGGAGCTTGTAGTAATTGAGCAGAATAGTTAAAACTGAGATTTTAAAAAATATTTATAAATTACATGTCATAAGAGATTCTAGGCTGTAAACAAGAACATGACTGAGGAGAGATGGAGAAAAACTAATTTAATGAGGAGACTTAAAATACCAATAATTGGATGTTTTGTTACATAGGCGCTTAAGTAACCAGTGAAGATAGGAACATGATTAAGAGATACCTATTGAGCTGGTGTTAGGGTGTTAAAATCTTCAGCCTTTAAGGACAAGTGAGAAATTTATAAGTGGTTGTAACAAGGAAGTGCCAATCTCTGATGGTCCTAACAAAAGCAATTTTCTTTTCATTGATTTGTTTGAGAATGTAGAGAGAGGTAGTGGAAGAGAAAAGGAGGAGGAAACCACTTCCAAGGCTTGTGGTAGGGAGACACTTCCACAAGCTGGGGCAGAGGGCAGAAAAGAGCCATCGCCCAAGTGATGTCTGGTTTTCTTTGTTAATTGTATTTTATTTGGTTTTGGCTCCTATATTTCAGTTGGTTCAAGAAGATGAGAGGAACATTCTGACAAATGTAGAGGATAGGGAAGATTTTGTTGCAGTTTCTCAAAGATATAATGACATCGTTGCAGTTTCTGAAAGATATAATGAGAGTTTGTGGGACTTGGAAAGGATGGGAGATTTGGCCAGATTAAGGAGCACACAGAGATATTTGGAAAAATGTCCATATGATGACAGCTCACCTGGAATTTAGGGTAAGAGATGAATAAAAAAGGCTGCAACTGATGGTAGAATTAAAACTGTTGTTCTCCTAGGGTCATGGGAGCAAGCACTGTAATTTCCTTCTCCTAGCAATTGATCTCTCAGGCAGTGTAAATTCGGAGACAGATGGTGTCATGGCAGAAGGAAGTGATTTGCCTGGAAGAAGGCATAGGGCTTTGTAGGAGCCCCTAAAGGCTCTTGATAGGTAATGCCGTGCTCTGGAAAAGGAGATTTACCAAGGCTTCTTGATTATTGTTGTGACGGTAACTATTTCTGTTAAAGTAAGAAATTTGAGCATTCCAGTGAAATTATTCATGATGTTATGATGGCAGCATTAAAAATACATAATTGCTTAGTCTTTCATTCACTATTTAACTAGAAAAATTAACCATTGGTGGATAATTATCACTGGGTAAAACTCTAATGTTCACATTTATCCCATGAATCTGTTTGCCTTCTGTTTTTTAAGGTCTCATTTCTTTTCCCACTTGTAGGTGACAAAAGAGAAAGTGATTCAGTGAAACCTCTCCTTTGTACTATTTACCTGTAATCCTATAGTTGTGATTTTTGTTAGGAACTATCATAGAAAGAGATGAGCGCTCTGTAAGGAAAGCAGTTTTGTCATTTCACAGACTCTTGCTCACGCCTGGCCCCAATTCTTCAAACTCTGTCCATCACCAGCCACTGAAGTTGCAACCACTGTAGGATCCCTTGTAAAAAAAAATGGATTCTATGAAATCATTCTGCTTTACACAGACTTACTATTTAGTCAATGCTGACAGACTCCTGTAGCTAACAGGGTAATATGTCAAAATGACATTTCTTTATAACTTGTTTTAATGTTTTAAAATCTGCACTCTTGAAGAATAGATTATTTAATCAGTTTTACAGAGACCATGCACATTTCTCTAAAAATAATGCTGAATGCGTGCTTGTATTTGTTGGATATTTATAGAAAGGAATGTTGGAGCTTTGAAGTTGTTTCAGGTTTTACTCAGCACAAAGAGAAATGGGAGATAAGAAAGACACAAAGATGGGTTTTTAAAATTTATTGGGGCCCTTGAAGAAATTTTTTAAATAGAACTACAAAATGTACTTAACTGATGGTAGAATTAAAACTGTTGTTCTCCTAGGGTCATGGGAGCAAGCACTGTAATTTCCTTCTCCTAGCAATTGATCTCTCAGGCAGTGTAAATTCGGAGACAGATGGTGTCATGGCAGAAGGAAGTGATTTGCCTGGAAGAAGGCATAGGGCTTTGTAGGAGCCCCTAAAGGCTCTTGATAGGTAATGCCGTGCTCTGGAAAAGGAGATTTACCAAGGCTTCTTGATTATTGTTGTGACGGTAACTATTTCTGTTAAAGTAAGAAATTTGAGCATTCCAGTGAAATTATTCATGATGTTATGATGGCAGCATTAAAAATACATAATTGCTTAGTCTTTCATTCACTATTTAACTAGAAAAATTAACCATTGGTGGATAATTATCACTGGGTAAAACTCTAATGTTCACATTTATCCCATGAATCTGTTTGCCTTCTGTTTTTTAAGGTCTCATTTCTTTTCCCACTTGTAGGTGACAAAAGAGAAAGTGATTCAGTGAAACCTCTCCTTTGTACTATTTACCTGTAATCCTATAGTTGTGATTTTTGTTAGGAACTATCATAGAAAGAGATGAGCGCTCTGTAAGGAAAGCAGTTTTGTCATTTCACAGACTCTTGCTCACGCCTGGCCCCAATTCTTCAAACTCTGTCCATCACCAGCCACTGAAGTTGCAACCACTGTAGGATCCCTTGTAAAAAAAAATGGATTCTATGAAATCATTCTGCTTTACACAGACTTACTATTTAGTCAATGCTGACAGACTCCTGTAGCTAACAGGGTAATATGTCAAAATGACATTTCTTTATAACTTGTTTTAATGTTTTAAAATCTGCACTCTTGAAGAATAGATTATTTAATCAGTTTTACAGAGACCATGCACATTTCTCTAAAAATAATGCTGAATGCGTGCTTGTATTTGTTGGATATTTATAGAAAGGAATGTTGGAGCTTTGAAGTTGTTTCAGGTTTTACTCAGCACAAAGAGAAATGGGAGATAAGAAAGACACAAAGATGAACAGGAGAATTAACTAAATAACTTAATATTCATCTCGTGGTATCAAACACATTGTAATATGCTTTAACTATATTTATTTCTTGCAATGATACCATGGAATACCATAAAAGAGATATTAATACCCTTTTTTACAAAGAAAACTGAGTTTCAGCAAGGTTAAGTGAATGAGTAATTTATCTACTGTAATAAAGCTGTTACATGTTCTACATGGTAAGAAAATATATCATATCTTTTCACTTAAAAAAAAATTCTTTACCCATGTTCTGGAGAAGAAACCCAAAATAAACTTTTCCAAGAAAAAAACCAAGGCAAAAAAGAATATATGATGTGAAAAGAGAAACTGTCCAAATTCCTATGAGATAGCCTATGAAGAAGCGATGATTTCTGGAAATTTTGTTTAAGAGGGGCTATTTTGAGTCAGGTAGAAAAGAAAAGAATTACAGAAATTTAAATAAAATCCTAGAGTAGAGCACAATTGAGTTGCCGAATTCAGCTGTGCTGAAGTTTATAGTCTCTTTGCTCTGCTTTAGTTTTTATATTGAGGAGGATTAAAAAAAAAAAAAAAAAAAAGTGAAGTGTAGGCAGAGAAGAATGATCTAGGCAAGGCAGAGAGATTGAAGCTTCAGATGAGAGAAAGGGTAATTTATGAGGCAATGTTCTAGATGTAATAGGGTACATAATCAAAGCCACCATTTGTCATCATTTTTATATTTCAACACCTTTGAAATCAGAATGGGTTTTACAATTGATATTATAAGAAAGCATCATTATCAAATTTTAATGGAAGTATTTTTCCTTTCTTAGAATATATAAAGTAATTGCAATTCATACAAGGAATGGGTTTTCAGTTTGAAAAATGCAGTAAATAGCAAAGGCTTAGTCATTTTGTAGTTTCCCAGAGTCATACATTATTTTTATTCCTTACTTTTTAAAAAAAGTCTCTTTCTCTCTCCCATTTTCTCTCACTTAGACCACAGCACAGCTTGGAGATTTCAAGCTCTTAACAATCTCTTGTGTTCGAACCCATTCTGTAAATATTGGCAAGTCCCAGGGCTGTGCTCTAGACTCTGCCCTTGCCTGACCATCTCTCAGTCAGTGAGCTCTCTCCTAACCTCCCTACTATCCCAGACTCTATCCCTCACAAACCCTCCTCTACTTCAGCCTCCTCATCTCTCAAAAATCACAAACTCACATTCCCGAGCTCTTTGTTAATACCTCCAGTTCTTGTAAGTCTGATAAAATGGTCTTGTCTCACTTCAGCCTTCCTCTTATAAAACAACAAAATTCCCCAAACATCGTATCCACCAATCTTGGTTAAAGACGTTAAAATCAACCTATTTATTCGGGTGAGAAGTCTTAGTTGAGTAACAATATTCTACTCCATGTATTGCTTATGAAGTACATATAATTAGTCTCAAAGTCTCATTGATTGTACTTACTTAATGTCTCTCAGGCCTGCAACTTATTTTATGATTTATTTTCATTCCTGTCATTGAAATAAAAGAACAAATCATACTCTACATAACAATTCAGCAATAATGAAGTTTCTAAGGGAAAATGATAGACTTACTCTACCCTCTCCATTGTTAGTTCCTATCAGTTACTTTGTGTCATTTTAAGATTGTTCTTTACTTAAACAGACCTAAATGTTTCTGGATATGTGACACAGGCTATACGTGTCTTCTCTCATTGACATAGATGTTACTAATGACAATAATCTGTGGCATGAGTTGCAAATATGGAAGTTTTCAATATTTCCACCAAGATCAATTTTATAGTATATGGTTTAAAGTAGAATTTCTTCTGTCATACTGTAATGACTAATTACACTGGACTTGGCATGCTGTCTTCAGCTTTACTATTTCAAGTGAGGCTAGCAAAACTAATTAGAGGATTTTCAGGTTTCTATTTCTCATTCACATAAAATGTGCATTTGCTCTTTTGAATTCATGAAAAGTAACAGATCATCACGATTTATTTGTCTATTTTTCAGCCTAAGGTTGCCTTTTATATAGATGATGGCTGACAAAATAAGATTATTACCATCTGAATCAACTCTGATGGTCTGTCTCCACCCCTCCCCCCAAAAATGGAATGTATTCTTTCTGTGTGTATTGTTAAATTGTGTGCATCTTAAAGCTCAATAGTACATTATGATCATTTCAACAAAACAAAAAGGAAGGACAAACGGAATGTTTTATGCAGGTGAATGATATAAAATTGCTATTGTCACTTGTTTAGAAATCTTTTTAGTTACTTTTACAAATAGATACCAAGGTGATGATTATACTCAAAACTTGCTGACTGTAGCCCTATTTTGTATATGTTTTCCTTATTTCGAAGGTAACTGTGGTGTATTACTAAATTACATGTACTACAGTTGTTTTCTAAGAATGGAAAGTATTCAAACATTTTTTTTCCTTATTACTTTAGTTACTAAATATTATATTTTAAAACACTTTAACAATCCTCTTTTAAATTATTTGAAAACAGGTTTAATGGACCTTGAATTTTAAAAGAGGTAGTATCCTCCTCTTTTTAAAATTCATTAAGTAATCTAGATTCCCAAGAGATGTGGAAATAAAGCATTATCCAAAAGTGTAACATTCATAGAAATAATATTTTTCTCTTGAAGAATCTGGTTGAAGAAGAAAATTTTAGAACAAGGTTTCTTTCTCATTTGAGCCTAGAGCCTATACCAGACTTCTCACAGCATCCTATTCTATCCTTTCTTTTTTCCAATTTAAAAAAAAAAAAAGTTATTTTAATTAGAGGATAATTAATTACTTTATAAGATAGAGTGGCTTTAGCCATACATCAATGTGATGAGGGAACAGCTCATTCTATCCTTTCTATTCAAATTTTCTTCCAAGGGAAATCATCACACTTAGAGCTCAAAAGTAAGAAGATAGTTTGAGAAACTCAAATATACTTAAGAATTCAAAACATATTGGTTACCTAGATGGTTCCTCTCCAGCCCCAGATAAAAATCCAATACTCTAAAAAGTCTCTGCATGTGTAATATTTGTTCTCCTGTAAGAATTTTCACACTTCTTAGTCTTCAAATAAGACTATCAGGAGAGAAAAAATAGAAACCTAGAGATCTGTGATTTCAGGCAAGTTATCAAAAATATCAACATGCCAGTCCAGAGATTTCAAGAGAAGTTGCCTGTTTTCATTAGTCCTTCTTCTACTCTTGTCCTCAGCTATGAGAAAAGGAGGGCCCAGGTAGTACCCTTTCCTTCCACCTATGCTCCAGAGGACAAAGGTCATAACCTCTTACTGAACCAGTCCACAACCACAGATGCCCAGCAGATTTGCCAATGAAATCTTGGAGTTTCCTACTGCTGTAGCAGAAGCTGACTAAGAGAATATATTTTTAAAATAAACAAGGCAGAAAATACATTGAACATACAAAAACAATGAATAAATCATATCTTCTTTAAGTCCTTCCTAAAGAAATTAACAATTGAAAATCTTCAATCGAACATAAGGTGAATTGAGAAAATATAGCAAAATTATTTGTGATATGCAATTCAATTTATTTAATAACAAGATAAGATTAAAGCAGACTGTAATGTAAATAAAATCAATCCTGAAAATCCATAAGTAATATAATTAATGACATTTAAGAGGGAAAGGGAGAGAAAAATTATAAAGCTGTGAAATCACATTGATTATTTCATTTGAAACTGATAAGAAAGTAAACAGATGAGAATATTCAAAGGTTTATAAAAAGTAAACTAGAAAAAAGAGTATTAGAAAAAAAAATGATGTAGTCATAAAACCAAAAAGGTGTACAATGACTGTGATAGTCCACCCATGTCCAATTTCAATGAAAGATTTGCTGCCTGTATTGAAAGACTGAGAATTGTTGGTAGAAGAATGTTTTCAAGAGTTGCAAAGACTTATCTAGCCCATGTCTCATTCTATCACATACTGTATAAATGACTGGCCATCTCAACTCAATTCGGAACTGTTGCTCAAAGCTTCTGGTTTTACCAGTGTAGGCTGCTGTAATGTCTTACATTACAGCTTGACTTCTCTCTCTCCCCAGACCCAATTCTTATTGCTCCTATTCATAAATGCATACCCTAAGTGCACTCCGTAGTAAATATCTTACTGTTAAATGTGTCTCAGAATCTACTTCTTGGGAATCCAATACAATAGAAGGTAAAGGGAAAAGAAGGTATCTTAGCTTGTGTGTGTGCTAAGTCACTTCAGTCGTGTCTGACTCTTTGTGACACTATGAACTGTAGCCCACCAGGCTCCTCTGTTCATGGGATTCTCCAGGCAAGAACACTGGAGTGTGTTGTCATGCCCTCCTCCAGGGGAATCTTCCCAACCCAGGGATTGAACCAGCATCTCTTATGTTACCTGCATTGCCCAGCAGGTTGTTCACCACTAGTGCCACCTGGTTTCATCTAAAAGCTGATTCTAAGACAAATATTTAATAATTTATTTAGAAGATGAACTAACACGAAGGTTCATATTTAAAGCAAAACTCACAAGAATAAGTGAGTGTACTCATTTATCAAGCTCTATGAAAATTTTTTAGAATAAAAACAATCAAGAACCAGTAGGCGAAGGCTCTAGGCAGCTAGGACCTACTTACCAGGACACTCTTTCTCATTCTGTACACATGCTCTGTAAATTAGAGCTGTGATGGAGGTCTCCTGTGAGATACAAGGGTTACATAACACAGTAGGAGGTATTTAACTTATGGAATATACCCATTTGCTACCCTAGGTTATTATACAGCTTATGAAACAGTTTCTAGAGGGTCATAAAATCCATAGATTCTAATGCTGTTCACCTTAAGTAAGCCTATACAACATATGTTCTACTTAACATTCATACATAAGAACCCTTCTCCTGGAACAGTATTAATGTGGTTTGTAAGGACAAGAGGTCCAGTAATCATCATATTTATAAGGAAGTAAGATTAAGACCACTTTCTCCTTTCTTTCACTGAGACATCCATACCTCACATATCAATTTGCTTAATTCCTTCTTCCCCAGAGGTAATAAGATTAGAGAAGACAGAAAAAGTAGGAAATAATCAAGGAAGTCAAGAAAGCCAACAAAATGCCTACTAAGTAGAGGGACCACTGCTTTGGACAACTAGAAATTTATTCTGGAATGGGAGTTTGGGTTTGACAGATATAAACTTTTATATATAAGATGGATGAACAATAAGGCCCTACTCTATAGTACAGAGAACCATATTCACTATTCTATGATAAACCACAATGGAAAAGAATATTAAAAGAAAATAATGTGTGTATGTGTATATATACATTCATTATATATGAATCACTTTCCTGTATAGCAGAAATTAACACAAAATTGCAAATGCACAATACTTCAGCTAAAAAATAATAATAAAATTCAGTACCTACTATTTTGTAAAAAAAAAAAAGAATGTATGTGAAGAACTTAGTCATACTGTACAGTACAGGGACTTTAATCAGTATTAAAAGACAACATACTTTAAAAAAAATTTTGGCCTCTTTTATTGTTTGTTTGTTTATTTATTTTCACTCATCTTCATTTTTAGCCTGTGTGGGCCTCCCACTGCAGTGGCCTCTCTCGTTGCAGAGCACCGGCTCTGAGTGCATACAATTCAGAGCACTGGCTCGCAATTGGACACACTGGTCCAGCCGCCCTAGAGCACGTGGGATCTTCCCAGGCCAGGGGTCGAACCAGTGCCCCTGCACTGCCAGGCAGACTCTATACCCACTGGACCACCAGGGAAGCCCAAAAGACTAACATATTTTAATTCAAGTATTTAAAACTAAAAAGCTGAATAAAATTGTGATAGCATCAAGATTGGTATTTTTACCAAGGTTGCCCTGCAGGGGTCCAGATTGTGGTGTCATCAGCTGGATTATGATAGTGATGAAGTCACAAATACACAAGAGGGTGTGAAAGATCTTTTACTCACAGAAGAAATTTTTTTCTGAGGAGAACATGGTAGGCTCCTGAATAGACCTAAAAATGGTTAGAGAAAAAAGGAGGAACTGGTGGCTTAAGGAATTGTAATTTTTACTAAGAGGCATTGAGAGAGGATTCTTATTTGCTAGTTGGGGTTTCATGGCTTGAAATGACTACTTGAGCCAACGAAAAAGATGTAAGGCTTTATAACCAGACATGGGCAAGTGGAGAGACAGGAGACTATGCTTGAAGGTTATTAGTACTCAAAGATCAAAACTAGATCAAACTTTTTATTAAAATATCTGACTATATAAAATCATGAAGACTAAGCTGAATGTTCTGAGATAAGACTTTTAGCTTCCTGCAGTCAGTAGGAATACCTATCTTCACTTTTATCCTTATATCTATTTGTGTTTTTAAATAGAGGGTTCAATAACTGCATAACCATAATGAGGTATTATTTTCATCAAAAAGTCATTCAGGATTTTCCATATCATAAGTATTATTTTTTAAAACATTATTCTATTCTAAACGTACTTTAATTGTATTGTTTGAATTCTACCAGTTTAAATAAATGCAATTAAAATTAATATTCAACAAGAAAAACTCATAGGTTTACAATAAATAAATAAAAGTACCTACTATTTTGTAAAAAAGAATGTATGTGAAGAACTTAGTCATACTGTACAGTACAGGGACTTTAATCAGTATTAAAAGACAACATACTTTAAAAAAAATTTTGGCCTCTTTTATTGTTTGTTTGTTTATTTATTTTCACTCATCTTCATTTTTAGCCTGTGTGGGCCTCCCACTGCAGTGGCCTCTCTCGTTGCAGAGCACCGGCTCTGAGTGCATACAATTCAGAGCACTGGCTCGCAATTGGACACACTGGTCCAGCCGCCCTAGAGCACGTGGGATCTTCCCAGGCCAGGGGTCGAACCAGTGCCCCCTGCACTGCCAGGCAGACTCTATACCCACTGGACCACCAGGGAAGCCCAAAAGACTAACATATTTTAATTCAAGTATTTAAAACTAAAAAGCTGAATAAAATTGTGATAGCATCAAGATTGGTATTTTTACCAAGGTTGCCCTGCAGGGGTCCAGATTGTGGTGTCATCAGCTGGATTATGATAGTGATGAAGTCACAAATACACAAGAGGGTGTGAAAGATCTTTTACTCACAGAAGAAATTTTTTTCTGAGGAGAACATGGTAGGCTCCTGAATAGACCTAAAAATGGTTAGAGAAAAAAGGAGGAACTGGTGGCTTAAGGAATTGTAATTTTTACTAAGAGGCATTGAGAGAGGATTCTTATTTGCTAGTTGGGGTTTCATGGCTTGAAATGACTACTTGAGCCAACGAAAAAGATGTAAGGCTTTATAACCAGACATGGGCAAGTGGAGAGACAGGAGACTATGCTTGAAGGTTATTAGTACTCAAAGATCAAAACTAGATCAAACTTTTTATTAAAATATCTGACTATATAAAATCATGAAGACTAAGCTGAATGTTCTGAGATAAGACTTTTAGCTTCCTGCAGTCAGTAGGAATACCTATCTTCACTTTTATCCTTATATCTATTTGTGTTTTTAAATAGAGGGTTCAATAACTGCATAACCATAATGAGGTATTATTTTCATCAAAAAGTCATTCAGGATTTTCCATATCATAAGTATTATTTTTTAAAACATTATTCTATTCTAAACGTACTTTAATTGTATTGTTTGAATTCTACCAGTTTAAATAAATGCAATTAAAATTAATATTCAACAAGAAAAACTCATAGGTTTACTAAATCACACATCAAAATATTACACTGGTACAAAAGCAATGGTGGTTGCAGACCATAAATTTTAAATCATTAAGTTGTTCTTCCATTGCCCAGTCATGTCTGACTCTTTGTGACATCATGGACTGCAGCATGGCAGGCCTTCCTTTTCCTTACCATCTACTGAAGTTTGCCCAAGTTCACATCTATTACCTCAGGGATGCTGTTCAGCCATCTCATTTCCTGATGCCCTCTTCTCATTCTGCCCTCAATCTTTCCCAGCATCAGAGACTTCACAGCGAGTTGGTTATTTGGATCAGATGACCAAAATATCAGAGCTTCAGCTTCAGCATCAGTTCTCAGTTCTTCCAATGAGATTCAGCATCAGGAGTTTTCTCCAGCACCACAGTTCAAAGGCATTGATTCTTTGGCACTCTGCTTTCTTTACAGTCCACTTTCTTAACTGTATGTGACCACTGTGAAGACACAGCTTTGAATATATGGACCTTTTCTGGCAGAGTAATGTCTCTGCTTTTCAACACACTGTCTAGGTTTGTCATAACTTTCCTGCCAAGAAGTAATTGTCTTCTGATTTCACAGCTGCAGTCACCATCCTCAGTAATTTTAAAGCCCAAGAAGAGGAAATGTATCACTACTTCCACCTTTTCCCCTTCTATCTGCTGAGTAATGGTGCTCGATGCCATGATCTTAGTTTTCGTAATATTTAGTTTTAAGCCAGCTCTTCTACTCTCTTCCTTCACCCTCATCAAGAGGATCTTTAATTCCTTTTTGCGTTCTGCCATTAAAGTGGTATTATCCACATATCTGAGGTTGTTAATATTTCTCATTTCTATCTTGATTGCAGCTTGTAATGTATCCAGCCTGGCATTTCTCATAATGTGCTTGTAATGTATCCAGCCTGGCATTTCTCATAATGTGCTCAGCATAAAGGTTAAGCAAACAGGGTGACAGTGCACAGCCTGTTCATACTTCTTTCTCAATCTTGAACAAGTCAGTTGTTCCAGTTGCTCTGTTTCCTCTTGACCTGCATACAGGCTTCTCAGGAGACAGATACCATGATCTGGTATTCCCATCTGTTTAAGAGATTTCCACAATTTGTTATGATCCACACAGTTAAAGGCTTTAGTGTAATTGATGAAACAGAGGTCAGGTGAAACAGAGGTAGATGTTTTTCTGGAATTCCCTTTCTTTCTCTATGATCCAGCAAACGTTGGTATTTTGATCTCTGGTTCCCCTGCTTTTTCTAAAACCAGCTTGGACATCTGGAAGTTCTTGATTAGCACAATACCAATGCCTAGACTGCAAGATTATAAGCATGACCTTACGAGAATGGGAGATGAGGATGAGTGCAACTGTCCAATGGTTAGCACCTTCTTTACTTCTACTACCCTTCTTGGGAACTGGGATGAGGATTGACTTTTCCAGTCCTGTGACCACCGCTGGGTTTTCCAGATTTTGCTGCTAAATTGAATACAACATCTTGATGGCATCATCCTACAGGGTTTTGAATAACTCTACTGGAATTCTAACCCGTCCACTAGCTTTATTAACAGCAGTGCTTCCTAAGGTCCTCTTGACTTCACATTCCAGAATGTTTGGCTCTGGGTGACTGACCAAACCATGATAGTATGATCTTTTTTGTACAGTTCTTCTGCATATTCTTTCTATCTCTTCCTGATCTCTTCAGTGTCTACTAAGTCTCTACCATTTTTGTCCTTTATTGTGCCATTTTGGGTGAAATGTTCCTTTGATATTTCCAGTTTTCCTGAGTAGATCTCTAGTCTTTCCCTTTCTGTTATTTTCTTCTAGTTTTATGCACTGTTCCTGAAAGAAGGCCTTCTTACTTTTCTTTACTATTCTCTGTAACTCTGGGTTTAGTTGGATGTAACTTTCCCTTTCTCCCTTGCTTTCCACTTCTCTTCTTTCTTCAACTATTTGCAAAAAGCCTCTTCAAATATCCAGTCTGCCTTCTTGACTTTCTTTTTCTTTGGATTAGTTTTGTTTGCTGCCTTCTGTAGAATATTACAGACCTCTGTCCATAGTTCTTTGGGCACACTGTTGACTAGATATAATCCTTTGAATCTATTCATTACCTCCACTGCATATTCATAGGGGATATGATGTAAGTCACACCTGACTGGTCTACTATTGATTTTCCCTGCTTTCTATAGTTTAAGCCTGAATTTTGTATGAGAAGCTGATGATCATAACTAGGCTCAAAACCTCTTTATTAACCAAAATAGGAACCATTATAATCAATACCTTCTTGCCAATGAGAAATACATTTGTTTGTTCCCATGACATAAAGATCCTTCCAATCAGGATTTTAAAACTCTTGAAAGCATTTTTGCCTCCTGCTGGTTGTGGAAGCATTTTCCCTGAAAAAAGTTGTTAAAACGCTTGAAGCAGTGGTTGTTGGTTGGTAACAGGTCAAGTGAATATGGAGGATGAAGCAAAAATTTATAGCCTGATTTGTTAAACTTTTTTTAAAAAATTTTTTTCTTTTCCTTTTGCAGAATTTTGTTGTTTACTGCTATACATAAACCTGAATCAGCCATAGATATACACATGACCCCTCCCACTTTACCTTTCCTCCCATCTCCTACGCCATCCCTCCCCTCTAGGTTGTAACATAGACCCTATGTAAGTTCCCTTATTCTTTTTTTTTTAAACCTTTATTTTGCTTTTAACTTTTACAGAGTTTTGTTGTTTACAGACATGTATGTTCCCAGATTAGTCATATGTATATCCCCCCCTTCCCACCCCTCCCAACCATCACACAGCACCCCTGAAAGATCCCCTTTTCTCACAGAGCAATGACTAGAGCTATTCTCTTCACTTATGATAGTACAGGCCTTCCTGCTACTTCCTTTATGCCTCCCACCTTCTGTTCCTTCCCCACAATGTCCATATGTCCACTGTCCATGTCTGTCTTTCCATCGCTTCACTGCATGTGCCATCATCACCATCCTACTAGATTCCATATATATGTGTTAATATACTGTATTCATCCTTCTCTTTCTGACTGACTTCACTTTTTAGGATACGTTCTAGATCCAGCCACCTCATTTGGGCTGATTCCTTCTCTTTCCTTTTTACCTTTTGACTTCACTTTTAGGATACTTAGTTTTGTTCACTGCCTTCTGTAGAATATTACAGACCTCTGTCCATAGTTCTTTGGGCACACTGTTGACTAGATATAATCCTTTGAATCTATTCATTACCTCCACTGCATATTCATAGGGGATATGATGTAAGTCACACCTGACTGGTCTACTATTGATTTTCCCTGCTTTCTATAGTTTAAGCCTGAATTTTGTATGAGAAGCTGATGATCATAACTAGGCTCAAAACCTCTTTATTAACCAAAATAGGAACCATTATAATCAATACCTTCTTGCCAATGAGAAATACATTTGTTTGTTCCCATGACATAAAGATCCTTCCAATCAGGATTTTAAAACTCTTGAAAGCATTTTTGCCTCCTGCTGGTTGTGGAAGCATTTTCCCTGAAAAAAGTTGTTAAAACGCTTGAAGCAGTGGTTGTTGGTTGGTAACAGGTCAAGTGAATATGGAGGATGAAGCAAAAATTTATAGCCTGATTTGTTAAACTTTTTTTAAAAAATTTTTTTCTTTTCCTTTTGCAGAATTTTGTTGTTTACTGCTATACATAAACCTGAATCAGCCATAGATATACACATGACCCCTCCCACTTTACCTTTCCTCCCATCTCCTACGCCATCCCTCCCCTCTAGGTTGTAACATAGACCCTATGTAAGTTCCCTTATTCTTTTTTTTTTAAACCTTTATTTTGCTTTTAACTTTTACAGAGTTTTGTTGTTTACAGACATGTATGTTCCCAGATTAGTCATATGTATATCCCCCCCTTCCCACCCCTCCCAACCATCACACAGCACCCCTGAAAGATCCCCTTTTCTCACAGAGCAATGACTAGAGCTATTCTCTTCACTTATGATAGTACAGGCCTTCCTGCTACTTCCTTTATGCCTCCCACCTTCTGTTCCTTCCCCACAATGTCCATATGTCCACTGTCCATGTCTGTCTTTCCATCGCTTCACTGCATGTGCCATCATCACCATCCTACTAGATTCCATATATATGTGTTAATATACTGTATTCATCCTTCTCTTTCTGACTGACTTCACTTTTTAGGATACGTTCTAGATCCAGCCACCTCATTTGGGCTGATTCTTCTGCATTTCTCTTTACAGCTGTGTAGTATTCCATTGTATATATGTACCAGAGCTTCTGGATCCATTCATTTGTCGATGGGCATCTAGGTTTCTTCCATGTTCTAGCTATTGTATAGAGAGCTGCAATGAACATTGGGGCACAGGTGCGTCTATCAGATTTGATTTCATCAGGGTTTAAGCCTAAGAGTGGGATTATTGGGTCATATGGTGCTTCTATTTTTAGTTTTTTAAGAAATCTCCAGACTGTCTTCCATAGAGGCTGTACCAATTTACACTCCCACTAGCAATGCAGGAGTGTTCCCTTTTCTCCGCAGCCTCTCCAGCATTTATTGTTTGTCGATTTGTGGATGACAGCCATTCTGACGGGTGTGAGGTGATATCTCATTGTAGCTTTGATTTGTATTTCTCTAATTATTAGTGAAGTTGAGCATCGTTTCAGGTGCTTTTGGGCCATCTGTATGTCCTTGTTGGAGAGATGTCTGTTTAGGTCCTTTTCCCGTTTTTTGATTGGGTTGTCCATTTTTCCTGTGCTGAGCTGTCTGAGTTGCTTGTAGATTTGGGAGATTAATTCTTTGTCTATTGTTTCATTTGTTATGATTTTCTCCCACTCTGTGGGCTGTCTGTTCATCTTTTTTGTAATTTCTTTAGCTGTACAAAAGCTTTTAAGTTTCATTAGGTCCCACATGTTCATTTGTTTTTTGAGTTCCACTATTCTAGTAGGTGGGTCAGAGAAGATCTTGCTTTGATTGATGCCCCTGAGGGTTTTGCCTATATTTTCCTCTAAGAGTTTGATGGTTTCTGGCCCTACATTTAAGTCTTTAATCCATTTTGAGTTGATCTTTGTGCATGGTGTCAGGGTATGTTCCAACTTCATTATTTTGCATGTAGGTGTCCAATTCTCCCAGCACCATTTGTTGAAGAGGCTGTCTTTGTCCCATTTTATATGTTCACCTCCTTTGTCAAAAATAAGGTACCCATAGGTGCGTGGCTTTATCTCTGGGTCCTCGATCTTGTTCCATTGGTTGATATGTTCACCTCCTTTGTCAAAACAAGTTACTTTTTCCAGCCACCTCATTTGGGCTGATTCTTCTGCATTTCTCTTTACAGCTGTGTAGTATTCCATTGTATATATGTACCAGAGCTTCTGGATCCATTCATTTGTCGATGGGCATCTAGGTTTCTTCCATGTTCTAGCTATTGTATAGAGAGCTGCAATGAACATTGGGGCACAGGTGCGTCTATCAGATTTGATTTCATCAGGGTTTAAGCCTAAGAGTGGGATTATTGGGTCATATGGTGCTTCTATTTTTAGTTTTTTAAGAAATCTCCAGACTGTCTTCCATAGAGGCTGTACCAATTTACACTCCCACTAGCAATGCAGGAGTGTTCCCTTTTCTCCGCAGCCTCTCCAGCATTTATTGTTTGTCGATTTGTGGATGACAGCCATTCTGACGGGTGTGAGGTGATATCTCATTGTAGCTTTGATTTGTATTTCTCTAATTATTAGTGAAGTTGAGCATCGTTTCAGGTGCTTTTGGGCCATCTGTATGTCCTTGTTGGAGAGATGTCTGTTTAGGTCCTTTTCCCGTTTTTTGATTGGGTTGTCCATTTTTCCAGTGCTGAGCTGTCTGAGTTGCTTGTAGATTTGGGAGATTAATTCTTTGTCTATTGTTTCATTTGTTATGATTTTCTCCCACTCTGTGGGCTGTCTGTTCATCTTTTTTGTAATTTCTTTAGCTGTACAAAAGCTTTTAAGTTTCATTAGGTCCCACATGTTCATTTGTTTTTTGAGTTCCACTATTCTAGTAGGTGGGTCAGAGAAGATCTTGCTTTGATTGATGCCCCTGAGGGTTTTGCCTATATTTTCCTCTAAGAGTTTGATGGTTTCTGGCCCTACATTTAAGTCTTTAATCCATTTTGAGTTGATCTTTGTGCATGGTGTCAGGGTATGTTCCAACTTCATTATTTTGCATGTAGGTGTCCAATTCTCCCAGCACCATTTGTTGAAGAGGCTGTCTTTGTCCCATTTTATATGTTCACCTCCTTTGTCAAAAACAAGTTACCCATAGGTGCGTGGGTTTATCTCTGGGTCCTCGATCTTGTTCCATTGGTTGATATTTCTGTTTTTGTGCCAGTACCATACTGTCTTGATGACTGTTGCTTTGTAGTAGAGTCTGAAGTTAGGGAGGCTGATCCCTCCAGCTCCATTCTTATTCCTCAGGATTGCTTTGGCTATTCAGGGCCTTTTGTGTTTCACTATGAACTGCGTTATTCTTTGGTCTAGTTCTGTGAAGAATGTTATTGGAAGTTTGATAGGGATCACATTGAATCTGTAGATGACATTTGGTAGTATGGTCATTTTCACAATATTGATTCTTCCGACTCAGGAACATGGAATATCTCTCCATCTGTTTAAGTCTTCTTTAATGTCTCTCATGAGTGTCTTGTAATTTTCTGTGTATAGTTCTTTTGTTTCTTTGGGTAGGTTTATTCCTATATATTAATTCTTTTGGTTGCAATGGTGAAGGGGATTGCCTCTTTGATTTCATTTCCTGATTTTTCATTGTTTGTGTATAGGGATGCCAGTGAATTCTGTGTGTTGATTTTGTATCCTGCGACTTTGCTGAATTCATTGATTAACTCTAGTAGTTTTGTAATAGTGTCTTTGGGATTTTCTATGTATAATATCGTGTCGTCTGCAAATAGAGAGAGCTTTACATCTTCCTTTCCATTCTGGATTCATTTTCTTTCTTTCTCTTCTCTTATTGCTGTTGCTAGAACTTCCAGGACTATGTTGAATAAGAGTGGTGAAAGTGGACACCCCTGTCTTGTTCCTGATCTTAGAGGGAATGCTTTGAGTTTTTCACCATTGAGGATAATGTTCGCTTCTCATATATGGCTCACATAATATGGGCTTCTCATATATGGCTTTCACTATGTTAAGATAAGTTCCTTCTATGCCCATTTTTTGAAGAGTTTTTATCATAAATGGATGCTGTACTTTGTCGAAGGCTTTTTCTGCATCTATTGAGATGATCATGTGATTTTTGTCTCTCAATTTGTTGATACGGTGTATCACATTGATTGATTTGCGGATATTGAAGAAACGTTGCATGCCTGGGATGAACCCGACTTGATCGTGATGAATGAGCTTTTTGATGTGTTGTTGAATTCTGTTTGCTAGGATTTTGTTGAGGATTTTGGCATCTAGATTCATCAGTGAAACTGGCCTATAATTTTCTTTTTTTGTGTTGTCTTTGACTGGTTTTGGTATCAGGGTGATGGTGGCCTCGTAGAATGTGTTTGGAAGTGCTCCTTCCTGTGCAATTGTTTGGAAGAGTATTAGAAGGACAGGCATTAGCTCTTCTTTAAATGTTTGGTAGAGTTCACTTGTGAAACCATCTGGCCCTGGGCTTTTATTTTTGGGTAGATTTTTGATCACAAGGTCGATTTCTGAGCTTGTGACTGGCTTGTTCATAGTTTCTATTTCTTCCTGGTTGAGTCTTGGGAGATTAATCTTCTCTAAGAAACTGTCCATTTCTTCCAGGTTGTCCAGTTTGTTGCCATAGAGTTGTTCATAATAGTCTCTTAGAATCCTTTGGATTTCTGCATTATCTGTTGTAATCTCTCCTTTTTCATTTTTGATTTTGGTGATCTGGTTCTTCTCTCTCTTTTTCTTGATGAGTCTGGCCAGTGGTGTGTCGATTTTATTGACCTTTCAAAGAACCAGCTTTTTGTTTTATTTATCTTTACTATTGTTTCTTTTGTTTCTTTTTCATTTATTTCTGCTCTGATCTTTATGATTTCTCTTCTTCTGCTGGCTTTGGGGTGCTTTTGTTCTTCTTTCTCCAGTTGTTTTAAGCGGAAGGTAAGGTCGTCTGTTTGACATTTTCCTAGTTTCTTGAGGTGGGATTGTATTGCTATAAACTTCCCTCTTAGGACTGCTTTTGCAGTATCCCATAGGTTTTGCACTGTCGTGTGTTCATTGCCGTTTTCATCTAGGAAATTTTTTATTTCTCCTTAGATTTCCTCAATGATCAGTTTTTTTTTTTAGGTACGTGTTGTTTAATCTCCATGTGTTTGTGTTTTTAGCGGTTTTTTTCCTGTAGTTGATCTCTAGTCTCACTGCATTGTGGTCCGAGAAGATGGTTGATAGAATTTCAGTTTTCTTGAATTGACTGAGGTTTGATTTGTGGCCCAAGATGTGGTCTATCCTGGAGAATGTTCCATGAGCACTTGAGAAGAAGGTGTATTCTTCTGCTTTTGGATGGAAAGTCTTTAAGATATCAATGAGGTCCATTTCTTCTAGTGTGGCATTTAAGGCTTATGTTTCTTTATTAATTTTCTGTTTGGATGATCTGTCCATTGGTGTGAGAGGAGTGTTAAAGTCTCCTACTATGATTGTGTTACTGTCAATGTCTTCTTTTATGTCTGAAAGTGTTTGTCTTATGTATTGGGGTGCTCCTGCATTGGGTGCATAGATATTTATGATTGTTATGTCTTCTTGGATCGATCCCTTAATCATGATGTAGTGACCTGCCTTGTCTCTTAGAATCTTCTTTACTTTAAAATCTATTTTATCTGATATGAGGATTGCTACTCCAGCTTTCTTTTGATTTCCATTTGCATGGAATATCTTTTTCCAGCCTCTCACTTTCAGTCTCTGAGTGTCTCTAGGTCTGAAATGAGTTTCCTGGAGGCAGCATATATATGGGTCGTGTTTTTGGATCCATTCAGCCACTCTGTGTCTTTTGGTTGGGGCATTTAGTCCATTGACATTGAAAGTAATTATTGACACAAATGATCCTATTGTCATCTTCTTAGATGTCATGATGGGTTTGTTTCATGGATCTTCTCCTTTTATACTTGTTGTCTATATAAGTCCTTTTAACACTTGTTGTAAGGCTGGTTTGGTGTGACTAAATTCTTTTAATTTTTGCTTGTCTGTAAAGCTTTTGATTTCTCCATCAATTATGAATGAGATCCTTGCAGGGTAGAGGATTCTTGGTTGCAGATTATTCTCTTTCAGCCATTTAAATGTGTCCTGCCATTCCCTTCTGGCCTGCAGAGTTTCTGTTGAAAGATCAGCTGTTAAACGTATGGGCTTTCCTTGAGTTCCCTTATTCTTAGCATAGATTCACACTGGTTATCTATTTTACATATGGTAATGTAAGTCTTCATGTATCTTATTTTGCCCATTCTCACTGCATTGTGGTCCGAGAAGATGGTTGATAGAATTTCAGTTTTCTTGAATTGACTGAGGTTTGATTTGTGGCCCAAGATGTGGTCTATCCTGGAGAATGTTCCATGAGCACTTGAGAAGAAGGTGTATTCTTCTGCTTTTGGATGGAAAGTCTTTAAGATATCAATGAGGTCCATTTCTTCTAGTGTGGCATTTAAGGCTTATGTTTCTTTATTAATTTTCTGTTTGGATGATCTGTCCATTGGTGTGAGAGGAGTGTTAAAGTCTCCTACTATGATTGTGTTACTGTCAATGTCTTCTTTTATGTCTGAAAGTGTTTGTCTTATGTATTGGGGTGCTCCTGCATTGGGTGCATAGATATTTATGATTGTTATGTCTTCTTGGATCGATCCCTTAATCATGATGTAGTGACCTGCCTTGTCTCTTAGAATCTTCTTTACTTTAAAATCTATTTTATCTGATATGAGGATTGCTACTCCAGCTTTCTTTTGATTTCCATTTGCATGGAATATCTTTTTCCAGCCTCTCACTTTCAGTCTCTGAGTGTCTCTAGGTCTGAAATGAGTTTCCTGGAGGCAGCATATATATGGGTCGTGTTTTTGGATCCATTCAGCCACTCTGTGTCTTTTGGTTGGGGCATTTAGTCCATTGACATTGAAAGTAATTATTGACACAAATGATCCTATTGTCATCTTCTTAGATGTCATGATGGGTTTGTTTCATGGATCTTCTCCTTTTATACTTGTTGTCTATATAAGTCCTTTTAACACTTGTTGTAAGGCTGGTTTGGTGTGACTAAATTCTTTTAATTTTTGCTTGTCTGTAAAGCTTTTGATTTCTCCATCAATTATGAATGAGATCCTTGCAGGGTAGAGGATTCTTGGTTGCAGATTATTCTCTTTCAGCCATTTAAATGTGTCCTGCCATTCCCTTCTGGCCTGCAGAGTTTCTGTTGAAAGATCAGCTGTTAAACGTATGGGCTTTCCCTTGAGTTCCCTTATTCTTAGCATAGATTCACACTGGTTATCTATTTTACATATGGTAATGTAAGTCTTCATGTTACTCTTTCCATACATCTTGCCCATTCCTCCCTCCTGCCAATGTCCATAAGTCTGTTCTCTATGTCTGTTTCTCCATTGCTGTTCTGCATGTACATTTATCAGTATGATCTTTCTAGATTCTATGTATATGTGTTAGTATACAATATTTATCTTTTTCTTTCTGATGTGTGGTTGAGCCTTCTCATGGAGAAGAACTGGGCGCTTACTGTTGATCAATGCTGGCTACAGGCATTGCAGTTTTTGGTGTATCTCATCGAGTTGCTGAGCATACTTCTCAGATATAATGGTTTCACTGGGATTCAGAGAGTTGTAGTGGATTAGACCAGCAGAAGACCACCAAACAGTGATCATGACCTTTCATCGGTGCAAATTTGGCTTTGGGAAATGCTTTTAAGTTTCTTCTCTGTATAATCTCTGAGCTGGTCATTGAAGTTTATTATATAAAATCCACTTTTCATCACACATCACAATCTAATCGAGAAATGGTTCACTGTTGTGTAGAATGAAAGATGATTTTTTAATTTGCAGTTAGCCCAAGAATCACCCAATTATCAAGCTTTTCATCTTTCAAGATTGTTTCAAATGCTAAACAACCATAGAATGATTGATGTTGAGTTCTTTGGCAATGCCTTATCTAGTTGTATGAGGAACAGCTTCAATGATGGCCTTCATTTGGTCATTGTCAACTTCTGATGGCTGGCCACCATGCTCCTCATCTTCAAGGCTTTCATCTTCTTTGCAAGACCTCTTGAAGCACCACTGCTCATAGTCATTAGGAAAAAAATGTGACGTGAGAAATGGGTATTAAAATGATGCATAACATAACAAAATTTGAAAATGTATTCTGATATCAAATGGCAAAGTCAAAAATGCAAACCCATAATTTCTTTGGCACCAACCTAAGGGTCATAACCAAAGAACATACATAAATTTTGTACATCTTCTATTAAAGTTAAAACAGTTTCCACTGGGTTATTGCAGAAATACTTGTAGTTTCTTCAGAAGTCAGGGATGAGATCAGCTGTTAAACGTATGGGCTTTCCCTTTGAGTTCCCTTATTCTTAGCATAGATTCACACTGGTTATCTATTTTACATATGGTAATGTAAGTCTTCATGTTACTCTTTCCATACATCTTGCCCATTCCTCCCTCCTGCCAATGTCCATAAGTCTGTTCTCTATGTCTGTTTCTCCATTGCTGTTCTGCATGTACATTTATCAGTATGATCTTTCTAGATTCTATGTATATGTGTTAGTATACAATATTTATCTTTTTCTTTCTGATGTGTGGTTGAGCCTTCTCATGGAGAAGAACTGGGCGCTTACTGTTGATCAATGCTGGCTACAGGCATTGCAGTTTTTGGTGTATCTCATCGAGTTGCTGAGCATACTTCTCAGATATAATGGTTTCACTGGGATTCAGAGAGTTGTAGTGGATTAGACCAGCAGAAGACCACCAAACAGTGATCATGACCTTTCATCGGTGCAAATTTGGCTTTGGGAAATGCTTTTAAGTTTCTTCTCTGTATAATCTCTGAGCTGGTCATTGAAGTTTATTATATAAAATCCACTTTTCATCACACATCACAATCTAATCGAGAAATGGTTCACTGTTGTGTAGAATGAAAGATGATTTTTTAATTTGCAGTTAGCCCAAGAATCACCCAATTATCAAGCTTTTCATCTTTCAAGATTGTTTCAAATGCTAAACAACCATAGAATGATTGATGTTGAGTTCTTTGGCAATGCCTTATCTAGTTGTATGAGGAACAGCTTCAATGATGGCCTTCATTTGGTCATTGTCAACTTCTGATGGCTGGCCACCATGCTCCTCATCTTCAAGGCTTTCATCTTCTTTGCAAGACCTCTTGAAGCACCACTGCTCATAGTCATTAGGAAAAAAATGTGACGTGAGAAATGGGTATTAAAATGATGCATAACATAACAAAATTTGAAAATGTATTCTGATATCAAATGGCAAAGTCAAAAATGCAAACCCATAATTTCTTTGGCACCAACCTAAGGGTCATAACCAAAGAACATACATAAATTTTGTACATCTTCTATTAAAAAAGTTAAAAACAGTTTCCACCGTGGGGTTATTATACTGCAGAAATACTCTGTTGTAGCTGAATTTCTTCAGAAAGTAGATTGCAGAGCAAGATTTCAAAAGTTGACGTGAGACTAAGAAGCCAAATAATAATTCCCTCACTTGTGCATGTGTGTTTTGAAGGTATTAGGGTAACGAGGAAAACCCAGGAGAAAACTGTTGGCATATAAACATCCAGCCAAGTATTAAAGTTTAGCAGAACCAAAGGTAACCCTCAGATAAATAGACAGAAATTGCTCTTAAAGATACTATGTGAAGATTTTAATTCTAAATATAGAAAAAATGAAAGGATTTATTTGAAAGAATAAAGTATGGTATAACTGACACTGAAAAAAGACTTACCACCTACCTACAAAAACAAGTTTTAGCTGCAGGTGTATAAGTAAACAAGCCTTAAAAGCTTTCAGAAGAATAAAATAACAAGGAGCAGAAATGGGAAAAAATGTCTCCAAGGGAACAAAGAAGCCCATCTTTTCTATCACTCTGCAGGGGTGGCTTATGGCTGTGTCTATGAATATAGCAGGAAAAGTAGGCCTACTTTCATTCTACACTGAAGAGGAATCTTTGACGGATTACTCTGGCCATATTTTGTTTTGTTTTTATTGGTTTATTTAATAATGACTGTGAGATACTCCATTTGGTAATAGGAAATTTCTGGGTGTCACTGTTATTTTATAGAGGACTTTTGGTGATTTACCATAGCACCAAATAGGCAGTAAGAAATAAGAAAAAATTGATCTATTGAGCAAGACAAAGGCCATCAATCTTCTAAGCTATTAAAACTTATATTTCAACCTGATATGAGAAGAATAAATTCAATGAACCAGTAAATTAGAGGTTTAAATACACGGAATAGAAAAGATGGAAAAGGAACGTTAAAAAATTCAACCTGATTAAGTTTGTCATTAGGAAAAATGTGAAGTGAGAAATGGGTATTAAAATGATGCATAACATAACAAAATTTGAAAATGTATTCTGATATCAAATGGCAAAGTCAAAAATGCAAACCCATAATTTCTTTGGCACCAACCTAAGGGTCATAACCAAAGAACATACATAAATTTTGTACATCTTCTATTAAAAAAGTTAAAAACAGTTTCCACCGTGGGGTTATTATACTGCAGAAATACTCTGTTGTAGCTGAATTTCTTCAGAAAGTAGATTGCAGAGCAAGATTTCAAAAGTTGACGTGAGACTAAGAAGCCAAATAATAATTCCCTCACTTGTGCATGTGTGTTTTGAAGGTATTAGGGTAACGAGGAAAACCCAGGAGAAAACTGTTGGCATATAAACATCCAGCCAAGTATTAAAGTTTAGCAGAACCAAAGGTAACCCTCAGATAAATAGACAGAAATTGCTCTTAAAGATACTATGTGAAGATTTTAATTCTAAATATAGAAAAAATGAAAGGATTTATTTGAAAGAATAAAGTATGGTATAACTGACACTGAAAAAAGACTTACCACCTACCTACAAAAACAAGTTTTAGCTGCAGGTGTATAAGTAAACAAGCCTTAAAAGCTTTCAGAAGAATAAAATAACAAGGAGCAGAAATGGGAAAAAATGTCTCCAAGGGAACAAAGAAGCCCATCTTTTCTATCACTCTGCAGGGGTGGCTTATGGCTGTGTCTATGAATATAGCAGGAAAAGTAGGCCTACTTTCATTCTACACTGAAGAGGAATCTTTGACGGATTACTCTGGCCATATTTTGTTTTGTTTTTATTGGTTTATTTAATAATGACTGTGAGATACTCCATTTGGTAATAGGAAATTTCTGGGTGTCACTGTTATTTTATAGAGGACTTTTGGTGATTTACCATAGCACCAAATAGGCAGTAAGAAATAAGAAAAAATTGATCTATTGAGCAAGACAAAGGCCATCAATCTTCTAAGCTATTAAAAACTTATATTTCAACCTGATATGAGAAGAATAAATTCAATGAACCAGTAAATTAGAGGTTTAAATACACGGGAATAGAAAAGATGGAAAAAGGAATCAGTATATGATAGCACAGAAAAATTATGGGCTTTGAAATCACACACAGATCTGAATTCAAAATTCAGTTAGCAAGTTAATAACTATATCGCCTTGTAAAACATGCATCATTTGTCTGAATCTTGGCTCCTTCTTATAAAAAAAAAAAACGTGCAAAATGATTGTCACGGTTTGAATTGACATATGTGAACCATGGTGAAGGAACAATATGTGTCACCTTGTAAATTCTCAGAAAACTATTTTGTATTACATAATAACTATAGAATTAGCAAAATATCAGCAATTCTCAAAGTAAACCCTGCTGAATTCTGGTCCCCTGAGGTTGCTAAGAAAAATTAAAATATGACATGTTTAATGCAAAATTGGACAGCAATGTATTGGAAGGAATATGCAGGTATTATTTTGCAGGTCATGAATTGAGCATATCAAGAATCCAGACTTCCAACTACCTTTTGACATCTTTCTCCGACAACTTCAGCGGCGTTTCAAAAATCACAGAACCAGAATGTTGCCCCTTGAGTCCACTCTACCACTCCATCACTGTTTTATGGACATACAGTTGCTCTACAAGTACTGACCAGTTATCATCATCTCTGAAAATATCAGCATCCCACACACTACTGTTTAACCTTGAAACTGGGCATTCCCTTTGATTATTTACTTATTCTCAATCACTTCCATCAAATGTTTTCCATTAGAATGTTCTGTAATTTCTATCTCTTAAATATATCTGCAATCTATTCATATTCTTTCTTATTTCCACTGCCTGAGTATCATGCAGAGATTCTTTATATGGAGTCCGAAGACTGCCAAAAGAGCCATGGATATAGCTCTAATTAAATGCAATTAGTTTTCTTTAATGTCTTAAGATGTTTACTTCATACAGTTGAAAAAGAGTATTCTAAAAAGTTGTCTGTTGCTCTGAGTGCATTGCCACAGGGATTTTAGCTTACAAGAAAAGTACAAATTCTTCTGGGCCTGTAGTTAGCCTTAAGACATTTTGCAAAATAGTACAATAGTTGATTTTAAAAGCTTACAAAGAAATTGCTATGTAAATTCAATGAACCAGTAAATAAAAACACGGGATGGAAAAAGGAATCAGTATATGATAGCACAGAAAAATTATGGGCTTTGAAATCACACACAGATCTGAATTCAAAATTCAGTTAGCAAGTTAATAACTATATCGCCTTGTAAAACATGCATCATTTGTCTGAATCTTGGCTCCTTCTTATAAAAAAAAAAAACGTGCAAAATGATTGTCACGGTTTGAATTGACATATGTGAACCATGGTGAAGGAACAATATGTGTCACCTTGTAAATTCTCAGAAAACTATTTTGTATTACATAATAACTATAGAATTAGCAAAATATCAGCAATTCTCAAAGTAAACCCTGCTGAATTCTGGTCCCCTGAGGTTGCTAAGAAAAATTAAAATATGACATGTTTAATGCAAAATTGGACAGCAATGTATTGGAAGGAATATGCAGGTATTATTTTGCAGGTCATGAATTGAGCATATCAAGAATCCAGACTTCCAACTACCTTTTGACATCTTTCTCCGACAACTTCAGCGGCGTTTCAAAAATCACAGAACCAGAATGTTGCCCCTTGAGTCCACTCTACCACTCCATCACTGTTTTATGGACATACAGTTGCTCTACAAGTACTGACCAGTTATCATCATCTCTGAAAATATCAGCATCCCACACACTACTGTTTAACCTTGAAACTGGGCATTCCCTTTGATTATTTACTTATTCTCAATCACTTCCATCAAATGTTTTCCATTAGAATGTTCTGTAATTTCTATCTCTTAAATATATCTGCAATCTATTCATATTCTTTCTTATTTCCACTGCCTGAGTATCATGCAGAGATTCTTTATATGGAGTCCGAAGACTGCCAAAAGAGCCATGGATATAGCTCTAATTAAATGCAATTAGTTTTCTTTAATGTCTTAAGATGTTTACTTCATACAGTTGAAAAAGAGTATTCTAAAAAGTTGTCTGTTGCTCTGAGTGCATTGCCACAGGGATTTTAGCTTACAAGAAAAGTACAAATTCTTCTGGGCCTGTAGTTAGCCTTAAGACATTTTGCAAAATAGTACAATAGTTGATTTTTTAAAACAATTTTGCTTCTCTTTGTTGGTGTTACTGATTTAAACTTTCTGTCGTGTTTCTGCAGGATTTCACATTGGCTTTCATTGTAACAGCTAAATACAACACCATATAATGCTGTGACTGACATAGTACACAATATTTCTTTTATACCTATGCTCCCTAATTCTGGGTGGAATATGTATCATAGATATAGTGCTGATATTGATTATATGGGGGTCTTCTCTACTTGCAGGAGGTTTTGCACATTCTGTGCCATAAGCTTTTCATATTAAGAATTATATCCCTGTTCAAGAATCAATTTCTGTCCTATATGCTCTTGAAACAAACTCAGGGTCTATAAGTTCATTTCCTCATCAGAATATCAAAAGAGTAACATACAGAAGTTTGAAGTTAGGGTGCCATGGAGAAAAACATTATGCTCCCTTCTTCAGGACTGGATTTAGAGATGCAGGCACACAGGGGAATTTATTTCTAAAGATAATAGTTAGCACTGCCTTTATAATGTGTGTGTGTGTGTGTGTGTGTGTTACAAATGCTGCTTCTTTATAGGTGGATTAAAACATTTAGCTATAATACAATCAGTAAATAATTAGGGTTAATTTGTTTAAAATCTGGAATGTTATTCTGCAAAGCCTATGTGTGTTTGCCTGTAATGCCACAGATTCCTACAATTCTTCTACTGGTAAGATACTGGAGAAAGTGCAATAAAAGATGAATCTAAAGGCAATGGCTTGAATCTGGTGGTTAATTATATAAAGTAAAATTTGGCATACTTAACTCAATGATCTTTGGCCAAAAGAATAGGTATTACTTCCACAATTTCATATCATAATGACCTCATGGATATTTGCAATAAAATGAACAGAAATCTAGGCAGAATTTTATGTATTTTCCACCCACAGGAATAGAAAGTATAGGTTTAATATTTGATGGAACACCACACAGTATTCTGGTATGACTTCTAACATCTACCTTTGTGAATATAGACTCTGACTTTATGACTTGTTAACTGAATATCAGGGGAAAGTAGCCATTTCTGATCACTATAATCTAGTTCTATAAAAAAAAATCAATTGCTGGCTTTCAAATGCCATTTAAATGATTGAGCCTCTTGTTACCATTATAATTTAGCTCAGCTGATAAAGAATCCACCTGCAATGCAGGGGCCCTGGTTCGATTCCTGGATTGGGAAGATCCCCTGGAGAAGGGAAAGGCTACCCACTCCAGCATTCTTTCCTGGAGAATTCTATGGCTTGTCCATGGGAAGCAAAGAGTCAGACACAACTGAGCAGCTTCACTTATGTACCACTATAACACCTGAATAAGAAATTGACAAGATCTCCATGTACTAACAGTATAACTTTTATATTTCTGTTCTAATGACTCCTCTGTCCATGAAATTTTATAGGCAAGAATACTGGAGTGGATTGTCATTTTCTCCTCCAGGGGATCTTCCCAACCCAGGGATCAAACCCAGGTCTCCCACATTGCAGGTATATTCTTTACCAAATCAGCCACCAAGGAAACTTCTCTAATAATTCAACTCAAGCTTAATGATTTCAGTAATATGTTTGTTTTACTGCAAAGGGTTTTAATTTTAAATGTAATTTTTTAATCCAACAAAGATGTCCTTCAAGAAATCTTGCTTATATTAATGAAAATACGTGCTAATGAGGAAAATCAGTACTTCTCCATGACAAAGCTTCCTCCAGTTTTATCTATACCAGTATATCTATATTCCTGAAAAACACATCTTATCTTGACTATTCTATACTTAGATTCAATCAAGTTGCCTTGTTCTGAAGCCCTCAGATGTAGTTCTTATCAAAAACCCTGATGATTTTTAGAACAGAAATCACTGCAGCTCCTGGTGGTTGGAGAACTATAGTTTTGTTTGTTTTTTTCTTTTTTGGCTGGTATTACTGAGGCAAGTCATTAGTGGAAGCTTCACTCTACACAGCAGATAATAATAATGCATTTAGGGAGATGTACTGTGTTAGGAGAAAAGTTTTTGGCTTTTGGTCCAAAATTTTCTTTTATAAAAGAAGATGCTTTTATACTCTGAATTCACATTTGGTATCAATTATAAAAACAATCCCTAAAGAAAGTAGGAGTCTTTAGCATCATGTTTGCAATTTAATGCCATCCTCTTATTTTTTCTTTTTCTTTTTTTGTAATACCGTTTCTCCTGGGTGATTTTATCAGTGAATCAGAAACTTGACAACAGTTGCATGACATACAAATATAACTATGTTGTTCTATATAACAGGTTTCTGGTGCTCAAATAAATGATTGTAGGTGATGACCGAAGTCCTTAAATTGATGTCTTGACTTTAGTAGGAAGTATGATCTGAAACTGTATTGAAATGAATGTAACACAGGGCTCTTATATCAGTTTCTGCATGTGTGGTGGTAACTTTGCTTTCCATCCCTGTGCTGCTCATTTTATGCCTGAAGCTAAACTCTCTCCAGGATTAGCTTATTTAGAATGAATAGGTCAAGCAGAGTAAGGAAGCCAGAACAATGAAATTCCTTATCATCAGTGGCACAGGAGGCCACAAATCCTTCTAAAAAATAGGTGCTTAGGGATACTATGTGAGCGTCTTCCATAGCCTTAAAATAGTGCTTTTTAATGCATGGTCAACAGTGAAATTCAAACAAGTACTTTATATGTTATATTGCAATGTGTCAATTTTAAATTATTCATTTAACCTCATTCAGTAATTCTTGAGAAGACTGAGATGCCAATCAGTGAAATATGACTATTTTCTTGCTTCAATTTTACAAGAAATTAGAAAAACAAGAAATTACAGGGAGTGATTTTAGTCTTCTTGCAAAAACAAATACCTAAATCATGATTACAATTGTTACTGGATTGTTTGTCTATGATAAATCATCTTTTGAAAGTATTTCTCATATTATAAAAATTTTCCCTTCCTGTTTGTTAGATTTAAGTAATATATGCAAAGATGTATATATATATTAGTATTTTAAAAATATTTATCAATGCATATTTATCAATGTAAAATCTGTCAGTGCATAAGTATTGCAATGAACATTTAATAGTATTGTATTCTTATATTTTCTCATTTAAGTTATAACATTAAACAAAATACAAGTTACACATATACTTTTATTCCTTTAAAAAATTATCTTCAATGGTATAGTCATGTGTCCTTTAATATGATTCTTAGAAAGGAAGATGCTCTTTTCAAAACAATGTTCCAAACCAGAGTTCTTTTCAGGGGAGCTGTTTTTGATGAAATGAGATTTTATCAGTGAATCAGAAACTTGACAACAGTTGCATGACATACAAATATAACTATGTTGTTCTATATAACAGGTTTCTGGTGCTCAAATAAATGATTGTAGGTGATGACCGAAGTCCTTAAATTGATGTCTTGACTTTAGTAGGAAGTATGATCTGAAACTGTATTGAAATGAATGTAACACAGGGCTCTTATATCAGTTTCTGCATGTGTGGTGGTAACTTTGCTTTCCATCCCTGTGCTGCTCATTTTATGCCTGAAGCTAAACTCTCTCAGGATTAGCTTATTTAGAATGAATAGGTCAAGCAGAGTAAGGAAGCCAGAACAATGAAATTCCTTATCATCAGTGGCACAGGAGGCCACAAATCCTTCTAAAAAATAGGTGCTTAGGGATACTATGTGAGCGTCTTCCATAGCCTTAAAATAGTGCTTTTTAATGCATGGTCAACAGTGAAATTCAAACAAGTACTTTATATGTTATATTGCAATGTGTCAATTTTAAATTATTCATTTAACCTCATTCAGTAATTCTTGAGAAGACTGAGATGCCAATCAGTGAAATATGACTATTTTCTTGCTTCAATTTTACAAGAAATTAAAAAAACAAGAAATTACAGGGAGTGATTTTAGTCTTCTTGCAAAAACAAATACCTAAATCATGATTACAATTGTTACTGGATTGTTTGTCTATGATAAATCATCTTTTGAAAGTATTTCTCATATTATAAAAATTTTCCCTTCCTGTTTGTTAGATTTAAGTAATATATGCAAAGATGTATATATATATTAGTATTTTAAAAATATTTATCAATGCATATTTATCAATGTAAAATCTGTCAGTGCATAAGTATTGCAATGAACATTTAATAGTATTGTATTCTTATATTTTCTCATTTAAGTTATAACATTAAACAAAATACAAGTTACACATATACTTTTATTCCTTTAAAAAATTATCTTCAATGGTATAGTCATGTGTCCTTTAATATGATTCTTAGAAAGGAAGATGCTCTTTTCAAAACAATGTTCCAAACCAGAGTTCTTTTCAGGGGAGCTGTTTGATGAAATGAGTGTCTGTGCATATTATTACAACATATGCCATCTGATGATTTCTCTTGTTTTACTCAGTGCAAGTGTAGAGCAATTTTTATAAAATTATTTCAGGTAAATTTTTAGCCCAAAAAATCCAGGCACTATGTTTAAATAAACAGACACTTTAAAGGTAAACTTAAAGAATTTATATGCTACAATACCAGTTTCAAATATTTGGAGAAAAGACAAATCTAACAACATTGTATTAGTAATAAATGGACATCAATATAAAATCACATAATCAATGAATAGAGAAAGAGGATTTTAGTGAAACTCATGAACTGGAGATATAAGAACCTGAGGCTAATTTTAATCTCAGTCAGCTATATGACTAATCCCAACTACCTTTGTCCTTTGTTTTCGTATTTACATATCAAGAGGGGTGATAAGAATTCTGCAACTAATTTGGTTTTAATATCCTGTGATTTGAAAAATGAAGAGAAGCATTATGATTTGAAATTGTTAGGAAAGGCTTCATAAAAGTGGTGTGGCCTCATGAAGCATAATTGTTGTAAGTGATCTGGTTAAGGTGAATGGAGGCAAGAGGCATTTCTCCTGAGGGAAGGATCAGCAGAGGAAATCAGTCACAAGGAAACACTAGATGGGAAGGGAAAAGTTAAAAAAGAGTACATACAATCTAGGTAGTAAGCACTGGACTTTAAGAGACTGACAGAGGGACAAGGCTTGAATTTTTGGATGAGGACCTTGGACTACACTGGATATGAAATAGAAGCCACGGGCAGCCTGGAGCATGGAAATAGCATCCTCAAAACTGCCTTTATGACTCACAATTTAGGATGAACTGGCAGGTGGAGTTAAGAATGTTCATCAAGAAGTCATGGTGTTATGTTATCCAAGTCTAAAGGAATGCATGCTCAGAGTACTGGCAGTTAGAAGCAAAGAACAGCACAAATTCAACAGCCACATCAGAAAAATGTTGAGAAAATTTGGAGATGATTAAACTTGCTAAGGAGCATGATATAAAGCCTGTGGGTATTGCAGCTGGTTATCTTAAAAACGACATTCTAAAAAAGGTATAGTCATGTGTCCTTTAATATGATTCTTAGAAAGGAAGATGCTCTTTTCAAAACAATGTTCCAAACCAGAGTTCTTTTCAGGGGAGCTGTTTGATGAAATGAGTGTCTGTGCATATTATTACAACATATGCCATCTGATGATTTCTCTTGTTTTACTCAGTGCAAGTGTAGAGCAATTTTTATAAAATTATTTCAGGTAAATTTTTAGCCCAAAAAATCCAGGCACTATGTTTAAATAAACAGACACTTTAAAGGTAAACTTAAAGAATTTATATGCTACAATACCAGTTTCAAATATTTGGAGAAAAGACAAATCTAACAACATTGTATTAGTAATAAATGGACATCAATATAAAATCACATAATCAATGAATAGAGAAAGAGGATTTTAGTGAAACTCATGAACTGGAGATATAAGAACCTGAGGCTAATTTTAATCTCAGTCAGCTATATGACTAATCCCAACTACCTTTGTCCTTTGTTTTCGTATTTACATATCAAGAGGGGTGATAAGAATTCTGCAACTAATTTGGTTTTAATATCCTGTGATTTGAAAAATGAAGAGAAGCATTATGATTTGAAATTGTTAGGAAAGGCTTCATAAAAGTGGTGTGGCCTCATGAAGCATAATTGTTGTAAGTGATCTGGTTAAGGTGAATGGAGGCAAGAGGCATTTCTCCTGAGGGAAGGATCAGCAGAGGAAATCAGTCACAAGGAAACACTAGATGGGAAGGGAAAAGTTAAAAAAGAGTACATACAATCTAGGTAGTAAGCACTGGACTTTAAGAGACTGACAGAGGGACAAGGCTTGAATTTTTGGATGAGGACCTTGGACTACACTGGATATGAAATAGAAGCCACGGGCAGCCTGGAGCATGGAAATAGCATCCTCAAAACTGCCTTTATGACTCACAATTTAGGATGAACTGGCAGGTGGAGTTAAGAATGTTCATCAAGAAGTCATGGTGTTATGTTATCCAAGTCTAAAGGAATGCATGCTCAGAGTACTGGCAGTTAGAAGCAAAGAACAGCACAAATTCAACAGCCACATCAGAAAAATGTTGAGAAAATTTGGAGATGATTAAACTTGCTAAGGAGCATGATATAAAGCCTGTGGGTATTGCGAGCTGGACTTCACCTAATTCTATAGCTTATTGCTGCCTGAAGTTTTACGATATTTCTATTTTGCCAATTAAAAATATTTCTCCTCATTTTTTTTTCCCAACTTCATGCCATGAGCTCTTTATTTATTTATTTATTATTTTCATTCGTTTTCATTCTTTTGGCCTGTGTGGGCCACCCCACTGCAGTGGCCTCTCTCACAACAGAGGACCAGCTCTGGGCGCATGCACTCCAGAGTGCCAGTTCCCAATTGGATTCACTGGTCCAGCCACTCCACAGCACGTGGGATCTTCCTTGACCAGGGATTGAGCCAGTGACCGTTGCATTGCACAGTGGACTCTCTACCAACTGGACTGCCAGGGAAGCCCTCTCCTCATGTTTAATTAAAATTTTCATTTAAAAATCTTTCTATTTAGCATCATTCTGTTTGGCAATCTGTTACTGAGAGAAAATTGAGATAAAAACAGTACTGGACTAAGACCTACACATGAGTTGTATGCTTGTTTACTACGTCACCTTAAACAAATGGACACTTTGCTGTTTAGAAAAATCACCCAAAATTTGGAAATAGAGGCAAAAAGATAATGGCACTATCTTGTCAATGTAATCCTGAAGCATATCCTAAAAGAGCTACCAGAGTTTAATTTTCTAGAGAGGTATACCAATGCTTGATTAAACATTTCTTATTAAGTCTCACACTTGAACCTATAGATTTATGACCAGGAGAAAATAGTACTTCAAATATTACATTTTTAAAATTATTTTATTTTCCTTTTTTTTTTTTTTAAGTTTGGCTTCTTTTTTTTATTGGTCCTTTATTTATTTAATTTCATCCATCTTTATTCTTTGGCCTGTGTGGGCCTCCCATTGCGGTGACCTTTCCTTGAAAAGAATAGGCTCTGGGCGCATGCATTCCAGAGTGCTGGCTTGTTATTGGACACACCTACCTGTCCAGCCGCTCCGAGGCACGTGGGATCTTCCCAGGCCAAGGATCGATTCTGTGCCCCGTGCACTGCAAGGCAGACTCTTTATCCACTGGACCACCAGGGAAGCCCCAAATATTACATTTTTATTTCCCTGTAGAATACTACCATTTCATATCCATTGATAACTTAATTTCAGGATTCTTTTGCTTAAAAGGCAACTGAAATTCCATTTCTCAAATTTCTATAGAACCAGCTTAGCTATTTTACATTTTCTCTCATTACTAAATTAACAATTGACTCCTACTAACTAAATATTCATGTAAAAGTGACTTTTATCTATATAAAATGATACTTGGGCAACCCCAATTCCTGTTTTCCAAATTATATCTATTCCCGACTATGTAACTGATTTACCAACATTATAAAATAAGGAGTTATAGCACACACACACACACACACACACAAAACTAATGCGAGACTGAATCCTAGACCTGACTATGGTTAAAATTCCTCTAGTTCTTCCTAAAAAGGAGGGCCAGCTTTCGAACCTGTGCTCCAAAAATCTCTGATGTAATTTTAGATCTTTCTATTTTTTTCTGATAGCTCCCTCCTCTTCCTTATTAGTGATACTTTCTCTTCTCAGAGATATCTACTAATTATTCAAAAACTAATTCACTCATCATTCTAACATATCAAGTTATTAAGACTATGCCTCTATACCTTCACATAATAATCAACTACAACTGACAAAAAGATTATCTAAAATAGAGATGTATTCTTTAAAGATTGGAGTTTCATATAAAACCAAGAACATGCTTTGTGGAATGAAGGTATTAAAAATGTGGAAAGATTTGAGAAATGTGGACAAAAATATCTTTCACTTCAAAGGGGAATCAATACCCTTACCATCAATACTCTGATGGTGTCAAGATACATTTAGACACTGCAGGAACACCTAGAAAAGAGTTTACCCCTATGAAAAATTATTATTGAAAAGTCTTTGAGGAAAAGCACGCACAGAGGAGGAGAAAAAGCATCTGGAAAACATGAAAACAAGTTAATAAGAGAACATATAATCAAAAAAGTTTATATTTGGCTAGGTAGTAAGGATGAGACAGATGAAAAATGTGTGGTAACATGTCTGGCATGAGGAGGTCTTTATCAAGATTGGAACTCGACATTGTGAACATAGGAAACTCATCAATCAGAATATAAAGTTCCATAGAAATTTATTAATCGAAAAAGATTGAATACTACCATTTCATATCCATTGATAACTTAATTTCAGGATTCTTTTGCTTAAAAGGCAACTGAAATTCCATTTCTCAAATTTCTATAGAACCAGCTTAGCTATTTTACATTTTCTCTCATTACTAAATTAACAATTGACTCCTACTAACTAAATATTCATGTAAAAGTGACTTTTATCTATATAAAATGATACTTGGGCAACCCCAATTCCTGTTTTCCAAATTATATCTATTCCCGACTATGTAACTGATTTACCAACATTATAAAATAAGGAGTTATAGCACACACACACACACACACACAAAACTAATGCGAGACTGAATCCTAGACCTGACTATGGTTAAAATTCCTCTAGTTCTTCCTAAAAAGGAGGGCCAGCTTTCGAACCTGTGCTCCAAAAATCTCTGATGTAATTTTAGATCTTTCTTTTTTTTCTGATAGCTCCTCCTCTTCCTTATTAGTGATACTTTCTCTTCTCAGAGATATCTACTAATTATTAAAAAACTAATTCACTCATCATTCTAACATATCAAGTTATTAAGACTATGCCTCTATACCTTCACATAATAATCAACTACAACTGACAAAAAGATTATCTAAAATAGAGATGTATTCTTTAAAGATTGGAGTTTCATATAAAACCAAGAACATGCTTTGTGGAATGAAGGTATTAAAAATGTGGAAAGATTTGAGAAATGTGGACAAAAATATCTTTCACTTCAAAGGGGAATCAATACCCTTACCATCAATACTCTGATGGTGTCAAGATACATTTAGACACTGCAGGAACACCTAGAAAAGAGTTTACCCCTATGAAAAATTATTATTGAAAAGTCTTTGAGGAAAAGCACGCACAGAGGAGGAGAAAAAGCATCTGGAAAACATGAAAACAAGTTAATAAGAGAACATATAATCAAAAAAGTTTATATTTGGCTAGGTAGTAAGGATGAGACAGATGAAAAATGTGTGGTAACATGTCTGGCATGAGGAGGTCTTTATCAAGATTGGAACTCGACATTGTGAACATAGGAAACTCATCAATCAGAATATAAAGTTCCAATAATGAAAGAAATGATTTATTTGGGTTAATAGTAGGGAGTCTTGCCTCATAGAGGTAGTTGGAAATAATAAATGTCAAGGGTAAACAAGGTATTAAAGGATGTATGAACACCTGACAAAGATAAATTTAGTCTTGGTGACATATTTGGATATAAATTCCATGAGAAAAAGCCAAGCAGCCAGTGACATCTGGGAGCTAACTTGGCACTCTCCACTCTTGGTGTTGCTACCTGCTGACACTCACAGATGATCTGAGTTTTTCTCCTGTTCAATAAGAACATGTTCATGGAGTACCAACATCAAATAAGGATAATCAGTGATTGACAAGAATCAAGGCAACCTTAAGATCACCTCGCCACAATCAGATCTGAACACAGAGTAAAGAAAGAACAGTGTAAAACTCCTAAACATGACCAAAGTCACCCTTTACTCTAGCTATTATAAATGACTGCAGCTTTACAAAAGTCAATAGAAGCATTAGTTTCACTCTATTTCCCCCATCTTCTAAACAAGAATTATTGAAAGACATAATCATAGAATTATCTCTGCTTCCAGACAACCTCCAGTTCAGAGCAAAGTCCTACTTCTCTTTTAAATTAAAAACAACAACTTTTTTTTTTTTAAACCACACCATGTGGCATGGAGGATCTTAGTTCCCCAATCAGGGATCAGACTCTGTATCCCCTACATTGGAAGGCAGAGTCTTAACCACTGTACCATCAGGGAAGTCTAAAGTTCTACTCCTTTGTGTGCTCCTGTAAACCACCTAACCCAAGTCGGAATTCTAGAAACATGTTTTTCTAGCTTTTTTGTGTTGAAATATACCTCAGTTCCCCAAGATGTGCAGTGTCCCTTGTGACAGAGAATCAATAAACCTAACTTTGACACAGGTGTGTTCCTTATGGTCTTTGGGTTTAGAGAACTGAGAGATATGTCCAAAGTCATTTTCTCATAGAATAGTCACTTAGCATCACCATTATGTTCAGTCTAGAATTTTCAAAGAAAGCGCAGATTTTCTATATTCATTTTAGTGAAAATCTTCAGCATGGAAACTTGAGAGATGGGCGGTACCCAGCATTCTGAGCAAGCAAATGCTGCTGTGCAGAGCAGAGCACAAGGTCTCACAGGGTCACTGAGGCATGGAAATGAACAGGCTATTTGGCTGACCAAAGACACTTAGCAGTTACTTGCTGAGGTGCCACTGAAAATATTTTAGTCCTGATGATCTTGGCTGAACCACATGAACTGACAAAAGTTAGTCTTGCTAAGGCACAGGTAAATCTAAGAACTGGACCTAAAAGATGTCCAGTAGCCTCTATTTCTGCACCTTTTCATAAACTGAGATCAACATATTAATTTTTTGTATCTTAATTTTGGAACTTCAAAAAATGAGAACATGCCAAAAATGTAATGGGGGGGCTTTCTTCCTATAATCTATGATTATTTGGTCCAATCTGTGCATCCTGAACCTTTTATAAGTGCTAACAATATATGCTCAATATTGGAACCTAACAGTCTAGATCTTAGATCCTTAGCCCTGTTTTAACAGTTTGTATTGGGGGATACATGGGAAAGGTCCTTGAAGGGAGATTTTTATTTAACACAATTTCTGACAATATTAGCTGCTTGTGAGAAATGTAAAAATAACAACATCAAGGCTCCACCTGAAACTAAATGAATTATAGTGTCTGTGACTATGATCCAGCACTGTTCTTTTTGAAGAGCTACCCTGTAAGGGAAAGTTGATCATCAATAAAGATACAATGAAATTGACTCCTATTAATCAGCAGAGCTATTACTTTTCTTGAATGAGATCAGAGGGTTATTTATCAGAAAGTTTCTACTCACCCCCAGAGAGAGCCACTTCACAAGCTGTATCGATACTATCTAGGACCAAAGAGATTAGGCATAAATTTCCCAATGCCAATGAGAATAAATACTGGGTACAATCTCTACAAACCTCTGCAATAGTCAAAACAACATTTTAGTTATGTATACCCCAAATAGCAAATTCAAAGTCCAAAATGTTCTCAGTATTCATATTTTGATTTTTGTTGAATCTACGTTTTTACGCACAAAAGTGTGTTCCTTATGGTCTTTGGGTTTAGAGAACTGAGAGATATGTCCAAAGTCATTTTCTCATAGAATAGTCACTTAGCATCACCATTATGTTCAGTCTAGAATTTTCAAAGAAAGCAGATTTTCTATATTCATTTTAGTGAAAATCTTCAGCATGGAAACTTGAGAGATGGGCGGTACCCAGCATTCTGAGCAAGCAAATGCTGCTGTGCAGAGCAGAGCACAAGGTCTCACAGGGTCACTGAGGCATGGAAATGAACAGGCTATTTGGCTGACCAAAGACACTTAGCAGTTACTTGCTGAGGTGCCACTGAAAATATTTTAGTCCTGATGATCTTGGCTGAACCACATGAACTGACAAAAGTTAGTCTTGCTAAGGCACAGGTAAATCTAAGAACTGGACCTAAAAGATGTCCAGTAGCCTCTATTTCTGCACCTTTTCATAAACTGAGATCAACATATTAATTTTTTGTATCTTAATTTTGGAACTTCAAAAAATGAGAACATGCCAAAAATGTAATGGGGGGGCTTTCTTCCTATAATCTATGATTATTTGGTCCAATCTGTGCATCCTGAACCTTTTATAAGTGCTAACAATATATGCTCAATATTGGAACCTAACAGTCTAGATCTTAGATCCTTAGCCCTGTTTTAACAGTTTGTATTGGGGGATACATGGGAAAGGTCCTTGAAGGGAGATTTTTATTTAACACAATTTCTGACAATATTAGCTGCTTGTGAGAAATGTAAAAATAACAACATCAAGGCTCCACCTGAAACTAAATGAATTATAGTGTCTGTGACTATGATCCAGCACTGTTCTTTTTGAAGAGCTACCCTGTAAGGGAAAGTTGATCATCAATAAAGATACAATGAAATTGACTCCTATTAATCAGCAGAGCTATTACTTTTCTTGAATGAGATCAGAGGGTTATTTATCAGAAAGTTTCTACTCACCCCCAGAGAGAGCCACTTCACAAGCTGTATCGATACTATCTAGGACCAAAGAGATTAGGCATAAATTTCCCAATGCCAATGAGAATAAATACTGGGTACAATCTCTACAAACCTCTGCAATAGTCAAAACAACATTTTAGTTATGTATACCCCAAACTTAGGCCAAATTCAAAGTCCAAAATGTTCTCAGTATTCATATTTTGATTTTTGTTGAATCTACGTTGTTGTCTGTTCAAGTTTACTAGCACAGAATATAAGGTAAATGGGGAAGAAATAAACAAACACTAATAATATAAAGTACACCAGATTTTCTCCCACTCTACAAACAAATATTTAAAACACTTAACCAGATGTCAGCAAAAGATGGCAGAGTAAGAGCCTCCAAAAATTCTTTTCTCCCTAAAAGCAGTGATAAAATTTGCAAAAAAAAAAAAAAAAAAAAAAGTTAGAATCCATTTTTCACAACTCTGTAAATTAACCTGAGATTTACAAGGATCCAGGAAGAATTAATTCAGGTAGAAAATGGCTAACTCTTGGTAGCAACAGCAAGCTTTGTGGTATTTCGATAAGGCTAATACCCATCTCCTATCTCCAGGTCTATGGTAGTCTTGAAAATCAGTAGTCTGTAATTACAGTGAAAGTCATCTTAAGCCTGACAGCCACCAGGGAGTCAGAATGGTGTTGGAGCTTTCTTGAGAGACTTACTGCCCCCAAACTGTCATTATTTGACTTGTCTGATGGTCCCTGGAAAACTCCCATCTGAAAGACATTCTGGAGCACCTGACCTAGTATGGAAAACCTTTTCCCCAAGAAAATGCAAATGAAGTAATAAGTAGCTTCATTAGGGGTAAAAATATATGTACATATAAAAGGTAATATAAATATAACTTTCTATTTATAAGTCTTATTTTTCCTATCATACTTAAAAGAAGAGAAATGGATCATTTAAAAATTATAAATATGTACTGGTGGCACCCAATGTATAAAGACATAATTTGTTAGAGAACAGCGAAGCAAAAGACAAGGAATGAAATAACAAAGTTTTCATACACAACTGACATTAAAACGGTATTTATCCAAATTAGATTGCTAAAATTAAGATGGTAATTTTCATCTCCAGGGCAACCACTAAGAAAGCAACTTTAAATTGCTTTACTCTAAGTTACAATACCCTAAAAAATTTAACCAAGAGGCTAAAATGAAACACTATAATATTCACATAGTTTCATGGTCACGTGCATGTTTCTTTGCTCCTATCAGTAAAGTTATTGTCAACAGTAGGGGATGATGATAAATTCCATTGGGGAATTTGTGGAGTCAAAATGTGCTAGAGGATCCCTACAGTTCCTTAGCTGTCTCTAGAAAAGAATGTATCTGATAAATTTTAGTCCCCAGGCCTTACCTTACTGTCAAACCCAGGTCAAAAGCATTTACTAGGGCTTACTTGGTGAAAAATTCACTTGGCACTGCAGGAGACATGGGTTCTATTTCTGGTCTGGGAAGATCCCACACGCTGTGGAGAAACTAAGTCCATGCACCACAACTATTGAGCCTGTGCTCTAGAGCCCTGGAGCCCCAACTACTGAGCCTGAACATTCTTGGGCTAACTCTTGGTAGCAACAGCAAGCTTTGTGGTATTTCGATAAGGCTAATACCCATCTCCTATCTCCAGGTCTATGGTAGTCTTGAAAATCAGTAGTCTGTAATTACAGTGAAAGTCATCTTAAGCCTGACAGCCACCAGGGAGTCAGAATGGTGTTGGAGCTTTCTTGAGAGACTTACTGCCCCCAAACTGTCATTATTTGACTTGTCTGATGGTCCCTGGAAAACTCCCATCTGAAAGACATTCTGGAGCACCTGACCTAGTATGGAAAACCTTTTCCCCAAGAAAATGCAAATGAAGTAATAAGTAGCTTCATTAGGGGTAAAAATATATGTACATATAAAAGGTAATATAAATATAACTTTCTATTTATAAGTCTTATTTTTCCTATCATACTTAAAAGAAGAGAAATGGATCATTTAAAAATTATAAATATGTACTGGTGGCACCCAATGTATAAAGACATAATTTGTTAGAGAACAGCGAAGCAAAAGACAAGGAATGAAATAACAAAGTTTTCATACACAACTGACATTAAAACGGTATTTATCCAAATTAGATTGCTAAAATTAAGATGGTAATTTTCATCTCCAGGGCAACCACTAAGAAAGCAACTTTAAATTGCTTTACTCTAAGTTACAATACCCTAAAAAATTTAACCAAGAGGCTAAAATGAAACACTATAATATTCACATAGTTTCATGGTCACGTGCATGTTTCTTTGCTCCTATCAGTAAAGTTATTGTCAACAGTAGGGGATGATGATAAATTCCATTGGGGAATTTGTGGAGTCAAAATGTGCTAGAGGATCCCTACAGTTCCTTAGCTGTCTCTAGAAAAGAATGTATCTGATAAATTTTAGTCCCCAGGCCTTACCTTACTGTCAAACCCAGGTCAAAAGCATTTACTAGGGCTTACTTGGTGAAAAATTCACTTGGCACTGCAGGAGACATGGGTTCTATTTCTGGTCTGGGAAGATCCCACACGCTGTGGAGAAACTAAGTCCATGCACCACAACTATTGAGCCTGTGCTCTAGAGCCCTGGAGCCCCAACTACTGAGCCTGAACATTCTTGAGTGCATGCTCTGGAACAAGGGAAGTAACAATGATGAGAAGCCCATGCATCATAACTAGAGACTAGCCCCCACGCTCTGCAACTAGAGGAAAACCTGCTCAGCAATGAAGACCCAGAACAGCCAGCAGTTATTAAATAAGTAAATATATTTTTTAAAAAAATTAATTACCAGCTGGCTTTGTAAGAAGAGACACAACAATAGGAGAGACCATGCAAACTTGAGTTGAACGTTGCAATTCTTTCTCCTGACAATTTACACCTTCACGACTGAGGCCCAATAGGCTGGATGTGGATCCCGAGCAGTCTCTGATCCCCATAATGATGGCGAGAAACAAAGTGGAGGGAGAGATGTGAGGACCTTGAGCTCTAGTCACGGGTTTACAAGCATTATAGGGCAAAGAGTTTGTTGGAAAATTTTACTTCACAAGCACAGTTCTCATTTTATTTTCAGATAAACGACAAAAATTGGGGATGCATGGATAATCCAATTGTCATTTGTTTGCTGTACTTGGCTCTTTTACGGTCACCTGCAGCTTTTCAAGTCTTATAATTCCTATTGGCAATAGGCACAGGATCTTTTTTGGGGGGGGAGGGGTGCGGGTTGCAGAGGGAGAGGGGCAGGCGGGCCACTTCTCTTGGTCTTTTTCATTTGTCTATTTTCATCCATCTTTTTCGTTCTCCTTGGCCTCTGTTGTACTAAGAAAGCAACTTTAAATTGCTTTACTCTAAGTTACAATACCCTAAAAATTTAACCAAGAGGCTAAAATGAAACACTATAATATTCACATAGTTTCATGGTCACGTGCATGTTTCTTTGCTCCTATCAGTAAAGTTATTGTCAACAGTAGGGGATGATGATAAATTCCATTGGGGAATTTGTGGAGTCAAAATGTGCTAGAGGATCCCTACAGTTCCTTAGCTGTCTCTAGAAAAGAATGTATCTGATAAATTTTAGTCCCCAGGCCTTACCTTACTGTCAAACCCAGGTCAAAAGCATTTACTAGGGCTTACTTGGTGAAAAATTCACTTGGCACTGCAGGAGACATGGGTTCTATTTCTGGTCTGGGAAGATCCCACACGCTGTGGAGAAACTAAGTCCATGCACCACAACTATTGAGCCTGTGCTCTAGAGCCCTGGAGCCCCAACTACTGAGCCTGAACATTCTTGAGTGCATGCTCTGGAACAAGGGAAGTAACAATGATGAGAAGCCCATGCATCATAACTAGAGACTAGCCCCCACGCTCTGCAACTAGAGGAAAACCTGCTCAGCAATGAAGACCCAGAACAGCCAGCAGTTATTAAATAAGTAAATATATTTTTTAAAAAAATTAATTACCAGCTGGCTTTGTAAGAAGAGACACAACAATAGGAGAGACCATGCAAACTTGAGTTGAACGTTGCAATTCTTTCTCCTGACAATTTACACCTTCACGACTGAGGCCCAATAGGCTGGATGTGGATCCCGAGCAGTCTCTGATCCCCATAATGATGGCGAGAAACAAAGTGGAGGGAGAGATGTGAGGACCTTGAGCTCTAGTCACGGGTTTACAAGCATTATAGGGCAAAGAGTTTGTTGGAAAATTTTACTTCACAAGCACAGTTCTCATTTTTATTTTCAGATAAACGACAAAAATTGGGGATGCATGGATAATCCAATTGTCATTTGTTTGCTGTACTTGGCTCTTTTACGGTCACCTGCAGCTTTTCAAGTCTTATAATTCCTATTGGCAATAGGCACAGGATCTTTTTTGGGGGGGGAGGGGTGCGGGTTGCAGAGGGAGAGGGGCAGGCGGGCCACTTCTCTTGGTCTTTTTCATTTGTCTATTTTCATCCATCTTTGTTCCTTGGCCCGTGTGGGCCTCCCATCGCAGTGGCCTCTGTTGTCACAGAGCACTGGCTCTAGGCGCATGCGCTCCAGAGCTCCTGCTCGGTAGTTGGACACATTGGTCCAGCCGCTCTGCGGCACGTGGGATCTTCCCAGGCCAGGGATCAAACCGACACCCCCCGCACTGCAAGGCGGTGTCCTTACCCAGTGGACCACCAGGGAAGGCTGACACAGGATCTTTTTTTTTTTTTTTTTTTTAAAGATTTATTTATTTATTTATTTTTGGTGGGGGTGGCGTGGGGAGGGAGGGGAGCAGGCAGGCCACTTCTGTTGGTCTTTCATTTGTCTATTTTCATCCATCTTTGTTCTTTGGCTCGTGTGGGCCTCCCATCACGGTGGCCTCTGTTGTCGCAGAGCACTGACTCTGGGCGCATGTGCTGCAGAGCTCCGGCTCGGTAACTGACACATCAGTTCAGCCGCTCCACAGCACGTGGGATCTTCCCAGGCCAGGGATCAAACCGACACCCCCCGCACTGCAAGGCGGTGTCCTTACCCACTGGACCACCAGGGAAGCCCGACACAGGATATTTTGATGTTTACAAAATAAATGCATCACAGGCGCACAAACCTAAGGCTTGGCTGTGGTGTGTGGGATGGTGTTTGGTACCTACTGCACCAGACAACAGTGATCTATGGATGTGTACTGAGTGAGTTACTTATTTTCTTTTTCCACTTAATATTACTGGATTTTGAATTTATTAACTAATTTCAATAAAAAGGGGAGCTGGTATTTACAGAAAATACAAAACCTTACATTTGTCCTTAAGAATTTTTATTCTGTCACAGAAGACCAGAATTTTGGAAGTAAACATGAAAAAGCTAATAGTCTTTTGGATTGTGGAGGACACAAAATGGCACTGTATCTTAAATTATTTGAAGCCCAATTAAGTTAGTTTTCTTTTTTTTTTTTTTTTTTAAGATTTATTTATTTATTTACTTTGGGCGGGGGTCGGGTTGGGGAGGGAGGGGAGTGGGCGGGCCACTTCCACTGGTCCTTCATTTCTCTATTTTCATCCGTCTTCGTTGTTTGGCTCCTGTGGGCCTCCCATCGCGGTGGCGTCTGTCGTTGCAGAGCACAGGCTCTGGGTGCATGCGCCCCAGAGCTTCAGCTCGGTAATTGGACACATCAGTCCAGTCGCTCTGCGGCACGTGGGATCTTCCCAGGCCAGGGCTCGGACCGGCGCCCCTTGCACTGCAAGGCGGTGTCCTTACCCACTGGACCACCAGGGGAAGCCCAGTTAGTTTTCTTTTAACCCCAAGCTAACAAGGAGAAATAATAAAAGCACCACAGGAATAGCTATCAAATGTCTAAATTACTAACTCTTCTGCTGTTTTCCCTTGTCTGAAAAATACTTCTGCATAATACAAACACTAATAACATCCAGGATCACAAAAATTTACAAGTACAGCATTGCTCTTAAGGTTTTTCTCATTAATTTCAATTAAAATGTACTGAATCCTCACTAGATACCTAGGTCTGTAATAGGCACTGGGCAAGCAAATGTAATGCAGACACTGGCTCTATCTGTTATCAGGCTTCCCTGGTAGCCCTCTGGTACAGAATCCAGGTGCAGTGCAGGAGATTCAGGTTCAACCATTGAGTCAGGAAGATCCCCTGGAGAAGAAAATGGCAACACACTCCAGTGTTCTTGCCTGAGAAATCCCATGGACAGAGGAGTCTGGAAGGCCACAGTCCATGGGTCACAAAAAGAGTGGGACATGACTTAGTGACTAAACAACAAATCTGTCATCAGTTAGGTGGCTTACAGCTTATTGGCGAAAATGAACCCATAATATAATTTGATGAGCGCAGAGTGGAGTTATCTTGGCTGTACATTTGTTTTTCATATTTTACTTAGAAAGATAGCTGCACCTATTTTTATGTTGGTATTTTTTCCTTGTCTGAGTATCCTTGAAACCATATCTAATTCCACTAATTTGCTTTGCTATACCATAGTTTTACCTTGGTAATTAACAGGTTTATTCCTTATTATTTCTGTATGTATATCTTGAATATTTAAAGTAAAATCTTTAAAATATTACCATTTAGAATTTTAGAATCCTTCACTTTGAAGTATCATATTTCAATATTTTCTTATTACATTTTGTATGAAATAGAGGGACTTATAAATTTGAAGAGTTCTTGTCCTTAGCAGATATTTTAGAATGCAATCATTTACATCCGTCTTCGTTGTTTGGCTCCTGTGGGCCTCCCATCGCGGTGGCGTCTGTCGTTGCAGAGCACAGGCTCTGGGTGCATGCGCCCCAGAGCTTCAGCTCGGTAATTGGACACATCAGTCCAGTCGCTCTGCGGCACGTGGGATCTTCCCAGGCCAGGGCTCGGACCGGCGCCCCTTGCACTGCAAGGCGGTGTCCTTACCCACTGGACCACCAGGGGAAGCCCAGTTAGTTTTCTTTTAACCCCAAGCTAACAAGGAGAAATAATAAAAGCACCACAGGAATAGCTATCAAATGTCTAAATTACTAACTCTTCTGCTGTTTTCCCTTGTCTGAAAAATACTTCTGCATAATACAAACACTAATAACATCCAGGATCACAAAAATTTACAAGTACAGCATTGCTCTTAAGGTTTTCTCATTAATTTCAATTAAAATGTACTGAATCCTCACTAGATACCTAGGTCTGTAATAGGCACTGGGCAAGCAAATGTAATGCAGACACTGGCTCTATCTGTTATCAGGCTTCCCTGGTAGCCCTCTGGTACAGAATCCAGGTGCAGTGCAGGAGATTCAGGTTCAACCATTGAGTCAGGAAGATCCCCTGGAGAAGAAAATGGCAACACACTCCAGTGTTCTTGCCTGAGAAATCCCATGGACAGAGGAGTCTGGAAGGCCACAGTCCATGGGTCACAAAAAGAGTGGGACATGACTTAGTGACTAAACAACAAATCTGTCATCAGTTAGGTGGCTTACAGCTTATTGGCGAAAATGAACCCATAATATAATTTGATGAGCGCAGAGTGGAGTTATCTTGGCTGTACATTTGTTTTCATATTTTACTTAGAAAGATAGCTGCACCTATTTTTATGTTGGTATTTTTTCCTTGTCTGAGTATCCTTGAAACCATATCTAATTCCACTAATTTGCTTTGCTATACCATAGTTTTACCTTGGTAATTAACAGGTTTATTCCTTATTATTTCTGTATGTATATCTTGAATATTTAAAGTAAAATCTTTAAAATATTACCATTTAGAATTTTAGAATCCTTCACTTTGAAGTATCATATTTCAATATTTTCTTATTACATTTTGTATGAAATAGAGGGACTTATAAATTTGAAGAGTTCTTGTCCTTAGCAGATATTTTAGAATGCAATCATTTAGATCACTAAAATAGTTCTGCCTATGATGCATATTTATATTAAAATTATATCATATCTGTCTTGTCATTGTTTATATTGTTTTAAGTTAAAAACAATTTAGGCCAGTAACTTATCAAAATATATTGCCATTTAGCAAATGGTTGAAGAATTGAAATCATTCTCAATGACTATACAGACAACCAAAGCTTGGACAAGGATGATTACAGAGGTTTATCTTTACACACGACCGACCTGTTAAGAATGGAAGAGATGACTGTTTTATCTAATTCACAGAAAAGAACACACACAGTTAAAGAAAATGAAGAAAAGGATGACGTTCCAAACAAAAGAAAAAGATTTTTCTCCAGAAACTGATCATGATAAAATGGAGATCAATAATCTAACCCATAGAGAGTTCAATGTTATAAAAATGCTCACAGAGGTCAGGATAGTCATGTAAGAACAAAGTGAGAACTTCAACAAAGAGATACAAAGTGTCAGAAAGTACCAAATAGAAATTACAGCACTAACCAACAAAATAACCACCAGAGTGAACAACTCAAACAGAAGGGACAAATAACAAACCAAGTCAATTAGAAGCATGGGTCAGTGAAGGCAGACACAGGGTTGTGGAATTCATCCAATCAGAGGACTGAGCACAGAATATAAACAGAAAAGACTGAAAGCAGCAGCTTAAGGGAGTTGTGGTGCACAATCAAACAGACAAATGGATGTATTCTACAGGCTTGAGAAGCAAAAGAGAAAAAAGGATAGAAAGAATACTTAAAGAAATAATGGCTGAAAATGTCTCAAATCTGGAAAAAAAGACAAACATCCAGATCCCTGAAACCCAGAAAGTATCAAACAAGATGGATTAAGAGATCCACACTTAGAGAAATTTTAATCAATTGTTATACCTTAAAGACAAAGAGAGAAACTTAAAAGCAGCAAGAGAAAAGCAACTTGTTACTGTTACCAGATGAGGAAAACCCTACAAGTCAACTAACAGAGTTTTCTGCAGAAAGTTTGCAGACAGGCAAGGGAATAGAAAGATATAGTCAAAGTGCTGAAAGATAAAAACTTCCCACCAACGATAATTTTGGTGGAGAGTTTTTATACACACAGCTAAAGCTTTTCACTGTATGGATCACAAAAATCTGTGGAAAATTTAAAGAGATGGAAATACCAGAATTCCCTACATGCATTTTGTGAAACTTGTATGCAGGACAAGAAGCAATAGTTAGAACTGGACATGGAACAGCTGACTGGTTCAAAATTGGGAGAGTACATCAAGGCTGTATATTGTCACCATTGTTATTTAACTTGTATCCAGAGTACATCATATGAAATGCTGGGCTAGAAGAAGCACAAGCTGGAGTCAATATGGCTAGGAGAAATATCAACAGCTTCAGATATGCAGATAACACCACCCTTATGGTAGAAAGTGAAGAGGAACTAAAGAGTCTCTTGATGAAAAAACTGGTTTAGAACTCAATATTCAAAACCTCAGATCATGGCATCCATTCCCATCACTTCATGGTAAATAGATGGGCAAACTATGGAAACAGTGACAGACTTTATCTCCTTGGCCTCCAAAATCACTCTAGATGGTTACTACAGCCATGAAATTAAGACACTTGCTCCTTGAAGAAAAGCTATGACCGATCTAGATATCATATTAAGAAGTAGAGACATTACTTTGCTAACAAAGGTCTGGTCAAATGTCTGGTCATAGTCAAAGTTATGGTTTTTCCAATAGTCATTTATACATTTGAGAGGTAGACCATAGAGAATGTTGAGTGCTGAAGAACTGATGCTTTTGAATTATGGTGTTGGAGAAGACTCTTGAGAGTCCCTTGGACAGCAAAGAGATCAAAACAGTCAATACTAAATGAAATCAATCCTGAATATTCATTGGAAGGACTGATGTTGAAACTGAAGCACCGATACTTTGGCCACTTGATGCAAAGAGCCAACTCACTGGAAAAATCCCTCTTGCTGGGCAAGACTGAGGGCAGGAGGAAAAGTATGCAACAGAGGATGAGACAGTTAGATGGCATCACCAACTTAATGGACACAAGTTTGAGCAGTCTCTGGGACATGGTGAAGTGCAGAGAAGCCTGCTGTGCCACTTCCATGGGGTGCCAAAGAGTTGGACATGACTGAAAAAGTGGACAACAAAGATACATTACCTGACAAAATGGTCCTTCAAATTTAAAAGAGAGAAAAAGGCTTTTTAAGACAAAATTTATAGTAGTTCATTAACACTAAACCTGCCTTTTAAGAAATGAGAAAATGAGTTTGTCAAGTTGAAATGAATTAGTAACATGAAAATATAATAAAGCATAAAACTCAATGATAAAAGTAAATATAGCTAAATTCAATATAACTACAGTGATTAAATCACTTATAACTATAGCATGAAGGTTAAAAAACAAATGTATTATTAAAAAAAGAAATATAATTATCAATTTATAGATTGCTGTTTAGTTGCTAAGTTGTGTCTCACTCTTTGTGACCCCATGGACTGCAGCATGCCAAGCTCGTCCATCCATGGAATTTCCAAGGTAAGAATACTTGAGTGGGTTGCCATTACCTTCTCCAGGGGAGTCTTCCTAACCTAGGGATTGAAACCATGTGTCCCACTTAGCAGGCAATTTTCTCTCTCTGTCCCACTTTGGGAGCCCTTTTATTAATGGATACACAATATAAAAAGGTGTAAATTGTGATATAAAAACCATAAAATTTGAAGGGAAAGAGTAAAAGAAATTATAACTTCTGTGCACAAAGTTATCATCAGCTTAAAATAAACTAAAATAAATATAAGGTGATTAACGTAGCCTTATAATAACCACAAAGCAAAAAATACATATAATAGATATATAAAACATAAAGAGGATGCAACTGAAGCATACTACTATAGAAAATTTATCATATAATAAATAAAGAGAACAAGAGATGAAGAACAGAATAGAGGAAGTATAAAATATCCAGAAAAGAATTAACAAAATGGCAATAATAAAAATATGACTATTAATAATTACTTTCATATAAATTGATCAAAATTTCCAATAAAAATACATCAGAAGGCTGAATAAACCTTTATTTTATATTTGACACTAAAAGCAAAAAAAGAAAAAAAAAAATAGGTGGAACCACATAAAACTAAAAAGCATTTGTCCAGCAAAGGAGAGAATCCAAAAAACCAAAAGGCAATTTATATTGCAGGAGAAACTATTTGCAAATCACTTATATGATAAGTGACTAATATTCAAAATATAATAACTCACAGAATCCAATTGCAATAAATCTGGTTAAGAATGGGCATAAATGGTTTCCTGGTGGTCCAGTGGGTAAAGAGTCTGCCTTGCAGTGCAACGGGGCCACTTCTATCCCTGGCCTGGGAAGATTCCATATGCTGCAGACAGAGTGGCTGGACCAGTGTATCCAATTAAGAGCAAGCGCTCTGGAGCGCGTATGCCCAGAGTTGGTGCTCTGCTACAGGAAAGGCCACTACAATGGGAGTGGCCCATGTAGGCCAAAAAAGAACAAAGACGGACAAAAATAAATAAATAAAAGACCAATACAAGAGGCAAAAAAAAAAAAAACCAAACACTGAAAGTCTACAAAAAAGGGGAGGGTGTCACAAAAACAGAAAAAAAAAAACCACTTTTCAGAGAAAAGACATACAAATGGCTAAGAATATTACTCATCATCAGGGAGCTACAATTAAAAATTACAGAGATATCATTTTACAGGTTAAGTTGTCTATTCTTGAAAAGACATGAGATAACAAATATTGGAAAGATATGGAGAGGAAGCAACACTCTGCACTACTGATGGAAATCTAAATAGGTGCAGCAACTATAGAAAATACTATGAAAATTACTAAATGAAATTTAAAAGAAAATGATCAAATTATCCAGCAATCCTGCTTCTGGCATATATCCAAGGAGATAAAATGTCTTATCTCTAAGAGGTATCTGTACTTTCATATAAATTGATCAAAATTTCCAATAAAAATACATCAGAAGGCTGAATAAACCTTTATTTTATATTTGACACTAAAAGCAAAAAAAGAAAAAAAAAAATAGGTGGAACCACATAAAACTAAAAAGCATTTGTCCAGCAAAGGAGAGAATCCAAAAAACCAAAAGGCAATTTATATTGCAGGAGAAACTATTTGCAAATCACTTATATGATAAGTGACTAATATTCAAAATATAATAACTCACAGAATCCAATTGCAATAAATCTGGTTAAGAATGGGCATAAATGGTTTCCTGGTGGTCCAGTGGGTAAAGAGTCTGCCTTGCAGTGCAACGGGGCCACTTCTATCCCTGGCCTGGGAAGATTCCATATGCTGCAGACAGAGTGGCTGGACCAGTGTATCCAATTAAGAGCAAGCGCTCTGGAGCGCGTATGCCCAGAGTTGGTGCTCTGCTACAGGAAAGGCCACTACAATGGGAGTGGCCCATGTAGGCCAAAAAAGAACAAAGACGGACAAAAATAAATAAATAAAAGACCAATACAAGAGGCAAAAAAAAAAAAAACCAAACACTGAAAGTCTACAAAAAAGGGGAGGGTGTCACAAAAACAGAAAAAAAAAAACCACTTTTCAGAGAAAAGACATACAAATGGCTAAGAATATTACTCATCATCAGGGAGCTACAATTAAAAATTACAGAGATATCATTTTACAGGTTAAGTTGTCTATTCTTGAAAAGACATGAGATAACAAATATTGGAAAGATATGGAGAGGAAGCAACACTCTGCACTACTGATGGAAATCTAAATAGGTGCAGCAACTATAGAAAATACTATGAAAATTACTAAATGAAATTTAAAAGAAAATGATCAAATTATCCAGCAATCCTGCTTCTGGCATATATCCAAGGAGATAAAATGTCTTATCTCTAAGAGGTATCTGTACTTTCATATTCACTGGACCATTATTCAAAGTAGTCTAGGTACAGAAATAAAATAAAATATATATTGAGAGATACATGGATAATAATTAAGGCATATAAATATATAGATAAATATCTATATATAATATACATATGTATGCCTTAATTTTTGTCCATATATACATATACAATACATATCATATATATATAATACAAAAATTAAGGCATATATACATATACATAATATATATGTACAAAATGCACAATATATTTTATATAATATATAATATGATAACATACATAGTATAGAGTATAATACATACTATGTGATGTAATATATTACATATATCATATATTACATTATATTATGTATATGTTATCTATATAATCATATACTATATTATATTATAGGGGCTATTATATAATTAACATATATTATTCTATATAAATGATATATTATACATTAATGATTAAATAATCATTAATGACAACTAATCATTAAAGGCAATTATTACTAAAAATGAATAATTGATACTTATATATTAGTTATACATCATATATTGTTACTATATATAGTTATATATCTATATATAATATACATATGTATGCCTTAATTTTTGTCCATATATACATATACAATACATATCATATATATATAATACAAAAATTAAGGCATATATACATATACATAATATATATGTACAAAATGCACAATATATTTTATATAATATATAATATGATAACATACATAGTATAGAATATAATACATACTATGTGATATAATATATTACATATATCATATATTACATTATATTATGTATATGTTATCTATATAATCATATACTATATTATATTATAGGGGCTATTATATAATTAACATATATTATTCTATATAAATGATATATTATACATTAATGATTAAATAATCATTAATGACAACTAATCATTAAAGGCAATTATTACTAAAAATGAATAATTGATACTTATATATTAGTTATACATCATATATTGTTACTATATATAGTTATATATCAATAATATATTATAATGTATATACTTATATGATATTTATCATACATATTATATATAATACACTTTGTAATATATAATATATAAAATAATAATATGAAATATAAAATATGATATGTAATATATACTCTCTATACACAGTATATGTTATATATATAATATATAATAATCAAGACATACATATATAGATAGATACATATGCCTTAATTTTTATCCATATATAAATATATATATCATATTATATATCACATATTATATAATATATATTACATACTATACAAGTTACATATATTAGCTATATGCTATATATAGTATGTGTATATATATGATTTCTATATAATTATATTATCCATAATATATATTGAATAATTATAATAATACTAAGATAATATCATATAATGTAATATCATGTACAAAACATATATTATAACATATATATTATATATACTCTGTATAATATTATGATATATATAATCTATATCATTTGCAATATATATATAATATTTACAAAATTACAAGTAACAGATTACATTTAATATGTATTGTATATAAGATATGTCTAAAACATATGTGATTTATATAATAATATATATAAGATACATAAATAATATGTATACTAATATGGTAATACATACTATGTCACATTATATACATATCATATATTATATCATATTATATTATCATATAATCATATAATAAATATGTATAGTTACATATATTATAAAATACAAACTTATATAATACTATTATATATACCATATATTACATTATATATAATATATTTTATATGATATGTCATATGTAATTATGTGTGTCATATATCATAATATATCACATGTATAATATACATATAAGTATATATGATATATCATCTACAATGTATGTAATATAAACCATATAATATGCAATAATAATATGTATTATATATATTATATATTATAATATACATTATGATATAAAATATATAAAATATATTTTATGTATACAATATATACAATTATAATATACAATGTATTATAAGATATAAATCATATATAATATGATGTATATAACATTAATGTAACAATATACAATATTTGTAATCATATGCTATATATATTACATGTATAGCATTTATTATATATATAGTATATATATATTATAAATATATATATATGTATATAAAACACAAAATACTATTCAGCCTTACCTACAAAAGAAGAATATCTTCCAGTTTGCAATGATGTAGATGAATATGAAGGGCATTATGCTAAATGAAACAAGCTAAACAAGAGAAAGAAAACTACAGCATTGTATCTATCACTTTCATGTGAAATCCAAAAATAGTTACTAGAAGTTAAACTCAGAAAAACAGAGCAGAGGTGTATTTCCCATGAGTTGAATTTGAAGGAAATAGGGAGAGACTGATAGTAGGCAGCAAGCTTTCAATTATGGAATGATGAGGTTTTAAAGATCTAAACTGTAATATGGTGACAATACTTGGTAGTAGTGTATTGTGTAACTGAACTTTGCTGGGAGAGAAGCACACACACACAGGCTAAAAACATGAATGAATGATGGATGTATTAATTAACTCAATGTGGGAAATTCCTTCACAATGTGTATGCATATCAAATCACCACCTTATACAGTTTAAGTATCTTTCATTGTCTCTGGGCATAAGTTTATTTTTCTATAAGTGAGGACAATGCATTTCTCACCAATTCCCCAAGGTTTTTTTGAGTATTAGTTGATAATATTTTTAAGGTGTTGATAGTTGTAACTTCTATTACGAACACTAAGTAAGTGACAGTGATGGGAATTAGAAAGAATAATAAAGTGAATAGTAATATTTTAATTGGTTGAATCAATGGGCTGATGATTGGGTTAATGATTTAGGCATCTGGCTCATTTCCATAATGGACATGAAAGGAGTATGATGTCATCATTCTTAAAGAATTATTCTGAAATTAAAATTTTTGTTATACAGTGTTAGACCTTTTAGAAAACAGAAGGAAGCAGGCAAGTAGTGGATAATTCAGTCATAGCACTATATGAAATAAATAAGTGATAAGCTTCAGGGCTTTTTCTAAATATTCAATAGGAGTTCAGAGAAAGAACGGTGAGTGCACAGCAATAATTGGAAATATTTTCTGGGTTAGGACTTAGAGAATGAGTGAAATCTAGGTAGGTAGAATGGAAAATGAAGTTATTCCAAAAGAAGGATGTAGAAAAGAAAGGTCAAGGACTTTGGAATCAGAATAGAATTGACTGTGCCTTCCTATTGCTTCAACCATTTAATAGCTGCAATATCTCAGGAAGTAATTAAAACCTGCTTCATTATAATGGCATGTGTTTCGTTTAAATGCTAAACAAGAGAAAGAAAACTACAGCATTGTATCTATCACTTTCATGTGAAATCCAAAAATAGTTACTAGAAGTTAAACTCAGAAAAACAGAGCAGAGGTGTATTTCCCATGAGTTGAATTTGAAGGAAATAGGGAGAGACTGATAGTAGGCAGCAAGCTTTCAATTATGGAATGATGAGGTTTTAAAGATCTAAACTGTAATATGGTGACAATACTTGGTAGTAGTGTATTGTGTAACTGAACTTTGCTGGGAGAGAAGCACACACACACAGGCTAAAAACATGAATGAATGATGGATGTATTAATTAACTCAATGTGGGAAATTCCTTCACAATGTGTATGCATATCAAATCACCACCTTATACAGTTTAAGTATCTTTCATTGTCTCTGGGCATAAGTTTATTTTTCTATAAGTGAGGACAATGCATTTCTCACCAATTCCCCAAGGTTTTTTTGAGTATTAGTTGATAATATTTTTAAGGTGTTGATAGTTGTAACTTCTATTACGAACACTAAGTAAGTGACAGTGATGGGAATTAGAAAGAATAATAAAGTGAATAGTAATATTTTAATTGGTTGAATCAATGGGCTGATGATTGGGTTAATGATTTAGGCATCTGGCTCATTTCCATAATGGACATGAAAGGAGTATGATGTCATCATTCTTAAAGAATTATTCTGAAATTAAAATTTTTGTTATACAGTGTTAGACCTTTTAGAAAACAGAAGGAAGCAGGCAAGTAGTGGATAATTCAGTCATAGCACTATATGAAATAAATAAGTGATAAGCTTCAGGGCTTTTTCTAAATATTCAATAGGAGTTCAGAGAAAGAACGGTGAGTGCACAGCAATAATTGGAAATATTTTCTGGGTTAGGACTTAGAGAATGAGTGAAATCTAGGTAGGTAGAATGGAAAATGAAGTTATTCCAAAAGAAGGATGTAGAAAAGAAAGGTCAAGGACTTTGGAATCAGAATAGAATTGACTGTGCCTTCCTATTGCTTCAACCATTTAATAGCTGCAATATCTCAGGAAGTAATTAAAACCTGCTTCATTATAATGGCATGTGGATAATAACACTGCATGGTATTATGAAATGGTGCTTGTAGCATGGGGCAACCATTCGGAAAGATAGAGAACACAGTCGTATACACCTGGGCCACATCATAAAACTGACTTATGATACTAGGTCGCTGTGCTTTGAGTGCTTAATGGTGTAGAAACCAAGGTTCCATGATCCTTCCCCTGCCCCTATCTGGGTGACTCCATGTCTCAAAGGATTTCAGTTAACACTGAACACAGGGAGATCCTTTTGAAAACCAGGGAGGCATCAAGGGACTCTGTGCTTTCTCATCTGCATCTTTATTCTTAGTTTTTCACATTTCTTGTGCTGTAATTTTGGAAATGCAGGACAAAGCAAGTTAAAGAATATCTGAGTCACTGCTCCTAAGAATCTTTAAATCAGATTTTTTTTGTCTTGTCTAGATAATGTATCACCTCAGTAAAAGGCAAGGGATGGCTCTGTATATGGAAATGTGAATAACTGAGACCAAGATAAGAAATACAAGTGCACAATCATTCATATACACCCTCACACAGTCACATATGCACATTCATTCACATACACACTCATATCCTCACACATATATGCACATCACACACATTCTCACATCCATACCCCACGCAAACACAGCCCCACACACATACACACACTCTCACACACTCACTAACACACATTGACATACACACACATATACATACACGGTCACACTCACAAACACTAAAGCAAAAGCCCTAAAACAAACTAGAAAGTGTGAATACTAACTCTGGGTTTGGGGAAAACTATGGTCCGTTTGGGAAAACATAGTTAAGTGATAAGCTTCAGGGCTTTCTAAATATTCAATAGGAGTTCAGAGAAAGAACGGTGAGTGCACAGCAATAATTGGAAATATTTTCTGGGTTAGGACTTAGAGAATGAGTGAAATCTAGGTAGGTAGAATGGAAAATGAAGTTATTCCAAAAGAAGGATGTAGAAAAGAAAGGTCAAGGACTTTGGAATCAGAATAGAATTGACTGTGCCTTCCTATTGCTTCAACCATTTAATAGCTGCAATATCTCAGGAAGTAATTAAAACCTGCTTCATTATAATGGCATGTGGATAATAACACTGCATGGTATTATGAAATGGTGCTTGTAGCATGGGGCAACCATTCGGAAAGATAGAGAACACAGTCGTATACACCTGGGCCACATCATAAAACTGACTTATGATACTAGGTCGCTGTGCTTTGAGTGCTTAATGGTGTAGAAACCAAGGTTCCATGATCCTTCCCCTGCCCCTATCTGGGTGACTCCATGTCTCAAAGGATTTCAGTTAACAATGAACACAGGGAGATCCTTTTTGAAAAACCAGGGAGGCATCAAGGGACTCTGTGCTTTCTCATCTGCATCTTTATTCTTAGTTTTTCACATTTCTTGTGCTGTAATTTTGGAAATGCAGGACAAAGCAAGTTAAAGAATATCTGAGTCACTGCTCCTAAGAATCTTTAAATCAGATTTTTTTTGTCTTGTCTAGATAATGTATCACCTCAGTAAAAGGCAAGGGATGGCTCTGTATATGGAAATGTGAATAACTGAGACCAAGATAAGAAATACAAGTGCACAATCATTCATATACACCCTCACACAGTCACATATGCACATTCATTCACATACACACTCATATCCTCACACATATATGCACATCACACACATTCTCACATCCATACCCCACGCAAACACAGCCCCACACACATACACACACTCTCTCACACACTCACTAACACACATTGACATACACACACATATACATACACGGTCACACTCACAAACTGAGTCTGAAGAAGCAAAAGCCCTAAAAACAAACTGAGAAAGTGTGGAATTATCTTATACCTCCTGGGTTTTGCGGGGAAGAACATATGTTGTCACCCTCTCATGTAAAAAATGCCTTCCTGAGCTTGACTCCAAGAGGTGATGGAGCAAGGAGGTGTTAGATGGGTGACTCATCATTGTATCTGTCCCCATCAGACACAAACACAAAATATGGCAGCAGTTCATAGAGGATCAAACATATAGCCTCTAGAAGAGACGGAAGTGCTGGTATAAGTGCCCTAAAAACAAGGTTCGGATCTTGTCTGTGTCGAACACTAGCCTCAGGCTCACCAAATGACTTCTTTCCTCAGCCTTCCATTTAAGTCAATATCGCTGGTCATCCATGTGTGGGGCTAACTGTGAAGGAAAGCAGTTGTGCCATTGGGCAGCACAGAGCAGATCCCATAAAACAGATACTTGCCTGCCTACTTGGCTGCCTACCTGCAGAAATAAGGGAATACAACTGTCCTCACCTTCGCAGCTTCATTTAAAAAAAAAATTATAAAACACATCTATAGAAATCAACAACAAAACATACAAGCTGAGTGAATTATTGTATAGTGAAAGCCTTTATAATGACAGCTCAAGTAGAAGAGAACTTTGTGCATCTCCCATATACCCCATCCCACTCACAAGCTCCTCTCTTCCTCTGAAAGAATCTACCATCCCCATTTACTAATAAGGTCTCTCTCTTACTTTTTTAGTGACACAACCTAACTGTGTCACTATATTTCTCTAGACAATATAGTTTTGTCTTGGCCATTTAAAACAATGGGATATATCTCCTAAATATTTTTAGTCTATAAGTTTTCCTTCTACCTCTTTCTTTTCTGTTAAAGGACCTAGGAACTTTGCCCTGTGTACTCAGCCCACTGTACACTCCCAGTGCAGCTTAACTTAACCCTGTATCCTCTGTATGTCCTGCAATTTGGCAGCTTGATCCAGAGGCTCCACAAACCCAGGTCTAACCTCCTTAGCAGGACGATAGATGGTGTTGTCCCCTCACATCAGGAATACAAGACATCTTTTTTGTGTGTCATGTTAGATCTCGTTGCTCAATGCTTGGACTCAGTAATTCATTGGGAATTGCACATTGGTGATATTGTTGATTTTTCATTTATTTTTCATACTTAATTAGAATACTTTTATAAAGCGACACCCTTGTTGACCCTACTACTAGGTTTCCTGGTTACAGAGTTCATATAGGAAAGGTAAAAGAATGACTGATTCATTTCTTATATCTACTAGTTACTATTGTAATGACCTTCCAAAATACGCAATTACTTTTACCACCACTGTGAATTAATAGATATTGGCATCTTTTTGTTTTAATACATTGTAATTACTAATCTTACCAAAGTTCAAACTATCCCATTTTGACCTGTACTAACCTCTTCAAGTAGGCTGCTTTATATGATGTTTACTTTTTTATTGTTTTCTATGTTAACATAAAGATCTTTTGATGCCTGTCCCAGACCTGGGATTGGCCATTTGCTCAAGAAATGAGTTTCCATGAAAATCAAATTATATTGCAAGACTATATTAGGAATAATAGGTATGCTCCTCATTCAGTATCCAAGTGGGAGAGAAGAATAGAGTAACTTAGTTAATGCTTATTTATGATGAGTTGAGTTAAAGATGAAAAAGTTCATTCTTGTTTATGGTATAGGCTATGGGACATGACTGCAACCCATCCTGATTAATATTAACTAAGAGAGACTTAAAGTGAAGTTAATGTGAATGGCTTCCCCTATAAAAACTTGTTATAGGGTGAATTTAATTCATGATTAACTTCTTCTACACATTGCTTTGGATGAGCAAATATTGAGGACAGAAGGATGGAACTGGACATTTAGGGCTTGCTATAGACTGAATGTTCTTATAAGTTTTCCTCTGGGATATATCTCCTAAATATTTTTAGTCTTTTCTTTTTTTTTGTTAAAGGACCTAGGAACTTTGCCCTGTGTACTCAGCCCACTGTACACTCCCAGTGCAGCTTAACTTAACCCTGTATCCTCTGTATGTCCTGCAATTTGGCAGCTTGATCCAGAGGCTCCACAAACCCAGGTCTAACCTCCTTAGCAGGACGATAGATGGTGTTGTCCCCTCACATCAGGAATACAAGACATCTTTTTTGTGTGTCATGTTAGATCTCGTTGCTCAATGCTTGGACTCAGTAATTCATTGGGAATTGCACATTGGTGATATTGTTGATTTTTCATTTATTTTTCATACTTAATTAGAATACTTTTATAAAGCGACACCCTTGTTGACCCTACTACTAGGTTTCCTGGTTACAGAGTTCATATAGGAAAGGTAAAAGAATGACTGATTCATTTCTTATATCTACTAGTTACTATTGTAATGACCTTCCAAAATACGCAATTACTTTTACCACCACTGTGAATTAATAGATATTGGCATCTTTTTGTTTTAATACATTGTAATTACTAATCTTACCAAAGTTCAAACTATCCCATTTTGACCTGTACTAACCTCTTCAAGTAGGCTGCTTTATATGATGTTTACTTTTTTATTGTTTTCTATGTTAACATAAAGATCTTTTGATGCCTGTCCCAGACCTGGGATTGGCCATTTGCTCAAGAAATGAGTTTCCATGAAAATCAAATTATATTGCAAGACTATATTAGGAATAATAGGTATGCTCCTCATTCAGTATCCAAGTGGGAGAGAAGAATAGAGTAACTTAGTTAATGCTTATTTATGATGAGTTGAGTTAAAGATGAAAAAGTTCATTCTTGTTTATGGTATAGGCTATGGGACATGACTGCAACCCATCCTGATTAATATTAACTAAGAGAGACTTAAAGTGAAGTTAATGTGAATGGCTTCCCCTATAAAAACTTGTTATAGGGTGAATTTAATTCATGATTAACTTCTTCTACACATTGCTTTGGATGAGCAAATATTGAGGACAGAAGGATGGAACTGGACATTTAGGGCTTGCTATAGACTGAATGCTTGTGGACCCCTAAAACCCCATATGTTGAAATCACAATTGTAGTGTTTAGGGAGAGGACATTTAGAAGATGCCTAAGCCATAAGGGTGAATCTCCCATGAATAAGATCGGTGCCCTTTTAAGGGAAACCACAGAGACTTCCTTGACTCTCTGTCATGCTAGGACACATAAAAAGGAAACAGGCATCTATAATCTACTATTTGGACTTTCCATAAACACTACACCTTCCTGCACCTGCATTCTGGACTTTCCAGCCTCCAAAACTGAGAAATAGTTCTGTTGTTTATAAGCCTTCCAATCTATCATTTATCACCACATTGAGGTGCATAATAGCTCCCTAATGGAATAAAAACTGAAAACAACAACTTAAAGAACTATATAGGAAGGAACAAATCTATTCAAAAGACTTGAAACTGTCACTGGAAGATTTTTATAACTGGTAGAATCTTTAAGTAGACATTTACATAGTGAGTTGTATTACCTATTTATGATTGTGACTGTAGGATAGATATAAAGTTTACATTTGTCCTTATTGTCCAAAATTGTTGAACATTTACTGGAAATATGAAGTGGGCCCAGAAACCAAAGAGTAGAATTATGGAGAGCATATCCAGGTCTGCTGTAAGTCTAAGGCTCTTGCTAAAACTGATGCATGGGCATGTGTGCCTGCAGTATAGCAAGGAATTTATTTATATAGTAGATGTAGATACTTGATTATTTATGTGTTATTTCCTACAGTCTAAGTTTAAAAGCATTTTTAGGATACTGCTGAAAGTCTAACTTATGCATGTGGGAGAGAAGAATAGAGTAACTTAGTTAATGCTTATTTATGATGAGTTGAGTTAAAGATGAAAAAGTTCATTCTTGTTTATGGTATAGGCTATGGGACATGACTGCAACCCATCCTGATTAATATTAACTAAGAGAGACTTAAAGTGAAGTTAATGTGAATGGCTTCCCCTATAAAAACTTGTTATAGGGTGAATTTAATTCATGATTAACTTCTTCTACACATTGCTTTGGATGAGCAAATATTGAGGACAGAAGGATGGAACTGGACATTTAGGGCTTGCTATAGACTGAATGCTTGTGGACCCCTAAAACCCCATATGTTGAAATCACAATTGTAGTGTTTAGGGAGAGGACATTTAGAAGATGCCTAAGCCATAAGGGTGAATCTCCCATGAATAAGATCGGTGCCCTTTTAAGGGAAACCACAGAGACTTCCTTGACTCTCTGTCATGCTAGGACACATAAAAAGGAAACAGGCATCTATAATCTACTATTTGGACTTTCCATAAACACTACACCTTCCTGCACCTGCATTCTGGACTTTCCAGCCTCCAAAACTGAGAAATAGTTCTGTTGTTTATAAGCCTTCCAATCTATCATTTATCACCACATTGAGGTGCATAATAGCTCCCTAATGGAATAAAAACTGAAAACAACAACTTAAAGAACTATATAGGAAGGAACAAATCTATTCAAAAGACTTGAAACTGTCACTGGAAGATTTTTATAACTGGTAGAATCTTTAAGTAGACATTTACATAGTGAGTTGTATTACCTATTTATGATTGTGACTGTAGGATAGATATAAAGTTTACATTTGTCCTTATTGTCCAAAATTGTTGAACATTTACTGGAAATATGAAGTGGGCCCAGAAACCAAAGAGTAGAATTATGGAGAGCATATCCAGGTCTGCTGTAAGTCTAAGGCTCTTGCTAAAACTGATGCATGGGCATGTGTGCCTGCAGTATAGCAAGGAATTTATTTATATAGTAGATGTAGATACTTGATTATTTATGTGTTATTTCCTACAGTCTAATGGTTTAAAAGGATTGAGTCTATAGGTTTCTTGGCCTTGATTGAGTGGATTAACTAAAGTAACTGAAGAAATACTGGGAGCTGTTCACACATTTTTAATTGACTTCTTATATCAAAGTTCTTTCCAATTTTGTTTTATGCTAGGTAGTAAAACAAAGTGAAAGCTATTTAATCTCATTCTGAATCATTGTTCTTGCCAGGCTCCAAACTCTGACAAGCCTCTGGTGTATATAATTGGCATTAACTGTTTACAGGCGGGATATAAATTCCACAATACAAAATCTACTCAGAAAAAAGAAATCTACTCAGGATCATTGTTGTTTTAATAATTACACCGTGAGAGCCTGGTGTAATCCTTCACAACAATGAAATAAATGAATGAACGTGTTTCAGATGTATGGGATGGCCTTACAGATGAAGAACCCCCAACCCCAGTATAATGTATCTACCATGATATACAGTAAGAGTGATACCAACATAGAATAAGAGTGCTATACTAGGAAATTTGAGAGGTATTTCTAGAAAGAATCATGTTTTTCTATAGACTGTATGGAATAATGGAGTTTGTGAACTGGAAAGAATCTTGAAAATAAAGGACCAATATAATTCCCCAATAATACACACTGGTGTAATCCTCAATACTACATATATAGTATCCATAAGTTGAGAGAAATTCATGTTTCTAGATTCGCAATTTAAAAGAATTAATGAAGCCACTTGGTATACAAAGCTGAGAGTTTCCTAAAGAGATGAACTCAGCCTGAAACATTCATAGAAGAGTAGATGATATGCATCTATTTAACCATCTCTTCACAATCACTATTATTACGAAATTATAGGAGGAAAGACAATGAACTTCAGCTGCACTAATTATATCAACTAGTTTAAACCTTTAGGATGATGAGAGCTGTTGAACAATCTAAGAGCAGGGTTGATTTTTGATTTTTAGAGGGGTTCAAGTACAGTTTCGTCATATTCTTTTTAGTGCCTTTCCATTTCAGAAATTGTTTTCTTTTATTTTTTTCTTTGTATGTACACTCTGCATGCAGCTCTAACCTCTATTGCTTTTTAAGTTTCTAGTCTTTCTATTAGTTTAACAGAAGTAAAGTCTTGAATTACTACCCATTTTTTGCCATTCTTCTCTTTCTAAGTTTAATAGCACTTCATATATTTGGGGAAAAGGTGAATAAAACACTTGAAAATCACGCAGAGCAATTCTGAAGAAATACTCAAGTGAATTTTATACCCACAACAAAACCAGCAACAATAAGTCAAAATTTATACTGGACCAAATGCTTTTAATTTCCTTGCAGTTGTAATTATGTGTATACACAGATGGCAGGTAAAGCAGCTCATTATATAAAGGAAAGTGCATGAATAATTGCTACACAGTAGTTTGAACAACAAAAGTAAGTTGTTTTACACATAAAATGATAGAATAAAAGATGCAGTGAGTTCTATATCTAATTTAGAAAGAGGGATCAGATTGACATTTTAGTTTCAATTACACAACATGATGATGAACAATAGTGAATTAATGGTGAAGAGCACATCTAAACAGATGCTTCTAATTGCAGAATGATGCAACCTGTCTCACTGAAGGTCTCTGGGAATAGCTGAAACATCCAAATAAACAATGTGGAGCTGATTGAAAGCTGGCCAACAAGCACAGCTGAACACCTAAAAGACTGCAGGTAAGCAAGCATTCAGCAATGACTGCTCTGTTCTCACATGGAGTAGCCATCAAAACCAGTATTTAAAGCTACAGAACCAAATGGTATTTATTTTCTCAGGACACAGAAGCCATACAATCTAATGAATAATGCTTTATATTTTTCTAATAAATATATTATTTTTTCTATACATTTTAATTAATATTTATCTTGGATTACCACTAGAGATTTAAACTTTTGCTAAAAATTTGATTTTGTAGATACTATGAAAATATACAAAAAATGTTTATAGAGGAAATAGTAATTGCATAATGAAAATGCATTTACATTTTCATTCCTTACCTGTAGGCTCAGGTAGAAAAGGAAAACATAAAAAGTTAAAAATTTATTTCCAAAATGAGACCTTTTCTCAAAAACATGCCATGCCCTCCTCCAGGAGACCTTCCGAATCCAGGGATTGAACCCACATCTCTTGTGTCTCCTGCCATTGTCAGGTAGACTCTTTAATACTAGTGCCACCTGGGAAGTTCATATATGAATATACGTGCATATATCCATATTTGTGAATATGATGAAATGTACTCAGCTTTCTCAAGAACAAGGTATTTAAGAACAACTTTCACAGAATGGAACACATAAACTACTAGAGGACTCTAGAGGAAGGTAACATGACTTTTGATTGAAGGAGATCAAGGTAGGTTCTTTTTATTTTTTTTTTTTTTGGCCACTTCTATTGGTCTTTCATTTATCTATTTTCATCCATCTTTGTTCTTTGGCCTGTGTAGGCCTCCTATGCAGTGGCCTCTGTCACTGCAGAGCACTGGCTCTGGGCACATGCTCTTCAGACAGCCCCAGCTTTGTAGTAGGACACATCGGTCCAGCCGCAGTGGCACATGGAATCTTCCCAGGTCAGGGATTGAACCGGTGCCCCTTGAACTGCAAGGCGGTGTCCTTACCCACTGGACCACCAAGGAAGCCCCAAGGTAGGTACTTTTTTTAAGCTAATACAAAGGTCAAAGGAAGGCTACAAATTGGACATGTAGAGACAAAGTCAGCCATCTCATGGAAGGTCAGTAAATAAAGAAAAAAATGCAGATCGCCACCTACTTGCGGTTCTACAAGTAGATTTTTCAACTTCAATGTGGTACGTCATTGATATGGATTCAGTAGAAACTATACTTTTAATGGTCAGTTGTGATCTTTCCTGGGCTAGCACTGTATGATATGATGCTGGCAAAGTGAAAATAACAGCTATTTATTTTCTCAGGACACAGAAGCCATACAATCTAATGAATAATGCTTTATATTTTTCTAATAAATATATTATTTTTTCTATACATTTTAATTAATATTTATCTTGGATTACCACTAGAGATTTAAACTTTTGCTAAAAATTTGATTTTGTAGATACTATGAAAATATACAAAAAATGTTTATAGAGGAAATAGTAATTGCATAATGAAAATGCATTTACATTTTCATTCCTTACCTGTAGGCTCAGGTAGAAAAGGAAAACATAAAAAGTTAAAAATTTATTTCCAAAATGAGACCTTTTCTCAAAAACATGCCATGCCCTCCTCCAGGAGACCTTCCGAATCCAGGGATTGAACCCACATCTCTTGTGTCTCCTGCCATTGTCAGGTAGACTCTTTAATACTAGTGCCACCTGGGAAGTTCATATATGAATATACGTGCATATATCCATATTTGTGAATATGATGAAATGTACTCAGCTTTCTCAAGAACAAGGTATTTAAGAACAACTTTCACAGAATGGAACACATAAACTACTAGAGGACTCTAGAGGAAGGTAACATGACTTTTGATTGAAGGAGATCAAGGTAGGTTCTTTTTATTTTTTTTTTTTTTGGCCACTTCTATTGGTCTTTCATTTATCTATTTTCATCCATCTTTGTTCTTTGGCCTGTGTAGGCCTCCTATGCAGTGGCCTCTGTCACTGCAGAGCACTGGCTCTGGGCACATGCTCTTCAGACAGCCCCAGCTTTGTAGTAGGACACATCGGTCCAGCCGCTTGGTGGCACATGGAATCTTCCCAGGTCAGGGATTGAACCGGTGCCCCTTGAACTGCAAGGCGGTGTCCTTACCCACTGGACCACCAAGGAAGCCCCAAGGTAGGTACTTTTTTTAAGCTAATACAAAGGTCAAAGGAAGGCTACAAATTGGACATGTAGAGACAAAGTCAGCCATCTCATGGAAGGTCAGTAAATAAAGAAAAAAATGCAGATCGCCACCTACTTGCGGTTCTACAAGTAGATTTTTCAACTTCAATGTGGTACGTCATTGATATGGATTCAGTAGAAACTATACTTTTAATGGTCAGTTGTGATCTTTCCTGGGCTAGCACTGTATGATATGATGCTGGCAAAGTGAAAATAACAGCTCCTGTTCAGCCTCATAGTCATGAAGATGACAAACGAATACACTTACAAACATTCTGAACTCACACAGCTATTCTGTTTCTCACTTTCAGTACAGTAGTCAGTGAAGTCCATGATTTATTCAACACTGTATCATAGAAGAGTTTTGTGCTACTTGATTTTACCCAAATGTTAGCTAAGGTAAGTGTTCTGAGCACATTTCAGGTAGACTAGATGAAGCTATGATGCTTGGTAGGTTAGGTATATTAAATTTATTTTTAATTTATGATTTTTTTTTGGGGGGTGGAGTGAAGAAGGAGGGGGGTGGGCAGGCCACTTCTATTGGTCTTTGATTTGTCTATTTTCATCCATCTTTGTTCTTTGATCCGTGTGGGCCTCCTATCACGGTGGGGTCTGTTGTCGCAGAGCACCGGCTTTGGGTGCATGTGCTCCAGAGCTCCGGCTCGGTAATTGGACACATCGGTCCACGTGGGATCTTCCCAGGCCAGGGATAGAACTGGCGCCCCTTGCACTGCAAGGCGGTGTCCTTACCCACTGGACCACCAGGGAAGCCCTAATTTATGATATTTTAACTATCAACAAGTTTATCAGGAAGGAACTCCATCATAAGGTGAGAAAAATCTGTAGTGGTCCAAAAGTACTGTGTTTATAACAAACGGTTTTCATGTTAGTCTAGGTACCCCCAGAAGCAAATGCCAAAACAGAATTAAGTGTATTAGGGTTTTATTAGGAAAACCAAGATGAGAAAAAATATGGAGAGGTCTGGAGAAGTGAGGGACGGCAAGGCTGACTCAGTGATGCAGAGAGGAGAGAAAGGTCACCAGTCTCAACCAATGGCCAAGGTCAACCTCAGAGGAGTCTTGTCTCTCTGAGGAGCAAGCTGCTGTGCTCACTAATTGGCTGGGAGCCATCCATGAGAATCTGACTTCCAAAAGGCGCTAAAAGGCATCACTGGGAAGGTCAGTAAATCGTTCTAAGTGTTTCAACTTCAATGTGGTACGTCATTGATATGGATTCAGTAGAAACTATACTTTTAATGGTCAGTTGTGATCTTTCCTGGGCTAGCACTGTATGATATGATGCTGGCAAAGTGAAAATAACAGCTCCTGTTCAGCCTCATAGTCATGAAGATGACAAACGAATACACTTACAAACATTCTGAACTCACACAGCTATTCTGTTTCTCACTTTCAGTACAGTAGTCAGTGAAGTCCATGATTTATTCAACACTGTATCATAGAAGAGTTTTGTGCTACTTGATTTTACCCAAATGTTAGCTAAGGTAAGTGTTCTGAGCACATTTCAGGTAGACTAGATGAAGCTATGATGCTTGGTAGGTTAGGTATATTAAATTTATTTTTAATTTATGATTTTTTTTTGGGGGGTGGAGTGAAGAAGGAGGGGGGTGGGCAGGCCACTTCTATTGGTCTTTGATTTGTCTATTTTCATCCATCTTTGTTCTTTGATCCGTGTGGGCCTCCTATCACGGTGGGGTCTGTTGTCGCAGAGCACCGGCTTTGGGTGCATGTGCTCCAGAGCTCCGGCTCGGTAATTGGACACATCGGTCCACGTGGGATCTTCCCAGGCCAGGGATAGAACTGGCGCCCCTTGCACTGCAAGGCGGTGTCCTTACCCACTGGACCACCAGGGAAGCCCTAATTTATGATATTTTAACTATCAACAAGTTTATCAGGAAGGAACTCCATCATAAGGTGAGAAAAATCTGTAGTGGTCCAAAAGTACTGTGTTTATAACAAACGGTTTTCATGTTAGTCTAGGTACCCCCAGAAGCAAATGCCAAAACAGAATTAAGTGTATTAGGGTTTTATTAGGAAAACCAAGATGAGAAAAAATATGGAGAGGTCTGGAGAAGTGAGGGACGGCAAGGCTGACTCAGTGATGCAGAGAGGAGAGAAAGGTCACCAGTCTCAACCAATGGCCAAGGTCAACCTCAGAGGAGTCTTGTCTCTCTGAGGAGCAAGCTGCTGTGCTCACTAATTGGCTGGGAGCCATCCATGAGAATCTGACTTCAACATAAAGGGTATGGCGCTCAAAAAGGCATCACTGGGACCCCTGCTTACTTACGTTCCTGCAGGTGAGTTCTCCTGATCACCACAGATTGTGAGATGAATGATTTATTTTTCATCAGGCTTATAAAATGTTCTTAAAATATTCACCTGAAAATGTTGGTGTGTTAGTTGTCACCATTAGCCTGGCAAGACTTTGGAGAGAGAGCAAGGTTTGAATCCTAGATACCATATCTATAAGATAAATATGCAAGAGGGAGTCATGTTTTTCTCAATGTGTAAAATCATGATAAGGATCTCAATCTCATATATGTTGTGAGGAATAAACCTAATAATATATTTAAATACACCAGCACTAATGCCCAACCCATAGGGGGAGTAACCGTGGTAATACACTTATGATTTTAAATCTAACAAAAAAGGTGCATTCTAAAAATTTTTAAAGATTATTCAAGAAAGGACATACATTTGACTTTAGATAATCCAGGTTAGCTCATTTCTAGTAATAGAGGTATCCATGGAATATTATATCATGTTCCTCTCTGTTGCTAAGGTTTGCCAAATAATTGTAAAAATAATTTTACAGGCAAGCAGTTATAAAGTCACTTATCACAGAAGTTCATTTTGTCTGCATAATTCATGAAAGTCAGTATGGTTTCTTTATGGAATTGTTCCACTGACGATTTGAAAGCATTTTCATATTGTCAACAAAATAACCATTGCATGAGAAATTATTACTTAGCACACCTATCCATTAACTGAAGTGTACACCTACAAACCATTAGGAAATGAAAGAAATGTAACAAAGTCTCACTAAATTGATTTTTAATCTGGTTAGATTCTTAGGTTATTATTCTTCCAATTATAGTTATTAAGTTGCATATTCCAATAATTTTTCATTGGTGTATTCAAAATGTGCTGTACCATGCATAAAAATACTGACTATACACTTCTAATATGTGTCTTTACACACACACAGTTTGTAAATACACCTCAAAAATAATAAAGCTCTTCAGATTTTGGGGGTATTTATGAAATATTTTTATATAGTGAAAACAAAATAATGACAAAAAATGTACTAATTGAATATGGACTTAAAAATTTCTTTTAATACTGCACTTGAGTGAAATATAATAAAACTATATGTCCAGAATCAAAATATGGATTATTTTATGTTTAAAATAAAACACTTAGCTTCAGAGGTAGACAGCAGAGCCAATTCTAAGTCTTAATTAGCACTTAATTTTACAAATACATGCAAATGTTCCCTTTGCTAGTTACTACTCATGAGACTTCCTAGTCCTGAGAAATATCTTCTTCCAGAGAAATGTATCCATTTAAGATGAGAACAAGACTGCTTTATCATATATCATGTGAAAAGATTTGTGATAATTAACATAGAACCTTCAGGGATGGCTTCAAGCTGGAATTAAGCAAGTGAAAAGGCAGTTTAGATAGAAGAACAGGGTGAGTGAGGACGCTGAATGATCATCAATGAATATGTATTGAGAATCTCTCATGAGCCAGGACTATTCCAAGAAGTGGAATATGGCTGTGAGTAAAATGTAAGTCTCTATCTTTCTGAAGTACCCATTCCTGCAGGAGATCACCACCAACAAACAAACGAGAGAAATACCTACACTAGGAGGGAGCTACAGTTCGTACTGAATGGGAGCACAGTTGCTGGGGATAAACTTCAAGGCTTTGGATCTCTGCTCTACCACTTTATCTCTGGGCAATCTAAGACAGACTTACTCTCAATTGCCTCAAGTTCCCCATATGCAAAAGAGGGATAATAAAACTGCCTCTTAATGTTCTCATGAGGATTCAGTGAATTCATATAGATAAAGTTCTTTGCACAGTGTATGGAACATAAAGTCATAGAAATACCTATCATTATTAATATCCTTTATCAGATGGATTGAAGAGCTGTGGGGGGAAATTCAGCAGTTAAAGGGGAGGGCATGTGGGTTTTAATCGAGGATGGTCAGGGAAGACCTCTGATTAAACGACATTTGTGAGATCTAATGATGATGATGATAACAGAAGGCTTGCTGGCCTCTGGACAGAGAGGGTCCTTGGAGAGGGGCAACAAGTACAAAGGTCTGGGGGCCATTTTAGGAGCTTGGCTTTTATTGACAATGATATGGGAACAGTAGAGAAATTCTGGCAGAATGACTTGATGTAACATTTTAAACAGATCACACTGACTGCTGCACAGAGAACAAACCTGGCTCTCAGGGGTGGAAAGAGGAAGGCCTGATGGAAGCTATTGCAATAATCTGGGCAAGAAAGTGGTGGAATGCACCAGGGTGGTACCAGTGATGTTATAAAAAAGACAAAAAAATGGAAATCTATGTCAATTTCATGATAGATCTGATGGGACTTTTTGACAGGATCTAAAAGAGAAGCCACATTGTCTCCCAGATTTTTAATTCTGAGAATTTAAAAGTATACTTTCCATTTATCAAGAAGGAAAGACCAGTGTGATAGACAATGTTTTGGACCCACTAAAAACATAAATTGTAAATAAGGATACACTTCACATGGATGAGCAAATACATGGATTGAAAATGGAAAGTGGAAGATACCATCTATGTATGGCTACATTCCTGGAAATCTTGGAGTTGAGTGAAGGATTTTATTTTGGAAGAGATTAGGAGTTATTCACATCAGCCTTCCTCCATCTCTATTTTCCTCCTTACCTTCCTTTCCCTGAATAGACGGTGATCACCACCAACAAACAAACGAGAGAAATACCTACACTAGGAGGGAGCTACAGTTCGTACTGAATGGGAGCACAGTTGCTGGGGATAAACTTCAAGGCTTTGGATCTCTGCTCTACCACTTTATCTCTGGGCAATCTAAGACAGACTTACTCTCAATTGCCTCAAGTTCCCCATATGCAAAAGAGGGATAATAAAACTGCCTCTTAATGTTCTCATGAGGATTCAGTGAATTCATATAGATAAAGTTCTTTGCACAGTGTATGGAACATAAAGTCATAGAAATACCTATCATTATTAATATCCTTTATCAGATGGATTGAAGAGCTGTGGGGGGAAATTCAGCAGTTAAAGGGGAGGGCATGTGGGTTTTAATCGAGGATGGTCAGGGAAGACCTCTGATTAAACGACATTTGTGAGATCTAATGATGATGATGATAACAGAAGGCTTGCTGGCCTCTGGACAGAGAGGGTCCTTGGAGAGGGAAAGCAAGTACAAAGGTCTGGGGGCCATTTTAGGAGCTTGGCTTTTATTGACAATGATATGGGAACAGTAGAGAAATTCTGGCAGAATGACTTGATGTAACATTTTAAACAGATCACACTGACTGCTGCACAGAGAACAAACCTGGCTCTCAGGGGTGGAAAGAGGAAGGCCTGATGGAAGCTATTGCAATAATCTGGGCAAGAAAGTGGTGGAATGCACCAGGGTGGTACCAGTGATGTTATAAAAAAGACAAAAAAATGGAAATCTATGTCAATTTCATGATAGATCTGATGGGACTTTTTGACAGGATCTAAAAGAGAAGCCACATTGTCTCCCAGATTTTTAATTCTGAGAATTTAAAAGTATACTTTCCATTTATCAAGAAGGAAAGACCAGTGTGATAGACAATGTTTTGGACCCACTAAAAACATAAATTGTAAATAAGGATACACTTCACATGGATGAGCAAATACATGGATTGAAAATGGAAAGTGGAAGATACCATCTATGTATGGCTACATTCCTGGAAATCTTGGAGTTGAGTGAAGGATTTTATTTTGGAAGAGATTAGGAGTTATTCACATCAGCCTTCCTCCATCTCTATTTTCCTCCTTACCTTCCTTTCCCTGAATAGACGGTGATCTTTAATTTTTATCAGGAGTCTATATATGGGATTCTTTAAATTTATTACAAAGCAAGCATGACTTTCCATCTGAAGTAAAATTTGTCACTTGAACAAAGCAGAACTGTTATAAAAAGGATCGGATGTGTAAGAACCCACTTGGGTTTTCTTCTTTGTTCTCCTCTACCCAGAGTGCATGAAACACCATGAAGGGCCCCTCTCTGTGCCCACTTGTGTTTTTCCCCTCATCCAGCATCTGCTTCTTATGATCTTTTAGAGTGTCACAGAGAGCACCTTGAAATGTGTAAAGTATATCGATTGCAATTCCTCAAAAACAATGTGCTTAGAGCTAAGTTACTCTTGAGGTTCTGGGATTTTTATTTAATGTTTCACTAAAATAATTTCAAAATATTTCAGTATGATTTTTTTTCATGTTAATATATAAATTTAATATGCCTGTGATTTTCTCATTAGGAACGTCTCTAATAGCTAATGCTGAAATCACAGAACCATAATTTTAAAATGAAAAGTCATTCTTTGATAAGTCAAAAATAGTTTATCAACAAGATAGAAAAGAAATGACATAATTTGCTACAATAGTTTCAGAAAATGTGTATTTTTGCTGGTTATATCTTTTAGTGAAAAAAACCTTAGAAACAAAGGCAAAATATTTTTTAAAAAATAATATTACTTCAAAAGTAATATAAGAAGCTAATACTGCCACGAGACTGATAGCATCATTTTACAAGTTCATCAAAATGTGGAGTAAAAGGAAATGTTGAATCATAAGTCCATTATTTTTGTGGAAAAAATTTAGATTTCCTAATAGCTTTTAGAAATTTGAATTTACAATGATCACTTTGCTAAGTATTTTTATTTATATGCTATTTTTCCTCTATCATCCTCGCTTTATAACACATTTTCTTTCCTTGGATAGAACGCTTTAGTTTCAGTTTAAACACCTGGCATAAACAAGTGGATTAATTGTATGATAAATATATCTGAGTGTCAACATATCATTTTTGTAAAATTAAAGGTTAAATTGATTGGTAAAACACAGGACTAGTGTACATATAAGGGTCTTATACATCAAATATAATTGCTCCACATTTAGTTACAAAAAAAATGCTTTCTGTTGGAATACAGTGTCAATGTCAAATCAGGCAGATAGTTAACTAGATTCCAGTTCCTCTCCTACCACGATGCTAGGCTAGAGCACAAAGCTCTCCAATTAACAGGAATCAGAGCAGATGTTCAGCACTCTGCAATCTGCAAATGAAGCCATTCCTAAGATAATACAGAACTGCTTTTAGGATGTTATGAAGGAGGAACACAATTTAGAATAATCTTAAATACAATTGATAATGACTATCACAGATTCAGCCCTGGAGAAGGGTGTGGCAGCCCTGGAGAAGGGCGTGGCACCCCTGAGAAGGGCGTGGCAATCTGCTCCAGTATTCTTGCCTATAGAAACCCATGGACAGAGGAGCTTGGAAGACTACAGTCCTTGGGATCATAAAGAGTCAGACATGACTGAAGTGACTGAGCTCACATGCTCATCAAAGATTCACCTTCTTGTAAATAACCACAAGGGATTAGAACATACACAATTCTGATTTATGTGTTGTCGAGTGAACCACATTTAAATAACTAAAACTTCAATGAATAACTTTATGGAATAACATCAGTAAATAGATTGACAGTGATTCATGTAAACTAGAAATTGAAACCTTGAAAAAGGATAATACCAAGAGGTAACTACACTTATTTTGCCAAGATTAAAAGAAACAGATCTTACCAACCAGTATTCCTCTCCCTCTCCCTCTCTTTCATCCTAGCCCTAGGTGAAAGGATGAAAAATGGAAAATGAAATGATCAGTGAATTTCTCGTTTACCCTCTGCTTGTTATCTACTTGTGGTTTTCTAGGCAATAATGCATTGGCCAATACTTTGTATTTCCAGGCCAATACTTTTGTATTTGATGTGATGAGCTGGCTCATTGGAAAAGACCCAGATGCTGGGAAAGACTGAAGGCAAAAAGAAGAAGGCAGTGGCAGAGGATTAGATGAGTAGATAGAAACACTGACTCAACATGAATTTGAGCAAATTCTGGGAGATCCTAGAGAACAGAGGAGCCTGGTGTGCTACAACCCATGGGGTTTGTAAAGAGTCAGACACAACTTGGAGACTTAACAACAACAACAACAAGTATATCTCCTTGAAACTGATCTGGGCATAGAATGGAGCTTCTTCTTCCCCTTATTTCCTTACCAAAAAAAAAAAAAAAAAGCGAAGTCTATTAGAGAATCTCTTGGCACAATGAACTAGAGTGTTTGCAGTAAGTTTTAAATGAAAGATTATGGGATTGGGCCACTTTTGGCCCAGGAGGGAATCTCCTGTTTCCCTTTCAGTGGCCCTGTAAATACTGTAATAAATATAGAGATTTCCACCCATTTCTTGTAGGCAGAGGTGAAAAAGCTTAGAACTAAGGATCAGCCTGCCTTCCAGAGATGTACATGGATGAGAGGCAAGTAAAATGTAGCAGAAGCAGCAGTGTGGATGCTCCTAAGAGACAACTGATTTTCCAGGTGAGAGAATCTCAGTAAAGTTTCACTGGGGACCCTGGTCATCAGAGGATTGCTGAACTTCCCTGGGAATAATCAATGCACATTCTCTATGCTAAGAAGAACATTTGCCTCAATTCTGATTTATGTGTTGTCGAGTGAACCACATTTAAATAACTAAAACTTCAATGAATAACTTTATGGAATAACATCAGTAAATAGATTGACAGTGATTCATGTAAACTAGAAATTGAAACCTTGAAAAAGGATAATACCAAGAGGTAACTACACTTATTTTGCCAAGATTAAAAGAAACAGATCTTACCAACCAGTATTCCTCTCCCTCTCCCTCTCTTTCATCCTAGCCCTAGGTGAAAGGATGAAAAATGGAAAATGAAATGATCAGTGAATTTCTCGTTTACCCTCTGCTTGTTATCTACTTGTGGTTTTCTAGGCAATAATGCATTGGCCAATACTTTGTATTTCCAGGCCAATACTTTTGTATTTGATGTGATGAGCTGGCTCATTGGAAAAGACCCAGATGCTGGGAAAGACTGAAGGCAAAAAGAAGAAGGCAGTGGCAGAGGATTAGATGAGTAGATAGAAACACTGACTCAACATGAATTTGAGCAAATTCTGGGAGATCCTAGAGAACAGAGGAGCCTGGTGTGCTACAACCCATGGGGTTTGTAAAGAGTCAGACACAACTTGGAGACTTAACAACAACAACAACAAGTATATCTCCTTGAAACTGATCTGGGCATAGAATGGAGCTTCTTCTTCCCCTTATTTCCTTACCAAAAAAAAAAAAAAAAAGCGAAGTCTATTAGAGAATCTCTTGGCACAATGAACTAGAGTGTTTGCAGTAAGTTTTAAATGAAAGATTATGGGATTGGGCCACTGTGTGGCCCAGGAGGGAAACTCCTGTTTCCCTTTCAGTGGCCCTGTAAATACTGTAATAAATATAGAGATTTCCACCCATTTCTTGTAGGCAGAGGTGAAAAAGCTTAGAACTAAGGATCAGCCTGCCTTCCAGAGATGTACATGGATGAGAGGCAAGTAAAATGTAGCAGAAGCAGCAGTGTGGATGCTCCTAAGAGACAACTGATTTTCCAGGTGAGAGAATCTCAGTAAAGTTTCACTGGGGACCCTGGTCATCAGAGGATTGCTGAACTTCCCTGGGAATAATCAATGCACATTCTCTATGCTAAGAGAACAGTTTGTTCCTCAGGCAGAGGGAGGAACAAGGATAAGCATTTGCCATTGCAGAAGTGGTAGGGAGACACTGGCAGGAGTGAGCAAAGAGGGTATCAGCTAAGCACTGGAGAATGAAGAGCAGGTTTTAAGAAGAAATGTTGAAGGACAGAGCAGATAAAAACCAAAAGGTACAAAAATAAGACTAAATACATGGCGGCAGGGGGCAACCAGAGGTGGGGAGAGGGAGGGAGAGACTGTTACAACAGAAAGAGCTGCATGTCCTTGAAGAGATGGTATTTAAGTTTCTCTCCCATCTCCAACTCCATCAGCGAGAATGGAGCTCCAGGGCCAGGTGCTATCAATTTTAAAAGCAAAGAAAGTAGCTTTTCTGGTACATTTAAGTTGCAATGCATAGTAGGCTTTTGACAAACCCCTCCATGTAGCAAGCTCTCTTTTGGAAAATTGAAGTCAGTTGAAAATAAATTCTGACATAACCTCATCTTTCATAAGACTAACAGTTGCCAGTAGCTCTACTCACTTAGTTCAAGGATAGTTTAGTGTTTTATTCAGAAGAAGTTTCTTCAGTCTTTGCTCCTTAACTACATTCTGTATCAACAGCTGTCATTTCAGTTTTTGGCAGCCAAACTGTTACAGAAAATTGACCTTCAATGAGTCATATTACCTCATTCAGGTAGATTATGAGGCTTTAGACAAGTGAGGCTACTTCTCATAGTGAACACTTAGGTCTGAAAGAACATGCATTTTGTTCCATCACAGACAGAGCACTGGATTTTCCTATGAAGTTACTTCTCATACTGTTAGTTAAATCATTCTATTTTTTCTGCTAGCCACTGGGCTACTTATTTTATACTATATGTTAAATTTACTTTTAGACTCTTTACAATGGTCTGAAATTATTAAAGTTCTTATACTTAAATTTTTATTTACCATGTTTTTTCTTTGCTCAGAATTTATTGAAAATTTTGCAGGTTTTTTTTTTTTTTCTTTAAATTTGTCAGAGTGACCCAAAGAGGGTAATCATTTTCTGGGAGAGAGGATTGCTGAACTTCCCTGGGAATAATCAATGCACATTCTCTATGCTAAGAGAACAGTTTGTTCCTCAGGCAGAGGGAGGAACAAGGATAAGCATTTGCCATTGCAGAAGTGGTAGGGAGACACTGGCAGGAGTGAGCAAAGAGGGTATCAGCTAAGCACTGGAGAATGAAGAGCAGGTTTTAAGAAGAAATGTTGAAGGACAGAGCAGATAAAAACCAAAAGGTACAAAAATAAGACTAAATACATGGCGGCAGGGGGCAACCAGAGGTGGGGAGAGGGAGGGAGAGACTGTTACAACAGAAAGAGCTGCATGTCCTTGAAGAGATGGTATTTAAGTTTCTCTCCCATCTCCAACTCCATCAGCGAGAATGGAGCTCCAGGGCCAGGTGCTATCAATTTTAAAAGCAAAGAAAGTAGCTTTTCTGGTACATTTAAGTTGCAATGCATAGTAGGCTTTTGACAAACCCCTCCATGTAGCAAGCTCTCTTTTGGAAAATTGAAGTCAGTTGAAAAATAAATTCTGACATAACCTCATCTTTCATAAGACTAACAGTTGCCAGTAGCTCTACTCACTTAGTTCAAGGATAGTTTAGTGTTTTATTCAGAAGAAGTTTCTTCAGTCTTTGCTCCTTAACTACATTCTGTATCAACAGCTGTCATTTCAGTTTTTGGCAGCCAAACTGTTACAGAAAATTGACCTTCAATGAGTCATATTACCTCATTCAGGTAGATTATGAGGCTTTAGACAAGTGAGGCTACTTCTCATAGTGAACACTTAGGTCTGAAAGAACATGCATTTTGTTCCATCACAGACAGAGCACTGGATTTTCCTATGAAGTTACTTCTCATACTGTTAGTTAAATCATTCTATTTTTTCTGCTAGCCACTGGGCTACTTATTTTATACTATATGTTAAATTTACTTTTAGACTCTTTACAATGGTCTGAAATTATTAAAGTTCTTATACTTAAATTTTTATTTACCATGTTTTTTCTTTGCTCAGAATTTATTGAAAATTTTGCAGGTTTTTTTTTTTTTTCTTTAAATTTGTCAGAGTTAAAGGAAACATCAAAATTAGGGAGGGGAAGAATTTCTTAAATGAACTCAGATAGCGATAGAAAATAGTGATTTTTTTTCAGGATATGATTCATCTTCTGGGCAGAGAAAGTGGACATACGATCTTCAAGTTGCCTTAAATTGGATCCTAGAGACTTACTTCTACTCTTTGCATGGTAATCAAAAAAGACATTTATGAATTAAATTTATAGACTCTTCTAAATGTAAGGCATATGAGACAGATAAATTCTGCTTAATTCAATAAATTCACCGCGTTGCTAAAATGTTCTTTAATCATTATGCTAGACTCACCCATTATGTTAGTTGATCTCAAAACAACCAGGTGGAGGATTCACTGTTGTGTATCAGCAGAAGCACCAGAGAGGCCATGGAGTAAACCCAGCTCTTTGCATGTACGTGGAATGAAAATGAAAGAAGAGAACAATTGTTTGATCTCACAAAACCACTGATAAAATCTGAAAACAAGTTTATCCTCTACACTACTGGATAAACTCTGTGGAAAAAAAAAGGAAAAATACTTATCCAGTTAATTTTGTCAATACTAGCATGCTCTAATAAAATTAAATTACGGTATACTTGTGTTTGCATGGAAGAATTCTTTAAGGTTACTACCGTTAGGGTGTTGGATCCTGAGGCTTTTTTATATTTATATTTTTACAGAGATTTTCTTCCACCAGTTCCGTCATGCCAGGGACTCAGTTAGTGAAGCCAGTAGGCTTATTATTCAAAGAAAATAAACTATACATCGCTTGAATTTGGGGATTAACTCTATTTATATTTGGAGGGAAAATTTGTGAGCAGCCTTAAAGTATATGTTAGGTATCAATGGGTTGACTATTTTTGTATGGACACCCCAGCTTTCTTAAACATCCTAAAACTTCCAGTTAACCTAAGAGAAGATAGCGCCCCCTGGTGGCTCTTTCTAGGGGCGGCCTTCCCAAGCCATTCCTATTGCCTTCTCTATGCTGCCTACATGAACTACACCCAGACTGTCATAGACATATAGCCTGTAGAAGGGTTACATGCCTCTTACCCTTCGTCCAAGAGTGAACCATATTCTGACTAAGGTGCTGAAAAAACTTGATCATTTATCCCCTTCTTAAGCATAATTTTCCCTGCAGCCCTCTGCTCAAGCACTTTTCTTCACCTGTTGGTAGATGAGGATTTTGTTGTCCCTAAGTTGTGGCCGACTCATTTGTGATCCTCAGGACTGTATGTACCCTGCCAGGCTTATCTGTCGATGGGATTTCCCAGGCAAGAATGTTGGATTAGGTTGTCGTTTCCTTCTCCAGGGGATCTTCCTGGTCCAAGAACTGAAGTTGAATCTCCTGCACTGGCAGGCGGCTTCTTCACTACTGAACAACCAGAGAAACCCAGATAATGAAACACCACGTAAATTATGTTCTTTATGAAAAACTTGACCATTTAGAAAATAAATGAAAATGTGTTGGGTTCCATTTTTATAATTTAAAAATGAGGTCTTGGGCTTCCCCTGGTGGTCCAGTGGATAAGGACACCGCCTTGCAGTGCAAGGGGTGCCGGTTCGATCCCTGGCCTGGGAAGATCTCACGTGCCGTGGAGCAGCTGGACTGATGTGTCCAATCACCGAACTGGAGCTCTGGAGCGCATGCGCCCAGAGCTGGCGCTCTGCGACAACAGACGCCACCGGGATGGGAGGCCCGCAGGAGCCAAAGAACAAAGACGGATGAAATCAGAGAAATGAAAGACCAATAGAATTGGCCCGCCCGCTCCCCTCCCTCCCCAACCCGACCCCCGCCCAAAATAAATAAATAAATCTTAAAAAAAATAAAAATAAAAATAAAAATGAGGTCTTATTTAGACCAACCAAATGTGCATGTATACCCGTGTGTGTGTGTGTGTGTGTGTGTGTGTGTGTGTGTGTGTGTGTGTGGATATACAGCATACACATTTTAGAGGAAATGGATGTCAGAGATACTTATGTTCAAAGACAGCTTCCAGTTAACCTAAGAGAAGATAGCGCCCCTGGTGGCTCTTTCTAGGGCGGCCTTCCCAAGCCATTCCTATTGCCTTCTCTATGCTGCCTACATGAACTACACCCAGACTGTCATAGACATATAGCCTGTAGAAGGGTTACATGCCTCTTACCCTTCGTCCAAGAGTGAACCATATTCTGACTAAGGTGCTGAAAAAACTTGATCATTTATCCCCTTCTTAAGCATAATTTTCCCTGCAGCCCTCTGCTCAAGCACTTTTCTTCACCTGTTGGTAGATGAGGATTTTGTTGTCCCTAAGTTGTGGCCGACTCATTTGTGATCCTCAGGACTGTATGTACCCTGCCAGGCTTATCTGTCGATGGGATTTCCCAGGCAAGAATGTTGGATTAGGTTGTCGTTTCCTTCTCCAGGGGATCTTCCTGGTCCAAGAACTGAAGTTGAATCTCCTGCACTGGCAGGCGGCTTCTTCACTACTGAACAACCAGAGAAACCCAGATAATGAAACACCACGTAAATTATGTTCTTTATGAAAAACTTGACCATTTAGAAAATAAATGAAAATGTGTTGGGTTCCATTTTTATAATTTAAAAATGAGGTCTTGGGCTTCCCCTGGTGGTCCAGTGGATAAGGACACCGCCTTGCAGTGCAAGGGGTGCCGGTTCGATCCCTGGCCTGGGAAGATCTCACGTGCCGTGGAGCAGCTGGACTGATGTGTCCAATCACCGAACTGGAGCTCTGGAGCGCCTGCGCCCAGAGCCGGCGCTCGGCGACAACAGACGCCACCGGGATGGGAGGCCCGCAGGAGCCAAAGAACAAAGACGGATGAAATCAGAGAAATGAAAGACCAATAGAATTGGCCCGCCCGCTCCCCTCCCTCCCCAACCCGACCCCCGCCCAAAATAAATAAATAAATCTTAAAAAAAATAAAAATAAAAATAAAAATGAGGTCTTATTTAGACCAACCAAATGTGCATGTATACCCGTGTGTGTGTGTGTGTGTGTGTGTGTGTGTGTGTGTGTGTGTGTGTGGATATACAGCATACACATTTTAGAGGAAATGGATGTCAGAGATACTTATGTTCAAAGACAGCTTCAGTGGCTTACTAGATATTGAAGAGGAGCAATTTGGGGAGACTGCAGTTCTTTATTTAATAGCGTTTTTCCGTGTCATCATTTTGGAAAGTTGTGTTAAACAGTATAATAATGATAATTACTATGTACTGAGTATTAATATGTGCGAAGTATTGGGAAAGCTGAATTGAAGTATGTTTCATTTTACCTTGAAGCAAAATCTATACTTAATATGAAAATAGAGGATCTTTTAGGGACTTGAAAACTCAATCTTTGTACAAGTAAGAGCAAATTCTGATCTACTGAACACACAAAAGTAAATCAGTGGCCATAGAATATTTTAGACTTTTGCATAAGTGCCATTTGATATTACCTTGGACACGTCATTCAGTAACATATTTCAAGTCAAACAATATTTTTGACAGTTATTCGTCATGAAGTCTGTGACTATACAAACAAGATTTGCAAAAGCAGAGAGCATAGAAAATTGAAAAAAGAAATTCATTTTTATGGTTCAGATATATATTAAAACCTTGACCAAAAGGTCTCAAGAAAGTAAGGCAGGGTTTTCAATTTTAGAGTTTCTTATTCATATGCACAGTACTTGATTAAGGCGATAAGGTTAAGTCTGAGGCAGAGAGTCTAGTTAAATAAGTAGGTTCCCAGTGTCACTATATGCATTCTAAATAATAATTTTTTTCACAGGAGATTGTTCCTGGGTCATAGATTAAGCCTTTACTTTTCAAGATAACTACCCTATCTTCATCACATTTAACAACTACCTTAATCTGAATTTTTAACAACTAATCTCTTATGGGAAAATTAAAAACATATATTTGGCATGATGATATATTAAAGTGAGTTTTAGTACCTATAAAGTACATCAAATCTAAAGTATTTTCTCTAACAACCAATTCCAAAAATGGGAAAGTTGGTGTTTCAGTATAAACTTTGTATCTGATCAACTATCAGAATGCATTTATTAAGTGGATTAAAAGGAGAACTGGCAGGTGAAAGGAGTGATTCAAAAAAGCTTACAACTTTTCTTTAAAGAATGAATGTATTCATAGTCACTTGCACAGAACATTAAGTAGTAAGAATTCTAATGTCCTTATAATGAAATAGCAGCCTCATTTTGGAGGGCTGTTTTAAATGTCTGAATATCTACAATTCCTACCCTCCAAATCTAAAAAATGCTATTTTAAATTTGATCGTTTCTTTGAGAAGCAATTCAGATTTCAGCCCACTCTTTTTCTTGAGAGGCTTTACAATCTTCAGCCCTGAGCTTAAAACATCAAAACATCAAAACAGAATGGGTTCAATGTGCCTAACAAGGCAGGCCAGCATGATAGCAGTTCCTCATCCCATGAGAAATGGTGTGTTCAACCACCGTTTGTCTAATCAGTCTGCATTTTACATAAATCAATTATCTTCAGTTAAAGACTCTAGGTTTCCACTGGGAGCTCTCTGCATGCGGGATTCTACACTCCCATTATCTTGGAAGATGGTCTTACTGAAACACTTACTTCAGTTGATATTAACTTCAAATATAAGCAGCTTCCACAGACTAATAAGGAAACTTTAAACTCTATTTACTTTTTACTGCTGCCATGACATTAAAAAACACTTGCTGCTTGTGGAAAAAGCTATGACAAACGTAGACAGTGTATTAGAAAGCAGAAATATCACTTTGATGACAAAGGTTCACATAGACAAAGCTGTGTTTTTTTCTAGTAGTCATGTACAGATGTGAAAGTTGGACCATAAAGGAGGCTGAGCAGTGAAGAACTGATGCTTTTGAATTGTGGTGCTCGAGAAGACTCTTCAGAGTCTTTGGACTTCAAGAAGATCAAACCAGTCAATCCTAAAGGAAATCAATTCTGAATATCCATTGGAAGGACTGATTGTGAAGCTGATGCTCTAACACTTAGTCCATTTGATGCAATGAGCTGACTCATTGGAAAAGACCCTGATGCTGGGAAAGACTGAAAGCAGGAAGAGAAGGTAGCGACAAAGGATAAGATGGTTGGATGGTATCACTGACTCAATAGACATGAATTTGAGCAAGCTCTGGGAGATAGTGAGGACAGGGAAGGCTGGCATACTGCAGCCCATGAGGTCAAAAAGAGAAGGTAATCATGTCAATAGAAGCTTGGAAGGACATATATTCACATAAAGCAAAACAAAATTAATATCTTTCAGAGTTGTGATATATTTAAATCATCTATGTTCAGTAATCCTAACACTACATTTTAGAGAAATACAATCTTGGCGCAATTATTTTAAGTGAAAGCAAGACTATGCTTTTAAGCATATTTATATTTGTTTATTTTCTAATTTCTCATATCTTCTGATGCACTTTATTTCAAGCAGTGGAGAAAAGTAAACGATATTTATTAAAAGTTTCATTGAACAAATAGATGTTCCTAAAACTTTTGTTGAAATAAGTAATATTCATTTTAGTTACAATAGAGAATAGGAATATGTTTATAGCAACATATTGCATAAATGCACATGTATTTTCTTGCTTTGTCAGCTGAGAGGGCCTGGAAACCATGACATTCCAGTAATAATAAGCACCTAATGCCCAAATCTGAGGTTGTAATACCATTCTCCATGAAAAGGAACCAGGGATCCTCAGAGAAATGACTGATATTAGGGCTGGGGAATATACCAAATGAGTCTGGAACATCCTATAAGAAGTGCTAGAGAGTGAGGAAGTATTTTAAAACAGATAGAAACTTCAAAGATGGAGTGTGTGTCGTTGTGACACAGAAGCCAGTTGTTAAGCTACCATTATCCAAAGCTAGGGAAATTAGCAAAGGAATCTAAATTAAGGCATATCGGGATATAATCTAAAGCATAAAATAAAGAGCCATGGGTTCACATTGATATAACAAATGACTGAACAAATAAACAAGGAAATAAATATCTCATGTAGAAAAATCTCAAATAATATGCGTACATATTCCTTACTCTTTTGCTATGAACTCTGTATAGTGACTTCCTTCCAAAGGGTACAGATGAAAAGCAGTAAGTAGAGATAACTTTATCATGGAGAATTTACAGATGCTACTTGGCTAAGGTGATTCATGTCAACAGCAACAGTCCTCGTAAGTCACATTGATAGTGTGTGTGATAGGAATGGCACTTTACCTCTATGGTCTTCTTCCCCAGTCTCATCATGAGAAAAACCATGGACAAATTTCCACTGAGGAATATTCTACAAATTACTTGACCACTGCTTCTAGATGTCACAGTTGTCAAAAACAAGAAAACCCTGACAAACTGCCACAAGAGGAAACTAAGAGATGGGATAACTAAATGTCATGTGGTATCCTGGATGGGAACAGAGAAAGTTCATTAGATATAAATAAGAAAATCTGGATAGACCTTAATTGATAAAAACATACCAATATTGGTTCCTTAATTGTAATAACTATATCATCTTAATGTAAATGTCAGTAATGGCGGTAATTGGGTGCCGAGTAAATCGGAACTCTTAGCATCACCTTTACAGTTTTTCGGCAAATTCTGTTATATTAAAGCAAACAAATTAAAGCAGAGAGCATAGTACATATCTTTTGTAAACAATACAGAGTTTAGATCAAGCAAAATGCTCTGCCCTTTTCTGTAGGAATATTTTTAAGTACTCATCCAACCAGGGTCCTGGCTTAACTGTAGATTCATCTCTTTGCTTTTCAGACATGCTTAAATCCATAATTATTTGCTTATACGCCCTGTTAAATCCATAATTATTTGCATATATGTCTACTAAAAACCCATAACATCACTAATGATATGTGGTTAGTTTCTCTACCTTCTCTTGTCTACTTCTAGGGAGTTAATGATATCAATCCATTTTATTTCTGAAAGCTTTAGCATACTGCTTAAAATGTGAGAAAACTGAAACATGTTGAATACCTATAAACATATATAAAAATGAATAAATATATATACAATGTATTAAATTCAAATATACTTATGGAAATCAAAGACTTTTTGTCATTCAGATACACGTATTAAATTACCATAGTGAGGTAGATTACATGGCTTCAAACTGCTAATAATCTTTTACAGCAGAAGTATCACTGTGATCTCTAATTTATGAACGGTTTTTCATCGTTCACAGGTCAGATTCAATGCTAGCCTCAGTTATTATGTACAATTATAAAATTACTAAGAATGACATTGATGTATGTAAGATAGTTCATTTACAGTGTCCTTTTATAATATGCCCAACCCGTGAACAAGAATCCTTTTTTCTTTACCTCTATGGTCTTCTTCCCCAGTCTCATCATGAGAAAACCATGGACAAATTTCCACTGAGGAATATTCTACAAATTACTTGACCACTGCTTCTAGATGTCACAGTTGTCAAAAACAAGAAAACCCTGACAAACTGCCACAAGAGGAAACTAAGAGATGGGATAACTAAATGTCATGTGGTATCCTGGATGGGAACAGAGAAAGTTCATTAGATATAAATAAGAAAATCTGGATAGACCTTAATTGATAAAAACATACCAATATTGGTTCCTTAATTGTAATAACTATATCATCTTAATGTAAATGTCAGTAATGGCGGTAATTGGGTGCCGAGTAAATCGGAACTCTTAGCATCACCTTTACAGTTTTTCGGCAAATTCTGTTATATTAAAGCAAACAAATTAAAGCAGAGAGCATAGTACATATCTTTTGTAAACAATACAGAGTTTAGATCAAGCAAAATGCTCTGCCCTTTTCTGTAGGAATATTTTTAAGTACTCATCCAACCAGGGTCCTGGCTTAACTGTAGATTCATCTCTTTGCTTTTCAGACATGCTTAAATCCATAATTATTTGCTTATACGCCCTGTTAAATCCATAATTATTTGCATATATGTCTACTAAAAACCCATAACATCACTAATGATATGTGGTTAGTTTCTCTACCTTCTCTTGTCTACTTCTAGGGAGTTAATGATATCAATCCATTTTATTTCTGAAAGCTTTAGCATACTGCTTAAAATGTGAGAAAACTGAAACATGTTGAATACCTATAAACATATATAAAAATGAATAAATATATATACAATGTATTAAATTCAAATATACTTATGGAAATCAAAGACTTTTTGTCATTCAGATACACGTATTAAATTACCATAGTGAGGTAGATTACATGGCTTCAAACTGCTAATAATCTTTTACAGCAGAAGTATCACTGTGATCTCTAATTTATGAACGGTTTTTCATCGTTCACAGGTCAGATTCAATGCTAGCCTCAGTTATTATGTACAATTATAAAATTACTAAGAATGACATTGATGTATGTAAGATAGTTCATTTCACAGTGTCCTTTTATAATATGCCCACAAATGTCCTTGCAGCTTCACCTGCAATTATTCCAACAAGCCACATAAAGCTAATTTTTCCTGCAGTTGCATTCTACCTTATAGAATACACATATGCTATTGCCTGCTAGTGCCAGGAATATTCTTTCCATCTTCCTAGTCTGGCCACTTCCTATTCACATTACAAAACCAATATTGAATCGGTGAATCTGAAAAAAAATATGACAAACATATAGTAATTCTCAAACATTTACAAATTTGCTTCTAAGTGTAACTATGCAAGTCTAGCTCTTTTTTTCCCAACTGTAAAAATTCAGGTTTATTATTACTTGTTTCATAGAGGTAATAAAGAAAAATTACTCATACTGTAGCTCTATCTTTTATGATTCCAGACTTTGAGACAAAAGGGTTCAGAATGCTCTAAGGTCTCTAAAAAGTAGAGTGGAAAATAGTCACTATGACCAAGTCACTATGACCTTGGAACCAAATTGAAAATTTCTTTCCTATTTACAGAAGAAATTCTTATCTGCAATTTTTAGATTATAAATGGGCTATGAAAAATATGATGAATATAAATTTAAAATGTTAACTTTCTTATATTGATTAAAGAAAAATTCTTATTGAAAAGCAATTTCCAAATGCTCCAGATTAAATGCTACCTTTTTTTTCATGCAGTCTATTGACAATTTGTGTGTGTGTGTGCAGACACTGAATTTGCATTGAGCTTGTGTCTGCTCTAGTCCATATGGAAACCTTTTTCTTTCTAATCAGAATCCAGTCTTTGCTTATATCTAGAAGTGCATTTAAATAACATTTTTGCTTGAACTGAAGGTTACCTTCAATATTTTTAATCCTCATGTTATCTACATATCAAATTTGATGAGTGAGAGTGAGATTTAGGAGGAATCAAAAGTGAATATAAAATCCCCCCAGTACATTGATACTTTCGGAAAGGCCTTTTTTTTTTTTTTCTTTTTTTAAGTTTTTAATTCTTTATTTTAAAGGTTTTACAGAGTTTTCTTGTCACCGACATGTATGTTCCCAGATCAGTCATATGCATATCCCTGGCAGCCTCCCCCAGCCCAGTTCCCCCCATCCCACCCTTCCTGAACATCGTCCCATGCCATTGTAAGCACTCCTATTCCCTTAGCACAATGACAGTAACACATAACAGTATAGGTTTCCATGTTACTCCATGTTACTCCCTCCATGTTACTCCCTCCATGCCTCCCCCTCACTGTTTGTTCCCCACAATGTCCATATGTCAATTCTATGTCTGTTTTTCCATAAATTCACTGAGTGTGTTATCATGACCATCCTACTAGATTCCATATATGTGTGTTAGTATACTGTATTTGTCTTTCTCTTTTTGATTTACTTCACTTTTTATGATAGGTTCTAGAGCCGGCCACTTCATTAGGACTGAGTCTTCTGCATTTCTTTTAACAGCTGAGTAGTATTCCATTGTAGGTATGTACCAGAGCTTCTCTATCCATTCATTCATCGATGGACATCTAGGTTGCTTCCATGTTCTGGCTATTGTATAGAGAGCTGCAATGAACATTGGGGTACAGGTGCTTCTTTCAGTTTTGATTTCATCAGGATATAAGCCTACTAGTGAGATTGCTGGGTCATAGGGTGCTTCTATTTTTAGTTTTTGAAGGAATCTCCATACTGTCTTCCATAGAGGCTGTCTCAATTTACATTCCCACCAGCAAAGCAAGAGGGTTCTCTTTTCGTCGTACCCTCTCCAGCATTTATTGTCTGCAGATTTTTTGACGATGGCCATTCTGACGGGTGTGAGGTGATACCTCATTGTAGTTTTAATTTGCATTTCTCTAATGATAAGCGAGGTTGAGCATCGTTTCATGCGCTTTGGGGCCATCTGTATGTCCTCTATGGAGAGGCGTCTCTTTAGATCTTTTCCTCATTTTTTGATTGGGTTGTTCGTTTTTCCTGTGCTGAGTTGTCTGAGTTGCTTGTAGATTTTGGAGATTAATTCTTTGTCTGTTGTTTCATTTGCTATGATTTTCTCCACTCTGTGGGTGTCTGTTCAGCTTTTTTGTATTTTCTTTTGCTGTACGAAACCTTTTTTTTTTTTTAAAGATTTATTTATTTATTTATTTTGGGCGGGGGTCGGGTTGGGGAGGGAGGGGAGCAGGCGGGCCACTTCTATTGGTCTTTCATTTCTCTGATTCATCCGTCTTTGTTCTTTGGCTCCTGCGGGCCTCCCATCCCGGTGGCGTCTGTTGTCGCAGAGCGCCAGCTCTGGGCGCATGCGCTCCAGAGCTCCAGTTCGGTGATTGGACACATCAGTCCAGCCACTCTGTGGCACGTGGGATCTTCCCAGGCCAGGGATCGAACCGGCGCCCCTTGCACTGCAAGGCAGTGTCCTTATCCACTGGACCACCAGGGGAAGCCCCACGAAAGCTTTTAAGTTTCATGAGGTCCCACATGTTCATTTTTCTTTTCAGTTCTGCTATTCTAGTAGGTGGGTCAGAGAAGATCTTGCTTTGATTGATGCCCTTGAGGGTTTTGCCTATATTCTCCTCTAAGAGTTTGATGGTTTCTGGTCTTACATTTAGGACTTTAATCCATTTTGAGTTGATCTTAGTGTATGGTGTCAGGGAATGTTCCAACTTCATTTTTTTGCATGTAGCTGTCCAATGTTCCCAGCACCATTTGTTGAAGAGGCTGTCTTTGTCCCATTTTATAGTTTTGCCTCCTTCGTCAAAAATAAGGTACCCATAGGTGCGTGGGTTGATCTCTGGGTTCTCTATCTTGTTCCATTGGTCTATAGTTCTGTTTTTGTGCCAGTACCATACTGTCTTGAGGACTGTTGCTTTGTAGTAGAGTCTGAAGTTAGGGAGGCTGATTCCTCCAGCTCCGTTTTTCTTTCTCAGGACTGCTTCTGCTAGTCGAGGTCTTTTGTGTTTCCATATGAACTGTGTTATTATTTAGTCTAGTTCTGTGAAAAATGTCAATGGTAGTTGGATAGGTATTGCATTGAATCTGCAGATGATATTTGGTAGTATGGTCATTTTCACAATACTGATTCTTCCGACCCAGGAACATGGAATATCTCTCCATCTGTTTAAGTCTTCTTTAATTTCTCTCATGAGTGTCTTGTAATTTTCTGTGTACAATTCTTTTGTTTCTTTGGGTAGGTTTATTCCTAGATATTTGATTCTTTTGGTTGCAATGGTGAAGGGGACTGCCTCTTAGATTTCGTTTTCTGATTTTTCATTGTTTGTGCATAGGAATGCCAGTGATTTCTGTGTGTTGACTTTGTATCCTGCGACTTTGCTGAATTCGTTAATTAGCTCTAGTAGCTTTGTAACCGTGTCTTTGGGGTTTTCTATGTATAATATCATGTCATCTGCAAAAAGAGAGAGCTTGACTTCTTCCTTTCCATTCTGGATTCCTTGTCTTTCTTTCTCTTCTCTTATTGCTGATGCTAGAACTTCCAGGACTATGCTGAACAGTAGTGGTGAAAGTGGGCACCCCTGTCTTGCTCCTGATCTTAGAGGGAATGCTTTCAGTTTTTCACCGTTGAGAATAATGTTCGCTGTGGGCTTCTCATATATGGCTTTCACTATGTTGAGATAGGCTCCTTCTATGCCCATTTTCTGAAGAGTTTTTATCATAAATGGATGTACTTTGTCGAAGGCTTTTTCTGCATCTATTGAGATGATCATGTTGTTTTTGTCTCTCAATTTTTTGATATGGTGTAACACATTGATTGATTTGTGGATATTCAAGAATCCTTGCATGCCTGGGATGTACCCGACTTGATCATGATGTATGAGTTTTTTGATGTGTCGTTGAATTCTGTTTGCTAGTATTTTGTTGAGGATCTTGGCGTCTAAGTTCATCAGAGAAATTGGTCTGAAATTTTCCTTTTTTATGTTGTCTTTGCCTGGTTTTGGTGTCAAGGGGATGGTGGCCTCGTAGAATGTGTTTGGAAGTGTTCCTTCCTGTGCAATTTTTTGGAAGAGTTTTAGAAGGACAGGCATTAGCTCTTCTTTAAATGTTTGGTAGAATTCGCCTGTGAAGCCATCTGGCCCTGGGCTTTTATTTTTGGGTAGATTTTTAATCACAGATTCGATTTCTGAGCTTGTGATTGGGTTGTTCAAAGTTTCTGTTTCTTCCAGGCTCAGTCTTGGGAGATTAATCTTCCCCAAGAAACTGTCCATTTCTTACAGGTTGTCCAGTTTGTTGCCACAGAGTTCTTCATAATAGTCTTTTAGAATTCTTTGGATTTCTGCATTCTCTGTTGTAATCTCTCCTTTTTTGTTTTTAATTTTGTTGATCTGGTTTTCTTCTCTCTTTCTCTTGATGAGTCTAGCCAGTGGCTTGTCAATTTTGTTTACCTTTTCAAAGAACCAGCTTTTTGTTTTATTTATCTATACTATAGTTTCTTTCATTTCTTTCTCATTTATTTTTGCTCTGATCCTGATGATTTCTCTTCTTCTTCTGGCTTTGGGGTGTTTTTGTTCTTCTTTCTCCAATTGACTGAGGTTTGATTTGTAGCCCAAGATGTGTTCTATCCTGGAGTACGTTCCATGAGCACTTGAGGAGAAAGTATATTCTTCTGCTTTTGGATGGAATGTCCTAAAGATATCGATGAGGCCCCCCTTTTCCAGTGTGGCATTTAAGGCTTGTGTTTCTTTATTAATTTTCTGTTTGGATGATCTGTCCATTGGTATGAGAGGAGTATTAACGTCTTCTACTGTTACTGTGTTATTGTTGATTTCTTCTTTTAAGTCTGAAAGTATCTGTCTTATGTACTGAGGTGCCCCTGTGTTGGGTGCATAGATATTCATGATTGTTATGTCTTCCTCTCGGATAGATCCCTTAATCATGATGTAGTGACCTGCCTTGTCTCTTAGAATCTTCTTTACTTTAAAGTCTATTTTGTCTGATATAAAGATGGCTACTCCAGCTTTCTTTTGATTTCCATTTGCATGGAATATCTTTTTCCAGCCTTTCACTTTCAGTCTATGAGTGTCTCTAGGTCTGAAGTGGGTCTCTTGTAAACAGCATATATATGGGTCTTGCTTCTGGATCCATTCAGCCAGTCTGTGTCGTTTGGTTGGAGCATTTAGTCCATTTACATTCAAAGTAATTATTGATACGAATGTTCCTATTGTCATCTTCTTAGATTTTTGGGGTTTGATTTGTAGGACTTCTCCTACTCGTATTTCTTGCTATATCCAGCCGTTTAACACTTGTTGTAGGGCTGGTTTTGTGGTACAGAATTCTTTTAGTTTTTGCTTGTCTGTGAAGCTTTTGACTTCACCATCAATTCTGAATGAGATTCTTGCTGGGTAGAGAATTCTTGGAGGTTATTCTCTTTTAGCCGTTTAAATGTGTCTTGCCATTCTCTTCTGGCCTGCAGGGTTTCCATTAAGAGATCCGCAGTTAAACGTATGGGGTTTCCTTTATATGTTATTTGTTGTTTCCTCCTAGCTGCTTTTGGTAATCTGTCTTTATATTTAGTCTGCGTTAGTTTGACTAGAATGTGCCTTGGTGTATTTCTTCTGGGGTTTATCCTTTATGGAACTCTTTGTGCTTCTTGGACTTGGTTGACTCTTTCCTTTCCCATGCTGGGGAAGTTTTCAACTATAACCTCTTCAAGAATTTTTTCATAGTCTTTCTTGCCCTCTTCTTCCTCTGGAACTCCTATAATTCTAATGTTGGTGCGTCTGATATTGTCCCATAGGTCTTTGATGCTATCCTCAGTTCTTTTAATTCTTTGGGCTTTGTTCTGTTCTTCAGCACTTATTTTCACCATTCTATCTTCCAGCTCACGTATCCGTTCTTCAGCCTCTGATACTCTGCTGTTGAGACCTTCTATAGTATTTTTGAGTTCCGCAATTGAGTTGGTGGTCTCTATTTGCTTATTTTTCATTTCCTGCATGTCTTTTCACAAAGCACTAATTTCCTCAATATTCTGTTTTCAGTGTTTTGAATCCTCATTGGTATAGTTTTCCTGAATTCTCTTTCAGATAATTTGTCCATTTCCTCCTGTGTCATTTGAAGCTGTGTTTCTCTAGCTTGGTCCTTCATTTGTGTAGTGTTTCTCTGTTGTTTCATTATTAGGTTAATTTTTGTTTCTTTGTGTGTGTCTGTGTGTGTGGAGTTCTATTCCCCACCAGCCTTCTTGGTTGAATTCTCCCTTCCTTTGGGATTCTGTCCTTGTAGAAGGGTTCAGTGGTTTGTGTCTAGGGTGGTGTTAGGTATTGTTTACAGGTGAATAATCTCTAGTGTTGTATGTTCTTTGATAATGTGGGGTCTTGAAATCAGGGCTTCCACTCCAAGGACCCTTGGTTTGATGATTGGTCAGGTGGTGTAGGTTCTATGTCTGGTTTGCTATGGTGTTCAGTGATATTAGTTCAGATACTAGAATCTGAGGAACAAGAGATGGGTGACAGTCATAAAAGTATGCAAATGTTTTCTAACATAATCGTAAGATATACATACATACACAGCAATCCCCGCGACTGAGCAGTTTTACAGAGATAAGGCACAGGAAATCTTTCTGGAAAACCACTCAATCAAAGATGATACTTACCCGTTTGGTTATGAATTAATTAAAATACTACCTGGAAAAATACATCCAGAACAAGGTTCTGGCTTGGATAATTACAATGAGAGCAATTTTTAACTAGGACATGTGTTGTGGGTGAGGAGGAGGAGAGTGTATGGGTAATGAGAAGGAATAGATTCATCTTGGAAGCATTTTATAGGTTTTGGTAGCAAAGATTAATGTGTTGTATTGTTTAGTGCAGCTGGAAGAGAATTGTGGAGACAGGAAGATAGGAAATATTTATCTAGAGGATATTGGTAGATAGGAAAAGGTTTTACATTTAGAACACAGAGGGAGAAAGCAATGCAAAGAGGAAAGAGAATTACAAGTTTCCAAGAATTAAAATTTAAAAAAATAAAATAAGAGTCAAAAAAAAAGAAATTAAAAATTAAAAAGGGAAGAAAAAATTAATGAGACCAAAAAAAATAAAAATAAAAATAAAAAACAAACAGAACAAACAAACAGAAAAAAACCCAAACCAGACCAATCAGTTGAAGAAACAAAATAGTCCACAACAAATAAACAAGCAATAAAAGCTAAATACTGTCCCTGGTTTTTATCTTTTCATCTGCCTGTTGGAAACCAATCTGCTCTTGATGGTGGTGTCTTGATAGCATACTCTTTCCCTTATAGCGCGGGTTGCTATGGTTTCTGTTTTCAGCAAAGCGAAGGTTTTGCTGCAAGCTCGGTTGCTGGCCAGAGCAGCGGGCTGATCCCAATCCGTCACGCGGCGGGGGGCCGCTGCGCAAGCAGTCCCGTGTTGGAGAGGGGCGCCCCGGCTCTGCCGCCCACCCGCCGGTAGCCTCCAATACCAGCTCTTCTCCTGGTTTCCTCCGTTGCCGCTGCAACTCTAGGGGTGCGCGGGCTCCTCCACCGCTGGCACTGCCGGTTACACGTCCAGGTCCCAAAGGTGGGTGCGAGCTTTCTCGTCTGGCTCGGACCCTGTCCCTGGTCAGAAACCCATGGGCGACTTCCCCTCTCCGTTAAGCAAACCCTCCACTAGGAGTGCTTGAACTTACCCAGCGCCAGGCGGGGCAGTGCAGCTTTCACCAGGCGGCATGGTTTTTGTCCAGTGGAATGTCGCGATTTTCATTTCTGCTGGTGATCCGTTCCGAATTTTTGCGCTGAGTGCGGCCTTCTCTCCCCTCCCCACCCACAATGCTCTTCTCAGGCTCTCTCCTACTAGAGCACTTCCTAGTGCATTTTCCGCCAGTCCAGCGTGGGGTTTGGGATAGAGGGTGCTCAGAACAGGAGCTCCGGGAAAGTTCTGGCTGTTCCTCTTCAAACGTCGCAGACCTAAGGAGTTCTTCTGTCGTTTAGCGGCTGGTTTGTTGGTTGTGTTTCATTTCTTGATTAGTTCTGGTGATTCTGTTGGGAAGCTGTTGAAATCTTCCCCTCATTCCTCCGCCATCTTGGCCGCCTCCTCTCGGAAAGGCTTTTTGTCTGACAGTGGTTTCCATGTTCTTTCTTGGGCAAAGGAGCTGTTATTAACTTATTTCGATATTACCTATGACAGAAATGTTAAAATTGATTTTGAGTTAACAATACCTTTAAAAATTCAGATAATAACTGTCTGTCTCATGTTAAAAAGCATGATGAAGGCATAATATTTTAAAGGTTCTTAGCATTCTAAGTGGTAAAAATGATAAAAAGCATTCCCAAATATTACATATTATAATAATTAACAAGTGCATAGATTATACCTTTATAATTTACAGCATTTATCATTCTGCATTTAATTAGATGCTCTACCTCACTTAGGAGATTGCCAGTGTTTTACACTGAGATTCATACCTTATTCATCATTACATATTTAACAATTAAGTACTGTTAAGATAATAGTAATAATAACTGAGGTTAGGTTTTAACTTTATTAAGCAGCTACTATGCTTAGTAATCCTTTAAAATCCTATAAAGAAGAAATGCAGAAAGATCAGCCCTAATGAGGTGGATGCATCTAGAACCTATCATAAAAAGTGAAGCAAGTCAAAAAGAGGAAGTACTGTATACTAACACATATGTATGGAATATAGTAAGATGGTAATGATAACACACACAGTGAAACGATGGAAAAACAGACATAGAGAACAGACATATGGACATTGTGGGGCATGAACAGTGGATGGGAGGCATAGAGGGAGTAACATGGAAACCTATACTATCCTATGTGGAAAAAGATAGCTATTGTCATTGCCCTGCAGGAATAGGAGATGCTGCAGGGGCGTGATGCAATGGCCTGGAGGGGTGAGATGCAGGGGACTAGAAGAGGGGAGGGTGCCAGGGATATGCATATGAGTGATCTGGGAACATACATGTCCGTGAACAACAAAACTCTGTAAAAATTTTTAAAAGATGAAATTAAATAATAATAATAATAAAGCCTATAAAGTAATTGTGTTTAATCCTCTTTAATGGATGCATACTTGTGGTTTTAAAGAGATCAAGCAATTTACCCAACATCAGACCACCAGGAAATGGAGAATCTCTTTTAAACTCAGAACTTTTTGTTGTAGAGCCCATACTCTTAAACTGCGGGGGCCTTCTGCAGAAAGGAAGGCAGTGGGATTGCCCCCAGCTGAACCGGGAGATCTCGGAGAGGTGGGTCTTCTGCCTGCCACCCAGCCCTCTGGCAGGCGGAGACAATCAGACGCGACAGAGATAATAACTGTCTGTCTCATGTTAAAAAGCATGATGAAGGCATAATATTTTAAAGGTTCTTAGCATTCTAAGTGGTAAAAATGATAAAAAGCATTCCCAAATATTACATATTATAATAATTAACAAGTGCATAGATTATACCTTTATAATTTACAGCATTTATCATTCTGCATTTAATTAGATGCTCTACCTCACTTAGGAGATTGCCAGTGTTTTACACTGAGATTCATACCTTATTCATCATTACATATTTAACAATTAAGTACTGTTAAGATAATAGTAATAATAACTGAGGTTAGGTTTTAACTTTATTAAGCAGCTACTATGCTTAGTAATCCTTTAAAATCCTATAAAGAAGAAATGCAGAAAGATCAGCCCTAATGAGGTGGATGCATCTAGAACCTATCATAAAAAGTGAAGCAAGTCAAAAAGAGGAAGTACTGTATACTAACACATATGTATGGAATATAGTAAGATGGTAATGATAACACACACAGTGAAACGATGGAAAAACAGACATAGAGAACAGACATATGGACATTGTGGGGCATGAACAGTGGATGGGAGGCATAGAGGGAGTAACATGGAAACCTATACTATCCTATGTGGAAAAAGATAGCTATTGTCATTGCCCTGCAGGAATAGGAGATGCTGCAGGGGCGTGATGCAATGGCCTGGAGGGGTGAGATGCAGGGGACTAGAAGAGGGGAGGGTGCCAGGGATATGCATATGAGTGATCTGGGAACATACATGTCCGTGAACAACAAAACTCTGTAAAAATTTTTAAAAGATGAAATTAAATAATAATAATAATAAAGCCTATAAAGTAATTGTGTTTAATCCTCTTTAATGGATGCATACTTGTGGTTTTAAAGAGATCAAGCAATTTACCCAACATCAGACCACCAGGAAATGGAGAATCTCTTTTAAACTCAGAACTTTTTGTTGTAGAGCCCATACTCTTAAACTGCGGGGGCCTTCTGCAGAAAGGAAGGCAGTGGGATTGCCCCCAGCTGAACCGGGAGATCTCGGAGAGAGGTGGGTCTTCTGCCTGCCACCCAGCCCTCTGGCAGGCGGAGACAATCAGACGCGACAGAGGTTCCGTCAAAGCAGTTCCGTTTTATTAATGTAGACTTACAGCTTTTATAGGCAAGTGAAGGGGGTTTTGCACGGGACTTTCTATAGATTACACCAATCAAGCTAAAGGTCAAGCAATCATCCACGAGCGTGGAAACCAGGGGAACCAATCAGAAATTTTGACCATCACTTAACAATTTAGATCATGCCCTCGTCTCTTCCTGTAGGCGCCATCTTAGCTCCAAATTGCAAACATGTGCTTAAGCTTCTTTAAACAATGTGCTTAAGCTTCCTTTCACTCCCACGTCCCTTCCAATCGGTGCCATCTTAGCTCCAAACTGAAACAATGTGCTTAAGCTTGCTTTCACTCCCCCGTCCCTTCCTGTAGGCGCCATCTTAGCTCCAAACTGAAACAATGTGCTTAAGCTTCTTTATGCTTGCAACGGTCCTCTTTCAGTTCAGAGCCCCACATTAAACTTTACACTATGAGACAATTTCTTCTTTCTTCCAACTTCGAGGAAATTTTACTATATCCATCAGATATTATGATACTGGGATACACCAAAGAATAAGACAAAACTTATACTATCACAAATCTTAGATTACAGGAAATAGAAGGAAATAATTCAAACAATAAAAAACTATATAAAAATATACACAATATCATAATAGCATGAAAAGTTCATGACAGTATCTTAAAATATAGACGGGACAACATAATAACCAAAAAAAAATGAAAACTTAAAAGGCTGAAAACATTTAAGATGAATTTAAACTTTAAAATATATCTACAAAAAATGCACCAGGACAGTCTTATGTTGATATAGGCTTTTACCAAGTTTTAAATTTTTTTGGGTACTGTATAGTTTTACCATCTTTAAAGGAACTAATATTCTCTATATTGTGAAAGCAGTTTTTTTGGAGATTAGAAAAGGAGGAAACGCTGCCTGAATATTTTACAGAGCGACGAAAATATTCATTAATAAGCCCCCAAATTGTGAAATCAAAATGATCAATCTCAGTTATGAAAAAGATGCCATGATTCTGAAGAAAATATAATTAATGAAGACAGGGAAATACACACACACCCTATGTGATGTATATACACACTGCATGATCAAAATAAAATATATATATTTGGGGAACACATTATGGCTAAGGAAACATTTGCTTTATGTCACTGTATTAGCAGATTAAAGAAAAAGACAAATGTGGTAACTTCAACTATGGAATAAAACCATTAAAATGTAAGAGACATATTTCTTTTAAAGATGCAAGGGGATGAAAATTCATCTTAGAAAATTAGGAGAAATCTTCCCTACAGTAACAAAAATATTAAAATACATAGATTCATGATTTTCCTAAGAAGCTGCGTCAACAAAGTAGAATATAAGTGAAAAAAATAAAAGTACAATGAATGGATATAGGAAGAAATAAACCTGTATACATTTTAGAGGACATGACTATCTACAGAGAAAGTAAAAGAAAATCCCCCCAACTATTGTAATTTGAAATTAAAAGTATTCTCATCTACCACCAAGAGGCATAAAATTCAATTTTATTTATTTATTTATTTTTGGTGGGGGTGGGGTGGGGAGGGAGGAGAGCAGGTGGGCCACTTCTGTTGGTCTTTCATTTGTCCATTTTCATCCATCTTTGTTCTTTGGCTCTTGTGGGCCTCCCATCGTGGTGGCCTCTGTTGTCACAGAGCGGTAATTGGACACATCAGTCCAGCCGCTCTGCGGCACGTGGGATCTTCCCAGGCCAGGGATCGAACCGGCGTCCTTTGCACTGCAAGGCAGTGTCCTTACCCACTGGACCACCAGGGAAGCCCCTAAAATTCAATTTTAAACAATAGCATTTATAAAGTCAAAGGCAAACATTGTATGATATCACTTAATATGTAGAATCAAAAAAATGCAATAAACAATTGAATATAACATAAAAAACAGAACTCAAAAATACAGTTAAACCATATAAACTGCTGATTACAGGAGGAGAAAGGCTACAAGGGCTCAGGGTATAGGAGGTACAAATTATTGAATGTAAGATAGTCTAAAAGATGTACTGTATGACACGGGTAATAAAGTCAGTATTTTCTAACAACTGTAAATAGAAAGTAACCCTTAAAACTGTATGAAAATAAAACAAAAAGCCCACACCATTTATATATAGCTCCTTATCCTTTCAACATATGTTAAACAAAATGACTTCCTTCCAAAGAGGATATAACAGAGTTAAAAAAAAAAAAAAAAGCGGGGGTGGGCTAGAATAGCTTTGCAGTTGGGAAACTGGACAACGCTACCTCAAGCCAAAGGAGCAAGGTTAACAGCAATGAAGATGGTCATGTTGATAGAACGTCCTTTTGACATGATAGATGAACATGGCATTCTGCTTTCTGTCTCCTTCCCAGATATCCTCAGATCTAATTTAATTTCAAGAAAAACCTCAGACAAATTGCAATAGAGAGACATCTAAAGATATCTAACCAGTACTCTTCAAAACTTTTGAGCTGATTAATACAAGGAAATTCTGGGAAACTAATCAGAGAAGGACAGGCAGTCTTAAGGAGTATATGTAATGTGGTATTCTGTATGACCCTGGGGCTGAAAAGGACTTTAGTGATAACAAACAAAATTACAAAAAACTTTGCAGCTATATGTGTACTATATATATGTGTATTATATATGACAATATATACAGTATTGGTTAGTTAATTATGATAAATATACCATAGTGCTGAAAGATGCAAGTAAGAGGTGAAACCAAATGGGATAAATGGAAAAATAAAAGCAAGAATAGAGGTTGACCAAGCAAACAGAATAAACTGCTTCCAACATTCCTACAGCTGTTTGGGTTTTGATATCAACAATACATCAGAGTAGCATTACAAAGTAGGGTGGAAAATGCCTGTTATTCAGTATGTTGCTGAAAATAATTACTCATCTACACTGGAGGGTGTGGGAGATGGTACATAATACATCACATCAAATTGAAATTAAATTTCAGGTAAATTAATACTAAAATGTAGCACTGTGAATATCAAAATTGTAAAATAATTTTAAAGAAAAAAAGAGTTGCTTTGATTACACCAGATTAATTCCAGCACATAGAGCAAGAAAAGACTTTCACCTGTCGTGAAAAGAAACACTGCATTGAAAAATAAAACTATCCACTTCACTAGAATTTCCCAGATGTGCTGTCACACTGAGTTAGAATATAGCATCCTTTCATAGAAATGACTTAGTGATAGATGATGCTTTCAAGTTTTGGCTTGACTGTAAGACTATCGAATTTTCTTATACAATTGTCAAATATTGTCTCCATTTCAAACCCACATTTCTATATGATTGGCTTCGTGATAAAAGGGCTATAACTCAGCAAAATACATTTATTCTCTTACTCTGACAATACTGGAGACGATGAGTCTGGAAGCTTGGAGAGGAAGAAGTTCAGTTTCCTCTTTCTATCCTTTTTCTGTTTTCTCAGTATCCTTTATGGAGCATGTGTTTTTTTTGTGTTTTATTTTTTTGTTTTATTTTATTTTTTCCTCTCCACCCCTTCAGCAGTAGTTTGTTCCAATTTTCAGTTTGCCAAGAAATGAAGAGCCAACCTTGTGGGTGGTTCCATGGTGACTGCATCAGCCAGCTGGAGTCCCTTCTGTGCAGTCTGGGTCCTTGGTCCTGGGGGTCTTTCTCTCAACCTTTACACATCAGAAATTCTCAAGCGTCTTTTTAGTAATTGCTTCCCATTTTTTGCTTTTTCCTATTTAGTGATAACAAAAATTACAAAAAACTTTGCAGCTATATGTGTACTATATATATGTGTATTATATATGACAATATATACAGTATTGGTTAGTTAATTATGATAAATATACCATAGTGCTGAAAGATGCAAGTAAGAGGTGAAACCAAATGGGATAAATGGAAAAATAAAAGCAAGAATAGAGGTTGACCAAGCAAACAGAATAAACTGCTTCCAACATTCCTACAGCTGTTTGGGTTTTGATATCAACAATACATCAGAGTAGCATTACAAAGTAGGGTGGAAAATGCCTGTTATTCAGTATGTTGCTGAAAATAATTACTCATCTACACTGGAGGGTGTGGGAGATGGTACATAATACATCACATCAAATTGAAATTAAATTTCAGGTAAATTAATACTAAAATGTAGCACTGTGAATATCAAAATTGTAAAATAATTTTAAAGAAAAAAAGAGTTGCTTTGATTACACCAGATTAATTCCAGCACATAGAGCAAGAAAAGACTTTCACCTGTCGTGAAAAGAAACACTGCATTGAAAAATAAAACTATCCACTTCACTAGAATTTCCCAGATGTGCTGTCACACTGAGTTAGAATATAGCATCCTTTCATAGAAATGACTTAGTGATAGATGATGCTTTCAAGTTTTGGCTTGACTGTAAGACTATCGAATTTTCTTATACAATTGTCAAATATTGTCTCCATTTCAAACCCACATTTCTATATGATTGGCTTCGTGATAAAAGGGCTATAACTCAGCAAAATACATTTATTCTCTTACTCTGACAATACTGGAGACGATGAGTCTGGAAGCTTGGAGAGGAAGAAGTTCAGTTTCCTCTTTCTATCCTTTTTCTGTTTTCTCAGTATCCTTTATGGAGCATGTGTTTTTTTTGTGTTTTATTTTTTTGTTTTATTTTATTTTTTCCTCTCCACCCCTTCAGCAGTAGTTTGTTCCAATTTTCAGTTTGCCAAGAAATGAAGAGCCAACCTTGTGGGTGGTTCCATGGTGACTGCATCAGCCAGCTGGAGTCCCTTCTGTGCAGTCTGGGTCCTTGGTCCTGGGGGTCTTTCTCTCAACCTTTACACATCAGAAATTCTCAAGCGTCTTTTTAGTAATTGCTTCCCATTGTTTTTTATGTATGTATTTCTGTTTCATTTTTTCCTTTTTAATTTTTCTTAATTTGGCCTTGTCATGCTTGTGGAATCATAGTTCCCTCACCAGGGATAGAACCCATGGCCTCAACATTGTGAGTGCAGAGTCTTAACTGGTGGACTCTCAGAAAAGTCCCAGGTCAATAGTTCTTTGTTAACTTATATATTAGATCATTATTAAATTATTAAAATAATTTGAGTTTTTTTTTTTTTCCTTTCTGCAACTTTACTGCTAACAAGTAAAATTTTAAAGTCTGCTTTAGCTTCTTTTATTTTTTTTTTCATATTTATTTATTTGACTGTTCTGGGTCTTAGTTGTGGGACTTGGAATCTTTAGTCGCAGCATGTGGGATCTAGTTCCCTGACCAGGGATTGAACCCAGGCCCCCTGCAATAGGAGCATGGTATCTTAGCCACTGGGCCTCCAAGGAAGTCCCCGCTTTAGTTTCTTTTAAGAAACATTTGCTTATGCTATAATTTTTTTCTGTTATCTATTCCTAGAAAATTAAAACCACATAGGATTCCTGTTTCTACTTTTATCCCAGTAACCTAAAAAATGAACCAAATACAAGGAGGACTTTTATATATTATATAAATAAGCATCTATTAATTATACTGAATATATTTGTCAATGATTTAAACTGTTGCCCATGTAAAACTTTTGTCAAGGCAAAAGTTTATGGACCCAGGAATAGAGAAAAAAAGTTTAATTTTGGTGTCAATATGACTTTGCCAATGTCTTGATGATCATGAATAAGTTTGACTATATATAGCTGAATCTCTCCAGTGTATTACTAATATGTTTTCCAACATATTTAAACTGGATGTTAGATACTTGGGACTCTTGCCACATGGTTTTTTTTATTTTTTGTGAAAACATAGGGTTTTTAAAATCATATTCAATACAGCTAAAGACCTCCTGTGAAATTATTGTATTGACTCCTGATTTTTCCGTATGGACTGTGATAATTAAATTTCAGTCATTCAAGCATATTATAATTTAGTGCACTGGCATATAAAATTTTATGTGGGATTCAACGTTCAGAATACTCTCATAGGATCTACTCTACCACTGAAACTAAACTGATAATGCTGAAAAGGATGTTTACCTTCAAGATCCCTGTGGCCCTTTAAAAGATCAATCAACTTGGCACTTTTGAAAATTTAAATTAAATTGATGATGTCTCATTACACTCTCTTTGCTGATTATGATTACACAGAAGCAGAATATAAATCTTAAGGAAAACAGCTCTGAAAGGCTAACTAATAGAAAACATGATAGATACAGAATGAAGATACTATGACTTTTGTTCACTACTGATAGAGTAATTAATCATTTTAATTTTCTCTTTATTGAGATCTTTGGTATACCTCATAAACTAAAATATATGAAAAATAAGATCAAAAGAAATGCATCTGAATTTTAAATATAAAAACTGTCTGTGGGGCTTCCCTGGTGGTCCAGTGGGTAAGGACACTGCCTTGCAGTGCAAGGGGTGCCAGTTCGATCCCTGACCTGGGAAGATTCCACGTGTCATGGAGCAGCTGGACCTATGTGCCCAACTACTGAGCCAGTGCTCTGCAGCGACAGGCCACTGTGATGGGAGGCCCACACAGGCTGAAAAATGAAAGGTGGATGAAAATAGATAAATGAAAGACAAATAGAAGCACCCTTCATCCTCCCCAAAACTGTCTGTTTACTTACACTAATTTACTATTCAAATAATAAATTCAGAATAAGTTCAAAATTATTTAACTTTTAGATAATAAACTATAAGCATATTTATGTGTGTATATACTTTTTTATATACCAGAAAGCCCTCCACCCTAAATGTCTTGATGATCATGAATAAGTTTGACTATATATAGCTGAATCTCTCCAGTGTATTACTAATATGTTTTCCAACATATTTAAACTGGATGTTAGATACTTGGGACTCTTGCCACATGGTTTTTTTTATTTTTTGTGAAAACATAGGGTTTTTAAAATCATATTCAATACAGCTAAAGACCTCCTGTGAAATTATTGTATTGACTCCTGATTTTTCCGTATGGACTGTGATAATTAAATTTCAGTCATTCAAGCATATTATAATTTAGTGCACTGGCATATAAAATTTTATGTGGGATTCAACGTTCAGAATACTCTCATAGGATCTACTCTACCACTGAAACTAAACTGATAATGCTGAAAAGGATGTTTACCTTCAAGATCCCTGTGGCCCTTTAAAAGATCAATCAACTTGGCACTTTTGAAAATTTAAATTAAATTGATGATGTCTCATTACACTCTCTTTGCTGATTATGATTACACAGAAGCAGAATATAAATCTTAAGGAAAACAGCTCTGAAAGGCTAACTAATAGAAAACATGATAGATACAGAATGAAGATACTATGACTTTTGTTCACTACTGATAGAGTAATTAATCATTTTAATTTTCTCTTTATTGAGATCTTTGGTATACCTCATAAACTAAAATATATGAAAAATAAGATCAAAAGAAATGCATCTGAATTTTAAATATAAAAACTGTCTGTGGGGCTTCCCTGGTGGTCCAGTGGGTAAGGACACTGCCTTGCAGTGCAAGGGGTGCCAGTTCGATCCCTGACCTGGGAAGATTCCACGTGTCATGGAGCAGCTGGACCTATGTGCCCAACTACTGAGCCAGTGCTCTGCAGCGACAGGCCACTGTGATGGGAGGCCCACACAGGCTGAAAAATGAAAGGTGGATGAAAATAGATAAATGAAAGACAAATAGAAGCACCCTTCATCCTCCCCAAAACTGTCTGTTTACTTACACTAATTTACTATTCAAATAATAAATTCAGAATAAGTTCAAAATTATTTAACTTTTAGATAATAAACTATAAGCATATTTATGTGTGTATATACTTTTTTATATACCAGAGTATAAATTGTGACTCTAAAACTATATTTTTTTTACTATCTTCACCATACTTAAGTGTACAGTTCAGTGATATTAAATATATTAATATTTTTGTACAACCATCACCACCATCTATCTCCAAAATTATTTTCATCTTATAAAAATGAAACTCTAAATCCATAAACTCTATGTATTTATAACCATAAATCAGTAACTCCATATTTCTCTTTCCCCAGTCTCTGGCAAGTACCATTCTACTTACTGTCTACCCTAACTGTATACAGTAAACATATAAGTAAACTAACATAGGATTTGTCTTTACATGACTGACTTATTTCACTTAGTATAATTTATTCAAGGTTCATTCGTGCTGGGAGCAAATATCAGAATTTCATTTTTTTTTTCAGGATGAATGGCAAGAAACAAGTGTTCTTCATTTAGTTCTGTTCAACCCTTTGCGTTCCCATGGACTGTAGTCCCCTTAGGCATGAAATCCTCCAGGCAAGAATACTGAAGACAATTAATGAAGAAAAGGAAATAAAAGGAATCCATATTGGAAAAGAAGTAAAACTTCCACTGTTTGCAAATGACATGATACTGTACACAGAAAACCTTAAAGATAATATCAGAGTATTACTAGAGCTAATCAGTGAATTTAGCAGAGTTGCAGGATACAAAATCAATACACAGAAATCACTTGTATTCCTATACAGTAACAGTGAAAAATAAGAAAGGGAAATTAGAAGCCTCCCTGGTGGTCCAGTGGGTAAGAACACCACCTTGCAGTGAAAGGGGCGCTGGTTCAATACCTGGCCTGGGAAGATTCCACGTGCCACAGAGTGGCTGGACCCATGTGTCCAACTACTGAGCGGGAGCTCTGGAGCACATGTGCCCAGAGCCAGCACTCTGCAGTGAGAGATGCCACTGTGACGTGAGGCCCACACAAGCCAAAGAACAAAGATAAATAAATGAAATACCAACAAAAGTGGCCAAAAAAAAAAAAAAAAAAGCAGGGGAAATTAAGCAATTAAGCCCATTCACTATTACAAACAAAGGAATGAAGTATCTAGGAATAAACCCACTGAAGGAGACAAAAGAAGTGTATATAGAAAATTATATGACACTGATGAAAGAAATCAAAGATAACATGAATGTATGGAGAGATATACCATGTTCCTGGGTTGAAAGAATCAATATTGTGAAAATAACTATAATACTAATATAATCTACATATTTAATGCTATCCCTATCAAATTACCAACGGCATTTTTCACAAAACTAGAACAAAAAATATCACAATTCATATGGAAACACAGAAGATCCAAAACAGACAAAGCAGTCTTCAGAAAGAAGAGTGGAGTTGGAGGAATCAACTTTCCTGATTTCAGACTATATTACAAAGTGACCATCATCAAGAAAGTACGGTATTGGTACAAAGAAAAAAAACGCAGAAATATAGATAATGGAACAAGATAGAGACCTACCCATCTATGGGTACCTGATTTTTGACAAAGGAGGCAAGAATATACAATGGGGCAAAGACAGCCTGTTCAATAAGTGGTGCTGGGTAAACTGAACAGCTACATGCACAAGAATGAAATTAGAACACTTCCTAATACCATATACAAAGATAAACTCAAAATAAATTAAACATACGAATATAAGACTAGAAACTATAAAACTCTTAGAGAAAAACATTATCAGCACACTCGATGACATAAATCAAAGCAAGACTCTCTGACGCACTTGCTGGATTTAGGTCTCACTAATTCAAGGAGAAGTTTTAAGTTTAATTATAGGAGTTTAAAAGCTTGTATACAGCAAAGAAAACCATAAGCAATGTGAAAAGACAAACCTCAGAATGGGAGAATATAATATCTAATGAAACAACTGACAAAGGATCAATTTTCAAAATATACAAGCAGCTCACACAACTAAATACCAAAAAACAAACAACCCAATCAAAAAATGGGGGGAAAAAAAAACCTAAACAGACATTTCTCCAAAGAAGATATATAGATGACTAAAAACCACATAAAATGATGCTCAACACCAGTCAATATTAAGGAAATAAAAATCAAAACTACAATGAGATATCACCTCGCACCAGTTAGAATGGCCATCATCAAAAAGACTCCAAACAATAAATGCTGGAGTGCGTGTGGAGAAAAGGGAATATTCTTTCACTGTTGGTGGAATGTAAATTGATACAACCACTCTGGAAGACAGTATGGACATTCCTTACAAAACTAGGCAATCCCACTACTAGGCATATACTCTAGCATATACCCAATTTTGAGTAAACCAAAATTAAAAAAGGCCCAAAGTTTCCCACTTAACTAGGCCATATACTCTACTTTAGGCAATATTGTGAAAATAACAAAATCAAAACTAGCAATCAAAAAATTTAAATAAAAAAACAATTCATATGGAAACACAGAAGATCCAAAACAGACAAAGCAGTCTTCAGAAAGAAGAGTGGAGTTGGAGGAATCAACTTTCCTGATTTCAGACTATATTACAAAGTGACCATCATCAAGAAAGTACGGTATTGGTACAAAGAAAAAAAACGCAGAAATATAGATAATGGAACAAGATAGAGACCTACCCATCTATGGGTACCTGATTTTTGACAAAGGAGGCAAGAATATACAATGGGGCAAAGACAGCCTGTTCAATAAGTGGTGCTGGGTAAACTGAACAGCTACATGCACAAGAATGAAATTAGAACACTTCCTAATACCATATACAAAGATAAACTCAAAATAAATTAAACATACGAATATAAGACTAGAAACTATAAAACTCTTAGAGAAAAACATTATCAGCACACTCGATGACATAAATCAAAGCAAGACTCTCTGACGCACTTGCTGGATTTAGGTCTCACTAATTCAAGGAGAAGTTTTAAGTTTAATTATAGGAGTTTAAAAGCTTGTATACAGCAAAGAAAACCATAAGCAATGTGAAAAGACAAACCTCAGAATGGGAGAATATAATATCTAATGAAACAACTGACAAAGGATCAATTTTCAAAATATACAAGCAGCTCACACAACTAAATACCAAAAAACAAACAACCCAATCAAAAAATGGGGGGAAAAAAAAACCTAAACAGACATTTCTCCAAAGAAGATATATAGATGACTAAAAACCACATAAAATGATGCTCAACACCAGTCAATATTAAGGAAATAAAAATCAAAACTACAATGAGATATCACCTCGCACCAGTTAGAATGGCCATCATCAAAAAGACTCCAAACAATAAATGCTGGAGTGCGTGTGGAGAAAAGGGAATATTCTTTCACTGTTGGTGGGAATGTAAATTGATACAACCACTCTGGAAGACAGTATGGACATTCCTTACAAAACTAGGCAATCCCACTACTAGGCATATACTCTAGCATATACCCAATTTTGAGTAAACCAAAATTGAAAAAGATACATGTACACCAATGTTTACTACAGCACTCTTTATAAAGCTATAACCTGGAAGCAACCTAGATGTCCATCGACAGATAAATCCATACAGAAGCTGTGGTACATATATACAATGGAATATTACTCAGCCATAAAAAGAATGCATTTGGATCAGTTTTAATGAGGTGGGTGAACCTAGAGCTTATTACACAGAGTGAAACAAGCCAGAAAGAAAAAAATAAATATTGTATTCTAACACATATATATGGAACGTAGAAAGATGGCACTGATGACTTTATTTACAGGGCAGCAATAGAGAAGCAGACATAGAAAACTGACTAACAGACACCGTGTAGGGGAAGGAAGGAAATGGTGAGATGTACGAAGTGAATGATATGGAAACCCACATTACCATATGTAGAATAGATAGCCAACGGGAATTTGCCATAAGGCTTGGGAAACTCAATCAGAGGCTCTGTAACAACCTGGAGAGATGGGATAGGGAGGGAGATGGGAGAGAGGTTCAAGAGAGAGGGGACGTAAGTATACCTATGACTGATTCATGTTGATTTTTGGCAAACAACAATGAAATTATGTAAAACAATTATCCTTCAATTAAAAAAATGAATAAATTGAAGAAAAAAGAAAGAATAATTACGTGGGTTGCCATTTCCTCCACCAAAGGATCAAACCCAGGGTCTCCTGCACTGTAGGCAGATACTTGATTGTTTTGAGCCAGCAGGAAATCTCCGAATAGTATCCTATTGTATGTGTGTGTGTGTGTGTGTGTGTGTGTGTATGCACACCACCTTTTGTAAAACTGTATTTTTAAAACAATTATCAACAAAAATTACAGCTGAAATAAAAATTTATAGATAGCATTTAATGATCTTTTGCTATTTTTAAAAACTATATACAGTTTGAAGAAGAAGAAAACATTTTAATTGATGCAAAAGGATGTTTTCTAAAGGTTAACATCTACTATTGATTTTTTCTTTTTTTAATCGGCCATTGGAATACATGTGTTCCTATGAGAGCAACATGGAAACTTATGTGACTATACATAAAGTAGATAGCCAATAGAAATTTGCTGTGTAATTCAGGGAACCCAGACAGGGATTCTGTAACAACCTGGATGGGTGCGATGGGGAGGTAGATGGAAGGAAAGTTCAAGAGGAAGGAGACATATGCATCCACAACTGATTTTAAATCTTAGTTAATTCAGATAGAATGATATTTTCTTTTCTTTGAATATTTACTTAATTTATTTGGACTTCATAGGGTCTTAGTTGTGGCATGTGGGATCTTCAGGTTGCCTCATGCTAACTTTTAATTGGGGCATATGGGATCTAGCTCCCTGACCAAGAATAGAACCTGTGCCCTCTGCATTGGAAGCATGAAGTCTTAACAACTGGGCTACCAGGGAAGTCCCATAGAATGATATTTTCTTTCCTTAAGATATATATTTTCAAATTCCACACTATGTATTAATCAATACGAAAGGGATGGCAATGCTAGAATTTGAGGTTCTAGCAATTAAAAAAATAAGAACAAAAGTTATGAAGTAAAATTGAATAGAGAAGCAAAATAATTATTTGTATCTAGTACTTATTGTGCATATTCTGGAAACAAACAAGATAAAACTGTATTTATTTAAGATTTATTTATTTATTTATTTTGGTGGGGGTGGGATGGGGAGGGAGGGGGATGGGCAGGCCACTTCTATTGGTCTTTCATTTGTCCATTTTCATCCATCTTTGTTCTTTGGCCCGGGTGGGCCTCCCATCACGGTGGCCTCTGTTGTCGCAGAGCACTGGCTCTGGGCTCATGCACTCCAGAGCTCCGGCTCAGTAATTGAACACATCAGTCCAGCCGCTCTGCGGCACGTGGGATATTCTCAGGCCAGGGATCGAACCGGCATCCCTTGCACTGCAAGGTGGTGTCCTTACCCACTGGACCACCAGGGAAGCCCAAAACTGTACTTAGAAAGGCATCATAAAGTTGCAACAAACAAAAATAAGGCACTAATTTAAAAATTTCATTGGGAAATAAGCAGAACCAAATGAAGAAATATTTAAAATTCATTGATAAACTTGGGAGACAAATATGTTATAGGAATGAAAATGCTGTAAATTTTAAAATTATATTAGAATCCTAATGGGCTCATTTTGGTGAAAGGCATGGATACATGGGAGATTCCTGCAACATGCAGTCTCAGCACCCAGCTCCCTGAACAGGATGGGCTTCTCTGGCCCCAAGCTCCAAGCAGCACTCAGCAGCCAGCAGCTTTCTCCAACATGTTCTTTTCTCCTAAGGCTGTCCTGCAATCTATAGACTGTCTCTAATGAGACATTGCCCTTTGAACACAATTGCCAGACACCTTAGAGTAGGCATTGCTCTGTGTGCCAAATAGAGCCACCTGGTGGTTCTGTAAATAAAGTTTTCTAGAATCTGGCCACAGCCATTCCTATGGTCAGTACTGTGACCTCTTTCATTGCAACTGTGGAGCTGCATAATTGTGACAGAGACTGCATGTCCTTCAAACTTAAAACATTTACTATATGGCTTTCATAGAAAAATTTTCCAATCCCTGTCCCTGAAGATGGATTCTAGCAAGAACATAGGTCATATTTCCAAAAAGTTCTGTTGCCCATGCTCTTTCAAATAACATCTGAATCTAACCTCTGTGAGTCTAGTTCAGCCCCTAGGGGTGGTGACTGCTCTTTCTGTATTCTCCAGAGTTCCATGTACCTCATACTAACCAATCCCTCATGATTCCAATTCCATGTTGCAACTAATCATTCTTTATATTAAACATTCCCTGTTCAAATAGTTCTATAATGTCTTTCTTCACTGGACCTTGATTAGTATAAAATGAATATTATTTTTCCTTCTTTTATCTTTAATCTATAAGTGTTTTATCTAACATGCTTTTCATACAGATAGCATAGAGTTTGTTTAGTTCTTTATAAATTTTGGTTACAGCCTATTCATCTGTGTCTTTTAAGTGAGGTGTTTTACCATTTATTTTTAGTGTAAAATATTAGCAGAGTTGGATTTAGGTTGAATTTCTTGCTCTTTTTTTTTCTCTGAGTTATTGTTCCTTTTTTTCTGTCTTCTTTTGGATTAGATAAAAAATTTTAATATTCTTTTGCCTTATCAATGTTTAATGTAATAATTACTTTACATGCTTTGTCCAATTTTCTAGTGGTTTATGATAGGAAGAGATGTCTAGTTCCTATTATCACATGATGGTTACAAGTTCAATCCAAAAATATTTCTTTATATTATTTTCTGGATTTGTATAACATTAGATCAGCTTAATGGAAAAGGATAAATGTTCAAAACAAGAAATAATGATAAATGAATGAATGACAAAATTTTGAAAAAATTTGGTGACCAGGCTACCTCAAAATTGATAAGAAATAAATGAAATTAGACTTTTATCTCTACCTTAGAAATATATTTCAAATGCTATAAAGGCTTGATTTCTTTAAAATTAAAGAAAATCTTTCACAAAATATAAGATGTAACATAAAGTAGAGGATGGAGGAATTTAGTTGCTAACTTTATTAATTCAGGTAGTCTGCATTTTTCTACTAGAACAATCCCCAAATCTTAGTGGCTTATAAAAAGCAATACCTAGGTCTTCCCTGGGGGTCCAGTGGGCAAATAGACCATGTTGTAGTGCAAGGGGCACCAGTTTGATACCTGGCCCAGGAAGATCCCACATGCCATGCAGTGGCTTGGACTGGTGTGTCCAATTCCAAGCCAGCGCTATGGAGCACATGCACCCAGAGCTGGTGCTCTGCAGTGAGAGAGGCCACTATGGTAGGAGGTCCACACAGGCCAAAGAATAAAGATGGATTAAAAAAACAGCAACAGCAATAAAAGGGGCCAAAATTAAAAAAAAAAAAGCAAGACTTATATTTCATCATGGGTTTTCCAGTCTTTGCCATATTTCACCACTCTTACACCAGAGGTGATGTGAAATTACCATGATAAATAATGTTGGTTTCTGTGGTAAACTATGCCAAAAAATTTTCCTTGAAGTGAGACTTGCCTTTTCTGCTCACATTTCACTGACCAACATAAGTGCCAATACCTAACTCTAAAAGAAGAAAAGTTGTCTGGGACCGCGGGTTGGCCCGGCCACATCCTAAGCCTCCCAAGCATGAATGCTACAATGCAACATTTGAGACAGCACTTGGCGGAGCTCCTAGCATGAGAGTATCGTCATCCTGGCTGGGACTGTGAGAGCCTTGGCCACGCCTTATGACCTTCAGTTTGAGAATATTGCCACAAGCTCCCAAAGATGGTGCCTGGCGGGAGCTGGAGGGGAGCGGTCTTGTGAGGTCTGGGATGTGTGCCCATTGCCGTGATTAACTAAATAAAGTTTCCGTGCTCGTGATCAATACATTCTCCTCATAGACTCTTGCCATTATATAATCGCATACATAGTTGACCTTTAACATGATTGGTCTATTATTAGACTCTTCCGCCTTTTATGCACTATAAATATTGCTTCTTTTCTACAATAAAACGAGACTTGATCAGACTCCTGTCTTGTCTCCATTTCTCGTGTCTCTTGTCCTCTCAATTCCCACTCCCCCCCTTTAAGTCTGCGTTGACAAATCCCGCGGGCCAAGACAGAAAGTAAAGTCATAATGTATATTAAGAAAGGAACTGGAAATATTTGTTCAATGCATCTAATGACTATCTAGAAACAAACGTGAGATCCCCCAAATTATGAAAGAAAATAAAGATATTATTGACTAGAAATTATACACACATATTTGTGTTACCACTGATAACCTCAACAAACTCAACAAATGAAGAATATGAAAAGAGTATAAAATAGATAATTTATTATTATTATTATTGCCTGTAATGTTTCAAAATAATAAGTACCCAAAGCAATCTACAGATTCAATGGAATCCCTATCAATTTACCAATGGCATTCTTCACAGAATTAGAACAAAGAATTTCACAGTTTGTATGGGAACATAAAAGACCTCAAATAATCAAAATAATCTTGAGAAAGAATAACAGAGCTATAGGAATCAGGTTCCTTGATATCCAACTATACTACAAAGCTACAGTCATCAAAACAGTATGACACTATGTCACAAACAGAAATAAAAATCAGTGGAACAGTATAGAAAGCCCAGAGATAAACCCATGCACCTATGGTAACCTAGTCGATGAAGAAGAAAGTAATGGAGAAAAGATAGTCTCTTCAATGACTGGTGCTGGGACAGATACATGTTAAAGAATGAAATTAGAACATTCCTTAACATATACAAATATACACTCAAAATGAATTGAAGACCTAAATGATAAGGCCAGACACTATAAAACTGGAGAAAAACATGCGCAGGACACTCTATGGCAAATCAGAGCAAGGCCTTTTCTTGACCCACCTTTCAGAGAAATGAAAATAAAAACAAACCAAAAACACAAATGGGACCTAATTAAATGTAAAAGCTTTGCCAAGCAAAGGAAACCAGAAACAATATGAAAAGACAATCCTCAGAATTGGAGAAAATACTTGGAAATGAAGTAACTGACAAAGGATTAATATCCCAAAACACATAAACAGTTCATGTAGCTCAATATTAAAAAAAGAAAAAGAAAAAGAAAAACCTCAACCCTATCAACAAATGGGTGGAAAACATAAATAAACACATTTCTCCAGGAAAGATATATAGGTGACCAAGAAGCACATGAAAAGATGTTCAGCCTCACTATTAGAGAAATGCACATTGAAAGTACAATGAGGTGTCATTTCACATTGGTGACACTGGCCATCATCAAAAAATCTACAAACAATGAGTGCTGGGGAAGACATGAAGAAAAGGGAACTCGCTTATGCTATTGATGGGAATGAGGATTTCTCCAGCTACTATGGAGAACAGTGTGAAGGTTTCTTAAAACTGAAAATAAAACTATCATATGGCCCAGCAATCCCGTTCCTGAGCATATACCCAGAAAATCATTCCAAAAGATATATGCACTCTAATGTTTACTGCAGAACTATTTACTATAGCCAGGACATGGCTAAACATCCACTGAGAGAGAAATGGATAAAGATGATGTGGCACACTATATAATGGGATATTATTCACTCATAAAATTGAAATTGTGCCATTTGCAGAGATGTAAGTGGACTTAGAGATTGTCATATGGAGTGAAAAGTCAGAAAGAAAAAAATATATATTGTATATCAATACATAATGTGGAATCTAGAAAAAAGGTAGAGATGAACCTATGCACCTATGGTAACCTAGTCGATGAAGAAGAAAGTAATGGAGAAAAGATAGTCTCTTCAATGACTGGTGCTGGGACAGATACATGTTAAAGAATGAAATTAGAACATTCCTTAACATATACAAATATACACTCAAAATGAATTGAAGACCTAAATGATAAGGCCAGACACTATAAAACTGGAGAAAAACATGCAGGACACTCTATGGCAAATCAGAGCAAGGCCTTTTCTTGACCCACCTTTCAGAGAAATGAAAATAAAAACAAACCAAAAACACAAATGGGACCTAATTAAATGTAAAAGCTTTGCCAAGCAAAGGAAACCAGAAACAATATGAAAAGACAATCCTCAGAATTGGAGAAAATACTTGGAAATGAAGTAACTGACAAAGGATTAATATCCCAAAACACATAAACAGTTCATGTAGCTCAATATTAAAAAAAGAAAAAGAAAAAGAAAAACCTCAACCCTATCAACAAATGGGTGGAAAACATAAATAAACACATTTCTCCAGGAAAGATATATAGGTGACCAAGAAGCACATGAAAAGATGTTCAGCCTCACTATTAGAGAAATGCACATTGAAAGTACAATGAGGTGTCATTTCACATTGGTGACACTGGCCATCATCAAAAAATCTACAAACAATGAGTGCTGGGGAAGACATGAAGAAAAGGGAACTCGCTTATGCTATTGATGGGAATGAGGATTTCTCCAGCTACTATGGAGAACAGTGTGAAGGTTTCTTAAAACTGAAAATAAAACTATCATATGGCCCAGCAATCCCGTTCCTGAGCATATACCCAGAAAATCATTCCAAAAGATATATGCACTCTAATGTTTACTGCAGAACTATTTACTATAGCCAGGACATGGCTAAACATCCACTGAGAGAGAAATGGATAAAGATGATGTGGCACACATATATAATGGGATATTATTCACTCATAAAATTGAAATTGTGCCATTTGCAGAGATGTAAGTGGACTTAGAGATTGTCATATGGAGTGAAAAGTCAGAAAGAAAAAAATATATATTGTATATCAATACATAATGTGGAATCTAGAAAAAAGGTAGAGATGAACCTATTTATAAAGCAGAAATAGAGATACAGATGTAGAGAATCAATGTACAACACCAGGGAGGAAAGGAAAGGGATGAGATGAATTGGAACACTGTGTCTGATATATATACACTACGCACAAAATAGATGTCCAAGGAGAACATATTGTAGAGCACAGGGAAACCTACTCAAATGCTCTGATCTAAATGGGAAGGAAATAAAAAACAGAGGGGATCATGTGTGTGCGTGAATATATATATGTATACACACACACACACACACACACACACACATATATATATAATATCTGCTGTTTCACTTAGCTGTATAGCAAAAAATGGCACAACCTTGCAAAGCATCTACATTCTAACAAAAATTTTTAAACATAAAAATAAGATAATATGAAACTAACAAAAATGTTCACAGTCCCATTAAAATTAGACTGAGAGTGACAGAATCTACAGTAATTTAACACAAACATCTCGTAAATAAATGTAAAGAAATTCAAGTTAACTCTCAATAGGACACTAGTTTTTTATGTTGCTTTTAGTGTCCATCATTTTTTCCCAGTTATGGCACTTTTGTTCTAAAATTTCTGCTGAGTTCTTAACTTTTTTTTTGCCTTTTTTCCCTTTTACTTTTATTTGTTCCAAGAGTTTTATAATTGCTTGTTACATTTTTTGGTGAATGCTTCAAAGTCTTCATCAGATTATCCTAATGCTTGTATCATCTCCATGTTTGCTTCTATTGATTGTCTTTCTCATTCTGTTTGAGAGCTCCCTAATTCCCGGTATGAGTGATTTTCCACTGAAACACGGATATTTTGGACAGTGTGGTGTAAAGACTCAGATCATGTTTCAACCTATGTTGAAATGGAATAAAAAAATTTCCGTTTGCTTGGCAGAACTATTTACTATAGCCAGGACATGGCTAAACATCCACTGAGAGAGAAATGGATAAAGATGATGTGGCACATATATAATGGGATATTATTCACTCATAAAATTGAAATTGTGCCATTTGCAGAGATGTAAGTGGACTTAGAGATTGTCATATGGAGTGAAAAGTCAGAAAGAAAAAAATATATATTGTATATCAATACATAATGTGGAATCTAGAAAAAAGGTAGAGATGAACCTATTTATAAAGCAGAAATAGAGATACAGATGTAGAGAATCAATGTACAACACCAGGGAGGAAAGGAAAGGGATGAGATGAATTGGAACACTGTGTCTGATATATATACACTACGCACAAAATAGATGTCCAAGGAGAACATATTGTAGAGCACAGGGAAACCTACTCAAATGCTCTGATCTAAATGGGAAGGAAATAAAAAACAGAGGGGATCATGTGTGTGCGTGAATATATATATGTATACACACACACACACACACACACACACACATATATATATAATATCTGCTGTTTCACTTAGCTGTATAGCAAAAAATGGCACAACCTTGCAAAGCATCTACATTCTAACAAAAATTTTTAAACATAAAAATAAGATAATATGAAACTAACAAAAATGTTCACAGTCCCATTAAAATTAGACTGAGAGTGACAGAATCTACAGTAATTTAACACAAACATCTCGTAAATAAATGTAAAGAAATTCAAGTTAACTCTCAATAGGACACTAGTTTTTTATGTTGCTTTTAGTGTCCATCATTTTTTCCCAGTTATGGCACTTTTGTTCTAAAATTTCTGCTGAGTTCTTAACTTTTTTTTTGCCTTTTTTCCCTTTTACTTTTATTTGTTCCAAGAGTTTTATAATTGCTTGTTACATTTTTTGGTGAATGCTTCAAAGTCTTCATCAGATTATCCTAATGCTTGTATCATCTCCATGTTTGCTTCTATTGATTGTCTTTCTCATTCTGTTTGAGAGCTCCCTAATTCCCGGTATGAGTGATTTTCCACTGAAACACGGATATTTTGGACAGTGTGGTGTAAAGACTCAGATCATGTTTCAACCTCATGTTTCAAGAGGCCTCTGCATCACTCTTGTGGTGGAGGGGATGTCCTCTGGTCACTGTCAGGTGGGTGGGACATCCAGGCTTCCCTGTAACATTGCTGGAGGAAGGGGGCATGCATTGCTCCTGTGAGGAGTTAAAGAGAGTCTGGGCTCCTCATCCTGCCTTCTCAGGTGTGGTGAAGCATCTCAACAGTCTGACAAGGAGAGAAGTCTAAGCTCTCCATGCAACTATGTTGGCAGAGCTGGAACCAGCCACAGAATTTGTTTTTTTCTGTTTGTTTAGAGCGGTTATTCTCTAGAAGCTATTGTGTTGGTAAACTCTTTCTTTCCTGGATTTTTGACCAGAGAACAAACTTTTGGGGGTATGTTTTTCATCTGTACCTGTTAGCATTTGCTGGTGTTCTACTTCACCTGTTCCCAGCCTGGATACACAAGGGAGATACAAAACCCAGGAACCTCAGCACCAGTCCATTCCTCCGGTGTTGAGACCTCTTGCTAACCTCCCTTCTTCTCTCCACCTCTCAGAGGCTGTTTACATCTGTTTACTATGAGGCATCCAGGGGCTTTAGTTGTAATTAGTAGGAGGAGTAGGGAAATATATCCTTGGTGATTCCAAGAAGTTGGAATTCCCTTGATTTGAAAAGAAACATAGCATTCTTTTAAGTTTGCAAGGACATATGAGAAAAATTTATCAAGAACACTCAGAAATTTTCTTCTTCCTAAGGATTTGAAATCAAATTACTCTTGGAAATTATACAGGAGGCTGTCACTTCTCAGAGCTGTGTTATTGCTGCTGATCTAGGACTGCTCATGGGTCTCTCCAGCATCCCCGCTTTCATAGTCCACCATCAGACCTGGGGTAGAAATGAATAAACTCCATCCAGGCCGGGGCACTCCAAGAGTGAAACCAGACAGTTGGCCATGTTTATTTATTTTTTTCTTGCCTCTGGGCAAGATATGACCTGTTTGCTGCTATCTTTCCTTTCTTGTAGGTCTCTCTTCAGTAATCATCCTAAATCCTTCTGCGGCCCCTGCTTTCTATTGATTGTCTTTCTCATTCTGTTTGAGAGCTCCCTAATTCCCGGTATGAGTGATTTTCCACTGAAACACGGATATTTTGGACAGTGTGGTGTAAAGACTCAGATCATGTTTCAACCTCATGTTTCAAGAGGCCTCTGCATCACTCTTGTGGTGGAGGGGATGTCCTCTGGTCACTGTCAGGTGGGTGGGACATCCAGGCTTCCCTGTAACATTGCTGGAGGAAGGGGGCATGCATTGCTCCTGTGAGGAGTTAAAGAGAGTCTGGGCTCCTCATCCTGCCTTCTCAGGTGTGGTGAAGCATCTCAACAGTCTGACAAGGAGAGAAGTCTAAGCTCTCCATGCAACTATGTTGGCAGAGCTGGAACCAGCCACAGAATTTGTTTTTTTCTGTTTGTTTAGAGCGGTTATTCTCTAGAAGCTATTGTGTTGGTAAACTCTTTCTTTCCTGGATTTTTGACCAGAGAACAAACTTTTGGGGGTATGTTTTTCATCTGTACCTGTTAGCATTTGCTGGTGTTCTACTTCACCTGTTCCCAGCCTGGATACACAAGGGAGATACAAAACCCAGGAACCTCAGCACCAGTCCATTCCTCCGGTGTTGAGACCTCTTGCTAACCTCCCTTCTTCTCTCCACCTCTCAGAGGCTGTTTACATCTGTTTACTATGAGGCATCCAGGGGCTTTAGTTGTAATTAGTAGGAGGAGTAGGGAAATATATCCTTGGTGATTCCAAGAAGTTGGAATTCCCTTGATTTGAAAAGAAACATAGCATTCTTTTAAGTTTGCAAGGACATATGAGAAAAATTTATCAAGAACACTCAGAAATTTTCTTCTTCCTAAGGATTTGAAATCAAATTACTCTTGGAAATTATACAGGAGGCTGTCACTTCTCAGAGCTGTGTTATTGCTGCTGATCTAGGACTGCTCATGGGTCTCTCCAGCATCCCCGCTTTCATAGTCCACCATCAGACCTGGGGTAGAAATGAATAAACTCCATCCAGGCCGGGGCACTCCAAGAGTGAAACCAGACAGTTGGCCATGTTTATTTATTTTTTTCTTGCCTCTGGGCAAGATATGACCTGTTTGCTGCTATCTTTCCTTTCTTGTAGGTCTCTCTTCAGTAATCATCCTAAATCCTTCTGCGGCCCCTGCTTTCTCTGCAGTCCTACTGCATGGTTGCTTGGCTGTGACAGAGGAAAATCCTGCCTTCTCTATTATTTCTTCTGCTCAATTAAATATACTTAACCTCTGTTTCTCTCTCCAGGGGCTCTTTTTGACAGCTAATTATTTAATTCAAACTGATAAGACACTGGGTTGTTAAATCTCTCAAGTCATATATTTTGATTTAACAAAGAATTTTCTGAAGGCCGTCATAACTCAAAGGAGTTTCTGAAACTGGAACACTGGGCAGAGTGTAGGACCCATGGGGGTAGTGAGGTTATTGAAGAGATTGATTTTGTGCTTAAAGAGTCTGGTATCTCATAACTCACAACTTATATGTGGTGCTTGGCTGTGCTGTAAGGATGCTTGTCCACTGCCACCTGTTAGGTAAGCAGAATTCTTCTTGGGTGAGCATCTGTGCCCCATCTATGTGTACTGGAAGTGCTTTGGAACAAATAGAACTTTACCTCCTGCATGCACTGTACTTTCTTACCTTCTGTGTTTTGATTGGCAATGAAGTTTATTTAAGTTTCCATGAGGAACATTCCTAAAATATTGACAGGGCCAAAGAACTTTTTCTAATGACTACAGTTTATTCAAATCAGTACTATCATCCACTCTCTTGGAGTTGCTTTTCCTGGAAGGGAACATAAGATCAAGCCTAGTAAACATAAACCAACTGAAAAAACTATTTTTTTTTTTTTAAAGAAAACAGAAACTTAAGATGCTAGATAAATTTATCAAATTATTATTTTTTTCTATCCTTACTCACTCCCTTATTAACAATTCCCTTTGACTTTTCTTATTTTAAAAAAATTTTCTTCCTTTTTTGTGTTTTTTTTTTTTCTCTCATATCTCCCTTACTCTCTCTTGCCTCTTTCTATTACTTCTACATTTGCTTTCTCTAAAAGAAGACTATCCTGGCCATTGACCCTTCTCCTGTGTGCCTTATATTTATTTACCTGTAAGAGAAGCATGAGCTATGGCTCATGAACTTCAGGTAACTTGTCCTTGCTTCAGATACTGCCCCTTCCTTTCCAGAACCGTCATTTGGTCTTATAAGAGTTACTCAGTTGAATATAAATTGTTCTTGATTCTTACACTTAGAACACAATCTTAGCCTGAAATACTTTCCGTCTAAGAGATGTGCATTGTAAACTTCACAAATACTAAAGTGGACAGAAACATTTCAAACTATTTCTGATGAGAAAACATAGACAATAAAAATCCTCACATACATTTTAACAGGTTTCTGGAAAGAAATGATTGGTTCACATATTCTAGAACTGGACAATATTTTCCCCTATCTTCTGCAAGTTAACAAATAGCCAATTATTGTTAAAGGAAGATTAAATTAATCTTACCTTAACCACTCAAATACTAACTGATACTTTTTATTGGACTGCCAGTATGTCTAAGGAACTGTGTTAATCAAATTTTCACAGGTTTTAATCAGAACAAAAAAATTCACCTTATGTACTGAGGGACACAAGGTTCACAAGTTAAGGTTCTGTCCATAAATCAGCATGATTGCAGCAACACTCAGGGGGCAACAAAAGCTCTTGTTTCCAGTTTGTAACCACAAAGTAAATTTCGTGGTTAAAATTGTCTCTAAGTGTCTGGCAACATAAGAGGCAGCCATTTACAGCTGCAGGTCTAAAGGTGTCTTTGTAAATGAAGAGACCACATTTTCTTTTCTCCTTTTGCTGCCAGCCTTTCTGTTTGACTGAATGTAACTGAAAAAGTTAGATTTGTGGATTATTTATGGATTTCATTTTCTATTTTTCCCTAAGATAATAAAAAATCTGACTTTATCTGTATCCAGTTTATCACTTTCTTAACTAATTCATTTGTTGTTGTTGTTCAGTTGCTAAAGCATGTCCAACTCTTTGCAACCCCATGAGCTGCAGCATGCCAAGCTTCCCCTGTTCTACACTATCTCCTGGAGTTTGCTCAGATTCATATCCATAGAATTGATGTCACCATCCAACCATCTCTTCCTCTGCCTCTCCCTTCTCTTTTTACCTTCAATCTTTCCCAGCATCAGGGTTTTTTCCCTGCGGGAAGCTGCCCTGTTTCAAGGAGTTTCTTTTAAGGAAACATAGCTCTGGGAGCCGCCCTGGAAACAGGGGCTGATAACAGCATAGCTCTCTGTCCTGCCACCCCAGGTATTGTAAAGACTTTCCTGAGCTATCTTTTTTTTTTTTTTAATTAATTAATTTATTTATTTTTTTACATGTATGTTCCCAGATCATTCATATGCGCCCTGGACCCTCCCTCCACCCAGTTCCCTCCCTCCCATCCCTCCAGACCATCGCTCCAAGTGGTTGTAGGTACTCCTATTCCCCTAGCACAATGACAATAGCTATCTTTTCCACACATGACAGTATAGGCTTCCATGTTACTCCCTCCATGCCTCCCTCCCACTGTTCGGTCTCCACAATGTCTTTATGTCTAGTCTTTGTTTTTTCATGAGTTCACTGCGTATGTTATCATGACCATCTTACTAGATCCCATATATATGAGTTAGTATACTGTATTTGTCTTTCTCTTTTTGACTTACTTCACTTTTTATGATAGGTTCTAGAGCCAGCCACTTCATTAGGACTGAGTCTTCTGCATTTCTTTTAACAGCTGAGTAGTATTCCATTGTATATATGTACCAGAGCTTCTGGATCCATTCATTTGTCGATGGACATCTAGGTTGCTTCCATGTTCTGGCTATTGTATAGAGAGCTGCAATGAACATTGGGGTATAGGTGCCTCTTTCAGTTTTGATTTCATCAGGATATAGGCCTAATAGTGGGATTGCTGGGTCATAGGGTGCGTCTATTTTTAGTTTTTTAAGGAATCTCCATATTGTCTTCCATAGAGGTTGTATTAATTTACATTCCCACCAGCAATGCAAGAGGGTTCCCTTTTCTCCACACCCTCTCCAGCATTTGTTGTCTGTCGATTTTTCCTGAGCTATCTTAAAGGACACCTGGAGCCTCCATCAACAGATGAAAAGGGCTTGAGGGGCTTTATGCCCAGGAACAATTGTAATCTAAAGAGCTTTGAATATGTTAATGACATACCAGGAGGTAATACCTAGTTAATGACCTGCCTGAGGGAGAGGATGCTAGGTCTGAGAAACCTGGCCTAAAGCATGTATACACTACTGTTTGCTGTGTGTTATCTGATTTTGAGAAGCATAAAATGTATGAGCGAATTCAATAAACTTGTCAGCAACTTGTCAGCAACCTGTAGAGTTGTCTGCCTCTTTGCTGTCCCTCTCAACCCCATCTTTTCTGTCCTTCTTTTTTTCTTAGCCATTCTGCCGCTCTCTTCAGGTTCTGTTCAACTGCTGGCTGGACCGGCATTTCCCAATGAATCAGATCTTTGCATCCAGTGGCTAAAGTATTGGAGCTTCAGCATCAGTTCTTCCAATAAATATGCAGGGTTGATTTCCTTTAGAACTTAATGGTTTGATCTCCTTCCTGTCCAAGGGACTCTCAAGAGTCTTCTCCAATACTACAATTCAAAAGCATCAACTCTTTAGTGCTCAAGCTTCTTTTTGGTTCAACATTCACAGCTGTACATGACTACTGGAAAAACCACAGCTTTGACTAGATGGACCTTTGTTGACAAGTGATATCTCTGCTTTTTAATATGCTGTCTATTGGTCATAGCTTTTCCTAATTTATTAGGATTTCTATAATACTTCGCTTCTAGATATGTTGGGACATTTTATATGTAACATTTTGAAATGTGGGAGTGTTATCTGTTTAAATGGCTCAATATACAATGTTTTTATATGATCATGTGTAAGGTGATTGAAAGGACTCAAAATGTTAGCTAATAACTTTAAGAATAAGAAGTTTATATTTAAATATGACATGTTATATTAAATACAAGTACTTCAATAGATTCACTAGTGTAATAAGTTTGACTTTACTTTTCTTATTTTTATTGGAGTATAGATGTCTTACAATGTTGTATTAGTTTCTGCTATATACCAGTGAATCAGTAATATGAAAATCCTCTCTCTTTGGATTTCCTTTCCATTTAGGTCATTACAGAGCACTCAGTAGAGTTCCTTTTATTGTACAGTAGCTTCTTACTAGTTATCTATTTTACACATAGCTTAAAGGACACCTGGAGCCTAGGTCAACAGATGAAAAGGGCTTGAGGGGCTTTATGCCCAGGAACTATTGTAATCTAAAGAGCTTTGAATATGTTAATGACATACCAGGAGGTAACACCTAGTTAATGATCTGTCTGAGGGAGAGGATGCTAGGTCTGAGAAACCTGGCCTAAAGCATGTATACACTACTGTTTGCTGTGTGTTATCTGATTTTGAGAAGCATAAAATGTATGAGCGAATTCAATAAACTTGTCAGCAACTTGTCAGCAACCTGTAGAGTTGTCTGCCTCTTTGCTGTCCCTCTCAACCCCATCTTTTCTGTCCTTCTTTTTTTCTTAGCCATTCTGCCGCTCTCTTCAGGTTCTGTTCAACTGCTGGCTGGACCGGCATTTCCCAATGAATCAGATCTTTGCATCCAGTGGCTAAAGTATTGGAGCTTCAGCATCAGTTCTTCCAATAAATATGCAGGGTTGATTTCCTTTAGAACTTAATGGTTTGATCTCCTTCCTGTCCAAGGGACTCTCAAGAGTCTTCTCCAATACTACAATTCAAAAGCATCAACTCTTTAGTGCTCAAGCTTCTTTTTGGTTCAACATTCACAGCTGTACATGACTACTGGAAAAACCACAGCTTTGACTAGATGGACCTTTGTTGACAAGTGATATCTCTGCTTTTTAATATGCTGTCTATTGGTCATAGCTTTTCCTAATTTATTAGGATTTCTATAATACTTCGCTTCTAGATATGTTGGGACATTTTATATGTAACATTTTGAAATGTGGGAGTGTTATCTGTTTAAATGGCTCAATATACAATGTTTTTATATGATCATGTGTAAGGTGATTGAAAGGACTCAAAATGTTAGCTAATAACTTTAAGAATAAGAAGTTTATATTTAAATATGACATGTTATATTAAATACAAGTACTTCAATAGATTCACTAGTGTAATAAGTTTGACTTTACTTTTCTTATTTTTATTGGAGTATAGATGTCTTACAATGTTGTATTAGTTTCTGCTATATACCAGTGAATCAGTAATATGAAAATCCTCTCTCTTTTGGATTTCCTTTCCATTTAGGTCATTACAGAGCACTCAGTAGAGTTCCTTTTATTGTACAGTAGCTTCTTACTAGTTATCTATTTTACACATAGTATTAATAGTATATATATGTCAGTTCCAGTCTCCTGATTCATCACATCTTTCTCCACCTTGCTATCCATATATTCATTCTCTCCATCTATGTCTCTATTTCTGCTTTGTAAACAAGATCACCTATATCAATTTTTCAGATTTCACCTATATGTGTCAATATATTAATATGCACTTTGCTCTTTCTGACTTATTTCACTCTGTATGACAGTCTCTAAGTCCATCCATGTCTATGCAAATGGCTCAAGATGTGGTACATGAAAAATTACTCAGCCATAAAGAAGAATGGAATTGAGTCATTTGTGATTGTACTTTTATCTCCATTTTTTATATTTCTAACTTGGTTACTTTGGAGTTATCTGTGTTATCTCAGAATTCAATTTTATTGACTGACAGACCAATTGAAAGAGGAAGAAACCTACAGATGTATATTTTTCAAAAAAATACAATTTATATGTACACATTAATCTATGCGACAAAGGCCATCTTATCATTATCATATTATTTCTAACACAAAGTAAGGTATTTGACAAGAAGAGAATAAACTGAAAGGCTTTTAAAGTAATCACTGGAAGTTGATTAAATTATAAAAATTGTACTGTGAGTTTGATGACTATTTTACATAATACTCATTTTCAAGAAAAGAATATACAAGCTTTTTTTTATTTTCAATCTCAAATATGCTCACATACTCATTAGAATAAAGCATTAGCATTTTGTGTATAGATCAAATTGAATTCCAAGCAGAGTGTTGCCCTTGAATTGTTCTTATAAAAAAAGTGCATCTGCTATGACCCTTCTTTTTAAGAGCACTCTGTGACCATGAGAAGATCATTTAAACTCCCTGAACTTCTGCTTTCTTCTTTATAAAATCATAATAATCACCAGTCTGCTTTGTCTCAAATTAAAGATCGTATAATAAACTGCAACCACAAGGTACTGCAAATAGAATTGTTAGTCATAGTAAAACTTTTTATTCCTATTTAGCGTAATCCAGTGAATCAGTAATATGAAAATCCTCTCTCTTTTGGATTTCCTTTCCATTTAGGTCATTACAGAGCACTCAGTAGAGTTCCTTTTATTGTACAGTAGCTTCTTACTAGTTATCTATTTTACACATAGTATTAATAGTATATATATGTCAGTTCCAGTCTCCTGATTCATCACATCTTTCTCCACCTTGCTATCCATATATTCATTCTCTCCATCTATGTCTCTATTTCTGCTTTGTAAACAAGATCACCTATATCAATTTTTCAGATTTCACCTATATGTGTCAATATATTAATATGCACTTTGCTCTTTCTGACTTATTTCACTCTGTATGACAGTCTCTAAGTCCATCCATGTCTATGCAAATGGCTCAAGATGTGGTACATGAAAAATTACTCAGCCATAAAGAAGAATGGAATTGAGTCATTTGTGATTGTACTTTTATCTCCATTTTTTATATTTCTAACTTGGTTACTTTGGAGTTATCTGTGTTATCTCAGAATTCAATTTTATTGACTGACAGACCAATTGAAAGAGGAAGAAACCTACAGATGTATATTTTTCAAAAAAATACAATTTATATGTACACATTAATCTATGCGACAAAGGCCATCTTATCATTATCATATTATTTCTAACACAAAGTAAGGTATTTGACAAGAAGAGAATAAACTGAAAGGCTTTTAAAGTAATCACTGGAAGTTGATTAAATTATAAAAATTGTACTGTGAGTTTGATGACTATTTTACATAATACTCATTTTCAAGAAAAGAATATACAAGCTTTTTTTTATTTTCAATCTCAAATATGCTCACATACTCATTAGAATAAAGCATTAGCATTTTGTGTATAGATCAAATTGAATTCCAAGCAGAGTGTTGCCCTTGAATTGTTCTTATAAAAAAAGTGCATCTGCTATGACCCTTCTTTTTAAGAGCACTCTGTGACCATGAGAAGATCATTTAAACTCCCTGAACTTCTGCTTTCTCTTCTTTATAAAATCATAATAATCACCAGTCTGCTTTGTCTCAAAAGTCGTTTCACGACCAAAGATGCTGATATAAATAAAAATGCCTTGAAGAACTATATATCCCTATGCAAGTGGGAATTTTTACAAGAAATATGCAAATAGAATTGTTAGTCATAGTAAAACTTTTTGATGGTCATTGGAATAAAATTCCAAATAACTTACTGTATTGTACATTTTTTCAGTCACTCTTCAGCTATTAGAAATACATCACATATTCCCTAGTGCATTTCTATATATACAGTAATATATAACAATAGCATTTTTTATATGATGATAAGTCACAGTGCAGAATATACAATTCTAATCATACCATTCATGATCATAGCAACTGGCACTTATTACAGAAAGAGTAACAAGAATGATTTCTGGATGAGAGGGAGTTATCAATGTGGACAGAGTAGGTATAAACATATCCTCACCATGTTTAGAATAATTATATATGAAGGTGTAATATAGGTAGATTTGTAGATGAATAGTAAATAAGCACATACTTTATTTGTAATAATATTCTATTAATGTCTAATTCAGGCATGTGACAAGGTCTATATATTGTAAAATAAAGCTATCAAAGAGATCCTAAGGCATGCTAATGGTACTTGTTATTTTTTAAAATTACAGAAAATACATAAAACAGCTTATTTTTAAAAATCAGTAGCTATCTTATAGATAGATAATTTATGATTATTCAATAACTCTTTTATAATATATTTCTAATGTGCTTTAGAAGAATGTCTCTCTCCTATGTTTTTGTTACTATAATATTAATCAGAAGAATGTAACTGTGTGTGAACATATACTTCATTTCTAATAGATTGGGTTCTTGAAATATTTTATCATCAGAAACTGCTCAATTTTTAGGTGCTCAGGTGTCTGTTTGTATGCTGTGAGATTATACAGAAAAAGAAAATAGAATTAATATGGAATTAAACATATTTGGCATTGGATATTAGGACATTCCAACAAGGGAAAACAGAAAAACTGATAGAGAAAAAGAATCAAAAAAGAGCAGCAATTTATAACTAGTTCTCTTAGAGGCAGTTGGGCATATATCTTTTGATACCCCAAATATTTCTAATTTATAAGACAATATAATAAGTTATGCTAGGCTTTAAGGACTCAGCAAAATGAGAAAGCTGTAAATTGTAAATCTTAAAAGCTATTTTATGAGACAGTAAAGGGTGCACTGCAACACATATTCTTAAAATGTTATTTAAAAAAGTATGCTCATCATTAACATTATTTTTATTTTCTCCCTCTTAATATTTTCTAGAGTGACTTTTATCAATAGGGATTGTTCAACTCTTTGTGACCCCATGGACTGTAGCTCACTAAGCTCTTCTGTTCATGGAATTTTCCAGGCAAGAATACTGGCGTGGATTGCCATTTCCTTCTACAGGGAAATCTTCCCAATCCAGGGATTGAACCCTGGTCTCCTGTACTGTAGGCATATTCTTTACTGTCTGAGCCACCAGGGAAGCCCTATTTATATTTACTTGTATATTATTATTTATTTTCAGTTGTACTTTGTGTGTACACATGGGTGCTCAGTCACTTCAGTCATGTTCAACTCTTTGCAACCCAATGGACCATAGCCTGCCAGTCTCCTCTGTCCATGGGAGTCTCCATGCAAAGATACTGGAGAGGATTGCCATTTCCTTCTCTGGGAGATCTTCCTGAATCAGGGATCAAACCCACATCACCAGCATCTGTTGAATTGCAGGTGAATTCTTTACCCACTGAGTGACCTGGGAAGCTCATGTATTATTATTTATTTTCAATTGGAAGTTTAGGAACTCACAAAGGAAGGATTCAATACCTTATAAAAGTGCTTGCACAGTCTTAAGAATTACAGAGGTATGCATGATTGTGTGTGCATTTGTATGAATGTGTATTTATGTGAACGTGCATTTGTGTGATTGTGTGTTTATGTGAGTGTGCATTTGTGTGATTGTGTGTACGAGTGTATATGTGTGTACACTTATGTGGAAACAGTCAACAGTCCTTTATGAATATGCAGACAGGAAAAGAGTAGTCATTAGTAAATATTTATAAACTGGAAGAAAGCTCAGAATAGGTTTCATGAATTAATTTTTTTAAAGAATGGTTAATATATGGAAGATTAAAATTAAAATGGAAGGACCATAAGATATTTTAGTGGACATACATTTAGAAGAGCGCTGCTCGATGATATATTTAAGTGAATGATTCCATTCTTATATAATCATCTTTCCATTAGTATAAAAATGTGAACACTTTGGAGCTCAATTAGTGGGTTTAAAGAAAATAAAAGTTACTTTTAAATCTCATAGTTAATGTGAGGCAGAATGAACGTTCTAATTACCTAAGGGATTGAAATTATTCATGTATGGCAAGATATAATTGATTCAGATACATACTGTAAGTAAAAGACAAAACCAGCTCTAAAGAAGTCTTTCCTTCAAAGAACTGATGGAATTCTATGGTGACAAAAGGGAAAATAAAGAACCTTTACCTTTCTGATAATTTCCTAATTTGGTCAGTAAAGCTTAATAAATTATATATGTCTGGAAGGGTTGATTCTACAGCCTCAATTTATTGATATGGACCTAGTTATCACACTTTCACATATTTAGAAATGTCTTATAGAAGGAATTAGCACACTATTTCTATAAAAAGTTTGCATAGTCAAAACAGGAACACCACACTGTATGATTTCTGTTGCAACTATTTCACTTTTCAGTTTTATGAAAAGCATCACAGATAGTACCTAAAGGAATGGACCAGTTGTGCTCCAATAAAACTTTATTTACAAAACTAGATATTTGCCTACAAGCCATAAGTGGCAACTGCCCAGATTAAACCATGTCACTGCTAACACAACTAAAATGTCTAAGACTTTGAAATAACTTTATCATCATGAGTTGGGTAACTCATTCTTTTCAATATAAAAGATACAAAGTTCTAAAAAATGTATATTGATAGAATTTCAATGTATTCAACATCATATGTATTGAATCTATTCTCACATAGCTTTTTTTTTTTAACAGAAAGTATATATTTTTAAAAGAGTATATATTTTAGTAAGACTATTCTGCAACTCACATAATTTCTAAGAAAACCAGATTTTCTCTGTTCAGTGCATATTTTCAAGCAGTAATTTAGAGGATTTAAGCATGCTCAGTATTTATAATGAATCCATAAAGAAACATTAGCTCCTCAAAGAATGGTTAATATATGGAAGATTAAAATTAAAATGGAAGGACCATAAGATATTTTAGTGGACATACATTTAGAAGAGCGCTGCTCGATGATATATTTAAGTGAATGATTCCATTCTTATATAATCATCTTTCCATTAGTATAAAAATGTGAACACTTTGGAGCTCAATTAGTGGGTTTAAAGAAAATAAAAGTTACTTTTAAATCTCATAGTTAATGTGAGGCAGAATGAACGTTCTAATTACCTAAGGGATTGAAATTATTCATGTATGGCAAGATATAATTGATTCAGATACATACTGTAAGTAAAAGACAAAACCAGCTCTAAAGAAGTCTTTCCTTCAAAGAACTGATGGAATTCTATGGTGACAAAAGGGAAAATAAAGAACCTTTACCTTTCTGATAATTTCCTAATTTGGTCAGTAAAGCTTAATAAATTATATATGTCTGGAAGGGTTGATTCTACAGCCTCAATTTATTGATATGGACCTAGTTATCACACTTTCACATATTTAGAAATGTCTTATAGAAGGAATTAGCACACTATTTCTATAAAAAGTTTGCATAGTCAAAACAGGAACACCACACTGTATGATTTCTGTTGCAACTATTTCACTTTTCAGTTTTATGAAAAGCATCACAGATAGTACCTAAAGGAATGGACCAGTTGTGCTCCAATAAAACTTTATTTACAAAACTAGATATTTGCCTACAAGCCATAAGTGGCAACTGCCCAGATTAAACCATGTCACTGCTAACACAACTAAAATGTCTAAGACTTTGAAATAACTTTATCATCATGAGTTGGGTAACTCATTCTTTTCAATATAAAAGATACAAAGTTCTAAAAAATGTATATTGATAGAATTTCAATGTATTCAACATCATATGTATTGAATCTATTCTCACATAGCTTTTTTTTTTTAACAGAAAGTATATATTTTTAAAAGAGTATATATTTTAGTAAGACTATTCTGCAACTCACATAATTTCTAAGAAAACCAGATTTTCTCTGTTCAGTGCATATTTTCAAGCAGTAATTTAGAGGATTTAAGCATGCTCAGTTATTCTTAAGCAAATAATGAATGCCATAAAGAAATCATTCAGCTCCTCACAATGCTTGATTCTACTAAGATGCTGATAAATTTATTATAGATTTAATAAGTATTATATATATATATATATCTATATATATATATACACACACACACACACACACACACACACACACACACACACACGTGTGTGTGTGTGTCTGTGTGTGTGTATATGCAGAGATTGAATACATACTGGGATAATTAACAAACCACGTAGGATAATAGAATTCTGAACCACAACCCCTACAGCAACCACACCTGGGAAGCCAAACCACAAACCCTGGAGCAAATAGCTTGGAAAGGGCAGAATTTTGCCAATGATGACAGTGATCACCAAGTCCTCTATTTTTTCCCCCTTCTTTCAATTCAGTGCTAACCAGAGAAAGTCAAATATGCTTCACAAATCAACCAAATAAGATGTCCAAAATCTAGGTGATTTCTGTGGATCAAAACAAACTGTGGAAAAGTCTTAAAGAGATGGGAATACAAGACCACCTTACCTGCTTCCTGAGAAACCTGCATCAAAGTCCTGAAGCAACAGTTAGAAACAGACATGGAAAAATGGACTGGCTTAAAATTGGGAAAGGAGTACATCAAGGCTGTATATTATCACCCTGTCAATTAAACTTCCATCTAGAGTACATCATGTGTACTGGTGGACTGGATGAATCACAAGCTGGAATCAAGTTTTCTGGGAGAAATATCAACAGCCTCAGAAATGCAGAAGATACCAAAGTGAAGAGGAACTAAAGAACCTCTTGATGAAGGTGAAAGAGAAGAGTGAAAATGCTGACTTAAAATTCAACATTCAAAAAACTAATATCATGGCATCCAGTCCCAGCCCTTCATAGCAAATATATGGGAAAAAATGGAAACAGTGGCAGATTTCATTTTCTTGGGCTTTTGAACCACTGCCGACAGTGACTGCAGTCATGAAAATGAAGGATGCTTGCTCCTTGGAAGGAAAGTTATCACAAACCTAGATAGTATAATAAAATGCTGAGACATAACTTTGCTGACAAAAGTCCATATAGTCAAAACTATGCTTTTTTCCAGTAGCCATGCATGGATGTGAGAGCTGGATCATAAAGAAGATGGAGCACCACAGAATTAGTGCTTTTGAACTGTGGTGCTAGAAAAAACTCTTGAGAGTTCTTTGGACAGCAAGGAGATCAAATAGGTCTATCCTAAAAGGAAATCAACCCTGAAAATTCATTGTAAGGACTGATGCTGAAGCTGAAGCACCAATATTTTGGCCACCTGATGTGAAGAGCTCACTCATTGAAAAAGATGCTGGCAAAGATTGAGGGCAGGAGAAGCTGGCAACAGGAGGAGGAGGTGGTTGGATGGCACCACTGACTCAATGGAGATGAATTTGAAAAAACTCTGGAAGATAGTGAAGGACGGGGAAGACCGGTGTGCTGCAGTTCATGGGGCTACAAAGAGCTGGACATGACTGAGAGACTGAACAACAACCTCCTTTAGGTAGCATGCCTGACACTTCCACATGCCAAAAATCTCCAACTAGAACAATACCTGAAACCTTTTTTTGTTTGTTTCTACTATAAAGATTTCTTACTCCATTACCAGATACTCCTGCATGTGAATATCTGACAAACATAAATAATGGGGACTGACTCACATGCTATATAAAACATGAATAAATATCCTCTGGTTGGTCTTATTGGGGGAATTTTTGTATATTTCCACACTGTAGTCTTCATAAAGAGGCACACACTAAAATTTTGATAGATCTCAAAATATTAATTTTCCCACTTTTAATTTGGTAACATTGGGCACTCATAAAGACACCTGTACTTTCTACAAATTCATTTAAAATCATAAAGTCAGATAAAATTATAACAATACTGTCAGTACACATGAATAATCTGACAAGTAATTGATGTAATGCACTATTTGAAAGACATGTGGCCTGATGGATGGTTCCAAGCTCAATGTCAAGGAACCGTATCTACTTAGGATGTCTCAAAAAGTTGTTTATTTTATTTTTAAAATCCTTCCTCAACTTCCACTCAATTTCTTAGGATAGCTCAGAATGCCTATCCTTTGCTTATTACCCAGTTTAGTTTTTTCAATTGGAACCCTGACAAAAGTCCATATAGTCAAAACTATGCTTTTTTCCAGTAGCCATGCATGGATGTGAGAGCTGGATCATAAAGAAGATGGAGCACCACAGAATTAGTGCTTTTGAACTGTGGTGCTAGAAAAAACTCTTGAGAGTTCTTTGGACAGCAAGGAGATCAAATAGGTCTATCCTAAAAGGAAATCAACCCTGAAAATTCATTGTAAGGACTGATGCTGAAGCTGAAGCACCAATATTTTGGCCACCTGATGTGAAGAGCTCACTCATTGAAAAAGATGCTGGCAAAGATTGAGGGCAGGAGAAGCTGGCAACAGGAGGAGGAGGTGGTTGGATGGCACCACTGACTCAATGGAGATGAATTTGAAAAAACTCTGGAAGATAGTGAAGGACGGGGAAGACCGGTGTGCTGCAGTTCATGGGGCTACAAAGAGCTGGACATGACTGAGAGACTGAACAACAACCTCCTTTAGGTAGCATGCCTGACACTTCCACATGCCAAAAATCTCCAACTAGAACAATACCTGAAACCTTTTTTTGTTTGTTTCTACTATAAAGATTTCTTACTCCATTACCAGATACTCCTGCATGTGAATATCTGACAAACATAAATAATGGGGACTGACTCACATGCTATATAAAACATGAATAAATATCCTCTGGTTGGTCTTATTGGGGGAATTTTTGTATATTTCCACACTGTAGTCTTCATAAAGAGGCACACACTAAAATTTTGATAGATCTCAAAATATTAATTTTCCCACTTTTAATTTGGTAACATTGGGCACTCATAAAGACACCTGTACTTTCTACAAATTCATTTAAAATCATAAAGTCAGATAAAATTATAACAATACTGTCAGTACACATGAATAATCTGACAAGTAATTGATGTAATGCACTATTTGAAAGACATGTGGCCTGATGGATGGTTCCAAGCTCAATGTCAAGGAACCGTATCTACTTAGGATGTCTCAAAAAGTTGTTTATTTTATTTTTAAAATCCTTCCTCAACTTCCACTCAATTTCTTAGGATAGCTCAGAATGCCTATCCTTTTTGCTTATTACCCAGTTTAGTCTCTCATTGGAATTGTCTTAGGAACTTTGGAGGTAGTACCCATGTCTCAAATCCAATCTGTTCTAAAAGAGTTGATTTAGAATCTGTGTTGGACTCAAAATAAATCATTATTTTATAAAACAAAAACTTTTCTTGACTAATAATATACACACAGTGATGATCACACATAATCAATATATTAAATACACCCTAAGTTAATCATATGATATATCCAGAGTTAAGCACCTATGGATCAGACAATATACTTATAATGATGTACCCAAGGACATACCACCATCAGCTTTGGTAATCCACTTACAGATCTTGCATTGTTTTGTAATATTTTTTGTGGACATATCTTTGAGGAAAGGTATTGATGATATGCTGATCAAGGAGGATACTTCTTAAATTTTACTCAATGCCAGCGTGTCAGTTGTACTAGTGCTTATATGAAGCCATTCCACTTCAAATTTTTAAAAAGTTCTTCAATATATATCCTCTGTGTGCTTTTCCTACTAGGACATGTACCAGAAAATATATTTAATTAATCACAAAAGTATGCTTTGCTCATAAAAGTGTACCAGCAGGTTGTAGCAGAATCAAGAGGGTCAGTGGGACTCCTGACAAAAGCACCTAATTTGAGATTTTTTTGAAATACATTGAATTAGAATCTGTGTATATGGAGTCTTGAACTCTGCCTTTAAAGAACTCCATATAATTCTACTGCATAATGATTTTTTTTTAAATTTTGGCCTCTTTATTTGTTTTTATTGTTTTTAGTCTTCTTTATTCTTTGGCCTGCATGGGCCTCCCATTTCAGTGATGCATAATAAATTTTGATATTCACTTTAAATCAGCTCTATATTTATTAAATTACTAAAATGTACAAGATAAAGTAAAGGATAAGACAATGAATGGAAGTAATATTTAGCACCTCTGCAATTTTATAGTTAATATATTTTAATTTTCTTCTTGGCTTAATAACATTAACCCTTGAATCCATTAAATAATTTAGCATATAAGCATTAATTGTAGTTTAACTAAATAATCTCATCATTTGGTTTTAAGCTATGTACCTACACAATTTCAAAAACTATAGTTGTTAGGCCACCAATATCCAAACCATTTGTACACCTCTTCAAGACCTCTTTCTTAATGAAGAATAAATATTACTTGCATGTAAATCAAAGATTATGCACATAAGGTGCTTATGAGCATTTTATAAATTTTGTCTCAAAATTTTTCTATAGAAAAAGAAGCTTGGGTTTTAAAGAGTTTTTAAAAATGTGATCAGAGTTTCATAAAGGTGTAATTACTGATGTGACATAGCATACAAGTCAACATACTAAAGTGGTCAGTATCTATCCTTACCGAAATAAATGGTCTACCATTCAAAGTGAAAAGTCAGCAACTCAGCTCATACTTTATTTTTGAAACTTGACTTAATGAAGAAACTAGAAATCACATTTTATTGTGTTTATTTCCAAAGAAATTTCTAAAGCAATATGTATTGACAAATCATATTACAACTTCAAAACATTATTATTTTGAGGCTCTTTTTTAGTGTAGAGTATTTTCCTACTATGTCAAGAATATATTCATCTTTCTACACGTAATGGATATTGTTGAAACTTAAAGAATTGTTTCATAAGAGCAATTATACCAAATATTAGAAAAATCACTTGAAATTTTCATCAGAAGAGAAAGGATTTAAGTTTTCATTGATTACATTTTTTATAATGTGTAGTATTTTACTTTGTAATAGAGAAATTGAGAGTACTAGTTATAACACTAAATACTAATTCTATGTATCATTTTGTGTCTGTACTGTGAGGATGAATGATTTTAATTTTTGATACACTGGTTTTATTTTTATCTCAATGGTACACTGATTTTAATTTTATCTCAATCTGTCCTTTAATTATATGATGTGATGAATTCACCCATTTATTTATGCTAAGACATAATTTCTCATGTAATTACACCCATTAAAGAATATTTCTGAATAGAAACAAAATATATCTAACTTCAGCAAAAAAATAAAAACTAGAAAGGACCAAGGGATATCAAATGAATGGAAGTAATATTTAGCACCTCTGCAATTTTATAGTTAATATATTTTAATTTTCTTCTTGGCTTAATAACATTAACCCTTGAATCCATTAAATAATTTAGCATATAAGCATTAATTGTAGTTTAACTAAATAATCTCATCATTTGGTTTTAAGCTATGTACCTACACAATTTCAAAACTATAGTTGTTAGGCCACCAATATCCAAACCATTTGTACACCTCTTCAAGACCTCTTTCTTAATGAAGAATAAATATTACTTGCATGTAAATCAAAGATTATGCACATAAGGTGCTTATGAGCATTTTATAAATTTTGTCTCAAAATTTTTCTATAGAAAAAGAAGCTTGGGTTTTAAAGAGTTTTTAAAAATGTGATCAGAGTTTCATAAAGGTGTAATTACTGATGTGACATAGCATACAAGTCAACATACTAAAGTGGTCAGTATCTATCCTTACCGAAATAAATGGTCTACCATTCAAAGTGAAAAGTCAGCAACTCAGCTCATACTTTATTTTTGAAACTTGACTTAATGAAGAAACTAGAAATCACATTTTATTGTGTTTATTTCCAAAGAAATTTCTAAAGCAATATGTATTGACAAATCATATTACAACTTCAAAACATTATTATTTTGAGGCTCTTTTTTAGTGTAGAGTATTTTCCTACTATGTCAAGAATATATTCATCTTTCTACACGTAATGGATATTGTTGAAACTTAAAGAATTGTTTCATAAGAGCAATTATACCAAATATTAGAAAAATCACTTGAAATTTTCATCAGAAGAGAAAGGATTTAAGTTTTCATTGATTACATTTTTTATAATGTGTAGTATTTTACTTTGTAATAGAGAAATTGAGAGTACTAGTTATAACACTAAATACTAATTCTATGTATCATTTTGTGTCTGTACTGTGAGGATGAATGATTTTAATTTTTGATACACTGGTTTTATTTTTATCTCAATGGTACACTGATTTTAATTTTATCTCAATCTGTCCTTTAATTATATGATGTGATGAATTCACCCATTTATTTATGCTAAGACATAATTTCTCATGTAATTACACCCATTAAAGAATATTTCTGAATAGAAACAAAATATATCTAACTTCAGCAAAAATAAAACTAGAGACCAAGGGACTATTAAAATAACAAAAGGAATTTTTTCCTATGGAAAATTCATTGATTTTTAAATAATGTTTCAAGATTTTAATGTCCAATATTTTGAATGACTAAATTATGTGAAGATTTATGCAGTGTATAAAAATCATAAAATTTTAGTACCAGAGGGAGATTAAAATCATTTAGTCTGACTCCATATTGCCATATTATTGTAATTAAACTGAAAGTCTGAGAAATTAGTGACTTGATAAAGGTCAAAAATCCAATTATCAGTAGACTTTATTTGTAAAACATAATTTTTACAATTTTTATACAGTCCATTGTCCTTGAAATAGGTCAAGGAAAGGGGAATAGATGATATATAAATTTCTTAAAAAAAAAAAAGGAAGTTAACCCCTAGCAAAGACTTTACACAAGTCAGACATAATCCACTTCTATACAGACATTCTTATTTAATCCTCCCATTAGCTTTAATCACGAAGGCATTATTATTAATACCACTTTACAGATGACAAAACTGAGACCCAGAAAGATTAGTTTTTCCTATGTCACACAGCCAATATCACACACAAAAAGAGAGACCACGCATTTGGAAAAGAGAGGAAGTAACCTTAGACTCCATCTAATTTGTTATCCATCATACAAACCTCACTTAGTCTCCTTGGCAAATAGTGGACATATCACCCTCCTTTACAAAATTATTGACCAATGGTTATGTCTATCAAATGCTCACACCACTAAGACTTACTTTATACAAGTAAAAATCTACTTCTCCACTTCCACAAATTCTCTAATAATCAATCACCTATGGGTGACAGCTGACCAAGGAAGTGGCCTCTAGTCTATTAACCTCTGTACTGAATGACTTAGTCTTTCTACCACACATGGACATAATATATATGAAAGTATTATTTCTCCAGTTTGGAAATTCTTATTTAGGATGAAATTAAAGCATAATTTCTCAGGTAGCTAAGCAAAAAGTAAAAAAGTGTGCTTCTCTTCTATTTTGTGAGAAAACATAAAAGACTAGCAGATGATCCATCCTATAGATGATTAAGTCCATATTTCAAAAATGAATTGTGGAAAAGGATCAAAGATATGATTACCCATATTCTCAAAATTGGTGATTTTTCTATTTTTCATTCCAGGAAAGTCTAGTTTTGTTTTAAATAATGTTTCAAGATTTTAATGTCCAATATTTTGAATGACTAAATTATGTGAAGATTTATGCAGTGTATAAAAATCATAAAATTTTAGTACCAGAGGGAGATTAAAATCATTTAGTCTGACTCCATATTGCCATATTATTGTAATTAAACTGAAAGTCTGAGAAATTAGTGACTTGATAAAGGTCAAAAATCCAATTATCAGTAGACTTTATTTGTAAAACATAATTTTTACAATTTTTATACAGTCCATTGTCCTTGAAATAGGTCAAGGAAAGGGGAATAGATGATATATAAATTTCTTAAAAAAAAAAAAGGAAGTTAACCCCTAGCAAAGACTTTACACAAGTCAGACATAATCCACTTCTATACAGACATTCTTATTTAATCCTCCCATTAGCTTTAATCACGAAGGCATTATTATTAATACCACTTTACAGATGACAAAACTGAGACCCAGAAAGATTAGTTTTTCCTATGTCACACAGCCAATATCACACACAAAAAGAGAGACCACGCATTTGGAAAAGAGAGGAAGTAACCTTAGACTCCATCTAATTTGTTATCCATCATACAAACCTCACTTAGTCTCCTTGGCAAATAGTGGACATATCACCCTCCTTTACAAAATTATTGACCAATGGTTATGTCTATCAAATGCTCACACCACTAAGACTTACTTTATACAAGTAAAACTCTACTTCTCCACTTCCACAAATTCTCTAATAATCAATCACCTATGGGTGACAGCTGACCAAGGAAGTGGCCTCTAGTCTATTAACCTCTGTACTGAATGACTTAGTCTTTCTACCACACATGGACATAATATATATGAAAGTATTATTTCTCCAGTTTGGAAATTCTTATTTAGGATGAAATTAAAGCATAATTTCTCAGGTAGCTAAGCAAAAAGTAAAAAAGTGTGCTTCTCTTCTATTTTGTGAGAAAACATAAAAGACTAGCAGATGATCCATCCTATAGATGATTAAGTCCATATTTCAAAAATGAATTGTGGAAAAAGGATCAAAGATATGATTACCCATATTCTCAAAATTGGTGATTTTTCTATTTTTCATTCCAGGAAAGTCTAGTTTTGTTTTAGTTTCCAGAAATGAAAAGGAGCCTAAAAGGTTCAATCTTACTCATGTTTCACACTTGTGACCAGAAAGTTTAGTGTACTCAAACCCCCAGCCTGCATGAGTCATAAACAGGAGGAAAATGATAGATATTTTGCAGAACTGTTCTCAGCATTACCTGAGTTTATGCATGTGCTTAGAACCATGATAGGCACAGCATAAGGGTTACATGAGTGTGGTTTCCTTATTTATGTTTTTAGGACTTTGAACAAGTTATTATTTTAAGTGTGTATTAATAAATCCAAATCCATTACTTGAAAAACTCTCCCAGTGTCACTGAGAACTTTGATGATACAGTTTACCTTTCTGATACTTGCCAGTTATTTTATTTCTGTAGAAGAGCAAGATCTGCTGTTAATAGCCCTGGTACCATCGTCAGTCTAATAGTTAGTGACTGAAAAAGAGCGACATTTATAACAAGTGATTTCTATCCTTTGGGAGTTAGAGTTCTCACTGTGGTAATGATGCTGTATTTCTAGAATGAGTATCTGAATTACAATACTAACTCTTGGACATTCAGCACCACGTCAGCACGGCTTTAATGCTAACGCAATTGAAAAACTGAACTTCTCCAGCAAACAACTTGAACTTATTTCTTAAAGATGTTTGGTATCAAACAGATTTTTGACTTTTTAAAAATCTGAGTTTATTTGTCGTTTGGATTTCACTTTAGCTTAAAAGCCACTTTCGAGTTTGTTTATAGGAGAAGGGAAAGAGTATATTTAATTCAGAAATAATGGCAAAATCCCCTTATCCTAGTCAAAGTTTGTGCTGCTCAGATTGTTCTTTGGCCTCTTCCATCATGCCAGGACCTACACTATAAGACTGCAGAGGAAAGAAGTGATCACTTGAAGAAGCTATCTAAGATAGTTAGGAAATTGAGAACATCAAAGCATAATTTCTCAGGTAGCTAAGCAAAAAGTAAAAAAGTGTGCTTCTCTTCTATTTTGTGAGAAAACATAAAAGACTAGCAGATGATCCATCCTATAGATGATTAAGTCCATATTTCAAAAATGAATTGTGGAAAAAGGATCAAAGATATGATTACCCATATTCTCAAAATTGGTGATTTTTCTATTTTTCATTCCAGGAAAGTCTAGTTTTGTTTTAGTTTCCAGAAATGAAAAGGAGCCTAAAAGGTTCAATCTTACTCATGTTTCACACTTGTGACCAGAAAGTTTAGTGTACTCAAACCCCCAGCCTGCATGAGTCATAAACAGGAGGAAAATGATAGATATTTTGCAGAACTGTTCTCAGCATTACCTGAGTTTATGCATGTGCTTAGAACCATGATAGGCACAGCATAAGGGTTACATGAGTGTGGTTTCCTTATTTATGTTTTTAGGACTTTGAACAAGTTATTATTTTAAGTGTGTATTAATAAATCCAAATCCATTACTTGAAAAACTCTCCCAGTGTCACTGAGAACTTTGATGATACAGTTTACCTTTCTGATACTTGCCAGTTATTTTATTTCTGTAGAAGAGCAAGATCTGCTGTTAATAGCCCTGGTACCATCGTCAGTCTAATAGTTAGTGACTGAAAAAGAGCGACATTTATAACAAGTGATTTCTATCCTTTGGGAGTTAGAGTTCTCACTGTGGTAATGATGCTGTATTTCTAGAATGAGTATCTGAATTACAATACTAACTCTTGGACATTCAGCACCACGTCAGCACGGCTTTAATGCTAACGCAATTGAAAAACTGAACTTCTCCAGCAAACAACTTGAACTTATTTCTTAAAGATGTTTGGTATCAAACAGATTTTTGACTTTTTAAAAATCTGAGTTTATTTGTCGTTTGGATTTCACTTTAGCTTAAAAGCCACTTTCGAGTTTGTTTATAGGAGAAGGGAAAGAGTATATTTAATTCAGAAATAATGGCAAAATCCCCTTATCCTAGTCAAAGTTTGTGCTGCTCAGATTGTTCTTTGGCCTCTTCCATCATGCCAGGACCTACACTATAAGACTGCAGAGGAAAGAAGTGATCACTTGAAGAAGCTATCTAAGATAGTTAGGAAATTGAGAACATCAAACTGCAAGATTTATGACCCAATCACTAAAAAGTAGGAAAATGAGAAGGAAAAAATATTTTCCTCTTTCAAGTGTGGAGACTATGTGAATTACCTTCAGTCTCTAAGAACCATCAAAAGCCTAAAAGCAAAGGGAACCCTTCTTGACCAGGAAATTGTATTAGATTGCTCTTACAGTGAGAAACAAAAATGAGTGGATATTAAAGTAGGAGTCTGGGTAGCAGAGGAGTGGTTGATATGCATGAGCAGATGCTGCCAGGGGAAATGGAAGGTTCCAAATGATGGCCAAGAGATTATATTCTCCATCACATTTAATTTCTACTTCCTCATTCAGATGAACAGAATGAAAATGATCCTGCTGAGAACTGATGCGATGGAGTGGTTAAGGCCTCATCTGGGGCAGTGGTCCCCAACCCTTTGGGCATCAGGGGTTGGTTTCATGGAAGACAATTTCTTCATGGTCTGGTGGCAAAGGGGTGGTTTCAGGATGATTCAAGTTCATTACATTTATTTGGTACTTTATTTCTAATCTAATACTGCTGCTGACCTGACAGGAAGTACCAGTCTGTGGCCTAGAGGTTTGGGACTCCTGAACTGGATCAGTTCAAACCCTGACTTGGTCATTATAAATGACTAGTAAGATAATACTGCCATCAAAGGAACTGGGAGAGGACTAACTGTGTAACAGTGGGACTGAAAATGGGGCAGCCCATTTGGAAATTAATCAGTCAGTTTCCCATAAAGGTAAATATCTACTCTTTATATGAATCTTCTAAACATTTACTGAAGAAAATTAAAACATGTAGGCATCAAAGACACCTTATATCAGAACATGTCTTTCTAAAAGTAGATATAAAGGTATTGAATATTATAGTGGTTTTTCTCTGAATCATAGAATTATGGCTGGTTTTTATTTTCTCCCTTTAGTCTAATTTTAGGAAATTAATTTTAGAAATGTGTTAGTGTACGTAACAATGAGATGGGAAAGACAGAAGAGAGGCCAAATCTGTCAATGGTTGGATGTAAGAGACTCTCCACAGTCTTCTGCTGTGCATTTTCCACAGGACTGTGCTGAGCTTAATTAATACTGAGAAACTACTAGATTCTAAGAAATCTCTTTAACCTTCTCAAAATTCTGTGAGACAAGTTCTATTATTTAATTGAACAGAGAACATTTCAAACCAAAGATACTCTCTGTACCTTGCCCAGAGTAAGTATTAGGACCAGCATTTTAAAACAAACAAACACTAAATGAATTAGCTGAATGAATCCTAAAATCTAAGACTGTAATTTATTGTACAAGTAAGATTATACAGGTTGTACAAATTTTTATTGTACAATGCCCTTCCACTAATTTATGCTGCTGTTTTTAAAATTATAAATCATATTTTGTTAAACCTATAAACCCTGTTCAGAGGTAAGGATGGAGGGGGAGAAGAAACTGATTCTAGTCAATTCTGTTTTAGAACCTTTGACTCAGCATTATTTAAACTATTTTTCATTTTTATGGACTGAATGTTTATGTTCACCCAAAATTCATATTTGGAAGCCTAAGTTCCACTGTGATGGTATTTGGAGGTAATTATATTTAGATGTGGTCATGAGGGCATGACCTTCATAATTGGATTTAACAGGTTTAAGGTCCTTATGGCGAGGGCGATGGGGGATAGAGAATGAATCTCCATGCACACACAAATAAGAGCTCATGTAAACACATGATTAAGTGATAGTCGCTGCCTGCAAGGCAAAAAGAGGACCCTCACCCTTGCCAAGAACCAGATCTTCTAGCATCTTAATTCTCAGCCTCCAAAATTGTGAAAAATAAATTTCTTCTCTTTAAACAACTCAATCTATGGTATTCTGTTATCACAGCCCAAGCTGACTCAGACATTCATTTAATACAGTTTCTAGGCTGAATTACATATTAAAAAAATATTAATTTGGGAAAGAGCCATATGTGGAATAGGCATCCACTGAGTTCCAAAGGCTCTTTACTCAATTCAGACAGAGAAAAACAAATATTATGTGATGTCACTTGTATGGGGAATCGAAAATATAATACAAATGAACTTAGTGCACGTAACAATGAGATGGGAAAGACAGAAGAGAGGCCAAATCTGTCAATGGTTGGATGTAAGAGACTCTCCACAGTCTTCTGCTGTGCATTTTCCACAGGACTGTGCTGAGCTTAATTAATACTGAGAAACTACTAGATTCTAAGAAATCTCTTTAACCTTCTCAAAATTCTGTGAGACAAGTTCTATTATTTAATTGAACAGAGAACATTTCAAACCAAAGATACTCTCTGTACCTTGCCCAGAGTAAGTATTAGGACCAGCATTTTAAAACAAACAAACACTAAATGAATTAGCTGAATGAATCCTAAAATCTAAGACTGTAATTTATTGTACAAGTAAGATTATACAGGTTGTACAAATTTTTATTGTACAATGCCCTTCCACTAATTTATGCTGCTGTTTTTAAAATTATAAATCATATTTTGTTAAACCTATAAACCCTGTTCAGAGGTAAGGATGGAGGGGGAGAAGAAACTGATTCTAGTCAATTCTGTTTTAGAACCTTTGACTCAGCATTATTTAAACTATTTTTCATTTTTATGGACTGAATGTTTATGTTCACCCAAAATTCATATTTGGAAGCCTAAGTTCCACTGTGATGGTATTTGGAGGTAATTATATTTAGATGTGGTCATGAGGGCATGACCTTCATAATTGGATTTAACAGGTTTAAGGTCCTTATGGCGAGGGCGATGGGGGATAGAGAATGAATCTCCATGCACACACAAATAAGAGCTCATGTAAACACATGATTAAGTGATAGTCGCTGCCTGCAAGGCAAAAAGAGGACCCTCACCCTTGCCAAGAACCAGATCTTCTAGCATCTTAATTCTCAGCCTCCAAAATTGTGAAAAATAAATTTCTTCTCTTTAAACAACTCAATCTATGGTATTCTGTTATCACAGCCCAAGCTGACTCAGACATTCATTTAATACAGTTTCTAGGCTGAATTACATATTAAAAAAATATTAATTTGGGAAAGAGCCATATGTGGAATAGGCATCCACTGAGTTCCAAAGGCTCTTTACTCAATTCAGACAGAGAAAAACAAATATTATGTGATGTCACTTGTATGTGGAATCTAAAATATAATACAAATGAACTTACTTACAAAGCAGAAAGAGACTCACAGACAAAGAAAACAAACTTATGGTTACCAAAGGGAAACAGGGGGTTGGGTGGTGAGGAGAGAAAAACTGAGATTGGAGTTAAGAGATACAGACTACTATATATAAAATATGTAAACAATACTCCAATATTCTCCAGGCCAGAATACTTGAGTGAGCTGCCACTCCCTTCCCCAGAAGATCTTCCAGACCCAGGGATCCAACTCAGGTATCCTGCACTGCAGGCAGATTCTTTACCGACTGAGTCACCAGGGAAACCTACTAAATAGCTGAGGGAACTATATTTAGTATCTTATAATAACCCATAGTGGTAAATATCTGGACAAGAATTATTTTTCTGCATACCTGAAAATAACACACTATCATGAATCAACTGTAATTCAATTTAAAAAATATGTAAAAAAGAAAAACAATAAACACAAAGGCACTTCCTGGTGGCTAAATTCTTCTGTTTTCTGACCGATGGGACTGGTGACACCTGTGTGTATAGTATTCCATGTGGCTGCCCATTGTCAGAGCCACAGCCCCAGAATTGAGCTAGACACCCAAGGCCCAGTGCTGGGAGATTCACTGTGATAACCCTGTGGTCTAACAGGGCTCCTGTGCCTCCATGACTCTCACCACATGCCAGGAATTGCTTTGATCTTCTTTACACATATGGAGGTCACAGGGATCCAGAAACTGCTGCAGGGACATTGATGCACTGGTATAGGGTCACTATCAGACCATGTCAACATCTGAATTGCTCCCAAACAGACACACTTCTGCCCTGTCACATCTATCTCAACACTTATGTACCTCTTCCTCACCACATCAACAGAGTTTACCACAAAGTTCAACAAAGTTCTCCTTTTTCTGTTTCCCTAACTTACCCAAACAACTCCTCAATCTGGAAAGCACAAACCTCTCTTTTATGTACTTCTCCAAATAATATTTTAAACAACATTTAAAGAAAATTCACATGTATTATTCCTTTCAATAGTTTCTATTTTTAGAATTATTATTTTGCTACAGAATCCTATTTTATACTCTCAAGATCTGAATTTTAATTTACAGTTATTTTTTACATGTTTCTAGGTTAATCATAAAATACCTGCCCATATGTCTCTCACAGGCTGATGAAAGACTTGAGTAAGCAAAGAGAGTTAAGGAACAGCAAAAGACAAATGAAACTACTAGAATATTTCATAGCAATGCACATCAGTTACAAAATGCATTTCTTGGCTACCAAAGAAGTAACTGGAACATTTTCCTTAAATGCCATGTGTCCTATATTTCAGTGGCTTTGCATTATTTTTATTCTGAGAAATGCCATAGTGTCTTGCCTTTTATTTTATTTTTTAACTTATCTAAGCAATGTGAACTTTTGAATGTTCAGTACAAGTGTCCTGTTCTATATGAAACTGTCTTCAGTTTTTAGAACTGAATGAACTCCTTATTCAATAAAGAACTGGCAAGTACTCCTGAGTGGAAGGTATGGTCTGACCATTGACTTTAAAGAATTTATAGACAAACTCACATAGACAAACATAGTCTATGCATGTCACTTCAGTCATGTCCGACTCTGTGTGACCCTAGGGACAGTAACCCGCCAGATTCCTCTGCTCACAGGATTCTCCAGGCAAGAATACCAGAGTGGGTTGCTACTTCCTCCTCCATGGGACCTTCCCACATCTCATATGTCTCCTGCATCAGCAGGCAGGTTCTTTACCACTAGCACTACCTGAGAAGCTTTGTGAGACACATGAGCACTCTGTCATATTTCTACTTCCCGCCCCCTTTTCCCCTTTTTCCCCCCTTTTTTCCACTTTCACCTACTTCTTTTCCTCCTCCATTCTTTACAACCATTTTCAAAAAGTTTAAAATGTAAAATTCATTCTCAAATCAGAGGCTTTGGTGAAATTTGCCCAAAGTACCATAGTCTGTTGATTCCTGTCTTAGATCAAGAAGGTGAATAATAAATACACATATTTTCTTTTTGTGTACATGTTGTATGTGGGAATGATAAAGGAATGGGGAGTGTTTTATTTTAGATAGAAATGTAGAAATGCTTTCATTTGGAGAACATGAGGAAATCTCTTTACTGTTAATTTTAATCTGGAAAGCACAAACCTCTCTTTTATGTACTTCTCCAAATAATATTTTAAACAACATTTAAAGAAAATTCACATGTATTATTCCTTTCAATAGTTTCTATTTTTAGAATTATTATTTTGCTACAGAATCCTATTTTATACTCTCAAGATCTGAATTTTAATTTACAGTTATTTTTTACATGTTTCTAGGTTAATCATAAAATACCTGCCCATATGTCTCTCACAGGCTGATGAAAGACTTGAGTAAGCAAAGAGAGTTAAGGAACAGCAAAAGACAAATGAAACTACTAGAATATTTCATAGCAATGCACATCAGTTACAAAATGCATTTCTTGGCTACCAAAGAAGTAACTGGAACATTTTCCTTAAATGCCATGTGTCCTATATTTCAGTGGCTTTGCATTATTTTTATTCTGAGAAATGCCATAGTGTCTTGCCTTTTATTTTATTTTTTAACTTATCTAAGCAATGTGAACTTTTGAATGTTCAGTACAAGTGTCCTGTTCTATATGAAACTGTCTTCAGTTTTTAGAACTGAATGAACTCCTTATTCAATAAAGAACTGGCAAGTACTCCTGAGTGGAAGGTATGGTCTGACCATTGACTTTAAAGAATTTATAGACAAACTCACATAGACAAACATAGTCTATGCATGTCACTTCAGTCATGTCCGACTCTGTGTGACCCTAGGGACAGTAACCCGCCAGATTCCTCTGCTCACAGGATTCTCCAGGCAAGAATACCAGAGTGGGTTGCTACTTCCTCCTCCATGGGACCTTCCCACATCTCATATGTCTCCTGCATCAGCAGGCAGGTTCTTTACCACTAGCACTACCTGAGAAGCTTTGTGAGACACATGAGCACTCTGTCATATTTCTACTTCCCGCCCTTCTCTTTTTCCTCCTCTTCCACTTTCACCTACTTCTTTTCCTCCTCCATTCTTTACAACCATTTTCAAAAAGTTTAAAAATGTAAAATTCATTCTCAAATCAGAGGCTTTGGTGAAATTTGCCCAAAGTACCATAGTCTGTTGATTCCTGTCTTAGATCAAGAAGGTGAATAATAAATACACATATTTTCCTGTTGTGTGTGTACATGTGTGTATGTAGGAAATGATAAAGGAATGGGTGAGTGTTTCTATTTTAGATAGAAATGTTAGAAAAATGCTTTCATTCGGAGCAACACCTTGAGTGTAATTAATGAAATAAGACAGACCTGAGACATCATTCTAGACAGAAGGGATAGCAGGTAGAAATTTCCTCAGTTGAGGGAAAAGAAGCCAGTCTGACTTGGATAGAGTGAAAAAGTAAAAGTGGGTGTTATACTCATAGACTATAAGGACAACACCTAATGGAGTGGTACAGACCATGCTTGCCATTGGGGATGTGCTCCAAGGGTAATGGGAGCCACTGGAGGGGCACACACTGGTCCCAAGAGTTACAGAAACTGAAAGATGGCAATGGATGGAAGCTGGAGGTATTGCCACAGAGCTGCCGGTTCATTCCAACAAGATGTGCCAGCAGACCGAAGAACAGCATGTTATAGGTACCACTGACTCTACGCTGACCTTCTATTAATAAATGTAAGTGAACACACTTCTGCTACATTCCTGCCTACCAACTAGACAGATGGGTGGATAGACAGCCTGATTGGTTTTCTTTCTATATGAAAATAAAAGTGATGCAGCCAATATAGAAAGGACATTTCATGAAAAAGAAACATCAACTTGGTTAAATGTTGTTCTGCTGTCAGCAAAAGGAGGGCTCAGAGCTAGTTTTAGGTTGTGTAAACATCAGGGACCAGTGATTCTGGAGAAAGGTGGATTCAGGGCAATAGTGGGTTAATGGAGACAGATCTATCACAGTAGAAACAATGGACAGGTTTAACGCTATTGAGAAGGTGCAGCAAGGAAAAGCATATAAAAAAAAGGCATCAGGAAGGGAGCATTTTTTTTAAGAAGGACAATATCAAAACAACTTTGTGTGTTCATAAGCCATTAGAGAGGTAGAGATTAATGACTCAGTCAAGAGGAAGGCTGGGTGAGGGGGTCAAAGTTCTAATCTGGTGACAAATGAGGGAAAAAAATTTTTTTTTTTATTGCAACTCAGAGGCTTTGGTGAAATTTGCCCAAAGTACCATAGTCTGTTGATTCCTGTCTTAGATCAAGAAGGTGAATAATAAATACACATATTTTCCTGTTGTGTGTGTACATGTGTGTATGTAGGAAATGATAAAGGAATGGGTGAGTGTTTCTATTTTAGATAGAAATGTTAGAAAAATGCTTTCATTCGGAGCAACACCTTGAGTGTAATTAATGAAATAAGACAGACCTGAGACATCATTCTAGACAGAAGGGATAGCAGGTAGAAATTTCCTCAGTTGAGGGAAAAGAAGCCAGTCTGACTTGGATAGAGTGAAAAAGTAAAAGTGGGTGTTATACTCATAGACTATAAGGACAACACCTAATGGAGTGGTACAGACCATGCTTGCCATTGGGGATGTGCTCCAAGGGTAATGGGAGCCACTGGAGGGGCACACACTGGTCCCAAGAGTTACAGAAACTGAAAGATGGCAATGGATGGAAGCTGGAGGTATTGCCACAGAGCTGCCGGTTCATTCCAACAAGATGTGCCAGCAGACCGAAGAACAGCATGTTATAGGTACCACTGACTCTACGCTGACCTTCTATTAATAAATGTAAGTGAACACACTTCTGCTACATTCCTGCCTACCAACTAGACAGATGGGTGGATAGACAGCCTGATTGGTTTTCTTTCTATATGAAAATAAAAGTGATGCAGCCAATATAGAAAGGACATTTCATGAAAAAGAAACATCAACTTGGTTAAATGTTGTTCTGCTGTCAGCAAAAGGAGGGCTCAGAGCTAGTTTTAGGTTGTGTAAACATCAGGGACCAGTGATTCTGGAGAAAGGTGGATTCAGGGGCAATAGTGGGTTAATGGAGACAGATCTATCACAGTAGAAACAATGGACAGGTTTAACGCTATTGAGAAGGTGCAGCAAGGAAAAGCATATAAAAAAAAGGCATCAGGAAGGGAGCATTTTTTTTAAGAAGGACAATATCAAAACAACTTTGTGTGTTCATAAGCCATTAGAGAGGTAGAGATTAATGACTCAGTCAAGAGGAAGGCTGGGTGAGGGGGTCAAAGTTCTAATCTGGTGACAAATGAGGGGATCTCTTCATCCTCATATTAATTCTCAATTATTCCCCTCATGCAACAGTCTCAATTTGTACAAATAACTAACTTCAAAATTTGGAACTTTGAGTTTTTTCTACAGCTTTGTATTGCCCTTCCATATAAAAAAGTAATTTCTCAATAAGATTCAAATCTATTTCTTTTTTTTTTTTTAATTTAAAAAAAATTTTTATCGAGTTTTGTTGTTCACAGACATCTATGTTCCCAAAGCAGTCATATGCATAGCCCTGGTCCCCTGCCCCCTTGCAGTCCCCCAATCCCAAACCTCCAGGCTTTTGCACCAAGCCCTTGTAGGGACTCCTATTCCCGAAGGGCAATGACAATAGCTATCTTTTACACATGTGAGAGTATAGTTGAAAATAACAAAGAAGAAAAGTTGAAAAATTTGGAACTGCTAAAAGGAAATGATTACATTTTCTATTGATTTACCTATAGGTAACATGCAACTACATTGGCTTTATCGTTTATTATTTATTTATATTTTTTCCTTAAGTATTTGGGAGTGAGTGGAATATATCCCAGACCTTACCTTTTAATATTTCAATGTATATTTCCTAAGAATAAGGCTATACTTTTACGTGACCTGATTATAATTGAATAGTTATCATGCTTAGCAAATATAACATCAGTAGAATATTTTTATCTAATCTACCATTTTCATTACAATTTCGTCAGTACACTCACTAATGTTCTTTACAACACACTCCTTTTTTCTGCCAGTAGAAGATCCATATAAAACATTCACCACTATAATTCAACATAGTCCTGGAAGGTATAGCATCAGCAATAAGAGAAGAAAAAGAAATAAAAGGAATCCAGACTGGAAAAGAAGAAGTAAAACTTTCTCTATTTGCAGACAACATGATATTGTACATAGAAAACCCCAAAGACACTATTACAAAAGCTATAAGAGCTAATCAACGAATTCAACAGTTGCAGGATACAAAATCAATACACAGAAATCAATGGCATTCCTATATACAACAATGAAAACTCAGAAAATGAAATCAAAGATGCAATTCCCTTCACCATTGCAACAAAGAGAATAATATATCTAGGAATAAATCTATCCAAAGAAACAAAAGAACTATACACAGAAAATTACAGGACACTAAAGAAAGAAATTAAAGAAGACTTCAACAGATGGAGAGATATCCCATGTTAATAAGTCAGAAGAATCAATATTGTGAAAATGACCATATTACCAAATATCATCAATACATTCAATGCCATCCCTATCAAACTACCAATGACATTCTTCACAGAACTAGACCAAAGAATAACGCAGTTCATATGGAAACACAAAGACCCCACATAGCCAAAGCAATCCTGAGAAAGAAGAATGGAGCTGGAGGGATCAGCATCCCTAATTTCAGCCTATACTACAAAGCAACAGTCATCAAGACAGTATGGTACTGGCACAAAAACAGAAATGTTGACCAGTGGAACAAGACAGAGAACCCAGAGATAAACCCACTCACCTATGGGTATCTTATTTTTGATAAAGGAGATGAAAATATAAAATGGGACAAGACAGCCTCTTCAACAAATGATGCTGGGAAAACTGAACAGCTACATGCCAAAAAAAATGAAATTGGAACATTCCCTGACACCATACACAAAGATCAACTCAGAATGGATTAAAGACCTAAATGTAAGACCAGAAACCATCAAACTCTTAGAGGAGAATATACGCAAAACACTCAAGAACATGAATCAAAGAAAGATCTTCTAAGACCCACCTATTAGAACACTGGAACTAAAAAGAAAAATGAATATGTGGGACCGAATGAAACTTACAAGCTTTTGTACAGCAAACAAAACTACAAAAAAGCAAAACAGACAACCCACAGAATGGGAGAAAATCATAACAAATGAAACAACAGGCAAAGAATTAATCTCCAAAATCGACAAGCAACTAAGACAACTCAGCACCAGGAAAATGAACAACCCAATCAAAAATGGGGAAAAGACCTAAACAGACACCTCCCCAAAGAGGACATACAGATGGCCCAAAAGCACATGAAGTGATGCTCAATCTCACTTATTATTAGAGCAATGCAAATCAAAACTACAATGAGATATCACCTCACACCCGTCAGAATGGCCATCTTCAAAAAATCTGCAGACAATAAATGCTGGAGAGGGTGCGGCAGAAAGGGAACCCTCTTGCTTGCTTTGTGAGAATGCCAATTGATACAGCCTCTATGGAAGACAGTATGGAGACTCCTTAAAAAAACTAAAAATAGAATATCCATATGACCCAGCAATCCCACTCTTAGGCTTATACCCTGATGAAATCAAAACTGAAAGAAGCACCTGTACCCCAAAGTTCATTGCAGCTCTCTATACAATAGCTATAACATGTAAGCAACCTAAATATCCATCAATGAATGAATGGATAAAAACCTCTGGTACATATGTACAATGGAGAACTTTTCTGCTGTAAAAAGTAATGCAGAAGAATCAGCCCTAATGAGGTGGATGGATCTAGAACCCATTATATAAAGTGAAGTAAGTCAGAAAGAGAAAGATAAGTGCAGTATACCAACATATTCTAGTAAGAGGGTAATGATAACACATGCAGTGAAGCAATGGAAAAACAGACAAAAATAACAGACATCAGGACACTGTGGGGAATGAATAGTGGGTGAGAGGCATAGAGGGAGTAACATGGAAGCCTACACTATCATATGTGAAAAAGGTAGCTATTGTCACTGGGCTGCAGAATAGGAGATCCTGCAAGGGCGCAGTGCGATGGTCTGAAAGGGTGGGATGGGGGGTACTGGGAGGTGGGAGGGAGCCAGGGACATGCATATGACTGATTTGGGAACACACATGTCTGTGAACAGCAAAACTCTAAAAATTAAAAAAAAAATTAAAAACTGGGCATAATATTCAGTTATCTTCTTTCCATTAATCAGGATAAACAGAAATTTCTACTGTATCATTTATGTTATCACTGATAAACTATATACCTATATATGCCCTGCTAATGCATTTGTATTACTAATTCAAAGAATAAGGCAATAGAATAACCGACTAACTATTCTTTATGCCAACATTTCAACAGTGTCTAATTGTTCACAATCAGACACAATTGCTGGATTAGGAAGTGGCAATCCACTTCAGTATTCTTGCCTGGGAAATCCCATGAACAGAGGTGCCTGGTGGGCTAGAGTCCATAGGGCTGCACAGAGTCAGACACAACAGAGTGACTAAGCAGCAGCAACAGACACAACTGCCCCCCAAAATGTCTAATTAGCAACAGTTTTTAACTCACCTACCCAGCTTTCCAGTCCTCTATAATATACTCTAGTCGTCTCTGTTCTGCATCTCCTGGGAAGATCATGAACTTCCTACAAGCATCTCTGGCTGTGAATTCTGGCCGCATTGTCTGTTGACTGCATGGCCTATAGCACATTTTTTTTTTTTCCGTTTGTTTTTATTTTTAACTAAACTGTCAGTTTTTGATGATGTTTCTCATTTGGACTGTTAAAAAGTGATGTTCGACTTTTTAACATGACTTAACTCCCTTACTTAAATTAGGAAATTATGAGAGATAATTGCAGCCCAATGTGTTGAACAAACTGAGTTGTGTTTCTCATTTGTCTTTCTTCTGTATAATACAATTTACTTCTTTAGAGCTGATCATAATTACTAATAACTGAATATTCCTCAAATATATTAGTGTGAATACATTTCATAATCTGAATTTGTGTCAAGTGCTTTATATAGTAATGGTTATGCAGGTGTTCTCTGATAAGCCTAGGGATGTCTTGACATCTGATCCAAATGAGGAGATCCTGCAAGGCGCAGTGCGATGGTCTGAAAGGGTGGGATGGGGGGTACTGGGAGGTGGGAGGGAGCCAGGGACATGCATATGACTGATTTGGGAACACACATGTCTGTGAACAGCAAAACTCTAAAAATTAAAAAAAAAATTAAAAACTGGGCATAATATTCAGTTATCTTCTTTCCATTAATCAGGATAAACAGAAATTTCTACTGTATCATTTATGTTATCACTGATAAACTATATACCTATATATGCCCTGCTAATGCATTTGTATTACTAATTCAAAGAATAAGGCAATAGAATAACCGACTAACTATTCTTTATGCCAACATTTCAACAGTGTCTAATTGTTCACAATCAGACACAATTGCTGGATTAGGAAGTGGCAATCCACTTCAGTATTCTTGCCTGGGAAATCCCATGAACAGAGGTGCCTGGTGGGCTAGAGTCCATAGGGCTGCACAGAGTCAGACACAACAGAGTGACTAAGCAGCAGCAACAGACACAACTGCCCCCCAAAATGTCTAATTAGCAACAGTTTTTAACTCACCTACCCAGCTTTCCAGTCCTCTATAATATACTCTAGTCGTCTCTGTTCTGCATCTCCTGGGAAGATCATGAACTTCCTACAAGCATCTCTGGCTGTGAATTCTGGCCGCATTGTCTGTTGACTGCATGGCCTATAGCACATTTTTTTTTTTTCCGTTTGTTTTTATTTTTAACTAAACTGTCAGTTTTTGATGATGTTTCTCATTTGGACTGTTAAAAAGTGATGTTCGACTTTTTAACATGACTTAACTCCCTTACTTAAATTAGGAAATTATGAGAGATAATTGCAGCCCAATGTGTTGAACAAACTGAGTTGTGTTTCTCATTTGTCTTTCTTCTGTATAATACAATTTACTTCTTTAGAGCTGATCATAATTACTAATAACTGAATATTCCTCAAATATATTAGTGTGAATACATTTCATAATCTGAATTTGTGTCAAGTGCTTTATATAGTAATGGTTATGCAGGTGTTCTCTGATAAGCCTAGGGATGTCTTGACATCTGATCCAAATGAGGAGACCAGTTCTCAGTGTCCAAAAAAGTGTAGCACAAGCACTTTGGTTATTTTGTTGAGAGGAGTTCAAATGCTTAGAGCAAATGTTTAATTATGACTCAAGAGTAATTCAGTGATGCCTGAATATACCTTAAAAATGGTGTGCCAATTTGCATTTAAATATTGGCAAGCTCACTACTTTATAAGAAAATCTATTCAGTTATAATACAAGCTTTTTGAAGAAACATGTCTGGCTCATTAATAATAACTAGAAATGGGTAAAGACACCGGCTCGCAGTGCAAGGGGTGCTGGTTTGATTCCTGGCCTGGGAAGACCCCACGTGCCGTGGAGTGGCTGGACCGATGTGTCCAATTACTGAGCCAGCGCTTTGGAGCGCATGCACCCAGCCAGAGCCAGTGCTCTGCGGCGGGGGAGGCCACTGCGATCCGAGGCTCACACAGGCCAAAAGAACAAAGATGGATGAAAATGGATGAATGAAAGATCAATACAAGTGGCCAAACAAAAAATAAAAAAGATAATAACTAAAAATGGTCCCAAAGCTTTGCAGATTAGCTATGAACGCCACGCATGAAATCACACAAAAGTTATTTTTTCAGTGTAATTTTTAACATTCTAAAATATATAATTCATAAAAATTCATGAATACAGTATATATTTTGTTTTATATTTATATATTTCATATATTTTATATTAAAATATATTAAATATTTATATGTATTATATTTCATATATAAAATTTTCTTTGTCTCCATTACATTTTATACATATAAAGACTTTTTAACAGGATAGTAAGAATTCACACAAAAAGATCTATAAATCTTAAAAATGATATTGTAACAAAATTAGTAAATGTATGCCAAAGTAAGAACATTCTTTTTAAAAAAATCTTTTAATAGGCATTTATTACCTATGATTTAGTAAAGAGGAGGCTACACTACATTTCACTCTTCAGTCTTTGCTAGAAATACAATGAGCAAAAGTTTTTGTTTAAAACTAGCAAAGTGTATAAACTAATTTATTGCACTGATGCTTATAATTGATGCTTTCTATTCATTTTAGATCTTCTGTAAGCACAATACACCTGTAATTTTCTCAAGGATACTTGCCATTCATACCAATGAAAAAGTCATTATTTATCTTAACAAAAGCAAAGATTGTGATTTGAGCAGTCCAATGATTTCTACGCTACTAATGCAGATTAATAAAAACACTGTTTCTGGAGTCTCTGGTAGTAATGATAACAGTTTTTGGAAAACAAATCAACACTGTTAAAAATATCTCATTTATATTTGGACAAGAATCTGGTGATCTACAGCTAAGAGTAAGTAACGTTTATTAAATAAGAAATTCACTTATTTAGTTTTTATTTTAAAACCTACCATCAGTTTTAGTTTTGCTTCCAACTCCTATCACTTAAACTTAAAAGATTTTTCTTCTATTCTACTGGTAAAAATTAAGGAGACATTTACTAGAGTGTGGACTGAACAGAAAGAATAGTTTCTAAATATATTCTTTCTTCGTTTTAAAAATAAATGTTACTTTCCTATATTTTTCAAATAGGTGTTATCCATCTTTAGTTTATCCTTTAAGTGCATCTACCCAATGCATCCACCCTGTGCAATTGTCTGTAATTAGTACCTACTGTGGTGGTGGCATTATTTCCACAGTATTTGGATGTGAATGAGTTGCCAAAGTGACCATCTCAGTACTGATTATACCTCTGTTACTTATACTGGGAATCAATTAAAATCCCACCTGACAACATCTCTATCATTGTTTTTCCATACAAGAAATATTTTGCTTCAGAATAAATCAGTTTCTCTTCCAATTCTGTGTGCCTGAACAGTCTGTTAGCTGATTCAAAGCCCCCCAAACATAGCTGTCTTGATTTTTTAAAAATTATTTTGCTTTGCATTTGATTTCACTGAGATTTTATCTAGGCCAAGTGAAAATTATAGACACATGAAGATAAGACATAAAGTCATGTTCCTTTTATTTCACATTCACCCCTTAGCTATATAAATCATACTCTCAAATTGCTAACTCATGAAATATCACATATGACTCTCTCCTTACAGTATCTGATTTATTTGTTCTTAGAAAAAGTTTCCTTACCAGTGCTAGTCTTCTCACATAAACCTAGTCAGATAACAAATCAGTCTATCTAACTGAGTGTACTTATCAAAAAATGATCAAAGTTTCTTTTTTCTAGATCAGTGCCATGTTGGTGCTGACATTTAGAGAGGAAGTAACAGGATGTTTTATAAAAGCCCCCTAGAAATCTACAAAGGTTGAACTCATGAAAACAGAGAGTATGTTGGTGGTTTCCAACCTGAGGGGACTGGACAAGTGGAGGGACGGACAAATGGGGACACATTGATCAAAGGGTACAAAAGTTGAGTTATAAGAATGACTAAATGCTGGGGATGTAATGTACTCTTCCCAGGTGGCACAGATGATAAAGTTTCCACCTGCTAATGCAGGAAACACAAGAGGCACGGGTTTGACCCTGGCTTGGGAAAAGCCCTGGAGGAGGAAATGGCGACTCAGTCTAGTATTCTTGCTGAAAAATTCCATGGACAGAGGAGCCTAGTGGGCTATAGTCCATGGGCTCACAAAGAATCTGACACGACTGAATGACAGAACATGAAATATATATAACAAAACTATTTTAATAAACTGAAGTTTATTAAAAACATAGATATACTCAACACGCAAGCACATGGTAACTATATTATGAGACAACAGATGTGTCAACCTACCTTACCATGCTAATCATTTCACATATAGAGGTATATCAAATAATTACTTTGGACACCTTAAGTTTACAAAATGTTACTTGTCAATTATATCTCAATAAAGCTGAAAAAAAAAATCTCCTAATTAGAGCTTCAAGACTCTTTTTGTTGTCACCAAAAAAGTCATCTCAATAGATAAACCATTCTAAAAATTTTCATTTCAAGTCATGATGAAATAGCAAAAGAGGGAAAAATTCTGGTGACTTTGTATTCCTCATTTTGCTGTGAATGCGTGATGAAATAGAAGCTCATGTTTACAATATAGTAACTGATATCTAAAAGGTAGATGCTTTGGCAATCCTGTTGCAGATGAATCTCAGTAAACAGTACCAGTAATATAATATTCAAAAGGAACTCAAAAACCCTAATGCTGCAATACGTTTAAAATTTATTTGTTCTTAGAAAAAGTTTCCTTACCAGTGCTAGTCTTCTCACATAAACCTAGTCAGATAACAAATCAGTCTATCTAACTGAGTGTACTTATCAAAAAATGATCAAAGTTTCTTTTTTCTAGATCAGTGCCATGTTGGTGCTGACATTTAGAGAGGAAGTAACAGGATGTTTTATAAAAGCCCCCTAGAAATCTACAAAGGTTGAACTCATGAAAACAGAGAGTATGTTGGTGGTTTCCAACCTGAGGGGACTGGACAAGTGGAGGGACGGACAAATGGGGACACATTGATCAAAGGGTACAAAAGTTGAGTTATAAGAATGACTAAATGCTGGGGATGTAATGTACTCTTCCCAGGTGGCACAGATGATAAAGTTTCCACCTGCTAATGCAGGAAACACAAGAGGCACGGGTTTGACCCTGGCTTGGGAAAAGCCCTGGAGGAGGAAATGGCGACTCAGTCTAGTATTCTTGCTGAAAAATTCCATGGACAGAGGAGCCTAGTGGGCTATAGTCCATGGGCTCACAAAGAATCTGACACGACTGAATGACAGAACATGAAATATATATAACAAAACTATTTTAATAAACTGAAGTTTATTAAAAACATAGATATACTCAACACGCAAGCACATGGTAACTATATTATGAGACAACAGATGTGTCAACCTACCTTACCATGCTAATCATTTCACATATAGAGGTATATCAAATAATTACTTTGGACACCTTAAGTTTACAAAATGTTACTTGTCAATTATATCTCAATAAAGCTGAAAAAAAAAATCTCCTAATTAGAGCTTCAAGACTCTTTTTGTTGTCACCAAAAAAGTCATCTCAATAGATAAACCATTCTAAAAATTTTCATTTCAAGTCATGATGAAATAGCAAAAGAGGGAAAAATTCTGGTGACTTTGTATTCCTCATTTTGCTGTGAATGCGTGATGAAATAGAAGCTCATGTTTACAATATAGTAACTGATATCTAAAAGGTAGATGCTTTGGCAATCCTGTTGCAGATGAATCTCAGTAAACAGTACCAGTAATATAATATTCAAAAGGAACATGTCTATTTCAAGTAAGCAGTAATGTACATATATTGTAACAAAAAAAGAATTATGGTACTTCAGGCTAAGTTCAGCAGAATTCATACATACTGTCATTTAATAAACATTAACTACATTAAATTATATTAGGTTGAGTTCAAGCTAAAGTCACAAGTCCAGAACTCTCTTGCTATATGTTTAATTGACCAAAAAAAAAAAAAAAAAGAGAGAAATCGGCAACTTTTCAATGAGCTTTTATAAGGTGAGGTATGTAATAAGTGCAATTTGAAGATCAATAATGAAATTTAAAATTTTTCCATTATATGATTGAAGAATTTCTATTAATGGATTTGCAGATGTTTTGAAAATTAATTTAAAATTGTAAATACTTAGGTAATGTGCAAAATTAAAAAGTAGAATTTATTAATAGATTTGAAGATGTTTTTAAAATTAATTTAAAATTGTTCATACCTAGATAACATGTAAGATTAAAAAGTAGAATCTTTAATGATAGCTTTTGACATTCCATGGCTTTTTAATTACTCTTAATTTACTAGCAACCTCTGTTTTCTCTGTTTAAATGACCTCAAGCCAAGGACTTTATCTAGACCTGATTAGGGGTATTGTTTCAAAAAGACTTAATTTTTTAGTAAATAATGCATTTGATTTTATGTAATGAATTATTTGAAAAATATAAAAAAATCAAAAAGAAAATATTAAATAGCTAGTTAAATCACATCTTAAAGATCAGTTTCTCAGTACTATATTTAAAAATAAAAAGAATAGATTTTATATTATTGGATAATTGACAGATATGTCACTCAAATATCTTTGTAGATTAGTTAACTTAAAGAATCATGCTTTAAGGACTAAATCCTTTGTCCTTGGATGACTATAGTAATTTTAAATGTTACATAATCTGAAATAAACTTATAAAAGAGTGCTGTGTATCACAAATCTTCAAAGAAGAATTCAGCAATATGAGAAAGACTTTAGTGGATATGAAGAAATAATTGAGTGCTTGACATCTAACTTTATAGGTCAAACCTGAAAAGGCAACGTCTGAAAATGAACTGATATAAAATTATAGGATTTTAGTTGGGAGTTACGTTAGTGGTTTCATAAAACAAATTGAGTATGTGACCTGGATTTCAGAAGGTGTAAAGAACAGAGGAAGAGTTAGTTAAGATCTAGAAATCAGTTTGGCCCACACAATCTTGAAACAGTGAATGAATATGATCAAGGTCACCTATGGACAAAATCTAATGGTAAGGGAGTAGGTAAAAACATGAACCAAATTAAATTCAACTTCCCTAGTTATGAGAAATGGATATTGGGGGCACTTAGGTCTTTCAAAACTAAAGCTAAATAACAAAGTTACTCCCATAAAGAGACTGACTACATCATGGTATATAAAATGCATCATTTTGCAGTAAGAAATGATCTGTAGTATTTTTTTATCACATTTTAAAAATTAACCAACTTACAAGCAGTTTGGCTATACATAAAAGACAAAGTTCAGAAGATTTTTGCTGTCACAAATGGATTAATTACCTACCATATGTAACTGCTGAAAGTTAACTTTTTAAATTTGTATTTTTAATCAAGTGTATACAAAGAAAAATGTGCATGAAAAGAATTTATTTGTATATTTAAAGATATTATCAATGAAAGAAAGCTTTATATATATTAACTGATTAGTAATGATCAATTCCAGCTGTAATAGGGGCATAAACATTAAAAAATGAGTTCACAGAAAATATATCATATACATATGATATATATGTTATATCATATATAATATGTTGGTTATATCATATATATATGTTTCTGTATTCAAATCAGTATTCTTATATATTCCCCAGAATTATACAGTATATATAATATTAAATTTAAATTATATTTGCATTTCAATTATTAGCTGGATAAAAGTTGTAGCAAAAAAAGGGAAACTTTTATCGCAGAAATGTTTTTTACTGTGTAAGTTTAAATTTATGCTTATTAGCAAATTCTTTGCTAGAAATAGTATATTTGGTTCCCATCACTAATGTAATGAATTTATTTTAAAAGTTTGTTAAAACAGAGAATTTTCATTTGCTTTAAGGTGGCCTTTCAAATTTATGTGCATAAAATGGGCCCTCTATTGATCTGTCAATTTCTGTAAAGATATTTTTGCTAAATTGCAATTTCTTTTTGTTTTTAACTCTCTTAAGAAGCAGGCTTCCCTAATGGTTCAGGGGATTAACTATCTGCTTGCATTGTAGGAAATCCAGGTTTGATCCTTTTGTTGGGAAGATCCCTTGGAGAAGGGAATGGCAATCCACTTTGTTATTCTTGCCTGGATATTGGGGCACTAAAAAGGTGAGTAGGTAAAACATGAACCAAATTAAATTCAACTTCCTAGTTATGAGAACTGGATATTGGGGACACTTAGGTCTTTCAAAACTAAAGCTAAATAACAAAGTTACTCCCATAAAGAGACTGACTACATCATGGTATATAAAATGCATCATTTTGCAGTAAGAAATGATCTGTAGTATTTTTTTATCACATTTTAAAAATTAACCAACTTACAAGCAGTTTGGCTATACATAAAAGACAAAGTTCAGAAGATTTTTGCTGTCACAAATGGATTAATTACCTACCATATGTAACTGCTGAAAGTTAACTTTTTAAATTTGTATTTTTAATCAAGTGTATACAAAGAAAAATGTGCATGAAAAGAATTTATTTGTATATTTAAAGATATTATCAATGAAAGAAAGCTTTATATATATTAACTGATTAGTAATGATCAATTCCAGCTGTAATAGGGGCATAAACATTAAAAAATGAGTTCACAGAAAATATATCATATACATATGATATATATGTTATATCATATATAATATGTTGGTTATATCATATATATATGTTTCTGTATTCAAATCAGTATTCTTATATATTCCCCAGAATTATACAGTATATATAATATTAAATTTAAATTATATTTGCATTTCAATTATTAGCTGGATAAAAGTTGTAGCAAAAAAAGGGAAACTTTTATCGCAGAAATGTTTTTTACTGTGTAAGTTTAAATTTATGCTTATTAGCAAATTCTTTGCTAGAAATAGTATATTTGGTTCCCATCACTAATGTAATGAATTTATTTTAAAAGTTTGTTAAAACAGAGAATTTTCATTTGCTTTAAGGTGGCCTTTCAAATTTATGTGCATAAAATGGGCCCTCTATTGATCTGTCAATTTCTGTAAAGATATTTTTGCTAAATTGCAATTTCTTTTTGTTTTTAACTCTCTTAAGAAGCAGGCTTCCCTAATGGTTCAGGGGATTAACTATCTGCTTGCATTGTAGGAAATCCAGGTTTGATCCTTTTGTTGGGAAGATCCCTTGGAGAAGGGAATGGCAATCCACTTTGTTATTCTTGCCTGGAGAATCCCATGGACAGAGGAGCCTGTTGGACTACAACCCATAGGGCTGCAGAGTCAGACACTACCATGTGACTAAATGTGCAGTCTAAGAAGTAGCATGAATTAAGATGATATAATAATATAGAAACTCTGTAACAGGCTACAACTAAAGTAAATATAATCTTCAAGTCATTGTGTCAGAAGAAAAAAACTTTTTTCATTTTGCATCTTCTTTCATTGCAGTGGTAGACATTAAATATTTTTCTTTTATGAATTTTCCTTGCCTGTATATTTCATTTAAAGTATCCAAGATTATAAAGCATATTGGCTATAAAGGGATTGGTTGTGACCAACTAACTTCAACGCAAGCAGGATACAAGTTGTTGCTGAGGCAGCCATTATTCATGTGAGTCATATGTTCCTAACTTATTTCGGACTGTGATCCTTGGATATCAATCCATGAATACAGAAAGGCTTAGGTGTTTAAGTTTTGTATGTGTGTGTGTGTGTGTGTGTGTGTGTGCAAAAATGAGAGAAAGGGCAAGAACAAGGCAGAGAAAGGGAAAGAGCAAGGGAGAGAAAAAGGAAAGGAAAAAAGATGGAAGGGAAGGATGAAGTAAGGAAATAAGGAAAAAATGAAGGAAAGAAAGAAAGAAGAGAGATATACATATAACAAATCTGGGATTATGCATATCTGTAAACAACAAAACTCTGTAAAAGTCAAATAAAAATAATTATTAAAAAAAAGAAAAAAAAAGAAAGAAGAGAGAATGTTTTTCTATGTATTTTTTTTATTATTATTAGGAATAAAAGTCACTATTTTCAAAATATGATTCTACTACACAATTATAAGCACTATCAATAAATAAACTACTATAAAATACCGACCTCAATTTACAACTCAAACACAAGAGATTCACTTTTGTATTCCTTTATGTGTTCATATAATAGCCCAAAACACAATTATTTTATGGTTGAATTTTCTCTGTAAAATAATCCAAGGACTCCATCACTGATGAGGTATCTCATTATTCACTTAAAAAAAAAAAAAGAGGGTACTGATGAGAAATCTGTTCTTTAGAATTATCTTATTGGAAATGCCATACATTGCTTTTCACTTGTTAGTTGTTACAACTCAGTTACAAAACCTACTTAACCTCAAGGAAAGGCCAGAATGTGATCCATTTATATGCTAGGAAGATGAAAAGATTTTTAGAGATAACTAATATTCTCTGCAATGATCATCACTTTTGTTATTAAATATCCCTAAGCCCTGGTTTACCCATGCAACACACTTATCGACATCCCCAAACAAACAATAACCTCATTCAGTAAATATATGTGGCTCATTGTCCAAAAATAGCTTAGTCAATGTATAGGTTTCAATCCAGTGGTAGACATTAAATATTTTTCTTTTATGAATTTTCCTTGCCTGTATATTTCATTTAAAGTATCCAAGATTATAAAGCATATTGGCTATAAAGGGATTGGTTGTGACCAACTAACTTCAACGCAAGCAGGATACAAGTTGTTGCTGAGGCAGCCATTATTCATGTGAGTCATATGTTCCTAACTTATTTCGGACTGTGATCCTTGGATATCAATCCATGAATACAGAAAGGCTTAGGTGTTTAAGTTTTGTATGTGTGTGTGTGTGTGTGTGTGTGTGTGCAAAAATGAGAGAAAGGGCAAGAACAAGGCAGAGAAAGGGAAAGAGCAAGGGAGAGAAAAAGGAAAGGAAAAAAGATGGAAGGGAAGGATGAAGTAAGGAAATAAGGAAAAAATGAAGGAAAGAAAGAAAGAAGAGAGATATACATATAACAAATCTGGGATTATGCATATCTGTAAACAACAAAACTCTGTAAAAGTCAAATAAAAATAATTATTAAAAAAAAGATTAAAAAAAGAAAGAAGAGAGAATGTTTTTCTATGTATTTTTTTTATTATTATTAGGAATAAAAGTCACTATTTTCAAAATATGATTCTACTACACAATTATAAGCACTATCAATAAATAAACTACTATAAAATACCGACCTCAATTTACAACTCAAACACAAGAGATTCACTTTTGTATTCCTTTATGTGTTCATATAATAGCCCAAAACACAATTATTTTATGGTTGAATTTTCTCTGTAAAATAATCCAAGGACTCCATCACTGATGAGGTATCTCATTATTCACTTAAAAAAAAAAAAAGAGGGTACTGATGAGAAATCTGTTCTTTAGAATTATCTTATTGGAAATGCCATACATTGCTTTTCACTTGTTAGTTGTTACAACTCAGTTACAAAACCTACTTAACCTCAAGGAAAGGCCAGAATGTGATCCATTTATATGCTAGGAAGATGAAAAGATTTTTAGAGATAACTAATATTCTCTGCAATGATCATCACTTTTGTTATTAAATATCCCTAAGCCCTGGTTTACCCATGCAACACACTTATCGACATCCCCAAACAAACAATAACCTCATTCAGTAAATATATGTGGCTCATTGTCCAAAAATAGCTTAGTCAATGTATAGGTTTTGTAGCTTAGAATCCCATAACCTACAACAAAAATTATATATATAGCTCACTCCCATATTGCATATATCTTGGTGAAAGAAGGGAATCACCACCAAAAAACAAACAAGCAAAAACCCCTCCAAGCTGGAAAAGGTAAAAATGCGAATCTTAACAGTGAAGAAATCTGGCTGTGAAAGCATCAAAATTCTTTGTTAAGGATATTCTCCAGCAAGACCCCTGATTATCTAGAGGGAAAAAAAAAGACTCCCTTTTCTACCTATATAATATATTTCCCAGAGTATTATTCATTGTGACATCTAACATTGGTCAGTTAAATATGCTCCACTTGACCTTCTTTTTACAGTCAGTTTTTTCTCTCCGCATGTCTGATGGCCCTAGAATTATTTTATGGTTACAAGTCTTGTGTTTTCCTTGGCAATATATCACCAAAAACTTAATAGAATTCTGAATCTATTTATATCATATGTTTGTAATTATATCCCAAAGTTATTTTCTTACAAACAGATAAGACTTTCTTACAGCCTTAGTTTTATACCTATTTGTTTATGTCTATCTCCCTCTTTCATTTTCATGGTATCTTCATTTCCCTTGGGAAAAAGGCTTTAGTAAGAAGAAAAAAACATTGTTTCTCTGCTCTGCAGTGTTGAAGTCTTTAAAAATGATCATAACTCAGTACTTTTAAATCCATACTGTATACCTTTTGAAATCTACATGCAGACTTCCTCTATAAAACCATGGAGCTCAAATGCAGTATATTTCTTTTTATTTATGTTTTTAAACTTATCAATTCTCATTTAAGGTCATTTTGCATTCTTGTATTTACATACTATAAGAAAACTACTCTTTGGCTTTTTTAAAACCATGATGAGAAATCTGTTCTTTAGAATTATCTTATTGGAAATGCCATACATTGCTTTTCACTTGTTAGTTGTTACAACTCAGTTACAAAACCTACTTAACCTCAAGGAAAGGCCAGAATGTGATCCATTTATATGCTAGGAAGATGAAAAGATTTTTAGAGATAACTAATATTCTCTGCAATGATCATCACTTTTGTTATTAAATATCCCTAAGCCCTGGTTTACCCATGCAACACACTTATCGACATCCCCAAACAAACAATAACCTCATTCAGTAAATATATGTGGCTCATTGTCCAAAAATAGCTTAGTCAATGTATAGGTTTTGTAGCTTAGAATCCCATAACCTACAACAAAAATTATATATATAGCTCACTCCCATATTGCATATATCTTGGTGAAAGAAGGGAATCACCACCAAAAAACAAACAAGCAAAAACCCCTCCAAGCTGGAAAAGGTAAAAATGCGAATCTTAACAGTGAAGAAATCTGGCTGTGAAAGCATCAAAATTCTTTGTTAAGGATATTCTCCAGCAAGACCCCTGATTATCTAGAGGGAAAAAAAAAGACTCCCTTTTCTACCTATATAATATATTTCCCAGAGTATTATTCATTGTGACATCTAACATTGGTCAGTTAAATATGCTCCACTTGACCTTCTTTTTACAGTCAGTTTTTTCTCTCCGCATGTCTGATGGCCCTAGAATTATTTTATGGTTACAAGTCTTGTGTTTTCCTTGGCAATATATCACCAAAAACTTAATAGAATTCTGAATCTATTTATATCATATGTTTGTAATTATATCCCAAAGTTATTTTCTTACAAACAGATAAGACTTTCTTACAGCCTTAGTTTTATACCTATTTGTTTATGTCTATCTCCTCTTTTATTTTCATGGTATCTTCATTTCCCTTGGGAAAAAGGCTTTAGTAAGAAGAAAAAAACATTGTTTCTCTGCTCTGCAGTGTTGAAGTCTTTAAAAATGATCATAACTCAGTACTTTTAAATCCATACTGTATACCTTTTGAAATCTACATGCAGACTTCCTCTATAAAACCATGGAGCTCAAATGCAGTATATTTCTTTTTATTTATGTTTTTAAACTTATCAATTCTCATTTAAGGTCATTTTGCATTCTTGTATTTACATACTATAAGAAAACTACTCTTTGGCTTTTTGTCAGTTTCCATTAGAGGAGTTGTCCTTAACCGGGGATGGATTTGTCCTCCAGCGGACATCTGGCAACCTTGGAAGAGTCTTGATTTTCAAGACTATGAGAGGTATACTGGAATCTAGCAGGTAAAGGTCAGGGATGTTGCTAAACATGTTACAATTCACAGGACAGATTCTCACAAAAAATATTATCCTGTCCCAAATGGCAAAAGTGTCATTGTTGAGAAAACTTGTCCTAAGTAAGTAATTAGTATGCTCACTAAATGATGGGATGATATTTTTGGGGTTCTGCCACTATGAAAAAAAGAAAGTCCATCTCTCCTGCTGTATACCTAACCACTGAGGCCAGTACTGTGTTTTGTTATTGCTGTTATGGTATTACCCTACTTCAAGCTTATAATATTTGCATTACCTAAGATGAAAATTACTCTAGTTAAAAAGAAAATAAACATCACAATATGAAAGCTATAGATCAAACACAGTAGTATCTGATTACTTAGACAACAGCCCAAAGTCTCTGTGGCTGTCTTTTCCTGGGACCTCTTAGCATCATTTGCATACAGATGGAAAGAAACCATTGTAGTGGAGGCATACTTCCTTTATAAGGTACCTGATGTAGAAACAGATGCATCACCTCTGCTTACATTCTATTTACCAGAACGTAGTCATATGACCATACCTATCCAAGTTCCGGGGGGGCTGCTCTATACAAACTTTAGTCAATAAATTTTGTTTGTAATTATATCCCAAAGTTATTTTCTTACAAACAGATAAGACTTTCTTACAGCCTTAGTTTTATACCTATTTGTTTATGTCTATCTCCTCTTTCATTTTCATGGTATCTTCATTTCCCTTGGGAAAAGGCTTTAGTAAGAAGAAAAAAACATTGTTTCTCTGCTCTGCAGTGTTGAAGTCTTTAAAAATGATCATAACTCAGTACTTTTAAATCCATACTGTATACCTTTTGAAATCTACATGCAGACTTCCTCTATAAAACCATGGAGCTCAAATGCAGTATATTTCTTTTTATTTATGTTTTTAAACTTATCAATTCTCATTTAAGGTCATTTTGCATTCTTGTATTTACATACTATAAGAAAACTACTCTTTGGCTTTTTGTCAGTTTCCATTAGAGGAGTTGTCCTTAATCGGGGATGGATTTGTCCTCCAGCGGACATCTGGCAACCTTGGAAGAGTCTTGATTTTCAAGACTATGAGAGGTATACTGGAATCTAGCAGGTAAAGGTCAGGGATGTTGCTAAACATGTTACAATTCACAGGACAGATTCTCACAAAAAATATTATCCTGTCCCAAATGGCAAAAGTGTCATTGTTGAGAAAACTTGTCCTAAGTAAGTAATTAGTATGCTCACTAAATGATGGGATGATATTTTTGGGGTTCTGCCACTATGAAAAAAAGAAAGTCCATCTCTCCTGCTGTATACCTAACCACTGAGGCCAGTACTGTGTTTTGTTATTGCTGTTATGGTATTACCCTACTTCAAGCTTATAATATTTGCATTACCTAAGATGAAAATTACTCTAGTTAAAAAGAAAATAAACATCACAATATGAAAGCTATAGATCAAACACAGTAGTATCTGATTACTTAGACAACAGCCCAAAGTCTCTGTGGCTGTCTTTTCCTGGGACCTCTTAGCATCATTTGCATACAGATGGAAAGAAACCATTGTAGTGGAGGCATACTTCCTTTATAAGGTACCTGATGTAGAAACAGATGCATCACCTCTGCTTACATTCTATTTACCAGAACGTAGTCATATGACCATACCTATACACAGAGGAGGCTGGGGAATGTTGTCCCGGCTTGTTTTTAGAAAGAGGAGAAAATGTATATTGAGAGGGTAGCTAACAGCTTCTGCAACAGACCATTTTATCACTTTCCAAGAGCAAAAACTCTAGAGTAAAATCTCTGTTTCTAACTGCTGTTGTACAAATGGTCACAGATGTGATTCAAAACAACAGCATTTTATGTTCCTCCAGTTGTGGAGGTAAGAAGTTCAAGGCTGGTCTCAGTGAGATAAAATCAAGGTTTCTGTCTGGCACTGCTCCTTCTGGAGTCCTTTCCCTGTCCTCCCAGTTTCTAGAGGGCTGCTGTAATTTCTAGGCTTATGGCTCACCTTTTCCATTCTCCCCACCCATTTCTCTGTCACATCAGATCTTCTCCCTCTGTTTGTATCATCTCATCGCCTCTTCTGACTCAAGTTCCCCTGCATCCCTCTTATATTGGACTCTTTAGATGATACTCAGCCTGCCAGATAGGCCAAGATAATCTGTTCACTTAAGATCTGTAACTGTTCACAATCACAACTGCAAATTCCCTTTCACTATGCAAAGTAATACATTCACAGGGTTCTGGGGATTAGGAGAGACATCTTGGGGAGCGATGCATTATTCAGTCTACCACAAATCTAAACAAGAAAGACAATATTTACTTCCTTTGTTGCTGTTTTCTGTGTTTAATATTTTGCTTTGGACAGGTTATCTATCTTCAACAGATATGTTTAAATGAATGAATTAATCAAACTTTTAAATAATATGTAATTTAGCAAGCATTATTCAGTCCACAGTCCATTTTTTATGTGTTGGTCATTTAAAAAAACTTCTCAAATTGTTTCAAATATCTTCATCATCAAAACCAAATCTTTATTTTAGAATCTGAATATAAGTTTGATGTTGATAGAAAAAGTAACTGAGAAAATCCCTTCTGCAATTTTGAATCTATGCAACTCTTTCTAGAATGGTACAATTTATTGCATTAGGAGAAGTTTGACCTTTTTTGTTAAAGGACATATCCATAAATTGTCCTTTTTATTGAGTTGACATGGATCTTTATGTAACCCTGTTTTCTATTTCTTTTAGGCTTCTGGAAAAACATAAAACAAAACAAATTCTTCTTTCATACAATGTGCCTTCAAATATTTGGGGTAACTTATTTACTCATTTTGTTAAAATATTTTCCATGACAAGATTTTCAGAATTCTTACACTGAGATGTATTTTTAGATTCTTCTAGATTGTAAAGAACTACTTAGTAATATATTACCCAATATAAACATAATATTCTAGGTTTTGTGTGATCAATACAGTGTGCAGTGGTAGTGTCATTACTTTGATCAGGAAAATCTATCAGTGTACTCAATTATATTTTATTTATTTTAATTATAAATGCACTTTTACCTCAGAATGTCCTCATCATAAGGGAAATAAACCTGTTATTTTGACACAGCATAGTTTCAAGCAATTATTTTAACCTTAATGCAAAACTTTACACTTAATTATAGAAATATTATCATGTTGCCTTTGGCTTGTCACAGGCACCATGTTGGAGCTTACTCTGATTACTATTCTCACTAGCTCTCACTAAGAGAAACTATATTGAATAGGTCTGAGACCTTTCCGCGAACACGGCATGGTCCCCTCAGGGTGTGAGCCTCAGACCTCAACAATAGAGTATCGTGGTCTCAAGTACTGTCAAACCAAGAGCGGGTTTATTAATCATCAAATAAAGGCAAGCACAAATAATCAGAAATAATCAGAACTCAATCAAATGCAAACAGATGTTCTTACCCCAGAGCTGGAAAGCTTCTCACCTCAGACGCAACTGAGTTGCATGAGCGAGCTTCCGTGCAATCTACTTTTACCCTTTTTATATTTTTTCCAACTAGAAATCTCAAATTAATTAGTAATCATGAAGACGCTTTTTGTCTCTCTAGAGATGTAAAAGAGGTCATCAGGGGAGCCCTTTGCTCCTCCACCCACACCTTTGCTCTTGAGGAGAAACATTCTTACAATTTTTAAGTTACAAAGGGTGTTCCTTTGAGTTGTAAAGTGTTTCATTATCATTAAAAAGCGGATAAGAGGAAGAACCTTTGTGCTCTGTATGGGTCTCAGAGAGGTGAGGCTTGCAGGCAACGTCTATCCTTAGTGTGAGGAGACATTTGTCTGTTGAGCCCGGATATCTTTTCTTAACCTTTATTGTGAGAAATGAACATGCCTTTACTTGTCCATGACAGGCTCAGTCTTAGAGTCTACCAAAGTCAATACAACTTCAGGCTTTTCTATGAAATTACCTGGAACCTACACTTAATATTTAGTAAGAAGGAGGAAGGCATACAGGAAGATAGGCAATAAAAGAACAACTAGAGACAGAATTTTTAAGAAAAATTGACAGAACATTTGAGTGCTTAAAAAAAGATGTGGAGCATTTTGAAAAAATTAGTAATCAGTATGTTACCCATCTGTAAGAGTACTTGGAATAATTAGAAAACTAAGTAAATGACAAGTGTGGCAGTTATTAAATCCAAGAAAAAAACAAATGTTTTGAAAGTTAACTCTTCACAATATTCACATAGTCACAGTCATGTGAAAAGTATTGTGCTCTTGTGCATCTAGGATCCGGGAGAGGACAGAAAATAGGAAGGGGAATTCAGAAGAGCCTCAACTGAAAAGGCAAAGTTCCATAGGTAATATCAGTATACTTCAGCATTTTAAAAGCTGTTCACACATATGAGATTATCTTTACAAAAACCTTATGACTGGAAAACTCACTGAGATTCTACTCTGTTTATGAAAACACTCATATTTGTGGTGAATTAGAATGAAATTTTATTATATAAAATAAATTAAAAAGTAACTGGAGCCCTGATAGCTGAATATCAAGTCCTCAATGGCATTTGTTTCTGCTTGTCAACATGTAGTCAAGGCTCTATTTCTGTAAGGTTTGAAACCTATTAGATAAACTATTAGTGTTTATATTTTCAAAATATTTGTTTAGGATGCTGTTTTGTATATTCTCGTGATAATATGTGAAAAAATTAATCTTTGTAATTATCAACACCTCCTACCTCACTATTCAGATAGTCATGTTTTATGCTTCTGTCAGAAGTCAGTACATCAGAACAGTGGCCTTTCCCTTCTACCTGCTGTGTGAGGGAATATTGGTTGGTTGAAGCTCAGCCAGGGGAACATGGGGTTTGTATTCAAGATTGAAGTTACCCATCTTGAATCAATATAGTTAATCATTTAACAATCATTATCTCCGATAATGTTTCTTTGGTATTGCGTTGGGGAGTAAACAGCAATAATTGAAATTCAAACATATATTTTAAAAGAAATATGCAATGGCATTTTTCCTTGGGCATAATTATTTAGGTAGATACTAGGAGATTTTGTGTATTTAATATATATGAAGAAGCTTGGCTAAACTTTTAGTCTAAGCAATAACTAGCTAGATATAGAAAATGTGCAAATCTAAAATAAACTCTCCAAGTTCTTGTTTGTTTTAATGAATGAGCAAGTGCTATGATGAGTAAAAGCTTAATATATAATGAGTATCAAAGTTAAGTACCATATTGAAAGAGCTTCTCCTCACCAGATTCTTTTCTGCCAACCATGTCAGCCTTTGAAAGGTATTTAAATGATTTGTCAGAAGTGAAAATGCTTAGTAGTACAGGCAGTGAAAAAGAAATCAGTGTTCAAAAGAATGAAACTAGAAAATAAGTGTTTACAACCTCGAAGAGTCTGTACTTTGTTTCAGATAACCACTGAAGGAGTTTAAAATAATCAAGTTGACATATTCAGTGTGCAACCTAACAAATATTTTAATATATGTCTTATAAACTGTAGGCAGACATTAGTCAATTTAAGCATTAAGAACAAATAGATGTTTTATAAGCAGAGTTATAAGATGCCTATTTAGAACACTTGTTTTCAATTTTTTGTTTCAAAAATTTATATTTTATGTTAATTTGAATAAAATTCTCCATATTGAAGAGTAGCTTTTTATATTTCAAATACTAAGATATTCTAATATAATATGTCCTGTTTCATATAGTAGTAGTATTTGATCTAACATTTACTGATTTTGATTCATAAGTTTTTAACATTATATGACAAAAATATTTAGGTGGGGAATTTTTATACTGGAAGAATTTTCTAAGGCTTTCAAAATCATACACATTTTCTGCCACAGCAATGGTTTTCACCTTCTTAAGATTGTCCAGATAGAATCCTTTAACATATATAACTACATCTACATCTTTTATCAAAACACCACAGAACCTGTACTCCTTGACAGATTAAAGAAATCTGTATTCTGAATTGTGCAAATTGATACTGTATTACAAAACTTAGCCAAATCATAGCTATGTTGTTTTCCTCTTATGACAGGATAAAAATAAGAGGACTATAAAAACAAAATAAAAAAGACAATCCATCATTCTTTCTTAAAGATAACATTTGTCAGGAACCCTTCAAAAATAATTGGGACAAAAATGTGTTAGACTCTACAACCCACCGAGTCCTTTTAAGCTGCATCTGAGCATGTTAAAAATGGTATATTTTATGATCAACCTAGTTGTGCGATGATGTATTGCAAGAGTTTTCTCAAAGTTGATTTAAAAGGACTATTTTGATTTTAACTTTAAGCATCTGTTCCATTAAAAAAAGACTTTCAAATTCCCCTAGGCTGACTTTCAGTGTTCTAGTAGACTGTGCATATTTTACTGTTAAATTCATTGTGCTGTGACTTCTTACAAATATTGTTAGGAACCCTAGTGTATTTTAGAAGAATGTAGTCTAGATTTTAGCTTTCTCTGTTAATTCATATTTTCCTCTGAGAATATAATGCTATCATGCAAGACTTGTCAAGGAATGAAAAGTTTTTCCCCTCAGTGAACTTTTACTTGTTATTTCCAATAATTTGCCATCCAGAGTAGAAGACAGCTGCCACTGAAGGAGTTTAAAATAATCAAGTTGACATATTCAGTGTGCAACCTAACAAATATTTTAATATATGTCTTATAAACTGTAGGCAGACATTAGTCAATTTAAGCATTAAGAACAAATAGATGTTTTATAAGCAGAGTTATAAGATGCCTATTTAGAACACTTGTTTTCAATTTTTGTTTAAAAAATTTATATTTTATGTTAATTTTAATAAAATTCTCCATATTGAAGAGTAGCTTTTTATATTTCAAATACTAAGATATTCTAATATAATATGTCCTGTTTCATATAGTAGTAGTATTTGATCTAACATTTACTGATTTTGATTCATAAGTTTTTAACATTATATGACAAAAATATTTAGGTGGGGAATTTTTATACTGGAAGAATTTTCTAAGGCTTTCAAAATCATACACATTTTCTGCCACAGCAATGGTTTTCACCTTCTTAAGATTGTCCAGATAGAATCCTTTAACATATATAACTACATCTACATCTTTTATCAAAACACCACAGAACCTGTACTCCTTGACAGATTAAAGAAATCTGTATTCTGAATTGTGCAAATTGATACTGTATTACAAAACTTAGCCAAATCATAGCTATGTTGTTTTCCTCTTATGACAGGATAAAAATAAGAGGACTATAAAAACAAAATAAAAAAGACAATCCATCATTCTTTCTTAAAGATAACATTTGTCAGGAACCCTTCAAAAATAATTGGGACAAAAATGTGTTAGACTCTACAACCCACCGAGTCCTTTTAAGCTGCATCTGAGCATGTTAAAAATGGTATATTTTATGATCAACCTAGTTGTGCGATGATGTATTGCAAGAGTTTTCTCAAAGTTGATTTAAAAGGACTATTTTGATTTTAACTTTAAGCATCTGTTCCATTAAAAAAAGACTTTCAAATTCCCCTAGGCTGACTTTCAGTGTTCTAGTAGACTGTGCATATTTTACTGTTAAATTCATTGTGCTGTGACTTCTTACAAATATTGTTAGGAACCCTAGTGTATTTTAGAAGAATGTAGTCTAGATTTTAGCTTTCTCTGTTAATTCATATTTTCCTCTGAGAATATAATGCTATCATGCAAGACTTGTCAAGGAATGAAAAGATCATTTTTCCATTAAACATCAGCACTCATCAGTTTATTAAGCTTGTATACTTGTTATTTCCAATAATTTGCCATCCAGAGTAGAAGACAGGCATGTCTTTTCACCTTTCTCTCCTGCTAAGCCTTAAATATAGCTCAATATAAGGTTATTAATTTTAAATGTATGTATATATATATATATCTTTATTTTGCATAATGCTATTAATTGAAGCTACGACTGATAACAAGCATTTTTAGCTATTCATATTCTATTATTCAATCACGGTAGCTTGTTAAATTCCAGCTATTTCTTTGACCTGATATATGAAAATAACTTTTGACTATAACATTTTATTAAAAAGAAGGTTAATTTTGTTAAATGAACAGCACTTTGCAGCTTAGAGATTTTTAAAGAAACTTTTGGCCTCTTTTATTGGTTTTTTATTTATTTATTTTCATCCATCTTTATTCTTTAGCCTGTGTGGGCCTTTCATTGTAGTGGCCTCTCTCCTTGGCAGAGCACTGGCTCTGACTGCATGAGCTCCAGAGTATTAGCTCATAATTGGACACATTGGTCCAGCCACTCCAAGGCATGTGGGATCTTCCCCAACCAGGGATCGAATCGGTGCCCCTTGCACTGTGGGCTCTTTACCCTCTGGACCAGCAAGGAAGCCCAAGATTAGAGATTTTTATCTGGTGTCATCTAATTTAACAATTTCCAGTGTTGATAACTTCATATTGAGTGTGTATGGGAGTAATAATATGGCTATAAATAAACAGGTTTATATGTGTGTGTATGTGTGTGTGTATACATTTGTTGTTTTCAGTTGCTAAGTCATGTCAGACTCTTTGCAACCCCGAGGACTATAACCCACTAGGCTCCTCTGTCCACGGGGATTTACAGACAATACAGGAGTGGATGTTGAACTTGTGTCTTCTGCATTGGCAGGCACTGGGCCACCAGGGAAGCTGTGTGTGTGTGTGTGTGTGTGTGTGTGTGTGTATGTATGTAAAATATTCCACTAATTAGGAGAAGCAAGATAATATGATACAAAAGGCTGAGCGAGAAGGTTCTCCTCAATGACACATTTTTGCATCATTTTGTCTCTCCAATACTGGGCCCAAAATACACTAGAAATATACTAGTCAATGGCTGTTAACCCAAAAGCAATCTCCCTCCTCATTTGTACTCCCCATAATTACTTGATTGGCACAATAAATGGTACATAATAGTTATTTAATTGAGTGCTCATTGAAAGAATGCATGCATTTTCTAGAACTAGAACTTCATTGCAGAAATATTGTGTTGTTAATAGCCTAAGTACTAGATTGACAGCTAAAATTTCTGATTATGTGACTACTCTCTTATTAACTGCAATGCACATTGTAAGAGAGAGTTTCTTTATGACAATTTTCTCTGTTCTATTGGCATTGATTTACAAAACTTTTTGTAACATTGAGATCCATAAATATATTAGTTTAAACAAGCTAGACTTACAGTTCTCTCTCATGTAGCAGTCCTGAGGCAAACATTCCAGGACTGGTAACCTTTGGCCTTTTTGTATTTTTTTTTTGTTTTTATGTAGTGGCCTCTCTCCTTGGCAGAGCACTGGCTCTGACTGCATGAGCTCCAGAGTATTAGCTCATAATTGGACACATTGGTCCAGCCACTCCAAGGCATGTGGGATCTTCCCCAACCAGGGATCGAATCGGTGCCCCTTGCACTGTGGGCTCTTTACCCTCTGGACCAGCAAGGAAGCCCAAGATTAGAGATTTTTATCTGGTGTCATCTAATTTAACAATTTCCAGTGTTGATAACTTCATATTGAGTGTGTATGGGAGTAATAATATGGCTATAAATAAACAGGTTTATATGTGTGTGTATGTGTGTGTGTATACATTTGTTGTTTTCAGTTGCTAAGTCATGTCAGACTCTTTGCAACCCCGAGGACTATAACCCACTAGGCTCCTCTGTCCACGGGGATTTACAGACAATACAGGAGTGGATGTTGAACTTGTGTCTTCTGCATTGGCAGGCACTGGGCCACCAGGGAAGCTGTGTGTGTGTGTGTGTGTGTGTGTGTGTGTGTATGTATGTAAAATATTCCACTAATTAGGAGAAGCAAGATAATATGATACAAAAGGCTGAGCGAGAAGGTTCTCCTCAATGACACATTTTTGCATCATTTTGTCTCTCCAATACTGGGCCCAAAATACACTAGAAATATACTAGTCAATGGCTGTTAACCCAAAAGCAATCTCCCTCCTCATTTGTACTCCCCATAATTACTTGATTGGCACAATAAATGGTACATAATAGTTATTTAATTGAGTGCTCATTGAAAGAATGCATGCATTTTCTAGAACTAGAACTTCATTGCAGAAATATTGTGTTGTTAATAGCCTAAGTACTAGATTGACAGCTAAAATTTCTGATTATGTGACTACTCTCTTATTAACTGCAATGCACATTGTAAGAGAGAGTTTCTTTATGACAATTTTCTCTGTTCTATTGGCATTGATTTACAAAACTTTTTGTAACATTGAGATCCATAAATATATTAGTTTAAACAAGCTAGACTTACAGTTCTCTCTCATGTAGCAGTCCTGAGGCAAACATTCCAGGACTGGTAACATGATAGCAGTCCTCTGTATGTTGACATTATCTTCACATTCAGAGTGGCTGATTCACCTCTCATTTTGTCAATCAGCAGGAAAGAGAAACACAGGAGACACTCAAAATGCATATATTTGAAGGACAGAGCTGGAAATATTCATGTCTGCTTACACTACTTGGATAGAAATTCATCACGTAGCTATACCTACAAGCAGGTAGGCTGGGAAGAGCCTAACTAGGGTTAGGGAAGGGGATGTATGCTCAGCTAAAACACCCAAGCTTGAATATTAAAGGAAGAGCAATAAAAGAAATGCACGTAAACAAGTCCATGTCACACTATGGCTCAAACTTTGTGTAATGTAGTCATAATGATAATTTACAAAGATAAAGCTTTCTATCAAGTTTCATTATAGTAGAATAAATGATAAAAATTATAGTTTAAATGTCACTGTTTTTCTTCTAGTTTGGGTACTACTGCTTTCTCTAAATATCATTTTGGTGAAGATGCTGTTTCTATGTCTTAAATGCTTTCTTGAGACCTATTACTTGACAAACAATTAGGGCTTCCAATATTTTCTTCCCCTTGCAAAAGAAAAACGCAACTCTTTAAAAGAAATTGATAAATGATCAGGTATAGACTAGACAGGCTAAGACAAAATAAAATTAGGTGTAACTAAGTTTCCATATCAATTTATGCTTTCAGTCATATACAATTAATATATCTTGGGAAAGCTGGTTATTCAACACTTAAGCAAAATTATTGGTTCCCTATTCAACTTCGTGCACATTGTCAAATTAGTACAGCAGTATAGGACAAACAATTAATTATACTGGGGTGACACAGCATGCCTTCCATAAGAGATAAGTATTAAAAACCCAAAGGTATGATTGAAGAGTGCTTTTTATTTGACAAGTGAATGAAGGTGTAGCTAAAAAGTGGGAGAGGATATTCTGAGCAGAAAGAGGCAAATTACTAGTAGCATTCTAAGTTAAAATTCAATTGTTTTTCTGGGAAATTGTGAGTTTCACGTAGATTTTATGTACTGAATATGTGGTGATTAGGAATCCTGAAGAAACCTATGATATACCTACAATCTTAGTTTTCTTATGTGCTTGTACCTCCACTGTATCTGATGGACATATCTCCAAGATGTAATTATAGGTGAGGTTGAGTTAGGTTTAATGATTTTTCATGTCATTCCCTCTTTCAATACAATGTAAAGACTTTGTTTTCATGGAAATAACTTATGTCCATTTTCTTTTGGAAACTCTTCAAATTTGGACAATCTGACAGCAGGATCAGATTAAAATAAATCTTCAAATTTGGGACCAATCTGTTCAAAAACAAATATCATGGCCCCAAAACGGGAAGGGATGTATGCTCAGCTAAAACACCCAAGCTTGAATATTAAAGGAAGAGCAATAAAAGAAATGCAAAACAAGTCCATGTCACACTATGGCTCAAACTTTGTGTAATGTAGTCATAATGATAATTTACAAAGATAAAGCTTTCTATCAAGTTTCATTATAGTAGAATAAATGATAAAAATTATAGTTTAAATGTCACTGTTTTTCTTCTAGTTTGGGTACTACTGCTTTCTCTAAATATCATTTTGGTGAAGATGCTGTTTCTATGTCTTAAATGCTTTCTTGAGACCTATTACTTGACAAACAATTAGGGCTTCCAATATTTTCTTCCCCTTGCAAAAGAAAAACGCAACTCTTTAAAAGAAATTGATAAATGATCAGGTATAGACTAGACAGGCTAAGACAAAATAAAATTAGGTGTAACTAAGTTTCCATATCAATTTATGCTTTCAGTCATATACAATTAATATATCTTGGGAAAGCTGGTTATTCAACACTTAAGCAAAATTATTGGTTCCCTATTCAACTTCGTGCACATTGTCAAATTAGTACAGCAGTATAGGACAAACAATTAATTATACTGGGGTGACACAGCATGCCTTCCATAAGAGATAAGTATTAAAAACCCAAAGGTATGATTGAAGAGTGCTTTTTATTTGACAAGTGAATGAAGGTGTAGCTAAAAAGTGGGAGAGGATATTCTGAGCAGAAAGAGGCAAATTACTAGTAGCATTCTAAGTTAAAATTCAATTGTTTTTCTGGGAAATTGTGAGTTTCACGTAGATTTTATGTACTGAATATGTGGTGATTAGGAATCCTGAAGAAACCTATGATATACCTACAATCTTAGTTTTCTTATGTGCTTGTACCTCCACTGTATCTGATGGACATATCTCCAAGATGTAATTATAGGTGAGGTTGAGTTAGGTTTAATGATTTTTCATGTCATTCCCTCTTTCAATACAATGTAAAGACTTTGTTTTCATGGAAATAACTTATGTCCATTTTCTTTTGGAAACTCTTCAAATTTGGACAATCTGACAGCAGGATCTGATTAAAATAAATCTGTCTATACAGATTTGATACAGAAGAGAGTGAAAAAGCTGGCCTCAAACTCATTGTTCAAAAAACAAATATCATGGCATCTGGTCCCATCACTTCATGGCAAATAGATGGGAAAACAATGGAAACAGTGACAGACTTTATTTTCTTGGGCTCCAAAATCACTGCAGATGGTAACTGCAACCATGAAATTAAAAGACATGTGCTCCTTGGAAGAAAAGTTATGCAAACCTAGACAGCATATTCAAAAGTATAGACATCATCAACAAAAGTCCATCTAGTCAAAGCTGCAGTTTTCACAGTAGTGATGTATGGATGTGAGAACTGGACCATAAATAAGGCTGAGTGCCAAAGAATTGATGCCTCTGAACTGTGGTACTGGAGAAGTCCCTTGTGAGTCCCTCGGACTATAATGAGATCAAATAAGTCAATCCTAAAAGAAATCAACCCTGAATATTTTTAGGAAGGACTGATGCTGAAGTGGAAGCTCCAACACTTTGGCCACCTGATGTGAAGAGACGACTGACTCATTGGGAAAGGCCCTAATGCTGGGAAAGATTGAGGGCAGGAGGAGAAGGGGGCAACAGAGGATGAGGTGGTTGGATGGCATCATCAACTCAGTGGACAAAATTTGTTTTAGCAATCTCTGGGAGATAGTGAAGGACATGCCAGGAAGCCTGGCATGCCACAGTCCATGGAGTTGCAAAAAGTCAGACATGACTGAGTGACTGATCTGAACTGATATAGATTTGATACTTTTTGTATCTTTGTATTGCATTCAGGATAAAGTTCAACTTACTTTGTAAAGCATAAAAATCCTTCCATATTCTCATAGTTGATTACTCTGCATCCTTATTTCTAATGCCTCCCTAGTTCTTATGATAGGATCTCATAACATTTCTCTTCTAGGATAAACTGTTTACAGCATTCATCAGGTTGTTTCTCTGTCTTTCCCACTCATTGTCTCAATGGATTTCATTATTCATCTGTCTCTGCCTTATTCATATTATTCATTTTCAGTGTTGTTTACTTTGTCTGAACTGATGTTGAATGCCATTTTCTTTTGGAAACTCTTCAAATTTGGACAATCTGACAGCAGGATCTGATTAAAATAAATCTGTCTATACAGATTTGATACAGAAGAGAGTGAAAAAGCTGGCCTCAAACTCATTGTTCAAAAAACAAATATCATGGCATCTGGTCCCATCACTTCATGGCAAATAGATGGGAAAACAATGGAAACAGTGACAGACTTTATTTTCTTGGGCTCCAAAATCACTGCAGATGGTAACTGCAACCATGAAATTAAAAGACATGTGCTCCTTGGAAGAAAAGTTATGCAAACCTAGACAGCATATTCAAAAGTATAGACATCATCAACAAAAGTCCATCTAGTCAAAGCTGCAGTTTTCACAGTAGTGATGTATGGATGTGAGAACTGGACCATAAATAAGGCTGAGTGCCAAAGAATTGATGCCTCTGAACTGTGGTACTGGAGAAGTCCCTTGTGAGTCCCTCGGACTATAATGAGATCAAATAAGTCAATCCTAAAAGAAATCAACCCTGAATATTTTTAGGAAGGACTGATGCTGAAGTGGAAGCTCCAACACTTTGGCCACCTGATGTGAAGAGACGACTGACTCATTGGGAAAGGCCCTAATGCTGGGAAAGATTGAGGGCAGGAGGAGAAGGGGGCAACAGAGGATGAGGTGGTTGGATGGCATCATCAACTCAGTGGACAAAATTTGTTTTAGCAATCTCTGGGAGATAGTGAAGGACATGCCAGGAAGCCTGGCATGCCACAGTCCATGGAGTTGCAAAAAGTCAGACATGACTGAGTGACTGATCTGAACTGATATAGATTTGATACTTTTTGTATCTTTGTATTGCATTCAGGATAAAGTTCAACTTACTTTGTAAAGCATAAAAATCCTTCCATATTCTCATAGTTGATTACTCTGCATCCTTATTTCTAATGCCTCCCTAGTTCTTATGATAGGATCTCATAACATTTCTCTTCTAGGATAAACTGTTTACAGCATTCATCAGGTTGTTTCTCTGTCTTTCCCACTCATTGTCTCAATGGATTTCATTATTCATCTGTCTCTGCCTTATTCATATTATTCATTTATGTTTTATTTACCTTTTTGTCCTCAGTAGTAATCTTAGGGTCAACAAAATGTTAGGCGCAAAATAGGTAATTGTGAAATGCTGAACTGATGTTTGGAATTGTGGAGCATTTTAAATTCCTGGACTTTAAAAAGGTTTCTATCACTATTTCACAGATGAGAAGTAGTATGCTGCAAGTCCTTTACATATGAACCTTCAAGTTGCAAGTTTTCAAAGATGTAAATGTGGGTTTGCATTACAATCATGTACATTAGTTTATGTGTCTGTTATACATTGTCACATGCATGCATCGTCTACAAGTGGTTGTGCTTCTGTCTGTGAGAAAGTGCAAAAGAAGCAGTGATGTAGCTGGTACTGTACTTTTCAAGGTACCATAAGTTTAAAAATATTTGGGTGTGTGTGTGTTTTCTGTATTATCTGTGTGAAAAGTATTATATGCCTATTATAATAGAGTACTGTATAGCTAATAATGTTAGTTGGGTATCTAGGCTAATTTTGTTGGACTAATGAAAGAATTTCACTTACAATCCTGTTCTAGGAACAGAAACTGTTCTTATGTAGGGGACTTAGTGTAATTCAAATGTCAGAAGAAGAGCTAGACTACTGGGTAGGATACTAGGTTCTCTATTGACCTTAAGGTTATTAACACGTAATAAATATTTGTTCAAATTTTTCCTGTAAATGTTCTCCTCTGCTGGTCTCTTTAGAGATAGGTGCGGGGACCTTCCGCAGAAAGGGAAGGCAGCAGGGATTACTCCCGGCAGAACCGGGAGATCTCGGAGAGAGGCAAATCTTGAACTGTCCGCCCCGCCAGCCCCTTGGCTGAAGGCAAGGGACAATCAGACGCGACAGGGGTTCCATCAAAGTAGTTCCACTTTATTAATGAAGATCCACAGCTTTTATAGGCAAGTGAAGGGGGTTTTGCACGGGACTTCCTATAGATTACACCAATCAAGCTAAAGACCAAACAATCATTCATGAGCGCGGCAGCCAGGGGAACCAATCAGAAATTTTGACCATCAATTAACAATTTAGATCACGCCCTGTCTCTTCCTGTAGGCGCCATCTTAGCTGCAAACATGTGCTTAAACTTCTTTAAACAATGCACTTAAGCTTCCCTTCATTTCCATATCCCTTCCTGTAGGCGCCATCTTAGCTCCAAGCTGAAACAATGTGCTTAAGCTTCTTTATGCTTAAAACAGTCCTCTTTCAATTCAGAGCCCCACATCTGCCCCTCTTTTATTTTAAAATTAAGTGACTTTTGTTGAGGCAACGCGTAGAGCTAAGAGGTGGCCAGCCTCTAGCCTCGTCCGCTCTCCCTTGCGGCTGTGCCTGTCTTAGGTCGGGACAGAGCACTATTCAGGCAGAGCCCGTCATGGGATCAGGCAGCAGCTGCGGCGGCCCTCCTGTCTTAGGCCTGCTCTGCAGTGGTGTCCTCTTACCCGTCACTGGCTAACCAGCCATCTCGTGGGGGCTGGACGGAGTTTTTAGAGCGTTTTTATTCAAAGGCCTCATTATATGTCTCAAGTGATTTCTTGAGGGGCCATATCGACCCAGGGGTTTTGTGGGTGCCCAATGTAAGGCTCTTTTTCTAGGACCTGAGCAAGCATAATTATTTTGTTGTAACTGCCCTTGACTTTAAACAGTATAGCTAGCAAGACAACGACAACAAACAGATAGAAAGCATTTTAAACCAGGTGAAAGGGCTTTGTATCCACAGCCAAAGTCATTAACCCCTTTTGTCAGGCAAAAGCGGGGATATCTCACGTCACAGTCTAAGCGTGCCAGAATGCTTAATATCGACAGCTCTGGCGTGTAGATTAAGCTGTTGCTGGAGTCCTGTTATGGCAGTCCTCAGGTGTTCAAGTTGGTGGAGGCTGGTCTGAAGTCCCTGGGCAGAGGCGGTGGATGTTGTTTACTGCCGTGATGGTGTGCATTTGTTGAGCTCTGAGCACGGATGCTGTTACTGTTGTACCTATTAAGGAGAGAAAAAGAGAGAGAGAGATGCCTCAAGAATTTTTTGTTCTTGGGCCTGATATATGGTCATTTGTTATCTGCAGCAGATTCTAAGGTTTGATCTTTGTTTTGTGGCATAAATTTAAGATTTCTCGCCGGTACCCATATAGGGCTGGGTTCCCCAATGGGGAATATGCACCCAAATCCTCTCCCCATCGTAAGGAGTGAATCAGGCCCCCTCCACTGGCCAGTGATGGGGTCCTTCCATCTCACTTGTACTTCAGGTTTTATTTCTTGGCTGGACCAGTGTTTTTGAAAGGGTGCAATCAGTTCTTTCTTTGAAAAATTTAAAATGTTTAGGGTAAAGAGTGCCATTCCAAGTTGCTGGTGAGGGCTTATTCCCCCTTTTTGTTTTTGTAATTGGGCCTTTAAGTTTTGATGATGACGTTCAATTATGGCCTGTCCTTGAGGGTTGTATGGGATCCCTGTGGTGTGGCGGATGTGCCATAGTTGAAAAAAGTTTTGTAAATTTTTGCTAACAAAGCAGGGACCATTGTCTGTTTTTATCTGATAAGGTAGACCCAGAGTTGCAAAGCATTGTAAGAAATGATTCTGGGCATGTTTTGCTTTTTCTCCTGAGTGGGCTGTAGCCCAGCAGGCATGGGAATAAGCCTCAATGGGTACAAAGATGTACTTGAGTTTTCCAAAGGGAGAAAAGTGAGTGACATCTGTCTGCCACAACATATTAGGCTTCAGTCCTCGAGGGTTTACTCCCGGAGACTGTAAGGGAGGAACTTGTAAATAAGGGAGGCAAGGCTTGTAAGTATACACAATTTTTTTTTTTTTTAAATCCTTGATGGGGATCTGTGGGTTAAGTTTTATCTGAGGTACAATTAGGACCGCAGCCCTGGAGGCAGCACCCCAAACAGCTGTGAGAGACCGCTCCAAAGAGTTAGGGGAAGAAAGTCAACACAAGGGTTTCAGTGTGGGGGAAATTTAAATGTCAAAGAAATGGGTTTTTTTTAAAGGCTTTTGTTTTACAAATAGCTTGTGCCCTACCTGAGGATGTGATATCTTCATGAAGGATTTTAGCACTTTTTTAGTTGTGAGGAGATGCAGAGATTGAGATAATAAAAGCTCTTTCTAAAAGTCATTTACCTATCTAAAGACCTATTTTACCAGATTTCCCTGAGCACAGAGTGTCTTGCCCCACCCTGATTTCCTTCAGGGGGTGTTTCGGTGGGATGTTTTCCTATCTTCTTGGGGGCACTCTCTCTTAAAGTGTCCCGGTTGGCCGCAGTTAAAGCAGTGGCCTGATTCTGGTGAGGCGGGTGGCCCCTGGAACGAGGCCCTACCTGTAACCATTGCAGTGGAAAAGGCTTTAGTCATTGCCTCAGAGAGAGCCTCGGTTTGAGCCTGAAGGGCACTGGTGATAGAGCGGGCTTGGTGGCTTTGTGTGCCTATATCTTTAGAGCACACAACCCATCGCTCAATGGAACGATCTTTTTGTCCTGCGCAGGCCAATTTATGGTCTGTATTCATTCCCTCCCAAACTAACATTCTGAGGAACTGATCTCTTAAAGACCCTGGAGGAACTTTCTCTGGAGGCTCTTTTTTACATGATCTACAAAAGTGGCAAGGTCTTCGCTATTCTTTTGTGTTATACGTGATATGGGGGGTTCAGTAGGGCCTTCAGCAAGTTTTTTCCAGGCAGCCAGACATATAGACTGTACTTGGTCTTGATAAGGGGCAGTGATGGCGGCCTGCTGAATACCAGTGCTCCATCGATCTGTCGTTCCTGATAGCATTCCAAAAGTTATTGGAATGACGGGATTGGCAGCCTGGTTTCTCTCTGTTTGAGCATGACATTCCTCTTTGAAAAAGGCACACCATTTGATATAAATGTTACTGGGAAGTACTGCCTTACATAGCATCTTCCAGTCTTGGGTGGTACAAGGTTGGTGGGCTAGCCCTTGGAGTATGGTTTCTGCCCATGGGGAGTTTGGGCCGTCCTCGGCTACCGCTTTCTTAAGTTCCTTTAGGTCATTAGCCTCCCACGGATACCAGGCGTCCGGTCTGTTTCCCCCCGGGTTAACGTTTACAGGGAAAGCTTGGGCTGGGCCCGTGAAGGGCGCTGAGGGCCCCCCAGGGTCTTCAGGATAGGTCCTCTCTCTCCAAGGTGACCCTAGTGCCCTCCCTCCCCGTGGAGCCTCTGTGATCTCTTCAAAGGGGGGAGGGAGCGGGGAGTACAGTCCTGTTTCTTGAGTTCTTGACCCTGAGTGACTGGGGAAACGCTCATCATAGCTAACTTCGTCTTCATTTACAAACGAGTCCCAGGTTCTGTTAAGAGCCTGGATATAGTTTCCCATGTTGTTAAAAGAGAGCAGAAAAGAAAGACAACTGAGGACAACCACCAAAAATCCTAACGGGAGTGGTGGCGGCCGGGAAGTTGGGCTCATGTCGTGCTTGTGAAACCGTGAAGGAGTCCCTAATGTTGCACGGACATTGTCTTGCTGGGGGCGGGCGCTCTAAGAGACTCTGGCCCGTTCCGTGACCCCCTTATCCTGTCACGGGAGTCTTCAAGCGGCAGGCGCCCTAATGGCTTTTAAATGCCTGACCCGTGCCCGCACGGGAGAGGTTTAGACCGTGTCCTCAATTTGAAATATAGAAAAGTGAGACTTCCACCCAGTCGGGCTGCCGCTACTAGGGCGAACTATCTTAAAGCCTTCTGAAGTCGCCAGAGAGTACCCTGGCCAGACCCCGTCAGTTGCTTTTTAGACTGTCCACCTGTTCGCTGGAAGTCTCGAATCAGAGAGAACAAGAAAGTAGGAATTAAAGTAAAGAAGGAAAAACAAAGGAAAGCAGCGCTCAGTATTTTTGTGACTACCCTAAACCCCCACCCTCTCGGGAGTGGCGCGATAAAGGGGGAGATTCACCTTGAAATCCGGATTACTCCGAGAAGATGCCCCTCTAGAGGGAGGCGCCGCGCTGAGGCCCGTCGGCCGCTTCGTCGGTTCTCTTTCAAACCCGCTCGGTGATGCTGCCTTCTTCTTTCTCGCTTTCGTGCCCCACGTTGGGCGCCAGCTTCTGCGGGGACCTTCCGCAGAAAGGGAAGGCAGCAGGGATTACTCCCGGCAGAACCGGGAGATCTCGGAGAGAGGCAAATCTTGAACTGTCCGCCCCGCCAGCCCCTTGGCTGAAGGCAAGGGACAATCAGACGCGACAGGGGTTCCATCAAAGTAGTTCCACTTTATTAATGAAGATCCACAGCTTTTATAGGCAAGTGAAGGGGGTTTTGCACGGGACTTCCTATAGATTACACCAATCAAGCTAAAGGTCAAACAATCATTCATGAGCGCGGCAGCCAGGGGAACCAATCAGAAATTTTGACCATCAATTAACAATTTAGATCACGCCCTGTCTCTTCCTGTAGGCGCCATCTTAGCTGCAAACATGTGCTTAAACTTCTTTAAACAATGCACTTAAGCTTCCCTTCATTTCCATATCCCTTCCTGTAGGCGCCATCTTAGCTCCAAGCTGAAACAATGTGCTTAAGCTTCTTTATGCTTAAAACAGTCCTCTTTCAATTCAGAGCCCCACAGATAGGTTCCAGTAGCAATACTGAAAAAGTTAGGATTGTGTGTATATACACTTGCACACACACTGTAGTCCAGTTAGCAATGCATCAAATTTAAATTCCATAAGCAGAAGGGGTCTAGTTGGCAGAGGAGGAGGAGGATATGGAGTTTATCTTTCCCTACACGTACATTAAGAATACATGTATAAATGGAGCAATTCTAACAGAGCACTAGCTGAACACTAGCAGAGAACCTTAGACACCTAAAAGGACAAGAAAGATCCTCACATAACTGGGGAAGATGAAAGAAAGAAGAGAAAGCAAGAGGATAGGACGTGTGATGGGACCTGCACCCTGTGTGGGAGCTGAAGGTAGAAGAGGTTCCCACACATAGGGAAGCTTCTCAGCATCAGGGAGACCACCTGGGAGGAAAGGGGAGTTTCAGGACCTTGGAAGAGAGCACAGCAGATAACCTGAGGTGGGCATCACACAGTGAGACCTACACAGAGGATCCAAGCCCACAATCTTGCATGCCCCAGTATGGGACATGTGTCCACCAATACACATGAGGACTGGGTGATTGAACATGGTGTTTGAAAAGCAGACAGGGGAGAAGACTGCTGTTGGCTTGAAGAAGGCAGCCTGGGGGGATTGAAGGAAGGAGATTCACAACCAGGAATGCTTGTGGAGGAAGCCCAGACTACCATAGAAGCGAAGCAATGTTGTTGAGTGATGCACAAAAGGTGGGGATCACCATGTAGGCTTGCTCTTCACAATGCATCAGAAAGAATAAAATTCCTAGGAAAAAAACTAAGAAGATCCCCTAGAGAAGGGAATGGCCACCCACTCCAATATTCTTGCCTGGAAAATTCCATGGACAGAGGAACTTTGTGAGCTACAGTTCACGGGTTTTCAAAGAGTCAAATACAATTGAGCAATCAACACTTTAACTTTCAAGGAGGCAAAAGATCTGTAATCAGAAAATATAAAATGCTGATTAAAGATATCAATGATAACACAGACAGAGAGATATGCCATATTCTTGGGTTGGTAGAGTCAACATTAATAAAATGAAAATGTAGAAGGCAATCTACAGATTCAATGCAATCCCTATCAAATTACCAACAATATTTTTCACAGAACTAGAACAAAAACTTCTATAATGTATATGGAAACACAAAAGACCCCAAATACCTGAAGCATATCTGAGAAAGAAAAAAGGAGCTAGAAGAATTAAGCTCCCTGACTTCAAACTATACTGCAAAGCTACAGTAATCAAAACAGTATGGTACTGGCATGAAAACTGAAATATAGATCCATGGGACAGAATAGAAAGCCCAGAGATAAACTCACACAACTATGGTCACCTAATCTATGACAAAGGAGGCAAGTAATGAAGAAAAGGGTCCTCACATAACTGGAAGATGAAAGAAAGACCGGGGCCACCCTGTGTGGGAGCTGAAGGTAGAAGAGGTTCCCACACATAGGGAAGCTTCTCAGCATCAGGGAGACCACCTGGGAGGAAAGGGGAGTTTCAGGACCTTGGAAGAGAGCACAGCAGATAACCTGAGGTGGGCATCACACAGTGAGACCTACACAGAGGATCCAAGCCCACAATCTTGCATGCCCCAGTATGGGACATGTGTCCACCAATACACATGAGGACTGGGTGATTGAACATGGTGTTTGAAAAGCAGACAGGGGAGAAGACTGCTGTTGGCTTGAAGAAGGCAGCCTGGGGGGATTGAAGGAAGGAGATTCACAACCAGGAATGCTTGTGGAGGAAGCCCAGACTACCATAGAAGCGAAGCAATGTTGTTGAGTGATGCACAAAAGGTGGGGATCACCATGTAGGCTTGCTCTTCACAATGCATCAGAAAGAATAAAATTCCTAGGAAAAAAACTAAGAAGATCCCCTAGAGAAGGGAATGGCCACCCACTCCAATATTCTTGCCTGGAAAATTCCATGGACAGAGGAACTTTGTGAGCTACAGTTCACGGGTTTTCAAAGAGTCAAATACAATTGAGCAATCAACACTTTAACTTTCAAGGAGGCAAAAGATCTGTAATCAGAAAATATAAAATGCTGATTAAAGATATCAATGATAACACAGACAGAGAGATATGCCATATTCTTGGGTTGGTAGAGTCAACATTAATAAAATGAAAATGTAGAAGGCAATCTACAGATTCAATGCAATCCCTATCAAATTACCAACAATATTTTTCACAGAACTAGAACAAAAACTTCTATAATGTATATGGAAACACAAAAGACCCCAAATACCTGAAGCATATCTGAGAAAGAAAAAAGGAGCTAGAAGAATTAAGCTCCCTGACTTCAAACTATACTGCAAAGCTACAGTAATCAAAACAGTATGGTACTGGCATGAAAACTGAAATATAGATCCATGGGACAGAATAGAAAGCCCAGAGATAAACTCACACAACTATTATCAACTAATCTATTACAAAGGAGGCAAGAATATACAGTGAAGAAAAGACAATCTCTTCAAAAAATAGTTCTGGGAAAAGTGGAGAACTACATGCAAAAAAATGTAGTTAGATCACACCTTAACATCATACAGAAGAAACTCAAAATGGATCAAAAACCAGACATTGTAAAATATAAGAGCAGACACTGTAAAACTTTCAGAGGAAGACATAAGCACAAAACTCTTTGACATAAATTATAGTAGTATCTTTTTGTACCCACTTCCTAGAGTAATGAAAAGTAAAACCTAAATTAAAATGACCTGATTAAACTTAAAGCTTCTGTACAGCAAAGAGCACCACAAACAAAACAAAAACATGAGTCACAGAATGGGGGGAAAATGTTTGCAAATGAAATAACTGACAAGGGATTAATCTTTTAAAATAAGCATATACCTCATGCAACTTTATGTCAGAAAAAAAAAATAAACCTAAAAATGGACAGAAGATCTAGATAGATATTTCTCCAAAGAAGACACAGAGATGGTCAAAGAGGACATGAAAAGATACTCAACATCATTATTTACCAGAGAAACCCAAACCAGGACATGCTGAAATTTGAGCAATGATGTCATCATGTGTAGTATAAGGATGGAGAGGTGACAAAACCGTTGAAAAGGCAGATTGTAATGAAGGTTTTCAAGAATGAAGCAGATACACCTAGAAGGTCAGGAAAAGGCACTGCAAGAAATAAGAATGTCAAATGCAGGCATCTCAGTATAAACATTATCTCTTAAACTATGTATTTATAATATATATATACACACACACATATATATATTATGTATATATGTATGTATATATTAAATTATGTATATACCATGTGTAGTGCTTAGAAATAGAATATGGAATTTTGAGAGATTTAGTTAGAAAGAAGCTGTTGAGGTAGAGGGTATTTTGCATTGTTCTACAGATTTTGCATTTGTTTAGCAGTATAACCAATAAAATATCTATCTTAACAATTTATTTCTGGAAAATAAAAGATAAATTGGGGAAAATGTAGGAATACTCCATGCAAGGTGTCTTTACAGTCTTAAAATGTTGATAATTAGGATTTGGCATTCATCATTGACAATGGGAATAAAGAAGAGAAGCAGATTAAGAAGAGATATCATGAGTAAGTCAGGCATGACTACAAAACTCACCTGATGTGGAGACTAAGGAACAAGAAGACACAAAGCTAGCTGGAGGCTTACAATAAGGCTGAACATATAAACAATGTAATCACATATGTCAATAAAACTTTGTCCTTTCTTAAATATCTTTAGAAATGCATTCCCAGACTAAATATATTTTCCTTACGATCTGGTATCTAACATGATATTACCAGAAATGAATCAGTAGAACAAGTCTGTCGAAAATTTCATGGAAAAATAATGTCATTCACAAATGATTCTCAGGATTTACAGAGCATGAAAGTTGACATAAAGGAAGAATAATGTGAAATACAATTTCATATGAAGAAGAAAAATACTTGAAGAGATAACTGTATATTTCTACATCAAGATAATTTTCACGCATGATATGTTATATTTACTGTCAGAAAAGAGAGCTAACCCAACTCTCAGTGTCCCAAAGGAGCAAAAAAATTATTGAGTATCATTTGCAATCATCTCAAGTGTAAAAGAGGTCAGGATAGTGTTGATGACAGAAAGAAATTGTTAACAAGCATAGAAATCATGAGACTATTGATAAATGTATGATGAGGACGGTCATATGCAAATCTAGTGAGAATGTATACTTCAATTTTAAATAACACTCATTGAGTATATGGAATGATATTGTACCCTAACATCTTCATTGATAAATGAATGGATAAAGAAGCTCTGGTACATATATACGATGGAATACTACTCAGCTATAAAAAGAAATGCAGAAGATTCAGTCCTAATGAGCTGACTATATCCAGAACCTATCATAAAAAGTGAAGTAAGTCAAAAAGAGAAAGACAAGTACAGTATACTAACACATATATGTGGAATCTAGTCAATGGGTAATGATAACACATGCAGTGAAGTGATGGAAAAACAGACATAGAGAACAGACATATGGACATGGTGGGGCATGAACAGTGGGTGGGAGGCACAGAGGGAGTAACATGGAAACCTATACTATCATATGTGAAAAAGACAGCTACGGTCATTCCTCTGTGGGAATAGGAGATCCTGCAGGCATGGGGTGCAAAAGACTGGAGTGCGGGATAGTGGGAGGGGGAAGAGGGCCAGGAGTATGCATATGACTGATCTGGGAACATACATGTTTGTGAACAACAAAAGTCTATCAAAAAATTTTAAAAAAAAATTAAAAAATAAAATTTAAAATTAAAATTTAACTTTGAAAAAAAAAAAAAGTTTAACTATAAAACCAAAATGGAAGAAAACCACTGTGTACTACAATGTCTAAATGTGGAGATTTTAAACAAAATGATTTTTCATTTAAAACTTTAAAATCAACATTGTAATTAATTTTTTCAATCATAAATATTGAAATTTTAGATAATTAGTATTTAAGCAGTTGAGAATGGAAAAATGCAATTAAAATAAATCACCTTTTGATGAAAGTATTATTTTAATATTGTAAAATTATTGATTTCATTTCAATTATGTTGGAAGATACTCAGTTTTTTTTAATTGCAATTTTTGTCATACACTGATACGGCATACTCTATTGATCTTCAAATGAGCCAAATAAGTCTTAAGACAATTATTTGTGTAATATCATGAACAACAATAAAAATATGGTAGAAATAGAGTGAATTTCTACCAGCAGAATCAGATAACACATGAACGTGTTTCTGATATTCAACTCCCTTATCCATGATTATAGATGTCTGAAAAGGATTTCTTTGGGAAAATATTCAAATAGGTTGGTATAAACCAAAGGCAAAAGGGGAGGAAGATTTACATGTGTATAGTTAACATTAGCCTAGAGATTTAAAAAGACATAATTCATTCTATATGACCATTTTCTATCTTACTCTTGTTATATAATCTCATTGAAGTGAATGAAAATTTTTCTGCTCAAAGTAGGGTGCAGTAACAGAGCAATTTCAAAAGACAATCACTTGAACAGCTGTCAATCACAGCCTTATTGTTTATCCCTGGAAAACATCTCACCAAGAGTTAAACACATGAGAAAAACAGACATAGAGAACAGACATATGGACATGGTGGGGCATGAACAGTGGGTGGGAGGCACAGAGGGAGTAACATGGAAACCTATACTATCATATGTGAAAAAGACAGCTACGGTCATTCCTCTGTGGGAATAGGAGATCCTGCAGGCATGGGGTGCAAAAGACTGGAGTGCGGGATAGTGGGAGGGGGAAGAGGGCCAGGAGTATGCATATGACTGATCTGGGAACATACATGTTTGTGAACAACAAAAGTCTATCAAAAAATTTTAAAAAAAAATTAAAAAATAAAATTTAAAATTAAAATTTAACTTTGAAAAAAAAAAAAAGTTTAACTATAAAACCAAAATGGAAGAAAACCACTGTGTACTACAATGTCTAAATGTGGAGATTTTAAACAAAATGATTTTTCATTTAAAACTTTAAAATCAACATTGTAATTAATTTTTTCAATCATAAATATTGAAATTTTAGATAATTAGTATTTAAGCAGTTGAGAATGGAAAAATGCAATTAAAATAAATCACCTTTTGATGAAAGTATTATTTTAATATTGTAAAATTATTGATTTCATTTCAATTATGTTGGAAGATACTCAGTTTTTTTTAATTGCAATTTTTGTCATACACTGATACGGCATACTCTATTGATCTTCAAATGAGCCAAATAAGTCTTAAGACAATTATTTGTGTAATATCATGAACAACAATAAAAATATGGTAGAAATAGAGTGAATTTCTACCAGCAGAATCAGATAACACATGAACGTGTTTCTGATATTCAACTCCCTTATCCATGATTATAGATGTCTGAAAAGGATTTCTTTGGGAAAATATTCAAATAGGTTGGTATAAACCAAAGGCAAAAGGGGAGGAAGATTTACATGTGTATAGTTAACATTAGCCTAGAGATTTAAAAAGACATAATTCATTCTATATGACCATTTTCTATCTTACTCTTGTTATATAATCTCATTGAAGTGAATGAAAATTTTTCTGCTCAAAGTAGGGTGCAGTAACAGAGCAATTTCAAAAGACAATCACTTGAACAGCTGTCAATCACAGCCTTATTGTTTATCCCTGGAAAACATCTCACCAAGAGTTAAACAGCAGAGCCATTGCTCCGTGGCCTTTCATGGTCCTCGCCTACATCTCATCAAGAACTGCATGAAAGAGAATTCTCCAGGGGCTGCCACCCATCTTGGATACCAGCAAAGAAAATCCTGATCCTTCAACCCTAAGCACCTCCTCATTGCAAGCTAAGGAGAGCTGCCAGTGAGTCTAATAATACTAGTACTAACACTACTGATATAACTTTTAATAATTGTTCAGCTTTCTTAGAAAGAATTTTACAAAGTACCATGCCTCATACCCACTGAGTACCTCAGCTTCTTCTCAAAGTTCAAATCCATTGTCAGTCTTGGATTCCAAACAGAACGCTATTCTATTTATATTTCTATTTATATATCAATATTTTCTATTAAGACCAAATATTCCACTGCCTCTCACCTCCCAAAGTCATCTCTCTTGACGTTTTAAGTCCTCAATTTATGATCCCAGAATTTTTGGCCTATTTTTCATTTTTTTAAAAAAATATTTATTTATTTATTGGGCTGCACCAGGTCTTTTGGGGATGTGGGGGCGGGTTGGGGAGGGAGGGGAGCGGGCGGGCTACTTCTATTGGTCTTTCATTTATCTATTTTCATCCATCTTTGTTCTTTGGCCTGTGTGGGTCTCTCATCGCAGTGGCCTCTGTTGTCACAGAGCACCGGCTCTGGGCGCATGCACCCCAGAGCTCCGGCTTGGTAGTTGGACACATCGGTCCAGTCACTCCACGGCACGTGGGATCTTCCCAGGCCAGGGATTGAACCGGTGCCCCTTGCACTGCAAGGCGGTGTCCTTACCCACTGGACCATCAGGGAAGCCCTATTTTTCTTTTTTTTTTTAATAGATTCTTTTTTTGAAATTTATTTTTAATTGTGTTTACAATATTGTGTTCGTTTCTGCCATATATCAATATGAATCAGTTATAGGTAAATTTTTTTTAAAATTTCAAGCAGTTCCAAGATGACATTTTCTTCCAGCATGTTTCTTTTAAGAGGCCTGTTTTTTTTCAATCACATTTTAGCTGTATTTCAACATAGGAATCTGAACCTTTCTTCAGTCAGTTCTAAAGAACTGACATTCAGCAATTTTAACTTCCAATAGAGCTTCCTTTTCATATTTCATTCTTGAATTCTTATATGTTACATATATACATAATATAGAAACAATATCACATGATCAGATTCATAGGAATGTTAGTAATATTAGAATATATTATATAATTATATAAATATAGTTATAGCATATACATATATGAAGAGGTCATTTATTTCTCTATATATCTTACATTTTATTTTATGATTTCCATATATTTATCTCTGTAGTATACTGTGTTTAGTCTTATTAGATTTATCTTCAAATTCACTAATTTATCTTCAGCCACATCTAGAATATTCTTTAATTTGACTAAAATGGCATTATAAGAACTACAGATTTTCATCCTTGAAATTGGATTTTTTTTTTTAATAAATGACCTGTTGTTCCTTTCTTGTCTGATAAATTCTACCCTTAGATATATCATTTAAAGAAAAATGTAAATATACTTTTTTAAAATATCACTTTTTATTCTCCTAGTATTATTCTATATGATTCTAATGCATAGTTTTTCTACATAAGAGTCTCCTAATTTGTGTGTTTTCTTATAGTGATTGATTTCCTTCTATAATTTGTGTTTTTTCTTTTCTCCATCTTCATTCTTAGGAGGAGCATATTCTTTGGAAGCTCACATATACTTGTTCTAGATGTGTTCATGTTTATGCGAGCTTCTCAGATTGCGCATGCACCCCAGAGCTCCGGCTTGGTAGTGGACCATCGGTCCAGTCACTCCACGGCACGTGGGATCTTCCCAGGCCAGGGATTGAACCGGTGCCCCTTGCACTGCAAGGCGGTGTCCTTACCCACTGGACCATCAGGGAAGCCCTATTTTTCTTTTTTTTTTTAATAGATTCTTTTTTTGAAATTTATTTTTAATTGTGTTTACAATATTGTGTTCGTTTCTGCCATATATCAATATGAATCAGTTATAGGTAAATTTTTTTTAAAATTTCAAGCAGTTCCAAGATGACATTTTCTTCCAGCATGTTTCTTTTAAGAGGCCTGTTTTTTTTCAATCACATTTTAGCTGTATTTCAACATAGGAATCTGAACCTTTCTTCAGTCAGTTCTAAAGAACTGACATTCAGCAATTTTAACTTCCAATAGAGCTTCCTTTTCATATTTCATTCTTGAATTCTTATATGTTACATATATACATAATATAGAAACAATATCACATGATCAGATTCATAGGAATGTTAGTAATATTAGAATATATTATATAATTATATAAATATAGTTATAGCATATACATATATGAAGAGGTCATTTATTTCTCTATATATCTTACATTTTATTTTATGATTTCCATATATTTATCTCTGTAGTATACTGTGTTTAGTCTTATTAGATTTATCTTCAAATTCACTAATTTATCTTCAGCCACATCTAGAATATTCTTTAATTTGACTAAAATGGCATTATAAGAACTACAGATTTTCATCCTTGAAATTGGATTTTTTTTTTTAATAAATGACCTGTTGTTCCTTTCTTGTCTGATAAATTCTACCCTTAGATATATCATTTAAAGAAAAATGTAAATATACTTTTTTAAAATATCACTTTTTATTCTCCTAGTATTATTCTATATGATTCTAATGCATAGTTTTTCTACATAAGAGTCTCCTAATTTGTGTGTTTTCTTATAGTGATTGATTTCCTTCTATAATTTGTGTTTTTTCTTTTCTCCATCTTCATTCTTAGGAGGAGCATATTCTTTGGAAGCTCCACATATACTTGTTCTAGATGTGTTCATGTTTATGCGATGGCTTCTCAGATTGCTTAAAACAGATTATCTGGCATTTGACTTTCTTACAGCACTTTGTCTATGTCTTAACTTCAGCTTTTCATCCTAAATCTGGATTCAACAACTGCCAGTCATGTAAGATCACTGTTGAAATTTTTTTTAAGATGACATTTTTGTTAAATCAGAGTCTTGAACTGGGCACAGTTATTTTTTCATTCCTGTTCAACAATTATAGTTTGGTGTTAGGGAGGGAGCCTAATTCTAACCCGCTGGATGACAGGTTATGGAGCTTCCATATACACTCCTGTAAGAGCACTGTCACCTCCAGCCCTTAAGATATGCATCACAGCTTGGTATTCTTATATTTTATTTATTACTTGTTGTGAGCTATTATTGGTTGATGATTTCTCTTCCTTTGTTTAAGCCCAGATACACAGTTTACTCATTCATAATTTAATTTAGTGTTGGAGGGGAATCTGAAATTCCTTTATCTTCTTAAACTAACGCAGGTTGAGTTCACTGGTCAGTTCACTGCAATATAGCTTCTTTCTCCTCAGCTCATTGAATGCAGGTCACCTAGGGTCTCCATCCTGCCATCTCTATTAGAGTCCTTCTCAATCTTTATTTGACTTGACCCATGGCAACACTGCTCATGGTTAACCACCCTTCCTTTGTGAAACTCTGAAGGCTATCAGATCACTTTTTCCTGGATTTCCTGTTGCTCACCAGGCATTTCTTTGGCTCACTTGCTAGTTCTTCTTTCACTTGACTCTTAACTATTGGAAAGTTGAAAGATTATTTTTCTTTTCTATGTTCTTTCTTGAGATGATCTCATCCATCCCTATGCTTCAAATATCAAATGAAAACCTTATTTCCCTCCTTTTCCTATTGCCTTTTCAGGTATCATTTAAAGAAAAATGTAAATATACTTTTTTAAAATATCACTTTTTATTCTCCTAGTATTATTCTATATGATTCTAATGCATAGTTTTTCTACATAAGAGTCTCCTAATTTGTGTGTTTTCTTATAGTGATTGATTTCCTTCTATAATTTGTGTTTTTTCTTTTCTCCATCTTCATTCTTAGGAGGAGCATATTCTTTGGAAGCTCCACATATACTTGTTCTAGATGTGTTCATGTTTATGCGATGGCTTCTCAGATTGCTTAAAACAGATTATCTGGCATTTGACTTTCTTACAGCACTTTGTCTATGTCTTAACTTCAGCTTTTCATCCTAAATCTGGATTCAACAACTGCCAGTCATGTAAGATCACTGTTGAAATTTTTTTTAAGATGACATTTTTGTTAAATCAGAGTCTTGAACTGGGCACAGTTATTTTTTCATTCCTGTTCAACAATTATAGTTTGGTGTTAGGGAGGGAGCCTAATTCTAACCCGCTGGATGACAGGTTATGGAGCTTCCATATACACTCCTGTAAGAGCACTGTCACCTCCAGCCCTTAAGATATGCATCACAGCTTGGTATTCTTATATTTTATTTATTACTTGTTGTGAGCTATTATTGGTTGATGATTTCTCTTCCTTTGTTTAAGCCCAGATACACAGTTTACTCATTCATAATTTAATTTAGTGTTGGAGGGGAATCTGAAATTCCTTTATCTTCTTAAACTAACGCAGGTTGAGTTCACTGGTCAGTTCACTGCAATATAGCTTCTTTCTCCTCAGCTCATTGAATGCAGGTCACCTAGGGTCTCCATCCTGCCATCTCTATTAGAGTCCTTCTCAATCTTTATTTGACTTGACCCATGGCAACACTGCTCATGGTTAACCACCCTTCCTTTGTGAAACTCTGAAGGCTATCAGATCACTTTTTCCTGGATTTCCTGTTGCTCACCAGGCATTTCTTTGGCTCACTTGCTAGTTCTTCTTTCACTTGACTCTTAACTATTGGAAAGTTGAAAGATTATTTTTCTTTTCTATGTTCTTTCTTGAGATGATCTCATCCATCCCTATGCTTCAAATATCAAATGAAAACCTTATTTCCCTCCTTTTCCTATTGCCTTTTCAGTATGTCTCATAAACTCTCCAGGAATCACATATATACATATATGTGTGCTAAGTCACTTTACTCATATCCAACTTTTTGTGAGTCCATGGACTGCAGGTCACCAGACTCCTCTATCCATGGGATTCTCCACGCAGGAATACTGGACTGGGCTGCAATGCCCTCCTCCAGGGGATCTTTAGCTCCCAGGGTCAAACCTGTGTCTCTCATGTCTCCCGAATTGGCAGGTGGGTTCTTTTCCCCAGCACCTCCCGTGAAGCCTATACTTTACTTATTTTAACAATGTCACTTAGCATAGTCCAATCATAATCATCTTTTACCTTAACAAATGTTAAAGCCTTTTCAGTGATTGCTCTGCTTCTATTCCCTACCCCTATCCACTCTCTATATAGTGACCAGAATGATATGTTTAAGCAAAAATAAGAGAATGTCATTTTTTGTTTTAGAAAATACTTCAATTACTTATAAAAACTGAAGATTTACATCATGGCCAATAAGAAGTAAATCATACTTTCTCTCATTTTCTATGCCCCTTCTCTTTCTGCATCATCTCACCGTCTGAATGAACTCCTTACTCATCTGTGGACATGTCAATCTCATTTCTTCCTTAGGCAACCTGGCCCTTACTGTTTTCAAGTGAACTGTTCTTCTGTAGGTTCTTTACAGAGGTTCTTGCTTCCCATTATCCAAGCCTCAGGTGTGTTGGTAGGCCTTCTCTGCCAACTCTATCTGAAATGGCTTCCATGTTTCTGTTTTATTCATTCTCTAATTACTTCCTTCATTGAATAGTTTATAATCAGTAATTATTTATTCATTTGGCTGCATTTTAAATCATGTTTATTCTATTATAATGTCTAACAAATGAGTATTCCTCTTTATCTCATACATGGTTTTATTTCTGTTGCTTCATATGCTGTCTATTTCTCAGTGGCGGCTTAGTAATTCTTGAACGAATGAACAGATGTGCTTGCAGATAAAAAACAATAATAACAATGGCAACATTAATAATCAAAACATGTCTAGTCTTCAATATAATTTTTTCAAGTCTGGGTGGAAAAATGAGCACAAGGTTATAACACATGTATTATTTTTAATTAAAATAAGATAATGTATCCATGTTTGCTAGTGGTGATCAAAACAGATCCAATTGGGCTTCCCCTGGTGGTCCAGTGGGTAAGGACACCACCTTGCAGTGCAAGGGGCGCCGGTTCAATCCCTGGGCTGGGAAGATCCCACGTGCCACGGAGCGGCTGGACTGATGTGTCCAATTACTGAGCCGGAGCTCTGGAGCGCGTGGGCCCAGAGCCGGTGCTCTGCAACGACAGATGCCACTGCAATGGGAGGCCCACAGGAGCCAAAGAACAAAGATGGATGAAAACAGAGAAATGAAAAACCAATAGAAGTGGCCCGCCCGCTCCCCTCCCTCCCCAACCCAACCCCTGCCCAAAATAAATAAATAAATAAATCTTTAAAAAAAAAAAAAAACAGATCCAATTGTGTGTATGCTTCACAAGTCAATGTGTTTGCCCCAGTTAAAGAAGTAAAAATTTTAAGGGACTGTGTTCACCACTATGCTTTTAAAATTCAGTACATATCTTAAATAGGATGCATATTGCTGTCTGTATTGATTCATGTCCTAAGATTGAATGATGTCTGAGAATTTGTCAACAGTAGAAATGAGAGAACATTTGAAAAAAACTTAAGAACGAAAAACTAAAATAATTATCAAGCAATTATACTGCAAAAACAGGAAATATCTCTACAATTTAAACTGCCTGAATTAATTAGTTATCTCTAGAAATACTAAATAGCTGATAAACCGTTGGAACAGGAGTTTCATAAGCCTTTTCTTCTGCCAACTCTATCTGAAATGGCTTCCATGTTTCTGTTTTATTCATTCTCTAATTACTTCCTTCATTGAATAGTTTATAATCAGTAATTATTTATTCATTTGGCTGCATTTTAAATCATGTTTATTCTATTATAATGTCTAACAAATGAGTATTCCTCTTTATCTCATACATGGTTTTATTTCTGTTGCTTCATATGCTGTCTATTTCTCAGTGGCGGCTTAGTAATTCTTGAACGAATGAACAGATGTGCTTGCAGATAAAAAACAATAATAACAATGGCAACATTAATAATCAAAACATGTCTAGTCTTCAATATAATTTTTTCAAGTCTGGGTGGAAAAATGAGCACAAGGTTATAACACATGTATTATTTTTAATTAAAATAAGATAATGTATCCATGTTTGCTAGTGGTGATCAAAACAGATCCAATTGGGCTTCCCCTGGTGGTCCAGTGGGTAAGGACACCACCTTGCAGTGCAAGGGGCGCCGGTTCAATCCCTGGGCTGGGAAGATCCCACGTGCCACGGAGCGGCTGGACTGATGTGTCCAATTACTGAGCCGGAGCTCTGGAGCGCGTGGGCCCAGAGCCGGTGCTCTGCAACGACAGATGCCACTGCAATGGGAGGCCCACAGGAGCCAAAGAACAAAGATGGATGAAAACAGAGAAATGAAAAACCAATAGAAGTGGCCCGCCCGCTCCCCTCCCTCCCCAACCCAACCCCTGCCCAAAATAAATAAATAAATAAATCTTTAAAAAAAAAAAAAAACAGATCCAATTGTGTGTATGCTTCACAAGTCAATGTGTTTGCCCCAGTTAAAGAAGTAAAAATTTTAAGGGACTGTGTTCACCACTATGCTTTTAAAATTCAGTACATATCTTAAATAGGATGCATATTGCTGTCTGTATTGATTCATGTCCTAAGATTGAATGATGTCTGAGAATTTGTCAACAGTAGAAATGAGAGAACATTTGAAAAAAACTTAAGAACGAAAAACTAAAATAATTATCAAGCAATTATACTGCAAAAACAGGAAATATCTCTACAATTTAAACTGCCTGAATTAATTAGTTATCTCTAGAAATACTAAATAGCTGATAAACCGTTGGAACAGGAGTTTCTAATCTCTCTCATATTGTTCATTTCTGCTATAGGGACAGCATTCAGTCTTAGATGCAGAGTGGGGAAGAAGACCAATCAAATCTAATATAACATGTCATAGAATTTAGCTGTTGTGTGTATGTATGCTTCCATAAGAGCTAAATTGAGCAATTAATGGGATTACACTGGGGACAGACAGGCATTATCCTTTTAAATAAAACCAAAAATGCTCTGCATATATGGAAAATAAGCAATGTGTTATTGCACAGACATATTAAGTTTATTCTAAGTGAGTTAGGGGTGTTACATTCTGAATTTTAATCACAGAAAAATAATCTGCAGTGGTTACATTTTAAAAGTTAACTATTAACTTTAACAGTGAAAGTTAACTCTTTAAGGTTCTTTATCCTATCTCCACAAATATTTTCCATCTACTCTTTTCCACAAGCTGTATATCTCTGTTTATGGTAACCTGATTGTCCAGTAACTAGATGCGAAAGTAATGGGTTCAATGCTCTAAAAGTTAATAGCAAAGTTGACTAATGGCCTATGTCTTTGATCATTTGAACATAATTTGTCACTAAGGAAAAAAAATAGTCAAATGAATTTAAGAAATCCCTTGCAAAAACATTTGATGGGAAATGGATCAAGAGTTTTGTGTCATGTAACAAATTCTTATTTCACATTCATCAAATTACATGTTAAAAGGGGAGGCAATCTATATTAAAATACAAAGACCTATATAAAGTGCTTATGTAATATACTGGTTTCTGCAACAGTGTATTCATTTTATACTGTTGATATAATAAACTACCACAAACTGAGTGGTTTAAAACAACACAAATATATTATTTTACAGCTGTGGAAAGGGTCTCTTGTCTAAAAACAAGAGTTCAGTCTGCCTCTGTTCCTTCTAGAGACTCTTTGAGACACTGTGTTTCTTTGTCTTTCAGCTTCTAGAGGTCAAGCCCATTCTTTGGCTCTTGTCCCCATCCATTTTACGCAAAGCCAGTAATGGTTAGTAGCGTCTTTCTCACACTGCATACTTAATTCTTCTACTTCCATTATTATGTCTTCTCTGACTTTTTTATTCAGCCTACTGGGATAATCTAGCATGATCTCCCGTTTGAAGTCTTTAAGTTGATCACAACTGAAAAATTCTTTTTGCCATGTTATGGTAACATATTCATAGATTCCAGAGCTTAGAGCAAGAACATCTTTAATGGCTAATATTCTGCTTACCAAAAGTAGCATTCAAACATTGATCATTAATTCATCACCTGTCTTAACTCGGTAGGAAGTCAATGAAGAATTTTAGGCAGAGAAAAAAAAGAACTGATTTTATATTTTATAACAATATCATTGGTTGAAATGTTGGAAGAAAATGAAGAGCAGACAACAGTTAGGAGACCACTGCAGTCGTCTAGGTGAGAAATGACTGTATCTTAGACTAGAGCGACGGTATTGACAATGAACTATAGGAGAATAGTTCCATGATGTAGGGAAGTATTTGGAAAGTAAAGGTGTGAGAATTTGTTACAGGATTAGATAAGGCACAAGAATAAGGGTGAAATGTCTGGCCTGACGAGATTTCTGGTTTAAGACAGTAAGTGGTGACATAATTCAGTAGGAAAGAAAACACTGAAGGACTCAGGGAGATTCTCAATTCTATTTAACAAGGAGTTAACTGCCATACATACAAGCGGACATGCTAAAAGGATTAACATTCTGAGACCTGAGCAGGAGTAGATATGTAAATTTTTGAGTCGTCAAAAACACGCACCATGATTAAAGTCACTTTAAAAGAGGAAATACATAAAAAAAAAAAATATGAAGACCTAGAACTTTAAGAAATTGATGTTTAAATATGTATACCAATGGTGGATTCAGGCCAATATGTGGCAGTGAACAACAAAACTGTTAAAAAAATTTTTAAAAATGGAAAACAGCAAAGGAATATGTGGATGAGAGATTAGACTACGAATAAGAAACTTAGGCATGTTCTGCCATGAAAATAGGAATATGTATGTGCTCAGTCACTCAGTTGTGTCCAGCTCTTTGTGACCCCATGGACTGTAGCATGCCAGGCTCCTTTGTCCATGGGATTTTCCCATCAAGAACGCTAAAGTTGGTTGTCATTTCCTTCTCCAGGAATAGATATTGCTAAAGATGAAGTCAATAATCTTGAAAGTTGGTACAAAATTCTGTTAGATGGTTGAAAAATTCTCTTTGGCTTAGGGATGCTGAGATTAAAGAGAGTCTAAGGAGAGCCTAAAGAGAGTCATTTCATGGACCTGAAAAGATTCTGAATTGGGTTAAGAAGTGGCATAGGTTGGGAAAATGGATAGTGTTAATAGCTTTTAACCTCTGGAGTTGGGAAGTGATAATGAATGGTGGATGTTGGGCAAATTATGCTGAATAATTTCTCTTTTTTAATTCATCAGAGGCATTTGTTTACAGTGAAATACCAATACGATCTGTTTCATGTGCCCAGGAGCTGAGCAGTTAACATGAGGCCCATCCTCAGAAGCAGCCATGCTGGTTCAATCTCTGCTATTGTCCTCTTGGAGTTATTAGTAATTTTATCTGTGACTCTGTGGTCTGTAAACAAAACCTGATGAGACAAAGAGCATGGGACAGACGTTTGAATCTGCCTCCTGCTGACTTCTTACCACCTAGGAATGGTTTGGTCACCCACTCACCTTCCCACAGCCAGACATTCCTCTTGGTCCTGTGCCTGGGCACTAATCAGATGGAGTTTAAAGGAAAAGGAGGCCCACATCCTGCTATCAACCTTTGCCCTTGTAGGGTGTGCACTCAGGAGCATCTCAGGTGAGCATGAGAGCAGCATGTCTGGCAGGCGCAAGGTTTTCTTAGAGGAGGTAACCTCATACAAGTATGCACTGGACCCAGATGTGAAAGTTTAAAGGTTTAAAGGCCTTTCAAGGTGGTGGGCAGCCCCCCTGTGGATTGTGATAGCTGTGCCATGAGGAGGAGAGGTGTCTAGCTCTAAGACACATGGGTCTGGAGGCTAAGGAGAGAGGGAACCTGGCAGCTGACTGCCTGAGCAAGGGAGCTGGGGGAAGGAAACATCCCGGACCAGGGTGTCTGTGCAACTGTGAAGGTTGTGTACTTACCGGTAACTATTCCTAGACAGCCCTGTCTGGACAGCCTCCCAATCTAAGGAATTCTCTCTTCCTTCTTTCAACCTTCTTGAGTCTAGCTTTTATTTAGCGCTGGTCTGCTACAACAAAAGGTGTTGCATTTGCAGGCCAGCTAGGAAACATAAATTGGATCACTCTTCATATGACGTAAATGCTCTTTATGCCCTGAAACCGAGCACTGCATGGACAAATTGATGCTAATAAGTTAAAGTTTTATTTTTTTCTTTGCTCGAAGCAACATTAAGTATAAAATACCATGGGAAGTCAAGCCTGGAAAATTGAAAAGCTTTGTATCTTAGCTTTAGTCACACTTATTCTTCTGAACAAGGAGCTCTCATTTTCATTTGTACTTTGCCTTACAAATCATGTATTTGGAAGAGTCAATAGTGAGGAAGAGGCTTAAGAGAAAGGAGAGGAAGGCATGAAATCATTGTTTAAGATCCCTGAAAAAGTTTGGAGGTATGAGGGGACCAGCTAAGGCAGCAGGAGAGAGGGGGGCCTTTTATACTAACACACGCCCCATGACTGAAGAGCTGAGTCAGGAACTGGACTTACAGAATCCCATGGAAGCCATTTGGAAAATAAAATTCTAAGTCATCAAATAAATGAGAGATTATCTTTTCAATAACTAGAATTATGCAATTTGTTGATTGGAAAACTGAAGAAGAAAATGCTCTCTTTAGAAGCATTAAACATTTACTTTTTCCATTGACAGGAGGCAGAGCAAGAAACAAAGTATCTCCTCCTACTGGCTTACCCATCTTTAGCTTGGCAATATTTCACAAAATTAAAAATCACTTAAAACAATTAGTGATACAAACGGAACAAAGAGAACCTTGAAGGAATCTAGGGATTACATTTTACAAGCATTTAGATGGACTAATTACTTATTAGCTGACTCTATTTAAGTTCAATAAAAGAAACATTCCCAGGAGTCAGATTCATTAATTACTAAAATTAGAGATTATCAAATGAAGTAAAACTTATTTTAATCAAGATAGTCTCAAAGGGACTAGATATATTTTCATCTGAGAGGGATTTTTTTTTTTTCTTTTTACACAGTTCTATCAAATTGAAACTTTAGGCCATAATTTACTGAATGTCTATTTACTAAGTGATTAATTTTAAGACCATTATGATTTTAGGTGGGCTTTTTATACACTTGTCCCATTTATGTTACTGACCTTCTTATGAAGCTCCTTTTACTGGGTTCTTTAAGGTTTTCCTTATAAGATATAAGTAAATCAGAAGACTACATTTCTTTATTTTATATTACATCTCCATTTCAGTTTATTAAAATCAGAGATTCTTTAACTTTTATCGAGATTCAAATTACTGACTCAGGAATGTGCATTACATAAAGCATGTTAAATGCATGAAGAGACATTCAAAACATTCCTTAAGATATACTGAGGCAAACATTCCCTATTTATTTACTAATCAATGCTTAAAATAGCTTTTCAGTGTGTTTGCTTTAAACATGGACTATCCTGGACTTCTATTTCTCAGTTTTCAGTTAGTGAGCTTGTAAAATTTTTCAGTTTTATAGCTATAGGATACAGAAACACATATATACCACAAACATGATCAACTAAAATTATTATTTTGATAGTTTCTATGAACAACAATTTGTAAAATACATACTTTGTGGGAAAGATCCCATGGAAGCCATTTGGAAAATAAAATTCTAAGTCATCAAATAAATGAGAGATTATCTTTTCAATAACTAGAATTATGCAATTTGTTGATTGGAAAACTGAAGAAGAAAATGCTCTCTTTAGAAGCATTAAACATTTACTTTTTCCATTGACAGGAGGCAGAGCAAGAAACAAAGTATCTCCTCCTACTGGCTTACCCATCTTTAGCTTGGCAATATTTCACAAAATTAAAAATCACTTAAAACAATTAGTGATACAAACGGAACAAAGAGAACCTTGAAGGAATCTAGGGATTACATTTTACAAGCATTTAGATGGACTAATTACTTATTAGCTGACTCTATTTAAGTTCAATAAAAGAAACATTCCCAGGAGTCAGATTCATTAATTACTAAAATTAGAGATTATCAAATGAAGTAAAACTTATTTTAATCAAGATAGTCTCAAAGGGACTAGATATATTTTCATCTGAGAGGGATTTTTTTTTTTTTCTTTTTACACAGTTCTATCAAATTGAAACTTTAGGCCATAATTTACTGAATGTCTATTTACTAAGTGATTAATTTTAAGACCATTATGATTTTAGGTGGGCTTTTTATACACTTGTCCCATTTATGTTACTGACCTTCTTATGAAGCTCCTTTTACTGGGTTCTTTAAGGTTTTCCTTATAAGATATAAGTAAATCAGAAGACTACATTTCTTTATTTTATATTACATCTCCATTTCAGTTTATTAAAATCAGAGATTCTTTAACTTTTATCGAGATTCAAATTACTGACTCAGGAATGTGCATTACATAAAGCATGTTAAATGCATGAAGAGACATTCAAAACATTCCTTAAGATATACTGAGGCAAACATTCCCTATTTATTTACTAATCAATGCTTAAAATAGCTTTTCAGTGTGTTTGCTTTAAACATGGACTATCCTGGACTTCTATTTCTCAGTTTTCAGTTAGTGAGCTTGTAAAATTTTTCAGTTTTATAGCTATAGGATACAGAAACACATATATACCACAAACATGATCAACTAAAAATTATTATTTTGATAGTTTCTATGAACAACAATTTGTAAAATACATACTTTGTGGGAAAGATGCGATTGAGTCCATAGTAAAATTGAAATCACCTTTACAGAAATAATTTAAAGATAGAGAAAGATGCCATCCAACACCAGGCAGAATGACCATCATCAAAAAGTCTACAAATAATAAATCCTAGGGAGGATGTGGAGAAAAGGGAGCCCTCCTACCTTGTTGGTGGGAATGTAAATTGATTCAACCACGGGGGGAAAACAGCTTAGAGGTTCCTTAAAAAACCAAAAATAGAACTACTCTATGCCCTGCAATCCTAATCCTGGACATATTCCCAGAGAAAATTATAATTCAAAAAGGTACATACACCTCAATGTTCACTGAAGCACTATTTACAATAGCCAAGATGAGGAAATGATCTAAATATCTACAACAGAGGAATGGACAAAGAAGACCTGATATATACTATACAATGCAATAAAAGGGAACAAGCCATACCATTTGCAGCAACATGGATGCAGCTAGAGATGATCATACCAAGTGAAATAAGTCAGAGAAAGACAATATTATATGATATCACTTATATGTGCACAAGCCTTATTTGATACTAATCATCAGTCATAAATGTGTTTCTTGTCTTCACTTAAATACAGAAGGTCCAGATTCAGGTGAACCTACAGGCTATCGATCTCACATATGCTCACACAAAGAGTTGTAATAGTATACATAAAAGGATAATGAAGATGGAAGATCAATAACTATTGCTTTGGTCTGTTCCACAGGCCCAGTGATTAGACTCTCCATTTCAGTTTATTAAAATCAGAGATTCTTTAACTTTTATCGAGATTCAAATTACTGACTCAGGAATGTGCATTACATAAAGCATGTTAAATGCATGAAGAGACATTCAAAACATTCCTTAAGATATACTGAGGCAAACATTCCCTATTTATTTACTAATCAATGCTTAAAATAGCTTTTCAGTGTGTTTGCTTTAAACATGGACTATCCTGGACTTCTATTTCTCAGTTTTCAGTTAGTGAGCTTGTAAAATTTTTCAGTTTTATAGCTATAGGATACAGAAACACATATATACCACAAACATGATCAACTAAAAATTATTATTTTGATAGTTTCTATGAACAACAATTTGTAAAATACATACTTTGTGGGAAAGATGCGATTGAGTCCATAGTAAAATTGAAATCACCTTTACAGAAATAATTTAAAGATAGAGAAAGATGCCATCCAACACCAGGCAGAATGACCATCATCAAAAAGTCTACAAATAATAAATCCTAGGGAGGATGTGGAGAAAAGGGAGCCCTCCTACCTTGTTGGTGGGAATGTAAATTGATTCAACCACGGGGGGAAAACAGCTTAGAGGTTCCTTAAAAAACCAAAAATAGAACTACTCTATGCCCTGCAATCCTAATCCTGGACATATTCCCAGAGAAAATTATAATTCAAAAAGGTACATACACCTCAATGTTCACTGAAGCACTATTTACAATAGCCAAGATGAGGAAATGATCTAAATATCTACAACAGAGGAATGGACAAAGAAGACCTGATATATACTATACAATGCAATAAAAGGGAACAAGCCATACCATTTGCAGCAACATGGATGCAGCTAGAGATGATCATACCAAGTGAAATAAGTCAGAGAAAGACAATATTATATGATATCACTTATATGTGCACAAGCCTTATTTGATACTAATCATCAGTCATAAATGTGTTTCTTGTCTTCACTTAAATACAGAAGGTCCAGATTCAGGTGAACCTACAGGCTATCGATCTCACATATGCTCACACAAAGAGTTGTAATAGTATACATAAAAGGATAATGAAGATGGAAGATCAATAACTATTGCTTTGGTCTGTTCCACAGGCCCAGTGATTAGACTACTGGGAGCGAATTATACTAGTTTAATCAAATAAATCTGCATAGTGAACTAGGTAGATTTACTCCCTATTACAGATCCTGAGAGGAGCATGAGAAAGTTAATACAGTGTAATGTAATATGACAATTTATCTCTAATTCTCAGATTTTCCAGTTTCCCTCATCATTCTTGTTCTTGAGGCAATCACTAGTTTAGTTACATACTAACAAGCATTGTTGTTGTTGTTTAGTCCCTGAGTCTTGTTCAACTCTTTTGCAACCCCATGGACTGTAGCCCACCAGGCTCCTTTGTCCATGGGATTTCTCAGCCAAGAATACTGGAGTGCATTGTCATTTCTTCTTCCAGGGGATCTTACTGACCAACAGATTGACACTGTGTCTCCTACATAGATAGTCGTGTATTATTATGCCATTTTAGCCTAAAATCAGGGCACATGAAATGCACTTTTTTTGATATTTTTCTCTTTTACTTAATATAATGTAAAGATTGCAATATAGTTTGAAGATTATTCTTTTTACTTATATTTCTATCTAGGTAATTCTGTCTCAGATTTTTAATAGCTATAGAGCACTCTCTTGCATAAGTTCATAAAACTTCATAAAATTGATCCATAATTAATTAGTAATTGACATCTAGCTAATTTGTAGAAATCTTCTGCTATAAACAACACTGAAATTCACTTTTAATTTTATAATTTAGTACATTTGTAAGAGCATATAATCAAGACATATTTTTGGAAGAGAAAATAGTGGATCAGTGAGGTAACATTTCACAATTTGACAGGTATTACAAAATTGCTTATAATGATAGTGTACAGTTTACAGTCTTAAAATATTATGAAAATGGATGTCTGCAATTTCTCATCCAATCTAGAATATTGCCAACATCTTTTTCTTTGCCTATGGTACATGATTATAATTTTCTTCTATTTATTTTATTTACAAGTGATAGAGACATCTAAGTATTTAAAAGCTATTTGGATGTACTTTACTTTTGGCTATTGAGGACTAACTTATGTAAGAGCAACCGTACAAAAACTAGAAAAAAATATTTAAAATAAATACACTGGAAGGCACCAGAAATCTACGAAGACACTGAGGACCTAGGGAATGAAGATGCTAGCAAGAAAGAACATGAAGAGAAGTGAGCCAAACATTTTTTGACATGAGGCAGGTGTCAAAGCTGCACAGAGTCTGAAAAGCTAAGCAGACCTTTCATTAGTCTCCAGGGTCAGGAGGTAAAAAATCAATTTCAGATCTTGAGGCAGTGGAAGGGACGTGGCAAATGCCTGAGACTTTCAGATGTGACCAATTACACCCCGGGAATAGTGATGCATCAAAACAGACAAGCCTCACAACTGAAACAAAGCTCCGAGTAAGCGCAATTCCTCTTCAGACTAAGCTACACTTCCCTCTGGAGAAAGCTGTTATTCTTCAGAGTCACAAATGCTATCTGTGCTTTTCTTCCCATAAAAACACAAGCATTAAACAAGTTCATAGGCACATTAGGATTCAAGTTTAAAGTACTCAAAACTGAAAAAAGAAATTCAGAAACAATTGAAATGGACTTACAGGGAAGTTATATATTACATGTATTAGATCAAAAATAAATAAATAAATAAAACAGCACACAATGTGTTCAACAATAAATTACAAGAAACAGCCTTTCATCAGAGGAATTGAATCCCAAGGACAGAGGAGTCTGGTGACCTGCAATCCATGGAGTCACAAAAGAATTGTGCAAGCTTGAAGAAATTCAGCACATATACACATTTAATAGAAAATCTGCAAAGCTAGTGTTTCACAAAACGTACTTTGTTGAACATTTTTCTAGCCTAAGAATACAGTTTGTTCCAATTTAAATTAAATCACACATGTTGAATAGTCTATTCTAAATTCATTTTATCTGGGAGACTCAAGTTACTCTGAATCTCTGAAATTATGTGTACATAGGAAATAGAAATTAAGAGTCTATTTATTAATTCAATCCACAAACATACATTTAAGGAAAAATTGAAAAATAATAATTCCTCTCTTGCAAACGTTCATATTTTCCTGCAAGACAAACATATATAAAAAATGGAAATGGTACAATTGTGAGACTAGAGAATTTCTCTGGAAGCATCTGAATATCCTTGTAGCAGCTCTTCCTCCCTATCCCCATTTATATTTGTCATTTATCCTACCTAGCCCTCTTCACCCCTCCTGATATATCCAGAGTGTTCAAGAATTGATAATTTTCAAGAAACATTTCTCTATGCTCAGTAAAGCCCAGGCTTTCCTAACAGTGGCTGTGAATCCACATAATCATTCATTTTGTCCATTTCTGAAATCTGTTGCAATTGAGCTGATAAGTGCAAAATTTATCTGAACTTTGGCAAGTTAGCTGGAAGGGACGTGGCAAATCTAGCAATGTGACCAATTACACCCCGGGAATAGTGATGCATCAAAACAGACCTCACAACTGAAACAAAGCTCCGAGTAGCGCAATTCCTCTTCAGACTAAGCTACACTTCCCTCTGGAGAAAGCTGTTATTCTTCAGAGTCACAAATGCTATCTGTGCTTTTCTTCCCATAAAAACACAAGCATTAAACAAGTTCATAGGCACATTAGGATTCAAGTTTAAAGTACTCAAAACTGAAAAAAGAAATTCAGAAACAATTGAAATGGACTTACAGGGAAGTTATATATTACATGTATTAGATCAAAAATAAATAAATAAATAAAACAGCACACAATGTGTTCAACAATAAATTACAAGAAACAGCCTTTCATCAGAGGAATTGAATCCCAAGGACAGAGGAGTCTGGTGACCTGCAATCCATGGAGTCACAAAAGAATTGTGCAAGCTTGAAGAAATTCAGCACATATACACATTTAATAGAAAATCTGCAAAGCTAGTGTTTCACAAAACGTACTTTGTTGAACATTTTTCTAGCCTAAGAATACAGTTTGTTCCAATTTAAATTAAATCACACATGTTGAATAGTCTATTCTAAATTCATTTTATCTGGGAGACTCAAGTTACTCTGAATCTCTGAAATTATGTGTACATAGGAAATAGAAATTAAGAGTCTATTTATTAATTCAATCCACAAACATACATTTAAGGAAAAATTGAAAAATAATAATTCCTCTCTTGCAAACGTTCATATTTTCCTGCAAGACAAACATATATAAAAAATGGAAATGGTACAATTGTGAGACTAGAGAATTTCTCTGGAAGCATCTGAATATCCTTGTAGCAGCTCTTCCTCCCTATCCCCATTTATATTTGTCATTTATCCTACCTAGCCCTCTTCACCCCTCCTGATATATCCAGAGTGTTCAAGAATTGATAATTTTCAAGAAACATTTCTCTATGCTCAGTAAAGCCCAGGCTTTCCTAACAGTGGCTGTGAATCCACATAATCATTCATTTTGTCCATTTCTGAAATCTGTTGCAATTGAGCTGATAAGTGCAAAATTTATCTGAACTTTGAAGAGCGTCCTGCTGCTAAAACTCAGTGAAACATTTCACCCTCCTTTCTGACCTTAGGTGTTCCTCTGGAACTTCTCACATCTCCATTCTAGAATAAAAGCTCATGATAAGGGTATTCTGGTTGATTTGCTTTCATGAGTGCTACTAATATAGTATATTCCCTACAGTGTAAGATAAACATCTAATCCTACCTTAAGGAATTTGGAACATGGTCAGAGGAGGTAAACACTCAAGTTAATCTTAAAGATGTGCAACATCAACAGTTATAGCTGTTCTCTATGTTTTTTTTTTGGGGGGGGAGGATACATGCTAACTATTTCAGATGTTTAATTAATTTATTTTTTTACAATCTTTAAGGTAGGATTTTCAGATAAAGAAATACAAGAAGTAGAAGTTCAAGTAACTTGCCCAAGGTCATATAAGCAGTAAAAAGACACATAAATAGAAAAGTAGAACTTATCTCAGATATCTTGTGATGATTAAATAAGTGAAACATTAATATTGACTTCTCAATAAAATTCATATATAATTATATCTAATAATACATGGTGGGCTTCCCTGGTGGTCCAATAGGTAAGGACACCACCTTGCAGTGCAAGGGGCGCCGGTTCGAGCCCTGGTCTGGGAAGATCCCACGTGCCGCGGAGCGGCTGGACTGATGTGTCCAATCACCGAGCCGGAGCTCTGGAGCGCATGCGCCCAGAGCCGGTGCTCTGCGACAACAGAGGCCACCGCGATGGGAGACCCACAGGAGCCAAAGAACGAAGACGAATGAAAATAGAGAAATGAAAGACCAATAGAAGTAGCCCGCCCACTCCCCTCCCTCCCCAACCCGACCCCTGCCCAAAATAAATAAATAAATAAATCTAAAAAAAATAATAATACATGGTAAGAATCCTTTAAGATCCTTTAATATTGATAAATTGATTTAGACTTTGTTGTTTAGTTGCTGAGCCATACCTGACTGTTTTGCAACTCCATAGACTATAGCCTGGCAGGCTCCTCTGTCAATGGTATTTCCCAGTGGGAATGCTGCCCTCATTCATTTTGTCCATTTCTGAAATCTGTTGCAATTGAGCTGATAAGTGCAAAATTTATCTGAACTTTGAAGAGCGTCCTGCTGCTAAAACTCAGTGAAACATTTCACCCTCCTTTCTGACCTTAGGTGTTCCTCTGGAACTTCTCACATCTCCATTCTAGAATAAAAGCTCATGATAAGGGTATTCTGGTTGATTTGCTTTCATGAGTGCTACTAATATAGTATATTCCCTACAGTGTAAGATAAACATCTAATCCTACCTTAAGGAATTTGGAACATGGTCAGAGGAGGTAAACACTCAAGTTAATCTTAAAGATGTGCAACATCAACAGTTATAGCTGTTCTCTATGTTTTTTTTTTGGGGGGGGAGGATACATGCTAACTATTTCAGATGTTTAATTAATTTATTTTTTTACAATCTTTAAGGTAGGATTTTCAGATAAAGAAATACAAGAAGTAGAAGTTCAAGTAACTTGCCCAAGGTCATATAAGCAGTAAAAAGACACATAAATAGAAAAGTAGAACTTATCTCAGATATCTTGTGATGATTAAATAAGTGAAACATTAATATTGACTTCTCAATAAAATTCATATATAATTATATCTAATAATACATGGTGGGCTTCCCTGGTGGTCCAATAGGTAAGGACACCACCTTGCAGTGCAAGGGGCGCCGGTTCGAGCCCTGGTCTGGGAAGATCCCACGTGCCGCGGAGCGGCTGGACTGATGTGTCCAATCACCGAGCCGGAGCTCTGGAGCGCATGCGCCCAGAGCCGGTGCTCTGCGACAACAGAGGCCACCGCGATGGGAGACCCACAGGAGCCAAAGAACGAAGACGAATGAAAATAGAGAAATGAAAGACCAATAGAAGTAGCCCGCCCACTCCCCTCCCTCCCCAACCCGACCCCTGCCCAAAATAAATAAATAAATAAATCTAAAAAAAATAATAATACATGGTAAGAATCCTTTAAGATCCTTTAATATTGATAAATTGATTTAGACTTTGTTGTTTAGTTGCTGAGCCATACCTGACTGTTTTGCAACTCCATAGACTATAGCCTGGCAGGCTCCTCTGTCAATGGTATTTCCCAGTCAAGAATACTGGAGTGTGTTGCCATTTCCTCCTCCAGGGGATCTTCCTGACCCAGGGATTGAACCTCTGTCTCTGGCATTGGCAGGTAGGTTCTTTATCACTGAACCACCAGGGAAGCCCTGATTGATGTACACAGGAAAGAGAAAACACTTTTGTTGTCCACGGTTCTGTCATAAACTCCCTATTTCCAGGAAGTACTACAGATAGTACCCTATGTAACATTTAAAAATAGTAGGGGATATCGGTATAACATATTAGGAGCATGATCTCTTTGTAAGTATTAGCTCTACGTAAATATTTTGAACTTTATGAGACTCAGTTTTCTTCTTTGCAGTATAGTGGTAACAATAGTACCAACTGCATTGAATCATCAAGATGAAACACTGCAAAGCACCTAACACAGTTGTTAACAAGTTAGTATTCAGTGAAGTATTAGTTATGAAGATAATTATTTGAGAAAAACAACAGCTGTAAATATTGTACCATCTTTATATCATATGTTTCAAATATTCTTTTTCATTTCAAGGAATTATTTTCACAAAGCAAGCATCTCCTTGAATATATTCAACAAATGAAGCTTTTGCTTTGACTCCCTAGGGACACTGAAATGCATGTAAAGAGGTTCTACAAAACAAGAGTATCTTGTGCATCAGAACTTGAGTTCCTAATGAAATCATTTACAAATTCACAGATAATGAAGGAAAATCAACACTATTCATTTTAAGAGCAATCAAAACATTTGGCATCATCATTATTTTACTGTTATCATTGTCCCATTAGAAACTTTAACTTTATCAACATTATTTTACTGATTTTATGGATGTAACATATGGCTTCTAGGAGGCTTGAAATCAATAGTGAAATAAGGAACTTATAAAATGACTTATGTACTGTGCTATTCAATAAAATTATTAAACTTATTACATATATCATATAATCACACATAACAATAACTGAGAAACAACTTAACATACTCGAAGAGAAGATGACTAAATAAAATCCATATAATCATGACATAATATTAAGTAATTATTTATGTTATAGACTATAGCCTGGCAGGCTCCTCTGTCAATGGTATTTCCCAGTCAAGAATACTGGAGTGTGTTGCCATTTCCTCCTCCAGGGGATCTTCCTGACCCAGGGATTGAACCTCTGTCTCTGGCATTGGCAGGTAGGTTCTTTATCACTGAACCACCAGGGAAGCCCTGATTGATGTACACAGGAAAGAGAAAACACTTTTGTTGTCCACGGTTCTGTCATAAACTCCCTATTTCCAGGAAGTACTACAGATAGTACCCTATGTAACATTTAAAAATAGTAGGGGATATCGGTATAACATATTAGGAGCATGATCTCTTTGTAAGTATTAGCTCTACGTAAATATTTTGAACTTTATGAGACTCAGTTTTCTTCTTTGCAGTATAGTGGTAACAATAGTACCAACTGCATTGAATCATCAAGATGAAACACTGCAAAGCACCTAACACAGTTGTTAACAAGTTAGTATTCAGTGAAAGTATTAGTTATGAAGATAATTATTTGAGAAAAACAACAGCTGTAAATATTGTACCATCTTTATATCATATGTTCCAAATATTCTTTTCATTTCAAGGAATTATTTTCACAAAGCAAGCATCTCCTTGAATATATTCAACAAATGAAGCTTTTGCTTTGACTCCCTAGGGACACTGAAATGCATGTAAAGAGGTTCTACAAAACAAGAGTATCTTGTGCATCAGAACTTGAGTTCCTAATGAAATCATTTACAAATTCACAGATAATGAAGGAAAATCAACACTATTCATTTTAAGAGCAATCAAAACATTTGGCATCATCATTATTTTACTGTTATCATTGTCCCATTAGAAACTTTAACTTTATCAACATTATTTTACTGATTTTATGGATGTAACATATGGCTTCTAGGAGGCTTGAAATCAATAGTGAAATAAGGAACTTATAAAATGACTTATGTACTGTGCTATTCAATACATTATTAAACTTATTACATGTTATTATACATATATATCACACATAACAATAACTGAGAAACAACTTAACATACTCGAAAGAGAAGATGACTAAATAAAATCCATATAATCATGACATTAATATTTTAAGTAATTTATTTAGTGGTTAGTAGAAGGAATCAGTGGTGAATTTTCATGCAGATGTTGAGGAATAGATAGGTACCATGAGAAATTCCTAATTTATCAATCTTCAAACTAAATGTCCTTGAGGTTGAAGATTGAGGATTATATGTTGGACATATATGTGTAGCTGAATAGATTACTCAGAAACTAGAAACAAGATCTAGGTTGGGAAGAAAATTCATGTTGTCAACATATAAAGAATGATTAAAACCATACATATGGATGAAAAATATAGGAAACTAGTCTTTACCTCACTAATAAAGATAGTCAAGAAGGCTTGAAGAACTTTAGTTTATGAAAAAAACTTTAAGAGTAATAGATATTTATTTTGATTCACTTGGCCTGTTATTATTCACAAAGGAAAATACATGGTCTTGTACTGAATAGTTGTGTACAATTTCTACAAAGTCTTTCCCCTGTTCCTGCTTTGCATAAGTTTACCAGTTTGCCTCAATTGAGACGAGGGCACTATTAATATGTACTGATATATGTTCCATCTACGAACATATATGGAACCCCCTTTGAACCCCTTCTTTCTCACCTATGTGAATGTTCTGGGCAGTACTTAAAGAGATAAATAAATACATGATACATCCCAATGTTGCAAATTCTCTAAACTCACTGTCCTGTTAGAAATACCTTGCCCAGGACCAGTTGCTCAAGTCTCTCATGTGCGGTTTTCCACATGGATTCTTTGTGCTGAACACATGGACCAAAGGCTTCATTTTACTGTCTGCCTGCCTTTCATCAATTTGTTGCCCCAGTCACTAATTTTCTAAAATAAATGTTCTCACCGCTCCATAGAGACTTTCTATTATCAAAATGCCTATGTTTAAAAAAAATGAAAATGTTTAATCTTAATCATCTTTCTGAAACCTAAAAAGAGCTAAAGACAATGTATTGGGATTTTAAAAATACTGCTGAAGGTTGGGAGGAGAAGAGAAGGGGAGGGCTCCTCTCCTGATAAACCTACCCCCAAGTCTCTGTCCTCATTCTTCTCACTTAAGATGCAGCCTTGGTTCTCCTGTGAGACTTAATTAACTTATTGACTCCCTCTGGCTCTCACCTCTCATATTTCACAAGCCTTGTTCCACTAAGTAACAGTGTGTCCAACTCCTGACTAACTTCTTTCCATTTCATTCTCCAAGAAATCACTTTCTTGATTTGCTTTTAAGATTTTTTAATGTGGGCCATTTTTAAATTCTTTACTTAATTTGCTACAATATTTCTTCTGTTTTGTGTTTTGATGTTTTGGCCCCAAGGTATGTGGGATCTTAGTTCCCTGACGAGGTATCAAACCTGCACACCACAAATTGGAAGGTGAAGTCTTAAACCGGACCACCAGGGAAGTCCCACTTGATAATTTGTAAGGGTTTTATCTTTAACCATAATTTTCAGGAGAAAAACTGCTTAAAAGCAGAAAATAAAGACATTGGTTAAACGTTATAAAACTACACAATGGTATCAGAGGAATTGGCTTGCCATTTATTTTTTTTATCACTTTTCTCTCTCAGTAAAAAATGTTTTTATTTTGCAAACGAATCAGTCATTCACTCTATCTCATTTACTCTTTTGGCTAATGACTTTAATTTCTTTTTATTTTTTTACATCATCCATTGAATTCTGTATTCCTCTTTTGCAGGTTTATGTACATTAACTAATTTTCATAACAAACACATTTTGCAAAGATGAAATTTAGGCCCGGATTAAATTGGCCCTGACTGTACATATTGATGCTTTCCAACTGTGGTTCTGGAGGAGACTCCTGAGAATCCCTTGGATTGCAAGGAGACCAAATCAGTCAGTCCTAAAGGAAATCAACCCTGAATATTCATTGGAAGAACTGATGTTGATGCTACAGCTCAATTACTTTGGTCACCTGATGTGAGTAGCTGGCTCACTGGTAAAGACCCTGATGCTGGTAAAGACGTGAGGGCAGGAGAAGAATGTAGTGACAGAGGATGAGACGGTTGAATAGCTTTAGCAACCTCAATGGACATGAGTTTGAGCAAAGTCTGGGAGATAGTACAGGACAGGGAAGTCTGGCAGGGATCCTATTTGATGGGATCGCAAAGAGTTGGGCACGGTGTAGCAACTGAACAACAATTCATACAATCAGTGGTGATAAAATAAGGGTACAATTCCTGGCCTCTAGTCCAGTGACCCAGAGGTGAACCACTATCTACTGTTGCAAAAGCAATGACAGACAGTAAAATTTGGTAATCAGCTCACATAGTGGTTTCATGTGACGCAAAACTTCATGTCAGAGTAAATTAAAGCCAGCATTTTCATTGTGAAGGGGGAAAGGAGTGTTTTGTCAAATAAGTTTGAAAACCATTGAATTAATAAGTACTAAGTAGCCTGTTTTCAGGTCTTTTAATACCTTTAACATGATAAAGGGCATTACACCTCTAGTGCTGGGAAATCTTTGCATTATTTTCCAGATATATTTCACAATGATATGTACTTCTGGAAGAACATATATTTAGTAAGTTTAGACACCCAATTTCAAAAACTCTGATGTAAATTGTTTCTCCCACCATATCTCAAGAATTATTACTTTTGTTCTCTGGAACAAGGTTTAAATAACCTAGTCTTGGGACAGGTCTGGAACTAACAAGGAAATAAGAAAAGAGTATGGATTAAGGAAGAGACTCAAAAACTGTTGTGCATCAGCAGAAGAGGGGCTCAGATCCCAGACTCAGGAGCAATTATCAGAACCTAGGATCCAGGTCTAGGGTCACACTGGCCTCCAATGCTACTTAATGCTCAAACTGTAGAGCTGAGAAATGAAATTCCTTGAAATTCCTAAGATTCAAGTCAAAATCAATCATGACACTTGAGAATGGAGCTGAGCCTGAATACAGGTATCAAATAGTCTTTGCCTATGGGACAAACATTTTAAATTATATGAATATATACAGATTGTAACCTCAAAGCATCAGTCAAGAATTATTTTCTCAAGCTTTAATCCCGGGTAGCTAACACATTTTATATTGAGAGTATTATGGGTCAGAATACATTGTCTTCCAGATACTAGTACTGACAGACATGGTAAAAGTGAAGAGTAAAAATGCCTCTTCTTTAAGTAAACTACAAATGCACCTTCTTAAAGTACACTATAGGGCTTTCCTGGTGGCCTAGTGGGTAAAGAGTCTGCCATGAAGTGCAAGGGGCACCGGTTCAATCCCTGGCCCAGAAAGATCCCATGTGCGATGGAGCGACTGGACCACAGTGTCCAGTAGGAACCAGCGCTCTGGACCGCATGTGCCCAGAGCAAGTGCTGTATAACCAAGGAGGCCACTGCAATGGGAGGCCCACACAGGTCAAAGAATAAAGATGGATGAAAATAAATGAATAAAATACCGACAAAAAATGTCAAAATTTAAAAAAAACTTGTAAAAAAGTACACTATAAATTGGGATGCAAGTCTAGAAATGGAAAGGAATAAATATATGAAATTTAAAAATTAAATGAAAAGTAACAAAGAAAGCATGGATTAACTCAAAGATTTCCTTTCCACAAAATTTCTGACCAATACTGGTTCAGAGAAGGTAGACAGTTTTGCCATTTCCATGGCTTTGAGGCAACAGCTGCATTAACTGTCCAGGCTAGAGGAAACATCTTAGAAATTATATGCCCTGCACTTCTGTTCTCTAGCTAAACTAGCAATCTTAAAGTTTACTTCCCCAAGATTGTTATATTAGAAGGAATGCAATGGAACTTCCAAATTTTCATTAAATAAAATTATCACGATTTTGAGACTCAAAAACTGTTGTGCATCAGCAGAAGAGGGGCTCAGATCCCAGACTCAGGAGCAATTATCAGAACCTAGGATCCAGGTCTAGGGTCACACTGGCCTCCAATGCTACTTAATGCTCAAACTGTAGAGCTGAGAAATGAAATTCCTTGAAATTCCTAAGATTCAAGTCAAAATCAATCATGACACTTGAGAATGGAGCTGAGCCTGAATACAGGTATCAAATAGTCTTTGCCTATGGGACAAACATTTTAAATTATATGAATATATACAGATTGTAACCTCAAAGCATCAGTCAAGAATTATTTTCTCAAGCTTTAATCCCGGGTAGCTAACACATTTTATATTGAGAGTATTATGGGTCAGAATACATTGTCTTCCAGATACTAGTACTGACAGACATGGTAAAAGTGAAGAGTAAAAATGCCTCTTCTTTAAGTAAACTACAAATGCACCTTCTTAAAGTACACTATAGGGCTTTCCTGGTGGCCTAGTGGGTAAAGAGTCTGCCATGAAGTGCAAGGGGCACCGGTTCAATCCCTGGCCCAGAAAGATCCCATGTGCGATGGAGCGACTGGACCACAGTGTCCAGTAGGAACCAGCGCTCTGGACCGCATGTGCCCAGAGCAAGTGCTGTATAACCAAGGAGGCCACTGCAATGGGAGGCCCACACAGGTCAAAGAATAAAGATGGATGAAAATAAATGAATAAAATACCGACAAAAAATGTCAAAATTTAAAAAAAACTTGTAAAAAAGTACACTATAAATTGGGATGCAAGTCTAGAAATGGAAAGGAATAAATATATGAAATTTAAAAATTAAATGAAAAGTAACAAAGAAAGCATGGATTAACTCAAAGATTTCCTTTCCACAAAATTTCTGACCAATACTGGTTCAGAGAAGGTAGACAGTTTTGCCATTTCCATGGCTTTGAGGCAACAGCTGCATTAACTGTCCAGGCTAGAGGAAACATCTTAGAAATTATATGCCCTGCACTTCTGTTCTCTAGCTAAACTAGCAATCTTAAAGTTTACTTCCCCAAGATTGTTATATTAGAAGGAATGCAATGGAACTTCCAAATTTTCATTAAATAAAATTATCACGATTTTGAGGGAACCATCTTTCCTTAGTTCTGAACACATTAGTATACTAAAAATGCTGCCTTCTTACTATTAGAAACCTTGTGTGACACTATAGCACAGTCTCTGACTGCTGGCTTCACTCTGCCTAATTCTGGACATCAGTTTCACCAGAGTTAAAATTCTGAAGCCAATAGTCACAGATGATGCTGAACCTAGGCATAATACTTACTTCCTGTAGGCACATGGCTTTTCTCTTAGCATTTGTTTAACATTATAGGAATTCACATTACACTCAGATTTTCAAGTCTTCACTTTCTATCTATAAGGTACATTTTTATTTTGTCAAACAGCAACTGCTTTGTGCAGGGGTTTTTAGTTAGCAAAGTGGTTACATACAAATCTATACATGTTATCACATTTAAAACTTCAATATTTTCACACACTTATTTCATAATTGTACTTTTGATAATGGGACACATCTTTTTTTTTTATTATTTTGTCCTTGGCTAATGAAATTTAAAAGGTGCTGATGCATCACTCTATGATTAGCCACTAGGTGCTTGCTAGATCATTGCCTTATTGATGAAATCACCTTAGGACAAGGTCTTCATAACTCTGCCTCACTGGATACCTATAGGATAAGTCTGCCTTTTTTCCAAATTCTAATACATAGAAGATTGCTTTATAACACATCTCCTGTCTATACCTCATTAAAGTTAAGTATTCTTTTGTAACAAGCCCATTTTACAACACATTTTGACCTATGTTGTGCCATAGGAATAATTTTGCTGCTTGGCAATGAGTGTTTTCCAATCTTGCAGTACATTTGGTCTCTTTTTAGGATCCTTTACGTTGAAGAGTGAAATGCTACAAATTTGTCTTTGCCCCAGCAATCACATATTGATGTATCTGTTCTCCCTCTACTCATTCTCTGCAAGTCCAAATTGCTTAAGTACTGGAAGCTCTCATGGTAGTGACCTGGAATAGGAACAGGTTACATTACCTCATTAAGCAAAAGAAATAGCTCTTACTCAGAGTCTGGAGTTGCTGACGATGCATTTATCCAAAAAAATTAATAATGTTTGAATGGAAGTGTAGTTGAAAAGATATTCTATACTTCCATACCAAGGTTTCTCTAACTTTTCATAGGTTATCACAATCTCACCAATTAATTATTGCTTTCCCCTTGAAAACTAAAGATTAATGATGCTAAAATAATACAGTTTAATATAACCAAGTTACACTTCTTTTTGACTCTCAGATGTTGATGATATGGCACTTTTTTTCATAAATAGCACAAGTTCATTTGAAGGAGAACGACAACTCTAACAGGGTGATTATTGTTTTAATCAATAGCAGTATTATATTTTAAATTAATCTTCAAAAGTGTCCCTGAAGCTAAAAAATTTCAAAAGTCATTAATCAATCAAGCAAATAATACACAGTATTTCAAAGCAATCTATTGCCTCAGGGTTGTTCAAACTGTTTTCTGAGAATGAAAACTTAGCACTTTTTTTGAGTAGTTTTATTTTGCTGATAAGTATGATTGCTCAATATGTAAAAATAATATGATGATATAAATATGAATATTATATTGCTTTTAAATGGTTCTACTTTGATCAGATCAAAGTTATAAGACTGTAAAAACTGCTTTTGCTTATAAACATGAAGAATAAAATACTTTAAAATCCTTTAAAATTAGGTCCTATGAGAAAATTTGCTTTTGAAACAGGAGCAAAGAGCCTAGAATATGCCCCTGTCTGAAAGGCGAGGGCCACGTGTGTTACTTTGACACACAGAAGTAGCCTTGATTTACAACCCTATCTGACTTCCAAAGCTTCAGATAGGGCCTTTTCAGGCACATATTTATTTTCCAAGAACATAAATTATTGAATCTATTTCCCAGCTCTTCTAGTAATCAGATTAAGATAGTCATATTAGATGCTCAAATTCTGGTAATGCGACATGACTAAGGTCACACAGCCTATATCTCTTTGGTATTTTCTTAGCAATACTATCCTCTCACCTAATACTCAATCCAGAGAGAAGCCCTGCTGTCTTGGAATCCCACTTTAGAATCTTATATTGTAAGCTCAAACCCTATAAAAATATCTCTGTCTTCTTATACAATATTCAATTTACAGTTTCTCATGGGATATTCTGTCTCTTGCTGCAGAAAGTTATAAATTGAAGAGATTTTGTTTCACTGTAGATCTTTATCTGATGAGTTTTGTCAAAATTCTGTGATCCCTGCAGCTTGAAAAACATTACCAAAAACTGTGTATGTCAAACACACAGTTGACCCATGAAAAACACAGGAGCATGGAGTTGTCATTTTAGGATCACTTGAGATAATAAAGGTTTTAAATACCTTCTAAAGTGCCTTAGAAAGAATATGTGCAAACTTGGGAAAAGGATCACTGAAATGTGGCGTAAAATTTTTTTTCAATAGCAGTATTTTAAATTAATCTTCAAAAGTGTCCCTGAAGCTAAAAAATTTCAAAAGTCATTAATCAATCAAGCAAATAATACACAGTATTTCAAAGCAATCTATTGCCTCAGGGTTGTTCAAACTGTTTTCTGAGAATGAAAACTTAGCACTTTTTTTGAGTAGTTTTATTTTGCTGATAAGTATGATTGCTCAATATGTAAAAATAATATGATGATATAAATATGAATATTATATTGCTTTTAAATGGTTCTACTTTGATCAGATCAAAGTTATAAGACTGTAAAAACTGCTTTTGCTTATAAACATGAAGAATAAAATACTTTAAAATCCTTTAAAATTAGGTCCTATGAGAAAATTTGCTTTTGAAACAGGAGCAAAGAGCCTAGAATATGCCCCTGTCTGAAAGGCGAGGGCCACGTGTGTTACTTTGACACACAGAAGTAGCCTTGATTTACAACCCTATCTGACTTCCAAAGCTTCAGATAGGGCCTTTTCAGGCACATATTTATTTTCCAAGAACATAAATTATTGAATCTATTTCCCAGCTCTTCTAGTAATCAGATTAAGATAGTCATATTAGATGCTCAAATTCTGGTAATGCGACATGACTAAGGTCACACAGCCTATATCTCTTTGGTATTTTCTTAGCAATACTATCCTCTCACCTAATACTCAATCCAGAGAGAAGCCCTGCTGTCTTGGAATCCCACTTTAGAATCTTATATTGTAAGCTCAAACCCTATAAAAATATCTCTGTCTTCTTATACAATATTCAATTTACAGTTTCTCATGGGATATTCTGTCTCTTGCTGCAGAAAGTTATAAATTGAAGAGATTTTGTTTCACTGTAGATCTTTATCTGATGAGTTTTGTCAAAATTCTGTGATCCCTGCAGCTTGAAAAACATTACCAAAAACTGTGTATGTCAAACACACAGTTGACCCATGAAAAACACAGGAGCATGGAGTTGTCATTTTAGGATCACTTGAGATAATAAAGGTTTTAAATACCTTCTAAAGTGCCTTAGAAAGAATATGTGCAAACTTGGAGGCAAGAAACAGCTTGTCACTTGCTATTACTGAAATGTGGCGTGCAGGGAAGAAGTAGCTGGTAAGTATATAAGAGCAAAGAGTGGTAAAGAATCTGCCAGCCAATGCAGGAGAGGCTGGTTCAATCCCCGATCTGGGAATATCCTGGAGAAAGAAATGGCCACTCATTCCAGTATTCTAGCTTATGAAATTGCATGGACAGAGGAGCCTGGTGGGCTACAGTCCATGGGGTTGCAAAGAGTTGGACATAACGGAATAAACTGAGCACACACACACACAGATACATAGAGTATGCCAATGAATTTGAACTTGACTTTCAGGTACAGAAAAATTCCTCACTCATTTCTATAATGTGGAGGAAGCTGTAAATCTGTTTTACACTGCCTGAATGAGCATCATTATGACTAATGGATAGCAGTTATCGCTGAATTTCTGTTCAACATAAGAAATATTTTTCTAATAACTAGAACAGTCCAGAAAATACGATGAGCCGATTAGGTTGAGTGTCTCTTACCTCCTCTTACTTCCAAGAAGTAACTAAGTAGATAATACATGTCCATGCCTCTGAATTGCCTTAAAAAATAATCTATGATTCTGTGATGCTCTCTGTTGGGCATCTAATAAACTCACCAGTGTGAGTGTTAAGATGGACGCAATTGTGCTACCTTCACCAAGTGATGAATGAACACATAACCGAAGCACATTTTAGAGCCACACAAAATAGTGACTGAGTGCGACCGTCTGGAGGGGTGGGATGAAGGGTATATACATATGACCAATCTGGGATCATATATATCTGTAAACAACAAAACTCCGTAAAAGTAAAAAGTAAAAGTTAAAACAAAATAAAATAGTGACTGAGAACAGCTGCTACCATGCCATGGTGCCAGGACAACAAGAGAAAGATTTAACATCAGACAAACCTTTTAGATGTGTTATTGTATCCCTCAGCTGCACGATCTTTGCGTGATCATATAAAAAGTATAAACTATGTTAGCTGTAGTAATATATAATAGCTATCCTATTATAATCTAATCATATATTAATTATTCCATCTACAATATAATATCATCCACAATAAATATTTTGAATGCCTACTAGGAAATAGGCCCTCCAATATATTTTACATATATCATCACTAATCCAGCAACCAACCTGAAAGACAAATATACTCTTTTCACGGATCACATAATGAAAGCTCAAAAAGATCAGGCTCATCAGAGCTAATAAGTGGCATATTGAGAGCACGGTCTCCCAACTCTATGGCATACTCATATAGTAGGAAAACCACTTAATGGCTTTAAAAAGTTTCACTGAATTTTGTTAATACTCTAATATATTTACCAAGTACAATGCTAAGATTAATCTCCTACAGTCATCAAGAAAGAGGAATTTTATTGGTTCAATATTCTTCTGTCCAGTTACAAGGTAGAAATATCCCTAAATCTAAACTCAGTTAATTAAATGTAAATTGACTAACAGTTATGTTTGGAAATAAATATCAACAAGAGCACTGGAAAAAGAGGTATAAATGAATAAGAAGTGAAATAAATTAAAAAATAAATTTATATTTAACAATAAATTTGACATCTGACAAAACTGGAGTAAAGATGAGAGAAATACCTGATCATTTTTTAAGACGCAGCAAAGTGGCAACTATTGTCACTTCCAATTTTCTAAGCAGTGTATCTTCCATTTTCCTTAATAGTCATGACTTGTGCTAGCATATCCTGGCCTAAATTCCCCATTTAGCACCCTTTTATGTGACTCCTCTGGAGAGTACGAATTTCTTAGAATTCAACTTTTCAGATATTAAAATTATATAACCCGAATTCCATCATAATTTAGCCCTCTGTACAATTTTACAGTGTGACTAAATAGTGAAGACATTTTATAAGAAAACAAATTGAGTAAAATGTTAATGAAGAAATAGAGTTGATTCACTGTATTATATATTATTGCAGAAAGAGCAATTATTATTTTAAGTTTGTGTCTGTGTGTACATATGTGTGTGTGTGTGTATACATATACATATATATATATATATATATATATATTTATATATTATGTTGTTCTTCAGTAGCCAAGTTGTGTCCAACTCTTTGTAACCCCATGGACTACCAAGCTCCTCTTTTCATGGGGATTTCCAAGCAAGAACACTGGAATGGGTTGCTATTTCCTCGTGAAGTGTATCTTTCTGACCCAGGGATCAAACCCACATCTCTAGCCTGGCAAGTAGATTCTTTACCACTGAGCCACCAGGGAAGCCCCATATGTATCTGTATGTTTTGTTCAGTCACTAAGTTGTGTCCAGCTCTTTGTAACTCCATGGACTGCAACATGCCAGCCTCCTCTGCCCTCCACTCTCTCCTGGAGTTTGCTCAAACTCATGTCAATTAAGTCATGTGGTGATGCATATAGATGTATTACTGTCTACATATATCTATATATGTATATGTACATATAGATATATTTATGTAGCATTAATTTCTAGTTGTTAAGTGCTTTCTGTTTCTCCTTCTGGAATCAAAACTATTCAGGGAATATACACAGTACAGTACACTCACTCATAAGCAAAAGCCATGCAAATAAAAAGTGAGTAAAAAGCAAGATCCAGTAATATTATGAGATGGCTGTTAATGTTATAAAAGAAAATTTTGTAAAAATCGATGCTGAAGATGAAATTAGGAAACAACTGGGAAGAAATTAAATAATTTTAGCATAGTCTTAGTCATGAATCTTTAACTAAGAGATAAACTACTGGATAGCCAAACTAACAAATTTTCTAAGCAGTGTTTTCTTCCATTTTCCTTAAATTTTTAAGTCATGACTTGTGCTAGCATATCCTGGCCTAAATTCCCATTTAGCACCCTTTTATGTGACTCCTCTGGAGAGTACGAATTTCTTAGAATTCAACTTTTCAGATATTAAAATTATATAACCCGAATTCCATCATAATTTAGCCCTCTGTACAATTTTACAGTGTGACTAAATAGTGAAGACATTTTATAAGAAAACAAATTGAGTAAAATGTTAATGAAGAAATAGAGTTGATTCACTGTATTATATATTATTGCAGAAAGAGCAATTATTATTTTAAGTTTGTGTCTGTGTGTACATATGTGTGTGTGTGTGTATACATATACATATATATATATATATATATATATATTTATATATTATGTTGTTCTTCAGTAGCCAAGTTGTGTCCAACTCTTTGTAACCCCATGGACTACCAAGCTCCTCTTTTCATGGGGATTTCCAAGCAAGAACACTGGAATGGGTTGCTATTTCCTCGTGAAGTGTATCTTTCTGACCCAGGGATCAAACCCACATCTCTAGCCTGGCAAGTAGATTCTTTACCACTGAGCCACCAGGGAAGCCCCATATGTATCTGTATGTTTTGTTCAGTCACTAAGTTGTGTCCAGCTCTTTGTAACTCCATGGACTGCAACATGCCAGCCTCCTCTGCCCTCCACTCTCTCCTGGAGTTTGCTCAAACTCATGTCAATTAAGTCATGTGGTGATGCATATAGATGTATTACTGTCTACATATATCTATATATGTATATGTACATATAGATATATTTATGTAGCATTAATTTCTAGTTGTTAAGTGCTTTCTGTTTCTCCTTCTGGAATCAAAACTATTCAGGGAATATACACAGTACAGTACACTCACTCATAAGCAAAAGCCATGCAAATAAAAAGTGAGTAAAAAGCAAGATCCAGTAATATTATGAGATGGCTGTTAATGTTATAAAAGAAAATTTTGTAAAAATCGATGCTGAAGATGAAATTAGGAAACAACTGGGAAGAAATTAAATAATTTTAGCATAGTCTTAGTCATGAATCTTTAACTAAGAGATAAACTACTGGATAGCCAAACTAACAAATGTAATTATGTGGTAAATGGTTTCTGAATGTGGTTTATTTCATATTTATAAATACTCTATAATATATAGAGAGATTATAAATAAACCATTACATATAATCCAGGTGCTAGCCAAAGAGATGACTAGTATTGTTTTGTAAAAAGAAAAGGTAGTCATAGATTTTAGACTGAGGTGATCCATAATAATTGATCACTAACCCTAAAAGTTTTTATCATAAAATTAATGCAACTGATTGAGTATTCAACCTAGAAAAAAGAGAAAGTAAAGATCTTGGCAAGTAAGATTTACAATCTTACAATTAATTACCATGGGATGGAAGGAGAGATGAAAGAAAACAGAATGTACTGAAACAGGAGTATTCCTAATTCCTCCAATCAACTGGGGGAAAGAGACTATTTTGGGGGCTGGTTATTAAAAGCAAGATGATTTGTATAGATTTGACTACACCATTTCTAACGGGATTGGAATATGCTTTTATACCAAGAGTAGTATATGAAAGTGCATAAAAATTAGCTCAAATTTCAATAGCTATTCTATTAGGCATTAAAACAGAACATTTCTATAACATCAGGTTTAGCTACTTCAGACATCCTCACAATATTTTAGGCTATTTGCTGCTGAACATGTATGATGGTTTTATAATATTTCAACTTGCTCAGTTACAAGACATGAAGAATTCTCTTGTGCATTTTTGCTTGGAATTCTTGCTGGGACTGTGCAGGGAGGAAGTGAAGCTGCAGCCCTTTCACAGAACATGCACATTCATGTTCACACACACACACACACACACACACACACAATTCAACTCCAGGATGAAAGATCATTGTTGGCTCTCGTGGTTTCAGACTGGCTGTGTGAATTCCAGCTACTGCCCTATGGTTTTTCTGTTTCAATATTCAGCATGGAAAGTGAAGATGACAACCTAACAGCCTAGTAGTCTAATATTATGAGATGGCTGTTAATGTTATAAAAAAAAGAAATTGCTGAAGATGAAATTAGGAAACAACTGGGAAGAAATTAAATAATTTTAGCATAGTCTTAGTCATGAATCTTTAACTAAGAGATAAACTACTGGATAGCCAAACTAACAAATGTAATTATGTGGTAAATGGTTTCTGAATGTGGTTTATTTCATATTTATAAATACTCTATAATATATAGAGAGATTATAAATAAACCATTACATATAATCCAGGTGCTAGCCAAAGAGATGACTAGTATTGTTTTGTAAAAAGAAAAGGTAGTCATAGATTTTAGACTGAGGTGATCCATAATAATTGATCACTAACCCTAAAAGTTTTTATCATAAAATTAATGCAACTGATTGAGTATTCAACCTAGAAAAAAGAGAAAGTAAAGATCTTGGCAAGTAAGATTTACAATCTTACAATTAATTACCATGGGATGGAAGGAGAGATGAAAGAAAACAGAATGTACTGAAACAGGAGTATTCCTAATTCCTCCAATCAACTGGGGGAAAGAGACTATTTTGGGGGCTGGTTATTAAAAGCAAGATGATTTGTATAGATTTGACTACACCATTTCTAACGGGATTGGAATATGCTTTTATACCAAGAGTAGTATATGAAAGTGCATAAAAATTAGCTCAAATTTCAATAGCTATTCTATTAGGCATTAAAACAGAACATTTCTATAACATCAGGTTTAGCTACTTCAGACATCCTCACAATATTTTAGGCTATTTGCTGCTGAACATGTATGATGGTTTTATAATATTTCAACTTGCTCAGTTACAAGACATGAAGAATTCTCTTGTGCATTTTTGCTTGGAATTCTTGCTGGGACTGTGCAGGGAGGAAGTGAAGCTGCAGCCCTTTCACAGAACATGCACATTCATGTTCACACACACACACACACACACACACACACAATTCAACTCCAGGATGAAAGATCATTGTTGGCTCTCGTGGTTTCAGACTGGCTGTGTGAATTCCAGCTACTGCCCTATGGTTTTTCTGTTTCAATATTCAGCATGGAAAGTGAAGATGACAACCTAACAGCCTAGTAGTCTTTCAGAGACTATTTAACCAGCTCTCAAAATTGTATAAACTCAGATCCGTGTAACAAATCACTTTATGCATATCTATGTGTATATATCCATTTGCCAGGGCTGTCTTGAACACCTCAAATGTACTGTTTGTTTACAATTCTGGTGGACAAAAGCCTGACATCAAAGCTTCTTCCTTCTGTAGGCCATAAAGGAAAAACTGTTCTAGGCCTCTCACCTTACTTCTGGTGGTTATATAGCAGTCTTTTGAGTTCCCTGGCTTAAAACTTTACCTCTGTCCTGTGTTGTACTGTGCTCAATCAATCATGATACTCAGTCATTCAAATGGGTCCAACTCTTTGGGACTCAATGGACTTTGTCAAGTGAGTCATAGTGATGTAAGACTTTACAACCCAAAGAACCTGGACTAAGTTGTATCATCTATTATAGCATCTTGACCCATTATGTAACACCAGAAATTTAGATGGTATCTTTATAATAATATTGTGTGCTGTGTATGTGTGCTAAGTCACTTCAGTTGTGTCTGACTCTTTGTGACTCTATGGTCTGTAGCCCACCAGTCTCCTCTGTCCAAGAAATTCTCCAGGCAAGAATACTGGCTTGGGTTGCCATGCCCTTTTCCAGTGGATCTTCCCAACCCAGGGATTGAACCTGCATCTCTTATGTCTTCTACATTGGCAGGCAGATTCTTTACCACTAGGACTACCTGGGAAGCCCTAATTACTGCACCGTACGTTTTTAACTCTAATATAGAAATTGAGAAAATAAAGAATAGTTTTATAATTTCTGATAATGAGGAGAGAATCTTTTTCTCAGTGCATCTATGAATTCAAACTGCATAGATAAATTTCTCTAAACAGAGAAATGTGCATATGTTTAAAATCTGTGTGTTCTGTATTTTGGCTCAAGGTAAATATGCAGTCCCATTAGGAAGCATTAAGAAAAACAGCTCACAAATTGTAAATGCCACTCCTTGTTGAAAGAAAAGTAGGGGTAATCATAAAAATAGGACCCAGGTATATAATGATGAAGTAAATTGTGATATATATTCACAATAAGATTTTGTATACAGCCATGAAAATGAGTAAGTCACCACTATGGGCAATGGCATGGATGAATCATAACAACCACCTATTAATATTAGGAATGCATAGAGTATGAGCAATTTGCATAATGTTCACAAATAGGCAAAATTACAACACATTTGTTTAGGGGAAAAATAAGAAGTAACAAAACTATAAAAGAAAAATATTAGTCTCAGAAATATTAGCATAGTGTACTTCTTGGAAGGAGAAAGGATAAAAGGTCAAAAAAGGACAGGCTGGAGATTTTGGTTGCTGAAAATGTTCTATTTATAACCTGGTTGGTCACTGAATATTTCATGGATATTTGCTTTAGAAGTATTTATCTGACTGAATGTTTGTTTTATCTTCTGTATTTGTGTTTATGTGTGTAAATGTATGTTTACATTTCTGTAAATGTTAATATAAAAGACTTTTTAAAAAGAACTCCAATAAATAGATTTATTTAATTCTAAACTCAGATGGCTGAATGGTAAAGAATCCACCTGCCAGTGCAGGAGCCACAGATTCCATCCCTGGGTTGGGAAGATCCCTTAGAGAAGGAAATGGCAACCCACTCCAGTATTCTTGCCTGGGAAATCCCATGGACAGAGGAGTCTGGCGGGCTACAGCCCTTAAGGTCACAAAAGAGTGGTGCCCAACTTAGTGACCAAACAACATATTTCAGAAATGTTAAAACATGTCCAGAGGATTGTAAAAGAGTTATTTCACCCCAAATTGCAACTAGAGTGTTTTTTTTTTTTAACATTTTTATAATTTTGAAACTCTAGAGATCCCCTTACCTCCCTCTGCCCTGAGCACTTTTCTAGGCTTTTCCCATCCCCAGCTCTAGGGAGCACCCCTCTGGACTCAGGCTTTCTACAGCACCCTTTCTCTGCATAGCTTGCTTCCAGAAACAGTTCCTGAGGCTCTCATGCCTCTTTCCTGTTTCATTACAAAGCAAGGCATGCCGAGACCATTCCTTCAGCTGAGCGGTGACAGTGCAAACCATGAAGAAAGTTCCCCTTTAGCCCCCAAAACCCCCACCCCAACCTCTCTGGAGCTGAGTTTAGCCTCTACCATATTACTCCCTTATCCTGTGATTAGAACCATTAGATTTTCCTAGGACTGAAACCCTCTGTATTGGAAACACATGACATACAACCCTTCCAAAATCCAGGACAGGGAATTGTCAGCTCTTGGCATCATCTCTCATTTAGCACCAAAATCATTGTGTCTATTCTTTTCAAAATGTCTAATGAGGTAATTTCCCTGTTTCTCTGGACATTCCTCACCCTTCCCAATCAGCTTCTCTGTCTCCTCACTGTTCTAGTTGCTTTGTTGTATTTCAAGGGATGGAACAAATAAAAATACCTTCATGGCAGCCAATTTCATGGAAGTCTAAGTAAAAACCTGACATGGGACCATTATTCTCCTTTCATTCATGTGTAAGCATGATGTTTAAACAGATGCTTAAAGTTTGAGTAATATATTTAATATCATAGCCAGTATGGTAGAATTAGAGTTCAAAACCTAGGTTCTGGTGTCTTCACAGTCTGAGCCCTTTATTGCTGTATACCACAGCTGCCAAAGATTAGAGGGCAAGAATGTATAATCACCTTTGCTGGCATGCTGGCATTTTTTTTTTTTTTTGGTCACTGCTACATTGCCAGCACACATAATGGTAAAACATAGTTGTTTTAAGCAGAGCAAAGAAAGAGCATAGCATCTGAGTCTGTTGATGTAAAGCAGTGTATAGACCACCCAGTAAACTTAACGAAGAGAGGACACACATGCCACTCGCATGGCATAAGGTAGTATTTTAGTTACACAGAAATAGGAGCATCATCCCAGTCTCATCCTCTCATGCTGAGCTTCTTCCATGCCCACCACAGACAACCTACCAAGTTGCAGCAGTTTGGCTCACTAATTCCTCTCCAAACCCTTTCATCACCATGCTCACTGTCTGTCTAATCTGGGAGATAGATCCATGCCTAACTGGTTTCCTGCAACTTCCTGTAGGACAGTCTTTGGTTTTTCTTTCCCTACCAAACCACACTTTATATCTTGGCCAGATAGATCTTCCAAGAAAAGAAATCTCGGGCCCTTCCCATACTTAATATTTGTGAATAGAGCCCCCAAGCACAAGTTTTAATCTATGTCCTGATTTCAGAATCCCATTTCCTGGCATTCCTACCCCTCTGCTCACTTCCTCAGAGGCTCCCAGAGGCCTTGTGCTCCATTCCATTTTCTGAAATCTGCCAAGTCTAGGCTCCAGGCTGTGACACAGGCTGCTTCCCTGGTGGGGTCATTTCATGTCACCCCTAAACCGGCTTGTTATACAATGGCCGGTTTAATTAGGCCTCTGCCAGGGCCCCATCTCTAACTTATTTTCTCCCACGGCTGCCAACATGCCTGTAACAAAGTAGACACTCAGTGAATGTCTGATTTAAAGCAGGGAACATTTTGTCTATTCCGCCCCCGCCCCCAGAAAAAGGATTCTAGTCTGAAGGCATAAGTGACTTCATAGTACAGGCAGTAATTCATTTTAAAATGCTGCTGTACACTTTCATTTTTACAGATAAAAATAATGAACATCATTATTAGTTATTTCTCTGGATATTTCTACATTTTCAGAAGCTCCAGGCCTTTTATTCAAACATCCCAAGTGTCCATCATTTTTAAAAATATAACCTGAAAAATTAAACAACATATGAAAATCAAAATGGTAACTCATTTTATAAACACGGCTCTAGATTTAAATCATTCATCTCCACTGAGTAGATACAAAAATCAATGGAAGGAAGGTTTTTATAACTTCATATTTTTATGAAACTGTAAAAAAGCATAATAAACATATGATGCATTCTCAAAAGAGAAAAAGATTTGAGACTGTAGTAATAAAGAGAATAACTGGGAAACTTCTCTACCTTACTGTAGTTATGGCAAATGAATGATTAGTTTGTTAGTGGAACTAAACCCTCTCCCTGACTGTCCTTATGGGAACATCCCTGTATGTATAATCTGCCTGGAGAGCAAGTCCCTCTGTTAATAGAGGCAGAGTGTTGCATTTTAGGTCTTCACAGGATCTGGGAAATCTCACTGCTCACACTCACGGTCAGGCAGCATCAGTAGGAAAGGGGCTAACCTCTCACCCCTCAATTCAGGGGTCACATCTGTCCTCCTTATTTCTCACCTTAAGGTCTTAACCAGTAATGGTTCTGTTGATTCTGCCTCAACTGTTTGTTGATTCTTGGCCATTCCCTCTAACTTCACTGCTATAATCATCTCTCACCTGGGTAGCCACCTACAATGGATACTGAAGTGATCCTTCATCCACTTCTAACACCCTCTTGATTATAATCTTCAGAGAAAAGCTAGTATAATATCATTTTAGAAACACAAGTAATATCCACTTGGATATTTTCTCCAGTTTTAGATAGGTTTATCTTCTTTGATGCTACATAAATCACACCATCATTTTTAGCTTTGATTGATATCAGCTGAATGTTCAATTCTGCCGAGATTGACATTTATTACAACTATGACATAAAGTTTATGTCATCCAGACTTTTATTAAACAGTGCTTGGAAACAGTCATACTTGACCTAACCATAACATTAGCATATTGCCCATTTATCTTTCCCAGATCATTTTTAGTGCTTATTTAACGTGACATAAGTTTGTTGTTTTTTAGCTGTTAAGTTGTGTCTGACTCTTTAGAGCCCATAGACTGTAGCCCACCAATCTCCTCTGTTCATGGAATTTCCTAGGCAAGTATACTGGAGTGGGTTGCCATTCCTTTCTCCAGGCAATATTCCCAAGCCAGGGACTGAAACCAGGTCTCCTGCAATGCAGGCAGATTCTTTACCTTCTGAGCCACAAGGGAAGCCCTCAGTTGTAAAAGGCATTAATATTTAATGTTTGAGAATGTAAAGTAGTTCTAGTCATGTTATATATTTCAGCATTTCATTTTTAGCCTAATTGCATGTCTTTTTCAGTAAATACAACTTGTTAATCCCTTACTAGCTTAAATAAGTGAAAAGGCATGCCTGCAACCACCTGAACCCGTAATTTTCACTTGTCCTTATGGGAACATCCCTGTATGTATAATCTGCCTGGAGAGCAAGTCCCTCTGTTAATAGAGGCAGAGTGTTGCATTTTAGGTCTTCACAGGATCTGGGAAATCTCACTGCTCACACTCACGGTCAGGCAGCATCAGTAGGAAAGGGGCTAACCTCTCACCCCTCAATTCAGGGGTCACATCTGTCCTCCTTATTTCTCACCTTAAGGTCTTAACCAGTAATGGTTCTGTTGATTCTGCCTCAACTGTTTGTTGATTCTTGGCCATTCCCTCTAACTTCACTGCTATAATCATCTCTCACCTGGGTAGCCACCTACAATGGATACTGAAGTGATCCTTCATCCACTTCTAACACCCTCTTGATTATAATCTTCAGAGAAAAGCTAGTATAATATCATTTTAGAAACACAAGTAATATCCACTTGGATATTTTCTCCAGTTTTAGATAGGTTTATCTTCTTTGATGCTACATAAATCACACCATCATTTTTAGCTTTGATTGATATCAGCTGAATGTTCAATTCTGCCGAGATTGACATTTATTACAACTATGACATAAAGTTTATGTCATCCAGACTTTTATTAAACAGTGCTTGGAAACAGTCATACTTGACCTAACCATAACATTAGCATATTGCCCATTTATCTTTCCCAGATCATTTTTAGTGCTTATTTAACGTGACATAAGTTTGTTGTTTTTTAGCTGTTAAGTTGTGTCTGACTCTTTAGAGCCCATAGACTGTAGCCCACCAATCTCCTCTGTTCATGGAATTTCCTAGGCAAGTATACTGGAGTGGGTTGCCATTCCTTTCTCCAGGCAATATTCCCAAGCCAGGGACTGAAACCAGGTCTCCTGCAATGCAGGCAGATTCTTTACCTTCTGAGCCACAAGGGAAGCCCTCAGTTGTAAAAGGCATTAATATTTAATGTTTGAGAATGTAAAGTAGTTCTAGTCATGTTATATATTTCAGCATTTCATTTTTAGCCTAATTGCATGTCTTTTTCAGTAAATACAACTTGTTAATCCCTTACTAGCTTAAATAAGTGAAAAGGCATGCCTGCAACCACCTGAACTAATCCCTTTTCTTCTTGTGGTCACTGAACCTCTGATCTGAAGGTTTGTCTCTCTTAAATAGATTCCTCTTTTCCTGTTATCTTCTCTTTTTTTATTTTAGTATCAGTCACATTTCAACATCTATGGAAAAACTTTCTTCCTATCAAGACCACCACATGTTAATTAGGTTTCTTTGTGCAGCCTTGACCATAACATATTATACCTATGGTCTTACACTATTCTTACTTAATAGGGCAATTTACTAACACCACATATTGGCCTCAGATGCCTTATTTTATGGACAATTACTGAGCACACCATAACCCTTGGAGTCTCTCCTGTCCCCAAGCAAGTTCTGGGGTCTTAGCTCTTGCTCAGGAGTTTTGTACAGGTGTGCATGAACTATGTAGAGCTGCCATGCTCAAGAACCTTCTGCTGTAAACTGCATCCTCTACTTGGCACCAATCATTAATACTCTCCTGGTCATGCAGGCCAGAGGCCTAGATGTCAGCTCATTCTTAGCTGAGTACAGAGGTAATTTCATTCAATAAATAAGGCCAACAAAACATTCTCACTTATTTTGGCTCTATTGTTTCTTAGAAAACTGTTTGTGGGAGTCAGAGATCATCCTAGAAAAGTCTTCATCAGCCCCAACCAGCCTCACAGTTTATTTCTTCTTGAAAAGGAATTCTAATAAATATAGAAAACATGTTCCTGCAGGAAGATATCCTTCAAATTTAGTTAAAAACTTACTCTTATATACAAGTGTAGACAAATTCTTACATTAGCCTTTTTAAGCATTCACTTGAATCAGTGTTCTTCCCCAGACCTTCCTCTGCTTCTCCAAGTCTCATGGCTAGCTAGTGGTCATACAAAGTACACAATCAGATTATGAGGCAGGTCCTGGATGGGCTCCAGGCTGAACAGTTTCTCCTCTGTGAACTGAAACTCCACAATAGCAGAAACTCCAGAACAGCTGGATGATGGAGGATGTTGCCCAGAGAAAAGATGAAAGAACATGTAGTCCTCCTTCTTGAAGTTAAGGAGACCCCTCTGACTACACATGCTCAGAAAGGCTCCTTGGAGGTCAAAAAGAGAGGGACATCACCTCATATTAAGTGATGTCAAGCTACCCATAGGCCTCTTCACTAGAATCCATATTGGCTAAGAGATGCACATGTACACACGGGAGGACCCTGAGATAAACCAAACACAGACTCAGAGTCAGGAAAAGCAAGGTGATTGGCCAAAGGAAACCCAGAAGTGATCCAAACTACCATGAGAACATGACTCTCTTTGAACCCGCTAATGTGTCTATCCGCACATATTATACTCACTTTCTTCCTAATAAACACTTGACTTGTGTCATAAATTTATGTGGAAATTCATTGCTACACAGCTGATGGGCCAGGGCCTTGTCACTGGCCTGTGATTCCTGCTGGTGCAATGACTGGGATTCAGTGCTGTCACTGCCAGAGTCCGACTTCAATCTCTGGCCATGAAATGAAATCCTACTTCCAGCTGCTGCAGACCAAGATCACCCAAGCTCAGTTATAATCAGTTATAGGTGTTGACCTGTGTTAATACATGGATGATCTTGGAAGAAGAAAAAAACACTAAAATTATATCATCAGTTATTCACATCTGATTATGTATGATGTGGGTATACAAACAGCATTCTGGTCTTAGTTGACCAGAGGTCAACTAAATGACTCAAAGATGGTTTGATGGAAGAAATTCTAGTTATATACTACTGTCTAACAAACTACTCCAAAACTTAGGTTTGGAGCAATTATCTTACTTATATCACATAATTTTGTGTGTCAGGAGTTCAGAAAATAAAACTGGGATGGGACTGATAATTCATCTGATCCATGTGGCACTGATGAGGGTCAGTGGGGTATCTGAGTATCTGAGGCCACATCCCTAACAAGTCTGGTCTCTTGCCAAGGATGGTCAGAAGGCTGGGTTATTAGGGTATCATTAGAACTTTATGAAATGAAACAATTAAAATACAAATTATATTTGCACTTATTTTTAGTCAAAATTCTCACATGAACACTCAGGGCTTCAACAGGAAGCATTCCCTCAGACAATATTGGAAACCACTTAGTTTCAAATTAATTTGCACTGAAGGCTGAGTGCCAAAAGAGAACTCCAGAACAGCTGGATGATGGAGGATGTTGCCCAGAGAAAAGATGAAAGAACATGTAGTCCTCCTTCTTGAAGTTAAGGAGACCCTCTGACTACACATGCCCAGAAAGGCTCCTTGGAGGTCAAAAAGAGAGGGACATCACCTCATATTAAGTGATGTCAAGCTACCCATAGGCCTCTTCACTAGAATCCATATTGGCTAAGAGATGCACATGTACACACGGGAGGACCCTGAGATAAACCAAACACAGACTCAGAGTCAGGAAAAGCAAGGTGATTGGCCAAAGGAAACCCAGAAGTGATCCAAACTACCATGAGAACATGACTCTCTTTGAACCCGCTAATGTGTCTATCCGCACATATTATACTCACTTTCTTCCTAATAAACACTTGACTTGTGTCATAAATTTATGTGGAAATTCATTGCTACACAGCTGATGGGCCAGGGCCTTGTCACTGGCCTGTGATTCCTGCTGGTGCAATGACTGGGATTCAGTGCTGTCACTGCCAGAGTCCGACTTCAATCTCTGGCCATGAAATGAAATCCTACTTCCAGCTGCTGCAGACCAAGATCACCCAAGCTCAGTTATAATCAGTTATAGGTGTTGACCTGTGTTAATACATGGATGATCTTGGAAGAAGAAAAACACTAAAATTATATCATCAGTTATTCACATCTGATTATGTATGATGTGGGTATACAAACAGCATTCTGGTCTTAGTTGACCAGAGGTCAACTAAATGACTCAAAGATGGTTTGATGGAAGAAATTCTAGTTATATACTACTGTCTAACAAACTACTCCAAAACTTAGGTTTGGAGCAATTATCTTACTTATATCACATAATTTTGTGTGTCAGGAGTTCAGAAAATAAAACTGGGATGGGACTGATAATTCATCTGATCCATGTGGCACTGATGAGGGTCAGTGGGGTATCTGAGTATCTGAGGCCACATCCCTAACAAGTCTGGTCTCTTGCCAAGGATGGTCAGAAGGCTGGGTTATTAGGGTATCATTAGAACTTTATGAAATGAAACAATTAAAATACAAATTATATTTGCACTTATTTTTAGTCAAAATTCTCACATGAACACTCAGGGCTTCAACAGGAAGCATTCCCTCAGACAATATTGGAAACCACTTAGTTTCATAACCTAACCTAAGAAGACACTATAACCTCTTCTGCCACACACTACCAGCAGAAGGGATTGACACAAATTCACCCAAATTTAAGGGGAGAGTATAGAAACACCCTTTCTATGAGAAAAATATCAAAGAATTTTTGGATACGTTTTAAAATAGTGATATAGGAAGTACAAATAAATGTCTAGCATATGTAGGAAAATTTAGGGCAGTATACTTGAGTGGTGTGTTCCTAGCCAGGAAAGAAAAAACAAAGGGAACACTCTTGGCTAAGAAGACCTTTAGTCAAGGAGGCAGAAATATATGACTGAAATATTGCCCAAACTTCAACTAGACATAAAACTTACACCCAACAGAAATGTCTTTGTATATTAACAAAACAAAAGTCAAATTCCAAACTACCTAAATTTGTATGGAAATTTTTAAAGTGGTAAGAAAATGATTCAAATAATTGCATATTTTATTAACTCACTCATCTAAAAGGAAGATTAAAATGTGCTAACCTGCTTATATTGAGACTTTTATAGTTACCTCTTCTCAAATTTATGTGCTTTATCAAACATAACATAAAATGGGACACTGAAGGTTCCTTAATGTATCTGGATGTTTGCAGATTAATGCAAGAACTTTTGCAATCATTTCCTATTTTTCTACAATGAACAAACTTTTATTTATGATAATGACAATTTTTTAGTAGGCATAGTATAACGTATGGCTTTATAAAGAGACAAAGATTACATTTTAAACATTGAGAGTGAATTTCAAGAACACTGAAGGACAAGGAAAGATCCCAAACTACAGGCTATAATACTCTATGGACCTATCAGTTTATCCACAAGTTAATTAAATAGTTTCAGTGATACCCACAGCTAATAATATCCATAACAGTAACATAATTTGCAAACTCTCAACATTTTTTAAGTCTTTAATGTAAAGAACTAATAAAAACATAAAGTGATTAGGGAAAAATCACACTGGCATTTTGAATACCCAGTTAATCCAAGTTAATTTACATTATGGACAATAACATAGATGTATATAGATATATAATTATATATGTATATTGTGAAATATTTATAATATAATTTTATTTTATAAATTTGTATTTATATTTGTATGATTCCATATTTTACCTAAGTAAAATATAAGGCTCATAAAAACTGGGATTTCTTCCTTTTCTCTACCGTATTCCAGTATTTAAAAGAGTATCTAGCACATGTTAGGACCTTTTATGATCTACTGAATTAAATCTGATTTCCCCCACTGTATCAAACTCAGGTCATTAACATGCCCTACATTGTAGGAAACATCATTTTGATCAATGTGTGTTTGTGTGTCTCTCCACAAAACTGGGCTTCCCTGATGGCTAGATGGTAAAGAATCATGCCCGCAATGCAGGAGATCCAGGTTAAATCCTTGAGTCTTGGGAGAAGGTAATATCTACCCACTCAAGTATTCTTGCCTGGAGAATTCCATGGACAGAGGAGCCTGGTGGGTTAAAATGCATGGGCTCACAAATGGGTGAGACATGACTGAGTGAATAACGCACTCAAAAACATTTATCCACAAAACTATAACTTTTTTTCCCCTAGCCACAATTATTCTTTCATGTGTTGCTCATTCTTCTTTTATTAATTTCCAATAATATTCAATGAGAATTATTTATCCTTCTGCTATTTTTATTTCAGCAGGAATTAAAGCTATATAACTCAATTATATTTTCAATTTTTATTTATAAAATTGACCAAACCCTTTATGTTTACCAGTTTGTACCATTGTATAAATATGTCACATATGCAATTTTCTGGGTTAATTAAAAAAAAAATCAATGTGGCTTTGCAAGACATTTTTGAGATGAGGATAGATGTCCACTGAGGAAGAAACAGATTAGAAGGATTAGATTACCAAAAAACACTCAGTCAAGACTTTGCTGAATAGCTATGATCTATTCAATACTGCTTTAATCATTATGGTAAACAAAAATATATAGTACAAGTTTGATAGCAACATTCTCAAACACATGACTATTCAAGAATATTGTAAGACAATATATATGCATGAGACTGCAGGGAAAGGGGGATAATGATGCAGATTAGGAAAATCAGGAAAGGTTTTAAAGAGGAACATTTGGGCGAAAAGATAATAAACTGATGCTTCAGTTTAAAATCTTATCACAATTATCATTTCTTTTTAAGGGTTCAGGATTCTTAGAGATTTGATATGCTTAAAGCAATTATATTTTACACATTTTATTTTAAAACATAGTTGGGAAAATCCAGGTATGACCTTATGGTCACTGTCCCCTGTGAACAAGCTAATTTCAAACTTCCTTGACTGCCCATCTTCAAACTCCATCTAAGTGGCCTTTGGGTCACTATTAGGCTTCATTCTACTTCTACTGATTTCTCCCAGATCCATTCCACTGGGCCAATTGGTGTCCATGTTTGTTTCTAAAAGGCTCCCAAGATCCCTTTACAGAATCTCCGCTTACTCATTATGCAATCCTCAAACAAATAATTTCTAAATACCAGGCAGTCAGAGAAGATGGACCAGAATTACTCTCATTATTACCACCGGTTGCAGACCATGGAAGTTTGGAAAATCACCAGGCAGATGTCATCTAGATGTACCCCATGTCTCCTCCTTCTATAGTCTCATAGAGTCTATAAGAACCTTGGCCATCGTGATCTTTTTTTTCCCTCTGAATTCACAACAGCATTTCATTATTCATACTAAAAACATAAAATCAAAGCAGATCAGCCTCCCTCTGGTTTGCCTTTCATTTCTAATCAACCTCCTTTGTTTACATGACATACAACCACTTGCCACTATTTTAAATTCTATATTTGATTTTCTCTTATACCTAAACTTAATATACATATCCTACTACAAATGCTGCTTCCCATCTCCCTAAACTTGAATCAAGCTCTTTCCAAACATTAAAATAGCATGAATGTTCACTATTCTGCAAATTCTTGACTTGTTTAGATTTGTAACTTTCTTCTCTGTAATAATATAAAATTTGCTTATGTTGGGAAGGAGAAAAATTGCTTTATCCTCCTAGGTTCTATTGGTTGGTCTGCTAATTAAATTGACTTAAGGTAGATTAACAGGGGAAAAAAAATCATGTACATATAGGAGTCCTATGAACTCAACAAGAGGCTGCTGAATAGTCAGGCAATTAAAACTTCTATGCCTTTCTGAGCCAAAACAGAAGAGGGTAGGGATCTGAGACTTCAGAGAGAAGGAAAATGACTTACAGGAAGATGGGAAGAATAAATAATTGGCAAATAAATTCCCAATGGAAAGGGAAACATGCTCAGTTCAGAGATTTCATTTTCTTTAAAAATTTTGGCCAGGTATGACCTTATGGTCACTGTCCCCTGTGAACAAGCTAATTTCAAACTTCCTTGACTGCCCATCTTCAAACTCCATCTAAGTGGCCTTTGGGTCACTATTAGGCTTCATTCTACTTCTACTGATTTCTCCCAGATCCATTCCACTGGGCCAATTGGTGTCCATGTTTGTTTCTAAAAGGCTCCCAAGATCCCTTTACAGAATCTCCGCTTACTCATTATGCAATCCTCAAACAAATAATTTCTAAATACCAGGCAGTCAGAGAAGATGGACCAGAATTACTCTCATTATTACCACCGGTTGCAGACCATGGAAGTTTGGAAAATCACCAGGCAGATGTCATCTAGATGTACCCCATGTCTCCTCCTTCTATAGTCTCATAGAGTCTATAAGAACCTTGGCCATCGTGATCTTTTTTTCCATCTGAATTCACAACAGCATTTCATTATTCATACTAAAAACATAAAATCAAAGCAGATCAGCCTCCCTCTGGTTTGCCTTTCATTTCTAATCAACCTCCTTTGTTTACATGACATACAACCACTTGCCACTATTTTAAATTCTATATTTGATTTTCTCTTATACCTAAACTTAATATACATATCCTACTACAAATGCTGCTTCCCATCTCCCTAAACTTGAATCAAGCTCTTTCCAAACATTAAAATAGCATGAATGTTCACTATTCTGCAAATTCTTGACTTGTTTAGATTTGTAACTTTCTTCTCTGTAATAATATAAAATTTGCTTATGTTGGGAAGGAGAAAAATTGCTTTATCCTCCTAGGTTCTATTGGTTGGTCTGCTAATTAAATTGACTTAAGGTAGATTAACAGGGGAAAAAAAATCATGTACATATAGGAGTCCTATGAACTCAACAAGAGGCTGCTGAATAGTCAGGCAATTAAAACTTCTATGCCTTTCTGAGCCAAAACAGAAGAGGGTAGGGATCTGAGACTTCAGAGAGAAGGAAAATGACTTACAGGAAGATGGGAAGAATAAATAATTGGCAAATAAATTCCTATTCTGCCAAGCAGAGACAATGGACAGAAGAGATCTCAGGACAAAGGCATGCCAAACACACCCACCAGCTGGCCATAGTTCTCTCTGGTGATGGCTCTCTTTCTGAATCCGCTCTCCATCTAAATTCTTTCAGGCAGTTGAGTACAAGATAAAAATATCTTCTCCAGTCTTTTGGCTTCTCTTATTTTTGGCTCCATGTAATACTCAGGCCAAAGTGGCACATTATGGGGAGGCTCAGTCTAAATACTTTCATGTATAATAATTTATGGTCATTTACATGTATAACCATTATTTGTATGTATCATCATTTACTGACTTGGGTTGCTTCTTCTGTATTCAGGTGAACTTGACATACCACTTGGACCTAATATATCTTTCATTGTCCCTAATAAATAGTAGTAACTCCTAATGGTTCATAAAAGTTTGGTTGTGTATCCTGTATTTTCAGTGTTTTGCTTCTATATGACATTATCACTGGTGAAAATGTGGAGTTGCACGAGTTGATAGTAACATCATGGAGCTTATATTAGTTTCTCTATACTAGTCGTTAAGATCTGATAATAGGCTTTTACCTCTTAAAATAGGTGCAGCCCATTGGATACCAATGTGGGTTTCCCTCAAAGATAAATAGCACATGGGAAAAATATGCTATGCTTCTCTGTTTCATATCCTTTTTTTAGGAAATATTAAAATCATCTCTTTTATTTAAAATATCCTAGCCCAGATATCAGAGGAATAGGGAACAGAAATTCCATCAAAGGTATAATTAATGCATTTTGGTCTTTCTTTACTTTTTCTGTTCCATGGAGAGGAATCTGCCTCTATATCCCAAACAGATGTTTTACTTAGGCTTGTGAAACCACATTTCTGTAACTCCTCTCCTGGGTCCTAGTCCCTAATGTCTGAGGCAAAATAATTTTCCAGATTGCGAAGTAAGAATACTTAAAAGTTGAAGATAAAAATAATGCTCAAAATTTTCGTTTTCTCAATCCCCCCTTCTATCATTTAATGATCCATTTCTAAAATTTCAAGTAGATAATACATAGAGACAGATACAGATAAATGAACACCATAGATTTTAAGCATAACATGCTAAAAGTTTCAAAATTTTTAATACCAGCATTTAACACTGTATAGGAAAAGGGCTGCATTAATGAGCTAATGCATATTCCTGCATTTTCTATCTAAGAAACTATGCAAAGGCTGCCTAACAATGGGATTTGACTCTAGAATCTATTGTGTCACACTAAATCTATGACTATGTATAAGTGCCATATTTTCTCCTCCAATGTCCAGTCTCTTTAGTACAAAATACCAATCTGTGGGTGATATAAAACATTTTTTTCTTAACAAATACTGAATATTTTATATGTCTCAATGTATATAACTGAAAGAATCTGTTTCTTGCCTACCTGCTTTAATCTTATTGATCTGACTCTCTTCTGACACATGGGCCAGTCAAGGAAATTAAATTGCCAAATTTTGTTTTTATTTCTGCAGGTGACATTTAAAACTTCCTCCAATGATACACTGTAAAGATTTTCTACTCAGGTAGGAGTCAAGGCCTCTGCAATCAGTATTCTGTTTTATTTTGCAGAGATCATCTGCTTATGAAGACTCATTAAAGCATGATGAGTCAGATATGTTCCAGGGTATATTTTAAGTTAATTATGTTCTGAACTCTTACCTTTGCTGCTTTGGGCATAAATTAAAAACAACTAAAGTAGACTTTTTTTTTTTTTTTTTTTACTAAAAAAGTGTTTTAAAATTAATTTAACACAATAATTTCAGACAAAAATGTATCTGTCTGGAGTTCTGTATATAAAAGAGAAATACTACATCTTGCAAGCTATGACAACAAATATCCCTGATTTTATTACGGCAAAGGGTACATTTCAAGGTTGCAGCCCCTCTTTGTTTCTGAAGTTTGCTTAGCAACTAGGAAAAAGCACAGAAGATTCTAATTCTGGCTTCTTTTAAGTAACATTTGGCATAAAAGTGTTTGATCAGAGAGGGGAAATACAGACTCAACCAGGAAGCATGGAATCTGATTTTGTAATGCTTTACAACAAAACATTCTACTATAGTGTAAATAATATTATATATGTAGACTTTTCATTTTAATGTCAGAGACCATATTTTCTATTTAAGAAAGAATAAGCAGTTAAATGCCAAGTATACACTAAAATTCAAACTTATTTTCCTATTTAGGTAACTCAAAGATATCTTCCTCTATAGTCTATTGAGTTCCTAACCCCAGATAGTGAAGTCCAGGAAAACTAATTGTTTCATCTTGAGCAATATGGCTGGACAGTTTTCTATCTCAACACTACTTTAAATTTAATTGCACTTAGATATCATATTAAATTAAATAAATTCATTAACACAAATAGGGTATTTCAACAATTCACCAACTCAAATGAGGACAGTCTTCTAAGCCTTTGGTAACATCTCTCAGAAGAGAAGAAACTAATTAAATTAAGATCACACCCTCTTCTGATACTCAGTGGCAAGAAAAACATTCTTTGTGGTGATTTTTAAAGACTCCTGTAGCAAAAAATAACTTCCTTTCCTCAGACCATTATGATTTTCAAAATCTCCATTAGAAAACTGAGATGTAAATTTTGTTTTTATTTCTGCAGGTGACATTTAAAACTTCCTCCAATGATACACTGTAAAGATTTTCTACTCAGGTAGGAGTCAAGGCCTCTGCAATCAGTATTCTGTTTTATTTTGCAGAGATCATCTGCTTATGAAGACTCATTAAAGCATGATGAGTCAGATATGTTCCAGGGTATATTTTAAGTTAATTATGTTCTGAACTCTTACCTTTGCTGCTTTGGGCATAAATTAAAAACAACTAAAGTAGACTTTTTTTTTTTTTTTTTTTTACTAAAAAAGTGTTTTAAAATTAATTTAACACAATAATTTCAGACAAAAATGTATCTGTCTGGAGTTCTGTATATAAAAGAGAAATACTACATCTTGCAAGCTATGACAACAAATATCCCTGATTTTATTACGGCAAAGGGTACATTTCAAGGTTGCAGCCCCTCTTTGTTTCTGAAGTTTGCTTAGCAACTAGGAAAAAGCACAGAAGATTCTAATTCTGGCTTCTTTTAAGTAACATTTGGCATAAAAGTGTTTGATCAGAGAGGGAAGTACAGACTCAACCAGGAAGCATGGAATCTGATTTTGTAATGCTTTACAACAAAACATTCTACTATAGTGTAAATAATATTATATATGTAGACTTTTCATTTTAATGTCAGAGACCATATTTTCTATTTAAGAAAGAATAAGCAGTTAAATGCCAAGTATACACTAAAATTCAAACTTATTTTCCTATTTAGGTAACTCAAAGATATCTTCCTCTATAGTCTATTGAGTTCCTAACCCCAGATAGTGAAGTCCAGGAAAACTAATTGTTTCATCTTGAGCAATATGGCTGGACAGTTTTCTATCTCAACACTACTTTAAATTTAATTGCACTTAGATATCATATTAAATTAAATAAATTCATTAACACAAATAGGGTATTTCAACAATTCACCAACTCAAATGAGGACAGTCTTCTAAGCCTTTGGTAACATCTCTCAGAAGAGAAGAAACTAATTAAATTAAGATCACACCCTCTTCTGATACTCAGTGGCAAGAAAAACATTCTTTGTGGTGATTTTTAAAGACTCCTGTAGCAAAAAATAACTTCCTTTCCTCAAACCATTATGATTTTCAAAATCTCCATAGAAAACAAAGTTTAGGAGTTTAAAGACCTCCCCTGAGATGTAAATTTAGTTAATTGAATTGAGATCCAGGTTCTCTTCTGGCCATCAAGTAATCTTAGGAGAGACACTCAGAGCCTCATTACCTGCCCCATGTAGTAGATGGTTGGACTAATGGTAGCTAAGAACAAGTTAGCTGTTTAGCTTTAAAATTCTATGCTACTAGGAAAATTGGACAGCTACTTGTAAAACAATGAAGTTGGAACATTCCCTAGCACCATACACAAAGAAAAACTCAAAATTGATTAAAGCCCTAAATGTAAGAACAGAAACAATAAAACTCTTAGAGGATAATAAAGGCAAAACACTCTATGACATAAATCAAATCAAGATCTTCTATGACCAGCCCTCTAGAATAACAGAAATAAAAGCAAAAATAAACAAGTGGGACCTAATGAAACTTAATAGTTCTTGCACAGCAAAATAAACTACAAACAAGGTGAAAAGACAACCCACAGAATGGGAGAAAATAATAGCAAATGAAATAACAAAGAATTAATCTCCAAAATCTACAAGCAACTCAGATGACTTGACACTGAAAAAAACAACCTAATCAAAAATGAGAAAAAGACCTAAATAGACATCTCTCCAAAGAAGACATACAGATGGCCAAAAGAAACACACACACACACACACACACACACACGAAAAGATATTCAACATCACTCATTACTAGAGAAATGCAAATCAAAACTACAATGAGATATCACCTTACACCAGTCAGAATGGTCATCATCAAAAAGTTTACAGACAATAAATGCTAGAGAGGGTGTAGAGAAAAGGGAACACTCTTGCACTCTTGGTAGGAATGTAAATTGATACAACCACTATGAAAGACAGTTTGGAGATGCCTTTAAAAACTAGGAATAGAAGAACCATATGAATAATTCACTTTCAACTCAAACCATGAGGACAGTCTTCTAAGCCTTTGGAAAATTTTTTCAAAACTCAGTGGCAAGAAAAACATTCTTTGTGGTGATTTTTAAAGACTCCTGTAGCAAAAAATAACTTCCTTTCCTCAAACCATTATGATTTTCAAAATCTCCATAGAAAACAAAGTTTAGGAGTTTAAAGACCTCCCCTGAGATGTAAATTTAGTTAATTGAATTGAGATCCAGGTTCTCTTCTGGCCATCAAGTAATCTTAGGAGAGACACTCAGAGCCTCATTACCTGCCCCATGTAGTAGATGGTTGGACTAATGGTAGCTAAGAACAAGTTAGCTGTTTAGCTTTAAAATTCTATGCTACTAGGAAAATTGGACAGCTACTTGTAAAACAATGAAGTTGGAACATTCCCTAGCACCATACACAAAGAAAAACTCAAAATTGATTAAAGCCCTAAATGTAAGAACAGAAACAATAAAACTCTTAGAGGATAATAAAGGCAAAACACTCTATGACATAAATCAAATCAAGATCTTCTATGACCAGCCCTCTAGAATAACAGAAATAAAAGCAAAAATAAACAAGTGGGACCTAATGAAACTTAATAGTTCTTGCACAGCAAAATAAACTACAAACAAGGTGAAAAGACAACCCACAGAATGGGAGAAAATAATAGCAAATGAAATAACAAAGAATTAATCTCCAAAATCTACAAGCAACTCAGATGACTTGACACTGAAAAAAACAACCTAATCAAAAATGAGAAAAAGACCTAAATAGACATCTCTCCAAAGAAGACATACAGATGGCCAAAAGAAACACACACACACACACACACACACACGAAAAGATATTCAACATCACTCATTACTAGAGAAATGCAAATCAAAACTACAATGAGATATCACCTTACACCAGTCAGAATGGTCATCATCAAAAAGTTTACAGACAATAAATGCTAGAGAGGGTGTAGAGAAAAGGGAACACTCTTGCACTCTTGGTAGGAATGTAAATTGATACAACCACTATGAAAGACAGTTTGGAGATGCCTTTAAAAACTAGGAATAGAAGAACCATATGACTCAGCAATCCTATTAGGCTTATACCCTGATGAAATCAAAATTGAAAGAGACACCTATACTCCAATGTTCACTGCAGCACTCTATACAGTAGCTAGAACATAGAAGCAGCCTAGATGTCCATCAATGAATGCATGGAAAGAAGGTATGGGACATATATACAATGAAATATTTCTCAGCTGTAAAAAGAAATGCAGAAGAATCAGTCCTAATGAGATGGATGAATTTAGAACCTATTATACAAAGTGAAGTAAGTCAAAAAGAGGACAAATACAGTATACTAACACATATATATGGGATCTAGAAAGATGGTACTGATAAATACACATGCAGAACAGCAATGGAGAAGCAGACATAGACAACAGACTTACAGAAATTGCAGGGAGGGAAGAGTGGGTGAGAGGTATGAAAAGAGTAACATGGAAACCTATACTATCTGTGTAAAAGAGATAACTATTGTCAATGTGCTATGGGACTAAGTGATCTTACATGGGGGCTATGCGATGGCCTGAAGGGGTGAAATGGGGGAACTGGGAAGAGGGCATAGGAGGAGGTGTCAGGGATATATCTGTGACTGATCTGGGATTATATCGCTCTGTAAACAATAAAACTCTGTTAAAATAGAAATAATTTTAAAATCTATGCTAAACCTAATAGTATCTGTGGCTATTACCTAATGCCTCAAGATTGTCTTTGTCATTAGCATCATGGATGAAACAGATTAGATTGTCTGAAGCTAGTTGCCTAATGATAGCAGAAGAAAGCATCAGTGACAGACCACATTACGGAAAATACTTAGCAATGTAACAAAAAACACATACCTTTCAGTCTGGGTCACAAAAAGACTTCAAAGACTTAGAACCTTGTCATTTTATTGAGCTTTGTACCTTAGAAACCTCTCTCTAAATAGATTTTGATGTGATGATGTATATAATATTTATTCAACTTTTCTATAAGGCATAGACTGGACCAAAGTAAATGCCCTTTCAATGAATGTATAATAGGATGCTTTTTGTACCTTAGAACCTTCTCTAAATGCTAGAGAGGGTGTAGAGAAAAGGGAACACTCTTGCACTCTTGGTAGGAATGTAAATTGATACAACCACTATGAAAGACAGTTTGGAGATGCCTTTAAAAACTAGGAATAGAAGAACCATATGACTCAGCAATCCTATTAGGCTTATACCCTGATGAAATCAAAATTGAAAGAGACACCTATACTCCAATGTTCACTGCAGCACTCTATACAGTAGCTAGAACATAGAAGCAGCCTAGATGTCCATCAATGAATGCATGGAAAGAAGGTATGGGACATATATACAATGAAATATTTCTCAGCTGTAAAAAGAAATGCAGAAGAATCAGTCCTAATGAGATGGATGAATTTAGAACCTATTATACAAAGTGAAGTAAGTCAAAAAGAGGACAAATACAGTATACTAACACATATATATGGGATCTAGAAAGATGGTACTGATAAATACACATGCAGAACAGCAATGGAGAAGCAGACATAGACAACAGACTTACAGAAATTGCAGGGAGGGAAGAGTGGGTGAGAGGTATGAAAAGAGTAACATGGAAACCTATACTATCTGTGTAAAAGAGATAACTATTGTCAATGTGCTATGGGACTAAGTGATCTTACATGGGGGCTATGCGATGGCCTGAAGGGGTGAAATGGGGGAACTGGGAAGAGGGCATAGGAGGGAGGTGTCAGGGATATATCTGTGACTGATCTGGGATTATATCGCTCTGTAAACAATAAAACTCTGTTAAAATAGAAATAATTTTAAAATCTATGCTAAACCTAATAGTATCTGTGGCTATTACCTAATGCCTCAAGATTGTCTTTGTCATTAGCATCATGGATGAAACAGATTAGATTGTCTGAAGCTAGTTGCCTAATGATAGCAGAAGAAAGCATCAGTGACAGACCACATTACGGAAAATACTTAGCAATGTAACAAAAAACACATACCTTTCAGTCTGGGTCACAAAAAGACTTCAAAGACTTAGAACCTTGTCATTTTATTGAGCTTTGTACCTTAGAAACCTCTCTCTCTAAATAGATTTTGATGTGATGATGTATATAATATTTATTCAACTTTTTCTATAAGGCATAGACTGGACCAAAGTAAATGCCCTTTCAATGAATGTATAATAGGATGTGTCAATTAATATGAAAACCTGGATGCCCAGGAGGCCTAAATGAGGAGCCTAATAGACAAGTTGTTGGACATTTAACTAATCAGTCTTTGAAACCTTAAAACATTCAAGCAAGGATCTTGTAGGATTACAGAAAAATTTTCAAAGAGAGAAATTCAGGAAAACATCTGGTATCAGTTGTAAATTAGAGACCAAGTGAACTATATTAATTCTCTAAAAGTGAATGCTAATAAATAATCGGAAATGAGGTAAGGCTGGCAGTTAAGACAACACCAATTAAAAGTGTGATAACCTAGGATTACACACCCGCACACTCACTCCGGTTTTTTTTTTTTTTTTTTTTTAAAGATTTATTTATTTATTTATTTTGGGCAGGGGTCGGGCTGGGGAGGGAGGGGAGCGGGCGGGCCACTTCTATTGGTCTTTCATTTCTCTATTTTCATTCATCTTTGTTCTTTGGCTCCTGTGCGCCTCCCATCGTGGTGGCATCTGTCGTTGCTGAGCGCCGGCTCTGGGCGCATGCGCTCCAGAGCTCCGGTTTGGTAACTGGACACATTGGTCCAGCTGCTCCCCGGCACGTGGGATCTTCCCAGGCCAGGGATCGAACCAGCGCCCTTGCACTGCAAGGCGGTGTCTTTACCCACTGGACCACCAGGGGAAGCCCCACTCACTCAGTTTTTATGTTTTGTTTCTTCTTCAATCTGGAATCCTTTAGTCATCCAGGTGTCTCCTTTCATATACTAAAGTCCCAGCTGTCTATTAAAATAATTAGTGATATGTTTTTAATGCATCGAGGGATGTAGGACCCACTGGAAGATTTAAGAATCTTCAGCCCTGGAATAGCAAGTCTCTAATTGGCTGCAATGACCTTGAAGGCCACCATCATTGTACATTCACTTGGGCTGTACTCTGAATGCTGAATGTGAACCTACTGATAGGCTCTAAATACTTAGCAATGTAACAAAAACACATCTTGGGTCACAAAGACTTCAAAGACTTAGAACCTTGTCATTTTATTGAGCTTTGTACCTTAGAAACCTCTCTCTAAATAGATTTTGATGTGATGATGTATATAATATTTATTCAACTTTTTCTATAAGGCATAGACTGGACCAAAGTAAATGCCCTTTCAATGAATGTATAATAGGATGTGTCAATTAATATGAAAACCTGGATGCCCAGGAGGCCTAAATGAGGAGCCTAATAGACAAGTTGTTGGACATTTAACTAATCAGTCTTTGAAACCTTAAAACATTCAAGCAAGGATCTTGTAGGATTACAGAAAAATTTTCAAAGAGAGAAATTCAGGAAAACATCTGGTATCAGTTGTAAATTAGAGACCAAGTGAACTATATTAATTCTCTAAAAGTGAATGCTAATAAATAATCGGAAATGAGGTAAGGCTGGCAGTTAAGACAACACCAATTAAAAGTGTGATAACCTAGGATTACACACCCGCACACTCACTCCGGTTTTTTTTTTTTTTTTTTTTAAAGATTTATTTATTTATTTATTTTGGGCAGGGGTCGGGCTGGGGAGGGAGGGGAGCGGGCGGGCCACTTCTATTGGTCTTTCATTTCTCTATTTTCATTCATCTTTGTTCTTTGGCTCCTGTGCGCCTCCCATCGTGGTGGCATCTGTCGTTGCTGAGCGCCGGCTCTGGGCGCATGCGCTCCAGAGCTCCGGTTTGGTAACTGGACACATTGGTCCAGCTGCTCCCCGGCACGTGGGATCTTCCCAGGCCAGGGATCGAACCAGCGCCCTTGCACTGCAAGGCGGTGTCTTTACCCACTGGACCACCAGGGGAAGCCCCACTCACTCAGTTTTTATGTTTTGTTTCTTCTTCAATCTGGAATCCTTTAGTCATCCAGGTGTCTCCTTTCATATACTAAAGTCCCAGCTGTCTATTAAAATAATTAGTGATATGTTTTTAATGCATCGAGGGATGTAGGACCCACTGGAAGATTTAAGAATCTTCAGCCCTGGAATAGCAAGTCTCTAATTGGCTGCAATGACCTTGAAGGCCACCATCATTGTACATTCACTTGGGCTGTACTCTGAATGCTGAATGTGAATACTGGGGGCTCCTAAGTGCATGATAGCATATATTTCTCTGTTAACACCAACAACACATAGCATATAGCAACTCAATCTTCTGTTGATCCTTTTCTTTCAGCTTACTTCTCTTCCCTGGTGACTCAGATGTGAAAGAATCAGCCTGCAATGATCCCTGGGTTGGAAAGAACTCCCAGAGAAGGCAATGGCAACCCACTCTAGTATTCTTGCCTGGGAAAATCCCCATGGACAGAGGAGCCTGGTAGGCTACAGTTCATGGGATCACAAAGAGTCAGATACAGACAGAGCAACCAACACGCACTTATTCCTCTAGTGCCCATGGAGCAGAGTGGCAGAGAGGTCAGCGGTTAGTGACTATTAAAGTGGTAGGTACTTTTTCATGTTTAGGTCCTAGGCCATCACTTAAGCTATTACTTTCTTTAGCAGAAATGTTTACTAATCAAAGTATTATAAGAAAAAAAATAAGAAAATGCATATAAAAATCCTGTCACAAATATAAAGATATTAACACTAGATCTAGTTCAAGTTAAAATACCCCTGAATAATAATTACACTTTAAGACAAAATTCAAGTCTAGGGTAGTAGCATCAGAAAATTTTCTGTAATACTTCTGTATGTAGCTTAAACTGACACAGAAACTGTATACCCATCACAGGAGCTAAAAAAAGATCAGTAGATGGGAAAGAAAACAGAGACAAAGTATGAGAAAAAAAAAATACTGAATAAGATAGCAGGGAAAAAAGGAAGAGAAAGGACAAGGGGAAATTGAAAAAGGAGGGCATCTATATGGCAGAGTAGAGAAATACCTACTATAATAATAGACATTCTTCCTCTAGGGATTTTTAAACTTGCCTTACTTAGCCAAGGGTGGGACCGAAGAAGATTAATAAAGCATAAGGATTAGGCAGAAGCTTCCATCATTAAGCACACTGCTTAAAGAGAAAACTTTCCTTTGTACTTCAAAATGCAGACACTTATTTGAATGCATATCAACATTACATGGAAAAATGCCATAGTAATATACAGAAACAATCCAGTCAGCTATTTTTTAATATATATCTGATGCTACTGAGAAATACTAAAAAGACAAGCTTTTAAAAGGTGTTATGCAATGTTTAATATTTGACTAAAATGAAAATAGGAAGCCCATGTCAAAGATATTTTCATCAATATATGTGTGCAAAAAATAACCTGTAATATATTGAGAAATCATACTGTATAGTGATTATAGCAGGATAGAATTGTGGTTGGAACACAGTCTTTGTACTCAGATTACAAGGTTTCTGACTGAGTGAGTTGTTCACTGTGGAACTATGCACACATGCTAACTTCTTTTTTCCTTAGATTTCTTACTTTCAACAATAGTTTTTTTTTATCTTTTATTTTTTTAATTTTCCTTTTTGATTTTACAGAGTTTAGTTGTTTACAGATAGGTATACTCCCAGATTAGTCATATGTATATCTCTGACCCCTCCTCTGTGCCCCTCCCAGGCCTCCCCATCCCACTCCTCCAGGCTGTTGTATAGGACCCATGCTGGATAACTATACCTGTTTTATAATAACAGGTTTGTAAATTTATAGAAAATGCATATAAAAATCCTGTCACAATATAAAGATATTAACACTAGATCTAGTTCAAGAAACCTGAATAATAATTACACTTTAAGACAAAATTCAAGTCTAGGGTAGTAGCATCAGAAAATTTTCTGTAATACTTCTGTATGTAGCTTAAACTGACACAGAAACTGTATACCCATCACAGGAGCTAAAAAAAGATCAGTAGATGGGAAAGAAAACAGAGACAAAGTATGAGAAAAAAAAAATACTGAATAAGATAGCAGGGAAAAAAGGAAGAGAAAGGACAAGGGGAAATTGAAAAAGGAGGGCATCTATATGGCAGAGTAGAGAAATACCTACTATAATAATAGACATTCTTCCTCTAGGGATTTTTAAACTTGCCTTACTTAGCCAAGGGTGGGACCGAAGAAGATTAATAAAGCATAAGGATTAGGCAGAAGCTTCCATCATTAAGCACACTGCTTAAAGAGAAAAACTTTCCCTTTGTACTTCAAAATGCAGACACTTATTTGAATGCATATCAACATTACATGGAAAAATGCCATAGTAATATACAGAAACAATCCAGTCAGCTATTTTTTAATATATATCTGATGCTACTGAGAAATACTAAAAAGACAAGCTTTTAAAAGGTGTTATGCAATGTTTAATATTTGACTAAAATGAAAATAGGAAGCCCATGTCAAAGATATTTTCATCAATATATGTGTGCAAAAAATAACCTGTAATATATTGAGAAATCATACTGTATAGTGATTATAGCAGGATAGAATTGTGGTTGGAACACAGTCTTTGTACTCAGATTACAAGGTTTCTGACTGAGTGAGTTGTTCACTGTGGAACTATGCACACATGCTAACTTCTTTTTTCCTTAGATTTCTTACTTTCAACAATAGTTTTTTTTTATCTTTTATTTTTTTAATTTTCCTTTTTGATTTTACAGAGTTTAGTTGTTTACAGATAGGTATACTCCCAGATTAGTCATATGTATATCTCTGACCCCTCCTCTGTGCCCCTCCCAGGCCTCCCCATCCCACTCCTCCAGGCTGTTGTATAGGACCCATGCTGGATAACTATACCTGTTTTATAATAACAGGTTTGTAAAATTTATATTAGGAATCAATCCACAACTTATAATTTAGAACAAGCCAGTTTTAAATTATAATTTTAAAACAAGTGAGTTTTGCTTTAAATTTATTTTAAGTGAGACTATGTGAGAGCAAGTTAAGGTCAATTTTTATTTTATGTTGATAAATCCAGTGTCTTATTTTTAAATGAGGATCTGCTAAACAAAACTTAAATGTCTAGAATATAAGCAACTAATCAGTTAGGGTAAAAGACACACCATAACAAAAAAAGAAAAAAAAAAACTAATTAATTTGGAAGTACATCATAGCTTCGTAAAGAAAGATATTCAAAGAAATGATCATATTATCTGTTTCTTTATATTTAATTACTGTGTATTTAAAGATTAAGCATGTTTTTAAGCCATGTCTTTATGAGATTCATGTTTGCAGCTTCTTCCCCTTTTAATAAATTGAATTAGTACACAGAACTACCAAACTCCTGGACTTCTTTAATTACTTCTCATTTTGTGTTGAAATGTAATTACCTGTTTTTCTTCTAAAAAAACCAGTTTTAGTTAAGCTTACCAAAGTTTTTGTCATCTTATCAGATTTCATTTCACACAGAATTTTAATAAATTAAACAAATATCAAAATTTTATAAAAAGATACTCTTAAAGAGTGTCTTTCAATACTATTCTGGGTATACTAATGGCTATTAATAAGAAAAATGTAAATGCTCAGGATAAATTCTTCCGTAGACTATTTAAAAATAATCAATAGTACAAAAATTTTAAATAGTTGAAAAATAAATTTAAAATAAATGCAGAAATTTCTCTTAATAACTTATCAAGGACACAAGCAAAGGAAGCTTGTTTACTATGTACCTCTTCTCCACAATTAAATCACAAGGTAGCAATATTCTTATAGGTTCATTAAGGAGTACAGGTTAAGGAAACGCTGATTACAGATATTTGTGCAAAACATAATTTCTGAAATCCCAGTTCATATGTATATCTCTGACCCTCCTCTGTGCTCCCAGGCCTCCCCATCCCACTCTCCAGGCTGTTGTATAGGACCCATGCTGGATAACTATACCTGTTTTATAATAACAGGTTTGTAAAATTTATATTAGGAATCAATCCACAACTTATAATTTAGAACAAGCCAGTTTTAAATTATAATTTTAAAACAAGTGAGTTTTGCTTTAAATTTATTTTAAGTGAGACTATGTGAGAGCAAGTTAAGGTCAATTTTTATTTTATGTTGATAAATCCAGTGTCTTATTTTTAAATGAGGATCTGCTAAACAAAACTTAAATGTCTAGAATATAAGCAACTAATCAGTTAGGGTAAAAGACACACCATAACAAAAAAAGAAAAAAAAAAAACTAATTAATTTGGAAGTACATCATAGCTTCGGTAAAGAAAGATATTCAAAGAAATGATCATATTATCTGTTTCTTTATATTTAATTACTGTGTATTTAAAGATTAAGCATGTTTTTAAGCCATGTCTTTATGAGATTCATGTTTGCAGCTTCTTCCCCTTTTAATAAATTGAATTAGTACACAGAACTACCAAACTCCTGGACTTCTTTAATTACTTCTCATTTTGTGTTGAAATGTAATTACCTGTTTTTCTTCTAAAAAAACCAGTTTTAGTTAAGCTTACCAAAGTTTTTGTCATCTTATCAGATTTCATTTCACACAGAATTTTAATAAATTAAACAAATATCAAAATTTTATAAAAAGATACTCTTAAAGAGTGTCTTTCAATACTATTCTGGGTATACTAATGGCTATTAATAAGAAAAATGTAAATGCTCAGGATAAATTCTTCCGTAGACTATTTAAAAATAATCAATAGTACAAAAATTTTAAATAGTTGAAAAATAAATTTAAAATAAATGCAGAAATTTCTCTTAATAACTTATCAAGGACACAAGCAAAGGAAGCTTGTTTACTATGTACCTCTTCTCCACAATTAAATCACAAGGTAGCAATATTCTTATAGGTTCATTAAGGAGTACAGGTTAAGGAAACGCTGATTACAGATATTTGTGCAAAACATAATTTCTGAAATAAGATCTCTTTACTGATGAAACAAAAGTTGCTGATTTCCTCCCCTTTTTAATCATTCTTTACATCTCGTTCTATGTAAAGGAAGAAAAATAATTTTCCCTCTACCTGTCTAGATTCTAGAGTAATCAACAGGAGGAAAACAAATTTGATAATATCTATACCTACTGTCTCCATGGAAGATTCCCAGGAAAACCAAGTAACTCTCCAAAATGCCCAAGCTACCAATTTAAACACTATCTCTAGCTAAAAATAACAGATGTTGTGGGTGGGAGGTGCCAGTTATGGAACGTTATCAATAAAAGCACAGTAAATAAAGTTAAGTCTGTTGTGGAGATTTAAGGCTTCTTCACTGATAAAGAATTTCTAGAGATTTAGAATCATTCTCTTTTCCTGGTGCAGAGATACTCTTACGAATAGAGATCTCCCTTATAAGTGTAAGTCTGTCTTACTAAAGGGTCTACTAAAATGTCTACTGCCCATTTTCAGAGCTCCTCCTATGCCTACTTTTTCTGAAAAAAAACAAACTGCTCAAAAATAATCCATAGGCCCAAGACACATACTTGGGATGACATTCTGCTCCCCTTCAGCTGTTACTGACTTTTCATTTGTTCTATAGTACTGATACTACTAACCTTGAGTCAAAATAAAGCTAAATAAAAGTCTTTAGAAAACATATCTGAAGAATGTGGAAGAGAAGTCAGGCAAAGTAAGCATTATTTAAAGGTGATCTTATTTTTCACCCCTTCTTAGTCCCACAACACCCAACTAAATTTGTCCAAATACCAAATTCAGATCCCATGGGATACAGCAGCATAAGGAAAGGATACAGGGTTGTTGACCTGAAACAAATAGTCCGCCAGGTATTTCTCCAGCAAAGATGGGTTTACTCAAGATCAGGAGAGAATTGCTATTCAAGGCCTGCAAGCAACATTGGCAGCCCACATGCAAGTCCCCCTCAGCATGGGAAGAAGGCCACTTTCACAGAGAAGAAAAGGAAGGTGGGAGAGTTGTAGTAAACAGAGTCTACAGCTTTTCATTAGTTGAGTCCTTGCCAGGAAAGAAGTCTTGCTTCTTCCTGTTGGTCTCTACTAATGTTTCAGGGCATGAGAGGTCTCCTTTCTGATCTTCAGACTCTATTTAATTAAGGTTTCCATTATTAATCCATTACAGAGCTTAAAGTCAGTTTTAAGAAAATACACTTTGCCAGCAACAGGTATTAAACACCAATCAGGCGCTGGAATTTCTCTTATCTAATTCTGCAAGATTACAACTACCCCAAACTCATCAGAATGCATGTTCTACTGCTCTCATCCTTGACCTCCAAACAGACTACAGTAAGCACATTTTATTCTGTGATGGTCTCAATATAGTACAAGTGTATTCTTACCTTTTGTTAAACATCAGAAAGTTGTCTGCTGAGCAACAATGAAGATGCTTTCTTCCACAGAATCTGCAAATAAAAGTGAAAACGTTTTAAGATTCTAAATTATCCCGAATATTTCATAACAAGTTTCCAATTGCCATACCAATGAATTTGTTAATTTCAACTTTTATAGATAAGGCTATAGGAAAAATAGGAAAGCATATTGATTCAAGCATATGCTTATATTTTCATCAATATCTTTTCCAAGTTCTCAACTTTTCTGAGTAAGGTTGTCAGGGCATATTCTACTTAATGGTCCCTGGCCTATGGGGCCAGGAACAAGAACTATAATGTAGCTTTTGTCTTCTTGTCCAAACAAGTATTCTGTGTGAATACTGGGCTAGCCGTGCCCAGGAGGAAACCATCTTTTCTTTTTTTCTCCCTGATGTACCCAAAAGGAGTATCTTTTGCAGTATCTTCAAAGGAAGATTACTCTTCATCCCTTGTTTATCGGTACCAGATGTGCTCTATGAGATACTGCAAAATAAACCACATAAAAAGAGGGAATTTTTCTTTTATGAGCAGTATCTAGTTTAGTTGAACCGTGGTGCTGGAACAGACTGGAGAGTCCCTTGGAAAGCAAGGAGATTAAATCAGTCAGTCCTAAAGGAAATTACCCTGAATATTCATTGGAAGGACTAATGCTGACGCTCCAGTACTTTGGCTACTTGGTACCAAGGATTGACTTATTATAAAAAATACTGATGTTGGGGAAGATTGAGGGCAGAAGGAGATGGGGGTGACAGAGGATGAGATGGTTGGGTAGTAGCATTGACTCAATGGATAGGAATTTGAGCAAACTTCAGGACACAGTGAAGGACAGGGAAGCCTGGCATACTGCTTCAGTCCATGGAGTCACAAAAACAGACACAATTAAGCACTGAAAAACAACAAAAGTTTAGCTTAATGTCTGAAATACAGATCCATTAAAAGAGTAAAGAGATGACTAATAAACAATATACAGGTCACTTTCTTTTTTTTAACTTATTTTGGCTGTGCTGGGTCTTAGTTATGGTACTCTCCTGGGAATCTCCTTCACTGAAACTGACAGCTTTCTGGGAGCTGAGTAAGCACTTTTTTTATTTCTACTTTTGTTAAACATCAGAAAGTTGTCTGCTGAGCAACAATGAAGATGCTTTCTTCCACAGAATCTGCAAATAAAAGTGAAAACGTTTTAAGATTCTAAATTATCCCGAATATTTCATAACAAGTTTCCAATTGCCATACCAATGAATTTGTTAATTTCAACTTTTATAGATAAGGCTATAGGAAAAATAGGAAAGCATATTGATTCAAGCATATGCTTATATTTTCATCAATATCTTTTCCAAGTTCTCAACTTTTCTGAGTAAGGTTGTCAGGGCATATTCTACTTAATGGTCCCTGGCCTATGGGGCCAGGAACAAGAACTATAATGTAGCTTTTGTCTTCTTGTCCAAACAAGTATTCTGTGTGAATACTGGGCTAGCCGTGCCCAGGAGGAAACCATCTTTTCTTTTTTTCTCCCTGATGTACCCAAAAGGAGTATCTTTTGCAGTATCTTCAAAGGAAGATTACTCTTCATCCCTTGTTTATCGGTACCAGATGTGCTCTATGAGATACTGCAAAATAAACCACATAAAAAGAGGGAATTTTTCTTTTATGAGCAGTATCTAGTTTAGTTGAACCGTGGTGCTGGAACAGACTGGAGAGTCCCTTGGAAAGCAAGGAGATTAAATCAGTCAGTCCTAAAGGAAATTACCCTGAATATTCATTGGAAGGACTAATGCTGACGCTCCAGTACTTTGGCTACTTGGTACCAAGGATTGACTTATTATAAAAAATACTGATGTTGGGGAAGATTGAGGGCAGAAGGAGATGGGGGTGACAGAGGATGAGATGGTTGGGTAGTAGCATTGACTCAATGGATAGGAATTTGAGCAAACTTCAGGACACAGTGAAGGACAGGGAAGCCTGGCATACTGCTTCAGTCCATGGAGTCACAAAAACAGACACAATTAAGCACTGAAAAACAACAAAAGTTTAGCTTAATGTCTGAAATACAGATCCATTAAAAGAGTAAAGAGATGACTAATAAACAATATACAGGTCACTTTCTTTTTTTTAACTTATTTTGGCTGTGCTGGGTCTTAGTTATGGTACTCTCCCTGGGAATCTCCTTCACTGACCAGATGAATCTAATTCTGACAGCTTTCTGGGAGCTGCCAATTCAAGATGGTTCTTCATCCCAGGGCTGACTCCTTGGCATAAGAGACATCTTCTGTGGACCTGCATATCCCTGCTTCCTGTAATGCAAACTAGTTTCTGTGCTCTGTGGACACAGCTATCCTTATTAAAACAAGGGAGCTTGCTCTGCTTTTCCAACCTGATGCTGATCTTTCGAGTTCTACACATGCGTGGTTCCTCTCCCATTAGCACCAGTGGGAGTCTCAGGTGGATCCTGAGTGCATCTCCCATGCTCTCTACTTGAGCCACAATGCTCAACAGGTGGTAAAGGAGGGGCGGGCCAGCTCTGAGATGGCTGTGACCTGGGAGGAATTAAAGGTTAACCAGCTGCCCCACTCCTGCATTTACTGTTGCTCCATTCACCAGAGAGGGCAGCCTGATCTGAGATGACAGGTGGCATGTGCCCTGAATGCTATCCTACAAACTCTACTCAAAACGCCAAGGAATTGATAAATGGCTCACCAGGATGCAGGAAGTGACACAGCTTGTATACACTCAGGATTCAAACCCTAGCTCCTTTGAGTCCACATACTGTCATCTCTAATCCTATAGCAAAAATTTTCCCCATACTTAAAGATTTATAAAATGAAAATAGCGGCTTCCCTGGTGTTCCAGTGGGTAAGAACACCGCCTTGCAGTGCAAGGGGCATCGGTTCAATCCCTGGCCTGGGAAGTAGCGAGGTACCAAGGATTGACTTATTATAAAAAATACTGATGTTGGGGAAGATTGAGGGCAGAAGGAGATGGGGGTGACAGAGGATGAGATGGTTGGGTAGTAGCATTGACTCAATGGATAGGAATTTGAGCAAACTTCAGGACACAGTGAAGGACAGGGAAGCCTGGCATACTGCTTCAGTCCATGGAGTCACAAAAACAGACACAATTAAGCACTGAAAAACAACAAAAGTTTAGCTTAATGTCTGAAATACAGATCCATTAAAAGAGTAAAGAGATGACTAATAAACAATATACAGGTCACTTTCTTTTTTTTAACTTATTTTGGCTGTGCTGGGTCTTAGTTATGGTACTCTCCCTGGGAATCTCCTTCACTGACCAGATGAATCTAATTCTGACAGCTTTCTGGGAGCTGCCAATTCAAGATGGTTCTTCATCCCAGGGCTGACTCCTTGGCATAAGAGACATCTTCTGTGGACCTGCATATCCCTGCTTCCTGTAATGCAAACTAGTTTCTGTGCTCTGTGGACACAGCTATCCTTATTAAAACAAGGGAGCTTGCTCTGCTTTTCCAACCTGATGCTGATCTTTCGAGTTCTACACATGCGTGGTTCCCTCTCCCATTAGCACCAGTGGGAGTCTCAGGTGGATCCTGAGTGCATCTCCCATGCTCTCTACTTGAGCCACAATGCTCAACAGGTGGTAAAGGAGGGGCGGGCCAGCTCTGAGATGGCTGTGACCTGGGAGGAATTAAAGGTTAACCAGCTGCCCCACTCCTGCATTTACTGTTGCTCCATTCACCAGAGAGGGCAGCCTGATCTGAGATGACAGGTGGCATGTGCCCTGAATGCTATCCTACAAACTCTACTCAAAACGCCAAGGAATTGATAAATGGCTCACCAGGATGCAGGAAGTGACACAGCTTGTATACACTCAGGATTCAAACCCTAGCTCCTTTGAGTCCACATACTGTCATCTCTAATCCTATAGCAAAAATTTTCCCCATACTTAAAGATTTATAAAATGAAAATAGCGGCTTCCCTGGTGTTCCAGTGGGTAAGAACACCGCCTTGCAGTGCAAGGGGCATCGGTTCAATCCCTGGCCTGGGAAGATCCCACCTGCTGCAGAGCGGCTGGACTGATGTGTCCAACTACCGAGCTGGAGCTATGGAGCGCATGTGCCCAGACCTGGTACTCTGCAGCAAGAGGTGCCGCTGCGATGGGAGGCCCACACAGGCCAAAAGAACAAAGATGGATGAAAATGGAAGGATGAAAGACCAATAGAAGTGGTCAAACAACAACAACAACAACAAAAACACAAACAAAAAATGAAAATGTAAGTAGTATACTTATTGAAATAAATCTGCATATAAATGAACCTGAAGAGTTCACACATATGTTGTTCAAGGCTCAACTCTAAGTTTAAAATCATAAAGGTAAATGAGTGAAAGAATACTGAGTAGAAAGATTACTCTTCAAACTGGGTTTCCTAACCTATATGAACATCTTTGGCAAGAGGATTTTCAACAGGACATAATTTACTCGTTTCATTGAAATACTTTGACTTTTTTTTTCATTTTTAAATTATTTGCAATAATTGCATAGAATGTGTAAAATTTTAAAGAATGTTGGTTTTTTTGGCTAATAACAACTTTGCTGAAATAAACACTTTATATATTTACTTGCGTACATGAGAAGAGGACATTGCTAGCTGTGATACTAACATGTCAAGAGATATATGAAATTTTACCTTTCACATGCTTTAATTATTCTGGTAATTTTTTTTACATAAAAAGGTTGACCAGAAGCTATTATTTTAAATGTTTACATAATTGTATAATGCTGTTTTGACCTGCATTAATTTAATTGTGCATGAATTTATGCATCATTATGTTAATTTTTATGTAAACTGCTTATTCATTTCTATGCCTATTAGATTATTCATATTTTTCAAATATGTTTGAAAGTGTCCTATTCCCTCATCATGGAAATGCTTTAGGAAAAATAGGAAGTGTGTTGGAACTCAAAACTTTGTTTAGCAAGTAGCAAAACATCACTGAGATCTACCCATTTCTTTCTTCCAAGTAGAAATATTGCCTTCCAAAGCCTGCATATCATTTTGGGATCTTTTTCTCTTTCCCGTAGTATTTCTGTTTATATTCTCAATATTGATACTGTTTTGTTGTTGTTATGCATTGTGGGTGTCTTTTCTCAGTCAGTGGTCAGTGACTTGTTCTTCAGTATCATATATGGAACTACCCCAGGTGCTGCAGGTAGTAAAGAACCTGCCTGCCATTGCAGGAGACTTAAGAGACATGGGTTCCATCCCTAGATAGGGAGGGTCCCCTGAGGAGAGCATGAAAACCCACTCCAGTACTCTCGTTTGTAGAATTCCATGGACAGAGGAGTCTGATGAGCTACAGTGCATAGGTCGCAAAGAGGCAGACAGGACTGAAGTGACTTAGCACGCAAGCTCTTCTATGCTACAGAGAGAGAGATCTATAAAGTATTGTTCGGATTTCCCAGCTTAAGTTAAAGGGAAACTTTCACAATGTCCAGAGCCTTTTAAGTTCTGCAAATGGAGGAGAATGTCCTCAAATTATTTGCAGCAGGAACCACCTTAGGTGTCATGAAGCCTAGACTTCCAATAGAACAGTCATCTATAATAAAAAAGAAAAAGTGATGGCATTACCTCTAAATCTGAAGAGCACCTGGGGGAAGCTTCTGCTGTCCTCTTCTGCCCTTGTTGCTGTGGAAAACTGGCTGACTTCAGCATCATAACCTTGAGGAGGACCAGCCAGCGAGCTGTGCTGAAGTCGGCTACTGCCATAGAGGTCCCTGCTATTGCTGGTCACCTCTGTCCAGGAACCCCACTCTTCAGAGCCTGCAGCCAGCGCTCCGGCAGCCGTGACTTACGGTGGTTCCTGACCTAGGGCTGACCACCGACATGACAGGCATCTCCTGCAAACCACCCTACTTCTGCTTCCTATAACACACTAGTCTCTGTGCTGTGTGAACGCCTCCATTCTTACATGAAGGGACCTCTCCCTGCGTGTCTGAAGTGCAGGACGCTGACCCTGGGAATTCTGAGCATGCGCGGTTCCCTTATACGCGTGTACACACCGGAGTCTCACGTGCATCCTGAGTGCCTCCCATACGCTCTCTATTTTAGCCAAGATTCCCAAATGGTACAGAACAGGCCCGTTGCAGGTGAGAAGGCTGTAAGCAGGGAGGAAATCAGGCTGAGCAGACTACCCCAGCTCCTGAACTGACTGCTGCCCAAGCTACAGCAGGCGGCAGCCTGGTCTGGAGGTTGGCAGGTGCCCTCCTCGCTGGCCCATCAGCCCGCACTGAGAACCATCGTGCACAGACACCACTGAAGACAGGCTGCATCTCCCACGCCTCAGACCATGGAAGGGAAGGAGCAGTCACTGTATGGTTTTCAGCTCTTCTCCCACAGACTCTAGTCCAGAAAATGGAAATAAAAGTGATCGGGGGAAAAAAACCTCTAAAATAATTTACAAGTTACATAATGAATTCAACTACGTTAGAAACCAGCCCTAGTCACCAGTTCAGAAAGCATCCACTGTTCATTTGCGGGTAATCCCTAAGGGCATTTATGATAATGTCCATTTCATAAAGGAAAGTCAACATTTATACATACAATTTGCTCACTCTTATGATCTTAGCTACTTTTTAGTCTGTTTTTTTCCCACATTTGGACATATCTTACTAGTATTTCAGACATGATACCTTTATATTCTCCCCTCCAAGAGGAACTTTTATAAAATATAAAGACCTAAAAGCTGGAGGTATATCTATTATTAATATATAAATTGTAGTTTTCTATTTTTGGTTTCTTTCCACAATGTTTCTATAATGTAGTAAAATTTTATGTGCCAAAATCTGTCCCCGGGAAAACTGGCTGACTTCAGCATCATAACCTTGAGGAGGACCAGCCAGCGAGCTGTGCTGAAGTCGGCTACTGCCATAGAGGTCCCTGCTATTGCTGGTCACCTCTGTCCAGGAACCCCACTCTTCAGAGCCTGCAGCCAGCGCTCCGGCAGCCGTGACTTACGGTGGTTCCTGACCTAGGGCTGACCACCGACATGACAGGCATCTCCTGCAAACCACCCTACTTCTGCTTCCTATAACACACTAGTCTCTGTGCTGTGTGAACGCCTCCATTCTTACATGAAGGGACCTCTCCCTGCGTGTCTGAAGTGCAGGACGCTGACCCTGGGAATTCTGAGCATGCGCGGTTCCCTTATACGCGTGTACACACCGGAGTCTCACGTGCATCCTGAGTGCCTCCCATACGCTCTCTATTTTAGCCAAGATTCCCAAATGGTACAGAACAGGCCCGTTGCAGGTGAGAAGGCTGTAAGCAGGGAGGAAATCAGGCTGAGCAGACTACCCCAGCTCCTGAACTGACTGCTGCCCAAGCTACAGCAGGCGGCAGCCTGGTCTGGAGGTTGGCAGGTGCCCTCCTCGCTGGCCCATCAGCCCGCACTGAGAACCATCGTGCACAGACACCACTGAAGACAGGCTGCATCTCCCACGCCTCAGACCATGGAAGGGAAGGAGCAGTCACTGTATGGTTTTCAGCTCTTCTCCCACAGACTCTAGTCCAGAAAATGGAAATAAAAGTGATCGGGGGAAAAAAACCTCTAAAATAATTTACAAGTTACATAATGAATTCAACTACGTTAGAAACCAGCCCTAGTCACCAGTTCAGAAAGCATCCACTGTTCATTTGCGGGTAATCCCTAAGGGCATTTATGATAATGTCCATTTCATAAAGGAAAGTCAACATTTATACATACAATTTGCTCACTCTTATGATCTTAGCTACTTTTTAGTCTGTTTTTTTCCCACATTTGGACATATCTTACTAGTATTTCAGACATGATACCTTTATATTCTATCCCCTCCAAAAGAGGAACTTTTTATAAAATATAAAGACCTAAAAAGCTGGAGGTATATCTATTATTAATATATAAATTGTAGTTTTCTATTTTTTTGGTTTCTTTCCACAATGTTTCATATGGAAATAGTAGTAAAAGAAGTTCTTTTCCCTGCGACTTTGTTTTATCCCTTTAAAGAAATACTGTCTGAATTATTTGCTTTTTTCTTCTCTATTCACAGGCTGGTGGGTCTACTATTTGAAGCATGGAGTCAAGGCTGTATTTTTCCTTGGGTTTTACATACAGAGCATATATCTTCTGGTAAGTCGCACCTTTTGTTCTTTTTTAATGGCTTTTATGTATTGTTCTTTCATTAGTACAAGGCTAGCTATTGCTATGAATGTGCCACAGAGAGAATATTTATTTCAGTGACTTTCTTGACGATGCTGAAAAGTCTCTTTTAGCATCCAGTCTGCCTTTTAATTTTGTGGTCTTTATGTCACTCCCTGGGTTCCAGTTTGCTTCAGGTTGGATTATTTTTATTTTTTCAGTCTCTAATCACAGTGTTTCTATTTTTCAATTATACAAACATGAGCACAGCTTTGATCTGGACTCACATGAATTTCGTCTGTCATTTCAGTTTAGGTATAAAGTAGTTTCTGACGTTTGCTCCAACCATTATCTCATTGTCTTCCAGATAAAGTTGTCAGAAATTACTGCATAATTTGGTAGGGGACTGCTTAAAATGAATTTTATTTGGGATAGACTTATGGAAAAGAATGTCATTAAAAAATGGACAGAAAGTAGAAGTATTAAGAGGTCTATGTATTAATAAAATTATTTAAATGTAATTAGTATTTATTGGCACACTAATTAGAAATTTGTGAGAATATGCACTTCAGGGTTTCTGTAATTTCCTAAAGTGAGTAATAATAAAAGGATATTGAACAAAACTTTCTCAAGACAAATGCAGTACAAAGAAAGATGATGTATAAACATTTTTTCTGATGATTAATAAAATTGTGATATTGCTTTATATTATCATATTTATTTGAAAGTTAGCAAATGTGTTACTTTTAAAAATGTGCTTTGTAAAACCTAGAGCAATGACAAAAAGTAAAAATTAAAATATAATTAAAAACCAATAGTAACAAAAAAACAATGCTAAAAAATATTAAAATGAATCTAAGTAAAGGCAGGAAAGGGGCAGAAACTGTATCAACTTGTCTGGGAGCAAGACAGATATCATCATAATGGGAGAAAAAAAAACTAAACTAAGTTTTCTACATAAAAAACATATTAAATTAATATATTTAAATATAAAAGGATCAAAGGATCAAATCAATTATATCAAATTGATTCATAGGATGTATAGAGAAGTGACATTAATATTAGATATGATAAATTTTAGAATAAGAAAAGTCACCATGGATTAAGAGGAAAATGTTATACAGAGAGCACAATTTAAAGGATTTTGTTCTTTTTTAATGGCTTTTATGTATTGTTCTTTCATTAGTACAAGGCTAGCTATTGCTATGAATGTGCCACAGAGAGAATATTTATTTCAGTGACTTTCTTGACGATGCTGAAAAGTCTCTTTTAGCATCCAGTCTGCCTTTTAATTTTGTGGTCTTTATGTCACTCCCTGGGTTCCAGTTTGCTTCAGGTTGGATTATTTTTATTTTTTCAGTCTCTAATCACAGTGTTTCTATTTTTCAATTATACAAACATGAGCACAGCTTTGATCTGGACTCACATGAATTTCGTCTGTCATTTCAGTTTAGGTATAAAGTAGTTTCTGACGTTTGCTCCAACCATTATCTCATTGTCTTCCAGATAAAGTTGTCAGAAATTACTGCATAATTTGGTAGGGGACTGCTTAAAATGAATTTTATTTGGGATAGACTTATGGAAAAGAATGTCATTAAAAAATGGACAGAAAGTAGAAGTATTAAGAGGTCTATGTATTAATAAAATTATTTAAATGTAATTAGTATTTATTGGCACACTAATTAGAAATTTGTGAGAATATGCACTTCAGGGTTTCTGTAATTTCCTAAAGTGAGTAATAATAAAAGGATATTGAACAAAACTTTCTCAAGACAAATGCAGTACAAAGAAAGATGATGTATAAACATTTTTTCTGATGATTAATAAAATTGTGATATTGCTTTATATTATCATATTTATTTGAAAGTTAGCAAATGTGTTACTTTTAAAAATGTGCTTTGTAAAACCTAGAGCAATGACAAAAAGTAAAAATTAAAATATAATTAAAAACCAATAGTAACAAAAAAACAATGCTAAAAAATATTAAAATGAATCTAAGTAAAGGCAGGAAAGGGGCAGAAACTGTATCAACTTGTCTGGGAGCAAGACAGATATCATCATAATGGGAGAAAAAAAAACTAAACTAAGTTTTCTACATAAAAAACATATTAAATTAATATATTTAAATATAAAAGGATCAAAGGATCAAATCAATTATATCAAATTGATTCATAGGATGTATAGAGAAGTGACATTAATATTAGATATGATAAATTTTAGAATAAGAAAAGTCACCATGGATTAAGAGGAAAATGTTATACAGAGAGCACAATTTAAAAGGCAGCTGTAACAATCTTAACTTTTATGCATGCAATAAATAAGTTTACATAAAGCAAAAATTAATAGGATAGGATACCTAAGTAAAACTGTAACTATAGATGAAATTTTCAGTACTTTTCTCATATTTCATCATCAAAAGTATATCATTATTCATAAATTATATAGTCTTATAAGAATATACTTTAATGTTCTCCTTCTTATCCTTCTGAATAGTAGTTACTGTATATTTTACATCTACTTATGTTATAAATCACACAACACATTTTGAATGTAATTTTTTGATATGTTTGGAAGTTTTGCATCATTCTGTGGCCTGATATTTTCTTAAATGATCAATGGAGGATGTTAGAAAACCATACATCTGGAAATGATCCATTCAAAATACCGGATATGCTAATGGATTTTAATGTAGCAAGTTACAAAAAAGTACATGAATATGGTTTCAGATTTCTTATTAAAATTAACCTCTAAGAGGATACCACTTAGTAAGTTTTGACACTGTATCAAAGAAAATATCTATAATTATCTGAAAAGGCTTTAATAAACTCCTACTTTTCAAATTACTTGTCTGTCTTAAGACTAGATTCTCTTCATATACTTGAACTTGAAAAAACACAATGGACTGAATGTAGAAAGAAATATGAGAATCCAGTTATCTTATATTTATACAAACATTACAGAAATTTTCAAAAGCTAAAATATTATTCCCCTCTCTCATGATTTCCTATATATAGTTATCCTTAATTAATTTGTTTACATTTAATATAGCAATAAGCAGGATTTTATTATTGTTTTCAAATATATATTAATATTTTTTTGATTTTTTTTTATTGTGGTAAGCACACTACTTGTAGATATATTGTCTTAATGAAGTTTTAAATACACAACTCAATATTGTTAAGTGTTGTCCAGCAGATCTCTGGAACTTGTTTATCCCACCTAGACGCAAATTTATACCTGTTTAACAGCAACCTCTCATTTCTTCATCACTGAAACCAACATTCTACTCTCAGTTTCTTTTGAGTTTGACTATTTTAACCACCTCTTACTTTTACAAGTGGAAGTTTCCTCTTGCCAGTGTAATTCTGTGTGTGGGTTATCTCACTTACAATGCCTTCCATTGTCACTCATATTGTTATATAATGCAGGACAGGATTCCCTTCTATTTAAATCTGGGTAATATTTTCATTGTATGTGTGTCCCACGTTTTGTTTATTCATCCATCAATGGACATTTAGGCTGCAAAGGGTATGGGGTTGCAGATATCTCTCTGAGGTCCTGATTTCAATTTGTTTATATATATAACCAGAAGTAGGTTTGGATAGGTGATATGAGAGCTCTAATTTTAGTATTTTAGGAAACTTCTGTATTGTTTTCTGTAATGGTTGCACTGATTACATGGCTGATATATCAGTGGCTTAAAATAACAAGCATAAATTTTTCTCACATACAGAACTGTTAGTGAGACTGTTTTGCCTCAGGTTACAGGTCTTAGCTGCTTTTAGCTTCAAACTTCTGTTGGGATTCAGATCTACTCCATTTGACTCCACAATTGTCTTAGGCAACTGTCTGAGAAATGCTATTTTCATAGCCACAGAAGCTCAAATTATGGCCTATCTTTCCCAGGCATTTTTAATAAATCTTTTCTCATCATACCCCATTGTATTTCACTGACCCAAACGTTAAGTGCAGTCACGTCTGACTGTTTGTGACCCCGTGGACTGTAGCCAAAAGGCTCCTCTGTCCATGGAATTTTCCAGGCAAGAATACTTGAGCAAGTTCCCAACCCAAGGATCTAACCAACGTCCCTTGCATTTCCTTTGTTGACAGGCAGATTAACACTGTGTCACCTGGGCCCAAATGTGATAAATCCTAGAGTCATCTTGTAAAAATGTACATTGCTCCCACCATGAAATCATGAAAAGCCAGTAAAATATGATGCTAGAAAAAGATTAGACTGAAATAGGGTTAACATCTCCTAAGACATTAATGGGTCTCTGCATCATTCGATGAAGTTAAGACAGCCAGTAAGCATACAATCTTGTTACAGTCTTTCTTCACTTAAATAATTTGCGTTAAACAACTGAAAGGGCCTGGAAAGTGTTTTGCCAATGACTTCACTTGATACATGGAGAAACTGATGTCCCTGAGTATTTGAACGCTTTTGTAAATTTGTACAGTAAGTCATTTATATCTGACATGGAAACTGATCCAACACTGTGCCTGAATTCACTATTACATGAATCCCAGAATCACTACTGTAAGAAAGGAAGTGAATGTCAAGAGTGATAGTTACAACTCTCTTCTTCATCCTGCTCTTCAACTTCCTGTCAGTGTCTCGCTCTGGCTGAATCCAACTGAAAGTCAGCAGGTAAGGACGTGTCCTTGATATGTTCAGAGGAGTGGGATCTCTGGGTTCACAGCAGAGGGGAGAGGAGCAGCAAAAGGACAGTGAGTAATAGGAAAAGCAGCACAACCTAAATCCTCAAAGGTGTGCCTTCTGTAGAATATTAATCATTGATTCTTGTGACAAGTGTTTGGGGCTTATCAGGTGGCTCAGTGCTAAGGAGTCCACCTGGAATGCAGGAGACATGGGTTTGATCTCCCGGTTGGGAAGATCCCCTGGAGGAGGAAATGGCAATCCACTCCAGTTTTCTTGCCTGGAGAATCCCATGGACAGAGGAGACTGGTAGGTAAGCTACAGTCCATAGAGTTACACAGAGCTGAACATGACTGAAGTGAATTAGCACGCATGCAAAAAATGTTTATCAAACTCTTCCTATATGTCAGAGTTGTCTCTACACATTGACACTGCAGCATTGAACAAAACAAATAAAATTCCTTCTTAAAGCCTACACTGTAGACATGAATTCAGTTATTAAGCAGGAAAAAACAAGTAAAATTGTGTTATGTTAACAGTGATAAATATCAAGAAAAAAAATCAGGGAAACAACAGGAAGCAGATTCTGAGGGACCTTGAGCAGAGTATAAGATGACCTGACTTATGTTGGTTATAGTTAACAGGAAATATCAAATATTTGAAAAGCCCAGTAAAAAAATGATGCTAGAAAAGATTAGACTGAAATAGGGTTAACATCTCCTAAGACATTAATGGGTCTCTGCATCATTCGATGAAGTTAAGACAGCCAGTAAGCATACAATCTTGTTACAGTCTTTCTTCACTTAAATAATTTCGTTAAACAACTGAAAGGGCCTGGAAAGTGTTTTGCCAATGACTTCACTTGATACATGGAGAAACTGATGTCCCTGAGTATTTGAACGCTTTTGTAAATTTGTACAGTAAGTCATTTATATCTGACATGGAAACTGATCCAACACTGTGCCTGAATTCACTATTACATGAATCCCAGAATCACTACTGTAAGAAAGGAAGTGAATGTCAAGAGTGATAGTTACAACTCTCTTCTTCATCCTGCTCTTCAACTTCCTGTCAGTGTCTCGCTCTGGCTGAATCCAACTGAAAGTCAGCAGGTAAGGACGTGTCCTTGATATGTTCAGAGGAGTGGGATCTCTGGGTTCACAGCAGAGGGGAGAGGAGCAGCAAAAGGACAGTGAGTAATAGGGAAAAGCAGCACAACCTAAATCCTCAAAGGTGTGCCTTCTGTAGAATATTAATCATTGATTCTTGTGACAAGTGTTTGGGGCTTATCAGGTGGCTCAGTGCTAAGGAGTCCACCTGGAATGCAGGAGACATGGGTTTGATCTCCCGGTTGGGAAGATCCCCTGGAGGAGGAAATGGCAATCCACTCCAGTTTTCTTGCCTGGAGAATCCCATGGACAGAGGAGACTGGTAGGTAAGCTACAGTCCATAGAGTTACACAGAGCTGAACATGACTGAAGTGAATTAGCACGCATGCAAAAAATGTTTATCAAACTCTTCCTATATGTCAGAGTTGTCTCTACACATTGACACTGCAGCATTGAACAAAACAAATAAAAATTCCTTCTTAAAGCCTACACTGTAGACATGAATTCAGTTATTAAGCAGGAAAAAACAAGTAAAATTGTGTTATGTTAACAGTGATAAATATCAAGAAAAAAAATCAGGGAAACAACAGGAAGCAGATTCTGAGGGACCTTGAGCAGAGTATAAGATGACCTGACTTATGTTTAAGAAGGAAAACTCACTGCTGAGTTAGGATTAATTTTCAATGAGCAAGGGCTGATGCAAGTAGAATTTTATCAAATGTTAATTATATGTTAGGTATATTCTAGATACATAGCCAATTTTTTCTTCTTTAAATTTTTTTTTTTTTTTTTACTTTTCATTGAAATGGAGCTGATGTACAGCATTGTATTAGTTTTTGATTTATAGCAAAGTTACACAGATATATGTATATATGCATTCTTTTTTACATTATTGCTTATTGCAAGATACTGAATATAGTTCCCTGTGATTTACAATAGGACCTTTTTTATCCATTTTGTGTATGATAGTTTACATCTGTTAGTCCCAAACTCCCAGTCCAACCCTCTTCCAGGCCCTCCCCTCCATGGCGGCCACAAATGCATGAGTCTGTTTCTGTGTCATAGATAAGTTCATGTGTGTCATGTTTTTAGATTCCACATGTAATCACTTATATGTATGATTACTTATATATGTCATAAAGACATTGTCTTTCTTTTTCTGACTTTGTTTAGTATGATATTCTCTAGGTCCATCCATGTACCAGTAAATGGCATTATTTAATTTTTGTTATAATGGAGTAATATTCCATTGTATTTATACCACATCTTCTTTACCTATTCCCCTATTGATAAACATTTAAGTTGTTTACATGTCTTGGTTATTATAAATAGTACTTCTATGAATATAAGGTGACACTGAATTGTAGTTATATCTAGATACATACTCAGGGGTAGGATTGCCAGATCGTATGGAGTTTTTCGAGGAACATTCAAATATTTGAGGAATGTTTTCCATAATGGCTGCACCAATTTACATTTACACCACCAACATAGGAGGGTTCCTTTTCCTCCACATCTTCTCTAGTATTTATTATTTGTAAACTTTTGATGATGGCTGCTATGAGATGCTACCTCATTGTAGTTTTGATTTGCATTTCTCTAATAATTAGTGACACTGAGTATCTTTTCATGTGCCATTTGGTCATCTGTATGTCTTCTTTGGAGAAATATCTATTTAGGTTTTCAGTCCATTCTTTATTGGGTTGTTTGTTTTTTTTGTAACTGAGTCATATGAGCCATTTTTATATTTTCAAAATTAAGCCCTTATTGGTTACATCATTTGCAAATATTTTCTCCCAGTCCATAGGTTGCCTTTTTGTTTTGTTTATGGTTTCCTTTGCAGTGCAGATCTTATATGTCTGATTAGGTGCCATTTGTTTGTTTATGCTTTTATTTCTTTTGACTAATGTGACTCAGACTGATACAATATATGCCAGAGAATCCTTTTGCCTGTGTTCTGAGTTTTATGGTGTCATGTCTTATATATGTTTTTAAGCCATGAAACATAACTAGTGTTTTTGATCTATTTAAATACCATGAGAAAAGAGATATAGATATGGCAATTTTTAAATATGTTGTATATTACTTATTGTGTATGTACAGATGTTTATATATTAGTTTTCTTAAATGTAAAAAATGGCTGACTGACATGAGTGATGTAAGTTTATAGATAAACCTGAGCTCCTCGTAAACATTTGCAAAAGAGATGTTCTTTAAAGTAAATTTAAGACTTTTGAAGAAAAATTTTAAATAGGAGACAGGGATAAAAGACACATTATTTGTAACAGATGAGAGCTATACTTGTTTAGAAGATGAAATAGAGAAGTAGATAAGATTTAACAGGAACATATATAGATATATATGTAAATTTTTATTAGACCAAATAAAATATATGTGAGAATACTGAAGTAGTTCATTAATTTTGTGTTTTTAATCATCTCAGGTTTTTAAATATAAATTCACCAATCACTTTACCAAGACTGCAGAGAATTTTTGACTACCTGCTCTTTTCCAGGCCCTTATAAATGGCATAGTATGATGAAATTAATCTTTCTAATATTCACTCAAGTTATCACTACCACGAAGCTCCAGTGCATGCTCTCATTATTTTGTAGAATGTGACACAACATATAGCCTGATATTTTGCCCTCGATGACCAGGGAGGACACGATTTATTAAGAAAAATAAATCAAACCCTTTAAAATGCATAAAATTCTTGAGACATTTAAATCAGATTTTCTAAAATATGATTTATTAAAGAACTCTGTTATTCATATGTATCAGAGTAATAACAAAACCTTAGCATACATAGTACCGTTATAAAATATGAGCCATTTTTATATTTTCAAAATTAAGCCCTTATTGGTTACATCATTTGCAAATATTTTCTCCCAGTCCATAGGTTGCCTTTTTGTTTTGTTTATGGTTTCCTTTGCAGTGCAGATCTTATATGTCTGATTAGGTGCCATTTGTTTGTTTATGCTTTTATTTCTTTTGACTAATGTGACTCAGACTGATACAATATATGCCAGAGAATCCTTTTGCCTGTGTTCTGAGTTTTATGGTGTCATGTCTTATATATGTTTTTAAGCCATGAAACATAACTAGTGTTTTTGATCTATTTAAATACCATGAGAAAAGAGATATAGATATGGCAATTTTTAAATATGTTGTATATTACTTATTGTGTATGTACAGATGTTTATATATTAGTTTTCTTAAATGTAAAAAATGGCTGACTGACATGAGTGATGTAAGTTTATAGATAAACCTGAGCTCCTCGTAAACATTTGCAAAGAGATGTTCTTTAAAGTAAATTTAAGACTTTTGAAGAAAAATTTTAAATAGGAGACAGGGATAAAAGACACATTATTTGTAACAGATGAGAGCTATACTTGTTTAGAAGATGAAATAGAGAAGTAGATAAGATTTAACAGGAACATATATAGATATATATGTAAATTTTTATTAGACCAAATAAAATATATGTGAGAATACTGAAGTAGTTCATTAATTTTGTGTTTTTAATCATCTCAGGTTTTTAAATATAAATTCACCAATCACTTTACCAAGACTGCAGAGAATTTTTGACTACCTGCTCTTTTCCAGGCCCTTATAAATGGCATAGTATGATGAAATTAATCTTTCTAATATTCACTCAAGTTATCACTACCACGAAGCTCCAGTGCATGCTCTCATTATTTTGTAGAATGTGACACAACATATAGCCTGATATTTTGCCCTCGATGACCAGGGAGGACACGATTTATTAAGAAAAATAAATCAAACCCTTTAAAATGCATAAAATTCTTGAGACATTTAAATCAGATTTTCTAAAATATGATTTATTAAAGAACTCTGTTATTCATATGTATCAGAGTAATAACAAAACCTTAGCATACATAGTACCGTTATAAAATATGGACAACTTTTAGAGAAACACACACAAAACATTTTTTTTCAATCTTGTTTTTCTAACATGGACATATTATTTTATATTCATTTTACATAAAGGCAAATATCAAAATAGAGTGAATGATACAGGAAAAAATGTTATGCTCTTTACCCCCTATGGAGGCTAACAGAAAAATAGGCCCTTTGAAAATCTCAATAATTTTTACAGTGTTGTTCATTATAATCCTTAATGTCTAATTCTCTTCTCTATAAACCTGATATATATTTGTAAAGTAGCTTTATTCCTTATAACCAGAACCCACTTGCTTTTAGGTCTCATTCGGCAATATTTGATTTTCACTAGCAGAATATGATTAACATTCTTAACATTTATTATCTTACTTCAGATCTGTATGAATTAAATACTTATTCGTGGGATCTGGAATATTTTTTCACAAACTCTGACTTCATTTCTTTAAATGACTTCTAATCTAAATCTCCTAGATTGTCATAAAAATTAGGCTGATTCGCTGTCCCTCTGAGACTATGATATAAAAGTCCATCCATCACGGTGTATCTAATTAAGAAACTAAGTTAAGAGGTGTTTGAACAAGATATTTGAAAATCTCAGGGGACCAGACAATTGAATTGGTATTTCAGACATATCAAATTAGTTAATGACTTGGGAATCTTTATTCTGCAAGAGTATGTAAATTAAAAAAGAATAATGAAATTCATTAAAGCTTGGTATCAGGCAGAAGGAGGACCCCGTGCACCGCTGCATGTAATTATAAGTACCTGCTTCATTCAGATAGAAGGACAGGAGACCAGGGAAACCAAAAAAAAGCAATTTGAATGGTTTAATTTTCATATTGCACATAGATAATTACAATTATTTTTCTTTATACTTTTAGGGTATCTTTCTCATAATTGACAAACCCATATTTGGTAACCAGGCTTGTCTTCCATTTTCCATTCACCATATGAGCTTGTAAGATAAATGTCTTGCCATTCAGAATGACAATAGTTATTGAATTTTCCCTTGAAATTTAACCAAGTATTTTATTTATCCTGTCAGCCTATTTTGATACCAAAAGAAGCAGAAGAATCAAACTATACTGCTTTATCCAAACACTAGAATGAATGAAATATTAAATCTCATCCAACAGAGGACTGGAATATGTATTCAAAATGTAAACACAATCTTTTCTCATATTCTAAAGCCATATCCTCATGATTCTTTTAAATCATCTAAAATAAAAATGTTAAATAAAACACAAAAACTAATTTCTTTCCTTGTGTATCACTTCTGGTTTGCTATCAAGAAAACATTTATTTTGTATGTATCATTTTAAAACTTAACCTCTGATAAAACATAAAAAGTGTTTTTTCATAACTTGGATCCTTATAGAATATTTCCTTTTTATAAAAATAGTGTACTTTTCCTGGATTTTTATGTATAAGTAGATTATAGAAATACAAAAACCAAATGTTGCTTTGAACCATGATATGCCATGAAAAGTTCTACTATTTCAGGGAACTATAGAATATCAAGATATTCTTTGCCAGCGCCTCCATCTTCCACTCTCCTCCCGTATTATTGCCTCCAATTCAGTAGCCTCCATGGTACCTATTTTTACCTTTAGTTTTCAATATCAGAATCACAGAAAGTTGTAAAGATTTGCAAAATATTATTTATTGTATCCACATTATCAGATTGATATATACCCTGCCAATATATATAAACATCAAAACAGATGAGATTTTAGTGACTAAAGTATTGATTCTCCATGAAATTAACCTCATTAAGTTGGAACAACAGTAAAACAGTAACCATATACTCAAAGAAAATCCTAAAATAAAAATCAAGAATGTGAACGAAGGTTTATGAACAAGGTTATTTATCCATTGCAGTATTATTCTCTGCAGTGAGGGAGAAGACAAAGCAATAAGGAAAATGGTTAAATATACAGTGATGAATCCATCCAGTGCAACATGCATTGATTAAACAGATTTTGGAGGATCTTTCTCATAATTTGGACAAACCCATATTTGGTAACCAGGCTTGTCTTCCATTTTCCATTCACCATATGAGCTTGTAAGATAAATGTCTTGCCATTCAGAATGACAATAGTTATTGAATTTTCCCTTGAAATTTAACCAAGTATTTTATTTATCCTGTCAGCCTATTTTGATACCAAAAGAAGCAGAAGAATCAAACTATACTGCTTTATCCAAACACTAGAATGAATGAAATATTAAATCTCATCCAACAGAGGACTGGAATATGTATTCAAAATGTAAACACAATCTTTTCTCATATTCTAAAGCCATATCCTCATGATTCTTTTAAATCATCTAAAATAAAAATGTTAAATAAAACACAAAAACTAATTTCTTTCCTTGTGTATCACTTCTGGTTTGCTATCAAGAAAACATTTATTTTTGTATGTATCATTTTTAAAAACTTAAACTCTGATAAAACATAAAAAGTGTTTTTTCATAACTTGGATCCTTATAGAATATTTCCTTTTTATAAAAATAGTGTACTTTTCCTGGATTTTTATGTATAAGTAGATTATAGAAATACAAAAACCAAATGTTGCTTTGAACCATGATATGCCATGAAAAGTTCTACTATTTCAGGGAACTATAGAATATCAAGATATTCTTTGCCAGCGCCTCCATCTTCCACTCTCCTCCCGTATTATTGCCTCCAATTCAGTAGCCTCCATGGTACCTATTTTTACCTTTAGTTTTCAATATCAGAATCACAGAAAGTTGTAAAGATTTGCAAAATATTATTTATTGTATCCACATTATCAGATTGATATATACCCTGCCAATATATATAAACATCAAAACAGATGAGATTTTAGTGACTAAAGTATTGATTCTCCATGAAATTAACCTCATTAAGTTGGAACAACAGTAAAACAGTAACCATATACTCAAAGAAAATCCTAAAATAAAAATCAAGAATGTGAACGAAGGTTTATGAACAAGGTTATTTATCCATTGCAGTATTATTCTCTGCAGTGAGGGAGAAGACAAAGCAATAAGGAAAATGGTTAAATATACAGTGATGAATCCATCCAGTGCAACATGCATTGATTAAACAGATTTTGGAGGAATATTTATTGACAATATGAAATGCTCATAATTTAATACTATGAGTGAAGAAAGCATATTTTTTTGATTAAAAAATACATTTTACAGTATGAGGCCAAAATAATTTTTTCAAATTCATAATTACATTTGTACATAGAGAAAATACTGAGATAAAACACACAATTGTATAGAAAAATTGGAAAATTGAACTCTGTAAGCTGGGATTGACAGTGATATTGTTTGTTTTTTACTGATTCCTATATTTCCATATTGCTTTAAATGGACTTGTATTATTTTATCAGAAAAATTAATAATAAAAATGTAATTTATATGAGTCTTTTTCCATTTGAAAAATGTGTTTTAAAAAAAACAGAAAATTGCCTTTTAATAATATTGGTTATGTTAAAGCAAATTTACCTTCTCCAATGTGTGGGGAGGATGTTTTATTCCATAAGGAAATCCACAATTATTGATTAAATATATATATACGTGTGTGTGTGTGTGTGTGTGTGTGTGTGTGTGTGTAGCCTGCTTCTGTCCATGGAATTCTCCAGGCAAGAACTCTGGAGTAATTTGTCATGCCCTCCTCCAGGATATCTTCCCGACCCATGGATTGAATTCAGGTCTCTACGTCTCCTACATTGGCAGGCAGGTTCTTTACCACTGAGCCACCTGGGAATCACCCGTTTAATTTTCTGGTTCTTAATGTTTGGTAATTTGCAGTTAACATTTACATTTCCTCAAGACCTTCTGGCATAATACTTCACCATTATGGTCAATATTGTGGCTATCATCAAGTGTCATTTCATCTAATCTAGTACTGATGCTATCCCTGCTTCTTTGATGGTGTAAAACACGCTGCTGGTTAAAGCAATCATTAAAAAAAACTCCTAATTTAAATCATTTAGAACCTGGAATTCCTTAACTGTCCTTATTGATTTTGGACATATTCATATAGGATAACCAGTCCAATAAGAGCAAGACTCGGGGCAATGGTACTATGGCTCAGAAAGATGTTCTCCATTTCCTTCTAGAATTGTGCAAGAAATCTAGTCGATATGTATTCAGAACCCAAGAGGAGGCCATAGGAATAAGCCCACTCCCAGAGAAGAGCAGATATGAAAGGATCCTGTCACTTAATTGACTTATGCCTAAAAACTCTTCTTACTTAAGGATATTTGAGCTACTTCAGCAAATAAGTATTAAGGCAATTTAACTTTTTGTGTGTCCCATATAATCATCAGCATGACAACTGAAATGATATCACAATTTTAACTTTATGGTAAAAACCCTGCAATCAGTTATATTAAACTATGGTTCAGATCAAGTGCTCTGCCTTTAAAATTAAATAGAATTTTTTTTCTTTACTGTAACACAGGAAACTAGTAATATGAGTATGACCATATACTGACACACTAACTTTGTAGTATGAATTCTGCCTCATCTGAAGCACACAAATATCAGTGTAGTTTTCCATAGGGGCATGGTTGCTTTTTACAGGCAGAAATTTATGTTATTTTATTTTTAAAAATAACATGTTGATATAATTCATTTGGAAGGATATACAAGTGGATAGGTTGTTAATTCCAAGGATAAAATTTTATCTGGGGGCATTTGCTTATATACTTATCTCTCTATATTTTAGTACAAAGATATTTTATTTATTTTTTAAATGGTGGTTTACTTTCTTTTAAAATTTTTATTTATTTATTTATTTGTTTGTTTGCTTTTGGGTATTCTGGGTGTTCACCGCTGCCACAGGCTCTTCTCTAGTTGCAGGGAGTGGGGGCTACTCTCTAGCTGAGGTGAGCAGGTTTCTTGTGACCATGACCTCCCTTGTGGAACTTGGGCTCTAGGGAATACAGGCTTCAGTATTTGTGGCACATAGTTGGGCTCAATAGTAGCGGCTCCAAGGCTCCAGAAGACAGGCTCAATAGTTGTGGCTCACAGACTTACTTGCTCTGCAGAATGTGGGATCTTCCCAGATCAAGGATCAAACCAGTGTCTCCTGGATGGGAAGGCAAACTCATCACCACTGAGCTACCAGAGAAGGCCCTGGTACAAAGGCATTCTGTAAACTTTTAAATACAACCTATTTTATTTTCATTAAAAAGGAAAAGTCCTTGCAATGATTTATTCCTGGTATAACTCAATGATGTATAATATTTGTATACCTTGAATTAAAATTATTTTCATGCATAAAACACAGTGCAGGTATATTTTTTGAATGGAACACCATGAACAGTTGCTCACGCCTTCAATAGTTTCTAAAATGTAGCATGCAAGATTATTGAGTCTAATATAGCCATATTAAATATTCTTACTAAACATGCTTGCTTTTTTGAATGTCTAAGATCTTAGTTCAAAATTTATTAAAATTATATATAATTTCCAAAGAAGTATGCTACTTCAAACCTGATTATCTTACAAAGAAATCACGTAATTAAAATAGCTTCCTAGGTGACTTAGACAGTAAAGCATCTACCTGTCATGCAGGAGACCTGGATTTGATCCATGGATCGGGAAGGTCTCCTGGAGAAGGGAATGACAGTCCACTCCAGTATTCTTGTCTGGAGAATTCCATGGACAGAGGAGCCTAGGAGTTACACTCCATGGGATCAAGCATGACTAGGCACCTAAAAAACAAGGTAGCAAAAGAGTGTCATGATTTGAAAGGCTGGACTAAATATCCATAATATAACAACAGTGTTAAGCATTGCTTTATTGGAGAAAGTGAGAAATAGAATAGTCATTAGCTCATTCTACCTGAGGTCAGCTTCTTGGTGAAGCAGTGTTGGGTGTGGGCTATTGGACTTCTAAAACCCAAATGTATGTGAATTTTCTTTATTTACCTGTTTAATGATACATTCAAAGATCTTCTGTTTGTATATAGTAAAACTTATCTTTAATTTTATTATCAATATTTTTATAGTGAGAATTTCATAAAAGTATTGAATGCATCTAGGTTTTATTTCAGAAATGATGTTTCCAAGATGAATAAGCCAAGTAAGAAGAGATTTTAGAACCTAAAATTTCTACATAAGTGAATCATATTCCAGGTAGTATTCAGTATGGATGTGGTGATCCAAATAATAAAGGAATAATGTGGAGCAGTGTATAATAATTTTTAATTTATTCAAATTAAATCAAATTCGGATCTGAAATTAAGATCCAAAAGATGTTAAGTGTAGCCTTGATATCTGAGAAAATCAGGAGAGTTCCAATGGCCATACCCCCAGTTTCCATCCCTAGCCAATAACTCCCTCTCCCACCTGCTTGGATAAGGTGTTTTAGCCAAACACCCCTACTTTATCATGGAGACCAGGCAGATTCTGCTTACCCTTGAGCAGTCAGCATAAACTCCCTGGCAGCACAGGTTGTTCAAATAAAGTAGGATGATTGGCAACCAAGGGTCTCTCCACCCTCTTTTTACTTCAAAGTCTTTCTCCTACAATCTCTGTTTCTTTACTCAGTTCTGAGCTAAGCCCCTATATGGACCTGTGTAGCACGGACTCATAAAATCATAAAATATCAGCTCTCTTTCGGGAAATTTTTTTAATTCAAGAAGTATTTTTTGCTACTTCAAACCTGATTATCTTACAAAGAAATCACGTAATTAAAATAGCTTCCTAGGTGACTTAGACAGTAAAGCATCTACCTGTCATGCAGGAGACCTGGATTTGATCCATGGATCGGGAAGGTCTCCTGGAGAAGGGAATGACAGTCCACTCCAGTATTCTTGTCTGGAGAATTCCATGGACAGAGGAGCCTAGGAGTTACACTCCATGGGATCAAGCATGACTAGGCACCTAAAAAACAAGGTAGCAAAAGAGTGTCATGATTTGAAAGGCTGGACTAAATATCCATAATATAACAACAGTGTTAAGCATTGCTTTATTGGAGAAAGTGAGAAATAGAATAGTCATTAGCTCATTCTACCTGAGGTCAGCTTCTTGGTGAAGCAGTGTTGGGTGTGGGCTATTGGACTTCTAAAACCCAAATGTATGTGAATTTTCTTTATTTACCTGTTTAATGATACATTCAAAGATCTTCTGTTTGTATATAGTAAAACTTATCTTTAATTTTATTATCAATATTTTTATAGTGAGAATTTCATAAAAGTATTGAATGCATCTAGGTTTTATTTCAGAAATGATGTTTCCAAGATGAATAAGCCAAGTAAGAAGAGATTTTAGAACCTAAAATTTCTACATAAGTGAATCATATTCCAGGTAGTATTCAGTATGGATGTGGTGATCCAAATAATAAAGGAATAATGTGGAGCAGTGTATAATAATTTTTAATTTATTCAAATTAAATCAAATTCGGATCTGAAATTAAGATCCAAAAGATGTTAAGTGTAGCCTTGATATCTGAGAAAATCAGGAGAGTTCCAATGGCCATACCCCCAGTTTCCATCCCTAGCCAATAACTCCCCTCTCCCCACCTGCTTGGATAAGGTGTTTTAGCCAAACACCCCTACTTTATCATGGAGACCAGGCAGATTCTGCTTACCCTTGAGCAGTCAGCATAAACTCCCTGGCAGCACAGGTTGTTCAAATAAAGTAGGATGATTGGCAACCAAGGGTCTCTCCACCCTCTTTTTACTTCAAAGTCTTTCTCCTACAATCTCTGTTTCTTTACTCAGTTCTGAGCTAAGCCCCTATATGGACCTGTGTAGCACGGACTCATAAAATCATAAAATATCAGCTCTCTTTCGAAACATGAGGTTGCTTCCCCCAAATTTCAAATGCACCACCTCAAAAACTGTTAATGTTTCTTAGAATAAATGTTATTGTCTGTGAAAATCATCACTTGGATGTGATGTTTTCTTGGTCTTTATGCCTTCTCCCTGCATTCATACTCCATGCATTGCTAATTTAGAGCGCCAATGCTTTGATTATAAACTTGGATGGAAATTTGTGCCATTCAATCTTAATGACAAGTAAATATTCTGGTTCTGATTGGGTTGATTATTGTACACTTTACATTCAGGTAAATGTATGCATTCGTGTATTGTATATGATAGTAGACTGATGGTATGCCAGCAGCCAATGCCTGCTGCATTGCTCATGCTACCCTGAAAACATGAGAATATATGTTTACACTTCCAAAATATTATTTTCTTTGCATTTCTCTGGACAGGTGATTTTTTTTTTTTTCTCCAAAGAGAGCACTACCACCATGAGATGAGGTAATATGATAAACCTTTGTGAGAAAAATCTCTTTATTGGATAAGTTTAGCAAACTAATGCTGTCAGGGATTGTATTACACTGTCCCCTGTGTATGCTTGTAGTACGATGTTCAGAAAAGATCATTTCAGAGAAGTAAAGAATAAATTGCGGTATTCTCTCTCCAAAATCCTTTTCAAAATAGATTTGACAGTTGAGTGATTACATCTCTAATGGAGACCGTGATAGAATAGGGGAGATTAAAAACTCAGCCGCTTCATCCTTGAGGCACTGAATAGAAGGGGTCAACAGAAACACAGAGCCCCCCAAATCAAACCCAGATAACTAATCAACTTAAATCTGCCCTCAATACATAGAGGTTAAGGTCTGTGCTTTCCACAGTCTTTGTTGTTCAGGTTTCAAAACACTATAGTTTTTCCTACTGCAAAGATCTTATCAATTTATTCAAGAACTTTGAGTCTAAGATTAGTAGCATCTGAATGTAGGAAGGGATACCTGTAGAAATGAAACTCTCTAATTCTCTTTAAACTTCTGAAAGAGCTGATGGAGGGAAAAGTGTGTGAAATAGAATGTGTCTGATTATATTTTCATTCAGACTTTAAATTTAGAACCTCAAAGGGGATAAGTAAAGAGAAAAATGATGAAATGTCTAGTACTGATATTGGTTCTACTGGAATTTGCACACGCACAGTCTCATTCTACATTTAATTTCAATTATTATGTTCAAAATAACAGGAATATATATCCTATATGATGTCTCCTGCATTGCAGGCAGAGTCTTTATAGCTTAAGCTATTGGCGAAGCCCCAAATAACTATACGATAAAGTGATTCTTCCCTGATTGTTTAGCTGGTACAGAATTCACATGCAGTGCAGGAGACACAGGAGATAATATTTTGGTTTCTGATTGGTTGATTATTGTACACTTTACATTCAGGTAAATGTATGCATTCGTGTATTGTATATGATAGTAGACTGATGGTATGCCAGCAGCCAATGCCTGCTGCATTGCTCATGCTACCCTGAAAACATGAGAATATATGTTTACACTTCCAAAATATTATTTTCTTTGCATTTCTCTGGACAGGTGATTTTTTTTTTTTTCTCCAAAGAGAGCACTACCACCATGAGATGAGGTAATATGATAAACCTTTGTGAGAAAAATCTCTTTATTGGATAAGTTTAGCAAACTAATGCTGTCAGGGATTGTATTACACTGTCCCCTGTGTATGCTTGTAGTACGATGTTCAGAAAAGATCATTTCAGAGAAGTAAAGAATAAATTGCGGTATTCTCTCTCCAAAATCCTTTTCAAAATAGATTTGACAGTTGAGTGATTACATCTCTAATGGAGACCGTGATAGAATAGGGGAGATTAAAAACTCAGCCGCTTCATCCTTGAGGCACTGAATAGAAGGGGTCAACAGAAACACAGAGCCCCCCAAATCAAACCCAGATAACTAATCAACTTAAATCTGCCCTCAATACATAGAGGTTAAGGTCTGTGCTTTCCACAGTCTTTGTTGTTCAGGTTTCAAAACACTATAGTTTTTCCTACTGCAAAGATCTTATCAATTTATTCAAGAACTTTGAGTCTAAGATTAGTAGCATCTGAATGTAGGAAGGGATACCTGTAGAAATGAAACTCTCTAATTCTCTTTAAACTTCTGAAAGAGCTGATGGAGGGAAAAGTGTGTGAAATAGAATGTGTCTGATTATATTTTCATTCAGACTTTAAATTTAGAACCTCAAAGGGGATAAGTAAAGAGAAAAATGATGAAATGTCTAGTACTGATATTGGTTCTACTGGAATTTGCACACGCACAGTCTCATTCTACATTTAATTTCAATTATTATGTTCAAAATAACAGGAATATATATCCTATATGATGTCTCCTGCATTGCAGGCAGAGTCTTTATAGCTTAAGCTATTGGCGAAGCCCCAAATAAGCTATACGATAAAGTGATTCTTCCCTGATTGTTTAGCTGGTACAGAATTCACATGCAGTGCAGGAGACACAGGAGATATGGGTTTGATCCCTGGATTGGGAAGATCCTGTAGAGTAAGAAATGGCAACCTGCTCCAGTATTCTTGCCTGGAAAATTCTGTGGTCAGAGGACAGAAAGTCAGACACGACTGAGCACATAGCAAAAGCATAAAGTAATAATCTGCTGAAAAGGTAGCTTAAAGATTCAATTTCCTACCTAGAGTTTCAGCTAATTAGCTATCCCACAACGAAATATTAACCAATTGGATTTAAAGATACACAGATGTAAAGCAAAATTATGTAAATCAAAATAATTTTTAAAATATTGCAATCTGTTTGTTGTGGTCAGAGTGCAGTTATTTTTATGTTCATTTCAGTGTGTTGATTGCTGTATTGAAGAAGTAGAGCTGTAATTCTTTCTGTCACTTGTATGCCCCCTGTGCCCCGCCTTCTACAGAAGGTTTCTTCTGAGATTACAGCTAAAGGCATGCCCTCCCAGTCTTGTCTTTCCTGTAGGTATTAACCAAATACAGAATATCAGCGCACTCGTTCTTAGCTTTACAAAAAAGGTAATTTATTTCTTCTATGACAGCAGTATTTTTAAACAAAGAGCACACTCCAGGATCACGTGAAACATGCATTTGTTTGTTTTTGTATAAATTAGAGCACCTAAAGGCCACCCCAGACCCACCCGATCAGTACCTTGGCTGGAGTGGGGCCTGCCAGGTGTATTTTTAAACAATCTGTGGTGAAAAAAATTGTGCTCTAGGGAGCAGAGATAATTACATGCTCTTCTTGGCAGCAGGGGTTTTCCCGCAGCTGTTATCTCTGTTGCTGTTTGCCCTCCTGCCTGAGCATCTCTTAATAACAGGTGTCTCAGGGCCACAGCCGGCACAGGTAGAGACCAATGCCAGCATCCTGTGGCTGGTGGCTTTATCAATGCTGTTACTCTCCCCACACCATTAATTCTGACTTGAGGCCAAAGAAAGAATCCTTTTTAAAGCTGGAGTCATTTTCAAAATCAAAGAGTATCAAACTCTCTAATTTAGAGTCTGAAATCACAGGAAATAAAACTCCACATCACACTTATTAAGAAGTGCTTGCTTGGACTGGGATCATGAATTGGGTCTGCTCAAGAGAATTGGAAAGGAGAGAGCCTTCCCACAAGTATGCAATGAACAGTGAATAGTGAAGCCAGGAGTCATGACAACAGTCAGCACTATGGTTTCTGTGAATCAAAATCCAACGGGGTGGGCTTCCCTGGTGGGCCAGTGGGTAAAGAGTCTGCCTTGCAGTGCAAGGGGTACTGGTTTAATCCCTGGCCCAGGAAGATCACACGTGCTGCGGAGCAGCTGGATCGGTGTGTCCAATTACCAGTCAGCACTCTGGAATGCTTATACCCAGAGTTGGGGCTCAGCAATGAGAGAGGCCACTGCAATGAAAGGCCCACACAGGCCAAAGAATAAAGATGGATGAGAATAAATAAAGAAAAAACCAATAAAGGAGACTAAAATTAAAACAAAACAAAACAAAAAAGCCCAACATGGGTAACAATAAGTTTAATAGTAGTAGCTGGTTATTGTAATTAGCACTTGCCACATTCCTGATCACCTCTTGAATAATGTTTCCATAGCTGGAGAGATGTCTGCAAGTCCTTCCTCTCACAATATAGAAGCCAGGATTTGAATTCCCAGACTCCCTAGCAAATAAAAGGTGCAGCTGTGACTTACACTCTGTCAGTCACACTCACACAGATTTGATTCATAGCAAGTGGCCGGTGGTGAGGACTTTGGGCACGACTCCAGTGCTATTTATATAGTTTGTTACCAAGTATTGAAAGAACATCGGACTTCGTATGATTGATTGATTTGCTGAGGCAGAAGTGGAATTGGTGCTAGGCAGTGGTTTTATACAGGTGATCACCTTTCATTTTATGCCTGATGATAGTGCAGTACCAGCAGTTTCCTCAAGAGGCTATATCTCTTGAGACTGGGGGATGTGCTTCTGGAGAAGGAAAATCAAGATTGCTCCCATGCGTTTTCTATAATCAAGCTTTTCAATATTCTTTAATAAATCCAGTTTTTGCATACATGAGGCAAAGTGAACTTTCTTTTTGCAGCCAAGGTCCTGAGCATACATAGGAGAACTATAAGTGGTTTCAGGCATCATACCTCCAATTCATGGAGAAATTTTTCTTTTGTATCTGGCAGGACAATCCCAAAGTCAGTTAAGAACATAGCTGGCATGAAGTGACAAAAGAAATATTGCATGTATTTCATGTAACTGCTTTTAATGCAGTGATTGTTGAAAGCAAACCTATGATGGAATGGACATGGTATTCAGATACATAGTAAAAGAATAAGGGATTGGTTCCATGCTTTTTAATTGTGCAGGAAGGTTTATAGGAAAGAAATGATATACTCAAAATCCTAAATTCTCAGAACAAGGCATTGTCTGAAAGCCCTGGAATTTACATAACCATTCTAAAGAATCCGTTAACTTTGGGCATCAAAACACTAATGTAGCCAAAATGCAAACTCAACATTTGAGTCTTTCAAATGCTGGATATTTTTAAATTAAAGAATTTATTCTATATTAGATTATAGTTGATTAACAATGTTGTGTTAGTTTCAGGTGTACAGCAAAATTATATATATATATATATATATATATATATATATATTCTCATTTATGGTATTGCAGACTATTGAATCGAATTCCCTGTGCTATACAGTAGCTCCTTGTTGATTATGTTTTATATATAGTAGTGTGCATATATCTGAATCCTAATTTATCCTCCGCTCCATCTTTTCCTTTTGGTAAACATAGATTTGCTTTCTAAGTGTATGAGTCTGTTTCTGTTTTGTAAATAAGTTCATTTGCATTGATTTTTTAAAATTTCACTTGTAAGTGTACTCAATGTATAAGATATCATAATTTTTTTAACATTAAATATTATATACCACCATATATACATTAAATATTCATTATATATATTAACATTTATGTTTATTATATATTAATGTTTTATATACAATTAAATAAATATAAATATTTACTAAATATAAATATAAATATTATTCTTTTTTAAATTTGAATGTTACCAGGTACCTTAAGGGAAAGTTAGAGCATTTTTCAGAAGAGAAATATAATTCTATGGATCTGGAGAATGGAATAAGATATATAGGAACATTCAGATGGCTGAGTATACTAGACCCAAGAGGGAGAAAAGCTGTTTAGACATGATTGATCTTATTGATATTGTTGCAACTACTGATTTTCTGGATTCACCGTATTAATGCAAAGGCCGGGATATAATTGATTGAAGAGCTACTTGACTGAAAACTGAATTCATTTGTGACTTTGCTAAAATGAAACTAAAATGTCAGATATTCCTTTATGTGATGTGGAAATTAGAAATATTAGAATGAACACATTAAGTACAAACTTCTCTCAACACAGAAAGCCACAGAAAACACCTTTATCTAAAACAATTTAAAATTAGAAATACATCATTGAAAGAAATACCAGTATCTCAAAAATACTCTGGTGGATGCTCTGTTTAAGTAAGGAAGGTAGATGGATGATGAGATTTCCACTGGAAAAGATTCTTGAGAATAATTACTAGATTTTAATTCCAGAGATAAAGTGTGGTCAGCCATAGTAACAAGTAGCAGGGATCTCTGAAATTGCCTACTTGATCAGGAGGCTTCTAGGATAGAGACAGGTGGTCAGATACTCACTTGTTAAGCAAGCAGAAGGAAATGAATGAGGTCAGTGCACCTCCCTTTCATAGTACTCATTTATGGTATTGCAGACTATTGAATCGAATTCCCTGTGCTATACAGTAGCTCCTTGTTGATTATGTTTTATATATAGTAGTGTGCATATATCTGAATCCTAATTTATCCTCCGCTCCATCTTTTCCTTTTGGTAAACATAGATTTGCTTTCTAAGTGTATGAGTCTGTTTCTGTTTTGTAAATAAGTTCATTTGCATTGATTTTTTAAAATTTCACTTGTAAGTGTACTCAATGTATAAGATATCATAATTTTTTTAACATTAAATATTATATACCACCATATATACATTAAATATTCATTATATATATTAACATTTATGTTTATTATATATTAATGTTTTATATACAATTAAATAAATATAAATATTTACTAAATATAAATATAAATATTATTCTTTTTTAAATTTGAATGTTACCAGGTACCTTAAGGGAAAGTTAGAGCATTTTTCAGAAGAGAAATATAATTCTATGGATCTGGAGAATGGAATAAGATATATAGGAACATTCAGATGGCTGAGTATACTAGACCCAAGAGGGAGAAAAGCTGTTTAGACATGATTGATCTTATTGATATTGTTGCAACTACTGATTTTCTGGATTCACCGTATTAATGCAAAGGCCGGGATATAATTGATTGAAGAGCTACTTGACTGAAAACTGAATTCATTTGTGACTTTGCTAAAATGAAACTAAAATGTCAGATATTCCTTTATGTGATGTGGAAATTAGAAATATTAGAATGAACACATTAAGTACAAACTTCTCTCTCAACACAGAAAGCCACAGAAAACACCTTTATCTAAAACAATTTAAAATTAGAAATACATCATTGAAAGAAATACCAGTATCTCAAAAATACTCTGGTGGATGCTCTGTTTAAGTAAGGAAGGTAGATGGATGATGAGATTTCCACTGGAAAAGATTCTTGAGAATAATTACTAGATTTTAATTCCAGAGATAAAGTGTGGTCAGCCATAGTAACAAGTAGCAGGGATCTCTGAAATTGCCTACTTGATCAGGAGGCTTCTAGGATAGAGACAGGTGGTCAGATACTCACTTGTTAAGCAAGCAGAAGGAAATGAATGAGGTCAGTGCACCTCCCTTTCATAGTACTGGATTTGAGCTGTCTGTGTCAGACAGCAAATTCCCACTGGCTATTTTATGTATGGTAATGCATACGTTCAATGCTCTTCTCTCAATTTGTCCCATCCTCTCCTTTTCCTCCTGTATCCGCAAGTGTCTTCTTTATGTCTGTGCTTACATCGCTGCCCTGCAAATAGGTTCATGAGTGCCATCTTTCTAGATTACATCTGTGTGCGTTAATACAATTGTTTTTCTTTTTCTGACTTCCTTTACTCTGTATAAGAGGATCTAGGTCCATCCACCTCATTAGAACTGATTCAAATGTGTTCTTTTTTTTTTTTTTGTAACTGAGTAATATTCCATTGTATATATATGTAACACTGCTCCTTTACCTATTCATCTGTCGATGGACATCTAGGTTGCTTTCATGTCCCAGCTATTGTAAAAAATGCTGTTGGGGCTTCCCTGGTGGTCCAGTTGGTAAGGACATCGCCTTGCAGTGCAAGGGATGCCAGTTCAATCCCTAGCCCGGGAAGATCCCATGTGCCTTGGAGTGGCTGGACCGATGTGTCTAACTACTGAACCAGAGCCCTGGAGTGCATGTACCCAGAGCCAGTGCTCTGCAACCAGAGAGCGCGATGGGAGGCCCACACAGACCAAAGAAAAAGATGGGTGGAAATGAATAAATGAAAGATCACTGGGGAATTTTTGAAAAAAAACACATTAAGTACAAACTTCTCTCAACACAGAAAGCCACAGAAAACACCTTTATCTAAAACAATTTAAAATTAGAAATACATCATTGAAAGAAATACCAGTATCTCAAAAATACTCTGGTGGATGCTCTGTTTAAGTAAGGAAGGTAGATGGATGATGAGATTTCCACTGGAAAAGATTCTTGAGAATAATTACTAGATTTTAATTCCAGAGATAAAGTGTGGTCAGCCATAGTAACAAGTAGCAGGGATCTCTGAAATTGCCTACTTGATCAGGAGGCTTCTAGGATAGAGACAGGTGGTCAGATACTCACTTGTTAAGCAAGCAGAAGGAAATGAATGAGGTCAGTGCACCTCCCTTTCATAGTACTGGATTTGAGCTGTCTGTGTCAGACAGCAAATTCCCACTGGCTATTTTATGTATGGTAATGCATACGTTCAATGCTCTTCTCTCAATTTGTCCCATCCTCTCCTTTTCCTCCTGTATCCGCAAGTGTCTTCTTTATGTCTGTGCTTACATCGCTGCCCTGCAAATAGGTTCATGAGTGCCATCTTTCTAGATTACATCTGTGTGCGTTAATACAATTGTTTTTCTTTTTCTGACTTCCTTTACTCTGTATAAGAGGATCTAGGTCCATCCACCTCATTAGAACTGATTCAAATGTGTTCTTTTTTTTTTTTTTGTAACTGAGTAATATTCCATTGTATATATATGTAACACTGCTCCTTTACCTATTCATCTGTCGATGGACATCTAGGTTGCTTTCATGTCCCAGCTATTGTAAAAAATGCTGTTGGGGCTTCCCTGGTGGTCCAGTTGGTAAGGACATCGCCTTGCAGTGCAAGGGATGCCAGTTCAATCCCTAGCCCGGGAAGATCCCATGTGCCTTGGAGTGGCTGGACCGATGTGTCTAACTACTGAACCAGAGCCCTGGAGTGCATGTACCCAGAGCCAGTGCTCTGCAACCAGAGAGGCCATTGCGATGGGAGGCCCACACAGACCAAAGAAAAAAAGATGGGTGGAAATGAATAAATGAAAGATCAATAGAAGTAGCTAAAAAAAAAAAAAAATGCTGTGTAGTTAAAAAAAAAAAAATGCTGTGTAGTTTAAGAGGGCAGGGATATATGTCTACCTATGGATGATATATATATCAGAAACCAACACAGTATGGTAAAGCAATTATCTTCCAATTAAAAATATTTTTTAAAAATGAAAATAGTGTGGAAATAAATTTAAAAATAGGAAATTAGCAGAGAAAATGAATGAAACCAAAGTAAGCCTTTTGAAAAAGTCAGTAAGGTTTATCATAATCTATCTAGGCTAAGTAACAACAAAAAAAGAGGAGACACAAATTCCTAATACCATAAATGAAAGAAGGTGAATAATCATCACTTTGATATAAAAATTATAATAAAGGAAAATTATGAAAACACTATATCCCTAAACTTGACAATTTAGAGGAAACAATTCTCTGATAAGTATAAAAGAATCAAAGTTTACACCAGGATAAATATATAATCTATATGTATATATTTATTAAATAATTTTAGACAATAATTAATAACTTCCAAGAAAGAAAGCACCAGGTATAAATGATTTTCCTGGTGAATTTTACCAAATATATAAAAAAAGAGATGTGTCAGTTTTCTACAAGTTTTACCCAAATAATATAAGCAAATAACAACTTTCCAACTTGTTCTATTAGATCAGTATAACCCTAATAAGATAAGATAGCAACATTATAATAAAGGAAAACTGTGAATAGCATTTCTCGAAAAAGTATAGATGCAAAAATCCTTAAGAAAATATTAACAAATCTAAAGTCGATGGACATCTAGGTTGCTTTCATGTCCCAGCTATTGTAAAAAATGCTGTTGGGGCTTCCCTGGTGGTCCAGTTGGTAAGGACATCGCCTTGCAGTGCAAGGGATGCCAGTTCAATCCCTAGCCCGGGAAGATCCCATGTGCCTTGGAGTGGCTGGACCGATGTGTCTAACTACTGAACCAGAGCCCTGGAGTGCATGTACCCAGAGCCAGTGCTCTGCAACCAGAGAGGCCATTGCGATGGGAGGCCCACACAGACCAAAGAAAAAAAGATGGGTGGAAATGAATAAATGAAAGATCAATAGAAGTAGCTAAAAAAAAAAAAAAATGCTGTGTAGTTAAAAAAAAAAAAATGCTGTGTAGTTTAAGAGGGCAGGGATATATGTCTACCTATGGATGATATATATATCAGAAACCAACACAGTATGGTAAAGCAATTATCTTCCAATTAAAAATATTTTTTAAAAATGAAAATAGTGTGGAAATAAATTTAAAAATAGGAAATTAGCAGAGAAAATGAATGAAACCAAAGTAAGCCTTTTGAAAAAGTCAGTAAGGTTTATCATAATCTATCTAGGCTAAGTAACAACAAAAAAAGAGGAGACACAAATTCCTAATACCATAAATGAAAGAAGGTGAATAATCATCACTTTGATATAAAAATTATAATAAAGGAAAATTATGAAAACACTATATCCCTAAACTTGACAATTTAGAGGAAACAATTCTCTGATAAGTATAAAAGAATCAAAGTTTACACCAGGATAAATATATAATCTATATGTATATATTTATTAAATAATTTTAGACAATAATTAATAACTTCCAAGAAAGAAAGCACCAGGTATAAATGATTTTCCTGGTGAATTTTACCAAATATATAAAAAAAGAGATGTGTCAGTTTTCTACAAGTTTTACCCAAATAATATAAGCAAATAACAACTTTCCAACTTGTTCTATTAGATCAGTATAACCCTAATAAGATAAGATAGCAACATTATAATAAAGGAAAACTGTGAATAGCATTTCTCGAAAAAGTATAGATGCAAAAATCCTTAAGAAAATATTAACAAATCTAAGTCAACAATGTACAAAAAAATTATATGGTCTGACCAAGTGTGACTTATTCAAGTTATACAATTTTGATTTAATATTTGAAGACCAGTTACTATACCACATAACACCAATGAACTAAGAAAAGAAAGATTGTATATCATATTAACTGATGCCATAAAGTCATTCTACAAAATTTGACACCCATCTGTGATAAGAAAAAAATGCTCAGCAAACTACACCTAGAAAAATAATCTTACTTTGATAAACTTGGTTGTCTACCAACCACCTACAGTCAACATCATAATGTTATTAATACTCATCATTAATGATGAGTATTTGGATGTTTTCTCACTAAATCTGAGAACAAGGAAAGGACATTTTCTCTTATCAGTGTTATTCGCCATTTTAAAGGAAATTGGAACTAATGCATAAGACAAGAAACAGAAAAAAAGTTGAGAGACATTTGGAAATGAGAAATATAACTCTCTTTGTCCACATATGACATGATCATCCATGTTCAAAAATCTCAAGGAATAGACAAAACATGAATTTTTTTTTAAATAGACAAAAAAATGAAATTTACTAAGCACATATAGCAAAGTCATAGAACATAACATTAATATACAGAAGTCAATTGCTTTGTCAATATATCAGCAATGAAGAGTTGGCATTTGACAATTAAAGCACAATGCTATTTACATTAGTACCGTAAATGAAATACTTTAGTATAAACCTAACAATGGATGTTTAGCAGCTACATGCAGTCAACTATGAAACTCTGATGAAGATTAAAAAGAAGAACATCTAAATGAATAGATACTCCATGTACTGAAAAACTAAAATTGTCAAGATATTAATTCTTCCCCAATTTTTCAATGTATTTAATACATGTAGTCCTGATCAACATACAAGCAAACTATTTTGAGAATTTTGACAAACTAATTCTAAAGTAAATATAGAAAGTCAAAAGGCCCAGAATAGCCAAGATTATATTGAAGAACAAGTTTGACAGAATAACACTACCTGACTTCAAGACTTATTACAAAGCTACTTTCAGCAGGACAGCAGTATTGGTGAAATAATACACTCATCAATCAATGGAGCATCGTAGAGAGCCTGAAATAGACCCAGACAAAGCTAGTCAGTCAATTAGAGTTGCCAAGGCAGTTCAATGCATAAAGGAGTCTCTTCAATAAATGGTAATGTAAAAACTGCATGTATGTATACCAAAAATTAAAATGCATAAGAATATAAAAATAGACCTTATGCCTTTCAAAAAACTTACTAAGTGTTAATCATTGACCTGAATGTAAAATTCAGAACTATTTTTAAAGTTTTAAAGGATAATATAGGTTGAAGTCTACCTGTGCTGTAATTTGCAATGGGTTTTTAGATACAATACCAAAACCACAGTGCATGAAGAAAAACACATTGATATGTTCAACTTATTAAAATTAAAAATGACTATGAAAGACACCCTTTTTAAGAATCACTTTGGAAGGCAGCTTTGCCATTATCTACAAAACCTATCATATTTTTATTATATGATTCAGTAATCATCCTCCTTGATACTCACCCAAATGAGTTGAAATTTTATATCATCAAAAAATCCTTTCCATAAGTATTTATAGAAGCTTTATTCATAATTGGAAAAAAGTTGGAATTAAAATGTCTTCAGTAGGTGAAAGGTTAAACAAACAGTATGTTCATACATTGCAATACTATTCAGTTAAAAAGAAATGAACTATCTAGCCATGAAAACACACAGAAAGACCTTAAATGCATATGACTAAGTGAAAGTAAATAGTCTGAAAAAGGTACATATCGTGTGATTTGAACTATGTATTAATAACATGGATTCAAAGGTAAAACTACAGAGGCAATAAACTATCACCACTTGCCAAGAGTTTAGCATTGCTGGGGGAAGGGAAGAGGGGAAGAATAGATGAAATATAGAGAATGTTTAGACTAGTGAAAGTATCCTATACAATACTGTAATGGTGGACGTTTTACATATGTCAAAATCCAAAGAGTGAACACTAACTTTAACTATGAACTTTGCTTAATAGCAACGTATCAGTGTTGGTTTATTAATTGTAACAAGTTTGAAAAAAAGAATAAAAAAACCTACCTTTAAAAACTTAAAAAAGACTTAGTTACAAAGCTACTTTCAGCAGGACAGCAGTATTGGTGAAATAATACACTCATCAATCAATGGAGCATCGTAGAGAGCCTGAAATAGACCCAGACAAAGCTAGTCAGTCAATTAGAGTTGCCAAGGCAGTTCAATGCATAAAGGAGTCTCTTCAATAAATGGTAATGTAAAAACTGCATGTATGTATACCAAAAATTAAAATGCATAAGAATATAAAAATAGACCTTATGCCTTTCAAAAAACTTACTAAGTGTTAATCATTGACCTGAATGTAAAATTCAGAACTATTTTTAAAGTTTTAAAGGATAATATAGGTTGAAGTCTACCTGTGCTGTAATTTGCAATGGGTTTTTAGATACAATACCAAAACCACAGTGCATGAAGAAAAACACATTGATATGTTCAACTTATTAAAATTAAAAATGACTATGAAAGACACCCTTTTTAAGAATCACTTTGGAAGGCAGCTTTGCCATTATCTACAAAACCTATCATATTTTTATTATATGATTCAGTAATCATCCTCCTTGATACTCACCCAAATGAGTTGAAATTTTATATCATCAAAAAATCCTTTCCATAAGTATTTATAGAAGCTTTATTCATAATTGGAAAAAAGTTGGAATTAAAATGTCTTCAGTAGGTGAAAGGTTAAACAAACAGTATGTTCATACATTGCAATACTATTCAGTTAAAAAGAAATGAACTATCTAGCCATGAAAACACACAGAAAGACCTTAAATGCATATGACTAAGTGAAAGTAAATAGTCTGAAAAAGGTACATATCGTGTGATTTGAACTATGTATTAATAACATGGATTCAAAGGTAAAACTACAGAGGCAATAAACTATCACCACTTGCCAAGAGTTTAGCATTGCTGGGGGAAGGGAAGAGGGGAAGAATAGATGAAATATAGAGAATGTTTAGACTAGTGAAAGTATCCTATACAATACTGTAATGGTGGACGTTTTACATATGTCAAAATCCAAAGAGTGAACACTAACTTTAACTATGAACTTTGCTTAATAGCAACGTATCAGTGTTGGTTTATTAATTGTAACAAATGTACTATACTGTCTGCACAAGAGGTATATGACAGCTCTCTGTATTTTCTGTTCAATTTTTCCCTAAGGTTAAAATTGCTCTAAAAAAATGCTCTATTGATTTAAACAAAAACAGTATCAAGCAGGAAAGAATGTGGATAGACCTTAAGTGTATGTTGATAAATAGAAGACTTTTTAGGGACGATGTGACTGACAGTTGACTCTGGAGCTGGATCCAGGTAATTTGAGATTCTCCACCCATTCCCCTATCTTTGGAGTGTGTATTTTATTGACCTTCCTTGTTTCCAGAAGTTGTTTCAAGAATACAGCCTCCAGACAAAAGTGTGGTTTGTGGCTATCTGGATGGCATAGGTGACTAAACCGGGTAAAGGCCTTTATATAAAGGTGTAAGATTTGGTGAGTAGGTAGGGGAATCTACTCCAGTCATGGCTCCCCAAGGCAAGCCTTCTGTGTAAGTCCTCTTCCTTATTAGAATTGCCAGCTGCCAATCTGGAGTGGTCTGTCTCTTTCTTTGGTCTCTTTTCTACTGCATATTAGGGTTCAGTTATAGATTTTATTCAGGAATTTCCAAAGAGGTCATGAACTAATGGTGATTTTGGAACAATCAAAATTATAAAGATTTTAAAAATATAAGTGGTTACCAGGGCTTTAGAAAAAGGTGAGGAAAATGAATAGTTGATCTACAAGGGATTTTTAGACCAGTGAAAGTATCCTATACAATACTGTAATGGTGGACGTTTTACATATGTCAAAATCCAAAGAGTGAACACTAACTTTAACTATGAACTTTGCTTAATAGCAACGTATCAGTGTTGGTTTATTAATTGTAACAAATGTACTATACTGTCTGCACAAGAGGTATATGACAGCTCTCTGTATTTTCTGTTCAATTTTTCCCTAAGGTTAAAATTGCTCTAAAAAAATGCTCTATTGATTTAAACAAAAACAGTATCAAGCAGGAAAGAATGTGGATAGACCTTAAGTGTATGTTGATAAATAGAAGACTTTTTAGGGACGATGTGACTGACAGTTGACTCTGGAGCTGGATCCAGGTAATTTGAGATTCTCCACCCATTCCCCTATCTTTGGAGTGTGTATTTTATTGACCTTCCTTGTTTCCAGAAGTTGTTTCAAGAATACAGCCTCCAGACAAAAGTGTGGTTTGTGGCTATCTGGATGGCATAGGTGACTAAACCGGGTAAAGGCCTTTATATAAAGGTGTAAGATTTGGTGAGTAGGTAGGGGAATCTACTCCAGTCATGGCTCCCCAAGGCAAGCCTTCTGTGTAAGTCCTCTTCCTTATTAGAATTGCCAGCTGCCAATCTGGAGTGGTCTGTCTCTTTCTTTGGTCTCTTTTTCTACTGCATATTAGGGTTCAGTTATAGATTTTATTCAGGAATTTCCAAAGAGGTCATGAACTAATGGTGATTTTGGAACAATCAAAATTATAAAGATTTTAAAAATATAAGTGGTTACCAGGGCTTTAGAAAAAGGTGAGGAAAATGAATAGTTGATCTACAAGGGATTTTTAGACCAGTGAAACCATGATATTGTAATGGTGACATATGGCATTATGCATTTGTCAAACATAGTTTATGGCACAAAGAGTGAAACTTAACGTATGCAAATTTAAATAATCATTTAGAAGTTCAAGGGCTCTCAGTGATGAATATAGACTGTGACAAGAGAATTTAACTGTATTACAAATGTATGAAACAACCTCACTGAAGGAGGTGGGAGAAAAGGTGCTGACCTCAGTAAGCTTGCAAATGAATTGAGTCTTTAAGTTAAAGGCAAAATGAGCTGAACATAAGCACTTTACTGTAGATGATAAAGCATTCTGAGGACATATGGGTTAACAATTTTGATATTGATGTATATGTATATTTGATTTGAAAAACTGAGTAAATTGATGCCACACAATGGTAGCCATATTCCTTACTTTTTTTAAAAATTTTTTATTCGTTATTTTAAAGATTTTACAGAGTTTTGTTGTTCACCGACATGTATGTTCCCAGATCATTCATATGCATATCCCTGGTCCCTCTCCCCACCCAGTTCCCCCCATTCCACCCCTCTGGACCATCGCCCCAAGCCATTGTAAGCACTCCTATTCCCTTAGCACAATGACAATAGCTATCTTTTCCACACATAACAGTATAGGTTTTCTTGTTACTCCCTCCATGCTTCCCCCTCCCTATTTCTTCCCCACAATGTCCATATGTCTATGCTCTATCTGTTTTTCCATGAGTTCCCTGCGTGTGTTATCAAGACCGTTCTATGTGTGTTAGTATACTGTATTTGTTTTTCTCTTTTTGACTTACTTCACTTTTTATGATAGGTTCTAGAGCCAGCCACTTCATTAGGATCGAGTCTTCTGCATTTCTTTTAACAGCTGAGTAGTATTCCATTGTATGCATGTACCAGAGCTTCTGAATCCATTCATTCGTCGATGGACATCTAGGTTTCTTCCATGTTCTGGCTATTGTATAGAGAGCTGCAATGAACATTGGGGTACAGGTGCTTCTTTCAGTTTTGATTTCATCAGGATATAAGCCTAATAGTGGGATTGCTGGGTCATAGGGTGCTTGTATTTTTAGTCTTTAAATCTCCATACTCTCTTTCATAGAGGTTATATCAATTGACATTCCCACCAGCAATGCAAGAGGGTTCCCTTTTCTCCACACCCGTTCCAGCATTTATTGTCTGCAGACTTTTTGATGATGGCCATTCTGACGGGTGTGAGGTGATACCTCATTTTAGTTTTAATTTGCATTTCTCTAATGATAAGCGAAGTTGAGCATCATTTCATGTACTTTTGGGCCATCTGTATGTCCTCTTTGGAGAGGCGTCTCTTTAGATCTTTTTCCCATTTTTTGATTGGGTTGTTCGTTTTTCTGGTGCTGAGTTGTCTAAGCTGCTTGTAGAGTTTGGAGATTAATTCTTTGTCTGTTGTTTCATTTGCTATGATTTTCTCCCACTCTGTGGCGTGTCTGTAGAGCTTTTTTGTAATTTCTTTTGCTGTACAAAAGCTTTTAAATTTCATGAGGTCCCACATGTTCATTTTTCTTTTCAGTTCTGCTATTCTAGTAGGTGGGTCAGAGAAGATCTTGCTTTGATTGATGCCCTTGAGGGTTTTGCCTATATTCTCCTCTAAGGGTTTGATGGTTTCTGGTCTTACATTTAGGTCTTTAATCCATTTTGAGTTGATCTTAGTGTATGGTGTCAGGGAATGTTCCAACTTCATTGTTTTGCATGTAGCTGTCCAATGTTCCCAGCATCATTTGTTGAAGAGGCTGTCTTTGTCCCAGTATATAGTTTCATCTCCTTTGTCAAAAATAAAGTACCCATAGGTGCGTGGGTTGATCTCTGGGTTCTCTATCTTGTTCCATTGGTCTATAGTTCTGTTTTTGTGCCAGTACCATACTGTCTTGAGGACTGTTGCTTTGTGGTACAGTCTGAGGTTAGGGAGGCTGATTCCTCCAGCTCCATTCTTCTTTCTCAGGATTGCCTTGGCTATTCCAGGTCTTTTGTGTTTCCATATGAATTGTATTATTCTTTGGTCTAGTTCTATGCAAAATGTCAATGGTAGTTGGAGAGGTATCGCATTGAATCTGTAGATGATATTTGGTAGTATGGTCATTTTCACAATATTGATTCCTCCAACCCAGGAACATGGAATATCTCTCCATTTGTTTAAATCTTCTTTAATTTCTTTCATGAGTGTCTTGTAATTTTCAGTGTACAGTTCTTTTGTTTCTTTGGGTAAGTTTATTCCTAGGTATTTGATTCTTTTGGTTGCAATGGTGAAGGGGATTGCCTCTTTGATTTCGTTTTCTGATTTTTCATTGTTTGTGTATAGGAATGCCAGTGATTTCTGTGTGTTGACTCTGTATCCTGTGACTTTGCTGAATTCGTTGATTAGCTCTAGTAGCTTTGTAACCGTGTCTTTGGGATTTTCTATGTATAATATCATGTCGTCTGCAAAGAGAGAGAGCTTGACTTCTTCCTTTCCAATCTGGATTCCTTTGATTTCTTTCTCTTCTCTTATTGCCATTGCTAGGACTTCCAGGACTATGTTGAATAGTAGTGGTGAAAGTGGGCACCCTTGTCTTGTTCCTGATCTTAGATGGAATGCTTTCAGTTTTTCACCATTAACAATAATGTTCGCTGTAGGCTTCTAATAGATGGCTTTTATTATGGTGAGATAGGTTCCTTCTATGCCCATTTTCTGAAGAGTTTTTATCATAAATGGATGTTGTACTTTGTCAAAGGCTTTTTCTGCATCTATTGAGATGATCATGTTGTTTTTGTCTTTCAATTTGTTGATATGGTCTATCACATTAATTGATTTGCGGATATTCAAGAATTCTTGCATGCCTGGGATGTACCCGACTTGATCATGATGTATGAGTTTTTTGATGTGTCGTAGAATTCTGTTTGCTAGGAATTTGTTGAGGATCTTGGCATCTAAGTTCATCTGAGAAATTGATCTGTAATTTTCCTTTTTTGTGTTGTCTCTGCCTGGTTTGGGTATCACGGTGATGGTGGCCTCATAGAATGTGTTTGGAAGTTTTTCGCCCTGTGCAATTTTTTGGAAGAGTTTTAGAAGGACAGGCATTAGCTCTTCTTTAAATGTTTGGTAGAATTCGCCTGTGAAGCCATCTGGCCCTGGGCTTTTATTTTTGGGTATATTTTTAATCACAAATTCGATTTCTGAGCTTTGATTGGGTTGTTCAAAGTTTCTGTTTCTTCCTGGCTCAGTCTTGGGAGATTAATCTTCCCCAAGAAACTGTCCATTTCTTCCAGGTTGTCCAGTTTGTTGCCATAGAGTTGTTCATAATAGTCTCTTACAATCAATCCTTTGGATTTCTGCATTATCTGTTGTAATCTCTCCTTTTTCAGCTTTGATTTTGGTGATCTGGTTTTTCTCTCTCTTTCTTGATGAGTCTGTCCAGTGGTGTGTCAATTTTGTTTACCTTTTCGAAGAAAGAGCTTTTTGTTTTATTTATCTATACTATAGTTTCTTTCATTTCTTTCTCATTTATTTTTGCTCTGATCCTGATGATTTCTCTTCTTCTTCTGGCTTTGGGGTGTTTTTGTTCTTCTTTCTCCAGTTGTTTTAAGTGGAAGGTTAGGTCATCTGCTTCATATTTTTCTAGTTTCTTGAGGTGGGATTGAATTGATATAAATTTTCCTCTTAGAACTGCTTTTGCAGTATACCATAGGTTTTGCACTGTCGTCTGTTCGTTGTCATTTTCTTCTAGGATTTTTTAAAATTTCTCCTTTGATTTCCTCAGTAATCAGTTGTTTTTTTAGGTATGTGTTGTTTGATCTCCATGTGTTTGTGTTTTTAGCGATTTTTTTTTCCTGTAGTTGATCTCTGGTCTCATTGCCTTGTGGTCCGAGAAGATGGTTGATATAATTTTAGTTTTCTTGGATTGACTGAGGTTTGATTTGTGGCCCAAAATGTGGTCTATCCTGGAGACTGTTCCGTGAGCACTTGAGAAGAAAGTGTATTCTTCTACTTTTGGATGGAACGTCCTAAAGATATCGATGAGGTCCATGTTTTCCAGTGTGGCATTTAAGGCTTGTGTTTCTTTATTAATGTTCTGTTTTGTTAATCTGTCCGTTTGTGTGAGAGGAGTGTTAAAGTCTCCTACTATTATTGTGTTATTGTTGATTTCTTCTTTTATGTCTGAAAGTACCTGTCTTATGTATTGAGGTGCCCCTGTGTTGGGTGCGTAGATATTCATGACTGTTATGTCTTCCTCTTGGATAGATCCCTTAATCATGATGTAGTGACCTGCCTTGTCTCTTAGAATCTTCTTTACTTTAAAGTCTATTTTGTCTGATATAAGGATTGCTACTCCAGCTTTCTTTTGATTTCCATTTGCATGGAATATCGTTTTCCAGCCTTTCACTTTCAGTCTATCAGTGTCTCTAGGTCTGAAGTGGGTCTCTTGTAAACAGCATATATATGGGTCTTGCTTCTGGATCCATTCAGCCAGCCTGTGTTGTTTGGTTGGAGCATTTAGTCCATTTACGTTCAAAGTAATTATTGATACGTATGTTCCTATTGTCATCTTCTTCGAAATTTGGGGTTTGATTTGTAAGGCTTCTCCTACTCTTGTATTTATTGGCTATATCAGGCCCTTTAACACTTGTTGTAGGGCTGGTTTTGTGGTACAGAATTCTTTTAGTTTTTGCTTGTCTGTGAAGCTTTTGACTTCACCATCGATTCTGAATGAGATTCTTGCTGGGTAGAGAATTCTTGGTTGGAGGTTGTTCTCTTTTAGCTGTTTAAATGTATCTTGCCATTCTCTTCTGGCCTGTAGTGTTTCTGTTGAGAGATCCGCAGTTAAACGTATGGGGTTTCTTTTATATGTTATTTGTTGTTTGCTCCTAGCTGCTGTTAGTATTCTGTCTTTATATTTAGTCTGTGTTAGTTTGATAGAATGTGCCTTGGTTTGTTTCTTCTGGGGTTTATCCTGTATGGAACTCTTTGTGCTTCCTGGACTTGGCTGACTATTTCCTTTCCCATGCTGGGGAAGTTTTCAACTATAACCTCTTCAAGAATTTTTTCATAGCCTTTCTTGCCCTCTTCTTCTTCTGGAACTCCTATAATTCTAATGTTGGTGTGTTTGATATTGTCGCATAGGTCTCTCATGCTATCCTCAGTTCTTTTAATTCTTTAAGTTTTGTTGTGTTCTTCAGCACTTATTTCCACCATTCTGTCTTTCAGCTCACTTAACCATTCTTCAGCCTCTGATACTCTACTGTTGAGACCTTCTATAGTATTTTTCAGTTCAGCAATTGAGTTAGTTGTCTCCATTTGCTTATTTTTCATTTCTTGCATTTCTCTTCTCAATGCACTAATTTCCTCTAATATTCTGTTTTCGGTGGTTTGCATCCTCATTAGTATAGCTTTTCTGAATTCTCTTTCAGATAGTTTGTCTATCTCCTCCTCTGTCATTTGAAGTGGTGTTTCTCTAGCTTGGTCCTTCATTTGTACAGTGTTTCTCTGACGTTTCATTATTAGGTTAATTTTTGTTTCTTTGTATGTGTCTGTGTGTGTGGAGTTCTTTTTCCCACAAGGCTTTTTGGTTGAATTCTCCCTTCCTTTGGGTTTCTGTCCTTGTAGAAGGGTTCAGTGGTTTGTGTCTTGGATGGTGTTAGGTCTTGTTTACGGGTGAATAATCTCTAGTGTTGTAAGTTCTTTGATAGTGTGGGGTCTTACAGAATTCTTTTAGTTTTTGCTTGTCTGTGAAGCTTTTGACTTCACCATCGATTCTGAATGAGATTCTTGCTGGGTAGAGAATTCTTGGTTGGAGGTTGTTCTCTTTTAGCTGTTTAAATGTATCTTGCCATTCTCTTCTGGCCTGTAGTGTTTCTGTTGAGAGATCCGCAGTTAAACGTATGGGGTTTCTTTTATATGTTATTTGTTGTTTGCTCCTAGCTGCTGTTAGTATTCTGTCTTTATATTTAGTCTGTGTTAGTTTGATAGAATGTGCCTTGGTTTGTTTCTTCTGGGGTTTATCCTGTATGGAACTCTTTGTGCTTCCTGGACTTGGCTGACTATTTCCTTTCCCATGCTGGGGAAGTTTTCAACTATAACCTCTTCAAGAATTTTTTCATAGCCTTTCTTGCCCTCTTCTTCTTCTGGAACTCCTATAATTCTAATGTTGGTGTGTTTGATATTGTCGCATAGGTCTCTCATGCTATCCTCAGTTCTTTTAATTCTTTAAGTTTTGTTGTGTTCTTCAGCACTTATTTCCACCATTCTGTCTTTCAGCTCACTTAACCATTCTTCAGCCTCTGATACTCTACTGTTGAGACCTTCTATAGTATTTTTCAGTTCAGCAATTGAGTTAGTTGTCTCCATTTGCTTATTTTTCATTTCTTGCATTTCTCTTCTCAATGCACTAATTTCCTCTAATATTCTGTTTTCGGTGGTTTGCATCCTCATTAGTATAGCTTTTCTGAATTCTCTTTCAGATAGTTTGTCTATCTCCTCCTCTGTCATTTGAAGTGGTGTTTCTCTAGCTTGGTCCTTCATTTGTACAGTGTTTCTCTGACGTTTCATTATTAGGTTAATTTTTGTTTCTTTGTATGTGTCTGTGTGTGTGGAGTTCTTTTTCCCACAAGGCTTTTTGGTTGAATTCTCCCTTCCTTTGGGTTTCTGTCCTTGTAGAAGGGTTCAGTGGTTTGTGTCTTGGATGGTGTTAGGTCTTGTTTACGGGTGAATAATCTCTAGTGTTGTAAGTTCTTTGATAGTGTGGGGTCTTGGAATCAGGGCTTCCACTCAGAGGATCCTTGGTTTGATGATTGGTCAGGGGGTGTAGGCTCTATGTCTGGTTTGCTATGGTGTTCCGTGATATTCGTTCAAATAGTAGCATCTGAGGAACAAGAGGTGCATCCCTGATGGGTGATAGTCATAAAAGCATGCAGATGTTTTCTAACATAGTCATAAGATATATATACATACACAGCAATACCTGCAACTGACCAGTCTTACAGAGATAAAGCATAGGAAATCTTTCTGGCAAACCATGCAATCAAAGATGATACCTGCCCATTAAGCTCTGAATTAGTTAAAATAGTGCCTGGAAAAATAGATTCAGGGCAAGGTCCTGGCTTGAATAATTACAATGAGAGCAATTTTTAACTAGGACATGTGTTGGGGGTGAGGAGGAGGAGAGTGTACGGGTAATGAGAAGGAATAGATTCATCTTGGAAGGATTTTATAGGGTCAGGTAGCAAAGATTAGTGTGTTGTTTAGTGCCACTGGAAGAGAATAGTGGAGAGAGGAAGATAGGAAATATTAACCTAGAGGATATTGGTAGATAGGAAAAGGTTTTAATTTAGAACATAGAGGGAGAAAGCAGTGGGAAAGAGGAAAGAGAATTAGATGTTTCCAAGAATTAAAAATAAAATAAAGTAAAAGTCCAAAAAAAGAATTTAAAAATTAAAAAGGGAAGAAAAAATTAATGAGACCAAAAAACAAACAAACAAAAAACCCAAAACAAACAAACAAACCATGACAACAACAACAAAAAAACAGAACAAACAAACAAAAAAACCCACCCCAAACCAGACCAATCAATCAAATGAACAAAATAGTCCAGAACAAATAAACAAGCAAAAAAAGCTAAATACTGTCCCTGGTTTTTATCTTATCTGCCTGGTGGAAACCCATCTGCTCTTGATGGTGGTATCTTGATGGCGAAGTCTTTCCCTTATAGCGCCAATTGCTATGGTTTCTGTTTTTGTTTTCGCCAAGCGAAGACTTTGCCGCAAGCTCAGGTGCTGGCCAGTGCGGTGGGCTGATCCCAGTCCATCTGGTAGGGGGCCAGTGGCGCGACAGTCCTGTGTTGGAGGGGGGCACCCTGGCTCTACCGTGCACCCACTGGTAGCCTCCAATATCTGCTCTTTTCCCCGCTTCCTCCGCTACCGCTATAGCTCTAGGGGTGCGCAGGCTCCTCCGCGGCTGGCACACGCACACTGTCAGTTACATGTCCAGGTCCCAAAGGCGGGCGCGAGGTTTCCTGTCCGGCTCGAGGCCGGTCCCTGGCCAGCAACCCGTGGGCGACTTCCCCTCTCCGTTCAGCAAGGCTAGGGCCGGTCCAGCAAGGCGGTGCTGGGAAAAAATTTCTGGAAACCATTAAGAACTCCTGAATTAGTTAAAATAGTGCCTGGAAAAATAGATTCAGGGCAAGGTCCTGGCTTGAATAATTACAATGAGAGCAATTTTTAACTAGGACATGTGTTGGGGGTGAGGAGGAGGAGAGTGTACGGGTAATGAGAAGGAATAGATTCATCTTGGAAGGATTTTATAGGGTCAGGTAGCAAAGATTAGTGTGTTGTTTAGTGCCACTGGAAGAGAATAGTGGAGAGAGGAAGATAGGAAATATTAACCTAGAGGATATTGGTAGATAGGAAAAGGTTTTAATTTAGAACATAGAGGGAGAAAGCAGTGGGAAAGAGGAAAGAGAATTAGATGTTTCCAAGAATTAAAAATAAAATAAAGTAAAAGTCCAAAAAAAGAATTTAAAAATTAAAAAGGGAAGAAAAAATTAATGAGACCAAAAAACAAACAAACAAAAAACCCAAAACAAACAAACAAACCATGACAACAACAACAAAAAAACAGAACAAACAAACAAAAAAACCCACCCCAAACCAGACCAATCAATCAAATGAACAAAATAGTCCAGAACAAATAAACAAGCAAAAAAAGCTAAATACTGTCCCTGGTTTTTATCTTATCTGCCTGGTGGAAACCCATCTGCTCTTGATGGTGGTATCTTGATGGCGAAGTCTTTCCCTTATAGCGCCAATTGCTATGGTTTCTGTTTTTGTTTTCGCCAAGCGAAGACTTTGCCGCAAGCTCAGGTGCTGGCCAGTGCGGTGGGCTGATCCCAGTCCATCTGGTAGGGGGCCAGTGGCGCGCACAGTCCTGTGTTGGAGGGGGGCACCCTGGCTCTACCGTGCACCCACTGGTAGCCTCCAATATCTGCTCTTTTCCCCGCTTCCTCCGCTACCGCTATAGCTCTAGGGGTGCGCAGGCTCCTCCGCGGCTGGCACACGCACACTGTCAGTTACATGTCCAGGTCCCAAAGGCGGGCGCGAGGTTTCCTGTCCGGCTCGAGGCCGGTCCCTGGCCAGCAACCCGTGGGCGACTTCCCCTCTCCGTTCAGCAAGCCCTCCGCTAGGTGTGTTTGAACTTACCCGGTGCCAGGCGGAGCAGCGCGGCTTTCATCCGGCGGCGCGGTGACATGGGACGGCTTTTGTCCGGTGGCACGGCATGGCGTGTGCAGCTTTCATCCCGCTCTGCACGGTAGGGCTTTTCTCCTGCAGAAAGTCACTATTTTCGTTTCTAAGGAGTTCTGTCGTTTAGCGGCTGGTTTGTTGGTGGTGTTTCATTTCTTGATTAGTTCTGGCGATTCTTTTAGGGAGCTGGTGAAATCTTCCCCTCATTCCTCCGCCATCTTGGCCCCCTCCCCTATTCCTTACTTTTTTTAAAAAATTAAATATTTACTTTTTTTTTTTTTTTTTGGCTGCACTGGGTATTAGTTACAACATGTAGAATCTTCGATCTTTATGGCATTCAAGTTGAGACATGTGGGATCTTTAGTTGTGGTATGCAAATTCGTATTTATCTAGTAAGGGCTTATGAATAAGCAAGGGAAGAAGGCCAGAATAATCCAAGGGGTAATGGGCTAAAAGAATCAAGACATCAGAATAAACTCGTGTTTAATTGATATTAACACGGATTGTTAGACATAGATGTTTACAGATGCATGCATATACACAGGTTAGTATACCTAAATATTTTTTTGCTCAGAGAGCTGATAAGGCCTAAAGGGTATTGATGCCAAGCAGGGCCCTATAGGACTCCCAGATACAAGCCTTTTGTAACCCCATTTTTTTATTTGTTTGTAGAAAATAGGCTTTGTTCAGCCTCCAAAACCTTCCCTGATATACAAAGGGTAGGTTTAACAGTTGCCATTCAGGGAAGGGAGGGGATGCAAAAACAAAGAAGGAGCAGTCAAGAAATAATACTGCATCCATCACTTCCTAGTTCTTCAAGAAAGAATATACTTTAGCAATGCCTGTGAGTTCTTCTGCAGGAACTAAAGCTCCCACCCAGGTGCAGGATGATAACTTCAAACTGAGCAGAAGATTCCTGGAGTATCTCTGCCCTGTTACCTCACCATCAACCAATCAGAAGAAACTCACACACCCTGTAGCCCTCATCCCAAAATTTACCATTAAAAATTTCTCACTGAAGCTCATTAGGGAGTTCTGAGTTTGGGAGGCATATGCCACCTATTTTCCTTGAGTGTGTGTGTGTGTGTGTGTGTGTGTGTGTGTGTGTGTGTGTGTGTGTGCTTCACTTCAGTCATGTCTAACTCTTTGCAACCCTAAAGACTGTTGCCAGGCTTCTCTGTCCATGGGATTCTCCAGGCAAGAATACTGGAGTGGGTTGCTATCTCCTCCTTCACAAGATCTTCCCAACCCAGAAATTGAATCTGCATCATTGATGTCTTCTGCATTTCCAGGTGAGTTCTTTATGACTAGCACCATCTGGGAAGCCCCCAAAGCTTGGAATGTGTTTTGCACCGAGATTAGCCCTGCAATGAACCTTCTCTGCTCCAAACTCTGATGTTTCAGTTTGTTTGACCTCACTATGTGATGGGCACACAAATTTGTGTACAGTAACAAAAAGTTCCCAGTAGCAATGAGGACACTTAGGATGAAAGGTAAACAAATAAGATCTTCATAAGATATTCTCTAGTGTTGTTTTTACTTTATATTAAGACTTCAATATTTATTGAAGTCAAGTCTAGGAAAGCATGCTAAAAGCTCAGCCTTTGTACACTGGTGCCAAATCAAATCTCAGAGACAGAATTTTGAATGAAATAGAAAAGAATTGCTTTACCAGGCAAAGGGAGACTCACTGAACTCCTGCGTCTCAAACCTATATTCCCAACCTGGAGGGATCTGGTGAGGAACTTTATAGTAATGGTTCAAGAGTTAGGTTTGCTGATAAAGATCAAGCTGTGTACTGGGCCTTCATTCCTTTAATCTGCCTTCAGGTGGTCTCCTGATGAGCTTATCAGGTTATCAAACTGCAGCCTTCTCTGGAATGAAAAAGTGACATTTTCCATTTTGTTGGGTGTTTTAGTTCTCTGAAAATTTAGTTGCTCAGTTGTGTCTGACTCTGCAACCCCATGTACTATAGCCTGCCAGGCACCTCCATCCATGGAATTTTCCATGTAAGAATACTGGAGTGGGTTGCCATTCCCTTTTCCAGGGGATCTTCCCCATCCATGGATCAAACCTGGGTCTCCTGCGCTGCAGATAGATTCTTTACCACAGAGGCTCCAGGTTTAGCTCTATAAAGGAACTCAAAAGATATTGTTATGTGTATCCCTTGAAGCCAAACCAGAACCCTGGCCAAGGGCTACACTGTTGTTTCTTGGCTGCTTCTCCCTAGTCTCTGAAACCCCTGGATTCCCTAATCAGAACAGTTTTGAAAGGGTTCAAAGGGCCCTGAAATGTTCTGCTTGTTCCTAGTGGTGCTTTCATCTTGGGACACCTATACATGGGTTTCCATGTGGCTTGGGCTTCTCACAGCATGATGATTAGCTATGGAGGCATACAGAGAATGATGCTTCCAAGAAAGTCAGATCAAGGTTGTATGGAGTGACCTATCACTCAAAGAGTGCTGAAACCACACAACTCACATGGGACTCAAACCCAGACAAAACCCAAATTGGGACTTGAAACCACTGTCTTTAAATTGAGATCACACACCTTGCCTCAGTGTGAGGGTTAGGAGGGTAAGGGGCAGGGCACAATTTTTGAAAAGGATGACAGCCCAAGGACACAGCATAAACCCATTAGAATCAAATGGGTCCAAGATGGCAGACCAGACCTTGATCCTCAGCGAACTAAATGACACACCCAGAGGCACCATGACAGTTCCACCCTTCCCTAAAAGAGCTGGAATAACCTTCCCACTCATTAACATATGGCTCACTGAACTCCTGCGTCTCAAACCTATATTCCCAACCTGGAGGGATCTGGTGAGGAACTTTATAGTAATGGTTCAAGAGTTAGGTTTGCTGATAAAGATCAAGCTGTGTACTGGGCCTTCATTCCTTTAATCTGCCTTCAGGTGGTCTCCTGATGAGCTTATCAGGTTATCAAACTGCAGCCTTCTCTGGAATGAAAAAGTGACATTTTCCATTTTGTTGGGTGTTTTAGTTCTCTGAAAATTTAGTTGCTCAGTTGTGTCTGACTCTGCAACCCCATGTACTATAGCCTGCCAGGCACCTCCATCCATGGAATTTTCCATGTAAGAATACTGGAGTGGGTTGCCATTCCCTTTTCCAGGGGATCTTCCCCATCCATGGATCAAACCTGGGTCTCCTGCGCTGCAGATAGATTCTTTACCACAGAGGCTCCAGGTTTAGCTCTATAAAGGAACTCAAAAGATATTGTTATGTGTATCCCTTGAAGCCAAACCAGAACCCTGGCCAAGGGCTACACTGTTGTTTCTTGGCTGCTTCTCCCTAGTCTCTGAAACCCCTGGATTCCCTAATCAGAACAGTTTTGAAAGGGTTCAAAGGGCCCTGAAATGTTCTGCTTGTTCCTAGTGGTGCTTTCATCTTGGGACACCTATACATGGGTTTCCATGTGGCTTGGGCTTCTCACAGCATGATGATTAGCTATGGAGGCATACAGAGAATGATGCTTCCAAGAAAGTCAGATCAAGGTTGTATGGAGTGACCTATCACTCAAAGAGTGCTGAAACCACACAACTCACATGGGACTCAAACCCAGACAAAACCCAAATTGGGACTTGAAACCACTGTCTTTAAATTGAGATCACACACCTTGCCTCAGTGTGAGGGTTAGGAGGGTAAGGGGCAGGGCACAATTTTTGAAAAGGATGACAGCCCAAGGACACAGCATAAACCCATTAGAATCAAATGGGTCCAAGATGGCAGACCAGACCTTGATCCTCAGCGAACTAAATGACACACCCAGAGGCACCATGACAGTTCCACCCTTCCCTAAAAGAGCTGGAATAACCTTCCCACTCATTAACATATGGAATTACCCATCCTATAAAAGCTAAGAACGCCATGTATTGGGGGTCACTGGATTTGCTCTGCCATGGCCCACACTCAGTCTGTGGAGTGTGCTTTCTCTGAATCTGAATAAATCCATTTCTTACCTATCACTTTGTCTCTCGCTGAATTCTTCTCTGCAAAGAGGCATGAAGAACCTGAACCTCAGTGAGTCCAGACATTGGGTGAGTGATTTTAATTACCAGGTTTTGGCTGGGTTCAAGTCCCGATAACGTGGGTTCAAGTCCCAAACAGATTTTTGGCTGTGTTCTAGTCCCAGCTGCGTGGGTTCAAATCTCAAACAGGTTTGATTAAGTCTGGGACCTGGGTTTAAGTTTCAAATTGAGGTTAAACACTTTCATCAGGACTTAATGAATCTCAGGTTCTTTATGTTTCAGCACAGAAGGAATTCAGCAAGAGACGAAGTGATAGGTAAGAAGTGGATTTATTTAGAGAGACATACATTTTATAGATAGAAAGCAGTCCATCATAAAAGCTAAGAGTGGCCCTGGAAGAAACATACTCCGTGGACAGTGGCTCATCTCAGAAGACAAGAGGTTCTAAAATATGGGTTTGTTTATGGGCTGAGTAATTTCATAGGCTATCGAGTGGGAAGATTATTCCAACTATTGTTTGGAAGCATGAGGATTTCAGGAACTGAGCACTGCACACTTTGTTATTTAGAACTGTCATGGAGCCGGTAGGTTTGTCGTTTAGCATCAAGGTTTAAATGAGTGCTGAAACCACACAACTCACATGGGACTCAAACCCAGACAAAACCCAAATTGGGACTTGAAACCACTGTCTTTAAATTGAGATCACACACCTTGCCTCAGTGTGAGGGTTAGGAGGGTAAGGGGCAGGGCACAATTTTTGAAAAGGATGACAGCCCAAGGACACAGCATAAACCCATTAGAATCAAATGGGTCCAAGATGGCAGACCAGACCTTGATCCTCAGCGAACTAAATGACACACCCAGAGGCACCATGACAGTTCCACCCTTCCCTAAAAGAGCTGGAATAACCTTCCCACTCATTAACATATGGAATTACCCATCCTATAAAAGCTAAGAACGCCATGTATTGGGGGTCACTGGATTTGCTCTGCCATGGCCCACACTCAGTCTGTGGAGTGTGCTTTCTCTGAATCTGAATAAATCCATTTCTTACCTATCACTTTGTCTCTCGCTGAATTCTTCTCTGCAAAGAGGCATGAAGAACCTGAACCTCAGTGAGTCCAGACATTGGGTGAGTGATTTTAATTACCAGGTTTTGGCTGGGTTCAAGTCCCGATAACGTGGGTTCAAGTCCCAAACAGATTTTTGGCTGTGTTCTAGTCCCAGCTGCGTGGGTTCAAATCTCAAACAGGTTTGATTAAGTCTGGGACCTGGGTTTAAGTTTCAAATTGAGGTTAAACACTTTCATCAGGACTTAATGAATCTCAGGTTCTTTATGTTTCAGCACAGAAGGAATTCAGCAAGAGACGAAGTGATAGGTAAGAAGTGGATTTATTTAGAGAGACATACATTTTATAGATAGAAAGCAGTCCATCATAAAAGCTAAGAGTGGCCCTGGAAGAAACATACTCCGTGGACAGTGGCTCATCTCAGAAGACAAGAGGTTCTAAAATATGGGTTTGTTTATGGGCTGAGTAATTTCATAGGCTATCGAGTGGGAAGATTATTCCAACTATTGTTTGGAAGCATGAGGATTTCCAGGAACTGAGCACTGCACACTTTGTTATTTAGAACTGTCATGGAGCCGGTAGGTTTGTCGTTTAGCATGCTAATGTATGACAATGAGTATATAATGAGTCTCGAGGCCCACTGGAATTCTAGTCTTCCACCATCTTGGACCTTGTTGTTTCAAGCCAGTTCAGGTAATATCCTCAACTGTAAAGTCATTCTTTTAAAGATTGTGGTCTGCCCCTTTTTTTCCTATTTCAGCCTCACTTTGTTGCATTCTTTCGTTACAAGCCAGTCAGCCCAGATTCAAGGAGAAGGGACATAGACATCACCTCCAAGTGTTGTTAGTGGTAATGTTTCCCACAATCAGCAGATCAATCAATAAAATTTTCTTTTAATCATCTTCAATTCAAAATAAACATTTTAATACCTCCAATTAGATAAGACATAAATAAACTTATATTAAAAGCTTCAATAGTTAATGTTCCCAAACTGAAGTTTAAAGGAGAATTTAAGACAAGGAAAAAGTGTTCTCTTTCTTTTTATGTTATTCTTCAGAAAAGTTTTTCAAGAGTGACCTTGCTTCATTCCTGCTCTTAAGCAGCTCTCTTAACTTTGATCCAGTACTTTCTATTAACCCAAAATCTGTGGGGCCATCTCAACAGTAAGATGATCTCTGAACTGGCTTATGAATGGCTCCAATTCCTTGAACGTTAATAACCTCCCTACTTAGGGTCTCCATTAATAGTCTTTCCCCCAGAGATGTGCCTTTCCACTTTAGACGCTTGGAAAGCTCAAATAATGGTTTCCGGAGCTAAAGTCAGGTGAGAAGAAATATATCATCATGCAGTTGCTGCCTTGAAATCACCCAGTAGGATACAAGGCTTCTAAGGAATTGTCTGAAGTTAATTGCACATTTTTATTCCCCTTACAAAGAGAAGTGGTAATACCTAGAGTAGTCAATACTTCCACTTGAGAGCTAAATAAAAGAAAAATCTTTTGAACTTGACAAGGCCTGGCAATTAGTTTTGTGTTAAGATGTAAACTCAATGCACAGATACTAGTCAGACTGTGAATGCAAAAAACTAGTCATTCTTAAACTAAGTAGTGTGTCCATGAAACACCAGATAAAGTGGAATTTCTTCATTACTTGAATTAAAATTCATATTTGACTACTAAATCTTATCAACACATCACAGCCCAGTGTAAAACTTTATAATACCTTCTACATTAACTCCAGCTGGTCATGATTTAGTCCCTTTCACCCTCACTCTGTAATACATACATATCGGTGTCACACAGTGAGATTGTGGGCATATATTGTATGTCCTCTTCAGTATTTAAGCACTCTGTATAGCTTTCTCAATTTTGTAAAGTTGAGTGGGATATATATATATATATATATACACATACACACATCTATATCTATATCTATATATATACATCTATATCTATCTATCTATCTATCTATATATATATGTAAATGCATTGGAAAGAAATAGGTGTTGCATTTGGTGTAGTCTTTAAAAAGAAGGGACAGGGCTTCCCCTGGTGGTTCAGTGGGTAAGGACACTGCCTTGCAGTGCAAGGGGTGCCGGTTCATTCCCTGGCCTGGGAAGATCCCACGTGCTGTGGAGCGGCTGGACTGATGTGTCCAACTACCAAGCCAGAGCTCTGGAGCACGTGTGCTCAGAGCCGGCGCTCTGCAGCAAGCGCCCGAGCCGGCCATCTCAACAGTAAGATGATCTCTGAACTGGCTTATGAATGGCTCCAATTCCTTGAACGTTAATAACCTCCCTACTTAGGGTCTCCATTAATAGTCTTTCCCCCAGAGATGTGCCTTTCCACTTTAGACGCTTGGAAAGCTCAAATAATGGTTTCCGGAGCTAAAGTCAGGTGAGAAGAAATATATCATCATGCAGTTGCTGCCTTGAAATCACCCAGTAGGATACAAGGCTTCTAAGGAATTGTCTGAAGTTAATTGCACATTTTTATTCCCCTTACAAAGAGAAGTGGTAATACCTAGAGTAGTCAATACTTCCACTTGAGAGCTAAATAAAAGAAAAATCTTTTGAACTTGACAAGGCCTGGCAATTAGTTTTGTGTTAAGATGTAAACTCAATGCACAGATACTAGTCAGACTGTGAATGCAAAAAACTAGTCATTCTTAAACTAAGTAGTGTGTCCATGAAACACCAGATAAAGTGGAATTTCTTCATTACTTGAATTAAAATTCATATTTGACTACTAAATCTTATCAACACATCACAGCCCAGTGTAAAACTTTATAATACCTTCTACATTAACTCCAGCTGGTCATGATTTAGTCCCTTTCACCCTCACTCTGTAATACATACATATCGGTGTCACACAGTGAGATTGTGGGCATATATTGTATGTCCTCTTCAGTATTTAAGCACTCTGTATAGCTTTCTCAATTTTGTAAAGTTGAGTGGGATATATATATATATATATATACACATACACACATCTATATCTATATCTATATATATACATCTATATCTATCTATCTATCTATCTATATATATATGTAAATGCATTGGAAAGAAATAGGTGTTGCATTTGGTGTAGTCTTTAAAAAGAAGGGACAGGGCTTCCCCTGGTGGTCCAGTGGGTAAGGACACAGCCTTGCAGTGCAAGGGGCGCCGGTTCGAGCCCTGGCCAGGGAAGATCTCACGTGCTGTGGAGCGGCTGGACTGATGTGTCCAATTACCAAGCCAGAGCTCTGGAGCACGTGCGCCCAGAGCCGGCGCTCTGCAGCGACAGACGCCACCGCGATGGGAGGCCCACAGGAGCCAAAGAACAAAGACAGATGAAAATGGAGAAATGAAAGACCAATAGAAGTGGCCCGCCCGCTCCCCTCCCTCCCCAACCCGACCCCTGCCCTAAATAAATAAATAAATAAACCTTAAAAAATATAAAAATAAATAAAAATAAAAAGAAGGGACAGGCTCAAACTGGATCAATATGCCCCCCACATCAGCAAAGATTAATTGCAGTTCCAACCCCTCTCAGGCATGTGACATTTAAAACTATCAATCTGAAATGTCCTGATCATTCCTAGTGAGGTAATCTGTGTGATAAAGACCTTGTCATTCCTTTCTCCCAAGTGAAGTTGACCTGACCTGAAATAATCCTTTCTTTTCTTTTGCTAGTAGTTCCTTGGTCCACACTTTTTCTTCCTCTAAAGGCTTCCATTTGGTACACTCCTTTGGATTGCTTTCTATTCACTATATGCGATGCTGTCCAATTCATGAATAGTTTAATAAACCAATTAGATCTTCTGATTTACTTAGTTGAATTATAATAACAGCAAATTAGCTGTAGTTCTTAAATAATGTAGATTGTAAAAAATGAAAAAACAAACAAAAGTGTATATAAAATTATATGTTAAGTAATGTAATAAAGAAAGACCATGCTTGTCTATCTCTCTCTCCCCTGCATATACACCCATATTCTTATTCTTCACCCTCACACAATTTGTGTCTACATTTGCTATGGCATAAATATCCGCCCTCCTCCCTCAATATATATACTGAAGCCTTAATCCCCAGTGTGATGCTATTTCAAAGTGGTGCCTTTTGGAGGTATTTTGGTTATGAGGGTGGAGCCTGTAGTGGTCTGTTGGTCAATCGATTGGATATGAATTTCCAAACATAAGACAGAATGAGAGGAGAATAAAGTTTATTAGAGTGGGAGACACTGTTAGAACAGTGAGTTGGCTCAAGGGAGTGTCAAAACCTTCCATAGGCTAGCAGTGAATTCTTACAGCCTTAAGACAGAAAATTCCTACCGGAATGGTGTCAAAACTGATTAGGATGCTATAAGAGTAATAGGGTATTCCCATGGACAGACGCCACCGCGATGGGAGGCCCACAGGAGCCAAAGAACAAAGACAGATGAAAATGGAGAAATGAAAGACCAATAGAAGTGGCCCGCCCGCTCCCCTCCCTCCCCAACCCGACCCCTGCCCTAAATAAATAAATAAATAAACCTTAAAAAATATAAAAATAAATAAAAATAAAAAGAAGGGACAGGCTCAAACTGGATCAATATGCCCCCCACATCAGCAAAGATTAATTGCAGTTCCAACCCCTCTCAGGCATGTGACATTTAAAACTATCAATCTGAAATGTCCTGATCATTCCTAGTGAGGTAATCTGTGTGATAAAGACCTTGTCATTCCTTTCTCCCAAGTGAAGTTGACCTGACCTGAAATAATCCTTTCTTTTCTTTTGCTAGTAGTTCCTTGGTCCACACTTTTTCTTCCTCTAAAGGCTTCCATTTGGTACACTCCTTTGGATTGCTTTCTATTCACTATATGCGATGCTGTCCAATTCATGAATAGTTTAATAAACCAATTAGATCTTCTGATTTACTTAGTTGAATTATAATAACAGCAAATTAGCTGTAGTTCTTAAATAATGTAGATTGTAAAAAATGAAAAAACAAACAAAAGTGTATATAAAATTATATGTTAAGTAATGTAATAAAGAAAGACCATGCTTGTCTATCTCTCTCTCCCCTGCATATACACCCATATTCTTATTCTTCACCCTCACACAATTTGTGTCTACATTTGCTATGGCATAAATATCCGCCCTCCTCCCTCAATATATATACTGAAGCCTTAATCCCCAGTGTGATGCTATTTCAAAGTGGTGCCTTTTGGAGGTATTTTGGTTATGAGGGTGGAGCCTGTAGTGGTCTGTTGGTCAATCGATTGGATATGAATTTCCAAACATAAGACAGAATGAGAGGAGAATAAAGTTTATTAGAGTGGGAGACACTGTTAGAACAGTGAGTTGGCTCAAGGGAGTGTCAAAACCTTCCATAGGCTAGCAGTGAATTCTTACAGCCTTAAGACAGAAAATTCCTACCGGAATGGTGTCATTGGACAACTGATTAGGATGCTATAAAGAAGGTAATAGGGTATTCTACCTAATCTGGGATCAGGAAACTGGCTGGTTTAGATCTAGAGGCTCATGACAACAGTTGCTATGGGGCTTGGTCAGTTTCAGAGATTTTTATTCTGTGACATTGCTATAGAGCTCCCCACCTTTGACTTTGGTACAAGGCTGTACAGAGCCCTCATGGTATAATTAATGTCCTTCTAAAAAGAGAAGACCCCAGGTCTATCTCTGTGTCATGTGGGTTCACGGCAAGAAGGGAGTCATCTGCAAATCAGTGAGAAACCTCACCAGACATCAGATCTGCCAGCACCTTGACCTTGGATTTTTTAACTACAGAACTGTGAGAAATAAATTGCCATGGAAATCATCTATGGTATCATGTTAGAGGACTCCACACTAACTCAAAAATCTGTATTGATAAACGTGTTTTTTATAACTTTTCCACTTAATCTCTATAAAAATATAGACTGTCATAGAATGATTTCTATCAGAAAATGAGTATAAATGTAACTACACTACTAATTGAGCTACTTTAAAGTATTTACATGTAATGTACATAAAACATATCGTATTTTGTTTTGTCAGAACAGATTGAGGCAAAAACAGGTTCTCAGACAATGAGTGAGACATCCTAATGAATTCACTTAGAACATGCTGGTGATAAAAATGCTTCCTTTTTCAACTTACTTTTCATATGGTAAAGAGTTTATTATATTTCCCTTCAAGATTTCATGAAGCAGAAGTAATTTTGAGAGAATTACTGTTCTTTTTTTTTTTTTTTTTTTTAAATTTTAGCTTCAGAAATCCTCTGGCATCAGACTTTCTTGCAGTTTCCCAGTTTCATTTCTTACTCTGACCATCTTAACATCTCCTTTACTCCTATCATAACATCAAAGCAAAAGAAAATATCCCCCCAAAACAGCTACGTGACAATACCTTTTATGAAAGTTAGTGATGTATATCACAGGGCCAGAGTAGATTTCCTTAGAGGTCTACATGTGGCAGATCAGTGATAAAATCTTGCAGAATCTAAATATCCTATTTATTGATAATGCTGTACACAATTTAAAAATCAGTAAACTCAATACATGAAATGAGCCACTACAAAATGTTGTAATACTTAAAATGTGGCAAGTAACTGGAATTATAATTAAAATAATAATAGTTTCCTGTTATATGTCCATTAACTATTCATCACATGCTTTCCCATTTTCTAGGATTTTGTGTTAGAAGACAAGAAACTTATGAAACACTATTTTTAAGCCTAAGTTTCCCCTGATGTATATTAGGAATAATAATGTATGCATCAAGTGCTTTGAATTTATATGAATGCATACAGGAATTATTTTTTTAAATTATACGTATATTATTATAACTATATCACTGTTTCAATTTTTCATTGACTTTTTGTATTTTAATAGAAAACACTCAAAACCATTTTTTATCACCAAAATCATTTTTATTGGGGTATAGCCAATTAACAATTTTATGATAGTTTCAGGTAAACAGTGAAGGGGCTCAGCCATACGTGCAACATATATCCATTCTCCCCTAAATCCCACTTCCATCCAGGCTAGTAGATAACATCAAGCAGTTTCATGTGCTATACAATAGATTTTTTGTTGATTATCCATTTCAGATATGGCAGTGTGTACATGACTTTCCCAAAGTGCTCAATCATCCCCTACCATCTGCAACCATAGGTTCATTTTCTACATCTGTGAGTCTTTTTCTGTTTTGTAAATAAGTTCATTTGTATCATTTCCTTTTAGAATCCACATAAAAGGGATGTCATATGATACTTCTCCTTCTGTATCTGACTTATTTCACTCAGTATGACACTCCCTAGTTCCATCCATATTGCTACAAATGACCTTATTTTCATTCTTTATAATGGCTATGTAATATTCTATTATGTACACACACACACACACACACACACACACACACACATATATATATATATATATTATATATACATACATATGTATGTATATATATGTATCAGATTTTCTTTATCCATTCCTCTGTCAGACATTTAGGTTGTTCCCATGTCTTGGGTGTTGTAAACAGTGCTACAATGATCATTGGGGAGCATGTGTCTCTTTGGACCAAAGACCCTGAATGGCCAAAGTTATTTTGAAGAAGAAAAATGGAGCTGGAGGAATCAGACTCCCTGACTTCATACTATATACTACAAAGCTGCAGTCATCAATACAGTATGGTACTGATACAAAAATAGGAATATAGATCAATGAAACAGGATAGAAGACCCAGAAATAAGCCCATGTGCCTGTAATCAATTAATTTATGAGAAAGGAGGCAAGACTACACACTGTTGGAAAATAGTCTCTTCAACAAATGGTGCTGGGAAAATTGGACAGCCATATGCAAAAGAATGAAATTAGATCATTCCTCAAATCATATACAAAAATAAGCTCAAAATGGATTAGAGACCTAAATGTTAGACTGGACACGATAAAACTCTGAAAGGAAAACATAGGCAGAACACTCTGACATAAATCACAGTAAGATGTTTTTTTTAATCCATTTCACAGAATAATGGAAATAAAAGCAAAGACAAACAAATGATACTTAGCCTCAGAAGCTTTTGCATAGCAAAGGAAATAAATAAAACATAGACAACCCACAGACTGGGAGAAAATATTTGCAAATGATGTGACTGATAAGGGATTAGTTTCCAAAATTTACAGTTTATGGTGCTCAATACCATCAAAACGAACAACTCACTCAAAAAGTGGACAGCGGGCTTCCCTGGTGGTCCAGTGGGTAAGGACACCACCTTGCAGTGCAAGGGACGCTAGTTCAATTGCCTGGAGACCAAATAAGTTCATTTGTATCATTTCCTTTTAGAATCCACATAAAAGGGATGTCATATGATACTTCTCCTTCTGTATCTGACTTATTTCACTCAGTATGACACTCCCTAGTTCCATCCATATTGCTACAAATGACCTTATTTTCATTCTTTATAATGGCTATGTAATATTCTATTATGTACACACACACACACACACACACACACACACACACACACATATATATATATATATATTATATATACATACATATGTATGTATATATATGTATCAGATTTTCTTTATCCATTCCTCTGTCAGACATTTAGGTTGTTCCCATGTCTTGGGTGTTGTAAACAGTGCTACAATGATCATTGGGGAGCATGTGTCTCTTTGGACCAAAGACCCTGAATGGCCAAAGTTATTTTGAAGAAGAAAAATGGAGCTGGAGGAATCAGACTCCCTGACTTCATACTATATACTACAAAGCTGCAGTCATCAATACAGTATGGTACTGATACAAAAATAGGAATATAGATCAATGAAACAGGATAGAAGACCCAGAAATAAGCCCATGTGCCTGTAATCAATTAATTTATGAGAAAGGAGGCAAGACTACACACTGTTGGAAAATAGTCTCTTCAACAAATGGTGCTGGGAAAATTGGACAGCCATATGCAAAAGAATGAAATTAGATCATTCCTCAAATCATATACAAAAATAAGCTCAAAATGGATTAGAGACCTAAATGTTAGACTGGACACGATAAAACTCTGAAAGGAAAACATAGGCAGAACACTCTGACATAAATCACAGTAAGATGTTTTTTTTAATCCATTTCACAGAATAATGGAAATAAAAGCAAAGACAAACAAATGATACTTAGCCTCAGAAGCTTTTGCATAGCAAAGGAAATAAATAAAACATAGACAACCCACAGACTGGGAGAAAATATTTGCAAATGATGTGACTGATAAGGGATTAGTTTCCAAAATTTACAGTTTATGGTGCTCAATACCATCAAAACGAACAACTCACTCAAAAAGTGGACAGCGGGGCTTCCCTGGTGGTCCAGTGGGTAAGGACACCACCTTGCAGTGCAAGGGACGCTAGTTCAATCCCTGGCCTGGGAAGATCCCTTGTGCCGCGGAACCACTGGACTGATATGTCCAACTACCAAGTTGGAGCTCTGAAGTGCATGCGCCTAAAGCCAGTGTTCTGCAACGAGCAAAGGCACTGAGATGGGGGGGCCACACAGACCAAAGAACAAAGATAAATAAATGAAAGATCAATAGAAGTGAACAGAAAGAAAAAATGGACAGAGGACTTGAAAATACACATTTCTCTAAAGAGGACAAGCAGATGGTCAACGGACACATGAAAAGACGTTCAAAATCGCTAGTTATTAGAGAAATGCAATTAAACTACAATGAGATACCATCTTACACCAGGCAGAACTGTTATCATCAAAAATTCCACAAACAACAAATGCTGGAGAAGGTGCGGAGAAAAGGGAACCTTCCTGCACCATTGGTGGAAATATAAATTGGTATAGCCACAGTGGAGAACTGTGTGGAGGTTCCTTATAAAACTAAGCATAGAGCTACCATATGACTCTGCAATGAAAACCACATTTTAATCAGACAATTCCTACTCTAATCTCAGTCCTGTAATTTGCTTTGAGACATTAGTTCATTTCTTAATATCTCTGACTTGGTTCCTTGGTTTAAAATATTAGGACAACAATATTTACCTAATTTACAGTTAACCAGATATGCAGTTCATGAAACACACACACAGATACATGTGTTCAGACATGTGTTCTTGTCTCTCGAAATCTTAAATATTAGACCATTTTCTCCTTCATCTCTCATAGTGTATATAATGGATTCATGATTATTTCTGAGATACTTTCTTTAATATCTCTTACATCTTCTTTCATTTTGCTTGCTTCTTTAAATGGTTGAATGCTTCTTCTCTTTCCCTCTCTATTTTCATCTACATTTTAAATTTTAAATTTATTTTCCCTAAAATCCCATCTATAACAGAACTCTTTATAAATCACTTATACCAGAGTATTTTCACTTTAATTCATGTATAAGGGCTTCCCAGGTGGTTTAGTGGGTAAGGACAGCACCTTGCAGTGCAAGGACGCTAGTTCAATCCCTGGCCTGGGAAGATCCCTTGTGCCGGAACCACTGGACTGATATGTCCAACTACCAAGTTGGAGCTCTGAAGTGCATGCGCCTAAAGCCAGTGTTCTGCAACGAGCAAAGGCACTGAGATGGGGGGGCCACACAGACCAAAGAACAAAGATAAATAAATGAAAGATCAATAGAAGTGAACAGAAAGAAAAAATGGACAGAGGACTTGAAAATACACATTTCTCTAAAGAGGACAAGCAGATGGTCAACGGACACATGAAAAGACGTTCAAAATCGCTAGTTATTAGAGAAATGCAATTAAACTACAATGAGATACCATCTTACACCAGGCAGAACTGTTATCATCAAAAATTCCACAAACAACAAATGCTGGAGAAGGTGCGGAGAAAAGGGAACCTTCCTGCACCATTGGTGGAAATATAAATTGGTATAGCCACAGTGGAGAACTGTGTGGAGGTTCCTTATAAAACTAAGCATAGAGCTACCATATGACTCTGCAATGAAAACCATATTTTAATCAGACAATTCCTACTCTAATCTCAGTCCTGTAATTTGCTTTGAGACATTAGTTCATTTCTTAATATCTCTGACTTGGTTCCTTGGTTTAAAATATTAGGACAACAATATTTACCTAATTTACAGTTAACCAGATATGCAGTTCATGAAACACACACACAGATACATGTGTTCAGACATGTGTTCTTGTCTCTCGAAATCTTAAATATTAGACCATTTTCTCCTTCATCTCTCATAGTGTATATAATGGATTCATGATTATTTCTGAGATACTTTCTTTAATATCTCTTACATCTTCTTTCATTTTGCTTGCTTCTTTAAATGGTTGAATGCTTCTTCTCTTTCCCTCTCTATTTTCATCTACATTTTAAATTTTAAATTTATTTTCCCTAAAATCCCATCTATAACAGAACTCTTTATAAATCACTTATACCAGAGTATTTTCACTTTAATTCATGTATAAGGGCTTCCCAGGTGGTTTAGTGGTAAATAATCCACCTATAATGCAGGAGACCCAGCTTAATTCCCTCGGTCAGGAAGAGCCCCCAGAGAAGGAAATGGCAATCCACTATATTATTCTTGTTTGAGAAATCCCATGGCCTGAGGAGTCTGGTGAGCTACTGTCTGAGGATTCTCCAAGAGTCAGACATGACTTAGTGACTACTTCAAGTAACTACATTTATAACCTTCCTTAATCTCTGTCTGTATCATGTTGTTGCTTTAATTGCTACGGTAACTAAAACATGAAAGAAAATAATCCTAAATTGACAATACAATAAAAATAAAAATAAAAAAGCCAGATTGAAGTGTTTCTTTCCTGATTACATATATGCAACATGGTTTTCAATTATATGAACCAAATCTTTCTTTTCTCTGCTTAAAGCTAAATTGAGTTTTCTGTGACTTATAAACTCATTTGCTATGTTACAATAGTTGTACCATTTACCACAGTCTGAGGATATTTTAGGTAAAGGGGAGGAAAGAAGCAGGAAAAATAATTCTTTCTGTGTTTCCAGAGTATGATTTGTACTCTAAATTTATATAGACTCAGATAAAGCAGTTCTTCCAATACTCAGCTTCAGTACCTTCCATGTCAATGATTGAGATATATATCCATCAACTGGATAGTTTAGAATTCCTTCTCTTTACTCACGAGAGGTTTGGGGGCAGATTCAACATGCTGTTTGATTCCTTCAGATGGATTCTCAAGGGCTCCTCACCTGTACTACAAATCTTTTAGGCTCTCTTCAGAAGTTTACACAAGATCCTGAGGTTTTTTCTTTTCCTTTCTTGTTTTAGTTTTTTTTTTTTTTTTTTTTATCAAACAACTCCTCAGCCTTTGCTATACAGATTTAAATCTCATTCAACTAAGCTATGATTATTTCCTTCTGTTTTCTTCCAAAAGTGTTTTCCTGGGTCTTAAAAAAGGGCTTTCATTGTCTTTCCTGCTCTGTGTAATAGTGACTTAAATCTAACTAGTTAAACCTATACAGAATTTAAAATTCAATTCCTTAGCTTCACTAGTCCAAACTTAATGGGCTAACTACGTATAAGGGCTTCCCAGGTGGTTTAGTGGTAAATAATCCACCTATAATGCAGGAGACCCAGCTTAATTCCCTCGGTCAGGAAGAGCCCCCAGAGAAGGAAATGGCAATCCACTATATTATTCTTGTTTGAGAAATCCCATGGCCTGAGGAGTCTGGTGAGCTACTGTCTGAGGATTCTCCAAGAGTCAGACATGACTTAGTGACTACTTCAAGTAACTACATTTATAACCTTCCTTAATCTCTGTCTGTATCATGTTGTTGCTTTAATTGCTACGGTAACTAAAACATGAAAGAAAATAATCCTAAATTGACAATACAATAAAAATAAAAATAAAAAAGCCAGATTGAAGTGTTTCTTTCCTGATTACATATATGCAACATGGTTTTCAATTATATGAACCAAATCTTTCTTTTCTCTGCTTAAAGCTAAATTGAGTTTTCTGTGACTTATAAACTCATTTGCTATGTTACAATAGTTGTACCATTTACCACAGTCTGAGGATATTTTAGGTAAAGGGGAGGAAAGAAGCAGGAAAAATAATTCTTTCTGTGTTTCCAGAGTATGATTTGTACTCTAAATTTATATAGACTCAGATAAAGCAGTTCTTCCAATACTCAGCTTCAGTACCTTCCATGTCAATGATTGAGATATATATCCATCAACTGGATAGTTTAGAATTCCTTCTCTTTACTCACGAGCGGTTTGGGGGCAGATTCAACATGCTGTTTGATTCCTTCAGATGGATTCTCAAGGGCTCCTCACCTGTACTACAAATCTTTTAGGCTCTCTTCAGAAGTTTACACAAGATCCTGAGGTTTTTTCTTTTCCTTTCTTGTTTTAGTTTTTTTTTTTTTTTTTTTTTTTAAACAACTCCTCAGCCTTTGCTATACAGATTTAAATCTCATTCAACTAAGCTATGATTATTTCCTTCTGTTTTCTTCCAAAAGTGTTTTCCTGGGTCTTAAAAAAGGGCTTTCATTGTCTTTCCTGCTCTGTGTAATAGTGACTTAAATCTAACTAGTTAAACCTATACAGAATTTAAAATTCAATTCCTTAGCTTCACTAGTCCCATTTCAAATGCTCAGTAATCACATGGGGCTAGTAGCTACTGTTTCAGTCAACACAGATATAAAACATTCCGATCATTGAAGAAAGCTTTTTAGGACAAAACTATTCTAGACTGTGTTGCAGAATCTGGTTTCAAAAAAAGTAATCACCTTTTAAAGTGATTTAATATAACCCACCGGCTTTAGATTTTTTCTTCCCTGAAAATAAACTACCTGGCTACTATTTGTTATTTTAGTGTTTCCAGATCTCTTCTTCCAACACTTAATTTAAGCTTGATACAATACCAATTTTAAAACCCAAAGATCATCAACTTATATTTTATCTGTGCACTTGTGATCTTGAGCAGATTTATATGTGTACACACACATGCGCGCACACACACACACACGTGTATATATACGTAGAGAGAGAGTGAGAGAGAGAGAGAAAGAGATTTATTTTACTCCAAAGTCTGCAGGGCAGGCTGAAATGCTGGAGACCCAGGAAAGAGGCGATATGACAGCCCAAGTCCAAAGGCAGTCAGGAGGTAAATCTGCTTCTTCTTCAGGGAACATCACTCTTTTCCTTTAAGGCTTTCAACAGATATGGTGAGGCCCACCCACGTTATGGAGGGTGATCTGATTCACTCAAACTCTATGGACATAAATGGTAATTACATCTAAAAGCTACTTCAGTCCATTCCATTTTTCTGGAGAACTCTGACTAATACAATATCCTTGGTAACAATCAGTTTATTTCATTAGCAGTGGAGGGTGGGGGGCTAAGTTGCTTCAGTTGTGTCTGACTCTTTGTGGCCCGGTGGACTGTAGTCCACCAGGTTCCTCTGTCCATGGGATTCTCTGGGCAAGAATAATGGATTGGGTTGCCATTTCCTCCTCCACAGGATCTTCCTGACCCAGGAATCAAACCTACATACCCTGCCCTAGCAGGCAGGTTCTTTACCACTAGCACCATCTAGGAGGACCCATTAGCAGTAAAATCTATAATACCTGAAAGTTGGAAACAAGTGAAACGTGAAACCTTAACAAATATAGAAGACAAACTCATATAATGTCCAGCTAATGTTAGCTATCAAGCAGTCAGGATCAAATTCCTGACTTATTTAAAAATAACTTTCACTTTTTCTAAGGAAATTTTCTAAGAGAAAAATAATCTACATCTACTAAAATACAACTTTTAAACAAAATGCAGCATAAATATGTCAGTAACACTGTGTGTATAAAGTTTTTGGAGAAAAGAATCCCATTCCTAAATATGAAAAATGAATGCCATGAATTAAGTGCTACAAGCACAATTCTCCATCCTTGATCAGTTCCTTGGATTATCTGAAGCACCTCATTGTCTGCCAGCTGTCAGACGTATTTTTAATTAGGCACTAATGAAGTAATATATGTATGTAAACCATTTAAATCTTGTTCCAGTTTGCAAGGACATCTGTGAGGTGGAAAGTGAGAAACCTTGATCTTTGCCAGACGTTACAAATTATAAAACTATAAAACATGAAACTCAGGTACTCAGAATGACTCAATTTAAAACAGGAGAGAACACTATTAAGAAGGTTAAAAAGGACATTTTGATCGACTTAGTGGAAACTGAGAGGTTTGTCCAATTTTTCTCTATAGCTATATTTTTGGGCTGCTTTATTGCTCTGTATAATATGACAGCCCAAGTCCAAAGGCAGTCAGGAGGTAAATCTGCTTCTTCTTCAGGGAACATCACTCTTTTCCTTTAAGGCTTTCAACAGATATGGTGAGGCCCACCCACGTTATGGAGGGTGATCTGATTCACTCAAACTCTATGGACATAAATGGTAATTACATCTAAAAGCTACTTCAGTCCATTCCATTTTTCTGGAGAACTCTGACTAATACAATATCCTTGGTAACAATCAGTTTATTTCATTAGCAGTGGAGGGTGGGGGGCTAAGTTGCTTCAGTTGTGTCTGACTCTTTGTGGCCCGGTGGACTGTAGTCCACCAGGTTCCTCTGTCCATGGGATTCTCTGGGCAAGAATAATGGATTGGGTTGCCATTTCCTCCTCCACAGGATCTTCCTGACCCAGGAATCAAACCTACATACCCTGCCCTAGCAGGCAGGTTCTTTACCACTAGCACCATCTAGGAGGACCCATTAGCAGTAAAATCTATAATACCTGAAAGTTGGAAACAAGTGAAACGTGAAACCTTAACAAATATAGAAGACAAACTCATATAATGTCCAGCTAATGTTAGCTATCAAGCAGTCAGGATCAAATTCCTGACTTATTTAAAAATAACTTTCACTTTTTCTAAGGAAATTTTCTAAGAGAAAAATAATCTACATCTACTAAAATACAACTTTTAAACAAAATGCAGCATAAATATGTCAGTAACACTGTGTGTATAAAGTTTTTGGAGAAAAGAATCCCATTCCTAAATATGAAAAATGAATGCCATGAATTAAGTGCTACAAGCACAATTCTCCATCCTTGATCAGTTCCCTTGGATTATCTGAAGCACCTCATTGTCTGCCAGCTGTCAGACGTATTTTTAATTAGGCACTAATGAAGTAATATATGTATGTAAACCATTTAAATCTTGTTCCAGTTTGCAAGGACATCTGTGAGGTGGAAAGTGAGAAACCTTGATCTTTGCCAGACGTTACAAATTATAAAACTATAAAACATGAAACTCAGGTACTCAGAATGACTCAATTTAAAACAGGAGAGAACACTATTAAGAAGGTTAAAAAGGACATTTTGATCGACTTAGTGGAAACTGAGAGGTTTGTCCAATTTTTCTCTATAGCTATATTTTTGGGCTGCTTTATTGCTCTGTATAATATACAACTAAGTGCTTCTGACTGTCCTAATATACTTGAAGCTTAGACTTCAAATAAAATTATTGGCAAAAAATGTTATTTTTTTGGCTCAATTTATTTCGACAAATTTTATTCACTAATTGTAAATAACATTAACATTTTGGCTCAGGTAATAAATAAAACTATCACACGAACTACTTTGAATGCAACAGATTCCAAACAATGTCTTTTTGCCTTAATTTTAACTCGATTATTCACAAATCCTGAGAAAAGTTGGCATGAAAAGAGTTTCCTTTCGTCATCATAGGTGATAATTCAGCCATATTTTTTCCCCCTTAGAGGGAGTTTCAGAGTAAATGAGGTCACTGTTAAAGGAAGAAAATAAAGTTTGTTATTACATTTTTAGAAATAACTTTCTTTGGTGACTCAATCCACGTTCCTTGACAGACTCACAAATATTTGTAGCAAGTATTTATTTCTTTATCTATTTTTATTTTAAGTAGCTAATGGTAACCAATTCACTTTTTCATTTGCTTTTCATTGTCTATGAAGTATCACATCCACACATGAAGTCATGTAAGCAATTGTTTGTTACTGAAGGAGACCAGCAACTGTGTGCATGGTCCATGTCATATCAGAATATTCAGGCCTCTCATTTGCTCATCTCTGTTGCCCATTCAGCCCAATGGACAGTTAATAATGCACCTTTAAACAGAGATACAAGTTTAGGGTTTCCCTGGTGGTCCAGTGGGTAAGGACACCGCCTTGCAGTGCAAGGGGCACCGGTTCCATCCCTGGCCTGGGAAGATCCCACGTGCCGCGGAGCGGCTGCACTGATGTGTCCAATTACCGAGCCGGAGCTCTGGAGCGCATGCGCCCAGAGCCAGTGCTCTGCTATAACAGAGGCCACCGCGATGGGAGGCCCATACGGGCCAAAGAACAAAGACGGATGAAAATGTAGAAATGAAAGACCAATAGAAGTGGTCCGCCAGCTCCCCTCCCACCCCACCCCTCTCCCACTAAAATAAATAAGTAAATAAATCTTTAAAAAAAAAAGAGAGAGATACAAGTTTAGCTCATACTAAATGTGAATGAGGGTTTCCCAAGTGGACCAATGGTAAATAATCCTCTTGACAATGCAGGAAATACAACGGACATGGGTTTGATCTCAAGGTTTGGAAGATCCTCTGGAGAAGGAAATGGCAACCCAAACCAGCGATGGCCAGAAGAGCATGGTGGTCTACAGTCCCTGGGGTCTCAAAGAGGCTGACACAACTGAGTGAACACACACACACACACACAAATTTGAATGAATGATCTTGCCAATTAAGAATTACCATTTAAAGACGCAAAGTTCAATGATGGTAACCTCCACTGCACATTACAACCATTTGGAAAGCTTTATACAAGACCAGGACCCACATCATACCACAATGAAGACACTGTGTAAGTTAGGTATTCTTCTCAGATATCTATAATTTTAGATAATATAGTGTGGTTTAAGAGTTCAAGAAATAATAAAGAACAAAGCTAGGACTTAGAAATACTGATAAAAACAATGATTACCATATAATGTTCATTTACTGAGCACCACATACAAGATTTCTATGGAATACAAAATTATTATGTTACATTTCTCCTTAGAGGTCTGATAATCTAGCCAGGTAAACAGACGTATACATAACTTATAATGCAAAGCAGTCTCTCCTACTTGTTAGAGAAGCAGGGAAAAGGTTGCACTGGAAAACCAATTGACATAATTGATTCTATTCAGGGAAAACTTTCCAAGTATATAGGCATCGAGGTTCTTGATTCATCCTGTAGAGGTTGAAGACTATGGCATCAGAGGCAGAGATAAGAATATAAATGAACAGTTAATGGTGATTGTGAAGTGCCACACAGGCTCACTGAAAGGCATGCATTCTAGATATCTGGGGATTTACACTGGGGAAGGGATGCAGGTTAGTTCTTGGTAGGTCCTGATTTTATTCTGAAATCAGGGACATGGCATGATTAGGTCTCTATTTAAGCAGTTGTTGAGGCTGGCTCGACAACGAACAAACCCGAGGGTGCGGTGCACAGAAGATTAAAGAAAACAAGACACAGAAATAAAATTTGAATTATGCGGCTAGTGCCTCTGGTAGGCAAAAGCCCAGTACTGACTCTGTTCATAATATTTATTGTTTCTCGTTGCTTTCTTGTGCATGCACACACATACACACAAGACATCTTTTTTCTATAATCACAAAAGTGGGAATAGAAATATATAATGTGTAGACTCCCGTGTTCCTTTCATGTTTCATTCCTGTTTATCTCCTGGCCTGCAACGGCTTTGTTTACTCTTAGACCCTAGCAACTTAATCTCCCTAAACCTAGCAACATCCTTTCCCACTCATATCTCCAAGACTATGGTCCTGAGAACAGGCGGTAATGGCGTTACATCAGTAACATTGATATGTAAACACCTTAATTCAAGGTGTTTGATGTTTTCCTAGTTCCCAGCCCGTCACCTCGGATTCATGAGAAAATTATTGGCTTAGATTTTCAGACTCCATTTTGAGTCTCTATTCATCATTCCCATGTCTGTACTGCATACCCTACAAGCAGTGAACCAAAGACTGGCAATATTGATATCATTTATGTGACTACTGCTATAGTCACAGCAAGACTTAACAGCAGCCTAATCCAGGGTGCAACAGGTGAGAACAATTTGGTATAGTATCTTACATTCTATAGCATGTAAACCGTTTGTAATTACTTTCTAGCTTCTTATATTACATAAAAGATATAAAATAATTGCATCATTTTTTAGAAAGCTATGCAATATAATTAAGCCTGAAGCAAGTAGAATTTAACATTATATATGTAATTACCATTTTTCCCAGTGTATTTAGAGGCTAACAATCTAACTGGTTGAAGACTATGGCATCAGAGGCAGAGATAAGAATATAAATGAACAGTTAATGGTGATTGTGAAGTGCCACACAGGCTCACTGAAAGGCATGCATTCTAGATATCTGGGGATTTACACTGGGGAAGGGATGCAGGTTAGTTCTTGGTAGGTCCTGATTTTATTCTGAAATCAGGGACATGGCATGATTAGGTCTCTATTTAAGCAGTTGTTGAGGCTGGCTCGACAACGAACAAACCCGAGGGTGCGGTGCACAGAAGATTAAAGAAAACAAGACACAGAAATAAAATTTGAATTATGCGGCTAGTGCCTCTGGTAGGCAAAAGCCCAGTACTGACTCTGTTCATAATATTTATTGTTTCTCGTTGCTTTCTTGTGCATGCACACACATACACACAAGACATCTTTTTTCTATAATCACAAAAGTGGGAATAGAAATATATAATGTGTAGACTCCCGTGTTCCTTTCATGTTTCATTCCTGTTTATCTCCTGGCCTGCAACGGCTTTGTTTACTCTTAGACCCTAGCAACTTAATCTCCCTAAACCTAGCAACATCCTTTCCCACTCATATCTCCAAGACTATGGTCCTGAGAACAGGCGGTAATGGCGTTACATCAGTAACATTGATATGTAAACACCTTAATTCAAGGTGTTTGATGTTTTCCTAGTTCCCAGCCCGTCACCTCGGATTCATGAGAAAATTATTGGCTTAGATTTTCAGACTCCATTTTGAGTCTCTATTCATCATTCCCATGTCTGTACTGCATACCCTACAAGCAGTGAACCAAAGACTGGCAATATTGATATCATTTATGTGACTACTGCTATAGTCACAGCAAGACTTAACAGCAGCCTAATCCAGGGTGCAACAGGTGAGAACAATTTGGTATAGTATCTTACATTCTATAGCATGTAAACCGTTTGTAATTACTTTCTAGCTTCTTATATTACATAAAAGATATAAAATAATTGCATCATTTTTTAGAAAGCTATGCAATATAATTAAGCCTGAAGCAAGTAGAATTTAACATTATATATGTAATTACCATTTTTCCCAGTGTATTTAGAGGCTAACAATCTAACTCCCCACTTAGGACTCATTATGAGATAATTAGAAACATTTGGAGTTTTGATAGTCAAACATATGTTGTCAATCATGGTAGTCTAAAAATAATAGAAAACAAATATCAAATAAAAAAAAAACCCAGTTGTTGTAAGCATTGTGTTTAGTTTGAGGAATGATTACTGTGTTCTGTCATTTTTTAAAAAGTAGCTATTGAAACTATTATGGCTTGTTTTACAAAGCTGCATCAAAACATTTCTGCTGAAAACAATTCATAGTACCCACTTAACTAATTTAAGTGACTAAAACAAGTTAACAGACTGATACAAAAGCAAAACTAATTTGTTTATTTCCCTAAACATATCAAGTTATAATTGCAGTATGCTACCTAGCTCAACATATCCTTTGTCTTTTTACATAAAAAATATTTTTAAGTGACAAAAAATATATTCAACGCTAAATTTTACACTCTTACCAAAAGAGATTAAGTGCTTTTCACCCTTATTCCTTGCCTTTTGCCTTGATCTAAGTAATGCAACTGAAAAGCAAGCAGCTGAGTCATTGCCACTGTCCCATGCTGGCCACAACTTCCTGGAGTCCCTGCCTCCATGAAGCTCTCCGTCCACGAATTCACTTGGCATTCACCCCTCCTTCAGCTTCCACTCCTTACCCAACCCCTCATCCAGCTGCTTAAAAATGCCTTTGCCCCACGCCATTTTCTCCTTTGACTCCTGGTCTTCTCCCTGTGCTCAACTCGAGTAAAACCTAGATCCTGCCAGTCTGAGGTCAGTGTTCTCTCTCTTTTATCAACACTTTTCTTACACTAAGAACATGTTTCAGAATTTCATAACAGTAAGAGAAAGAAATGAGGAGATGCAAAGTGTTAAAATAAAGAGATAAGGAAGATGATCAGAAGATTGAATACTCATACATAATAAACTCAAATTATACTTTGGGGCATTAGTTAAGAATGGTTTATGAAAATGATCATGGCAGCTCGGATCTGTCAAAAGGCACTGAAAAGGTTGTCTTCGGATGCGGTCCAAAGCCAGCGGCAGCAGCCAGAGCCCCGACTCCAGTACCCAGGCCTACACAGAAGTCAAACCAGCTCCAACTCATTGTCAACACCATTGGGAACGTCTTCCGTGCAGTTTCTTTGTGACAACTATTTTTTTAAAAAAAACCTTTATTTTGCTTTTAACTTTTACAGAGTTTTGTTGTTTACAGATATGTATGTTCCTAGATTAGGCTTTGTGACAACTTTTGGGCACTAACAACTGTTTGGGAGACTACTTTGGAAGGGATAGAATCTAAAATAGTAAATGCAAATCTATACCAAATTTTGTAGTGGATTTTTATTTTAAGGGTATTGATTTTGGATAGAATGAGAATTAGAGATGCCACAGGTTTGGATCTGAAATGGGTCAGGTCATCTCTGGGATTGGAAAAGATCCAGACTACTGGGCTTGTCTTTTTAAAAAATAAAAATATAAGTTATTGCAGTATGCTACCTAGCTCAACATATCCTTTGTCTTTTTACATAAAAAATATTTTTAAGTGACAAAAAATATATTCAACGCTAAATTTTACACTCTTACCAAAAGAGATTAAGTGCTTTTCACCCTTATTCCTTGCCTTTTGCCTTGATCTAAGTAATGCAACTGAAAAGCAAGCAGCTGAGTCATTGCCACTGTCCCATGCTGGCCACAACTTCCTGGAGTCCCTGCCTCCATGAAGCTCTCCGTCCACGAATTCACTTGGCATTCACCCCTCCTTCAGCTTCCACTCCTTACCCAACCCCTCATCCAGCTGCTTAAAAATGCCTTTGCCCCACGCCATTTTCTCCTTTGACTCCTGGTCTTCTCCTGTGCTCAACTCGAGTAAAACCTAGATCCTGCCAGTCTGAGGTCAGTGTTCTCTCTCTTTTATCAACACTTTTCTTACACTAAGAACATGTTTCAGAATTTCATAACAGTAAGAGAAAGAAATGAGGAGATGCAAAGTGTTAAAATAAAGAGATAAGGAAGATGATCAGAAGATTGAATACTCATACATAATAAACTCAAATTATACTTTGGGGCATTAGTTAAGAATGGTTTATGAAAATGATCATGGCAGCTCGGATCTGTCAAAAGGCACTGAAAAGGTTGTCTTCGGATGCGGTCCAAAGCCAGCGGCAGCAGCCAGAGCCCCGACTCCAGTACCCAGGCCTACACAGAAGTCAAACCAGCTCCAACTCATTGTCAACACCATTGGGAACGTCTTCCGTGCAGTTTCTTTGTGACAACTATTTTTTTAAAAAACCTTTATTTTGCTTTTAACTTTTACAGAGTTTTGTTGTTTACAGATATGTATGTTCCTAGATTAGGCTTTGTGACAACTTTTGGGCACTAACAACTGTTTGGGAGACTACTTTGGAAGGGATAGAATCTAAAATAGTAAATGCAAATCTATACCAAATTTTGTAGTGGATTTTTATTTTAAGGGTATTGATTTTGGATAGAATGAGAATTAGAGATGCCACAGGTTTGGATCTGAAATGGGTCAGGTCATCTCTGGGATTGGAAAAGATCCAGACTACTGGGATTAAAAAAGGAAAAAACTTATTAGGCTATGTAATCATGTTTGGCCACAATATGAGCTAGGAAACCAAGAAAAATGGCCACTAAATTCGTCCCTGAATTATGATATGCTATTACTGTTAGATTTATATTGTAGAAGGAAGTTTAGGTGGAGTGAACTTCCATATGTTCAAATTTTCATGGCCTTGTATCTAGACAATGAGATTCAAAAAGAATTTAAGGTGTGTGTAGCTCAGAGGGATAATTCTAGTAAAGACACAAATGTTAAATTCTCTGGGAGGAGCAGCTGGAGCTACTCCCTGCCTAATGGAAGGAGCCATTGTCTCTGGAGATGACAGGCAGCTAGGAAAGAGAAGAAGCCCCTGGAAGTGTTCCCTCCAAAGGAACTGCTTTGTACCCTGAATTTCCCAAGGAGCCCATCCTTAGCTCAGCTAGCACTGGCAATAACGTAAGTTACCAACCAACTGCCCCTACAGTTTTGCCTCTGAGAAAAGTTCATGATGGAAATCAAAGAACAATAAGAGTCTATGTACCTTTCTCAATGTCTGATCTAAATATGGCAAAAGACAAGTTGACAAGTTTTTCTGAGGGTCCTGAACGTTTTACAGAAAAATTTATCAGACTAGTGAGGTCTTTTGATCTCACCTGGGAAGACTTACAGATTGTGCTATCCCACTGCTGCACCCCCTAGGAAAATCAGGGTATAATACTTGTGGCCAAAGCCCATGCAGACCTACTGGCAGCCCGAACCCAACAGGATCATATAGTGCACCGGGTGGGGAATGAGGCTGTTCATGAGGCAAAGCCAAGATGGAATTACCAGCTGAACTCTATTGGTAGAGATAGACAGGATCATATGATTAACTATTCAATAGAAGGTATGAAGAAACTTAGAGTAAAAAAGGTGAAAGAGGTCCAACAGGTACAGGATGAAAATCCTACAGGCTTCCAAAGTAGATTAGTAGAGGCTTTTAGGAAGTATACAGACATTTTGTAGTGGATTTTTATTTTAAGGGTATTGATTTTGGATAGAATGAGAATTAGAGATGCCACAGGTTTGGATCTGAAATGGGTCAGGTCATCTCTGGGATTGGAAAAGATCCAGACTACTGGGATTAAAAAAGGAAAAAACTTATTAGGCTATGTAATCATGTTTGGCCACAATATGAGCTAGGAAACCAAGAAAAATGGCCACTAAATTCGTCCCTGAATTATGATATGCTATTACTGTTAGATTTATATTGTAGAAGGAAGTTTAGGTGGAGTGAACTTCCATATGTTCAAATTTTCATGGCCTTGTATCTAGACAATGAGATTCAAAAAGAATTTAAGGTGTGTGTAGCTCAGAGGGATAATTCTAGTAAAGACACAAATGTTAAATTCTCTGGGAGGAGCAGCTGGAGCTACTCCCTGCCTAATGGAAGGAGCCATTGTCTCTGGAGATGACAGGCAGCTAGGAAAGAGAAGAAGCCCCTGGAAGTGTTCCCTCCAAAGGAACTGCTTTGTACCCTGAATTTCCCAAGGAGCCCATCCTTAGCTCAGCTAGCACTGGCAATAACGTAAGTTACCAACCAACTGCCCCTACAGTTTTGCCTCTGAGAAAAGTTCATGATGGAAATCAAAGAACAATAAGAGTCTATGTACCTTTCTCAATGTCTGATCTAAATATGGCAAAAGACAAGTTGACAAGTTTTTCTGAGGGTCCTGAACGTTTTACAGAAAAATTTATCAGACTAGTGAGGTCTTTTGATCTCACCTGGGAAGACTTACAGATTGTGCTATCCCACTGCTGCACCCCCTAGGAAAATCAGGGTATAATACTTGTGGCCAAAGCCCATGCAGACCTACTGGCAGCCCGAACCCAACAGGATCATATAGTGCACCGGGTGGGGAATGAGGCTGTTCATGAGGCAAAGCCAAGATGGAATTACCAGCTGAACTCTATTGGTAGAGATAGACAGGATCATATGATTAACTATTCAATAGAAGGTATGAAGAAACTTAGAGTAAAAAAGGTGAAAGAGGTCCAACAGGTACAGGATGAAAATCCTACAGGCTTCCAAAGTAGATTAGTAGAGGCTTTTAGGAAGTATACAGACGTGGAACCCTCCTCCCCAGAGGGACAGGGCCTTTTGGCTATGCATTTCAACATGACATCTGGCACGAAATTCAGAAAGCATGTGCTGGTCCTCAGACCCCAATGAATGATTTGCTCCAATTGGCTTATTTGGTTTTTAATAATAGGAATATGGCTTAAAAGGCTAAGTGCATCCAGAGAAATATGCAAAAGACCCAAATGATTGCAATGCCTTTGTGCGGGAACCTTCCGCAGAAAGGGAAGGCAGTGGGATTGCCCCCGGCTGAACCGGGAGATCTCGGAAAGAGGCGAATCTTGACTGCCCGCCCCCCATCCCCCTGGCTCGTACAGGAGACAATCAGACGCAACAGGGGTTCCTTCGGAGCGGTTCCACTTTATTAGAGTAAACTAACAGTTTTTATAGGCAAATGAAGGGGGTTTTGCAAGGGACTTTCTATAGTTACATCAATCAAGCTAAAGGTCGAGCAATTACGTATCTACATTGCAATAGGAACTCATGGTGAGCCTGCATTGCCAGAGTGAGGAAACCAGGGGGATCAATCAGAAGTTTTGACAATGGACCTTAGATCATGCCCTGTCTCTTCCTGTAGGCATCCTTTTAGCACCAAACTGCAAATATGTGCTTAAGCTTCCTTATGCTTGTAAAGGCCCTCTTTCCTTTGGGGCCCCACACCTTTGTCTGCTCAAAAACCACCAACTAGGAGGCTGCTCTTTCTGGGCCAATCTGGTCCTGGCAGACCACGAGGCCCATGGGTACCTATACAAGGCCAGTGTACCCTGTGTGGACAAAAGGGACCCTGGAAGAAAGACTGCTGTTGATATGCCTTTGCAGACAGCCAAGGCATTGGTAGAGATAGACAGGATCATATGATTAACTATTCAATAGAAGGTATGAAGAAACTTAGAGTAAAAAGGTGAAAGAGGTCCAACAGGTACAGGATGAAAATCCTACAGGCTTCCAAAGTAGATTAGTAGAGGCTTTTAGGAAGTATACAGACGTGGAACCCTCCTCCCCAGAGGGACAGGGCCTTTTGGCTATGCATTTCAACATGACATCTGGCACGAAATTCAGAAAGCATGTGCTGGTCCTCAGACCCCAATGAATGATTTGCTCCAATTGGCTTATTTGGTTTTTAATAATAGGAATATGGCTTAAAAGGCTAAGTGCATCCAGAGAAATATGCAAAAGACCCAAATGATTGCAATGCCTTTGTGCGGGAACCTTCCGCAGAAAGGGAAGGCAGTGGGATTGCCCCCGGCTGAACCGGGAGATCTCGGAAAGAGGCGAATCTTGACTGCCCGCCCCCCATCCCCCTGGCTCGTACAGGAGACAATCAGACGCAACAGGGGTTCCTTCGGAGCGGTTCCACTTTATTAGAGTAAACTAACAGTTTTTATAGGCAAATGAAGGGGGTTTTGCAAGGGACTTTCTATAGTTACATCAATCAAGCTAAAGGTCGAGCAATTACGTATCTACATTGCAATAGGAACTCATGGTGAGCCTGCATTGCCAGAGTGAGGAAACCAGGGGGATCAATCAGAAGTTTTGACAATGGACCTTAGATCATGCCCTGTCTCTTCCTGTAGGCATCCTTTTAGCACCAAACTGCAAATATGTGCTTAAGCTTCCTTATGCTTGTAAAGGCCCTCTTTCCTTTGGGGCCCCACACCTTTGTCTGCTCAAAAACCACCAACTAGGAGGCTGCTCTTTCTGGGCCAATCTGGTCCTGGCAGACCACGAGGCCCATGGGTACCTATACAAGGCCAGTGTACCCTGTGTGGACAAAAGGGACCCTGGAAGAAAGACTGCTGTTGATATGCCTTTTGCAGACAGCCAAGGCATTGGTAGAGGGAATGCCCCAGACTCCAGAGAGTGATGGAGGCCCCTCAGTCATTGATGGTTTTGCAATTAGAAGACCAAAGAGGCCCAAGGCCAAAAGTGGTTCTGCCTAGAAATACTACCTACATAACTAATGTCCAACCTTGGGTGGTCATTGTTGTGGCTGGTCATTTGATAGAATTTCTTGTATACACTTGTGCAACCTTCTCAGTCTTAACCCAAAGGATTGGAAACCTTAGCAGTCATAAAGAGTATGTAATGGGGTTGTCAGGAAAGAAACAGGGGCACACTTTCCTGGAGCCTGTTTTGTGCAATGCTAATGGACAGTTGTTTTTGCATTTGTTTCTGTTTGTGCCTGATTGTCCTATCCTTTTAATGGGAAGAGATTTATTAACTAAGCTAGGGGTCACTCTGTTTCTGGAGGAGAAAAAGAACCACCCTCACTGACAAATGATTCTAACAAAAAGCAAAAACGGACAGATTGAATCTGAGGTTGAGCTAGAAACCTTAAGAGAACCTAATGTGTGGAATATTGAGGTCCCAGGTCTGGCCAAAAATATCCAGCCAGCTGTTGTTCACTCTAGGAGACATCAGTCTCAGATACCCAGGTCTGAAATTGGAAAGGGAAATCAGCAAGATGACCTGAAAGCAAAGAAAGCAGCTTGCATACCAACAGATAAAATACAGGCAGTTTTAAAAGTTCTAGACTTGATAGCGGAAATATCACAACCCTGGTATACCAAGAAAGAAAATTGTACTAAACATAAGGAGTTACTAAGTCAAAAAAGATGGCATATGGTAGGTAAGGATAATCATGCCCTGTCTCTTCCTGTAGGCATCCTTTTAGCACCAAACTGCAAATATGTGCTTAAGCTTCCTTATGCTTGTAAAGGCCCTCTTTCCTTTGGGGCCCCACACCTTTGTCTGCTCAAAAACCACCAACTAGGAGGCTGCTCTTTCTGGGCCAATCTGGTCCTGGCAGACCACGAGGCCCATGGGTACCTATACAAGGCCAGTGTACCCTGTGTGGACAAAAGGGACCCTGGAAGAAAGACTGCTGTTGATATGCCTTATGCAGACAGCCAAGGCATTGGTAGAGGGAATGCCCCAGACTCCAGAGAGTGATGGAGGCCCCTCAGTCATTGATGGTTTTGCAATTAGAAGACCAAAGAGGCCCAAGGCCAAAAGTGGTTCTGCCTAGAAATACTACCTACATAACTAATGTCCAACCTTGGGTGGTCATTGTTGTGGCTGGTCATTTGATAGAATTTCTTGTATACACTTGTGCAACCTTCTCAGTCTTAACCCAAAGGATTGGAAACCTTAGCAGTCATAAAGAGTATGTAATGGGGTTGTCAGGAAAGAAACAGGGGCACACTTTCCTGGAGCCTGTTTTGTGCAATGCTAATGGACAGTTGTTTTTGCATTTGTTTCTGTTTGTGCCTGATTGTCCTATCCTTTTAATGGGAAGAGATTTATTAACTAAGCTAGGGGTCACTCTGTTTCTGGAGGAGAAAAAGAACCACCCTCACTGACAAATGATTCTAACAAAAAGCAAAAACGGACAGATTGAATCTGAGGTTGAGCTAGAAACCTTAAGAGAACCTAATGTGTGGAATATTGAGGTCCCAGGTCTGGCCAAAAATATCCAGCCAGCTGTTGTTCACTCTAGGAGACATCAGTCTCAGATACCCAGGTCTGAAATTGGAAAGGGAAATCAGCAAGATGACCTGAAAGCAAAGAAAGCAGCTTGCATACCAACAGATAAAATACAGGCAGTTTTAAAAGTTCTAGACTTGATAGCGGAAATATCACAACCCTGGTATACCAAGAAAGAAAATTGTACTAAACATAAGGAGTTACTAAGTCAAAAAAGATGGCATATGGTAGGTAAAAAGATTGTGATTCCACAAGCTCAGCAATGGAAAGTAATCAAGGCTTTATATGAAACCACCCACTATGGATTTAAAGTGCCTTGGAATTTACTGCAAATACTGTTTTGGGTTAAAAAAATGAAACAAGTGGTAGCCCAGGTTATCAAACCATGTGACAAAAATGTTTACAAAATAATCTAGCCAAAATGACATTCAGGCTCATGTCATCTGGAATATATTCAAGACAAAACTGATAACTGGTATTAAAAGTGGTTTAAGCTTGTTGGTGTGATTAATATACACAAAGAGTTATTCATGATCATGATTTAGTTGGGTTGGGTAGTGGATTTCAATAGGGATGGGTTAAGACCAGACTAGATTTGGTCTCTCCCTCCAAAGTATTCTTAAAATGTTACTTTTGACAAGTTGTGTTTTGACAAACTGTGGTAAATTTCTTTGCCTTTAAGTGATTTGTTCTTATTTTGAGGATCTTTATATAGTTTCAATTAGAGAAAAAAGTATTGTTTCACAGTGACTTATTATCTTATCTGACTAAAAACTAACTTTGTGATGTTTTAGAGGGTCTCTGCAAAGAAAAATATTTAACTAGGGTTATTTAATATGTTAAGTTAAATGTAATGGTTTGTAATTCTGGTTATTGTAACCCACCTTTATCATACACTGTAATCAGATGTTTGCCTATGCCTTTTAAGTCTTTTGTAGTTTATAGAGTTCTGAGGAGAAAGAACCACCCTCACTGACAAATGATTCTAACAAAGCAAAAACGGACAGATTGAATCTGAGGTTGAGCTAGAAACCTTAAGAGAACCTAATGTGTGGAATATTGAGGTCCCAGGTCTGGCCAAAAATATCCAGCCAGCTGTTGTTCACTCTAGGAGACATCAGTCTCAGATACCCAGGTCTGAAATTGGAAAGGGAAATCAGCAAGATGACCTGAAAGCAAAGAAAGCAGCTTGCATACCAACAGATAAAATACAGGCAGTTTTAAAAGTTCTAGACTTGATAGCGGAAATATCACAACCCTGGTATACCAAGAAAGAAAATTGTACTAAACATAAGGAGTTACTAAGTCAAAAAAGATGGCATATGGTAGGTAAAAAGATTGTGATTCCACAAGCTCAGCAATGGAAAGTAATCAAGGCTTTATATGAAACCACCCACTATGGATTTAAAGTGCCTTGGAATTTACTGCAAATACTTTTTTGGGGTTTAAAAAAATGAAACAAGTGGTAGCCCAGGTTATCAAACCATGTGACAAAAATGTTTACAAAATAATCTAGCCAAAATGACATTCAGGCTCATGTCATCTGGAATATATTCAAGACAAAACTGATAACTGGTATTAAAAGTGGTTTAAGCTTGTTGGTGTGATTAATATACACAAAGAGTTATTCATGATCATGATTTAGTTGGGTTGGGTAGTGGATTTCAATAGGGATGGGTTAAGACCAGACTAGATTTGGTCTCTCCCTCCAAAGTATTCTTAAAATGTTACTTTTGACAAGTTGTGTTTTGACAAACTGTGGTAAATTTCTTTGCCTTTAAGTGATTTGTTCTTATTTTGAGGATCTTTATATAGTTTCAATTAGAGAAAAAAGTATTGTTTCACAGTGACTTATTATCTTATCTGACTAAAAACTAACTTTGTGATGTTTTAGAGGGTCTCTGCAAAGAAAAATATTTAACTAGGGTTATTTAATATGTTAAGTTAAATGTAATGGTTTGTAATTCTGGTTATTGTAACCCACCTTTATCATACACTGTAATCAGATGTTTGCCCATGCCTTTTAAATCTTTTGTCATTTATAGAAATATTTATACTCTGATGCTGGTAGAAAATGTGCCTTATCATCAAGAGAATCCATAGGAAGACTAAGGAACCCAGTTAGTACACTTTACATGAAGATGATGGCTCTGTAGGGATTTCAACCCATATGGATTAAAACTAGAAGCTGCCCTGCCCCTGAGGTCCCTAGATCAGGTGCCCAGAGATTTTTACTCCCTGACAGGCATGGTTAATGCCCATGCTCAGCCTTGAAGCAACTTTGCCCTTCTGTCTCCCATAAAAATATGGGAGTAAAATCTCTGAGTGGGGAAGGTAAGGGTTAGGGAAAAGGGCAGGGCATAATTTTTGAAAGAATGACATAGTCCAAGGACACAGCATAAACCCATGGGAATCAAATGGTCCTGGATGGCAGACCAGACCTTGATCCTTGGTCAGCAGGCTAAATGACACAGCCAGGGGCACCATGTCAGTTCCACCCCTTCCCTGAAAGAGGTGGAATAATCCTCCCATTCATTAGCATATGGAATTAGCCAGCCCATAAAAGCTAAGAAAGCCATGTTTTCGGGGCTGCTGGATTTGCTCTGCAATGGCGACACACTCCGTGGAGTGTGCTTTTCTCTGAATCTGAATAAATTAATTTCTTACCAATAAAAAAAGAGAATGGTTTATTATGGGTCATATAGATAGATATTATATTTATATATTTATATATTATAATAGAAATTTCTTTTCAAAGTTAATATAACACATGCACTGTAAAGAGCCTTTCTGAGTTAAATAGACTCAATACAGTATAAAAAAAAAATTCAAAAGTGAAACAATGAAAAATTAGTATTTCCCTTCTAATTTTTTTCATTTATGTAAAGTGTTTTTAAAACTAAAGTTAGTAATATTTGCATGGAATTATATGATTATAGCATTGTACAAGAGAATCTAAAATATTCTACTGGAGAAATGGATGTCCAAAATATTATTGGTTTTTTTGAATATTGCCAATTTTTCTTTTTTACCCATACCTATTATGTGAATGTTATCAATCTCCCCAAACTGACTCTTCTTTGCATAAATGAAGATTGTTTTAAAGGTGAAATAAGAATCAAGAATATTGAAAGCCAACAAAGAAGTCTTATCATCAAGAGAATCCATAGGAAGACTAAGGAACCCAGTTAGTACACTTTACATGAAGATGATGGCTCTGTAGGGATTTCAACCCATATGGATTAAAACTAGAAGCTGCCCTGCCCCTGAGGTCCCTAGATCAGGTGCCCAGAGATTTTACCCCCTGACAGGCATGGTTAATGCCCATGCTCAGCCTTGAAGCAACTTTGCCCTTCTGTCTCCCATAAAAATATGGGAGTAAAATCTCTGAGTGGGGAAGGTAAGGGTTAGGGAAAAGGGCAGGGCATAATTTTTGAAAGAATGACATAGTCCAAGGACACAGCATAAACCCATGGGAATCAAATGGTCCTGGATGGCAGACCAGACCTTGATCCTTGGTCAGCAGGCTAAATGACACAGCCAGGGGCACCATGTCAGTTCCACCCCTTCCCTAAAAGAGGTGGAATAATCCTCCCATTCATTAGCATATGGAATTAGCCAGCCCATAAAAGCTAAGAAAGCCATGTTTTCGGGGCTGCTGGATTTGCTCTGCAATGGCGACACACTCCGTGGAGTGTGCTTTTCTCTGAATCTGAATAAATTAATTTCTTACCAATAAAAAAAGAGAATGGTTTATTATGGGTCATATAGATAGATATTATATTTATATATTTATATATTATAATAGAAATTTCTTTTCAAAGTTAATATAACACATGCACTGTAAAGAGCCTTTCTGAGTTAAATAGACTCAATACAGTATAAAAAAAAAATTCAAAAGTGAAACAATGAAAAATTAGTATTTCCCTTCTAATTTTTTTCATTTATGTAAAGTGTTTTTAAAACTAAAGTTAGTAATATTTGCATGGAATTATATGATTATAGCATTGTACAAGAGAATCTAAAATATTCTACTGGAGAAATGGATGTCCAAAATATTATTGGTTTTTTTGAATATTGCCAATTTTTCTTTTTTACCCATACCTATTATGTGAATGTTATCAATCTCCCCAAACTGACTCTTCTTTGCATAAATGAAGATTGTTTTAAAGGTGAAATAAGAATCAAGAATATTGAAAGCCAACAAAGAAGTCTTAATCTAAGAAATTATTCCAAATATGTATGTATAAAAACAAAAGGCAAAATCAATAGCTAATGCTCCCATCTACATTGAAAGTTTGCTTATGGAAGTATTTACAAAACTTTCTGTTGACAAATTCATTGTCATATAAGTATAGATATACCCAGACTAGATAAGATACTGGCAACACCAAAGTAGTTAATTATCTTGGTGCTTGAATTAATATGGAGCCAATCTGATGGACTGTGAAAGATACATCCCTTGTAACTCACAACTCTCCGCCCCACGAGGGTAACCACCACAAAGTCAATTCAGCAGTTCTATGTACTCTCAGCCTGTGTCTCTTTGCTTTCCTTATAAAATATGACTTAATTAAAAAGCTGCATTTGAAAAAGTAATCTTCAGAGTATCTGGTGACATTTAAAATGGAAGTTATGGCTCAAAAAGGTGCTGGATGGCAGTTTCAATAATGCATGCAATATTCCTACGGTTTGTGATGATTTTTTACACGCTGTAATAGGAAAATTCTAGTTTGGTTAGCATTTATAAATCTGTTTGTTATTTTAATAAATCTTGGGCCTGAAATTAACAAAGAGTGCAAGGCATTTGATGATATAATCTTAACAGTAGAATATATAATTCTATGCAGACATTCAGATATATCTTGATGTAGAAAGTTAAAATTTGGAAGCAACATAACTATTTATGGAAAGGAAGTTTGATACATTCTCTATTAGGTCTCATCAGGCAGCTTGAGCTTAAGAAAATCTCCATCTGCTTTGTTTGTCTTTTTTTTTTTTCCATTCTTTGTATAAGAAAAACCTACTCGTAAAGTGTACTGGGAAAAGGCTTAAATGATGAGAAATGATCTCTAGTTACTGCTTTCTTGTGAATTACCATGAGACTTTGAGCAATCACTTCAGCTATTTATACTTTAGTTTCCACGCCTTTCTTAACAGGAGATTATATTACATAACCTATAAGGTTTTCTCTGGTTTTGATTGCTAGAAAGGTAATTTTTCTTTTTACCCATACCTATTATGTGAATGTTATCAATCTCCCCAAACTGACTCTTCTTTGCATAAATGAAGATTGTTTTAAAGGTGAAATAAGAATCAAGAATATTGAAAGCCAACAAAGAAGTCTTAATCTAAGAAATTATTCCAAATATGTATGTATAAAAACAAAAGGCAAAATCAATAGCTAATGCTCCCATCTACATTGAAAGTTTGCTTATGGAAGTATTTACAAAACTTTCTGTTGACAAATTCATTGTCATATAAGTATAGATATACCCAGACTAGATAAGATACTGGCAACACCAAAGTAGTTAATTATCTTGGTGCTTGAATTAATATGGAGCCAATCTGATGGACTGTGAAAGATACATCCCTTGTAACTCACAACTCTCCGCCCCACGAGGGTAACCACCACAAAGTCAATTCAGCAGTTCTATGTACTCTCAGCCTGTGTCTCTTTGCTTTCCTTATAAAATATGACTTAATTAAAAAGCTGCATTTGAAAAAGTAATCTTCAGAGTATCTGGTGACATTTAAAATGGAAGTTATGGCTCAAAAAGGTGCTGGATGGCAGTTTCAATAATGCATGCAATATTCCTACGGTTTGTGATGATTTTTTACACGCTGTAATAGGAAAATTCTAGTTTGGTTAGCATTTATAAATCTGTTTGTTATTTTAATAAATCTTGGGCCTGAAATTAACAAAGAGTGCAAGGCATTTGATGATATAATCTTAACAGTAGAATATATAATTCTATGCAGACATTCAGATATATCTTGATGTAGAAAGTTAAAATTTGGAAGCAACATAACTATTTATGGAAAGGAAGTTTGATACATTCTCTATTAGGTCTCATCAGGCAGCTTGAGCTTAAGAAAATCTCCATCTGCTTTGTTTGTCTTTTTTTTTTTTCCATTCTTTGTATAAGAAAAACCTACTCGTAAAGTGTACTGGGAAAAGGCTTAAATGATGAGAAATGATCTCTAGTTACTGCTTTCTTGTGAATTACCATGAGACTTTGAGCAATCACTTCAGCTATTTATACTTTAGTTTCCACGCCTTTCTTAACAGGAGATTATATTACATAACCTATAAGGTTTTCTCTGGTTTTGATTGCTAGAAAGGTAATTTTACATTGGATTTTGATTCTATTTGATACCCTAAACTTTGGTCTGGAAAGTAGATTATCATAGACCTATGAAGGACAAATAGAAGAGACATTTCAAATTGAGCCTTATTTTACCTATTCATGGAAAATTTACTGATTCTGGGTTAATGAGTCCAGTCATTAAAATAGAGCATAACAGTCTCAAATGCTAATAGAAGCATTTTCCATGAGTCCTTTATGATCTCAAGTATCTATTGTCTAATGATCCTGTCAAAGTTGTGTAACAAATACATTAACCAGCAGCAATGGTAATTAGTGATTCAGGACTCTAGAGAAGAAGACTCTAAATGTCTTCAATTCCTCCTGAGTTTTATAGTTTAGTACTACATTTGCTAATTGTGGGACAAAAATACAGTGGATTCTGAAAGGTCTTAGGCAGCACATGGATAGATCATTAAAAATTATAGAAAAAACAGAAAGACATAAGAACAAGACATAAGGAGAAAGATACTCTTTTGTCAATTCCATTAATTCTTCTCTGATGAACTCAAATACAAAAGTCTCATCTGGACCTCTTATGTTTTTAATATTTCTACATCAAGCAACAGTTTTCTAACATGGAAAAATGGACTGGTTCAAAATTGGGGGAAGTAGTACATCAGGACTATATAATGTCACTCTGCTTATTTAATTTATATTCAGAGTATATCACATGAAATGCTGGGCTAGATGAAACTCAAGCTGGAATCAAGACTGCCAGAGAAATATCAATAACTTCACATATGAGGATGATACTACTTTAATGACAGAAAGTGAAGAGGAACTAAAGAGCCTCTTGATGAAGGTGTAAGAGGAGAGTCAAAAAGCTGATTTAATACTAGACTTTCAGTCCCATAACTTCATGGCAAATAGATGGGGAAAAAATGGAACAGTAACAGACGTTATTTTCCTGTGCTCCAAAATCACTGTGGACGATAACTAAGTCATGAAATTCAAAGACATTTGCTTTCTGGAAGAAAAACTATGACAAACCTAGACAGCATATTAAAAAGCAGAGACAGGGCTTCCCTGGTGGTCCAGTGGGTAAGGAGACCGCCTTGCAGTGCAAGGGGCGCCGGTTTGATCCCTGGTCTGGGAAGATCCCACGTGCCGCAGAGCGGCTTGGACCCATGTGTCCCATTACCAAGCCGGAACTCTGGAGCTCATGCGCCCAGAGCCAGTGCTCTGCGACAGCAGAGGCCACCGCGATGGGAGGCCCACCTGGGCCAAAGAACAAAGATGGATGAAAATGGACAAATGAAAGACCAATAGAAGCGGCCTGCCTGCCCCCCTCCCTCCCCACCCCACCCTCCTCAAAATAAATAAATAAATCTTTAAAAAAAAAAAAAAAAAGCAGAGACATCATTTTGACAACAGAGCTCCATATAGTCAAAGTTATGGTTTTCCCAGCAGTCGTATATAGATATGTGACTTGAATCATAAGCAGGGCTGAGTCCCAAAGAATTAATGCTTTCAAACTGTAATGCTGGAGAAGGCTCTTGAGAGTTCCTGGGATAGCAAGGAGATCAAACCAGTCAATCCTAAAGGAAATCAATCCCGAATGTTCATGGAAAGGATTGATGCTGAGGCTGAAGCTCCAATATTTTGGCCACCTGATGTGAAGAGCCAACATATTGGAAAAGGCCCTGATGCTTGGAAAGATTGAGAGAAGGAAGAGAAGTGGAGAACAGAGAAAGAGATGATTGGATGGCATCACTCACTCGATAGACATGAGTCTGAGTAAATTCCAGGAGATAGTAAAGGACAGGGAAGCCTGTTGTGCTACAGTTCATGGGTCACAGAGTCAGAACCAACTGAGCAACTAATCATCAAAAAACAAACACTCGTTAATTTCTATTTTAACAGAGTTACTTGGGTTCAAAGCATTTGACAACCAGCACTATTTTGTTGTCATTGAATTATTGTTATAATTATAGTCTATATAAGAAGATATTTCTTTTAGTTTATGAAAATAACATTTTAAATAAATCTATTTAATTAAAATACTAAAATATAGTAGTAAATAGAACAAGTGTGTGCAGAAATAGTAAATAATATTGTTCATAATACAAAAATGATTTGGATGGTATAACAAGATATAAATTAAAGATGTAAATTAAAGAAAAACAAATTTTATTGAAAAATCACAAACTTTGAAATTAAAGCAACTAAAGACAAATCTCCCTTTCTCCTTCTCTTGTAGATAACTTTGAACAAGTTGTTGACACTATCTAAGCCTCAGTTTTCTCACTTATCTAAAGATAATAAATATCAGTTTTTCTGAGTTATTGTGAGATTGAAAGTAGATATAGGTAAAGTATCTACAATTTAAAAGTGATGAAATACATCAGTTATTTCTGCCATATTACACTGGCATAGATGTGCTTCCCTGGAGCCACTAAGATGAACCAGTATGCATTGAACAGTTTAAAAAGCAGTATAAATATATAAATGCCAAAGAAATTAAAATCTTAATTTATCCTTCCTTTGACTTTTTGAATAGTCCTTCGTTTGACCTTTTTCAAGAAAAAAAATTAAAATAGTTATGTGACTGCATAAGCAGGGCTGAGTCCCAAAGAATTAATGCTTTCAAACTGTAATGCTGGAGAAGGCTCTTGAGAGTTCCTGGGATAGCAAGGAGATCAAACCAGTCAATCCTAAAGGAAATCAATCCCGAATGTTCATGGAAAGGATTGATGCTGAGGCTGAAGCTCCAATATTTTGGCCACCTGATGTGAAGAGCCAACATATTGGAAAAGGCCCTGATGCTTGGAAAGATTGAGAGAAGGAAGAGAAGTGGAGAACAGAGAAAGAGATGATTGGATGGCATCACTCACTCGATAGACATGAGTCTGAGTAAATTCCAGGAGATAGTAAAGGACAGGGAAGCCTGTTGTGCTACAGTTCATGGGTCACAGAGTCAGAACCAACTGAGCAACTAATCATCAAAAAACAAACACTCGTTAATTTCTATTTTAACAGAGTTACTTGGGTTCAAAGCATTTGACAACCAGCACTATTTTGTTGTCATTGAATTATTGTTATAATTATAGTCTATATAAGAAGATATTTCTTTTAGTTTATGAAAATAACATTTTAAATAAATCTATTTAATTAAAATACTAAAATATAGTAGTAAATAGAACAAGTGTGTGCAGAAATAGTAAATAATATTGTTCATAATACAAAAATGATTTGGATGGTATAACAAGATATAAATTAAAGATGTAAATTAAAGAAAAACAAATTTTATTGAAAAATCACAAACTTTGAAATTAAAGCAACTAAAGACAAATCTCCCTTTCTCCTTCTCTTGTAGATAACTTTGAACAAGTTGTTGACACTATCTAAGCCTCAGTTTTCTCACTTATCTAAAGATAATAAATATCAGTTTTTCTGAGTTATTGTGAGATTGAAAGTAGATATAGGTAAAGTATCTACAATTTAAAAGTGATGAAATACATCAGTTATTTCTGCCATATTACACTGGCATAGATGTGCTTCCCTGGAGCCACTAAGATGAACCAGTATGCATTGAACAGTTTAAAAAGCAGTATAAATATATAAATGCCAAAGAAATTAAAATCTTAATTTATCCTTCCTTTGACTTTTTGAATAGTCCTTCGTTTGACCTCTTGATTAAATAGGAAAATAGTTATCTGGTTGGAAAAGGGTAAATATATTCAAAAAAATTCATATTTAAAAAAGATCTATTAATAGGTTCCTACCTCATAAACCATTTGAACAGCAGAAACAATCATTTGTGCATAGAACTTAAATTTCACATTGTCTTATTTTCAATGACAAATATAAGTATAAAAATGGCAGAGTAAAAAAATGAACATAAAAAGCACACTGCTGGGCTTCCCTGGTGGTTCAGAGAGTAAAGAGTCTACCTTGCACTACAAGGGGCACCAGTTTAATTCCTGGACAGGGAATATCCCACATGCCATGGAGCGGCTGGACCATATAATCTAATTACAAGCTAGTGCTCTGCAATGAGACAGGCCACTGCAATGGTAGGCACACACAGGCCAAAAGAATAAAAATGGATGAAAAATAAAAATAAATAAAAAATCCATAAAAAGAGGCCAAAATTAAAAAAAAAAACACTGCTGTAGTATAATGTTAATTCTGTAAGGAAACATGGAAATAACAGCTTATATAGGGGACTAGGGAGAGAAGAGAGATTGGACATATATAGCAAAACATTAAATAAGAGTGTTGACATATGGTCAATAAATTTAAAATATTTACCTGGATTATCAAACACAGAAATCTGTCTTCCATATGTTCAATTTTAGAACAGTAGGTATAATCTAAATGGTTCATTAAAATTGACTGTTATCACCACATTTTACCAGATACTAATATGTTGGTGATTTCATTTGTCCTCATGACTTCATTAATGACAGGCAAGAGAAAGCAAAGGGGACAAGTTTTCATGAGGTTTATAGAAAACCTCTGAGCTACTTTCATTCATCATGACTGGCCACATATTATTAGAGCAAACATTTTAAATATAGTATGAGAGTTTATTTCTGGGCTCTCCAGTAATTAGTATGTCTGTTTTTGTGCCAAGAACACATTGTTTTGATTATTTTAGTTTTACAGTATTGTCTGAAGTCAGAGAGGAATATGTATCTTGTTTTGCTCTTATTCACTAGGACTGCTTTGAAAATTCTGGATCCATATAAATTTCAGAATTATTTGTGCTATTTCTTTGAAAAAATGTCATGGATTGCTTTAGGTAGAATGGCCATTAAAATATTTATTCTCCCAATCCAAGAGCATGGAATTTTTTTTGTTTCTTTGAATCATTTTTAATTTCCTTTGTTATAAAGTTTTACAGTTCTCAACTTATAAGTCTTTCATTTCCTTTGTGAGTTTTATTGCTTGATATCTTATTTTGGGGGGGTTGTGATTTTAAAAAGCATTGTTTCTTTACATTGTCTTTCTGATATTTCATTCTTAGTAGAAAGAAATGTAACCAATCTCTGTATGTTAACCTTGTATCCTGCTACCCTGTTGAATTTATCTATTGTGGAACCAACAATTTATGAAGCTTGAGACATAACATACATGGAAACTATACAAACCTAAATATGACCTATATGCAGATGACTACTTCAAGTAGAATTTTAGTATTGATTATGGTTTTGGAGTATTACATATTCAGAGAATTTCTGTCTATTCAGTAAAATGATAAATGAATAGCAGCATGTGAAACCTAAACCATATATATCTATATATATATATAGATAGATAGATAGATAGATATAAACCTACAATATATTTCTGCTGTGTTAAAATCAAAGCCCCTGTGAAATTATGTTACTTAAGTGCAATGAATTTTATTGTAAATAACTTTTCATATTGAGACTTGAATTTTCCTATGTCTGATCAGTTATAAACTGGAGCTTTTATTGACAGAGAGTATTGTACATGTATTGAGTTGTAATTTCCAAAATTCTACTTATCTAATAAACAGAATTGAAAGTCCCAATGCGTCTGGAGAGGTGAGATGGGGGGAATAGACATATGACTAATCTGGGAACATATGTATCTGTAAACAACAGCACTCTGTAAAAGTTAAAAGTATAAATAAAAGCTTAAAAAAAAAAGGCATTCCCAATGCCAGTGTCCACAAGTAAATTAATGTTTCTGTTGTCACATCTACAGATCCTATCTATGACACAGTCAATTACATGAACAAGGGAAGGAATCATGAGAGAGAGAGAGAGAGAGAAAGAGAAGAGGGTGGGGGGAGAGCCAGACAGAGAGAGGTAGGAGAAAGAGAAAGGTAGAGAGAGGAGATTTTAGGCGTCTATATTGTAATTAGGAAGCCATATGTTTTCTTGCTGCCTTATTTTTTTCTGGCACTTTAAAATATTCTCCTGAGTTCAATTACCTTAACCTAGGCTCATACCTGGTTGAAATTGAAGAACATTTATAAAAAGAGAATGATCTATATCCAAATCTCACAGCACTAGAAGGTGAAAAAAATGTTAGCCAAGAAATATTGGTACAGTTGGGGAAATATAAAAATAGAAATATGACTTATTTTATTAAAAAATGCATTATTTGTCAATTTTATTATTATGCCAACTCAAAGCATTATTTTTAAAAAAAAATAAGCATCAATACACAGTCTTTTATCACTAATTTATCCTTAAATGCTACTAGCTTCACTACATATAATATGTTGGAATTACGATAAATACAGTGTGATCAAATGTATGGATTTTCTTCACACATGGGAGATCATATAAAGTTAACACTACAAGGAAACTGCTAGCAACAAAAATAACTTGATATGAAGCAAATGTATTTGGAACCATTCCAAAACTGATTTGTCATTTAAACAAATATAAATACTATTCATGTTGGAGATGATTCTTTTTTATTTTTTCCAATATACATTTTGCTAATTACTGTAAATTTAATACCTCCAAATATTACTTTTCACTAGAATTCCAGTCCTGTGTTTTCAACTAAGTATTTAATATTCCCACTCAAATGCTTGGTTGAGGCATACTTCAGACACTCAAAACCGAAATGATCTTTCATTTCAGCATTTGCTTTTACCACACCATTATTTTCATTAACATTATCTCAATTTCCCAGCACTGGAGACTTCTCCTCATTCCACATATCTAATTGCCATGAAGTCTTGTTGAATAAACGTATGTTATGGTCCATCAGAACTCATATTTGTTCAAATGTAACTACACTCACATAAGCATTCCCAATGCCAGTGTCCACAAGTAAATTAATGTTTCTGTTGTCACATCTACAGATCCTATCTATGACACAGTCAATTACATGAACAAGGGAAGGAATCATGAGAGAGAGAGAGAGCAGAGAAGAGGGTGGGGGGAGAGCCAGACAGAGAGAGGTAGGAGAAAGAGAAAGGTAGAGAGAGGAGATTTTAGGCGTCTATATTGTAATTAGGAAGCCATATGTTTTCTTGCTGCCTTATTTTTTTCTGGCACTTTAAAATATTCTCCTGAGTTCAATTACCTTAACCTAGGCTCATACCTGGTTGAAATTGAAGAACATTTATAAAAAGAGAATGATCTATATCCAAATCTCACAGCACTAGAAGGTGAAAAAAATGTTAGCCAAGAAATATTGGTACAGTTGGGGAAATATAAAAATAGAAATATGACTTATTTTATTAAAAAATGCATTATTTGTCAATTTTATTATTATGCCAACTCAAAGCATTATTTTTAAAAAAAAATAAGCATCAATACACAGTCTTTTATCACTAATTTATCCTTAAATGCTACTAGCTTCACTACATATAATATGTTGGAATTACGATAAATACAGTGTGATCAAATGTATGGATTTTCTTCACACATGGGAGATCATATAAAGTTAACACTACAAGGAAACTGCTAGCAACAAAAATAACTTGATATGAAGCAAATGTATTTGGAACCATTCCAAAACTGATTTGTCATTTAAACAAATATAAATACTATTCATGTTGGAGATGATTCTTTTTTATTTTTTCCAATATACATTTTGCTAATTACTGTAAATTTAATACCTCCAAATATTACTTTTCACTAGAATTCCAGTCCTGTGTTTTCAACTAAGTATTTAATATTCCCACTCAAATGCTTGGTTGAGGCATACTTCAGACACTCAAAACCGAAATGATCTTTCATTTCAGCATTTGCTTTTACCACACCATTATTTTCATTAACATTATCTCAATTTCCCAGCACTGGAGACTTCTCCTCATTCCACATATCTAATTGCCATGAAGTCTTGTTGAATAAACGTATGTTATGGTCCATCAGAACTCATATTTGTTCAAATGTAACTACACTCACATAAGCTATTATAAGGCTTCCTAGGTGGTACAATGGAAAAGAATCCATCTGCGAATCCAGGAAGCACAGGAGACACGAGTTCAGTCTCTGGTAGGGAAGATCCTCTGGAGGAGGAAATGTCAACACACTCCAGAATTATTGCCTGGAGAATTCCATAGACAGAGGAACCTAGCAGGCTACAGTCCATGGGGTAGCAAACAGAGGGAACAGAGCACAGACTAGCTATTATAATGTCTTATTTACAAGACTAACTTCTTAGGACTTCCAGTTTCTTCAGTGTTCCTCATGTTTGGGGGGATTTCTCTTCTTTATGAAATTAAAAATTGAGTTATAATTCAATTCTCTAATATATCATTTATAGATCTCTATGATGTGACTACATACTAGCATTAAATCTTTTTCTTATTGTTTCATATGCATCAATAGCTGAGCAAGTATTTTTCTTCATTATCCTTCCTTCCATCCTGAAGAGCATCTTTGCCCCATCTCCTTCACCCACCTTTCAGTGTCCCCATACCCCCATCACATGAATGCTGTCGACCACGTTACTCCTCTCTGTCTCTCTCTCTCTCTCTCTTTTTTTAACATTCTTCAGTTACAAAAAGTACATTTATTCTGCAAAGGCAGATCAAGGGTCCATTTCTTTTTAAAGACTTTCCTTTTTCATTTATTCCCTTATGCATTCATTTGTTTATGCAGTGAACAAGTACTGATTGAGCACCAAATTCTGGTGACCCAGACTGACCTACTGCTACCATGAGTGTGTTGACTGGTAAGGATTAAAATCTTCCCTTTGGGGACTTCCCTGTGATTCAGTGGCTTGAACTGCACATTCCTAGTCCAGGGGTCCCACATTTGATTTATGGTGAGAGAACTAGGTCCTACATACCAAAACTAAAGATCCTGGTGAAGAGTACTAATTTCATTTCAGCATTTGCTTTTACCACACCATTATTTTCATTAACATTATCTCAATTTCCCAGCACTGGAGACTTCTCCTCATTCCACATATCTAATTGCCATGAAGTCTTGTTGAATAAACGTATGTTATGGTCCATCAGAACTCATATTTGTTCAAATGTAACTACACTCACATAAGCTATTATAAGGCTTCCTAGGTGGTACAATGGAAAAGAATCCATCTGCGAATCCAGGAAGCACAGGAGACACGAGTTCAGTCTCTGGTAGGGAAGATCCTCTGGAGGAGGAAATGTCAACACACTCCAGAATTATTGCCTGGAGAATTCCATAGACAGAGGAACCTAGCAGGCTACAGTCCATGGGGTAGCAAACAGAGGGAACAGAGCACAGACTAGCTATTATAATGTCTTATTTACAAGACTAACTTCTTAGGACTTCCAGTTTCTTCAGTGTTCCTCATGTTTGGGGGGATTTCTCTTCTTTATGAAATTAAAAATTGAGTTATAATTCAATTCTCTAATATATCATTTATAGATCTCTATGATGTGACTACATACTAGCATTAAATCTTTTTCTTATTGTTTCATATGCATCAATAGCTGAGCAAGTATTTTTCTTCATTATCCTTCCTTCCATCCTGAAGAGCATCTTTGCCCCATCTCCTTCACCCACCTTTCAGTGTCCCCATCCCCCCATCACATGAATGCTGTCGACCACGTTACTCCTCTCTGTCTCTCTCTCTCTTTTTTTAACATTCTTCAGTTACAAAAAGTACATTTATTCTGCAAAGGCAGATCAAGGGTCCATTTCTTTTTAAAGACTTTCCTTTTTCATTTATTCCCTTATGCATTCATTTGTTTATGCAGTGAACAAGTACTGATTGAGCACCAAATTCTGGTGACCCAGACTGACCTACTGCTACCATGAGTGTGTTGACTGGTAAGGATTAAAATCTTCCCTTTGGGGACTTCCCTGTGATTCAGTGGCTTGAACTGCACATTCCTAGTCCAGGGGTCCCACATTTGATTTATGGTGAGAGAACTAGGTCCTACATACCAAAACTAAAGATCCTGTGTGCCCAACTAGGACCCAGTACAGCAAATTGAAGAGATATTTTAAAAGCCTTTCCTTTCCAGTTTCCTTTGCCCACAATGATTGCTTTCTGCTGTGCATCATTGTACATATTCTGTAGTTTAGGTTTTGTAATTTGTCTAACTTGTTAATGATTTAAATTTCTTCTATAAGTTTGGAATCTAGGCACTGGAAGAGACCATGTATTACATTATTTTGTATGCACCAAATAGTACAGAACCCAATATCATGCTAATGCATGGTAGTGGTGCAAATACTTCCTAATTAGTCACTAGATTAGAGTGCAAAAAATATGCCCCGTAGCTTTTTGCCTGTACATTTTAGTGACTTATAAGAACGGCAGTCTAGTGAATCTTTGATGTGTTACTTCAAGTAGCAGAACTTCTACTTTTTCTGAATTTAATATATCAGAGAAGAACAATGACCATCATTTAAAAGAACAATGCAATATAGTAATGACAGTAAAATTCCAACTCTGGCAAGAGAATTTTCTTTTTAAGTTTTCCTTAGCCCTCCACCTCCAGTTTTTAATTCAAAAAGACAAAAGCAACGTTAAACTAAATTTCCTTAAGTATCAAGTAATCTGTATTTTGCAAAAATGATTATTGCACAGAGACAAAGAAAAAAAAGAATATTTCAACCATCAAAGCCTCTCCAGGGACAGGTTAGAGAAATCGAAGATCATAACAGATGTTTTCAGCTATCTAGTTAGCTAGGGCTATGATGCAAATAATTGTTACTGCCATTATCTTTGAAACCAGATGTCTGATGTCCCTATGAGAGACAACAAAATAATAATAATAATGGTATAGATAATTTTCAAGCCTATTGCTGAGCTACAACTTAATATTTATTTTTGCCTGTATAACTGCTGACAGGCACATGAAAATGTTGAAACCAGAAACACTTTTTCTTCTAATTTTCACTAGAACATCATTTACAATTAAGACCTCATTTATTATTAGTGATGACAATTGCTATCACAATATGAAAATCAGATTACAGAAACAAAGAAATGAAGATCTCCCCAGAAATTCTCGGTCAACTGATTTGAGCTCAAGAAACGCTTAAATTAATTGCATGGTATGTTTATCCAGAATTTCCTCTCTGGAGGCAGCTGAGAGCCTGGCAGTATTTTGGTTACTCTGATTTTGTGAGTAGGTTCAGAAAAAGAATAAAGCATTTTTTGTGGAGTTTCTTCCAGGGCTCAGTTCATTTTTAGCTTGGCACAGTACCTAGAATGTTAACTGACCAGAATTGAGTAAAGCAGCATTACCTGCCAAAGGACAAAGGATTCCAAAGGCATAACAACATTTGGAAATGCTTGAGAAACAAAAGATGATCAAATGAAGTCAATCGGAGTCAAATCTGAAGGTCAAAGTTCACAAGCAATATCTTGGTTTGCTTTACATGACATAGTTATAATCTACATATAAAGACTAGTTCTTGTTTATTTAAAAAGTTGATTCTATTTTAAATACAGTAACCCTTAAAGGGAAAAATAAAGTGAAATAATCACCGTTAGATTTATGACAATTTTCCTGGTACTTTTATTTGTTTTTATACATGCTTGTAAGCAGAGACTTATCTTACAAAATTATTTTTCAATTAAAAAGGGTATAACAAAACACGCAACAACCTGGAGAAGTGGAGTGGGGAGGGGCTGGGAAGGGGCTTTAGGTGGGAGGGGTCAAGTGCATACCTATGACTAATTTGGTTTTATGTATAGCTGTAAACAACAAAATTCTGTAAAAGTAAGATAAAAATAATTTTTATATATATATATATATACATATATATATATATATGAAGAGCATAAGAAAACAAAATTGGCACAATATCAAAAATGGTGTAGCAAATGAAATATAACTTCTGTAGGTTTTGTTTATTAAACATGAAACCTGGGAAAACTCAGATACATGTCTAGATAGAAATTCTGAATGAATCATCAAATGCAAACTTAAGATAATTTATGATTTTAAAATACAAGATATTGACAAGCAATATTTCTGCTTCTACCTGGGCTCATTCACTGACAGGGAAATTATCACCTTAGTGAACCTGCTCTATCTTAGGACCATTCCAATTTTTTTTTTTAAACATTTACTTTATTTATTTATCTTTTGGGGGGTGGGGTGGGGAGGGAGAGGAGCAGGAGGGCCACTTCTATTGGTCTTTCATTTCTCTATTTTCATCCGTCTTTGTTCTTTAACTCTTGTGGGCCTCCCGTCGCAGTGGCCTCTGTTGTTGCAGAGCCCTGGCTCTGGGCACATGTGCTCCAGAACTCGGCTCGGTATTTGGTCACATCGGTCCAGCTGCTTCACGGCACGTATCTTCCCAGACCAGGGATCAAACCGGCGCCCCTTGCACTGCAAGGCGGTGTCCTTACTGACTGGACCACCAGGGAAGCCCCATTTCAATTTTTGAGAAAACTTTTTTCATATATATTATTTATCACTTTTTTCATATTTCTGAGACATCTTCCTACCTGAAAAACAGTAGTTCTTCTTATAGTCATTCTTTTGTACTAAATGTTCAGATTTCATCCAGCAAGTTTTAAACATACCAAAATATGAGTAAAATAAGTCCCTGGAAGAATGCATGAATTTGAAAATGCTAGTCAGTTTACAAAAAGCTTGAGTCTCACTCTGTACCTGCAATGATTTACCACATTTTTCAAATGAGAGTGGGTGCCATCAGTAAGTTATTGGGTAAACAAGTAAACATATTCAAGTGTGTGTATCTCCCTCTACATACTTTGTTGTAAAATATATACATGTAGCTTTCTTTTTCCATTATAATACATATATTTAAATTAAACCATCTAAATAATGAAGTATTTTACTTCACTAATACTATTTTAATGAAAATATGTGGATGATTATCACAGCTGATAAAAGTCAGGTTCAATCCAAGAAAATTCTGGAAGGATGGAAAATGCAAAGAATTAATTACACACACAGCTGGACGATTATGTGTCTGTGTATCTAGAATGGGGCGTTAGTTTGATTTTGTGTGCTCTTGTGCTCAGTCATTCGGTCATGTCTGACTCTTTGTAGCCCCATGGACTGTAGCCTGTCAGGTGCCTCTACTCATGGAAATTCACTGGAGTGGCTTGTCATTTCCTCTTCCAAAGGATCTTCCTGACCCAGGGATCAAACCTGCCTCTCTGGCATCTCCTGCATTGGCAGGCAGGTCCTTTACCACTAGCACCATCTGAGAAGCCCATTTGAGTCTGTATCTGATGCACAATTCTCAGTCATGCTATCACCTCTCCTAAACATGCTCAGAATGCCTCAAGTTATATAAAGTATTATGATTACCTTTCTTAAATGTATTTAAGTCGAAAGAAAAAAAGGAAAAATTTGTGACAGCTGTTGTCATGCTGGTATGAAGTTTCTCAGGAGTCTTTTAAGAAATTAAGTAGTTAATTTGATAAAATTCTGTTTGGAGGGTACCTTAATATATTTATACACTCTGATTAATTCCCATACCATACACAATGAAACCCCAGTGCTTTTTCCCATAGGACATGAACACAGAAGATTTTAAAAGATACAGTAATGTGATTGTTTCTTCAATTAGGAAACATCTTGATTCCAATAAATATTAGAAGAGATAAGCTTTGCCAGTTGGATATTTTCCAGACTCATTTACACTCAATTAAGAACTTTATTTTTAATCTACAGAACCATTCAAATCAGTAATTAGAAAGCATGGTTGAATAAAAGTCCCATTGCATGTTGCTGTGAGAATAACAAGAAGGAACCTTTTTTGTTTTCTTTTTTTTCCAGCTGATAGCATCTCTTTCTGCCCACATTAGAGCATGTTGAATGGAAATTTATCATCAGTATCTGCTTAAACCTATCCCATCAAAATACTTCCAATACGAAGGCATACTTTGGTTGGTTAACCCTGTGAGAAAATAAGGAAATGTACTATATAAAAAAGGACTTCCAAGGTGGCTCAGTGGTAAAGAACCTGCCTTCCAATGCAGGAGATGTTAGAGAAACGGGTTTGATAATGTATTATATGAGAAAGGGCTTCCAAGGTGGCTCAGTGGTAAAAAATTTGCCTGCCAATGAAGGAGATGATAGAGAAACGGGTTTGATCCCTGGGTTGGGAAGATCCTGGAGGAGGGCATAGCAACCCGCTCCGGAACTCTTGTCTGAAGAATCTCATGGATGGAGGAGCCATGTGGGCTACAGTCCATGGGGTCTTAAAGAGCCAGACATGACTGAACAGCTTAGCACACACAGTATATAAAGACATATGCAAATTTTGCATCTTGCAAAGACTCTTTTCAATCACATTTTACCATATAGGTAAAAGAAAGCATATTTCATATCTAGGACATGTGTTCCTTCAAAAGAAGTCAAAGCAGAGTAGATTGAAAGAATCTCTTTCAATTTAGAATCCTCCAATTGTATACCAGAAGCTAACACAATATTGCAAGGCAAGTATACCTCAATTTAAAAAGAAAAAACAGTCTAACCGAATCACTTTGTTTTACAGCAGAAATTAATACAATGTCATAAATCAACTATACTTCAATAAAATTAAATATATATGTATGTTATATATAAAGAATCATCTGAAAGTCATATGTCAGGATAGAATTACCATAATTTTTGGAATTTTAGCTTTAATACTATATTCTGAATTTTTTATTCAAATTACCCACATTTTATAGTCTGCTTCTCATTTTCCACAGGGCTCTCACTATAGAACAGATGCATTAGTATGAACTGTTGACATATTTTTTTTCAAAGAAATAAAAGAGTTGGAAGACTCTAATGTGATTGTTTCTTCAATTAGGAAACATCTTGATCCCAAAAAAGGGTTTGCATAAGCATTTACACTCAATTAAGAACTTTATTTTTAATCTACAGAACCATTCAAATCAGTAATTAGAAAGCATGGTTGAATAAAAGTCCCATTGCATGTTGCTGTGAGAATAACAAGAAGGAACCTTTTTTGTTTTCTTTTTTTTCCAGCTGATAGCATCTCTTTCTGCCCACATTAGAGCATGTTGAATGGAAATTTATCATCAGTATCTGCTTAAACCTATCCCATCAAAATACTTCCAATACGAAGGCATACTTTGGTTGGTTAACCCTGTGAGAAAATAAGGAAATGTACTATATAAAAAAGGACTTCCAAGGTGGCTCAGTGGTAAAGAACCTGCCTTCCAATGCAGGAGATGTTAGAGAAACGGGTTTGATAATGTATTATATGAGAAAGGGCTTCCAAGGTGGCTCAGTGGTAAAAAATTTGCCTGCCAATGAAGGAGATGATAGAGAAACGGGTTTGATCCCTGGGTTGGGAAGATCCTGGAGGAGGGCATAGCAACCCGCTCCGGAACTCTTGTCTGAAGAATCTCATGGATGGAGGAGCCATGTGGGCTACAGTCCATGGGGTCTTAAAGAGCCAGACATGACTGAACAGCTTAGCACACACAGTATATAAAGACATATGCAAATTTTGCATCTTGCAAAGACTCTTTTCAATCACATTTTACCATATAGGTAAAAGAAAGCATATTTCATATCTAGGACATGTGTTCCTTCAAAAGAAGTCAAAGCAGAGTAGATTGAAAGAATCTCTTTCAATTTAGAATCCTCCAATTGTATACCAGAAGCTAACACAATATTGCAAGGCAAGTATACCTCAATTTAAAAAAAGAAAAAACAGTCTAACCGAATCACTTTGTTTTACAGCAGAAATTAATACAATGTCATAAATCAACTATACTTCAATAAAATTAAATATATATGTATGTTATATATAAAGAATCATCTGAAAGTCATATGTCAGGATAGAATTACCATAATTTTTGGAATTTTAGCTTTAATACTATATTCTGAATTTTTTATTCAAATTACCCACATTTTATAGTCTGCTTCTCATTTTCCACAGGGCTCTCACTATAGAACAGATGCATTAGTATGAACTGTTGACATATTTTTTTTCAAAGAAATAAAAGAGTTGGAAGACTCTTGATTGTAGTTGAGTGATTGTAGTTGTAGTGATTATAGTTGAGAATTCTTTTGTGTCAACCCTCTGATACTTGACTTGATTTGCTAAGTTGTTAAATAGAGTCAAAAAGAGAATAGTATCTTCTTCTGCTTAACATATTTGCATCTTTGGCTAAGATTCTTAAGAAAACGCCACATAGCAGTAGTGTGAAAATTTCATCTTCAGTTCTTATGATAACAGATCAACTTGAAGTAAAACAGATCACAAGTACTCTGGAGCCATGAATAACATGACAAGTAAAGTTTGATCTGTTTCCAATAATGAGTTGTGAAGGCAAGTCATAAGCAAAGTATCTATGGCTGAGATGTGCAATGAAATAATTGATAAGAATTTTCTAGTTCAAGATAACCTGTGTTGACCAAATGCACTTCACTGTGTTAAGCTAAAACCATGATAAATAAATGTGTGCTCTCAACTATGGCCCAAATATCATATGCATGAATCTGCGATTGACAAAAATGACAAAGATTAAGACTTCATTTTAAAAACGGCTGAAATCAATATGACTCTGAGTTATTTCTGAGTAGAAAAATTTGAATTTTCTATAATACATAGTTCAGATATTTCCTGGTTCTAAAACTTTGCATATAGCTTAGTGAAACATCATTTAAAAATTTTAATATGATCATGTCCAAAGCATATATGACCAGAAAGTCTGATTAGTCTGACTTACATGATATTCTAGGCCCATGTAAACAAATTATTAAAATGTCATAAATCTACTATACTTCAATAAAATTAAATATATATGTATGTTATATATAAAGAATCATCTGAAAGTCATATGTCAGGATAGAATTACCATAATTTTTGGAATTTTAGCTTTAATACTATATTCTGAATTTTTTATTCAAATTACCCACATTTTATAGTCTGCTTCTCATTTTCCACAGGGCTCTCACTATAGAACAGATGCATTAGTATGAACTGTTGACATATTTTTTTTCAAAGAAATAAAAGAGTTGGAAGACTCTTGATTGTAGTTGAGTGATTGTAGTTGTAGTGATTATAGTTGAGAATTCTTTTGTGTCAACCCTCTGATACTTGACTTGATTTGCTAAGTTGTTAAATAGAGTCAAAAAGAGAATAGTATCTTCTTCTGCTTAACATATTTGCATCTTTGGCTAAGATTCTTAAGAAAACGCCACATAGCAGTAGTGTGAAAATTTCATCTTCAGTTCTTATGATAACAGATCAACTTGAAGTAAAACAGATCACAAGTACTCTGGAGCCATGAATAACATGACAAGTAAAGTTTGATCTGTTTCCAATAATGAGTTGTGAAGGCAAGTCATAAGCAAAGTATCTATGGCTGAGATGTGCAATGAAATAATTGATAAGAATTTTCTAGTTCAAGATAACCTGTGTTGACCAAATGCACTTCACTGTGTTAAGCTAAAACCATGATAAATAAATGTGTGCTCTCAACTATGGCCCAAATATCATATGCATGAATCTGCGATTGACAAAAATGACAAAGATTAAGACTTCATTTTAAAAACGGCTGAAATCAATATGACTCTGAGTTATTTCTGAGTAGAAAAATTTGAATTTTCTATAATACATAGTTCAGATATTTCCTGGTTCTAAAACTTTGCATATAGCTTAGTGAAACATCATTTAAAAATTTTAATATGATCATGTCCAAAGCATATATGACCAGAAAGTCTGATTAGTCTGACTTACATGATATTCTAGGCCCATGTAAACAAATTATTAAAACAAAATAAAAACTTCAAAGTTTCACCATTATCTTCTTATCATCTGTATGTACTTCAATCTTTGAATTAAAAATATTTTATTTGACTCAAATGTGCTAATTAAATATAGCTCTTAAATATAGTTTATAAGGCAGAGGGCACTGTGGTTCTAGTCTTATGACTTTTTTTTTTCATATTCTGTTGATATCTTTGAGCGTTGTACTGCAGTGATTAACTGGAGTGATCTACACAGATAAGTATGTGTGTGTGTTCTAAAAAAAGGATTTTGATTAAAACATTCTGGTTCTTTCTAATACAGGGAGAGGTTAAATGACAAAAATCTTTTGAACTTGTGAAACCACTTAGCATTTAGTCAGCTAAATTATTTTTAAGCTCTGTTATACATTCATAAAATGGATCCCTTTCTTCCAGGTTGTACTGCATTGATCATGACTAAGGAAACAGAAGGGTGTTTTATTATTTTTTTTAACCTCTTCATTTTGGAATGATTCCATTTTCATACAGATAAATCAAAAGTGTCAAAACCTCATCTTGATACCCCAAAGGATACTTCTTTGGGGTCTATGGAAAAGATTTATTTTCTGGTGCAAAAGTCAGATGACCAGAACAAAGTCAGGAATTGTAAGAGTTCTATGTTGTACAAAGAATTTCCTGTTTTATAATAATAAATGTAAATATTTCACATTGCCCACAGTTGTGTCCACAACGTGCCCACAATGTTTTAGGTACTAAGTCCTTTGGAAGTATTCTGTTAAAATTTACAAGAATCCAGAGATAGAAATGATCAAGTTTACTTCACTGTGTTAAGCTAAAACCATGATAAATAAATGTGTGCTCTCAACTATGGCCCAAATATCATATGCATGAATCTGCGATTGACAAAAATGACAAAGATTAAGACTTCATTTTAAAAACGGCTGAAATCAATATGACTCTGAGTTATTTCTGAGTAAAAAAATTTGAATTTTCTATAATACATAGTTCAGATATTTCCTGGTTCTAAAACTTTGCATATAGCTTAGTGAAACATCATTTAAAAATTTTAATATGATCATGTCCAAAGCATATATGACCAGAAAGTCTGATTAGTCTGACTTACATGATATTCTAGGCCCATGTAAACAAATTATTAAAACAAAATAAAAACTTCAAAGTTTCACCATTATCTTCTTATCATCTGTATGTACTTCAATCTTTGAATTAAAAATATTTTATTTGACTCAAATGTGCTAATTAAATATAGCTCTTAAATATAGTTTATAAGGCAGAGGGCACTGTGGTTCTAGTCTTATGACTTTTTTTTTTCATATTCTGTTGATATCTTTGAGCGTTGTACTGCAGTGATTAACTGGAGTGATCTACACAGATAAGTATGTGTGTGTGTTCTAAAAAAAGGATTTTGATTAAAACATTCTGGTTCTTTCTAATACAGGGAGAGGTTAAATGACAAAAATCTTTTGAACTTGTGAAACCACTTAGCATTTAGTCAGCTAAATTATTTTTAAGCTCTGTTATACATTCATAAAATGGATCCCTTTCTTCCAGGTTGTACTGCATTGATCATGACTAAGGAAACAGAAGGGTGTTTTATTATTTTTTTTAACCTCTTCATTTTGGAATGATTCCATTTTCATACAGATAAATCAAAAGTGTCAAAACCTCATCTTGATACCCCAAAGGATACTTCTTTGGGGTCTATGGAAAAGATTTATTTTCTGGTGCAAAAGTCAGATGACCAGAACAAAGTCAGGAATTGTAAGAGTTCTATGTTGTACAAAGAATTTCCTGTTTTATAATAATAAATGTAAATATTTCACATTGCCCACAGTTGTGTCCACAACGTGCCCACAATGTTTTAGGTACTAAGTCCTTTGGAAGTATTCTGTTAAAATTTACAAGAATCCAGAGATAGAAATGATCAAGTTTACTTCAAGGAATTTGACACTTAGAATAAGAAGTTGCCTCTGGCCACACAGCTAGGAAGTGCAGTTCTGGGATTCAAATCCAAGCAGTCAAACCTCAGCAGCTATGCTTTTAATCAGAACATAGGCTGCCTTTGCACTGAATCTGACAAAATGTTTGACTGAATCTGCATGTCCTCAGAGCTGAGTAAGGTAATAGTAACTGAAAAGCTAGCTTCTTTTAAATTGTAAAAATAAATAAATAAGAATTGAATAGCAGCGTGATTGCATCATGGGTGAATTCTGAGTAGGTTTATTGAATAATTAAGGCATATATATCAGTACACAAAACCCTGTCTCACTTATTCTGTTTCTGCCACATTAAAAATCTTGCATTGTGAGGGTCAAGTCTCGAGCTTGAATGAGATCATCATTCTTTTCACTTTCAGGACTGTGTCAGTGCTGTCTGCAGAAGTATTTGGCTTCTGGGGACTCTGTTCACATTTGCTTAAATTGAATCTCTGCCATGCACAACATTCTGTCCCCATCACAGATGCCAGAGTTATTCTGTTGCCTTTATATTCTCCTGTCTGTCTCTATCTCTTTACATTTTCATTATATGGATGAAATGTGAAGACTGACTTCTGTTCAGGCAGACAATGTACACTTTTCTTTCTGTGTATTTGTATTTTACGTAATGTATTACGATCATCCATTTGGACTCGACTTCTCTGAGCTCCCTGTTACACTACTTTTACCATCATTCCTCAATGTTATATTTTGTCAAACTGAAGTACATACAGATGATATATTTTCAGTTTGTCAAACTGAACTTAGTGGCATCTGCTTTGCTAAGAAGAGTTCACCCATTTCTTTGACACTATCTGTTCCTGTTCCAGGAGGAGGTTTGTACAAATGCTGATCCGTGGTGGGGACAATTCATAGGACCATCATGCTGACCCCTGGAGTTCTGTTTTTGGGACTCACTCAGCCCCACTGAGTGAACAAGGCCCTGGGCCAGCATTGACCTCACCAGCTTGAGAAGGTCACAAGATAATACCTAAGTCTTCTCTCTAACAAGGACTAATACCTAAGTCTTCTCTCTAACAAAGACTAAAGAAAACATACTGTTGATGTATACCTCAGGCTTTGGGGCAAGCTCCCTTTGCATTTTCATTTTTTTGAAGGTATCTAAGATTGTTGTTCTTCGATTTTGGGGTAGAAAAATAAGTCTGTAGATGGATTTAGAAGGGATACAGTCCAAGCAGACTGTTGATACTTTGACCTATTTATATTTCTAAGTTTGCTGCTCCTTCCTTGATAGAAAAAAAATTATGTACGGACAGTTATAGGTCACTCACATTCCACTTTGACAATTGAGAAAAAAAATCTAATAATTAAAGAAAAACCCTTTGCCTTGCACTCTCCATATTCATCACTGTTTTAGGTGATCTTGCACTTTGGCCACAATCCCATATGTGATGATATCTGTCATCTACTTGAAAACACTTGAGCATCAGAAGAGCAACATATATATGCTAGTTACTTTAAACTATATTAAAGTAATTGGTAATCTACGTAAGAATGCATACTCCAGGAATGATCAGAATGACTTCATCTTGATCTTCCCTGAACCTCTGAATAATCACACACTTTTCAAAATGATCATATTGAAGATCTGATATGGGTTTCCACTGGAGAAATCTATGTCTTCTGAACATGATCACTGTTAGATTTAAGATGTTGGTGAAACTGAAATATTTGATTGTAATTAGGATCATCCATTTGGACTCGACTTCTCTGCCCCGACTACTTTTACCATCATTCCTCAATGTTATATTTTGTCAAACTGAAGTACATACAGATGATATATTTTCAGTTTGTCAAACTGAACTTAGTGGCATCTGCTTTGCTAAGAAGAGTTCACCCATTTCTTTGACACTATCTGTTCCTGTTCCAGGAGGAGGTTTGTACAAATGCTGATCCGTGGTGGGGACAATTCATAGGACCATCATGCTGACCCCTGGAGTTCTGTTTTTGGGACTCACTCAGCCCCACTGAGTGAACAAGGCCCTGGGCCAGCATTGACCTCACCAGCTTGAGAAGGTCACAAGATAATACCTAAGTCTTCTCTCTAACAAGGACTAATACCTAAGTCTTCTCTCTAACAAAGACTAAAGAAAACATACTGTTGATGTATACCTCAGGCTTTGGGGCAAGCTCCCTTTGCATTTTCATTTTTTTGAAGGTATCTAAGATTGTTGTTCTTCGATTTTGGGGTAGAAAAATAAGTCTGTAGATGGATTTAGAAGGGATACAGTCCAAGCAGACTGTTGATACTTTGACCTATTTATATTTCTAAGTTTGCTGCTCCTTCCTTGATAGAAAAAAAATTATGTACGGACAGTTATAGGTCACTCACATTCCACTTTGACAATTGAGAAAAAAAATCTAATAATTAAAGAAAAACCCTTTGCCTTGCACTCTCCATATTCATCACTGTTTTAGGTGATCTTGCACTTTGGCCACAATCCCATATGTGATGATATCTGTCATCTACTTGAAAACACTTGAGCATCAGAAGAGCAACATATATATGCTAGTTACTTTAAACTATATTAAAGTAATTGGTAATCTACGTAAGAATGCATACTCCAGGAATGATCAGAATGACTTCATCTTGATCTTCCCTGAACCTCTGAATAATCACACACTTTTCAAAATGATCATATTGAAGATCTGATATGGGTTTCCACTGGAGAAATCTATGTCTTCTGAACATGATCACTGTTAGATTTAAGATGTTGGTGAAACTGAAGATATTTAAGATTGTAATTAGGCTGAAACACTTTAACTACAGACATGATCCTTGGGTGATCAAGGTAAGAAATAAGGAAACCCTATAACCTTTATTTTTAACGATGTCAACAGAACTCTCACTCCTAAGCAATTCTGAGTCCAGGAATGTAAAATAGAATTTCTGGCTGTCAGATGCCAGCTATAAGGATGAGCCAGTGCTTTTTATGGAATACCATGATGACATTCTCCAGCAAACCCTACGTGCAAGAAAGAAGCTGGTACATAGAAAAGGGCAGAAATCTTGAGACATCTACAAATATAGAGCCAGCTGAATAATGTGTTTTAAATATGTTAGGTGATAAATATTTATTTAATAAATGCTGTATGCATGATAGAATTTGGATGGAGACTTGGTTTTATGACAAACTAGTAGTAAATCTACACAAAAATGGGTGAGCCTCATTCTACTCTAAGATTTCTGAATCTGTCATTATTACCAAAAGGAATCAGAGTTATGTGTACTCAAATTGGCATGCGTCAAATAGCAATTTTTGTCTATATTCTATTCTTATCCTAAGTTATTTTTTTTAATTCACAAATTATCTTCAACCCTCTTATAACTTTCTACTCTCTTCACTGTTTTTAATATTCTGATCATTTTAACTGTATTTTCCTATGACATTAAAAAAGAACTATTTCTCTAGTTACTGAAAAGCCTGCCTTCCATTCCTTCCCAGCAGCAATTTGTAAGATGTTTCACTTAATCTTCCCAATTCCTTATCTCCATTTCACTTTGCACCTTAAACTTCTCTGATACTTCCCGGATCATATCACCACATGCTTCTTTGTTAATTAAGCCAGTGAGTAGTTTCACTCTTTCTCTCATTTGACCTCCCAGCAGCATTTGACACCCACAGCCTCACCCTAGACTTCAAGGCACATCTCTCCTCATTCAGTCTTTTCATTCTGAGGGTATTTCTCTGTCTCCGTTGAGGACTCATTCTCTTGTGCTAAGCCCTTAAATATTTATGTCCCTGAGTAAACAATTTTCAAAATGATCATATTGAAGATCTGATATGGGTTTCCACTGGAGAAATCTATGTCTTCTGAACATGATCACTGTTAGATTTAAGATGTTGGTGAAACTGAAGATATTTAAGATTGTAATTAGGCTGAAACACTTTAACTACAGACATGATCCTTGGGTGATCAAGGTAAGAAATAAGGAAACCCTATAACCTTTATTTTTAACGATGTCAACAGAACTCTCACTCCTAAGCAATTCTGAGTCCAGGAATGTAAAATAGAATTTCTGGCTGTCAGATGCCAGCTATAAGGATGAGCCAGTGCTTTTTATGGAATACCATGATGACATTCTCCAGCAAACCCTACGTGCAAGAAAGAAGCTGGTACATAGAAAAGGGCAGAAATCTTGAGACATCTACAAATATAGAGCCAGCTGAATAATGTGTTTTAAATATGTTAGGTGATAAATATTTATTTAATAAATGCTGTATGCATGATAGAATTTGGATGGAGACTTGGTTTTATGACAAACTAGTAGTAAATCTACACAAAAATGGGTGAGCCTCATTCTACTCTAAGATTTCTGAATCTGTCATTATTACCAAAAGGAATCAGAGTTATGTGTACTCAAATTGGCATGCGTCAAATAGCAATTTTTGTCTATATTCTATTCTTATCCTAAGTTATTTTTTTTAATTCACAAATTATCTTCAACCCTCTTATAACTTTCTACTCTCTTCACTGTTTTTAATATTCTGATCATTTTAACTGTATTTTCCTATGACATTAAAAAAGAACTATTTCTCTAGTTACTGAAAAGCCTGCCTTCCATTCCTTCCCAGCAGCAATTTGTAAGATGTTTCACTTAATCTTCCCAATTCCTTATCTCCATTTCACTTTGCACCTTAAACTTCTCTGATACTTCCCGGATCATATCACCACATGCTTCTTTGTTAATTAAGCCAGTGAGTAGTTTCACTCTTTCTCTCATTTGACCTCCCAGCAGCATTTGACACCCACAGCCTCACCCTAGACTTCAAGGCACATCTCTCCTCATTCAGTCTTTTCATTCTGAGGGTATTTCTCTGTCTCCGTTGAGGACTCATTCTCTTGTGCTAAGCCCTTAAATATTTATGTCCCTGAGTAAACAATAAACCAGACATTGTGTTTAATGCAACATGCTCATGCTCTTCTCCAACACTAATGAGCTGCATGCTGTGTGGTGCTTGCCCACCTGCAGCCTTCTACAGGCTGTGGATCAGCGGGGGATTTAGGGTCTGTAACCACTGGGGTTCTGTGAAGCCTCTACCTCCTCTGTGGTTCAAGTTTCAGCTGAAAACTGAATTTTTTATTTTGCTCTGATTATTTCTAAAATGTTTAAAAACTAAGTACAGGAAAAGAGACTGTAGAATTCTTAGCAGTCACTGCAATCAAAGTCTATGACTTTGCTTTGAAGACAAGGCTGAAGCTGACCTTCCTCATCAAAAAACAGCAAAATCTTATAATTTAGCACTAGAGAGATTTAGGGGTTTGCCTCTCAGAAAGTTGAGGGTCACCCTGAGGAATGGGTGGAAAGAAATATGAAAGGGTTGACAAATAGTTTAACTTCTAATTTGAGAGACTACCAAATGATTCCTGTGAATTGAGTGTCTCAGATGGATTAGTAATGACACGGTGAACGTGACTCTCTGAGCGACAGGAACAGGGAAGGAGAAATTACAGTTTGCAAAACATAATCAGTTGATTCTAATTTGCTGGTTTCCCATATTGTTTGTGAAACTGAGAAATCAAAGAGGACATTTTGTCCTGTGACAAACTGATGAAGTATAAGTTTGCTTTCATATTTAGAAAATGGAAACTGTTTGTCTTTTCCTAACATGTGATTATGTCTATAATTCGGGTCATGTGTGTAGAAGATATTCCAAAGTACAAGATATAATTGTAAATGATAAACATTTATCTTGTATTAGATATTGACTATTTACACCAAATCTGGAAGTATTTTATAATTTTCCATACCTGTTTCTATCACCATTGTTAATCGAGAAATGATTGCAGGTACAGAAAACTCAAAAATTGATCTTTTCCATTAAGTATCTCTATTAGTCAATCACCTACTAAAAACTTCTCCAGTGTTACCCTGCACAATCATAAGTACACATGAATGACAGACACTCATCCTCTTTCCTAATGCACTGTTAACTTGTGTGTGTTTCACGCAGAGGAAATGGCAAATTTCAAAGCTGGAACCTCAGGAGTCATTGGCCCCTCATCTCCATATAGAAAGTTATCTCCTAAGTCTGCTCAGACTGTCATATCACATTACCATATGTTGGCAGACTTAAGCAACAGGTCAAGGTGTCAGCCTATTCAGCTCCCTATAAGAACGTTCTTCCTGGTTTGCAGATGACACCTTTTCCCTCTAGCCTTACATGACAGAAAGAGAGCTCTGGTATCTCTCCCTATTCTTATAAAGGCACTGCCCCTACTGGACTACAATCCAAATTTTATGACCTCATTTAACCTTTATCACTTCATCACAGACTCTATTTCCAATTATAGTCACACTGGAGTTAGGACTTCAGCATTTGAAAGTTGGGAGGACGCATTCAGTCTGTAACAATTATGAGTTTTCTAAATTCTACTTAATGCATTATCTCTTATACTGCTCACTTATCCATTTCAAGTCCTTATTATTTCTCACCCGCATGAGAACAAAAACCTGTCTATTGTCTACATCTGACACTTGATATCATGCCAAGAGTTTGTCCTTTATTGACACATGATCTATCCATACTTCCCCCAAAGTCATGTTTCTAAAAAACAAATCTGATAGGTAATTTCCCTTCTGAGAAGAAGTTAAGGGGATCAATAATGTGAGTTCTCTGAAATAAAAAGTGTCTGATCTAGGCTCTACCACTTATTAGCTCTGTGGCCTTGAATAGTTAATTATTTAACCTCTCCAATTCTTAGTTCACTTGTTCATAAAATAAGAATTATCATAGCACCTACCTCGTAAAATTAATGTGAGACTTAAATGAGATAATGAATGAAAGACACTTAGCACAATATCATGCCTACCAGTACTATAATTGAAGAAAATTTATCTTGTATTAGATTTTCACCAAATCTGGAAGTATTTTATAATTTTCCATACCTGTTTCTATCACCATTGTTAATCGAGAAATGATTGCAGGTACAGAAAACTCAAAAATTGATCTTTTCCATTAAGTATCTCTATTAGTCAATCACCTACTAAAAACTTCTCCAGTGTTACCCTGCACAATCATAAGTACACATGAATGACAGACACTCATCCTCTTTCCTAATGCACTGTTAACTTGTGTGTGTTTCACGCAGAGGAAATGGCAAATTTCAAAGCTGGAACCTCAGGAGTCATTGGCCCCTCATCTCCATATAGAAAGTTATCTCCTAAGTCTGCTCAGACTGTCATATCACATTACCATATGTTGGCAGACTTAAGCAACAGGTCAAGGTGTCAGCCTATTCAGCTCCCTATAAGAACGTTCTTCCTGGTTTGCAGATGACACCTTTTCCCTCTAGCCTTACATGACAGAAAGAGAGCTCTGGTATCTCTCCCTATTCTTATAAAGGCACTGCCCCTACTGGACTACAATCCAAATTTTATGACCTCATTTAACCTTTATCACTTCATCACAGACTCTATTTCCAATTATAGTCACACTGGAGTTAGGACTTCAGCATTTGAAAGTTGGGAGGACGCATTCAGTCTGTAACAATTATGAGTTTTCTAAATTCTACTTAATGCATTATCTCTTATACTGCTCACTTATCCATTTCAAGTCCTTATTATTTCTCACCCGCATGAGAACAAAAACCTGTCTATTGTCTACATCTGACACTTGATATCATGCCAAGAGTTTGTCCTTTATTGACACATGATCTATCCATACTTCCCCCAAAGTCATGTTTCTAAAAAACAAATCTGATAGGTAATTTCCCTTCTGAGAAGAAGTTAAGGGGGTCAATAATGTGAGTTCTCTGAAATAAAAAGTGTCTGATCTAGGCTCTACCACTTATTAGCTCTGTGGCCTTGAATAGTTAATTATTTAACCTCTCCAATTCTTAGTTCACTTGTTCATAAAATAAGAATTATCATAGCACCTACCTCGTAAAATTAATGTGAGACTTAAATGAGATAATGAATGAAAGACACTTAGCACAATATCATGCCTATGGTAAGGTCTCAGTAAAGGCTGGATATTATCACCCAACTAATGTTTGTATGGGTCCCTTCAACTTTTAGGACAAACTACAATCTCATTTTTATGATATTATGATGTATGCACTCAGATTATGTATTTATTTATTTGTTTTTGTTTTTCACCAGAAATTCCATAAGTTTCCCTTGATACTGATGTGTTTTTAGTTCTTTGCATGCCCCCATCTGACCTCTGGGGATTCCCAGATGGCTCAGGGTAAAGAACCTTCCTGCAATGTACAAGGCACAGGAGATGAGGGTTTAATCCTCCAGGATTGGGACCATCTCTTTACAACCCACTCCAGTATTCTTGCCAGGATAATCCCGTGGGCAGAGTAGTCTGGTGGGCTCTGGTCCATAGGGTCCCAAAGAATCTGACATAGCAGAGCAGGCATGCAAGGCACAATTGACCTCCTGACCATAGGATATAGCCTTCCTCTGTATAAGACACCCTTCCCCCTTTCTCCAGTAGGTGGCACTTACTGGATTCTTTCCCCACCCAAGACTCTGAAGGGAGATACATCTATCTATCTATCTATCTATCTATCTATCTATCTATCTATCTAGATGGATAGACAGATGTCATAAAATAACCTCCCCTTTTTATCAAGATAAAGACCATCCTACATAGTTATGTTTTTTTTTTTTTTTTCTTCAATGTGTCTTTAAATATTAGGACTTGGAAAAATAATAGGTACTAAGTAAATATTCCAAATAGACAAATCTGTCATCCTTCTTTTGAAATATCAATATATACCTTTAATCTTCATAAATAGTCACAATTGTCTAATTAGCCTGCAGTTAAATGTGTGTGTGTGCTCAGTCGTGTCCAACTCTGTGCAATCCCGAGGAGTTTGGTCTGCCAGGCTTCTCTGTCATGGAAATTTCCAGGCAAGAATACTGGAATGGAGTGCCATTTCTGTCTTCAGGGGTTCTTCCTGATGAATAGTTAATTATTTAACCTCTCCAATTCTTAGTTCACTTGTTCATAAAATAAGAATTATCATAGCACCTACCTCGTAAAATTAATGTGAGACTTAAATGAGATAATGAATGAAAGACACTTAGCACAATATCATGCCTATGGTAAGGTCTCAGTAAAGGCTGGATATTATCACCCAACTAATGTTTGTATGGGTCCCTTCAACTTTTAGGACAAACTACAATCTCATTTTTATGATATTATGATGTATGCACTCAGATTATGTATTTATTTATTTGTTTTTGTTTTTCACCAGAAATTCCATAAGTTTCCCTTGATACTGATGTGTTTTTAGTTCTTTGCATGCCCCCATCTGACCTCTGGGGATTCCCAGATGGCTCAGGGTAAAGAACCTTCCTGCAATGTACAAGGCACAGGAGATGAGGGTTTAATCCTCCAGGATTGGGACCATCTCTTTACAACCCACTCCAGTATTCTTGCCAGGATAATCCCGTGGGCAGAGTAGTCTGGTGGGCTCTGGTCCATAGGGTCCCAAAGAATCTGACATAGCAGAGCAGGCATGCAAGGCACAATTGACCTCCTGACCATAGGATATAGCCTTCCTCTGTATAAGACACCCTTCCCCCTTTCTCCAGTAGGTGGCACTTACTGGATTCTTTCCCCACCCAAGACTCTGAAGGGAGATACATCTATCTATCTATCTATCTATCTATCTATCTATCTATCTATCTAGATGGATAGACAGATGTCATAAAATAACCTCCCCTTTTTATCAAGATAAAGACCATCCTACATAGTTATGTTTTTTTTTTTTTTTTCTTCAATGTGTCTTTAAATATTAGGACTTGGAAAAATAATAGGTACTAAGTAAATATTCCAAATAGACAAATCTGTCATCCTTCTTTTGAAATATCAATATATACCTTTAATCTTCATAAATAGTCACAATTGTCTAATTAGCCTGCAGTTAAATGTGTGTGTGTGCTCAGTCGTGTCCAACTCTGTGCAATCCCGAGGAGTTTGGTCTGCCAGGCTTCTCTGTCATGGAAATTTCCAGGCAAGAATACTGGAATGGAGTGCCATTTCTGTCTTCAGGGGATCTTCCTGATGAAGGGATTGAACCCCTGTCTCTCCTGTCCCCCTGCATTGGTAGGCAGATTCTTTACCAATTGTGCCACCACATAGTTGAACTTAAATCTCTTTACCCTATTCCAGATCCCATAACTAATAACATTTGAACATAAATTGGTTGTTATTCCTTTCAATGCAAATCTAAAAGGTGGAGTTTTTCAAATTTCTTTCAGTGAGCTGATGTAGATATCCAGCATAATTTGGTTGAAGCAGAAATGTTCTCTTCCAGCCCTTCAAAATATTTTAGCTCTTTGCTGCCTCTCCAAACTATGTTACATTTATAGTAAATTATGAACTTTACTTGGGTCTCCTGACTATTATTACAAAAAATACATGATAATACAAAAAGAGACCTCTCATTTTTTCTGCTTTTATAAAGGGATGATCATAAGAATGATTTAAAGCTATGAAAATATCAGCATAGAAATTCATTTTTAATGTCATGATAAATTTAATGGAGTTTTTACTTTCCTGTTTACTTGTATTTTTGCTTCTATTAGCTGAGCTGCTGTTGTGTATTGTTATTCACAGGTAGATGTTAGATGAATTTATAGGTAAACTACAAATCCCTATACATAGCCAGTATAAAGTGAGTCAGCTAAAAATAACTGAACATTCTTAGGGAGTTCAATACAGGATCAAAGCACAGAGTGGAAAAAAGTGACCTCAAGTCGAACACATCTGGCACTTCTGTTTGTCAACAGTAAATTACATCTGATTTTAAACAAGAGAAGGAAAAACTGCTGGCGACCTGTGATTGTGCTTCATATAAAGATCAATACAAAGGAGAATAGCCTTTTTAGCTTTCTCCAAGTTCTCTGACTTCCTGGAGCAAATTGGCAGTACTTTCTGATCATTCTCAATTAATAGCACTTTTTCCCTCAGCCTGGGAGTCTATAATCCTGTGAGGTGTCAGGAGGCCAGGGGCTTCCCAAATAATGGGAATGTTACTGGCTGAAGATTGCATTGAGTTAAAAAAAAAAAAAGCAATTGATTTTCACCTTCGGAAATTTCCAGGCAAGAATACTGGAATGGAGTGCCATTTCTGTCTTCAGGGGATCTTCCTGATGAAGGGATTGAACCCCTGTCTCTCCTGTCCCCCTGCATTGGTAGGCAGATTCTTTACCAATTGTGCCACCACATAGTTGAACTTAAATCTCTTTACCCTATTCCAGATCCCATAACTAATAACATTTGAACATAAATTGGTTGTTATTCCTTTCAATGCAAATCTAAAAGGTGGAGTTTTTCAAATTTCTTTCAGTGAGCTGATGTAGATATCCAGCATAATTTGGTTGAAGCAGAAATGTTCTCTTCCAGCCCTTCAAAATATTTTAGCTCTTTGCTGCCTCTCCAAACTATGTTACATTTATAGTAAATTATGAACTTTACTTGGGTCTCCTGACTATTATTACAAAAAATACATGATAATACAAAAAGAGACCTCTCATTTTTTCTGCTTTTATAAAGGGATGATCATAAGAATGATTTAAAGCTATGAAAATATCAGCATAGAAATTCATTTTTAATGTCATGATAAATTTAATGGAGTTTTTACTTTCCTGTTTACTTGTATTTTTGCTTCTATTAGCTGAGCTGCTGTTGTGTATTGTTATTCACAGGTAGATGTTAGATGAATTTATAGGTAAACTACAAATCCCTATACATAGCCAGTATAAAGTGAGTCAGCTAAAAATAACTGAACATTCTTAGGGAGTTCAATACAGGATCAAAGCACAGAGTGGAAAAAAGTGACCTCAAGTCGAACACATCTGGCACTTCTGTTTGTCAACAGTAAATTACATCTGATTTTAAACAAGAGAAGGAAAAACTGCTGGCGACCTGTGATTGTGCTTCATATAAAGATCAATACAAAGGAGAATAGCCTTTTTAGCTTTCTCCAAGTTCTCTGACTTCCTGGAGCAAATTGGCAGTACTTTCTGATCATTCTCAATTAATAGCACTTTTTCCCTCAGCCTGGGAGTCTATAATCCTGTGAGGTGTCAGGAGGCCAGGGGCTTCCCAAATAATGGGAATGTTACTGGCTGAAGATTGCATTGAGTTAAAAAAAAAAAAAGCAATTGATTTTCACCTTCTATAAATGGAATTAGGAACTCAGAACTATGTGTCAGGAAAAGGAGCCAGGGAGAATTATATGTATTTTACAAGACTTATTTTGAAGTGTACGAATCAGTGATTTCTGGAGCCATTTGATGTTAAAAAGACACTAAACTTGAACACTTTCCACCAAAGTTGTTGAAGACACTTCATACAGATTTGTTTTTTTCCTTTCCATGATGGTGAAAACAAACTGTAATCCTGCTCTATCCATGAATGGTAATGTTTCATTTTTACACATTTTTCAGCAAGCTTTTTGAATTATGAAGAAACACTGATACACGAATACCTTGAGCATGTCTCAATATTTGATTTATAGAATGGCTTAAAATTAATTCTTTTCAGGTAGTCCTAAAACCCGTGGTGGCAAAAAAAAAAAAAACACAGAACAAAAAAGTGGATAATAGGTTCCAAAGCATTTACATTATTATCATTAGTGCTGCCAAAGTGAAGGATATTTAATTGTGTCCAGAAGAGAGGGGAAGAGAAGGAAGGAAGATATCAGGAAAAAGGAAATGGGAGGAACAGCAGAGAAGAGAAAAGCAAAAAGACAAAAGAAACACATTTGTTAAAAAATAAGAGTAAAGTATGGTTAGAGGGGTGGCCATTGGGACAGGTAGGGTCCATGTCCTGATCCAAATTATGATAACATTTATGTAATGATTTTGATGTCAACTTTGGGGAATAATAATAAAGGTCATAGCAAGCACTCAATAAATGTTAGCCATTAATTACAAAATCTCCTTCAGAAGCCTGAGTTCCAATAGGTTCCCAAGCTTCTTTTTAGGTAACAGCATTTATGTCCTATGGACTTCCCTGGTGACTCAGTTGTAAGAACCTTCCTGTAATGCAGGAGCTACAGGAGACCTGGGCTCAATCCATGGTTTGGGAAGATCCTCTGGAGGAGGACATGGCAACTCACTCCAGTATGCTTACCTGGAGAATTCCATGGACAGAGGTGTCTGCTGGACTACAATCCATGGGGTAGCAACGAGTCAGACATGACTGAAGCAACTTAGCATGCACGCACACAGTAATATCCTATATACATATACATTATGAATTTGCAAAGTGACCATTCACAGAATAGTAACTGAGTGTAAGTCAATTTGCACAACTGTTTGTTGCAAACCAGTTGGGAAGGAATAGTACATAATGAATTTTCCTTATGAAATTTAGTTATATCTTGGAATTATGGTCTTGTCTTCTTTAATAAATTTAATGGAATTAACAGAAGCACATAAGATTGAGAAAATGCAGTGAAATGAAATGCATCAAAGCAAAAAATAAAAATAAGATTAATTTCAGAAAATTGTGCTTATATTAGTGGCTAGGTCATTGGAGAAAGCCTAGAAAATCCTAATGAAAATACAATATTTACTGAAAAATATTAAATGCCTCTCTGTAACAGGTTTCTGTGTGTCCCCATGTATTGACTGGCTTATACACAGATACCCTTACTGTTCTCATAAATCTCATTACTTGATGTGACTTAGCTATAGTCAATGGTCAAATAAATAAGCAAATGCATAATTAGCAAATAACTTATACTGTTTGTAAAATAAACACACCTGAGAGGAGTAGAAAGTCGTAGCTACTTAGATGAATGTGGTCAGGGAAATCACATGTGAATTAGTAAAACATAAGCTAAAATGTGAAAGGCAGGACATTGCTAGTTGTTAATAGAGACAGGAAGGAGGGTGCTGCAGGCAGAGGACACCACGAACTGTTGAACAACAGGAGAGAAGATGCTGACCTGAGCTGACTGTGGCCAGGCTGAGAGGAAAACTGACACATAAGGAAGATCAAAATGGATAATGCTTGGGTTAGATTTATGTTCCAAAAATTAAGAACAGGAATGATTCTTGGTCAATGGCTCTGTTGGACTATAGAACACAGGAGGAAGATGGAAATAGGTGATGTTCTTTGCTCTTCGAAATATTGTATGTGAACCAGCAGGGTAAGCATTATCTGGCAGTCCGTTAAAAGTTCAGAATCCCAAGCCCTCCCTAGGCCGAGAGGAATGGAGCCTGCCTTGTACCAAAATGACTTATGTGTATATTAAGGCTTGAAAATTTTTACTGGATGACTTGGAGTATGCACGAGATCATACTCCTTTAAAAGGTCAGACATGACAGCAACTTAGCATGCACGCACACAGTAATATCCTATATACATATACATTATGAATTTGCAAAGTGACCATTCACAGAATAGTAACTGAGTGTAAGTCAATTTGCACAACTGTTTGTTGCAAACCAGTTGGGAAGGAATAGTACATAATGAATTTTCCTTATGAAATTTAGTTATATCTTGGAATTATGGTCTTGTCTTCTTTAATAAATTTAATGGAATTAACAGAAGCACATAAGATTGAGAAAATGCAGTGAAATGAAATGCATCAAAGCAAAAAATAAAAATAAGATTAATTTCAGAAAATTGTGCTTATATTAGTGGCTAGGTCATTGGAGAAAGCCTAGAAAATCCTAATGAAAATACAATATTTACTGAAAAATATTAAATGCCTCTCTGTAACAGGTTTCTGTGTGTCCCCATGTATTGACTGGCTTATACACAGATACCCTTACTGTTCTCATAAATCTCATTACTTGATGTGACTTAGCTATAGTCAATGGTCAAATAAATAAGCAAATGCATAATTAGCAAATAACTTATACTGTTTGTAAAATAAACACACCTGAGAGGAGTAGAAAGTCGTAGCTACTTAGATGAATGTGGTCAGGGAAATCACATGTGAATTAGTAAAACATAAGCTAAAATGTGAAAGGCAGGACATTGCTAGTTGTTAATAGAGACAGGAAGGAGGGTGCTGCAGGCAGAGGACACCACGAACTGTTGAACAACAGGAGAGAAGATGCTGACCTGAGCTGACTGTGGCCAGGCTGAGAGGAAAACTGACACATAAGGAAGATCAAAATGGATAATGCTTGGGTTAGATTTATGTTCCAAAAATTAAGAACAGGAATGATTCTTGGTCAATGGCTCTGTTGGACTATAGAACACAGGAGGAAGATGGAAATAGGTGATGTTCTTTGCTCTTCGAAATATTGTATGTGAACCAACAGGGTAAGCATTATCTGGCAGTCCGTTAAAAGTTCAGAATCCCAAGCCCTCCCTAGGCCGAGAGGAATGGAGCCTGCCTTGTACCAAAATGACTTATGTGTATATTAAGGCTTGAAAATTTCTGGTCTGGGTGATCACTGAAGATGACTTGGATTTGGTGGAGAAATAGCTTAGATGGAAAGAACTGTATTGATTCAAGAATTATTTTGTATATTATTTAACTAGGTTATTTATGAAGTATTCTTTTTAATTCCTCCATCAACGTATTTCTGAAGGACTGGGAGGAATAAACATGTCCTGTGCTGCCAGGTTTGAGTTCCCCCATCCAAATTGTAAAAAGTTGCTTTATTAAACAAAAAACTGCAACAGAACAGGAAAAAAAAATCATGTTTAATGTGTCTGTTTTACTCCATAGCAGATTTTTATTTCATTACAAAATTATAGATCATTAATTAAAACTATGACTAAAAATATGATATAGTTAATATATGGCTTTATGAGTTAATAATCATAACTTTGTGCACCTAGAATAAACCAAAAGTACACAGATATAAAATGTGATAAAAGCATAGAGTGCATTTAATACAATGACAAAGATTAAAACATTGAAGGCACTAGGATTTGGACATCTATTAAAACCAAATATGCCAGTATCCCTTCAGTCAGCATAAAAGTAAATGTTACTTTGTGCTGATAATGTGCTAGGCTATGCCCTGAGAGTGTGAATAAGAAAAACTGTCATCTGAATGAAATAATAAAAAACAAAAAACGGTTGCCCTGACATTGAATGATGGAAGCAAAATAGGGTAAAGACTCTCCTGTTTTCTTAATTTGAATTGCCCACCCTTTAGGCAAATGTGCAAAATTCAAATTAAATGGCAAATTCAGTTGTTAATAGAGACAGGAAGGAGGGTGCTGCAGGCAGAGGACACCACGAACTGTTGAACAACAGGAGAGAAGATGCTGACCTGAGCTGACTGTGGCCAGGCTGAGAGGAAAACTGACACATAAGGAAGATCAAAATGGATAATGCTTGGGTTAGATTTATGTTCCAAAAATTAAGAACAGGAATGATTCTTGGTCAATGGCTCTGTTGGACTATAGAACACAGGAGGAAGATGGAAATAGGTGATGTTCTTTGCTCTTCGAAATATTGTATGTGAACCAGCAGGGTAAGCATTATCTGGCAGTCCGTTAAAAGTTCAGAATCCCAAGCCCTCCCTAGGCCGAGAGGAATGGAGCCTGCCTTGTACCAAAATGACTTATGTGTATATTAAGGCTTGAAAATTTCTGGTCTGGGTGATCACTGAAGATGACTTGGATTTGGTGGAGAAATAGCTTAGATGGAAAGAACTGTATTGATTCAAGAATTATTTTGTATATTATTTAACTAGGTTATTTATGAAGTATTCTTTTTAATTCCTCCATCAACGTATTTCTGAAGGACTGGGAGGAATAAACATGTCCTGTGCTGCCAGGTTTGAGTTCCCCCATCCAAATTGTAAAAAGTTGCTTTATTAAACAAAAAACTGCAACAGAACAGGAAAAAAAAATCATGTTTAATGTGTCTGTTTTACTCCATAGCAGATTTTTATTTCATTACAAAATTATAGATCATTAATTAAAACTATGACTAAAAATATGATATAGTTAATATATGGCTTTATGAGTTAATAATCATAACTTTGTGCACCTAGAATAAACCAAAAGTACACAGATATAAAATGTGATAAAAGCATAGAGTGCATTTAATACAATGACAAAGATTAAAACATTGAAGGCACTAGGATTTGGACATCTATTAAAACCAAATATGCCAGTATCCCTTCAGTCAGCATAAAAGTAAATGTTACTTTGTGCTGATAATGTGCTAGGCTATGCCCTGAGAGTGTGAATAAGAAAAACTGTCATCTGAATGAAATAATAAAAAACAAAAAACGGTTGCCCTGACATTGAATGATGGAAGCAAAATAGGGTAAAGACTCTCCTGTTTTCTTAATTTGAATTGCCCACCCTTTAGGCAAATGTGCATTCATTAAATGGATTCAAACTATAATTCAGAATGTGATTTGCTCGAAAGCAACACTATTTACTTGCAAATCCAGTTTTCTGGGAAATGAGGAAAGATGGAAAGGCGGTTGACAATGGTAACATCTGACCTAATACAAGCCCAGGTGAAGAAAAGGAAATACTAAGACTGCTGCCACAAAGCAAACCTCTAACAGAACAAAATGGAAGTGCAAGCCATTTACCTTTACAACAGCTGCACGATGCAGATGAATCAAGCACCACGAGCAATAAACGAATCTGGTCAATGTCAATTTTCCCCAGACATCTGGCATTGTCACTAGTGATTTTACTGAAGATTACCCATCAGTTAGTGCAGATTTGTTTTTTAATTGGCCCTCGTCACACCTGCCACATTTTTCTTGTTCTTGTTCCCAGAAGCTTTTACAGAGAAGAAGAAGGTGGCTACCTGGAGAATAGATTCTTAAAGCACACCATGAAGGGCATTCATGAAGACAATTAAGTTTTTAGTACCCGAGGGGGAAAAAGTACCCCTAGTTTCATGTAAGAGAGAAGGAATATAGGGCAATCATTAGTGAATTAGAAAGAAGTAGCCAGAGCATCTGCACTATTATAAGCTCATCCTTGGAAGGTGATCATTTTCACAGTATTTTTAAAGCATTTCATAAAATCATCAAATATGACATGCTGGAAGTAAATTATGAACAGGTGGGCAGGGTATCTGGAGGGCAGCACCACTCATCTGGTTGACAAAGCAGCAAGGCAAATCACAGGATAATCAGCAAGGCAAGGCAAATCACAAAGGCAAAATTTCCATTTAATACAATGACAAAGATTAAAACATTGAAGGCACTAGGATTTGGACATCTATTAAAACCAAATATGCCAGTATCCCTTCAGTCAGCATAAAAGTAAATGTTACTTTGTGCTGATAATGTGCTAGGCTATGCCCTGAGAGTGTGAATAAGAAAAACTGTCATCTGAATGAAATAATAAAAAACAAAAAACGGTTGCCCTGACATTGAATGATGGAAGCAAAATAGGGTAAAGACTCTCCTGTTTTCTTAATTTGAATTGCCCACCCTTTAGGCAAATGTGCATTCATTAAATGGATTCAAACTATAATTCAGAATGTGATTTGCTCGAAAGCAACACTATTTACTTGCAAATCCAGTTTTCTGGGAAATGAGGAAAGATGGAAAGGCGGTTGACAATGGTAACATCTGACCTAATACAAGCCCAGGTGAAGAAAAGGAAATACTAAGACTGCTGCCACAAAGCAAACCTCTAACAGAACAAAATGGAAGTGCAAGCCATTTACCTTTACAACAGCTGCACGATGCAGATGAATCAAGCACCACGAGCAATAAACGAATCTGGTCAATGTCAATTTTCCCCAGACATCTGGCATTGTCACTAGTGATTTTACTGAAGATTACCCATCAGTTAGTGCAGATTTGTTTTTTAATTGGCCCTCGTCACACCTGCCACATTTTTCTTGTTCTTGTTCCCAGAAGCTTTTACAGAGAAGAAGAAGGTGGCTACCTGGAGAATAGATTCTTAAAGCACACCATGAAGGGCATTCATGAAGACAATTAAGTTTTTAGTACCCGAGGGGGGAAAACGTACCCCTAGTTTCATGTAAGAGAGAAGGAATATAGGGCAATCATTAGTGAATTAGAAAGAAGTAGCCAGAGCATCTGCACTATTATAAGCTCATCCTTGGAAGGTGATCATTTTCACAGTATTTTTAAAGCATTTCATAAAATCATCAAATATGACATGCTGGAAGTAAATTATGAACAGGTGGGCAGGGTATCTGGAGGGCAGCACCACTCATCTGGTTGACAAAGCAGCAAGGCAAATCACAGGATAATCAGCAGGTGGGTAGGAACCAGCAGGCAGGATGATTTGCTACATACTATTTGGCATTAATTACAACTGTTGGAACACTGGGGGTGGTTTCATTTTAAGGTAGAGAAAACAAATATGGTGTGGCAATTCATTTTACCTTAGTGATCTTTATGTTTCGTATGTATGTTTGTTACAATTCTATTATGATCTACAGATACTGTATATCAATATAATGTATTTCAGACCATAATTACAAATCATTCATAAGCATCTTTTTTGACTTTCTCCTAACTATGCATTATGTGGTCCAGAAATGAACATAGTATTGTAGAAATGAAGATGTGAAAAATATCAGAATGGTTTTGACCTTATTTGTTTATATGAATAAATTAAAATGTATCACTAAAGTGAAAACATTGTACAAATGCCATCAGAAGTTCAAACTTTGAGCCAATATGCAATACTAAATAAGTATAATAATACTAAAAGTAGCAAAAGATTCAAAGGTCAGTTTTGGGGGGGAATCCATTCACTACTGTAGAGAAGAAGTAGTTATTACTAATGAGATTATCCCATCTTAGGACCTTGCTCTTTTTAGGGTCTATTAAACTGATAAAAATTATGGAGGAAGTTAGTTCTTTTTAAAATTTGATTTATTTTCTAATTTTTGAAAAATTACTTTACAATGGGCTTCCCTCATAGCTCTATCGGGTGAAGAATTTGCCTGCAAGGCAGGAGACCCAGGCTCAATTTTTGTGTTGGAAAGATGCCCTGGAGAAGGAAACGGCAACCCACTCCAGTATTCTTGCCTGCAGAATCCCACAGACAAAGTACCCTGGAAGGCTACAATCCATGCGGTCACAAGAGTTGAACACAACCTAGCAACTAAATCACCACCACTTTATAATTTTGTGTTGGTTTCTTCCATATAACAATGTAAATCAATCAAAATTATATGTATATAGAAAACTGAAAAAAATACTTCCCCCAAATATATTTATGTTACTTTATATGGCCAAAAAAGGAAGGAAGGAAGGAAGAGTGGGAGAGAGGGAGGAAGAAAGGGAGAAATAAGAGAAAAATAGGTTCCTTGCACATTTGATTGAATTAATGGTTTTAAGATGAGGAGATTATCCTGAATTAGTTAAATGCATGACATGATAACATGTATGCTTATAGAAAGAAGCAAAAGGATATTCTGTTCACACCTAGGAGGTGATATGAAGCATGAGCAGAGTTGCTGGAAGAGGTTGGTCTTGATGACTGGAGTGATGGAGCCACAAGCCAAGGGAGGCTACCAGCTACCAAAATATAGAAGAGGCAAGTAACAGACTCTTCCCCTAGACACTCCAAAGGGCCCTGCTGACACCTGTTGGCTCTGTGATACTGATTTCAGACTTCTAACCTCAAGAACATTGAGAATCCACTTCTGTTCTTTAAGCCACCAGTTCTGTGCTAATGTGTTATAGCAGTCACATTAACCAAAATAACTAAGTGCAGTCTGTCCATCTATAACCAGAGTTTGTACTGACCACAAGAAAAATCAGTATGAATCTGCCCTCCTTCCAAACTCACATTTTAAAGGATACAGATGCCATCAGGAAAATGCAGATTCTTTGAACTCCATGGGTCAAGAAGATCTCCTGAAGGAGGAAATGACAACCCACTTCAGTATTCCTGCCTGGAAAATCCCATGGACGGAGAAATCTGGTGGGCTGCAATCCATGGGATTACAAAGAGCCTTATATGTCTGAGCACACACACGTGCAGCACGGGTTCACTTGTGCTAGAGGGCTTTTATATCTGTTTAGAAATACTGGTGCACCTAAACACAGATTCTGCTTCTTACAGGCTCACATCTTGAGTTACTGGTATCAGCAAATGTGCAGCTGCTTGTCTCTTGAGTGGAAATAGGAAACTACCATATTCCAGGCAGAGTCACAGGCCTCCACAGTTACCATCCTCATTCTCCAGGTCAACCTTCAGTGTCACACAAACAAACATCTAAGGTCAAAACAAGTTAGGAGATTATCCATACCTATATCTATGCAGACTCTTGGTATATTATATGGAAAATGTGTGTTGCATTTAGGAATTAAGAGGAATGCGTAGATTTTTCATAGCATAATCACATGAGTTAAAACTATTGTATTAAACAGTGTTAAGCTCCCTAGCTGGGTTTCTTTGTTTTAAAAACTTCTATCACTCACCTAATCAATATGTAAAATAAATAAATATAGAGTTACTTCTATGATCTCTGCATCTGGGGACTGGGGAAATGGGTCAAAGGGAAATACAGCCGAGATCACAAGAGTTTGCACTTGTGAAAACATGTGAGGGAAGTTTCCATGAATATGTCTGAATTCTGATGAAAGGCAACAGGAGGGCCTCATCTTCCAGACTAGACTTTGATTTGCTACTAGCAAAGTGTTACAAGTGTGAAGAATATTGGGGAATGGGGAAATTTTATTTAGTTATTATTTGTTGTTCTTATTGCCTTGAATCCATTTCAAACAGAAATAGAATGTTCTTATGGATGCAGGGTGGAATATACTTACCTTACTTCTATGTCCAATCATATAACACAGTTTTTAAAAATCTATGAGAAATCAAAATTTTAACTTTTTTTTCTATTGATAGCTTTTTGTCCAGTTCTTCTATTACTATCCTAATACTTAAAAGGTCATGGTTCCAGAAATGAGACCTAGGACGTAATTCATTTCCACACAATAATGATATTAACTACAATAATAATGTTAACAATAATAATTTGTTAGGAGTTTATTGTGTTTTAAATGCATTGAAGTGAAATTATGTCAACCCACATCTCGGGGGTAAAATTCCTGCCTGGAAAATCCCATGGACGGAGAAATTTGGTGGGCTGCAATCCATGGGATTACAAAGAGCCTTATATGTCTGAGCACACACACGTGCAGCACGGGTTCACTTGTGCTAGAGGGCTTTTATATCTGTTTAGAAATACTGGTGCACCTAAACACAGATTCTGCTTCTTACAGGCTCACATCTTGAGTTACTGGTATCAGCAAATGTGCAGCTGCTTGTCTCTTGAGTGGAAATAGGAAACTACCATATTCCAGGCAGAGTCACAGGCCTCCACAGTTACCATCCTCATTCTCCAGGTCAACCTTCAGTGTCACACAAACAAACATCTAAGGTCAAAACAAGTTAGGAGATTATCCATACCTATATCTATGCAGACTCTTGGTATATTATATGGAAAATGTGTGTTGCATTTAGGAATTAAGAGGAATGCGTAGATTTTTCATAGCATAATCACATGAGTTAAAACTATTGTATTAAACAGTGTTAAGCCCCCTAGCTGGGTTTCTTTGTTTTAAAAACTTCTATCACTCACCTAATCAATATGTAAAATAAATAAATATAGAGTTACTTCTATGATCTCTGCATCTGGGGACTGGGGAAATGGGTCAAAGGGAAATACAGCCGAGATCACAAGAGTTTGCACTTGTGAAAACATGTGAGGGAAGTTTCCATGAATATGTCTGAATTCTGATGAAAGGCAACAGGAGGGCCTCATCTTCCAGACTAGACTTTGATTTGCTACTAGCAAAGTGTTACAAGTGTGAAGAATATTGGGGAATGGGGAAATTTTATTTAGTTATTATTTGTTGTTCTTATTGCCTTGAATCCATTTCAAACAGAAATAGAATGTTCTTATGGATGCAGGGTGGAATATACTTACCTTACTTCTATGTCCAATCATATAACACAGTTTTTAAAAATCTATGAGAAATCAAAATTTTAACTTTTTTTTCTATTGATAGCTTTTTGTCCAGTTCTTCTATTACTATCCTAATACTTAAAAGGTCATGGTTCCAGAAATGAGACCTAGGACGTAATTCATTTCCACACAATAATGATATTAACTACAATAATAATGTTAACAATAATAATTTGTTAGGAGTTTATTGTGTTTTAAATGCATTGAAGTGAAATATTAGTCACTCAATCATGTCCAACTCTTTTTGACACTTTGGGTGTCGGGCTTCTCTGTCCATGGAATTCTCCAAGAAAGAATACTGGAGTGGGTAGCCATTCCCTTCTCCAGAGGAGCTTCCCAATCCAGGGGTCGGAGTCGGATGTGGCTCTCTTGTATTGCAGATGGATTCTTTACCATCTGAGCCACTACTGAAGCCCTTAAATACATTACAGACACATTTTAATATTTATGGGTAAAGTGCGTATGAGTTTAAACAGACATAACAGACACATGTACGTAAGACCTTAAGTGTGTCATTCACATAGAAGTAGTGGTATTGAGAAAGCATCCAGTGGGTTTTGGAATCATAATGCCTAGTCTGAAAAGCTGTTCTACGTTCATTAACCGTGTCAATTTGAAGAACTCCCTCAGCATCCCTGTCTCCCAGCGTTCTCACCTGCAGTGTGGAGACCTGAGACCATCCTCCTCACTGCTTTGCTGGAAGAACTGATGAGTTGTACACACAAAGCACTTGAAACAGCTCTTGCTCATGGTAAGTTTTTAATCAATTATAATTAACTTCTACCAATCTTCATCCCAACCCTCCTCAATTTGTATCTTTTTCGCCCATTTTATATGGTAGGAAACTGATGGTAAGTGTTTCCAGAAATTTATCAAATTTATACAATTAGGAAGCACAGATGCTGGAGTGTGAGCATCAATTTTTCTCTGTGTGTGTGTGTGTGTGTGTGTGTCTTTCTCTCTGACTAGATACACAATTACATTTACTCACTAGTGGTAGAGCTGGTAATACTTATCAGTTGTTACATATATCTGCTTCATATTTCTAATTAAAGAAATAAAGTAAATTATAGCACCTAGAATACAATAAGCACTCAAGAAATATTAGCTCTTATTATTGCTTTTAGGATTGTTAAATATATTTGCTCTCCACTGTTAAAGACCTTATCTTCCTATTCACAGTTCACAGCATTTATTATCATAGTTAAATCACAAAGAACTTAAATCTAACAGTTTTGTAACAGATAAATTTATGTATGGTTTATGTGGGAAATATATTCAGTTATTAAATGGAGTTAATAAACTTTTGTGACACAGTCTCCATATGGCTTGGAATGTGAATATCACTGTGTGAATCTTTCCAAATTGCAGTAATTATCAATCGTTTTGGGTTTTGAACTCTGGCCTTAGTCCCAGACCTTAATTACTATTCTTTTTGAACTTATTCTGAATTTCACTATGGAGACATCTCTGTTGGGTTTTTGCGATGGCTGCTACACACCTCAGGGACTTGGCATAAGAAGTGTGTCTGTGTTGCTCTAATGTTGCCCATGTTTCTCATTTCCTTGTCTAACTGACTAGTGAACTACAAGTTATTCAGTCTTGTCTGACTCTGGGACCCATAGCCAAGCCATGGAATTCTCCAGGCAAGAGCAGCATTTTAAATTCTTTCCCACCTAAGTCTCCTCCTTTTCCTTGATTTCAGGTTACCTAATTTCTCTACGGGCTTCCCTGGTGGCTCTTTAATCTAACTTCTACCATTCATCAACCTTCAATTTGTATCTTTTCCCCGCCCGATTTTAAATAGGGTTTAAAAGCACTTGAAACAGCTCTTGCTCATGGTAAGTTTTTAATCAATTATAATTAACTTCTACCAATCTTCATCCCAACCCTCCTCAATTTGTATCTTTTTCGCCCATTTTATATGGTAGGAAACTGATGGTAAGTGTTTCCAGAAATTTATCAAATTTATACAATTAGGAAGCACAGATGCTGGAGTGTGAGCATCAATTTTTCTCTGTGTGTGTGTGTGTGTGTGTGTGTGTCTTTCTCTCTGACTAGATACACAATTACATTTACTCACTAGTGGTAGAGCTGGTAATACTTATCAGTTGTTACATATATCTGCTTCATATTTCTAATTAAAGAAATAAAGTAAATTATAGCACCTAGAATACAATAAGCACTCAAGAAATATTAGCTCTTATTATTGCTTTTAGGATTGTTAAATATATTTGCTCTCCACTGTTAAAGACCTTATCTTCCTATTCACAGTTCACAGCATTTATTATCATAGTTAAATCACAAAGAACTTAAATCTAACAGTTTTGTAACAGATAAATTTATGTATGGTTTATGTGGGAAATATATTCAGTTATTAAATGGAGTTAATAAACTTTTGTGACACAGTCTCCATATGGCTTGGAATGTGAATATCACTGTGTGAATCTTTCCAAATTGCAGTAATTATCAATCGTTTTGGGTTTTGAACTCTGGCCTTAGTCCCAGACCTTAATTACTATTCTTTTTGAACTTATTCTGAATTTCACTATGGAGACATCTCTGTTGGGTTTTTGCGATGGCTGCTACACACCTCAGGGACTTGGCATAAGAAGTGTGTCTGTGTTGCTCTAATGTTGCCCATGTTTCTCATTTCCTTGTCTAACTGACTAGTGAACTACAAGTTATTCAGTCTTGTCTGACTCTGGGACCCATAGCCAAGCCATGGAATTCTCCAGGCAAGAGCAGCATTTTAAATTCTTTCCCACCTAAGTCTCCTCCTTTTCCTTGATTTCAGGTTACCTAATTTCTCTACGGGCTTCCCTGGTGGCTCAGTGGTAAAGAATCTTCTGCAATGTAGGAGTCACAGGAGATCAGTCCCTGGGTCAGGAAGGTCTCCTGGAGGAGAGCAAGGCAACCCATCCCCATATTTTTATCCAGAGAATCCCATAGACAGAGGCTCCTGGCAGGCTACAGTCCATGGGATCACAGAGTCAGGCATAACTAAAGTGACTTAGTAGCAGCAGCAGTTTCTCTATCCTGAATAATTAACTCTTTAATTCCTCTCAATATAATGAGTCGACTTCTCCTATACATTTCTGTTGTAGCTAATAATTTCGAAAGCATCTTAAATTACTTAAGCAAGACAAGGATTCAGGAAGTCACTTAAGAAAAAATACTCTGCTAATCTGTTTTTTTAAAAAAAAGGATGAATACCTTAGACAACTATGATTTTTCTGTTAAATATTCTCTCTTAACAAATCTTAACAATATTGTCAGTATGCTCAGTAAAAGATCAGGAACTCACACATTTGTGGTTGAAGGTATAAAACAAGCACATTTGACCCTTGAAAGACCTGGGTTTATACCATGGGTCTGTTTATATGTGGATCTTTCCTCAGTAATAGGTATAGCTGTACTATGTGACCCACAGTTGGTTTTATCCACAAATGCAAAGCTGTCAGCGGGGATTCCTGACTATAAAGTTAAATCCAGAATTTTGACTTTGAGGAAGGTCAGTGTCCCTAAGCCCTGAGTTATTCAAGAGTCACCTGTACTCTATCAAGTCTGGAAATCTGATGCTCTGACTGTTCAATATAAAATCTACCAAAGTGTTGCTGCTAATCATTTTATGACTCATGTCAAATCTAGACAACAATGAATTATGCTACTGGAAATTAGGACTTTAGCAATTAATACAACCATTAAGAATTATAATAACATTAATAATAGTTAAAAATTTTAAGTACCCATATTCCATATTTTGCTCTATTTTTATGAAATAATTTACCTGTACATAAAGTATAATCTGGGACTCTCCAGGAGGCTCAGTGGTAAAGAATCCACCTCCCAATGAAGGAGGCGCAGGAGCTGCTGGTTCAGTCCTTGAGTCTGGAAGATCCCCTGGAGGAGGGTTTGTCAACCCACTCCAGTGTTCTTGCCTGGAGAATTCCATGGACAGAGGAGCCTGGTGAGCTACAGTCCATAGGGCTGCAAAAGAATTTGACAAGACTTGCCAACTAAACAATAGCAACCACAAAGTATAACCTGACTTTGAGTTTAGTATTAAATTCCTCATTTTATACATGGAGCCTCAAATGCCTAGAAATTAACTGCTTTTCCCAAGATCATGTAAGTTGAGTGCAGCACAGCTGTTTCAGTCCAGATCTGTTGCATTCAGAGGTGGGTGCTTGTGACTGTCGATCTAGATCCTGTGTCTCCTTGAGCTAGTGCTGCATTTTTTCCTTTCCTTTGTTGTGGAGAACTGGAGACATGTTCATTTCTCACAAAAATTAAGAAAAGATACCCAGGCTGAACAGACAGTTGTCTTCTTACGCTAACGATAAGTGCTGCCTACAAACCTCGCTTCTCTGAAACCTCCTCCAAGGAAGAATAGGTAGCCTAAAAGGGTTGCTCAGTAAAAGATCAGGGACTCACACATTTGTGGCTGAAGGTATAAAACAAGCACATTTGACCCGTGAAAGACCTGGGTTTATACCATTGGTCTGTTTATATGTGGAGCTTTCCTCAGTAATAGGTATAGCTGTACTATGTGACCCACAGTTGGTTTTATCCACAAATGCAAAGCTGTCAGCGGGGATTCCTGACTATAAAGTTAAATCCAGAATTTTGACTTTGAGGAAGGTCAGTGTCCCTAAGCCCTGAGTTATTCAAGAGTCACCTGTACTCTATCAAGTCTGGAAATCTGATGCTCTGACTGTTCAATATAAAATCTACCAAAGTGTTGCTGCTAATCATTTTATGACTCATGTCAAATCTAGACAACAATGAATTATGCTACTGGAAATTAGGACTTTAGCAATTAATACAACCATTAAGAATTATAATAACATTAATAATAGTTAAAAATTTTAAGTACCCATATTCCATATTTTGCTCTATTTTTATGAAATAATTTACCTGTACATAAAGTATAATCTGGGACTCTCCAGGAGGCTCAGTGGTAAAGAATCCACCTCCCAATGAAGGAGGCGCAGGAGCTGCTGGTTCAGTCCTTGAGTCTGGAAGATCCCCTGGAGGAGGGTTTGTCAACCCACTGCAGTATTCTTGCCTGGGGAATCCCATGGACAGAGGAGCCTGGTGAGCTACAGTCCATAGGGCTGCAAAAGAATTTGACAAGACTTGCCAACTAAACAATAGCAACCACAAAGTATAACCTGACTTTGAGTTTAGTATTAAATTCCTCATTTTATACATGGAGCCTCAAATGCCTAGAAATTAACTGCTTTTCCCAAGATCATGTAAGTTGAGTGCAGCACAGCTGTTTCAGTCCAGATCTGTTGCATTCAGAGGTGGGTGCTTGTGACTGTCGATCTAGATCCTGTGTCTCCTTGAGCTAGTGCTGCATTTTTTCCTTTCCTTTGTTGTGGAGAACTGGAGACATGTTCATTTCTCACAAAAATTAAGAAAAGATACCCAGGCTGAACAGACAGTTGTCTTCTTACGCTAACGATAAGTGCTGCCTACAAACCTCGCTTCTCTGAAACCTCCTCCAAGGAAGAATAGGTAGCTAGTTGCTGATAAAAGCCTGGGCTGAAATAGCCCTGCTCATAAGATTAACAATTTCAAACTATTACCTTTAGCAAACATCGATAGAAATGCTAATGCGGAGCGCAAAGACCTCTTCCTCTTACCCCTTTTCAATGCTAATAAAACACACTTTTTGCAACTCTGGTTCCTTTGGTAACTAAGAATTGTAAGATTTTTTTTTCAATAAACAAATGTTTCCCCTCAAGAGCAAAGACGTTGGTAGAGGAGCAAAGGGCTCCGTTGATGACCTCTTTTGCATCTCTAGAGGGACAAAAAGCTTCTTCATGATTATTAATTAGCTTGAGATTTTTAGTTGGAAAAAATATAAAAAGGGGTGGGAGAAGACTGTGCATTAGCCTCGCACACCGGCTGCGTCCGATGTGAGATCAAGACTCTCCAGCTCTGGGGTAAGAACATCTGTTTACATTTGATTGTGTTCTGATTATTTCTGATTACTTCTGCTTGCCTTTATTTGATGATTAATAAACCCATTCTTGGTCTGACAATACTTGAGACCACGATACTTTATTGTCGAGGTCAGAGGCTCACACCCTGAGGGGACCATGTCGTATTCGGAAAAGTTTCTGAGCTAGTTAATATAGTTTCTCTTAGCGAGAACTAGTGAGAATAGTAACCAGAGAAAGCTCCAACACGGTGGCCACGACACCTTCATAAGCAAATTAACTTTGGAAGAATAGGACTTTCTGTTTCTAGACCATGCTAAATTGCTTAAGAAACAATCTGATAATCTTTCAATGAAGTGGTCAATTATAACTATCATGTAAACAAGGATTTCCAGAAAATCTGTTTGCATTTGGGCAGAGGTTTGGGTTGCTTGGGGGGGACTGTCGATCTAGATCCTGTGTCTCCTTGAGCTAGTGCTGCATTTTTTCCTTTCCTTTGTTGTGGAGAACTGGAGACATGTTCATTTCTCACAAAAATTAAGAAAAGATACCCAGGCTGAACAGACAGTTGTCTTCTTACGCTAACGATAAGTGCTGCCTACAAACCTCGCTTCTCTGAAACCTCCTCCAAGGAAGAATAGGTAGCTAGTTGCTGATAAAAGCCTGGGCTGAAATAGCCCTGCTCATAAGATTAACAATTTCAAACTATTACCTTTAGCAAACATCGATAGAAATGCTAATGCGGAGCGCAAAGACCTCTTCCTCTTACCCCTTTTCAATGCTAATAAAACACACTTTTTGCAACTCTGGTTCCTTTGGTAACTAAGAATTGTAAGATTTTTTTTTCAATAAACAAATGTTTCCCCTCAAGAGCAAAGACGTTGGTAGAGGAGCAAAGGGCTCCGTTGATGACCTCTTTTGCATCTCTAGAGGGACAAAAAGCTTCTTCATGATTATTAATTAGCTTGAGATTTTTAGTTGGAAAAAATATAAAAAGGGGTGGGAGAAGACTGTGCATTAGCCTCGCACACCGGCTGCGTCCGATGTGAGATCAAGACTCTCCAGCTCTGGGGTAAGAACATCTGTTTACATTTGATTGTGTTCTGATTATTTCTGATTACTTCTGCTTGCCTTTATTTGATGATTAATAAACCCATTCTTGGTCTGACAATACTTGAGACCACGATACTTTATTGTCGAGGTCAGAGGCTCACACCCTGAGGGGACCATGTCGTATTCGCGGAAAAGTTTCTGAGCTATTTAATATAGTTTCTCTTAGCGAGAACTAGTGAGAATAGTAATCAGAGTAAGCTCCGAACACGGTGCCCACGACACCTTCATAAGCAAATTAACTTTGGAAGAATAGGACTTTCTGTTTCTAGACCATGCTAAATTGCTTAAGAAACAATCTGATAATCTTTCAATGAAGTGGTCAAATTCAGTAACAGCTCTCATGAGCATGTAAAACGTGTTCAGGATCCAGCCGTGTCACTTGGAAGTATTTGCATAAACAGAATACCATATAAACTCCTGTCTCACACATCTTCACCTTCCCCAATACCCACGCGATCTATTTTTGTCCATGGACTTATTTTTCCTGGGGAACCTTTCAGGTGGTCTTTAAGAAAGGCCTGACTAGGGCTGTGGCTTGGTCTGGGTTTTTAAAACTTTAATGAGCTTCTGATTATGAAACCTAGAAACTTGGCCTCACTTTGTGCCGTCCATTCCCCAAAAGTGTTTCTAGCCGAAATTTGACTCTGAGAATCTCACACTGTAAATAATGGAAAATGTCTAGTTCAAAAGTTCTTCCAGAAGGGTAATAGGTTGGCAGTCTTCTCTCGGATATTTAAAAGTCTGCACTTTCATATTCTGAGCAGAGCGCTAAACAAATCTGCAAAGCCCTTTTAATAATTTCTCCCTGCGGACTGCACAGTGTTTGAATCAGGAGGTTGTGATTACATAAAACCACTGAGAATAGGATTGTTAATTCCTCAGACACATGAACAGAATGAAAGGGAAAATCTTCACTGAAAAGATGATTAAAGACTTAAAGGGAAATGGATTAAGGGGTGAAAATTAAAGGAAGTAAAATGCCAAGAAGCATGTGTATTTGGATATATTTTCATTTCCCCAAATACACAGGAAAATTAACATTCACTCAGTCTAATACAGCAATGACTCCATGACCCTGTCCAACCAGGGATCAGGGTAATCTTGACCTGACGTTGCCTTTATTTGATGATTAATAAACCCATTCTTGGTCTGACAATACTTGAGACCACGATACTTTATTGTCGAGGTCAGAGGCTCACACCCTGAGGGACCATGTCGTATTCGAAAAGTTTCTGAGCTATTTAATATAGTTTCTCTTAGCGAGAACTAGTGAGAATAGTAATCAGAGTAAGCTCGAACACGGTGCCCACGACACCTTCATAAGCAAATTAACTTTGGAAGAATAGGACTTTCTGTTTCTAGACCATGCTAAATTGCTTAAGAAACAATCTGATAATCTTTCAATGAAGTGGTCAAATTCAGTAACAGCTCTCATGAGCATGTAAAACGTGTTCAGGATCCAGCCGTGTCACTTGGAAGTATTTGCATAAACAGAATACCATATAAACTCCTGTCTCACACATCTTCACCTTCCCCAATACCCACGCGATCTATTTTTGTCCATGGACTTATTTTTCCTGGGGAACCTTTCAGGTGGTCTTTAAGAAAGGCCTGACTAGGGCTGTGGCTTGGTCTGGGTTTTTAAAACTTTAATGAGCTTCTGATTATGAAACCTAGAAACTTGGCCTCACTTTGTGCCGTCCATTCCCCAAAAGTGTTTCTAGCCGAAATTTGACTCTGAGAATCTCACACTGTAAATAATGGAAAATGTCTAGTTCAAAAGTTCTTCCAGAAGGGTAATAGGTTGGCAGTCTTCTCTCGGATATTTAAAAGTCTGCACTTTCATATTCTGAGCAGAGCGCTAAACAAATCTGCAAAGCCCTTTTAATAATTTCTCCCTGCGGACTGCACAGTGTTTGAATCAGGAGGTTGTGATTACATAAAACCACTGAGAATAGGATTGTTAATTCCTCAGACACATGAACAGAATGAAAGGGAAAATCTTCACTGAAAAGATGATTAAAGACTTAAAGGGAAATGGATTAAGGGGTGAAAATTAAAGGAAGTAAAATGCCAAGAAGCATGTGTATTTGGATATATTTTCATTTCCCCAAATACACAGGAAAATTAACATTCACTCAGTCTAATACAGCAATGACTCCATGACCCTGTCCAACCAGGGATCAGGGTAATCTTGACAAACAAGGCACCTAATTAACTGACTGCCTTAGATTTTATCTACTCACACTTTTAAAAAATCCTTTAAAATATTTTGTATTTTTCAGTCCATCAATATGTATCATCAATATAAAAAAAGACTTTTTTGTGTGTGATTCATGTTTAAAAGAATGAATATTGTGTATTCAATATCCTTGTGTTTGTTATAAGCAATACGTTTGTCTATGAAGTATATAGTAATGATCAGCACTGCCTTTTTTTAAGACTAAATGTGATTTCTGAACGTCAGCCTCCAAATAAGGATGTTTTTCCAAAGAATCCCTTTAATACTCTCCAGATTGCAGCTCTGTAGTTTATTCTCATCTCCATTCTCCGCAACCCCTAGCAACCACCAATCTGTATTTTAGTCTCTGTGGAATTAATTGTACTGAATGTTTCACGTAAATGGAATTATACACTATGTGACCTTTTATAAGTACATTCTTTCATTTCCAATGGTTTCTAGGTTGATCTATATTGTAGTCTGTGTCAGAATTTCATATTTCTTTATGGTTGAATAATATTCCATGGCCTACATATATCACAATTGGCTTATGTATCCACTTGTTGATGGATATTTGGGATGTTTCTACCATAAAAATATTGTAAATAGTGTTGCTAAGAATTGTATGTATTTGAGTAATAGTTTTCAACGACTTGGGATATGCATATAGGAATGGTATTGAAGGACTATATGATAATTCTATATTTAACTTTTTGAGGAGTCACTAAAATTGTTTTCTACATCAGCTGAAACATTTTGGAATACTACTAGCAATGTACAGGGTTCCAGTTTCTCTGTATCCTTACCAACACTTTAAAAAGAAATTATAGGCATCCCAGTAGGTGTAATCTGGTACTCATTATAGTTTTGATTTGCATTTTTCTAATGATTAGTGATGTTAGGCTTTTTTTCATGCTTCTTAGTCATTTCTATACAGTATTTGAAGAAATGTCTATTCAGATTCTTCATCCATATTTTAATTGGATCATTTGCCTTTTTGTTGTTGAGCTGTAGAATTTATTTTAATTGGATTATTTTTCTTTTTGTCATTAAGTTGTAAGATTTCTTTGTTTTTGGTTTTAGTTGCTAAGTCATCTATGATTTTTGTGACCCTATGGACTGTGTAGCCTGCCAGGCTCCTCTGTCATTGGGATTTCTCAGGCCAGAATACTAGAGTGGGTCACCATTTCCTTCTCCAGGGGATCTTCCTGACCCAGGGATCGAAGCTGCATCACCTGCATTGCTGGAGGACACTTTATCTCGCTGAGCCACCAGGGAAGCCACAGTAAGAGTTTTTCACCAGTGCCAGATAAATACCTGCCTAATCAATTCTGCATCTGAACGTCAGCCTCCAAATAAGGATGTTTTTCCAAAGATCCCTTTAAACTCTCCAGATTGCAGCTCTGTAGTTTATTCTCATCTCCATTCTCCGCAACCCCTAGCAACCACCAATCTGTATTTTAGTCTCTGTGGAATTAATTGTACTGAATGTTTCACGTAAATGGAATTATACACTATGTGACCTTTTATAAGTACATTCTTTCATTTCCAATGGTTTCTAGGTTGATCTATATTGTAGTCTGTGTCAGAATTTCATATTTCTTTATGGTTGAATAATATTCCATGGCCTACATATATCACAATTGGCTTATGTATCCACTTGTTGATGGATATTTGGGATGTTTCTACCATAAAAATATTGTAAATAGTGTTGCTAAGAATTGTATGTATTTGAGTAATAGTTTTCAACGACTTGGGATATGCATATAGGAATGGTATTGAAGGACTATATGATAATTCTATATTTAACTTTTTGAGGAGTCACTAAAATTGTTTTCTACATCAGCTGAAACATTTTGGAATACTACTAGCAATGTACAGGGTTCCAGTTTCTCTGTATCCTTACCAACACTTTAAAAAGAAATTATAGGCATCCCAGTAGGTGTAATCTGGTACTCATTATAGTTTTGATTTGCATTTTTCTAATGATTAGTGATGTTAGGCTTTTTTTCATGCTTCTTAGTCATTTCTATACAGTATTTGAAGAAATGTCTATTCAGATTCTTCATCCATATTTTAATTGGATCATTTGCCTTTTTGTTGTTGAGCTGTAGAATTTATTTTAATTGGATTATTTTTCTTTTTGTCATTAAGTTGTAAGATTTCTTTGTTTTTGGTTTTAGTTGCTAAGTCATCTATGATTTTTGTGACCCTATGGACTGTGTAGCCTGCCAGGCTCCTCTGTCATTGGGATTTCTCAGGCCAGAATACTAGAGTGGGTCACCATTTCCTTCTCCAGGGGATCTTCCTGACCCAGGGATCGAAGCTGCATCACCTGCATTGCTGGAGGACACTTTATCTCGCTGAGCCACCAGGGAAGCCACAGTAAGAGTTTTTCACCAGTGCCAGATAAATACCTGCCTAATAAATTCTGAATCTGAAACTATTCTAGATTTCTCTTTGCCCTTATTTTCTCTAAAATTTTAAGTCAAACTTGAAACACAATTCCAGTATTTTTTTTTAAACCTTTATTTTGCTTTTAACTTTTACAGAATTTTGTTGTTTACAGATATGTATGTTCCCAAATTAGTCATATGTATATCCCCCCCTTCCCACCCCCAGTATTTTTTTTTTATTCTTAGACTGAGCTCTAATATTTTTGTGTGTGTTCCTGATTTATATACTCAAGTACAGTAGTATATTACTCCAGGTCTGTGTATGTCTTTCCCTTTGAGGCTACATCACTCACCCTCAACTCAGAAGGAAGATGTGTAACATTCTTATGAGTAACACACAGTCTCCCCCCTTCAGCTGTATAAATTGAAAGGATTTATCTCTTTGTCATAATCATTTTTATTATAGCTTACAAAATCATGAGATGCTGTTTTAGTTGTTTAATGTACATCAAACTCATTATCTATTTCCTGTACTTTACTTCTAGAAACAAATAATTTTAAAAATGATTTCAAATTTTCATTGTTGAAAAAAATGAAAAAAAAAAATTAATGTTTATGCCTTAAAAAAAGCTTTTCAGTTTCTGATCTTTTTGTTATATGCAAATTCATCATACATAATTATAAATGTTTCCCTATTAGAAAGATTTCTAAACTATATCTTCTCTGTTTCAAAGTGCTCTGTTTTGGAATGTAATTATGCCACTGACTAATCAATATGAGATTGTGCTTTTATTAAAAGGGATCTAACTACTTATTCTTCACATCAACAAAACCATTCTTGCACACAAAGAAGAGCTGAGGAAACTGTAGGCGCTGCTTTCAAAAATCTGCCCCCTGAGATTGTGAGTGAATATTATAATGTTGGTTAATTAAATGTGAAGTGCTGGGTTTTAGGAATATGATTATTCCTTATTAATTTATCACAAAACAAGCATATATGATGGCGACATACATTTGTATATTCTTGGATGATTCCACATGGCTTTTGTTTCATTAATGTATAAAGTTTTGAAGCTGCTAGTATTTTTTCTGCTGAAACCAAGCCTATTACCCATGCCCATATGTCTGTAGTAAGAGTGATTGGAATATAGAAACCTTGCATTTGGAAGGAGTTAGCTTTGCTTCCTCTATAATGATTTCCAATCATTCTTTCTAAAAAACCAAGTCTTACAGAAAAAGACTAGACTTCCATGCAAAATTCTGTTAAATTAACAGTTCATCATTTTCGAGTACACTGTAATAGAACTCTGTGTTCACTCATGTGCTCTTGCTCACACTCCTGAAATCTCATTACAAAGTCAGTCTCAGACGTATGGCTGAGTCTGTAGCTACTTAATTCTTAAGAGAGGACTGAAACTAGTCCCTCTTTATCTCATCTATCAAATACATAAGCACAATGTGGTCTTGTATGACTATTTCTTTCTTTCATATCCCTTTATTTCTCTCTCTCCCTTTCCCCCCTCCCTCCTTTCCTTCCCTTTTTCTTCCCCCTGGTAATTTCCATTTCTTCCAAACATACTTGACTTCTTTCTTTATTTCTTGGACATTGGTTCTCATATCCAGTAGCTATAAAAAATATAATACCACATGAAAACTTCAGTAGATTTTGTCTTTCTACATTTCTCCCAATACTCTTGTATACAATATGTGTGTATTATGAACATATAACAGCATTGTGGAGTTTTTCAACAGTCTTTTTTTTTTGGCCACTTCTATTGGTCTTTCATTTATTTCCATCATTTGTTCTTTTGGCCTGTGTGGGCCTCCCATTGCAGTGGCCTCTCTTGTTGCAGAGCACCAGCTCTGGGCGCATGCACTTCAGAGCTCCACTCGGTAATTGGACACATCCGTCCAGCCACTCCGCCACATGTGGGATCTTCCCAGGCCAGGGATTGAAGCAGTGCCCTTGCAGTGCAAGGCAGTGTCCTTACCCACTGGACCACCAGGAAGCCCTTCCAGTCTTATTTGTAAATGAAACAGGTTTGCTATCTTATAATACATTGCATACAAATGTTAAATAAAAAACCTAAGAAAAAGCCCCGGTAATATTATCACAAAACAAGCATATATGATGGCGACATACATTTGTATATTCTTGGATGATTCCACATGGCTTTTGTTTCATTAATGTATAAAGTTTTGAAGCTGCTAGTATTTTTTCTGCTGAAACCAAGCCTATTACCCATGCCCATATGTCTGTAGTAAGAGTGATTGGAATATAGAAACCTTGCATTTGGAAGGAGTTAGCTTTGCTTCCTCTATAATGATTTCCAATCATTCTTTCTAAAAAACCAAGTCTTACAGAAAAAGACTAGACTTCCATGCAAAATTCTGTTAAATTAACAGTTCATCATTTTCGAGTACACTGTAATAGAACTCTGTGTTCACTCATGTGCTCTTGCTCACACTCCTGAAATCTCATTACAAAGTCAGTCTCAGACGTATGGCTGAGTCTGTAGCTACTTAATTCTTAAGAGAGGACTGAAACTAGTCCCTCTTTATCTCATCTATCAAATACATAAGCACAATGTGGTCTTGTATGACTATTTCTTTCTTTCATATCCCTTTATTTCTCTCTCTCCCTTTCCCCCCTCCCTCCTTTCCTTCCCTTTTTCTTCCCCCTGGTAATTTCCATTTCTTCCAAACATACTTGACTTCTTTCTTTATTTCTTGGACATTGGTTCTCATATCCAGTAGCTATAAAAAATATAATACCACATGAAAACTTCAGTAGATTTTGTCTTTCTACATTTCTCCCAATACTCTTGTATACAATATGTGTGTATTATGAACATATAACAGCATTGTGGAGTTTTTCAACAGTCTTTTTTTTTTGGCCACTTCTATTGGTCTTTCATTTATTTCCATCATTTGTTCTTTTGGCCTGTGTGGGCCTCCCATTGCAGTGGCCTCTCTTGTTGCAGAGCACCAGCTCTGGGCGCATGCACTTCAGAGCTCCACTCGGTAATTGGACACATCCGTCCAGCCACTCCGCCACATGTGGGATCTTCCCAGGCCAGGGATTGAAGCAGTGCCCCTTGCAGTGCAAGGCAGTGTCCTTACCCACTGGACCACCAGGGAAGCCCTTTCCAACAGTCTTATTTGTAAATGAAACAGGTTTGCTATCTTATAATACATTGCATACAAATGTATACAACTAAGAGCAGGTAAACTATGGATTTGAGTATCACCCTATAAGTTTATTTTTTAAACTAATATATCTGTGAAAAAATAAATTACAATACCCACAGGCAATGACTCCATTTTACTTTTATAGGAGATGCTGCTTAATCAGTTCAGTTGTGTCTGACTCTTTGTGACTTGACGAACTGTTGCTGGACAGTCTCCTCTGTCTATGGAATTCTCCAGACAAGAATGCTGGCATGGGAGGCTATGTCCTCCTTCAGGGAATTTTCCATATCCAGGGATGAAATCTGAGTCTTTTGTGTCACTTGCATGGCAGGCAGATACTTTACCCACTGAACCACCTAGGAAGCCCTTCTAGATAATAGAGTCACTTTATCCATTTCAAAGCATTTGGGTCCTAATCTGTGTGGATTGCAATTGCAGGGAGTTTAAAGAATTTTGAGGGTGATCAAGGAGAATGATATGACCAAGACATGGCAGTGCACACAGTCTTTATTTAGACACCATTAGGACAGGTCTGCATGTAGCGTAGAGAGAAGGGGGAAGGCAGTTGATCTGAAATGGGACTTCAGAGGTTAGATTATTCAACAGCGCAGTGAGAATTCTCTGGGTCACAGAGCTCCAAAGGGCAGCAGACACTTGAGGTCTTTATAGCTAATAAGTACTCACTTATCTTAAGACTAGTGGATATTGGGTGCAGCTTTGTCGGTTATACTCAGCAAGTTATGTTTATTTTGTTGTTTTTGTTGTTGTAGTTGTTCAGTTGCTAAATTAAACTTGTTGCGGCCCCATGAATTACAGCACACTAGACTCCTCTGTCCTCTACTATCTCTTGGAGTTCTCTCAAATTCATATCCATTGAGTCTATGAGAGTATCTAACCATCTTATCTTTCCTAGCATCAGAGTCTATACTCAAAAAACAATTCGGTATGTAAAAATGTGAGTTTAACAACAGAGGATTTTTAATCCATTGAGTCTCAGCCCATATAAAAAGTAAGATTTGTAGAGTGCCCTGTATAAATATCATCATCTTCTCACTTGTACTGAATATAAAAACCCATCCCCTTGTGCCAAGTTGTATTCGTCTAAGTTGTATGTTGTTTCCTAATGCCTTTATTTCTGTGCAAGAGTAAAGTATCTTCAAGACCCAGAAGAATCCTACAAGAACACAAACTAGGATTTCAAACCATAGTTTGTAGCCAGTTTGTGCACTTGGAAAAAGTGAGATGGGAGAAATTCAGGAAAATAGATCAAACAAGAAAATAGATCAAACTTTGAGCTAGCCTATTTAATCAGTTGAGTAATATTATGTACCCTTTGGTGCATGTCCCTGGCTGTTAGTAACAATTGATGAGTGTTAACAAGTACATAGACATATTAACAAGTGCACAGACTCCTCATTTCATAGCCAGGAAATAACTAGTGATATGAAATTCTCTAATACCATGGCCTCTAAAGTATGGAGAAGCATCAATTGTGTTATATGTTTGGCTCACTTCTGCATATCATCACATTGCTGTCTTTCACACAGATACCACTTACTCCAGTGCTTCTCTTCTAGAGGAAACATCTAAAGTAGCCGTCTGTGTTACTTTAACACTCTCAGACTGGCCTCCGTGGAGGGGACACTATGACTATACTAATACATTTACTCTCTGATTAGCTTTGCTACAGAAATTCTCATTATTCTTTCTATCTCCTGTGGTGTGGGTTGTGTACTTTTTACAAGTCTTGTAGAAAAGTCACACTGGAAGGCAATTTCCCTCACATATTTTCCACACTATTATTAATGAGGATCTTGGTAGACATGGCAAAGTTTTAATAGACTTGGTAGGCTCAATAAATTTTTTAAGTCAGTAGTTGTTCATTTGTGTGGGGAAATTCCCACTTAGATATCTCCATGGAATTTAATGTCTTTCATAAGAATTGCCTTTGATGTGTTGTTTATGTAGGCAGTCAGCTTTCCAGTTGTTGTAGAACTCACTTCCACTCAGCATTATGTAAAACTGCCAGTTGGTATTGTGAGGGAAGGGTAGGGAAGAATGCACACAGTGACTGTAGCTGTGACATTTTGCACACACCTTCAAAAAGGTACTTACATGTTTTATACTTTGCCTCTCTTGCTTCTGTTGATTGGTAGCCAGGAAAGAAGTCCATGGTACATCAAGATGGTCAGAGTAAGAGCCAGGATGGCAATTTTCCTCTGATCTCTTGACCTTGTATTTTACAGCCCTAATTCTCCAAAGTTCTAAGTAGTTAGTTCATTGGTTCCTAGCCAAGAGTCAGTAAAAATAAGACCCCTGGAAGATGTTTGTCAAACACATCGTCTATTGCCAAGAATAATTGCATGCAGATCAGTTTATTGGACACAATCAATCCCAGTGTTGGAATGTGGACTGTTTAAATTAGGGTGCTAAGCACCAGCTGTGCATTTTCTGGCTTCCATATACCCCACGCTCACCCCCACATGAAAGAAAGACCATCACTTTTCTTGTTTCTAAGAATGGTGTTCTTCTTCCTTCTAGTCCTTATTGAGTGATAGATGGAGGCATTTCTGGAGAGCTGGTCCAGTTAACCACAATGACAGAGTGTGTGAGTGTTTCATTTCCTCTAGTAGAGCCAGAATTAGTTCCATCATGTAGGTGCAGTTTTCACTTTAATAAGGAAGCCTCTATTGCTGATCCAGTTTTTCAGAGAGTTTTGCATTAACCAGGGGATAATAGGAGCCTCAGTGCACAGTCATCAGCTCTGCCCCAGAAAGGCTTCAGTCATAAGTGCCAAGTGTGCCACCCGGAGTTGCCTCTTGTGTTAGGGCCTTTGGTTGACTTCTGTGTTAGTCCTGAAACTGAGGGCCACTTACACCAAGCACTGTGGGTTGACATTTTCCTATCCATCTATCTAGACTTTCCAGAACATATAATTATAAATTTTACCTTTAAGGCATTGAAAAGCTCTCTTAATTCATCTAGTGCCTGTTGTCCTTCCTCAGGTCTCAGAGAAACGTGGGAGGCTTAGGGTGATTCCATAAATGAGACAGACAAGCACTGTAGATGACGAATGTGTTGATGCCAGGACACAAACATGTCTACTAAGCATTATGTGAGCAGTCACTCAGTCATGTCTCTTTTGTGGCTCCATGGGCCATAGCTTGTCAAGCTCCTTTCTCTATGAAATTTTCCAGGCAAGAATACTGGAGTGGGTTGCCATTTCCTACTGCAGGGAATCTTCACAACCCAGGGATCAAAACTGTGTCTGTGTCTCCTGCATTGGCAGGTGGATTCTTTTACCACCCCACCACCTTGGGTCTCTTTTATTGACATAGTTCTAAAATGATATTCTAGAAAAGAAGAAAGTCTAAAACACAATTGTCTGTTTTCTACTTCAGTAAGTTTGAAAATAAACATTAAAACTGAAATAAAAAACATAATGAAAAAGGTAATAGTAAAGACAAGAGTTGAAATTAATGAAACTTAACATTTGGATGAATTCATATGCCTAAGTACAAAAAAGAAAACCAAGAAAATGAATTTTGTTCCTTTGGGGAAAAAAAAGAACTAGTTAAATCATCAACATCCTAACAAAAATGACTATAAGAAAACATAGATTTCTGCATAAACATAGATGTATCCTAAACACAATATTATACATTCTAAATGCAGAAAGATATAACAAGAATTCTATACCAGAATCAAGATGGGTTAACTTTAGATATCGCTAATTTTTATATTACTAAAAATTAATCAATGAAATTTACATTATGAGAAAGAGTAGGTGCAGTTTTCACTTTAATAAGGAAGCCTCTATTGCTGATCCAGTTTTTCAGAGAGTTTTGCATTAACCAGGGGATAATAGGAGCCTCAGTGCACAGTCATCAGCTCTGCCCCAGAAAGGCTTCAGTCATAAGTGCCAAGTGTGCCACCCGGAGTTGCCTCTTGTGTTAGGGCCTTTGGTTGACTTCTGTGTTAGTCCTGAAACTGAGGGCCACTTACACCAAGCACTGTGGGTTGACATTTTCCTATCCATCTATCTAGACTTTCCAGAACATATAATTATAAATTTTACCTTTAAGGCATTGAAAAGCTCTCTTAATTCATCTAGTGCCTGTTGTCCTTCCTCAGGTCTCAGAGAAACGTGGGAGGCTTAGGGTGATTCCATAAATGAGACAGACAAGCACTGTAGATGACGAATGTGTTGATGCCAGGACACAAACATGTCTACTAAGCATTATGTGAGCAGTCACTCAGTCATGTCTCTTTTGTGGCTCCATGGGCCATAGCTTGTCAAGCTCCTTTCTCTATGAAATTTTCCAGGCAAGAATACTGGAGTGGGTTGCCATTTCCTACTGCAGGGAATCTTCACAACCCAGGGATCAAAACTGTGTCTGTGTCTCCTGCATTGGCAGGTGGATTCTTTTACCACCCCACCACCTTGGGTCTCTTTTATTGACATAGTTCTAAAATGATATTCTAGAAAAGAAGAAAGTCTAAAACACAATTGTCTGTTTTCTACTTCAGTAAGTTTGAAAATAAACATTAAAACTGAAATAAAAAACATAATGAAAAAGGTAATAGTAAAGACAAGAGTTGAAATTAATGAAACTTAACATTTGGATGAATTCATATGCCTAAGTACAAAAGAGAAAACCAAAAAAATGAATTTTGTTCCTTTGGGGAAAAAAAAGAACTAGTTAAATCATCAACATCCTAACAAAAATGACTATAAGAAAACATAGATTTCTGCATAAACATAGATGTATCCTAAACACAATATTATACATTCTAAATGCAGAAAGATATAACAAGAATTCTATACCAGAATCAAGATGGGTTAACTTTAGATATCGCTAATTTTTATATTACTAAAAATTAATCAATGAAATTTACATTATGAGAAAGAGAAATAAATGAGTTCTTCAATATGTACAGAAATCCTATTTGATAAAAAAAATCAATAAATCAATAAAAGGGGATTTCTTAAGCTGAAAGATAAAATTAGGATAATCCACTTGTACTCAAAAATACCTTGATTGAAGTAGTCAGTCAGTCAGTTAAGCAAAGGGGACAAAAGGATATAAATCTAGAAGAAAGAAAATGATCATTCAGAGTTGATATGGCTGGTGCTTGTAGAAAATTCAAATCAGTTCAGTTGCTCAGCTGTGTCCAACAATTTTCCATCCCATGGACTGCAGAATACCTGGCTTCCCTGTCCTTCATTTTCTCCTGAAGTCTGATCAGAATCATGTCCACTGACTCATTGATGCCATCCAACTCTCTTGTCCTGTCATCCCCTTCTCCTCATGCTTTCCATCTTTCCCATCAGTAGGTTCTTTTCCAATGAGTTATCACTTCATATCAGGTGGCCAAAGTATTGGAGCTTCAGCTTCAGCATGAGTCCTTCCAATGAAGTTTCAAGATTGATTTCCTTCAGGATTGACTGGATTGACCTCCTTGCAGTCCAAGGAACTCTCAAGAGCCATCTCCAACACTACAATCCAAAGACATCAATTCTTCAGTGCTCAGCCTTCTTTATGGTCCAAATCTCACATCCATACATGACTACTGAGAAAACCATAGCTTTGACTATACAGACTTTTGTAGGCAAAGTGATGTCTCTGCTTTTTAATTTGTTCTCTAGGTTTGTCAAATATTTTCTTCCAAGAAGTGAGGGCATTTTAATTTCATGGCTGCCATCACCATCTGCAGTGATTTCGGAGCTCCAGAAAATAAATCTCTCAGTTTCCATTGTTTGCCCATCTATTTGCCGTGAAATGATAGGATGGACACCACAGCCTTAGTTTTTAGAATGTTGAGCTTAGGCAAGCTTTTTCATTCTCATCTTTAAAGAACTAGTTAAATCATCAACATCCTAACAAAAATGACTATAAGAAAACATAGATTTCTGCATAAACATAGATGTATCCTAAACACAATATTATACATTCTAAATGCAGAAAGATATAACAAGAATTCTATACCAGAATCAAGATGGGTTAACTTTAGATATCGCTAATTTTTATATTACTAAAAATTAATCAATGAAATTTACATTATGAGAAAGAGAAATAAATGAGTTCTTCAATATGTACAGAAATCCTATTTGATAAAAAATCAATAAATCAATAAAAGGGATTTCTTAAGCTGAAAGATAAAATTAGGATAATCCACTTGTACTCAAAAATACCTTGATTGAAGTAGTCAGTCAGTCAGTTAAGCAAAGGGGACAAAAGGATATAAATCTAGAAGAAAGAAAATGATCATTCAGAGTTGATATGGCTGGTGCTTGTAGAAAATTCAAATCAGTTCAGTTGCTCAGCTGTGTCCAACAATTTTCCATCCCATGGACTGCAGAATACCTGGCTTCCCTGTCCTTCATTTTCTCCTGAAGTCTGATCAGAATCATGTCCACTGACTCATTGATGCCATCCAACTCTCTTGTCCTGTCATCCCCTTCTCCTCATGCTTTCCATCTTTCCCATCAGTAGGTTCTTTTCCAATGAGTTATCACTTCATATCAGGTGGCCAAAGTATTGGAGCTTCAGCTTCAGCATGAGTCCTTCCAATGAAGTTTCAAGATTGATTTCCTTCAGGATTGACTGGATTGACCTCCTTGCAGTCCAAGGAACTCTCAAGAGCCATCTCCAACACTACAATCCAAAGACATCAATTCTTCAGTGCTCAGCCTTCTTTATGGTCCAAATCTCACATCCATACATGACTACTGAGAAAACCATAGCTTTGACTATACAGACTTTTGTAGGCAAAGTGATGTCTCTGCTTTTTAATTTGTTCTCTAGGTTTGTCAAATATTTTCTTCCAAGAAGTGAGGGCATTTTAATTTCATGGCTGCCATCACCATCTGCAGTGATTTCGGAGCTCCAGAAAATAAATCTCTCAGTTTCCATTGTTTGCCCATCTATTTGCCGTGAAATGATAGGATGGACACCACAGCCTTAGTTTTTAGAATGTTGAGCTTAGGCAAGCTTTTTCATTCTCATCTTTTACCTTCTTCAAGAGGCTCTTTATTCCCTCTTCATTTTCTGCCATGTATCATCTGCATACTTGCGGTTATTAATATTTCTCTGAGCAAACTTGATTCCAGCTTGTGCTTCATCCAGACTGGCATTTCACATGATGCACTCTGCATATAAATTAAATACGCAGGGTGACAATATACACCATGACATTTTCCTTTCCCAATTTGGAACCAGTCTATTGTTTGATGTCCAGTTCTAACTGTTGCTTCTTGTCCCAAATACAGGTTTCTCAGGAGGCAAGTAAGGTGGTCTGGTATTCTCATCTCTTTCAGAATTTTCCACAGTTTTTTGTGATCTTCACAGTTAAAGGCTTTAGCATAGTCAATGAAGCAGATGTTTTTCTGAAATTCCCTTGCTCTTTCTATGAATGTTGGCAATTGGATCTTTGGTTCCTCTGCCTTTTCTAAATCCAGCTTGTATATCTGAAAATTGTCAATTCATATACTGTTGAAACCTAGCTTGGAAGGTTTTAAGCACCACTTTGCTAGTGTATGAAATTAGTGCAGTGGTTCAGTAGGTCGAACATGCTTTGGCATTGCCTTTCTTTGGAATTGGAATGAAAACTGAACTTTTCCAGTCTTGATGCCACTGCAGAGTTTTCCAAATTTGCTGGCATATTGACTGCAACACTTTAACAGCATAATCTTTTAATGTCTCGAATAGCTGAGCTGGAATTTCATCACCTCCACTAGCTTTGTTCATATTTGTATAGTGCTTCTGTGTATCCTTTCCACCTCTTCTTAGTATCTTCTGATTCTGTTAGGCCATAGTGTTTCTGTTCTTTATTGTGCCTGTATTTGCATGAAATGTTCCCTTGGTGTCTCTAATAGTCTTCTAGAGATCTCTAGTCTTTCTGGTTCTATTGTTTTCCTCCATTTCTTTCCATTGTTCACTTAAGAAGACTTTTTTTTTTATCTCCCCTTGCTAATCTCTGGAACTCTGCATTCAAATGAGTGTATCCTTCCTTTTAACCTTTGCCTTTTGCATGTCTTCTTTTCTCAACTAACTGTAAGGCCTCCTAGAACAACCATTTTGCCTTTTTGAATTTCGTTTTCTTAGGGATGATTTTGATCATCGCCTCCCATACAGTGTTACAAACCTCCATCCATAGTTCTTCAGGCACTCTGTCCATCAGACCTAATCCTTTGAATCTATTTCTCTGGAGATAAGCCGAGAAATAACTCCAGAAGAAGGGAAAAGGCTGAGCCAAAGCAGAAACAACACCCGGTTGTGGATATGTCTGGCAGTGAAAGTGAAGTCTGATGCTGCAAAGAACAATATTGCATTGGAACATGGAATGTTAGGTCCATGAACCAAGGTAAATAGGAAGTGGTCAAACAGGAGGAAAAATCAAATAAGCTATTACAATTGCTAAATAAATCTATTGGGTTTATTGGCCAAAGATAACATATATCAGTTTTATTTGTATATATCAACATTGAAAAATATGATGTTATCACATGTTCAAAATCCAAATGCCTTGGCTAATATCTAACAGAAGATGTATAATATCTTTACAAAATATTAAATTATCAAAGGTCTAAATACTTGCAAAAATATATGTATGTGAATATAAAGAATTCATTTTAAAAATGGGCTTCCCAGGTGACACTAGTGGTAAAGAACCTGCCTACCAATTCAGGAGACGTAAAAGAGGTGGGTTCAGTCCCTGGGTTGGGAAGATACCCTGGAAGAGGCGATGGCAACCCACTCCAGTATTCTTGCCTGGAGAATGCCATGGATAAAGGAGCCTGGTGGGCTACAATCCATAGGGTTGCAAGGAGTTGGATATGACTGAAACAACTTAGCATGCATGCATAAAAATAATTCTAAAATTCGTCTGAAATTAAGGCAATTTCAAGAATTCTAATAGAGTTTTGTGTATACATGTATAGACATTTGTGTATGTGTGTACATGTCAGTCTTTCTGTATAGTCTGGATAAAAGATAAAATAAATGACTGAAAAGGACTCAGAATGGAAATATATGAAGGACTCCTAATAAATCAGTGATGTGAGAAATCATTATTGGCATATTTTTTGGTCTGTTTAACTATGGAACAAATCTATTTATTAGAAAGGAAAGAAAAATGTTGCCGCTATAATGTAACATAAAAAAATAAATGATTTGTAGTAGTGTTGGGAAATATAAACTGTTTAAACAAGCAGGGAATCTGAATTCTAACATCATACGTAAAGTAACATAGTTAAGTTAAAGGCGGTCTTGAAATAAAGGATGCGAAAGAAAAGGTATAAAACTGTTTGTAGTGAAAATGCATAGAACTTCTTAGATAAGCCGAGAAATAACTCCAGAGGGGGTCCAAAGCAGAAACAACACCGGTTGTGGATATGTCTGGCAGTGAAAGTGAAGTCTGATGCTGCAAAGAACAATATTGCATTGGAACATGGAATGTTAGGTCCATGAACCAAGGTAAATAGGAAGTGGTCAAACAGGAGGAAAAATCAAATAAGCTATTACAATTGCTAAATAAATCTATTGGGTTTATTGGCCAAAGATAACATATATCAGTTTTATTTGTATATATCAACATTGAAAAATATGATGTTATCACATGTTCAAAATCCAAATGCCTTGGCTAATATCTAACAGAAGATGTATAATATCTTTACAAAATATTAAATTATCAAAGGTCTAAATACTTGCAAAAATATATGTATGTGAATATAAAGAATTCATTTTAAAAATGGGCTTCCCAGGTGACACTAGTGGTAAAGAACCTGCCTACCAATTCAGGAGACGTAAAAGAGGTGGGTTCAGTCCCTGGGTTGGGAAGATACCCTGGAAGAGGCGATGGCAACCCACTCCAGTATTCTTGCCTGGAGAATGCCATGGATAAAGGAGCCTGGTGGGCTACAATCCATAGGGTTGCAAGGAGTTGGATATGACTGAAACAACTTAGCATGCATGCATAAAAATAATTCTAAAATTCGTCTGAAATTAAGGCAATTTCAAGAATTCTAATAGAGTTTTGTGTATACATGTATAGACATTTGTGTATGTGTGTACATGTCAGTCTTTCTGTATAGTCTGGATAAAAAGATAAAAATAAATGACTGAAAAGGACTCAGAATGGAAATATATGAAGGACTCCTAATAAATCAGTGATGTGAGAAATCATTATTGGCATATTTTTTGGTCTGTTTAACTATGGAACAAATCTATTTATTAGAAAGGAAAGAAAAATGTTGCCGCTATAATGTAACATAAAAAAATAAATGATTTGTAGTAGTGTTGGGAAATATAAACTGTTTAAACAAGCAGGGAATCTGAATTCTAACATCATACGTAAAGTAACATAGTTAAGTTAAAGGCGGTCTTGAAATAAAGGATGCGAAAGAAAAGGTATAAAACTGTTTGTAGTGAAAATGCATAGAACTTCTTAAATCCTTAAAAGTATAGAAAACATAATATAAAGTTAATCATTGATTAATAAATTTGGGGGAAAATATTTGCCAAAAGTTATGTATAAAGTTAACAGGCATGTTAATTTAAGATGATATGGTTACAATCTTCAGACATTGATATCTAAATGGAAAAAAATAAGGCCACCAATTTAAAAAGAGTCAGAAATGCCATAATAGTTGATTTACATAAAAATAGAAGAATAAGAAGTATAAGAATATATGGTTATTAGTAATCATATTAATGCATATTAAGAAAAAGTTTTTATTTCCTAGAACTGTGAAACAAAGTACCACAAATGGGGTAGATTAAACAGCAGAAATTCATTCTCTCACATTTGAAGAGACTAGAAGTCCAAATACAATCTGTTGGCAGATTTGTTTCCTTTCAAGGGCTCTGAGGGAGAACGTGTTCCGTGATGGCCAGCATCCTTGACTTGCAGGTCCATCATTCTGATCTCTGCCTCCGTCTTCACTAGACAATCTCCCCAAGGCTCTGTGTCTTCACATGACTGTCTTCCTATAAGGACATCAGTCATATTGGATTAGGGACCCACATTATTCCAATATGACCCTATGCTCCTCTGTCCATGGGATTTTCCAGACAAGAATACTGGAATGGGTAGCCATTTCCTACTCCAGGAAATCTTCCCAATCCAGGGATCGAAACCATGTCTCAGGTGTCTTCTGCACTGACAGGCAGACTCTTTATGACACTGTACAATCTGAGATTACAACTATTATTAACTATTGACATGTATAACCACCCTGTCTATTTTCAAATAAGGTGCAATTTGGAAGCACTGGAGGTTAGGGCCTGAACATACCTTTCTTGGGGACCCCAATCAACCTGTCAGAGACAGCAATGAAATGTCACTTTGTACCTATTGGATTAATGAGCAAAAAATGTCAAATATTTCTATGCATATGGGTCTCTTAGAAGCACTAGCTTTGCAATTGTCATTTGGTGTAATTATATATGGAGGGCAAACTGGTGCTGTATATTTCAGTGAATTGAAAGTATACACTAAAATGCAGAAGGTATCATCTTGGGTATCTCTTCAAAAGATGCAGGTCCAAGAAAGAATAAATAAGAAGATTCTGCACTGTTTATAGCAGTGCATAATGGGACACAGTCCAATCCCTGAAAAAGGAAGTAGGTGAAATGTCAACATGGAACATTACACAGCTCTTAGAAGAGAGTACCTGTGCATTTGGAAATGTAAATATCTTTTAAAAATGAGAGAAAAAAGGTAAAATACAGGACAAAATGATTCTTAACTCACTACTTTTATGTACATTAAAATAAAGTTCAACACAATACTAAAATAAGATTCCTTCTAACACATACAGACCACAGTGTATGGATTAAACAGCAGAAATTCATTCTCTCACATTTGAAGAGACTAGAAGTCCAAATACAATCTGTTGGCAGATTTGTTTCCTTTCAAGGGCTCTGAGGGAGAACGTGTTCCGTGATGGCCAGCATCCTTGACTTGCAGGTCCATCATTCTGATCTCTGCCTCCGTCTTCACTAGACAATCTCCCCAAGGCTCTGTGTCTTCACATGACTGTCTTCCTATAAGGACATCAGTCATATTGGATTAGGGACCCACATTATTCCAATATGACCCTATGCTCCTCTGTCCATTGAATTTTCCAGACAAGAATACTGGAATGGGTAGCCATTTCCTACTCCAGGAAATCTTCCCAATCCAGGGATCGAAACCATGTCTCAGGTGTCTTCTGCACTGACAGGCAGACTCTTTATGACACTGTACAATCTGAGATTACAACTATTATTAACTATTGACATGTATAACCACCCTGTCTATTTTCAAATAAGGTGCAATTTGGAAGCACTGGAGGTTAGGGCCTGAACATACCTTTCTTGGGGACCCCAATCAACCTGTCAGAGACAGCAATGAAATGTCACTTTGTACCTATTGGATTAATGAGCAAAAAATGTCAAATATTTCTATGCATATGGGTCTCTTAGAAGCACTAGCTTTGCAATTGTCATTTGGTGTAATTATATATGGAGGGCAAACTGGTGCTGTATATTTCAGTGAATTGAAAGTATACACTAAAATGCAGAAGGTATCATCTTGGGTATCTCTTCAAAAGATGCAGGTCCAAGAAAGAATAAATAAGAAGATTCTGCACTGTTTATAGCAGTGCATAATGGGACACAGTCCAATCCCTGAAAAAGGAAGTAGGTGAAATGTCAACATGGAACATTACACAGCTCTTAGAAGAGAGTACCTGTGCATTTGGAAATGTAAATATCTTTTAAAAATGAGAGAAAAAAGGTAAAATACAGGACAAAATGATTCTTAACTCACTACTTTTATGTACATTAAAATAAAGTTCAACACAATACTAAAATAAGATTCCTTCTAACACATACAGACCACAGTGTATGGATTAAAATAGTGAACAGAAGATAAAAGGGGCTAATATTCAGAGATACAGTGCCCAGCTGTGGATGACAGAGGGTGAGATGGTTGGATGGCATCACTGAGTCAATGGACATGAGTTTGAGCAAGCTCCAGGAAATGGTGAAGGGAAGCTTGGTGTGCTTCAGTCCAGGGGGTCACAAAGAGCAGAGACGACTGAGTAACTGAACTGAACTGAAATCAGAGATTAATGTGACAAAATAGGGGGGAAGCATTACATGAGTAAACAATATGCCAAACTGTGGATACTGAAACATCCCATGAGGCCTGGGTAGTTCTGAGCTTGACTTCTAGGGTGTGGTGGACAGAATGATACAATGACCCTCAATGACTGATACGACTGTATAATCTTGTCCTTTGAATATGAACAGGATTTTTGAATATGATGAGAGGTCAGTGTTATATGACAAAAGGAATTTTCAAATGCAATTAAAAGAAAATTAGATTAGCCTCACCTAATCAGATAATCCCTTTTAACAGAAACTGGGGCCCTCCAACAGGTGAGAGAAATTCCCACCTGCCCTTGAAGAAGCCAGTGCTCCTTTTTTTTTTTTTTTTTAAGCTATATTTATTTTTGGCTGTGCTAGGTCTTTGTTGATGTGTGGGTTTAGCTGCTCTGTGGTATGTGGGATCTTCCCGGATCAGGGATCAGACCTGTGTCTCCTGCGTTGGCAGATGGGTTCTTATCCACAGAGCCACAAGGGGAACCCCCCAACGCTCCTGTTGTGAGTGGCCATATAGAAGAAGTGACAAGGCAAGAACCTCAGGGCACCCTCAGGAGGTAAAGAAGTCCTTAGCTTAGAGCTTCCAAAGAAATAAGACTTGAGTATTACAACCACAAAGAAGTAGGTTGTGCTAACTTCCAAGGGAAACTGGAAAGAGTTCAGGGTTCTGAGAATGACTGAACACAGCCTGGCTGACCTCACTAATGAGAGAAAAAAGGTAAAATACAGGACAAAATGATTCTTAACTCACTACTTTTATGTACATTAAAATAAAGTTCAACACAATACTAAAATAAGATTCCTTCTAACACATACAGACCACAGTGTATGGATTAAAATAGTGAACAGAAGATAAAAGGGGCTAATATTCAGAGATACAGTGCCCAGCTGTGGATGACAGAGGGTGAGATGGTTGGATGGCATCACTGAGTCAATGGACATGAGTTTGAGCAAGCTCCAGGAAATGGTGAAGGGAAGCTTGGTGTGCTTCAGTCCAGGGGGTCACAAAGAGCAGAGACGACTGAGTAACTGAACTGAACTGAAATCAGAGATTAATGTGACAAAATAGGGGGGAAGCATTACATGAGTAAACAATATGCCAAACTGTGGATACTGAAACATCCCATGAGGCCTGGGTAGTTCTGAGCTTGACTTCTAGGGTGTGGTGGACAGAATGATACAATGACCCTCAATGACTGATACGACTGTATAATCTTGTCCTTTGAATATGAACAGGATTTTTGAATATGATGAGAGGTCAGTGTTATATGACAAAAGGAATTTTCAAATGCAATTAAAAGAAAATTAGATTAGCCTCACCTAATCAGATAATCCCTTTTAACAGAAACTGGGGCCCTCCAACAGGTGAGAGAAATTCCCACCTGCCCTTGAAGAAGCCAGTGCTCCTTTTTTTTTTTTTTTTTAAGCTATATTTATTTTTGGCTGTGCTAGGTCTTTGTTGATGTGTGGGTTTAGCTGCTCTGTGGTATGTGGGATCTTCCCGGATCAGGGATCAGACCTGTGTCTCCTGCGTTGGCAGATGGGTTCTTATCCACAGAGCCACAAGGGGAACCCCCCAACGCTCCTGTTGTGAGTGGCCATATAGAAGAAGTGACAAGGCAAGAACCTCAGGGCACCCTCAGGAGGTAAAGAAGTCCTTAGCTTAGAGCTTCCAAAGAAATAAGACTTGAGTATTACAACCACAAAGAAGTAGGTTGTGCTAACTTCCAAGGGAAACTGGAAAGAGGGTTCAGGGTTCTGAGAATGACTGAACACAGCCTGGCTGACCTCACTAATCACGGTCTTGTAAGACCTTGAGCAGAGGACCCAGTGAGGCTACACCTAGATGCCTTACCTCTGGAAACTGAGCTGGTAAACATAGTTGTTTCGAGCCTCTGAGATTGTGACAAGTTGCTACACTTCTATAGGTAACTAACACAAGGAGCAAAAGAGAAGCAGAAAAATACTTTTACTCTTGAGGTCAAAAGTAAAAAGAAAAATGAAATAAAGATAGAAGAAAGTAAAGCTGCCATGTTTTATTGGTGCTAATTTTTAGCAGTCTGTTAGCTTCCTCAAGCAGTAGATCTAACTCATTTTGCTCTCTAAATGGCAACCCACTCCAGTATTCTTGCTGGGAAATCCCACGGACTGAGGAGACTGGCTGTCTGAGGTCCACAGGGTCACAAAAGGGTTGGAGACAATATAGCAGCTAAATAACAACAGTGCCAAGTCATCATCATCTCTTGGTTTTTTATGCAGATTTTAACCAGTTGTTACACTCGGTGTGTTGAAGACCAAAACAACAAATGAACAACATGCAAGGCATGGAAAATACATGGTTACTGTCATGAAAGAGCTTATCATATTGGGGAAAACAAGAAGTTGCAATAGATCTTAATCCGTGTAATAGAAGTGTCTGACATAGAGCTTTTGATTGTGCAGGTGATCATTTCAAGACACACATTTTGGTTAAACTTATTAACATCCGAATGACAATGTTACTAACAAAACAGCCAGGTAATGAACAGGCTGCCTCCATCTGGGAAGATCCCTCCCACAGAAAGCCGTGGGTAAACTAGATAACTGACCATTTGAATGAATGCTTCTCCCCTCCTAGGCCCTAATTCTTGTTTATATACTTTAAATTGGCTGATAAAGAGCAAACACACAAAATTCATCTAACCCAACCTTCAACCCTAACGAAGGCAGAAAGCCAGATCCTCTCTTGTTCCCCGCTCCCCTAATCTTACTCTATGGTGCTCAGACTTGCTTTGTACCCTCCAGGACTTGTGAGTAATAAATCCTGTTCCTTAAAATTCCCTGATGGTGTCCAGTGAAGGCTATCTTGCAGTCATAATAAGAACCCACAAAGGCTGATCCAGTCACAGAACTGACTCTACTGGGGCAATTCTTTTGGGGAAAGAAAGGAGTGTTAGAGACCCAGGGGAGAGCATCAGGCATTCTTGACCCACAACATCTCTATATGGGACCAAACTGTCTCATGTTTATAACAGGCAAAAGCTTAACAGGTCATGGCATTCTTTGAAACCTGTCTTCATAAAGGAATCACTTTCCTGATAGTATTTTTAGATCTCTCTCTTGTTCTCTCTAGCTATGTTAGTCTATTTTCACCTTTAGAAAGCTGAAAATTGTCAAAGTTTTAGCAGATGAATTCAATTTTTTTTTTTTTTTTTTTTTTTTTTAGCTCTTCTGGAATGCAAAGAAGGCCTTACTTAAATCATGTCTTCTGGTGAGATAGATTGATGTCATAGCACTGGGACTGTCAACCTCATCAGGAACCAAAAGCCAAACTCTTCTGAAGAGCAATTAAAACACATATCCTAGAGGTTCTGTTTCATGAGAGAGTGAATCAGAGTTCTTTATGACTGGATTTTTGGTTTTGACAAATCCTGAAGTATATGAAGAGCTAGTCTAATTAAAATTGTATACATTTATTAAATAAGTATATTTATTTGGAAAATACCAGAATAAAATATAATAATTCAAATTGCCATTAGTATTTGAGCAATAACGTATATCAGCTGCATTTTTGCTTTTCCAATTTATTGTTTATACATAATTACTAATTTTGAATAGAATGCTTACTTTTCAACATCCTAAAGGACCCAAAACAGCCAGGTAATGAACAGGCTGCCTCCATCTGGGAAGATCCCTCCCACAGAAAGCCGTGGGTAAACTAGATAACTGACCATTTGAATGAATGCTTCTCCCCTCCTAGGCCCTAATTCTTGTTTATATACTTTAAATTGGCTGATAAAGAGCAAACACACAAAATTCATCTAACCCAACCTTCAACCCTAACGAAGGCAGAAAGCCAGATCCTCTCTCTTGTTCCCCGCTCCCCTAATCTTACTCTATGGTGCTCAGACTTGCTTTGTACCCTCCAGGACTTGTGAGTAATAAATCCTGTTCCTTAAAATTCCCTGATGGTGTCCAGTGAAGGCTATCTTGCAGTCATAATAAGAACCCACAAAGGCTGATCCAGTCACAGAACTGACTCTACTGGGGCAATTCTTTTGGGGAAAGAAAGGAGTGTTAGAGACCCAGGGGAGAGCATCAGGCATTCTTGACCCACAACATCTCTATATGGGACCAAACTGTCTCATGTTTATAACAGGCAAAAGCTTAACAGGTCATGGCATTCTTTGAAACCTGTCTTCATAAAGGAATCACTTTCCTGATAGTATTTTTAGATCTCTCTCTTGTTCTCTCTAGCTATGTTAGTCTATTTTCACCTTTAGAAAGCTGAAAATTGTCAAAGTTTTAGCAGATGAATTCAATTTTTTTTTTTTTTTTTTTTTTTTTAGCTCTTCTGGAATGCAAAGAAGGCCTTACTTAAATCATGTCTTCTGGTGAGATAGATTGATGTCATAGCACTGGGACTGTCAACCTCATCAGGAACCAAAAGCCAAACTCTTCTGAAGAGCAATTAAAACACATATCCTAGAGGTTCTGTTTCATGAGAGAGAGTGAATCAGAGTTCTTTATGACTGGATTTTTGGTTTTGACAAATCCTGAAGTATATGAAGAGCTAGTCTAATTAAAATTGTATACATTTATTAAATAAGTATATTTATTTGGAAAATACCAGAATAAAATATAATAATTCAAATTGCCATTAGTATTTGAGCAATAACGTATATCAGCTGCATTTTTGCTTTTCCAATTTATTGTTTATACATAATTACTAATTTTGATATTTAATTATCACTTTTAAAGCAGAATGTAGTCACTATTAAAAGGAAATTTTTTTGGTGAAACGTAATTTTGACAACAGTAAAGCTTTGTATGAAAATCCATTTCATTACTTTTTTCTGAGCTCTCAGGAAGGATTTTATTTCCTGAGGCCCTTACAGTCAGTTGTATGACTGATTTTTGGCCAGTGGAATATGGGTAAAAATGATACACATGAATTTCAGACACGACTATAAATCCTCTTCGGAGAACTTTCACTTCATTTATTCTCACTTTGTGGTTACCAAAGAAGTCACATCTTGAAGCTGGTAGCATCAAAATATGGGAGAAGTTTGAGTATTTAAATGAAGGCATTTAATGGAACCCTTACTGAGCACATTAGACAGTAACACAAGAAGCAATAAAATGTTATTTCATTAAGCCACTGCTATTTGGGGTTTGTTTTACTGTGGTACAGCTTACCCGGCTCTAATACAATAATCAATGTGGTTTTATTTGCCTTCTGAAGTAGCATTTGCAAATTTGATGTGGAGTTATATTATGTTTGGTCAGCATAATATTTAAAAATTGACTGTCTATACTTTTAGATGCAGAATATACTATTTCATCACTATTCCTTGTTATTATATGCCTCCTTCATTACTTTATTTACATGACAGGCCTTGGAATCCATTAGGGTTTGCAGACTGGGACTATACATGTGTTTTATTTAACAGTATCCAGACTAGTGCTATTTTTTCTTTTACCAGATGACTTAAATCATGTCTTCTGGTGAGATAGATTGATGTCATAGCACTGGGACTGTCAACCTCATCAGGAACCAAAAGCCAAACTCTTCTGAAGAGCAATTAAAACACATATCCTAGAGGTCCTGTTTCATGAGAGAGTGAATCAGAGTTCTTTATGACTGGATTTTGGTTTTAACAAATACTGAAGTATATGAAGAGCTAGTCTAATTAAAATTGTATACATTTATTAAATAAGTATATTTATTTGGAAAATACCAGAATAAAATATAATAATTCAAATTGCCATTAGTATTTGAGCAATAACGTATATCAGCTGCATTTTTGCTTTTCCAATTTATTGTTTATACATAATTACTAATTTTGATATTTAATTATCACTTTTAAAGCAGAATGTAGTCACTTTTAAAAAGGAAATTTTTTTGGTGAAACGTAATTTTGACAACAGTAAAGCTTTGTATGAAAATCCATTTCATTACTTTTTTCTGAGCTCTCAGGAAGGATTTTATTTCCTGAGGCCCTTACAGTCAGTTGTATGACTGATTTTTGGCCAGTGGAATATGGGTAAAAATGATACACATGAATTTCAGACACGACTATAAATCCTCTTCGGAGAACTTTCACTTCATTTATTCTCACTTTGTGGTTCCCTAAAGAAGTCACATCTTGAAGCTGGTAGCATCAAAATATGGGAGAAGTTTGAGTATTTAAATGAAGGCATTTAATGGAACCCTTACTGAGCACATTAGACAGTAACACAAGAAGCAATAAAATGTTATTTCATTAAGCCACTGCTATTTGGGGTTTGTTTTACTGTGGTACAGCTTACCCGGCTCTAATACAATAATCAATGTGGTTTTATTTGCCTTCTGAAGTAGCATTTGCAAATTTGATGTGGAGTTATATTATGTTTGGTCAGCATAATATTTAAAAATTGACTGTCTATACTTTTAGATGCAGAATATACTATTTCATCACTATTCCTTGTTATTATATGCCTCCTTCATTACTTTATTTACATGACAGGCCTTGGAATCCATTAGGGTTTGCAGACTGGGACTATACATGTGTTTTATTTAACAGTATCCAGACTGAGCAAATGCTAGCTTTTGTGTACTTTTCTGTATGAATGAGTTACCAGATGCTTCTCAAAGACACAAGTAACAGTAACTGGTAAATTTTAAAATCTGACATTTTCAAAGATACTGTGCAAAGATACTGCACATGATTCAAGAAAAAAATATAAATGTATAACCTGAAATATGAAACTATTCCACCTAGGTAGAAAGTTAGGTCTAAAAGTAAGTATTAAATATGCTGTGTACCTTCTGAAAATTTATATAACTATTAATAAAAATGATAAATAGATAAACCCAGACCATCTTGCAATATTTATAAGTGTGAGATTAAGGCTTCTCAGAGGGAAAACTATATGCCCTATGTATATAAATTTTATGGGATTTAATTAAAGTAGGCAACAGTTCCAGGCAGGAACATGCTGCTAGATTCAAGCTCATCCTGAGGGTGTGTAAATATTTCACTTGCTTAAGGAGTCCTAAAAGTTCACTCCTCCCTCCACCCAAAGAAAACCTCTTTTTGAAGTGGTCATAATTTTATTTTCATATAGATAGATAAATTACATAAATTGGGAATAGATCAAAAGTGGGATATCGTATTCAACCAACCTTAATGGATAAATTCTAGATATCTTTTCTTAATCCCAGGTCAATATTCTTTCTTTCTAATTGGATTTCCAAAGAATATACTTTACAACACTTTACTGACTAGTCTTTTTACTTTAAAGACTTTAATAGTAACCGTTGTATAGAATCATCTGAGATCAATAATATTGACACATTGTAAATGGTCTTAGGGAAATTCTGTTACACATGGCTGAGATCATCTTATTAAATAAAATGTAAGCATACAGTGCTACTGGTTTCCCTGGTGGCTCAGTCAGGAAAGAATTCACCTGCATTGCAGGAGATGTGCGTATGATCCCTGGGTGAAGAAGATTTGGAGATGTAAATGGCAACCCACTTCAGTATGCTCGCCTGGGAAATCCCATGGACAGAGGAGCCTGGCAGGCTACAGTCCATGGGGTTCCAAGAGTCAGGCACAATTTAAAGACTAAATCACCACCCCGCAGACAGCGCTACGTTTCATGAGATTCTAATTTCCTAACAGGATTCTTTAGATATGTTTCAAATGAACACAGTTGATACAACACATTTTTTGTTAGCCTGAGGATTTTTTAAAAATGTCAGCCCTTTGTTAGTTCCTTTTGGTTTTCTCAATAATATTCAGACTGCTTAGCTCACATTATTTCCTACCATATGTATCTTTGAGTCTCAGGAGAGTACAAATTGACTCTATTTTTATATATCGATCTGGCATTATACTCTGAATTCCCTCTGGGGCTTATTCAGTACATTCCATATTTTGACCAACAAAGAATTGAAAACTCAGATTCAACTGCAGTTTTATTTTAGGTTCACCTTCCTCTACTTTCTACTTGACTCTTAGACTGTCTCTTGGCTTGGACTCTCATGCCTATGGAACTTTCCTCTCCAGTCTGTAAGAAAAACACAGTCCTTCTTTGGGGAAAGTTGGCTGTCTGTTGGCCTCTGTTGTTAACTTAATCTCACATCATTTTGTGTGTCTGTGAGTGGAAGTGGCAGAGAGGAGTGAGTTCCTCAGTATCTGAACTGGTCCTCTCAGCACCATAAAGTCAGTTTCTAGCTCAAGTAAGAAAAGACTTTCAATCCTATTGGCAGAGATGAATGCCTCCAAAGCACTCTTTTATTAACAATTCTAGTCTAAAGATTCAGTCAAACCCTCACCTTAACTTCTATGTAGTCATCACTTGAAGCTGGTTTCTTGACCAACCATTTGACCCCTTGAGGAGGAATGAGGTTCACTTTCCCATTAAGCTATGTGCTGTACACTGAGATCAGAAAAGACATATGGGTCACACTCATGCTATTTTCAAACCCACAGAACCTTGGGCCCTTCTTTTGAAACACAAGGAATTTCTTATTTTTACTGTTCTTATTTTTTTCATCCTTACCTCCCATCTCCTCACAGATAGAAGACCTTCTAAACGAATACCCACAAAGCATATAGAGAAACTACCCTGCTAGCCACATCTTCAAAATCTCCTCTTTAGGACACTAGTCCTTCACATCTCACCACAAAAGTGAAAAATATGCCCAATTCTGTCATCACTGCATGTTTCCTGCCCACTTTTCCTTGATGGAATTGACTACATCTTGTCTCATGTTCTCTATATCAATAGCATGTATCTGGTAAAAGATCAGAATGTAGTAAGCTATTAGATATTAATATTAATCAATAATATTAATACTAGCTTAATACTAAGTTAATATTTAATATTGGTATTGCATGTTTAAGAGACAGTTTCATAAGTAATCACAGATAGCACTTTCTTATCCACGAGGTAACATACATAAAACAAAACAACTAGTCTTAAGTTACTTCCTCCATTCTCTCTGTCATCTTCCCAATTTGCCCTCAAGCTATGCCAAATACTCACAATTTCCTAAAAGGACTGAGGTATTTTCACCTTTCTTTCATGTAGATATATTACTACCTTTGCTGGAGTATTTGCTTTTGCATTTCTTTTCTGCTAAGCTAATTTACTCTTCAGATTCTGCCTAGAAATTCACCCACCCAGAGAGACCTCCATAACCTTCCTCATCTCTCCATTTCTGGGTGACTTGCACTCTATTTCAGCAATCTGTGTGCTTGTATGTCTCACTCATTGGCACCATCATGTAGTTCTGTTATGGCCTTATTTCCATTCGCCTCAGAGCCTGGCCACTTCACAACAGTTGACTATTCCTTCAGCCAGGCCACAAAGTGAAAAAGATATGCACTGACCCTCAGTGGGTCACTGACTTAAGAATTAATGAAGATTCAGTCAAACCCTCACCTTAACTTCTATGTAGTCATCACTTGAAGCTGGTTTCTTGACCAACCATTTGACCCTTGAGGAGGAATGAGGTTCACTTTCCCATTAAGCTATGTGCTGTACACTGAGATCAGAAAAGACATATGGGTCACACTCATGCTATTTTCAAACCCACAGAACCTTGGGCCCTTCTTTTGAAACACAAGGAATTTCTTATTTTTACTGTTCTTATTTTTTTCATCCTTACCTCCCATCTCCTCACAGATAGAAGACCTTCTAAACGAATACCCACAAAGCATATAGAGAAACTACCCTGCTAGCCACATCTTCAAAATCTCCTCTTTAGGACACTAGTCCTTCACATCTCACCACAAAAGTGAAAAATATGCCCAATTCTGTCATCACTGCATGTTTCCTGCCCACTTTTCCTTGATGGAATTGACTACATCTTGTCTCATGTTCTCTATATCAATAGCATGTATCTGGTAAAAGATCAGAATGTAGTAAGCTATTAGATATTAATATTAATCAATAATATTAATACTAGCTTAATACTAAGTTAATATTTAATATTGGTATTGCATGTTTAAGAGACAGTTTCATAAGTAATCACAGATAGCACTTTCTTATCCACGAGGTAACATACATAAAACAAAACAACTAGTCTTAAGTTACTTCCTCCATTCTCTCTGTCATCTTCCCAATTTGCCCTCAAGCTATGCCAAATACTCACAATTTCCTAAAAGGACTGAGGTATTTTCACCTTTCTTTCATGTAGATATATTACTACCTTTGCTGGAGTATTTGCTTTTGCATTTCTTTTCTGCTAAGCTAATTTACTCTTCAGATTCTGCCTAGAAATTCACCCACCCAGAGAGACCTCCATAACCTTCCTCATCTCTCCATTTCTGGGTGACTTGCACTCTATTTCAGCAATCTGTGTGCTTGTATGTCTCACTCATTGGCACCATCATGTAGTTCTGTTATGGCCTTATTTCCATTCGCCTCAGAGCCTGGCCACTTCACAACAGTTGACTATTCCTTCAGCCAGGCCACAAAGTGAAAAAGATATGCACTGACCCTCAGTGGGTCACTGACTTAAGAATTAAATCCTTGTTGTTAAAAGCCAGTTATATTTTAAAATAGGTTGTTGCTACAATGTATCTTAGTCCAGGATGACTGATGGAGCAATAACTACTCTGAATTAGTTGATTCACTTGGAAAACAATTAAAAAATGCATCATGTATTTATTGATGTACAGCGGTGTGCAATATCCAAATATATTAGCATTACATAATAATTTTTGACATTATCTAAAAATTATGTAACTCACGCTCCACAATTAATATGAAAATTTTTTTATTGTTGTTGTTTTTTTCACATAATTTAATTTTTTTTTTCCGGCCTCTAAGTCATTATTCATCATCATTTATTTTCATTCAGTTTTATTTTTTGGCCTGTGTGGGCCTCCCATTACAGTGGCCTCCGTCACTGCAGAGCACCAGCTCTGGGTGCATATGGTCCAGAGCACTGGCTCATAATTGGACACACCAGCCCAGCTGCTCCATGGCATGTGAGATATTCCCAGGCCAGGGATCGAACAGGTGCCCCTTACACTGCAAGGCAGACTCTTTACCCATTGGACCACCAGGGAAGACCTGAGAAAGGTTTTTGAGGGGTGCTCTGGACTCAGAAGAGAGAGAGAGACTGTAGAAACAGAAACAGAAGTGGACAGACAGAAGGCGGAGACCTTGAAAGAGACAGCACTGTTGAGAACACTAAAGTAATTTTGGTGAACAAGGTACTGATTAGAAAAAGAATTATAACCTGTGACAGATAAGGCATTTAGAAAACTGGATGACTAAATGTAAAATTGTTTCTAGGAGGAGATCCTGAAACATTCAAGAAACTATGGAAATTTGGATGAATACATTGATTCTTTTCTGCTAAGCTAATTTACTCTTCAGATTCTGCCTAGAAATTCACCCACCCAGAGAGACCTCCATAACCTTCCTCATCTCTCCATTTCTGGGTGACTTGCACTCTATTTCAGCAATCTGTGTGCTTGTATGTCTCACTCATTGGCACCATCATGTAGTTCTGTTATGGCCTTATTTCCATTCGCCTCAGAGCCTGGCCACTTCACAACAGTTGACTATTCCTTCAGCCAGGCCACAAAGTGAAAAAGATATGCACTGACCCTCAGTGGGTCACTGACTTAAGAATTAAATCCTTGTTGTTAAAAGCCAGTTATATTTTAAAATAGGTTGTTGCTACAATGTATCTTAGTCCAGGATGACTGATGGAGCAATAACTACTCTGAATTAGTTGATTCACTTGGAAAACAATTAAAAAATGCATCATGTATTTATTGATGTACAGCGGTGTGCAATATCCAAATATATTAGCATTACATAATAATTTTTGACATTATCTAAAAATTATGTAACTCACGCTCCACAATTAATATGAAAATTTTTTTATTGTTGTTGTTTTTTTCACATAATTTAATTTTTTTTCCGGCCTCTAAGTCATTATTCATCATCATTTATTTTCATTCAGTTTTATTTTTTGGCCTGTGTGGGCCTCCCATTACAGTGGCCTCCGTCACTGCAGAGCACCAGCTCTGGGTGCATATGGTCCAGAGCACTGGCTCATAATTGGACACACCAGCCCAGCTGCTCCATGGCATGTGAGATATTCCCAGGCCAGGGATCGAACAGGTGCCCTTACACTGCAAGGCAGACTCTTTACCCATTGGACCACCAGGGAAGACCTGAGAAAGGTTTTTGAGGGGTGCTCTGGACTCAGAAGAGAGAGAGAGACTGTAGAAACAGAAACAGAAGTGGACAGACAGAAGGCGGAGACCTTGAAAGAGACAGCACTGTTGAGAACACTAAAGTAATTTTGGTGAACAAGGTACTGATTAGAAAAAGAATTATAACCTGTGACAGATAAGGCATTTAGAAAACTGGATGACTAAATGTAAAATTGTTTCTAGGAGGAGATCCTGAAACATTCAAGAAAAACTATGGAAATTTGGATGAATACATTTGAATAAATTGTGGCACTTATTAATAATAATGTAATAATAGCTGTTCATTAATTGTAAAAAATATATGATCCTATTATCAGATGTTACTATTAAGGCAAAATGAATGTAAGATACACAGAAACTATATTCATAATTTTTCTGTGATTTTAAATCTGTTCTAAAATTTAAAATATATTTTTTAAAATGTACTAAGTAATGATTAAGGATTAGAAGAGAATAGTTAAATCCTTTATATAATTTATATAATAAATATTTTGATAAATCATATAATAGCATAACATAGCTTGATGTGTGTTAGGAAAGCACTTGTTCACATGTAAATTTTATATTTTTAAGAAACCTACTCTTACAGAAGTTCTTTTCAGGCATTATCTAAAATATGAACTCATGGAAAAATATTTTCAGAGGGAAAATAACTTGTGAAAATATCCTGTAGGGAAAAATAAGGGAGAATCTTTAATGTTACATTTATATTTTTGAATAATTAATATATAAATTTTCTACTGGGAAAATATTTTACAAGTTTTTCTTTCACAATTCCAATTAGTGTAATATTCAGTATTTTTAAAACATGAGGGCACTAATCACTTTCATGTTTTGAAACTTTACATCTGCACTGATAATTTTTCAACACACAGTATCCCCCAAAGACTAATTAAATGCAAAGTCTAAACACATTTTCTCTAATATATTTGAAAATATATATAAATATTTCAGGTAAAGAGAATCCTTTTATAATAACTTGTTGAATTTTTAAATGGCTTGATTATTCTTTTAATTATAATTTTTATGCTTTACTATGATAATTGGTCAATTGAGTTATCTCTTGAGTTTAGAATGTAAAACATATTACCATAGACTATATCTTCACTAGTCTTTTTTCCCTTGTTAATTGTACCCTTTTCGAATCAATATATTTCCCTCTACAAAGCACTTTAAGTTTTCCTTATAAAACAATTTCTACATAGCCCAAAACACCATTTTCAAAAGTAAAATATTATAAATATTTAAGTCTTCTACTTTTCTCTTTATACCACAGTATGTTCAAGAGAGCTACAACTATACCAACTGATAAATACAGAAACATAATAAAATATAAAAGTTCTTTGTAACTTATTATGGTTTAAATGGCTGCTCAAAAACCAAATCTTTTAGCATACGGGAACATCAGGCATTTTAGGGAATGGAGGCATGTGATGCAGGTGTGATAAGATGAGAAATATGCAGTAATTTTCTTAGTGAAAGGGGTGGACAGGCAACTTGATCAGGAGGCCAGTGGGTTTCAAGGAGGAGGAGGAGGAGGGGGAAGAGGAAGAGGAAGAGGAACAAAGTTTGCCATGATAAAGATCTACTCTGAAACTGACTTTATTGCTAACTGAGGCAAACTAGTTTGCTTTGGAAAGTCTCCTCTAGTCTTGATGGCTAGAGACCACCCTCTGGCTAATCTCAGATTAATGCTGTGGGTGTGGGTCTAGAAAGGCCTTTACAAATTTAAGACATTCTTTTGACCTATTGTTAATAACCAACTGGCAAGTACAAAATGCCTTATCTAAACCGGCTTCTGAGAGTATTCTTCTAACCCTCTTCCAGTGTCTATGCCAGAAGCTTTCTCTATCCCTTTCTTCTTTAATAAACCTTTTACAGCACAAAGCTCTGAGTGACCAAAGCCAAGTCTTTTTGATCCCAATGTGAACTCTCCTCATTTGGAGATCAAGAATCCAGCACCATTCACAATAACCTATCCACTATCAATTGGAAAAACTGATTTTGCCACTTGAAAGTAAACAGAACCTCTATTATACTTTCTTTTTTTTTTTTTTTTTGGCCTCTTTTATTGGTTGCTTATTTATTATTTTCATCCATCTTTATTCTTTTGGCCTGTGGGGGACTCCCATTGCAATGGTCTCTTCTTATTGCAAAGTGTCTGGCTCTGGGTGCATAAGCTCCAGAGCACTGGCTAGCAATCGGACACACTGGTCCAGCTGCTACATGGCACGTGGGATCTCCCAGGCCAGGGATCGAACCAGTGCCCCTTGCACTGCAAGGCAGATTCTTTACCCAATGGACTACCAGGAAAGTCTCTCTATTATACTTTCTGAACTATAACAAATTTTTATTTTTGATGAGAATATATTGACCTAGCCTAATATAAAGTAGAATTTGTGAGCCTGGTATGGAATAAAGTGAATATGGTTCTGAATATCAAGTGTTACAGAACTAATCCTCACCCCCAGTGCTGTATTGCCAGTGATTATTGAGTAAGTTACATTTTCACAGCATCTCTTTCCATCAAAAAATTAAGGTATTTTCTTATATAAATGATAAATTATCCATAATACTATAGAAATTAATATGCCATTTATTTTCCATTATCAGCTTTATTTGTATATATATTAGTTTTATTTTCCATTAGAAATCATGTTTGTATTACTAAGTAAATCTTTTATGAAATATCAAAAAATATTATTCACTTACTTTTTCAAGCATCAGTTTTTGAGTATATGTCAGTGTCTATGCTTTGTTCTATATCCGGGGATACAAAAAAAAAAGATAAATTCCACAAACCAAATATTTATCTCAGTTATTTGTATTTATCTCAACTACACACATACCTGTAGTTGTTTTGTATTATTTGTATTATTTGACTTTCATAATCACTTGTGTTATTGTTAGTCTTATGGTTGATTAGTTGTTCAGTCATGTCCAACTCTCTGTGGTCCCATGGATTATAGCCTGCCAGGCTCTGTCCATGGAATTTCCCAAGCAAGAATACTGGAGTAGGTTGCCATATCCTACTCCAGGGGATCTTCCAGACCCAGGGATCCAACCCACATTTCTTGTATCTCCTGCATTGGCAGGTGGATTCTTTACCACTAGTGCTACCTGGGAAGCCCATTAATCTTATGTATGTGTATATATATATATATATATATATATATATGTATATGTGTGTGTGTGTGTGTATATATATATATATATGTTTATGTGAACGTATGTACTTTTGTGATAGTGTATATATCTGTCTCTTATTAATTAGTGTTAAACATGCATTTCCCACATCTTCTGTGTTGCAGGTGGCAAGTGGATTCATTCTTTACTGCTTAACCTCCAGAGATATACAATTAGTGTGTGTATATGTGTGTGTGCGTGTGTGTGTGTAGTGTGTGCACACGTACCTTATTTACAAGTGTATTTCAAATACACTAAAAATAGACTGTTCTTTAAGTTTACTCTTCTGCATCACTTCTATTACAGTAGAAGTATATAAATATTATAAACATTTGCTAAGTGATCCAGTTTATAAATCTAAACTTTCTATAGCATTGTAATATAAGAGCTTGTTTTAATCACTGTGGCTGAAGAGGTGTGGCCTGATGATTTCCTCTTCAGTTCTACCTGATGATTCCAAGCACCCTGGGCTGAGCTGGGGGTGGCTGAGCTATGGATACTGCCCTGTTGGGGACATTGTTGGTAGGGAGTGGGAGTACTGTGTTATGCCCAACAGCTGCTGAATAGAGTCAAACAATTGTTTAATAGGGATGCTTAAACTGAAGTGGAGCAGAAGCAGCTGCCCACAATCCCAAATCAGTTGATGATATCTAACATCTATCTATACTCAGATGACTTAAAAAGTACGTTTTCTAAGAAATATTAAGTTTAGTCTCTCAGTTGGTGGTTTATTTTAACTTAATGTTGTTTTATAAATCAAACTATTTTTTGGCTCAAACCAACCCTCCTATGTTTCAAATCTGTTACATATATTTTAGTGCCTATCATTGGGAAAATTAATAATTATTTTAATATAGAAAATTAATATCTTTTAGTCTTATGGTTGATTAGTTGTTCAGTCATGTCCAACTCTCTGTGGTCCCATGGATTATAGCCTGCCAGGCTCTGTCCATGGAATTTCCCAAGCAAGAATACTGGAGTAGGTTGCCATATCCTACTCCAGGGATCTTCAGACCCAGGATCCAACCCAAATCTCTTGTATCTCCTGCATTGGCAGGTGGATTCTTTACCACTAGTGCTACCTGGGAAGCCCATTAATCTTATGTATGTGTATATATATATATATATATATATATATATGTATATGTGTGTGTGTGTGTGTATATATATATATATATGTTTATGTGAACGTATGTACTTTTGTGATAGTGTATATATCTGTCTCTTATTAATTAGTGTTAAACATGCATTTCCCACATCTTCTGTGTTGCAGGTGGCAAGTGGATTCATTCTTTACTGCTTAACCTCCAGAGATATACAATTAGTGTGTGTATATGTGTGTGTGCGTGTGTGTGTGTAGTGTGTGCACACGTACCTTATTTACAAGTGTATTTCAAATACACTAAAAATAGACTGTTCTTTAAGTTTACTCTTCTGCATCACTTCTATTACAGTAGAAGTATATAAATATTATAAACATTTGCTAAGTGATCCAGTTTATAAATCTAAACTTTCTATAGCATTGTAATATAAGAGCTTGTTTTAATCACTGTGGCTGAAGAGGTGTGGCCTGATGATTTCCTCTTCAGTTCTACCTGATGATTCCAAGCACCCTGGGCTGAGCTGGGGGTGGCTGAGCTATGGATACTGCCCTGTTGGGGACATTGTTGGTAGGGAGTGGGAGTACTGTGTTATGCCCAACAGCTGCTGAATAGAGTCAAACAATTGTTTAATAGGGATGCTTAAACTGAAGTGGAGCAGAAGCAGCTGCCCACAATCCCAAATCAGTTGATGATATCTAACATCTATCTATACTCAGATGACTTAAAAAGTACGTTTTCTAAGAAATATTAAGTTTAGTCTCTCAGTTGGTGGTTTATTTTAACTTAATGTTGTTTTATAAATCAAACTATTTTTTGGCTCAAACCAACCCTCCTATGTTTCAAATCTGTTACATATATTTTAGTGCCTATTATTGGGATTTAATAATTATATATAGAAATTTATCATGCTATCTACCCAATTCCTTTTTGGAAGACTATGCAAGTTCCTAATAGTTTATTTTATTTTAAACTTTCATACAGATTCTACTTAATATCTTAGGCAGTTTTCCAAATATTTATTACTTACTATGTTCGTGGCATAGTACTAGGCACTGTGAACATAAAGTTAAACCAATTTCGATGACCCTTTGATTTTGTTTACAATGTAATATGTAATAAATATTATAGTAATAAATGAATGGTTAATAAATAATGTAAAACCCTCAAGAGCTGAATTGCTAGTTTGTTTATAATAAAACATGTTTAAGAGGTTAAATATCTTGATCTGGATCATGAAGTCAGTATGTAGGAGAGACGGAATTAAACCGAAATATGATTTACACCTGAGTAGCAACCATGACAAAAATAATATTACACTTGAAATAGCTGAGATGCCTCATGAATATAGTGACTGTCCAATAACTCTGAGTAGTAATGCTTAATAAGTCCCTGCTTTATCTCTTTCCTCTCACTGCCTCAATGCTAATCGCAAGAACATCATGTATAATCGTGAAAATCCACAGAAAGAGTGGAATTAATACAAACAGTAGGCAGTGGGGAAAATATAGATACTGTGTAAATAAGCAACAGCATGAAGACGAGTGTAATGAAAGTGTCACATGTTCGTGTTCATTTTTTGCTTGTTTGTTTTTCCAATCAAGTATTTCTAATCTACTCCTTATTAAAACTTGACTGCAGTGTCATTAAGTTTATTTTGACACAAAGTTCTTAATTGTGACCAAGTCATCAGAGATGACATATGTTAGCATACTGGTCAAGAGAGAAGACGGTCACGCTGATATAGGTGACAAAACTGCCAGGCAATGTCACCTTGTGAAGAGTGTGGCACGGGTGACGATTAGGGGGAGACACCTATCTGGCAGGGAGGGCAGTGAAAATGAACACCAGCAGGAAGAAATAACATGGGATGAACTAAAAGCAGGGCAAGAGAGAGCTAGTAAAGTGTGGTTTGGGAATCGTTTCTAGGGAGAATAAGCCAAAATTGTTCCTAAAATCAGCATTGATCCTGTTTAATTGACCCACAGAAATGCACTAACTATGCCAGTTGAAAGGAGGATAAAGTAGCCTATTGCTACAATTAAATACAGCATCACGATGGTAACTTTTAGACTCTTGTGCCTGATGGTTTTATCTTTTAATTATATCTGTGGCACATTCATACACCTTGTGATATTTTGAAACTGTTCAGAATTCTGTACAAGGTTATGACACACAAGCAGTATTTTCTCTGTGGCTTTCTTCGACCACAGAGTGTCAGTGCCCACACTGAATGGTTAATAAATAATGTAAAACCCTCAAGAGCTGAATTGCTAGTTTGTTTATAATAAAACATGTTTAAGAGGTTAAATATCTTGATCTGGATCATGAAGTCAGTATGTAGGAGAGACGGAATTAAACCGAAATATGATTTACACCTGAGTAGCAACCATGACAAAAATAATATTACACTTGAAATAGCTGAGATGCCTCATGAATATAGTGACTGTCCAATAACTCTGAGTAGTAATGCTTAATAAGTCCCTGCTTTATCTCTTTCCTCTCACTGCCTCAATGCTAATCGCAAGAACATCATGTATAATCGTGAAAATCCACAGAAAGAGTGGAATTAATACAAACAGTAGGCAGTGGGGAAAATATAGATACTGTGTAAATAAGCAACAGCATGAAGACGAGTGTAATGAAAGTGTCACATGTTCGTGTTCATTTTTTGCTTGTTTGTTTTTCCAATCAAGTATTTCTAATCTACTCCTTATTAAAACTTGACTGCAGTGTCATTAAGTTTATTTTGACACAAAGTTCTTAATTGTGACCAAGTCATCAGAGATGACATATGTTAGCATACTGGTCAAGAGAGAAGACGGTCACGCTGATATAGGTGACAAAACTGCCAGGCAATGTCACCTTGTGAAGAGTGTGGCACGGGTGACGATTAGGGGGAGACACCTATCTGGCAGGGAGGGCAGTGAAAATGAACACCAGCAGGAAGAAATAACATGGGATGAACTAAAAGCAGGGCAAGAGAGAGCTAGTAAAGTGTGGTTTGGGAATCGTTTCTAGGGAGAATAAGCCAAAATTGTTCCTAAAATCAGCATTGATCCTGTTTAATTGACCCACAGAAATGCACTAACTATGCCAGTTGAAAGGAGGATAAAGTAGCCTATTGCTACAATTAAATACAGCATCACGATGGTAACTTTTAGACTCTTGTGCCTGATGGTTTTATCTTTTAATTATATCTGTGGCACATTCATACACCTTGTGATATTTTGAAACTGTTCAGAATTCTGTACAAGGTTATGACACACAAGCAGTATTTTTCTCTGTGGCTTTCTTCGACCACAGAGTGTCAGTGCCCACACTGCATTTTAACTCGTGCCATTGCTTTTCATTTGTAAGTGTCAGTTGAAAAATGTGTTTCATGTTTTCTCTAAATAGCAATCCCATTTTTATATCTCTTATTTTCTTTGCTTCGATTTATTCCTGCATACTCTCTCATGCCGGCCTAACAAATTTGGGTGACAAATACAGTTAGTGCCAAAACTAGAAGGAAACATAAAACTGCGTATTTGTAGAGGCATTTTCAATCACCATCCCTCCTTGATATTAATACAAAATCATGAAAAACTGAACACAGAATTATTATCCCTATTTTATAAAAACACAAGTGCTTAAAAAAACAAAACTGAGATAGCCTATGCAAAGTCATACTGTTACACTTTGCTACAGTAAACACAAAAATCTACTGGGATCCATAAATGTTTCAGCCTAAATTTTACCAGAGCTCAGTCAGGGAATCTCATTGTCCTACACCCTAATTATGACCTGCTTTTGTTTTTCAGGTGTGCACATGGCAAGCCCAGATTTCACTTTACATTCCCTATCAGTAAGTACATTGTTTTTTTAAAATTTCTTTTAACTTTCATTTTATATTGGAGTATAATTCTAGGTGGCTCAGTGGTAAAGAATCCGCCTGTGCCTGTGCGGAAGACACAGGAGACACAGGTTTGATCCCTGAGTCAGGAAGATCCATTGGAAAAGGAAATGACAATTTGCTCCAGTATTCTTGCCTGGAGAATGACACAGTCAGAGGAGCCTCAATGGCTAAAGTCCATGGAGTTACAAAGAGTTAGAAATTACTAGTGAGTAAACAACAAGAAACCATGAGTAACTGACAATGTTGTATTATTCAGCGTGTGGTTTGGGAATCGTTTCTAGGGAGAATAAGCCAAAATTGTTCCTAAAATCAGCATTGATCCTGTTTAATTGACCCACAGAAATGCACTAACTATGCCAGTTGAAAGGAGGATAAAGTAGCCTATTGCTACAATTAAATACAGCATCACGATGGTAACTTTTAGACTCTTGTGCCTGATGGTTTTATCTTTTAATTATATCTGTGGCACATTCATACACCTTGTGATATTTTGAAACTGTTCAGAATTCTGTACAAGGGTATGACACACAAGCAGTATTTTCTCTGTGGCTTTCTTCGACCACAGAGTGTCAGTGCCCACACTGCATTTTAACTCGTGCCATTGCTTTTCATTTGTAAGTGTCAGTTGAAAAATGTGTTTCATGTTTTCTCTAAATAGCAATCCCATTTTTATATCTCTTATTTTCTTTGCTTCGATTTATTCCTGCATACTCTCTCATGCCGGCCTAACAAATTTGGGTGACAAATACAGTTAGTGCCAAAACTAGAAGGAAACATAAAACTGCGTATTTGTAGAGGCATTTTCAATCACCATCCCTCCTTGATATTAATACAAAATCATGAAAAACTGAACACAGAATTATTATCCCTATTTTATAAAAACACAAGTGCTTAAAAAAACAAAACTGAGATAGCCTATGCAAAGTCATACTGTTACACTTTGCTACAGTAAACACAAAAATCTACTGGGATCCATAAATGTTTCAGCCTAAATTTTACCAGAGCTCAGTCAGGGAATCTCATTGTCCTACACCCTAATTATGACCTGCTTTTGTTTTTCAGGTGTGCACATGGCAAGCCCAGATTTCACTTTACATTCCCTATCAGTAAGTACATTGTTTTTTTAAAATTTCTTTTAACTTTCATTTTATATTGGAGTATAATTCTAGGTGGCTCAGTGGTAAAGAATCCGCCTGTGCCTGTGCGGAAGACACAGGAGACACAGGTTTGATCCCTGAGTCAGGAAGATCCATTGGAAAAGGAAATGACAATTTGCTCCAGTATTCTTGCCTGGAGAATGACACAGTCAGAGGAGCCTCAATGGCTAAAGTCCATGGAGTTACAAAGAGTTAGAAATTACTAGTGAGTAAACAACAAGAAACCATGAGTAACTGACAATGTTGTATTAGTTTCAGGTATGCAGCAAAGTACCTTATGTGGACATATACATATACCTATTATTTTTCAAATTATCTTCCCATATAGGTTATTAGAGATTATTGAGTAGAGTTCCTGTGTTACTCAGTAGGCCCTTGTTGGCTATCCATTTTAGTGATTTTTTTTTTTTTTTGACCACTTCTATTGGTCTTTTCATCATCCATCTTTGTTCTTTGGCCTACGTGGGCCTCGCGTCGCAGTGGCTTCTCTCGCTGCAGAGCACCAGCTCTGGGCGCATGCGCTCCAGAGCTCCGGCTCGGTAATTGGACTGCCAGCTGCTCCACGGCACGTGGGATCCTTCATGCCAGGGATTGAACCAGTGCCTCTTGTACTGCAAGGCAGTATCTTTACCCACTGGACCACCAGGGAAGACCGGCTATCCATTTTAAATATAATAGTATATATATATATATTAATATGGGAAATCAGGTCAAATGAATACCCAGTGTCATGGACATTATCTTTCCTAGTAGAAGGCAAAATGGTTGACTCAAAGACAAATGTTTATGTAGACACGCTCATGTTACAAATATACAAATATATTTTGTAATAGATTCCCCTCCACACAATACCTGTTGCTGGGTTTTTGAAAAAATTTAAGACTTTACTTCATTAGTGTAAGATAGTTTTATCCTCTAACTCCCACTCTTGATTTCATTCTCATTCTCTCTCTTTGCCCTCTGGTATCTAAGCAATGTTTAATTGTGAGAAATTCCCCTTATAATTTCAAATTTATCCAAAGCCATCCAAAATATAATCCCTACACATTAAATTGTCAGGTTTTCTGGATTATGCCTAAAGTGGCTAAGCCATTTGTAATATGCCAAAAATAAATATGTTTCTTTGGAGAATTTGAAAAGGCCAAGGTAAAATTTGGAGAGAAATGGAATAAATGAAATTTTCATTATACTATTTACATTTCCTTTTCTGTAAAATGTCCTTTTTAGAAGATATATATCTATTTCAGGTACAGCATAAAATTCCTAATGCCCATGGCTGAACTAAATCAAAGCCAATGACCATATGGTTAAATTATTCACTATGGAATACTGCTTCTTAAAATTCCTTTTCACTTCAGCTATAGAAGTCCCCAGCCAATCCTGATGCATTAAGAATGTCTGACACATTAGCATATTTTATAATTGAGCTGAGAAATGATGTTACTATTAATTTATTTTTGAAATACTAACTTGCTTTTAAAGAAAGTATAATGCATAAATGTCAGAAATATTTATGACAACACGTCGTTATATCAGGAATGCCCTTGAAATTTCCAGCTATATTAAAATGAAGATTACTGTGCCTTTGAAGAAAGTTCTCATTGTATCAAGGGAAACTGTGGTTTGAATCATGAATCATGCTATGGAAAAGTCCAATAATGAGTAAAATAAATAATGGCACAGATTCTAATTAACTACTCTGATAATAGTAAAAATTATTCAAAGAAATAGTGAAGTTTATATGAATATGGATTTTCTATGAAACTTGTTATACTTCTTTTTAAATTAATCAGTTTTTAATTGGAGAATAATATCTTAACAATACTGTGTTCATTTCTGCCGTATATCAACTTGACTCAGCCTCAGGTACAAGTATGTACCTCTCTCTACACTTCTATCTTATAGAATGATGTTTAGCACTTAGAAAGTAACTTTGTGCTCTCATAATTTCACATAAATCTCATTTTCCTCCAAAATTTTAAATTATCTTTTCATTGTCTCACTTTTTCAAAATTTTAAGACTTCATTAGTGTAAGATAGTTTTATCCTCTAACTCCCACTCTTGATTTCATTCTCATTCTCTCTCTTTGCCCTCTGGTATCTAAGCAATGTTTAATTGTGAGAAATTCCCCTTATAATTTCAAATTTATCCAAAGCCATCCAAAATATAATCCCTACACATTAAATTGTCAGGTTTTCTGGATTATGCCTAAAGTGGCTAAGCCATTTGTAATATGCCAAAAATAAATATGTTTCTTTGGAGAATTTGAAAAGGCCAAGGTAAAATTTGGAGAGAAATGGAATAAATGAAATTTTCATTATACTATTTACATTTCCTTTTCTGTAAAATGTCCTTTTTAGAAGATATATATCTATTTCAGGTACAGCATAAAATTCCTAATGCCCATGGCTGAACTAAATCAAAGCCAATGACCATATGGTTAAATTATTCACTATGGAATACTGCTTCTTAAAATTCCTTTTCACTTCAGCTATAGAAGTCCCCAGCCAATCCTGATGCATTAAGAATGTCTGACACATTAGCATATTTTATAATTGAGCTGAGAAATGATGTTACTATTAATTTATTTTTGAAATACTAACTTGCTTTTAAAGAAAGTATAATGCATAAATGTCAGAAATATTTATGACAACACGTCGTTATATCAGGAATGCCCTTGAAATTTCCAGCTATATTAAAATGAAGATTACTGTGCCTTTGAAGAAAGTTCTCATTGTATCAAGGGAAACTGTGGTTTGAATCATGAATCATGCTATGGAAAAGTCCAATAATGAGTAAAATAAATAATGGCACAGATTCTAATTAACTACTCTGATAATAGTAAAAATTATTCAAAGAAATAGTGAAGTTTATATGAATATGGATTTTCTATGAAACTTGTTATACTTCTTTTTAAATTAATCAGTTTTTAATTGGAGAATAATATCTTAACAATACTGTGTTCATTTCTGCCGTATATCAACTTGACTCAGCCTCAGGTACAAGTATGTACCTCTCTCTACACTTCTATCTTATAGAATGATGTTTAGCACTTAGAAAGTAACTTTGTGCTCTCATAATTTCACATAAATCTCATTTTCCTCCAAAATTTTAAATTATTCTTTGTTAGAAAATAAGCTACTGTCTACATGGCCCTCATGACATCTGTGTTTATTCCATGCTTAAACATAGTTCTCTTTTATATCACTTAAATAAATTTTGAGGTGACTAGATAATTTCTGTTGATTATATGAATACGATCACAAAACAAAAACACTTAGATCTTGGATATGTTAGATACTGATAAATAACTGGTCAAGTAATGTAAGGTTCTCTATTTCTTATAGGAAAGGCTGTGTAGTTAATATATAATGGTCATGTTTGAATTGTTGGATGAAATACATGAAACATATGGGGAGAATAGTTATTTGAGATAACAAAATATATCATTAATGAGATTTACTTGAGTCCTAATATTTGAGTACCAAATTCTGGAGAACTTAGTATGTGTATATATGTGTACAGACTTATTTACAAATCCTTGGTAATGTAAAAAGCTTTATTAAAATAGGATTTACACATTTGCATTGTGAATACAGGAATGAAAACTGGCACAAGTGAAGTGTAGGGAAAGACAGTATCTCTCATGGTCCCTGACTTTACTAATTTTTTTCAGATGATATATTCTTATTATTTAAAACATATATATATTTGCTTATTGGGCAGCATAGGGTCTTAGCTGCCATATGAGGGATCTTTGTTGCAGCATGCAAGATCTTTCATTGCAGTGCAGGGCTTTCTAGTTATGGTGCTTGAGCTTAGTTGTGGCTTATTGGCGTCAGGGTACATGGGCTTCAGTAATCATGGTGCTTGGGCTTAGTTGTTCCATGGCATGTGAGATCTGAGTTCCCTGACTAGAGATTGAACCCATGTCTTCTGCATTACAAGATGGATTCTTAGCCACTGAATAAGCAGGGAAGTCCCTGACATTACCAATTTTTAAGAGCTATAGAACTGGTGTTTTCCCAGGACATATTTTCAGAAATGATGACCTAGAGAATTTCTAGTGAATAATATCTTAACAATACTGTGTTCATTTCTGCTATATCAACTTGACTCAGCCTCAGGTACAAGTATGTACCTCTCTACACTTCTATCTTATAGAATGATGTTTAGCACTTAGAAAGTAACTTTGTGCTCTCATAATTTCACATAAATCTCATTTTCCTCCAAAATTTTAAATTATTCTTTGTTAGAAAATAAGCTACTGTCTACATGGCCCTCATGACATCTGTGTTTATTCCATGCTTAAACATAGTTCTCTTTTATATCACTTAAATAAATTTTGAGGTGACTAGATAATTTCTGTTGATTATATGAATACGATCACAAAACAAAAACACTTAGATCTTGGATATGTTAGATACTGATAAATAACTGGTCAAGTAATGTAAGGTTCTCTATTTCTTATAGGAAAGGCTGTGTAGTTAATATATAATGGTCATGTTTGAATTGTTGGATGAAATACATGAAACATATGGGGAGAATAGTTATTTGAGATAACAAAATATATCATTAATGAGATTTACTTGAGTCCTAATATTTGAGTACCAAATTCTGGAGAACTTAGTATGTGTATATATGTGTACAGACTTATTTACAAATCCTTGGTAATGTAAAAAGCTTTATTAAAATAGGATTTACACATTTGCATTGTGAATACAGGAATGAAAACTGGCACAAGTGAAGTGTAGGGGAAAGACAGTATCTCTCATGGTCCCTGACTTTACTAATTTTTTTCAGATGATATATTCTTATTATTTAAAACATATATATATTTGCTTATTGGGCAGCATAGGGTCTTAGCTGCCATATGAGGGATCTTTGTTGCAGCATGCAAGATCTTTCATTGCAGTGCAGGGCTTTCTAGTTATGGTGCTTGAGCTTAGTTGTGGCTTATTGGCGTCAGGGTACATGGGCTTCAGTAATCATGGTGCTTGGGCTTAGTTGTTCCATGGCATGTGAGATCTGAGTTCCCTGACTAGAGATTGAACCCATGTCTTCTGCATTACAAGATGGATTCTTAGCCACTGAATAAGCAGGGAAGTCCCTGACATTACCAATTTTTAAGAGCTATAGAACTGGTGTTTTCCCAGGACATATTTTCAGAAATGATGACCTAGAGAATTTCTAGTGCTTCTCTGTCATTTGGGGAAAAAAAACCACACTTTTGTTTTTTTTTTGAAAAGACTACAGATTTATTCACATACATTTTAAGCAGGACAAGAAATCATTTTCATACCCTATTTCTTATTGACAGGTCACTTAAGTTGGAAACAAAAATTCAAAACACAGCAACCCTGAGTGACTTCATCATGCTCCCTTTGTCTCCCCCAGCCCACCATATTCGTTACAACAGCCTTGCTGCCCTCTCTGCATCCTGCCCTCTCACATGAGCCAAGGCTGCCAAGACAGCAGCTCACCTATAAAACATCACAGCTTGCTTTAAGTTTTTCCACGCACAGGGTCACAGAGGAAGGGTCACTGAGTTAGTCCTCAAAGGCGGAACAAATTAGTTTGAATGAGGCAATTAAGAGAATGACTATGTAGTGGTTAAAGGGAACAATTAAGAAAGACCATTTGAAAAAAAAAAAAAAAAGACCATTTGTATGGGGGAGGTATTGCTACATTAATGTCAGTCAGAAGCAGGGGTCTCTAAAAACTGGCAACCATTTATTTACAGACATTGTAAATAGTTATATTAAAAAAAATGTTTTAAGTTAATATAAGAAAAATATAAACTGAACTGTTTATGATATTAAAAACTGTTTATGAAGAAAGATATTTTAAAAAGCAAGTCTGGGAATTCAATTCCCTTTTGACTCCAGCAATCAACTTCTTGAGACCACGGTTGTTGGAGAAACCACCAGTCTTTCACAAGGAACTGGCTTCTGCTCAGTTTCCCCCTCTCCCTGAGGTAAGCAAATGTGGCGTCGCCTCCACCACGTGACCTTTATTCCCGTACTTCTCCTCGAGGGTTGGCTTTAACCAGCACAGCCCGGGCTCTGGGCTCCTGGGCGAGATCGTGTGGAGGGAGCTGCTGGGAAGGCTGTTTTCCATCGGCTTGGAGGGAGTGGGCCCTCCCTGCCCAGAGGACCCTGGGGTCTGGATGTCTGGGGGAATGAACACACAAGGGAAGTTTGGAAGTGCAATGTGTGCCGATAACTCGCCGCAGCTCTGGAGGCTGAGCATGGGAACCAAGGGCCTTCCCGAAATGTCCTTTTCTGGTTGGTTGGGACAGTTCATGATTGTGGGGACCCCAGGTACAGCTGAACTGGCAGAAGACTGTGGAGTCTCAAATATTAGACATGGAAACCTGGAGTTGGTAGATTTTTGACTGGAATGTCTTGCCTGGTCTCGGGGCTAACGTTTATGGTTGGCCGGGAACCAGCTTTCTGCTGTTGTATCAAACTGAGGTGATACCCAGGAAGTGATGGCGTTGTGATCAATGGGCTTGCTGGGCACCTGTCTAGTGCCCGTGATGGGAAGCTGGGGAGAGCCACAGCGGTGTTTGGGGTCCTCCAGTGGTTGATGGTGGAATTGTAGTTGAGGTTTCTGGGCAGTTTGGCGACGCTTTTTCCTGGGCGGCATCAATGGGTGAGTGAAGCACAGTTACTAACTGCATGATGCTGGCTGTCGGCAGGTCCAGGAAGAGGCGCCACTTCCAACCCATGCCTGCCCTTCCCGCCGCCGCGGGTATGCCCAAAAAACCACACTTCTTTTACTTATCTTATTCCTTTAATGATACATTTAATGCTTACCACAACAATAAGTAGGAACTTATTACTTTACAACTCAGAATGGACACCAGATAGATAAGTACACAGAGACAGACCGACAGGTAGATTGATAGGCCCTGGAACATTATATATCAACCAGAATTTCCTGCCTGGTTTTAGCTATCATATTTTATTATTATTATATATATATTTTTATTGCTGTCTTTGTTTTTAGATCCATCTTTATTCTTTGGCCTGTGTGGGCCTCCCATCGCAGTGGCCTCTCCTGTATTAGAGCACCATCTCTGGGCACATGCGCTCCAGAGTGCTGACGTGTCATTGGACACACCAGCCCAGCAGTTCCTCGGCAGGTGGGATCTTTCCAGGCCAGAGATTGAACTGGTGCCCCTTGCACTGCAAGGCAGACTCTTTACCCCACCAGGGAAGCCCCACTATCACACTTTTTTTTCCCATTCCACTTACTGGAGATTATTCTAATTACCTGTCAAGCGATTAAAGAAATAAAGGTAACATTTCATGGCCATGTATATTACAAGTGTAAAACATTCAGTTTACTTCACTTTGTTTTTTCCAATCATAAAAATATGATTTGTGGACCAGAACATTTTTTTCTCCTCCTCAGAGACTGACAACACTTCTAGAAAACACTGAAGGTCACATCAGCTCTTTGGAGGATTTCTGAGGTGCTTCAGGATGTCTTAGTTTGGGTCACTGGGGAAGCTGACCCTGAGATAGGAATTCCAGTGAAAATATGTCAGTTGGTCCCTCCTCTACCACCCATGGTAGAGCCCCTTTACCTTCTAACAGCAATGATCCTGGTTAAAGTGGCTTGTCAGTGGGGTGCGCTCAGTGGTGTGCTGCTAATTGTTTAACTCTGGCTCACCAAGTACACTTCCAGCCTGACTCCTCTTTGGTATGTTTTTTCATGGTGTACAAATTTGGACTTCGCAAGTGATGCTAGTGATAAAGAACTCATCTGCCAAAACAGAAGACACAAGAGACTTGGGTTTGATCCCTGGGCTGGAAAGATCCCCTGGAGTTGGAAATGGTACCTCACTACAGTGTTCTTGTCTGGAAAATTCCATGGACAGAGGAGACTGGCAGGTTACAGTCCATGAAGCTGCACAGAGTGGCACACAACTGAGCAACTGAGCACACATACTCACACACAGAAGTAAATATGAGCAAAATGAAACCACCAAGACTTTTCTCAAAACTGCCCTATCTGTCAGTGGCATAAGCAAATTATGACGTTAGGTGATAGCTTTTGAAGCTGGCGATATATTCCCTCCATTATGGGTGTTACTTACAGTGAAACAGCTATAGCCATGGCATTCTCTGAAGTATCATTTCTACTACTAACATCTTCTCTATTGCTTTGTAAAATCCAGATCAGTACATTTTTTTTTCTGTAAAGAAAAAGAGAGCAAGCATTTTAAGCTTTGTGGGCACATACAATTCCTCATACAGAGTTTTCATTTTTGTTGTTGATAACCATTTAAAATATAAGCAATATTCTTAGCTTATAGTCTTTAGAAGAAAAAGGCCATGGGTCAGATCATGCCTGTAGGCTATCGATTGTTAGCTCCTGTTCTGGATAATCAACCAAAAAATAAACCAACCCTTGATTTGGAACAATTCCAAGTTTCCATGGAATAAAATTCCCATCATGGCCAGTTTCGAGCTATCCATGTAAAGTTAGGGACTGTTGGAGGGGAATATAGATTAGCACACCATTATATGTGATTTTCAAATAAATAAATAAATAGATCTCAGAAACATAAATGATAACAAAATACAGTAAATAAGAAGGTAGGAATTTATAATTTATTTAATTATAAGTTTATATAATTGAACTTTTAAATATGACTATATTTAACAACCAGCTCACAAATTTCTATTACTTTACAAACTGCCTACCATAAGCTTTAGTACTAACAGCAATGAACCTGGTTAAAGTGGCTTGTCAGTGGGGTGCGCTCAGTGGTGTGCTGCTAATTGTTTAACTCTGGCTCACCAAGTACACTTCCAGCCTGACTCCTCTTTGGTATGTTTTTTCATGGTGTACAAATTTGGACTTCGCAAGTGATGCTAGTGATAAAGAACTCATCTGCCAAAACAGAAGACACAAGAGACTTGGGTTTGATCCCTGGGCTGGAAAGATCCCCTGGAGTTGGAAATGGTACCTCACTACAGTGTTCTTGTCTGGAAAATTCCATGGACAGAGGAGACTGGCAGGTTACAGTCCATGAAGCTGCACAGAGTGGCACACAACTGAGCAACTGAGCACACATACTCACACACAGAAGTAAATATGAGCAAAATGAAACCACCAAGACTTTTCTCAAAACTGCCCTATCTGTCAGTGGCATAAGCAAATTATGACGTTAGGTGATAGCTTTTGAAGCTGGCGATATATTCCCTCCATTATGGGTGTTACTTACAGTGAAACAGCTATAGCCATGGCATTCTCTGAAGTATCATTTCTACTACTAACATCTTCTCTATTGCTTTGTAAAATCCAGATCAGTACCTTTTTTTTTCTGTAAAGCAAAATAGAGCAAGCATTTTAAGCTTTGTGGGCACATACAATTCCTCATACAGAGTTTTCATTTTTGTTGTTGATAACCATTTAAAATATAAGCAATATTCTTAGCTTATAGTCTTTAGAAGAAAAAGGCCATGGGTCAGATCATGCCTGTAGGCTATCGATTGTTAGCTCCTGTTCTGGATAATCAACCAAAAAATAAACCAACCCTTGATTTGGAACAATTCCAAGTTTCCATGGAATAAAATTCCCATCATGGCCAGTTTCGAGCTATCCATGTAAAGTTAGGGACTGTTGGAGGGGAATATAGATTAGCACACCATTATATGTGATTTTCAAATAAATAAATAAATAGATCTCAGAAACATAAATGATAACAAAATACAGTAAATAAGAAGGTAGGAATTTATAATTTATTTAATTATAAGTTTATATAATTGAACTTTTAAATATGACTATATTTAACAACCAGCTCACAAATTTCTATTACTTTACAAACTGCCTACCATAAGCTTGTCTGAGTAGCTTCAGCACACTTCTGGGGAACTCAGAGCTTCATGCCAAGAATTGTGAGTTCCTAGTTATATAGCTACAAATGACCACTTATAGCTATGAAGCACCAATCACTTTCCTCTGTAATTCTCTTTGTTTCCGAACTTTCTCTCTCTGCTCCTATCATGTAATAGCAACCTATGTCCTTGTTATGCATGCGTGCATGCTTAGTTGCTTTGGTCATGTCCAACTCTTCGCAACCCTCTGGACCGTGGCCCACCAGTCCATTATTCCTCTGTCCGTGGAATAATCCAGGCAAGACTACTGGAGTAGGTTGCCAGGCACTCCTCCAGGGGATCTTCCTGGTCCAAGGATTGAACCCAGCTCTCCTTCATTGCAGGCAGATTCTTTACTGGTGAGCTACCAAGGAAGCCGGTCTTTATCATAATCTACCTCAATTTTTCTGGCAGTAGAGTAGCACCTTCCTTTGCCTATTGGTTTATTAGTATGAGAACCCTGGAATTGCTAGGCAGAAGCTATGTGTTTATCTGTTATTTTTTTAAAGAGGTATTTTTTGTGTATTTATTTGGTTATTCATGGTCTTTGCTATGGCACATGGAGGAGCAGTAGCCGTGGCATGTGGGATACTGTTCCCTGACCATAAATCAAACCTGGGCCCCCTGCGATGGGAGCATGGAGTCCTAACCACTGGAGCACCAGGGAGTTTCCAGCAGCCGTAATTTTAGACTTAGTAGAATCTTACTGTACCATTGAAGAACTGTCTCTTCCATTGCAGACAGGACTTCAGATCAGTTATGTTTAAGTTAAGGGGATAAGAAGGATGAATTCTCCAGATGAGTCACTGGGGAGTTAATAACAAGTCACTGCCACTCCACTTCTTATTTTCAGACACATGTATTCTACTGCTGAGGATACGTATGAAGTTCAGGTGTGTACTGTATCTTGTAGGACAGCACATGAACCCCATAAGAGATTAATTTTTATCCTTAGGGAGATGTTTTAGTCTGTTCAGGCTGCCATAACAAAACACATTGACTGGGTGAAGATCAGACATTTAGTTCTCATTATTTGAGAGACTGGGAAATCCAAGTTTTTGAGGTCAGATCCCAAGATGATAAATCACACACTTAAGTGAGCCCTCAGATAATTTTCTGAAGTATTGTAAGCAAGAGATCCATATTTATTCTCAGAATACATTTCAATTCTAATAAATATGTACACCTTTAACCTGCTTGGTGGAAGGCCAGTGACTTAATCAACCTATTATAACCCAGTAGGCTGGTAAAATATCAACAGGCTCAGTCTCTAAATGTTTCCCCCAATTTGGAAATCCAGTCACTCTTGTAGCTAGGCGCACTTTTGTGAGAGGAAACCCAATGTTGTTGGAGCCATAAGTAGCCTCTTTTCTCACCACTATGGGTAAGCAATTCATAGGCCATTGTGCCGTCAATGGGGTATTAGTGTTAGATAAGGTCATATTTCCAAAAGCAGTGTAAATAGCTGGGAAATCTGTTTCCCTCAGTGGATGATTTTCAGATAAATGACTATAAGTTTCTTTGAGTAAAAGATTGGGGAAATTTCTGCTCTTCATGTGGTACAGGGCCTTGCTTCTAGATGGCCTTGGCTCCACTTAATTTCAAGAATTCAAGGACTATAACTGGTTTAGGTCTGGAACCTGGCTAAGATGTACTGATATCCTATTTGTTTGAAGGTTATGTATCAATCAATATACTTGTTGGCTGTCTATGCCTTTTGACCTTAGGGACAGCATGGTATATTAGCCATAGGCCCACTTTCCAGCAGCCGTAATTTTAGACTTAGTAGAATCTTACTGTACCATTGAAGAACTGTCTCTTCCATTGCAGACAGGACTTCAGATCAGTTATGTTTAAGTTAAGGGATAAGAAGGATGAATTCTCCAGATGAGTCACTGGGGAGTTAATAACAAGTCACTGCCACTCCACTTCTTATTTTCAGACACATGTATTCTACTGCTGAGGATACGTATGAAGTTCAGGTGTGTACTGTATCTTGTAGGACAGCACATGAACCCCATAAGAGATTAATTTTTATCCTTAGGGAGATGTTTTAGTCTGTTCAGGCTGCCATAACAAAACACATTGACTGGGTGAAGATCAGACATTTAGTTCTCATTATTTGAGAGACTGGGAAATCCAAGTTTTTGAGGTCAGATCCCAAGATGATAAATCACACACTTAAGTGAGCCCTCAGATAATTTTCTGAAGTATTGTAAGCAAGAGATCCATATTTATTCTCAGAATACATTTCAATTCTAATAAATATGTACACCTTTAACCTGCTTGGTGGAAGGCCAGTGACTTAATCAACCTATTATAACCCAGTAGGCTGGTAAAATATCAACAGGCTCAGTCTCTAAATGTTTCCCCCAATTTGGAAATCCAGTCACTCTTGTAGCTAGGCGCACTTTTGTGAGAGGAAACCCAATGTTGTTGGAGCCATAAGTAGCCTCTTTTCTCACCACTATGGGTAAGCAATTCATAGGCCATTGTGCCGTCAATGGGGTATTAGTGTTAGATAAGGTCATATTTCCAAAAGCAGTGTAAATAGCTGGGAAATCTGTTTCCCTCAGTGGATGATTTTCAGATAAATGACTATAAGTTTCTTTGAGTAAAAGATTGGGGAAATTTCTGCTCTTCATGTGGTACAGGGCCTTGCTTCTAGATGGCCTTGGCTCCACTTAATTTCAAGAATTCAAGGACTATAACTGGTTTAGGTCTGGAACCTGGCTAAGATGTACTGATATCCTATTTGTTTGAAGGTTATGTATCAATCAATATACTTGTTGGCTGTCTATGCCTTTTGACCTTAGGGACAGCATGGTATATTAGCCATAGGCACAAATTCCTGGGAGTCAATGCTACCTGGATTCCAGTCTGCTTTTTACAATAATATGTCCACTTTCCTGCTAAAAGTAAAATACAGCCACCTGACCTCTGCTATTGCAGAATTCTGTTAACCCCATTAACTCTATAACAGCCCCTTTCTCATCAGAGCTGGTTTCTCAGTGATATCCATGGCCCCATAACAGAGCTATTATTATTTGTTTTATTGAAGAGGATAACCCTAGTGCTTCCTGGAAAATATAGTTAGGTATCTGTTCTCTGATCTTTTATGATGTATCCATAATGACATCCTCATCTTGTAGAGGTTTTTAATCTATATTCAATACTCTATCACCTCAATATTATCATGAATTGTAGGCCATATATTTTTTCCTGAGCTCCAAGTAGAAAATCCATCTGTGTAATGGTACTGTCTCCAGGTACATTTATCAGTGTGCAACATCCTAAATTGCATGAGAATATGTTCCAGAAAGAAATTCTCTAACCTTTGCTTTTATTAGAACCTTAGAAAAGTAAACACCAAGGAGTCTTGTGAGCACTTGCAAATATAAAATCTTGCATAGCTGATGCAAAAGACTACAATTAACATGAGAAGACAACTTCCAGAAGTAAAAACTAATTGTAATGCATACTTACAACAAAGTGCTCTTATTCTGAAGACATTAATCAACAAGCAAAACAAGCAGACCCCTAAATAGAAAAATGGACAAAGGACTTTGAAACTCCGTTTGGTTGATTTCACAATGACTTATCACAATTTATAAAAAGATGATCAACACTTAAGAAAGAACAACAACAACCAAAAAGGCAATACTGGGGCATTTTAGTTTTCAAAAAATTCCAAGATGATTCTGATATGTATTTGGATTTTAAAAAGTGATTACATCTGGACTTTAAAAAGTGATTATAGTGATAAATATATTTTCTATTAAATTTTTAGTAAGTCTTTATCTAGGATAGTAGTAAAGTTTTTGTATAATATATATACAAGTAATGCATAATATTTTAGAAAACTTATGAATTTTTGCTTGGCTAAAAAATTTATGACATTTTGATTCCACCGTTTTATTCTTGCCTGGAGAATTCCATGTCTCATAGCATGAAGAGTCAGATATGACTGAATGACTTGAGGATTAGAATGGTAGATTTCTAAACTATGTTCAGTCAAAATTTTGACATAGCTCCATGTATTCTGGTATCTAGTATTACTGTTAAAAATCTAGACAGTTTATTATATTAGTGATTTTTAAGAGAATTTGAATGAGGTTTGAAACTTTTAATAAATTCTGAGAATATAAAGAAATACTATGTTGTTAAAAAAAAAAAAAGAACAAGAAATTAACACATGATCCAGTATTATTAACTAAAATACAGATTTTGTTCAAATTTCACAAAATCTTATGCTGATGTCCACTGTTTGCTTTCATACCTTATTCAAGATCCCATATTGTATTTAGTTGCATTGTACAATTTGAGCTGTATGCAAAAAATTCTGGTAAACTCTTCTAATTTTTATTCTTTTACAAATATTTCCTAATTTTTCTTGTTATGGCTTCTTAGATACATCCACCATTTAAAAGTGGACCTTTAACCTCTGAATACATGGGTTTCTAGAAGTATCTTTCATATAAATTTCTCATGTAAATGCTTTCTTCTCTGGAATCACCCTCTGCTTTTGTCCTCTAACTTTACTGAAGCTTTTGATGGCTAAGTCAAAGATCTCTCTTGGTATATGTCCATTACATTTGAAAATATGTGGCTTATTTTTGATATTGATTTCTAATATAATTCCACAGTGATAAGAGAACAGACTCTGTATGATTTCAGTACCTTTAGACCATGAGATTTTTGCACCTTGTTTTACGTACCTGGGATATGTTCCAGTGTCTCATACAGTCTATGGGAACTTGAATAGAATTTGTATCTTATTGTTGTATGAAAATGGTATAAATCTTAGTTATGTTGAATTGGTTCATGGTGCTTTTCAGGTCTACTATATCCTTCTACTTTTATGTATATTTGTTCTATTATTTTTTGAGAGTTTGATATTTAAACTCCAACTACAAATCATAATTTATCTATTTAAAAGTAATTATGATATATAGCAATTATGATACATGTAGAACTATATGAACTCTATTCCATATTTTCCACATGTAAATGTGTTATCATACTTTCATAATTTAAAAATAAAGAAGAAAGAGAAAAAAGTGATCAAATTCATTAGACATTAGGAGGAATTAAAAAATCAAATCAAGACACAGGGCTATGTTCTATATACCAAATTTGCTTTAATAAAAATTTCAAAGAAGACTAAATATAAATCAAAGATTTGGGAACCCCAAACTGTTATGCGCTACTGGTGAAAATAACACTGGCTAAAAATAAAATCCCTTGTGTCTCATTACATCCTCCTCATTTAGTTCCCTCAGAATCCATCCCTCACTATATTCTCTTGACTCAGGTGACTTACCTGGGATGTATATTAAACATTCCCTTCTATTGCTCTCATAATCAATTGTGGAACTGCTTTTGGGACAATCTACCTTTCAATTGCAGGTGATAAGTTTCATTATGTTATTATCATCAAGGCTGTGTGACGTTCACACAATGCCCTGGAATGACTGTTGGGTTATTTAGACCTATAATTTCCGCTTTTTTTCAGTGCGTTAATAATACTTAACTAAAACCAGCCAAAAACTACATGCTCTTATCATTACCACTGCCTGTTTATCCCTTAAGTGCTAGATATTGCCCATATCTGATATATCTAATAATAAACTATTATTTAAATTTTCACCATATCATCTTATTGCAAAATATTAGAGATTCTTGTCAATTGTGAAGCTATAGAAATCCTGTGATCTCAGGATATTTACCAACAATATTTCATCAGTAGGCTGGTAAATCATTCAACCTTACACAATGATATGTGTAAGCAATTTATTTGGCAGGTGTAAGAAATGTAAGTTGTGCAATGGGGATTGACAAAGAAATAAAAGCAACCAATTAGAGCCATTAAACTGTTTGTTATTAAGCCAGCTGATTATAAGTAGCTGAGTTTATTCCTGTAGGAGACACTGAGAAACAGTTTAAAATATGTAGTTCTGAAATGTATACACACACACATAGATGAGGGCTGCTCTTCTGGAGTTATTAATACTCTAAGCTTTCTGCACCGAAAAAAACAACATAACTTTCCACAGTATGGAGAATAATGTAGGCACAGACATGCAGATTCTAAGAATCAAATGATACTATATCAAATTCTAAATAAATTCTTGGGAATATGTCCACTGCTACTTATAAATGGATTTTCATAGAAATATATTTTTATTTACAAAAATTGTTATGTAAGATGTATTTTCTCTCTAAAACATTTATCCTTAAAAATTGTTTCTTTAATAAATATTTCAAAGAAGACTAAATATAAATCAAAGATTTGGGAACCCCAAACTGTTATGCGCTACTGGTGAAAATAACACTGGCTAAAAATAAAATCCCTTGTGTCTCATTACATCCTCCTCATTTAGTTCCCTCAGAATCCATCCCTCACTATATTCTCTTGACTCAGGTGACTTACCTGGGATGTATATTAAACATTCCCTTCTATTGCTCTCATAATCAATTGTGGAACTGCTTTTGGGACAATCTACCTTTCAATTGCAGGTGATAAGTTTCATTATGTTATTATCATCAAGGCTGTGTGACGTTCACACAATGCCCTGGAATGACTGTTGGGTTATTTAGACCTATAATTTCCGCTTTTTTTCAGTGCGTTAATAATACTTAACTAAAACCAGCCAAAAACTACATGCTCTTATCATTACCACTGCCTGTTTATCCCTTAAGTGCTAGATATTGCCCATATCTGATATATCTAATAATAAACTATTATTTAAATTTTCACCATATCATCTTATTGCAAAATATTAGAGATTCTTGTCAATTGTGAAGCTATAGAAATCCTGTGATCTCAGGATATTTACCAACAATATTTCATCAGTAGGCTGGTAAATCATTCAACCTTACACAATGATATGTGTAAGCAATTTATTTGGCAGGTGTAAGAAATGTAAGTTGTGCAATGGGGATTGACAAAGAAATAAAAGCAACCAATTAGAGCCATTAAACTGTTTGTTATTAAGCCAGCTGATTATAAGTAGCTGAGTTTATTCCTGTAGGAGACACTGAGAAACAGTTTAAAATATGTAGTTCTGAAATGTATACACACACACATAGATGAGGGCTGCTCTTCTGGAGTTATTAATACTCTAAGCTTTCTGCACCGAAAAAAACAACATAACTTTCCACAGTATGGAGAATAATGTAGGCACAGACATGCAGATTCTAAGAATCAAATGATACTATATCAAATTCTAAATAAATTCTTGGGAATATGTCCACTGCTACTTATAAATGGATTTTCATAGAAATATATTTTTATTTACAAAAATTGTTATGTAAGATGTATTTTCTCTCTAAAACATTTATCCTTAAAAATTGTTTCTTGTTGAATATATCATAGATAAATAGATGAATAGATAGTTTGATCTGTCTCATGACTTTCATAAGGTTTATATACATGTGTAATCTCAGAAAACACTGTTGATTTCAACAATTTTTATAATGGTATACATATAGATATGTACCAAGTTATTACACATAAATTCACATATATGCAGAGATATTTTTCTCTAATTTTTATTTTTAGTGTGAAGTAAAACAGAATAAAAATTTATTATTATTTTAAAAATCAGATATATAAAGAAAGAAGCATTTGTCATAGGTAAATATACAATTAATTTTCTTAAAATTTCTCTGAACTAACTGAAAAGAAATAATTAAAACTCTTCTAACCCCTGGTAGTTCAGTGGTAAAGAACCCTCCTGCCAATGCAAGAGATGTGGGTTTTATCCCTGGGTTGGGAAGATCTTCTAGAGAATGAAATGGCAAGCTACTCCAGTATTCTTGCCTGAGAAATCCCATGGACAGAAGAACCTGAGGGAATACAAGCCATGGGGTTGCAAAGAGTTGGGCATAACCTAGTGACTCAACAACAGTAACGACTCCTTTTTACACAGTAGAAATATCCGTTAGAGACTTTATTATAAAATGCCTTCTTATTGATATCTTCAAGCATTTCTGTTCTTGTAAAGTTTATATTCTTATATGTGCTGCTGGTGACATTAAGATTATTCTACTATTGCAATAGAGAAGTATCTTTTGTAGAAGCTTTAGTACTTCATAAAGGCAAAAGTGACCTTGGAACGTATCTTACAAATGTTCACATCTCTGTTGTTCATGTTCATGTACCAGGAAATGTTAGCTTTCAAGGAACTCAGACAAAAAAGAAGTAAGTGTGGTATGTTCCTTTGCTCTCTTCTACTATAGAGGATTTGTATTGCAATGGAATAAAGAAAAATAATTTCTTTGATTCTGTTTCTGTGTATTGCTCATCATTATACACTTCAGTCCTTCCCAAATGTGTGTGCAATTTTCCACTGGGGCCTACTTAATAATTTTTTTGGATTTTCAAAAAGAAAATATATTTTTATTTACAAAAATTGTTATGTAAGATGTATTTTCTCTCTAAAACATTTATCCTTAAAAATTGTTTCTTGTTGAATATATCATAGATAAATAGATGAATAGATAGTTTGATCTGTCTCATGACTTTCATAAGGTTTATATACATGTGTAATCTCAGAAAACACTGTTGATTTCAACAATTTTTATAATGGTATACATATAGATATGTACCAAGTTATTACACATAAATTCACATATATGCAGAGATATTTTTCTCTAATTTTTATTTTTAGTGTGAAGTAAAACAGAATAAAAATTTATTATTATTTTAAAAATCAGATATATAAAGAAAGAAGCATTTGTCATAGGTAAATATACAATTAATTTTCTTAAAATTTCTCTGAACTAACTGAAAAGAAATAATTAAAACTCTTCTAACCCCTGGTAGTTCAGTGGTAAAGAACCCTCCTGCCAATGCAAGAGATGTGGGTTTTATCCCTGGGTTGGGAAGATCTTCTAGAGAATGAAATGGCAAGCTACTCCAGTATTCTTGCCTGAGAAATCCCATGGACAGAAGAACCTGAGGGAATACAAGCCATGGGGTTGCAAAGAGTTGGGCATAACCTAGTGACTCAACAACAGTAACGACTCCTTTTTACACAGTAGAAATATCCGTTAGAGACTTTATTATAAAATGCCTTCTTATTGATATCTTCAAGCATTTCTGTTCTTGTAAAGTTTATATTCTTATATGTGCTGCTGGTGACATTAAGATTATTCTACTATTGCAATAGAGAAGTATCTTTTGTAGAAGCTTTAGTACTTCATAAAGGCAAAAGTGACCTTGGAACGTATCTTACAAATGTTCACATCTCTGTTGTTCATGTTCATGTACCAGGAAATGTTAGCTTTCAAGGAACTCAGACAAAAAAGAAGTAAGTGTGGTATGTTCCTTTGCTCTCTTCTACTATAGAGGATTTGTATTGCAATGGAATAAAGAAAAATAATTTCTTTGATTCTGTTTCTGTGTATTGCTCATCATTATACACTTCAGTCCTTCCCAAATGTGTGTGCATATTTCTTGACAGCACAGTTACTGGCTTCTACTTGAAACTTCAGGAGAGTGGAGAATACAAAGCTAAATGAAATTGGAACAGATACACAAGTTATTATGGTTAAAACTGAGAGATTTCTATAGAAAAGAAACTTGAATCTATAAAGTGAGCATACTCTTTTTAAACTTTCTAGAGTTAGAGTAATATTGGAGAATTTGTTAATTTTTTCTTGACATAATGATTCAAATTTGTATTTATTGCTGAGTTTTTTGGATATTAATTATATGTGTTATACATACACAACAGATCACTGTTATCACCTTAAAGATACTGATTCACTAATCAGATGTCTCTGTCTGACCTATGTCCTTTATGACACCAAAATGAAGGATCTGATTAGGAAGTATTTACATGAGGTTAGAAAGTAGAAGGAAAGGAAATCTTCCTGGCTTTGGTCAGTTCCAGAGGTATCAATGATAATGCTCCCAGAATCTTTTCCCATACGACTGCAGCAATCTTGCCAACAGCGGCAGTGACTGAAACAGCAGTAAGTTTTATTTAAGTTTTATTATTATTATTATTGACTGTGTTGGGTCTCCATAGTAGTGTGTGGGCTTTCTCTAGATGCAGCATGAAGATTCAGTTTGCTGTATCATGTGGGATCTTAGTTCTCTCACCAGTGGTCAAACTCATGCCCCTACCACTGGACCACCAGGAAAGTTCCTACTACAGCAATAATTTTAATAGTATGCACAATCAAATTTCTTTTTCCTTAACATTGACTGATACAGGGAGGTTGAGAAATATTTTAAAGTTATTTTTTTTTAATTTCTCCTTCTTTCTTCTATTTCTTCTTTCTTACCTTCCTTCTAAATCTGCTAAAGGACATGCTAGCAAACTTACTAAATTTGGAAGAAACAAACATAAACAGGATACTGTCTATTATTCCAAGTGCATAGTCCATGTTGAGACACAGCCTTTCATATGAGTGACATTGACACAATTATGTAGCAAATATCATAGTAGATATATGTGTGCATGCGTGCTAAATTTTTTCAGTTGTGCCCAACTTTTTGTGACCCTGTGAAGGTAACCTGTCAGTCTCCTGTGTCCATGGGATTCTCCAGGCAAAAGTATCTCATGTGGGTTGCCATGGTCTCCTTTAGGAGATCTTCCCAACCCAGGGATCAAACTCAAGTCGCCTGCATCTCCTGCATTGGTAGGCAGGTTCTTTACCAATAGTGACACTTGGGAAACCCAGATGTGTATAAAGTGTCACATAAAAAATAATGGAACAAGTTTGTGGTTGAGTGCTCAGAAATAAATCTGAAAGCAATGCTCAAGTAACAATTAATAGGGCAGTACGCTATTGTCACACTGTTTTTTAGATTTCTGTTCTGCCTAGCAACACAGAAGGATGGGGTATCAAAGAAATATTCTTGTGAGGGTTCACCTTTGTAAAATTAACATCAGAGTCACTCCATCTCTAACTTAATGACAAACTGTAAATGATCTTAGGCATTCTCTAGATGTTCTTGCTGCCTGCTGCTTTTAATATTCACAACAGTTCTTTAAATAAAAGTTTGTGTGGATACATTTTTACAATACTATTATGTGTAACACATACATTAGATATAAATCTCTATATCAATATATTTATATAATACAGATATATATATAATGTGATATATAATGACATATGTGTATGTGTGTGTATATATCACATTTTCTTCCCTTTAAAGTCATGTCCTTTACTACCCATATTATTGTATATGAAACTTTGAAATATATATTTTAACATGCTTCCTATTGATGCAGGGAGGATGCCAATTCAGACACCATGTTGGAACTGCTTCTTTGACTAGCTTTTCATTGCTTTTGTTATTATAGCCATACAGAATGGCCTGCCTAAGAGAATTCTGCCCCTCTCCCTGACTTAACTAAACTGCCTTTGTTCAGAACCCTGTCCACCTGTGGACAGCAGGAAAGAAGAAATTAACACATCCTCTGCCTGAGGCTTGCCATTCTGGGAGAGGTTTGCTGCGGGGACCTTCCGCAGAAAGGGAAGGCAGCAGGGATTACTCCCGGCGGAACCGGGAGATCTCGGAGAAAGGCAAATCTTGAACTGTCCGCCCCGCAGCCCCCTGACTGAAGGCAGGGGACAATCAGACGCGACAGGGTTTCCATCGAAGTAGTTCCGCTTTATTAATGAAGATCCACAGCTTTTATAGGCAAGTGAAGGGGGTTTTGCACGGGACTTCCTATAGATTACACCAATCAAGCTAAAGGCCAAACAATCATTCACGAGCGCGGCAGCCAGGGGAACCAATCAGAAATTTTGACCATCAATTAACAATTTAGATCACGCCCTGCCTCTTCCTTTAGGCGCCATCTTAGCTGCAAACATGTGCTTAAGCTTCTTTAAACAATGCACTTAAGCTTCCCTTCATTTCCATGTCCCTTCCTGTAGGCGCCATCTTAGCTGCAAGCTGAAACAATGTGCTTAAACTTCTTTTCACTCCCACACCCCTCCCTGTAGGCGCCATCTTAGCTCCAAACTACAAACATGTGCTTAAGCTTCCCCATGCTTAAAACAGTCCTCTTTTAATTCAGAGCCCCACAGTTTGCAAGATTTTTTGCCTTCTTATTTTGCTTCCTCACTTCTCCATCTCTGATCTATGAAAAAAACCCTGGCATCCAGACCCCAATAAGACAGTTATTTTAAGGCACTAGCCAGCTGTCTTCTCCTTCAGCTGGCCCCCCAGTTAAAGTCTCTTCCTTGACTCAGCCCCTCTACTGTTGGATTCATTGGTCTGTTATTTGGCAAGCAAAAGAGCTTGGACTTGGTAATATTACTTTACACAGAAAAAAATTTTTTTTCTTCTAACATATTAGTTTTAGACGAATAATATTTTAAAAATCTTTCATCTTAGTTTCTTTTACATAAAAGTAGTCTACTTCATTTTTTTCCGATCAATTTTAACTAGAAAAACAAGCAGAAAATGTAGCATTTAGGTCAGGTAGAATGTTATCTTAAATTTGACCCCCTTACTGGCCAGAGTCCACTGGGCTATTGTTGTTTTGAGTCTACTATACAATTTAGAGCAAGTTGCTCAGACTTGGACAAAAGCAGAAACATGTAGCATTTACAGTAGATGACAAATTTGAAAGGGAAGGCAGCAGGGATTACTCCCGGCGGAACCGGGAGATCTCGGAGAAAGGCAATCTTGAACTGTCCGCCCCGCAGCCCCTGACTGAAGGCAGGGGACAATCAGACGCGACAGGGTTTCCATCGAAGTAGTTCCGCTTTATTAATGAAGATCCACAGCTTTTATAGGCAAGTGAAGGGGTTTTGCAGGACTTCCTATAGATTACACCAATCAAGCTAAAGGCCAAACAATCATTCACGAGCGCGGCAGCCAGGGGAACCAATCAGAAATTTTGACCATCAATTAACAATTTAGATCACGCCCTGCCTCTTCCTTTAGGCGCCATCTTAGCTGCAAACATGTGCTTAAGCTTCTTTAAACAATGCACTTAAGCTTCCCTTCATTTCCATGTCCCTTCCTGTAGGCGCCATCTTAGCTGCAAGCTGAAACAATGTGCTTAAACTTCTTTTCACTCCCACACCCCTCCCTGTAGGCGCCATCTTAGCTCCAAACTACAAACATGTGCTTAAGCTTCCCCATGCTTAAAACAGTCCTCTTTTAATTCAGAGCCCCACAGTTTGCAAGATTTTTTGCCTTCTTATTTTGCTTCCTCACTTCTCCATCTCTGATCTATGAAAAAAACCCTGGCATCCAGACCCCAATAAGACAGTTATTTTAAGGCACTAGCCAGCTGTCTTCTCCTTCAGCTGGCCCCCCAGTTAAAGTCTCTTCCTTGACTCAGCCCCTCTACTGTTGGATTCATTGGTCTGTTATTTGGCAAGCAGAGAGAGCTTGGACTTGGTAATACTACTTTACACAGAAAAAAATATTTTTTCTTCTAACATATTAGTTTTAGACGAATAATATTTTAAAAATCTTTCATCTTAGTTTCTTTTACATAAAAGTAGTCTACTTCATTTTTTTCCGATCAATTTTAACTAGAAAAACAAGCAGAAAATGTAGCATTTAGGTCAGGTAGAATGTTATCTTAAATTTGACCCCCTTACTGGCCAGAGTCCACTGGGCTATTGTTGTTTTTGAGTCTACTATACAATTTAGAGCAAGTTGCTCAGACTTGGCAGTGTTGGCCTTTTGGAGAGGATAATTCATTGCTGTAGGAAGTCATCCTGCATTGTTTAACAGCATTTCTCACTTCTACCAACCAGATGCATGCAATGTGCCACTCCAGCGACAGCAAAATATGTCTTCAGACACTGTCAAATATTTCTTGGGAAGCAAAACCATCCCTGTTGGAAAAAAACTGATCTGGAAAATTGCAGTAACTTTCAACAATTTTTAATGAATTCTAATATTATAGAATGGGCTTATCCTATGGCTCAATGATAAAGAATCTTTCTGCAATGAAGATGACAAGGAGACGCAGTTTCGATCCCTGGGTCTGGAAAGACCCCTTGAAGAAGGAAACGCCAACTTCAGGGAAATTGCCTGGAAAATCCCATGAACAGAGGTGCCTGGCAGGATACAGTCCAGGGAGCTGCAAAGAGTCGGATACGACTGAGAAACAGCTGACACAATGGTGCTACAATGAGTCAGACATGAGTGAGCCACTAAACAACAGTAAAACTATAAAAGATTGTTTTTTTTTGTTTTTGCCTCTTTTATTGGTTATCTATTTATTTATTTTTATCCATCTTTATTTCTTGGCCTATGTGGGCCTCCCACTGCAGTGGCCTCTCTCACTGCAGAGCACTGGCTCTGGGCACATGCACTCCAGAGTGCTGACTCACAATTGGACACACCAGTCCAGCCACTCAGCGGCACATGAGATTTTCCTGGGCTAGGGAATGAACTGGTGCCCCTTGCACTGCAAGGCAGACTTTTTACCCACTAGACTGCCAGGGAAGCCCAAGATAAATTTAAATAAATATAAATACATATATGATTACAAATATATTACCCTCAAGTAAAGTATTACTAATATAATTTATATTTACTGTATAAACAAAGTAGTTTGTCTTTGAAAAATATATTGTTGCTTTTAGAAAAATGTTCATTTTACTGTCTGAGCATCAGTTCATTACAAGTCATCAAGATAATTCTTTCAGAGACAAAATAAAATGCCTGGAATTTCCTATTTAGCATCCAAAATTATTTTTAAATGTTGTTTAACAGCATTTCTTTTCACCCTTCTGAGTCCATACCTATACAATTTAGAGCAAGTTGCTCAGACTTGGCAGTGTTGGCCTTTTGGAGAGGATAATTCATTGCTGTAGGAAGTCATCCTGCATTGTTTAACAGCATTTCTCACTTCTACCAACCAGATGCATGCAATGTGCCACTCCAGCGACAGCAAAATATGTCTTCAGACACTGTCAAATATTTCTTGGGAAGCAAAACCATCCCTGTTGGAAAAAAACTGATCTGGAAAATTGCAGTAACTTTCAACAATTTTTAATGAATTCTAATATTATAGAATGGGCTTATCCTATGGCTCAATGATAAAGAATCTTTCTGCAATGAAGATGACAAGGAGACGCAGTTTCGATCCCTGGGTCTGGAAAGACCCCTTGAAGAAGGAAACGCCAACTTCAGGGAAATTGCCTGGAAAATCCCATGAACAGAGGTGCCTGGCAGGATACAGTCCAGGGAGCTGCAAAGAGTCGGATACGACTGAGAAACAGCTGACACAATGGTGCTACAATGAGTCAGACATGAGTGAGCCACTAAACAACAGTAAAACTATAAAAGATTGTTTTTTTTTGTTTTTGCCTCTTTTATTGGTTATCTATTTATTTATTTTTATCCATCTTTATTTCTTGGCCTATGTGGGCCTCCCACTGCAGTGGCCTCTCTCACTGCAGAGCACTGGCTCTGGGCACATGCACTCCAGAGTGCTGACTCACAATTGGACACACCAGTCCAGCCACTCAGCGGCACATGAGATTTTCCTGGGCTAGGGAATGAACTGGTGCCCCTTGCACTGCAAGGCAGACTTTTTACCCACTAGACTGCCAGGGAAGCCCAAGATAAATTTAAATAAATATAAATACATATATGATTACAAATATATTACCCTCAAGTAAAGTATTACTAATATAATTTATATTTACTGTATAAACAAAGTAGTTTGTCTTTGAAAAATATATTGTTGCTTTTAGAAAAATGTTCATTTTACTGTCTGAGCATCAGTTCATTACAAGTCATCAAGATAATTCTTTCAGAGACAAAATAAAATGCCTGGAATTTCCTATTTAGCATCCAAAATTATTTTTTAAATGTCTGTCTCTAATTGGAATTTATAAACCTCAAGCTGTTTTAATAACTGATTGATAAACTTATATACAGCTAAAATACACATTAAATTCTAATGGTTCTCCGGCTTTATCTAATTTGGTCAACCAAAATGAGATAGCAAGCAATTTAACAAAGCTTCCAATAAGATAATCTTGCTTGCTTTGCTTTCTCAAATCTATTTTACTGGCTCTAACATTTCAGCAGCAATAAAGCTCCTCCTGCTACAACCATGCATATGTCAATGAACAAACAGACAAAAAGTATTTAATATCATTGTATGTTAAATCAAGTCTGACTCTGTGAAGCCATGGACTGTAGCCTGCCAGGCTCCTCTTGTCCATTGGGATTCTCCAGGCAGGAATACTGGAGTGGGGTTGCCATGCCCTCCTCCAGGAAATATTCTCAGCCCAGGGGTGGAACCCAGGTCTCTGGCACTGCAGGCAGATTCTTTATCAGCTGCACTACCAGGGAAGCTTCCCTTGAACCTTTAAAACCATCAGTCACATGCATCATTATTCCTTTAATTAAATGATTAAAGTAAATGGGTATACATTAAGAAGTGGTAAGAATTCTATACATTTAAACTCAAACACCACTCCTATAATTGCTAAAAGAGAAAATCTAGGAGTGATATGTATACAAAGAAAAAGTTAAGCAAGCATACTGGTAAATGAACCTCAAGTATATTCTCCAACTTAAGTGTTGAATCTTAATAGGTGGGGCTGAATGAGAAACTGCAGAGCACTGGCTCTGGGCACATGCATAGAACTCACAATTGGACACACCAGTCCAGCCACTCAGCGGCACATGAGATTTTCCTGGGCTAGGAATGAACTGGTGCCTTGCACTGCAAGGCAGACTTTTTACCCACTAGACTGCCAGGGAAGCCCAAGATAAATTTAAATAAATATAAATACATATATGATTACAAATATATTACCCTCAAGTAAAGTATTACTAATATAATTTATATTTACTGTATAAACAAAGTAGTTTGTCTTTGAAAAATATATTGTTGCTTTTAGAAAATGTTCATTTTACTGTCTGAGCATCAGTTCATTACAAGTCATCAAGATAATTCTTTCAGAGACAAAATAAAATGCCTGGAATTTCCTATTTAGCATCCAAAATTATTTTTTAAATGTCTGTCTCTAATTGGAATTTATAAACCTCAAGCTGTTTTAATAACTGATTGATAAACTTATATACAGCTAAAATACACATTAAATTCTAATGGTTCTCCGGCTTTATCTAATTTGGTCAACCAAAATGAGATAGCAAGCAATTTAACAAAGCTTCCAATAAGATAATCTTGCTTGCTTTGCTTTCTCAAATCTATTTTACTGGCTCTAACATTTCAGCAGCAATAAAGCTCCTCCTGCTACAACCATGCATATGTCAATGAACAAACAGACAAAAAGTATTTAATATCATTGTATGTTAAATCAAGTCTGACTCTGTGAAGCCATGGACTGTAGCCTGCCAGGCTCCTCTTGTCCATTGGGATTCTCCAGGCAGGAATACTGGAGTGGGGTTGCCATGCCCTCCTCCAGGAAATATTCTCAGCCCAGGGGTGGAACCCAGGTCTCTGGCACTGCAGGCAGATTCTTTATCAGCTGCACTACCAGGGAAGCTTCCCTTGAACCTTTAAAACCATCAGTCACATGCATCATTATTCCTTTAATTAAATGATTAAAGTAAATGGGTATACATTAAGAAGTGGTAAGAATTCTATACATTTAAACTCAAACACCACTCCTATAATTGCTAAAAGAGAAAAATCTAGGAGTGATATGTATACAAAGAAAAAAGTTAAGCAAGCATACTGGTAAATGAACCTCAAGTATATTCTCCAACTTAAGTGTTGAATCTTAATAGGTGGGGCTGAATGAGAAACCTCTGCCTAGACTTGAGCTTATTCTAGTGCCTGGAAGCAAAGCAAACTCCACCTATGCCCCTCCTTGCTTCTTGGTCTTCTTATTTTTTATTTTATTTAAAATTTTATTCCATCATCCATAATGATTAGGAAAAAAAGTTTCAGCCAAAGTTAAGTAACAATATGTAACATTAAAGATTGATTTTAAACTGCCTTTCCAATGCAATAAAAAGTTACTTCTAGGGCTTCCCTGGTGGTCCAGTGGGTAAGGACACTGCCTTGCAGTGCAGGGGCGCCAGTTTGATCCCTGTCCTGGGAAGAACCCAAGTGCTGCAAAGCAGCTGGACTTGTGTGTCCAATTATAAGCCAGCACCATGGGGTGCATGTGCCCAGAGCTGGTGCTCTGCAGCAACAGAGGCCACTGTAATGGGAGGCCCACACAGGCCAAAGAACAAAGATGGATGAAGATAGATGAATGAGAGACCAATAGTAGTAACCAAAAAAAAAAAAGTTACTTCTAGGAAATAGGTCATTTTCATTGTATTATATTCCTGATTATGTCTAGGACCGGTTTTGCCTTTTTCTAAATTTAAAGTCCATCTGGTCTTATATTTTCTCCAATGACTCAGCAAGTAAACAATCCAACAGAAATATGGGAGATGTGAGTTTGATCCTGGGTCAGGAAGATTCGTTAGAGAAAGAAATGGCAACCTATTCCAATATCCTTGCTTGAAAAAATCCCATGGTCAGAAGAAACTGCTAGACTACAGTCCAAAGAGATGGAAAGAGTTGAACACAAGTGACTAAGCAGGTATGCAGTTAGTCTTGTAATATAGTCATTGCAGGTTTCTTATGGTTGTTACCTGGATGACATATTCTTTTTCATCCTGGTAACTTAAAATTTGTTTGCTTAAATTTTTCCTAAGGAGTTAGAAAAGTTTTAAAGAAAGAGGCATGAATATGAGAAAGAATAATGCCCTTAGAGACCTAGAGCAGATTAAGCTGCAAAAGATGCTGGATATTTTGGGTAAGAGGATTACTTTAGAGAGCAAAGGTAAACTCAAACACCACTCCTATAATTGCTAAAAGAAAAATCTAGGAGTGATATGTATACAAAGAAAAAGTTAAGCAAGCATACTGGTAAATGAACCTCAAGTATATTCTCCAACTTAAGTGTTGAATCTTAATAGGTGGGGCTGAATGAGAAACCTCTGCCTAGACTTGAGCTTATTCTAGTGCCTGGAAGCAAAGCAAACTCCACCTATGCCCCTCCTTGCTTCTTGGTCTTCTTATTTTTTATTTTATTTAAAATTTTATTCCATCATCCATAATGATTAGGAAAAAAAGTTTCAGCCAAAGTTAAGTAACAATATGTAACATTAAAGATTGATTTTAAACTGCCTTTCCAATGCAATAAAAAGTTACTTCTAGGGCTTCCCTGGTGGTCCAGTGGGTAAGGACACTGCCTTGCAGTGCAGGGGCGCCAGTTTGATCCCTGTCCTGGGAAGAACCCAAGTGCTGCAAAGCAGCTGGACTTGTGTGTCCAATTATAAGCCAGCACCATGGGGTGCATGTGCCCAGAGCTGGTGCTCTGCAGCAACAGAGGCCACTGTAATGGGAGGCCCACACAGGCCAAAGAACAAAGATGGATGAAGATAGATGAATGAGAGACCAATAGTAGTAACCAAAAAAAAAAAAGTTACTTCTAGGAAATAGGTCATTTTCATTGTATTATATTCCTGATTATGTCTAGGACCGGTTTTGCCTTTTTCTAAATTTAAAGTCCATCTGGTCTTATATTTTCTCCAATGACTCAGCAAGTAAACAATCCAACAGAAATATGGGAGATGTGAGTTTGATCCTGGGTCAGGAAGATTCGTTAGAGAAAGAAATGGCAACCTATTCCAATATCCTTGCTTGAAAAAATCCCATGGTCAGAAGAAACTGCTAGACTACAGTCCAAAGAGATGGAAAGAGTTGAACACAAGTGACTAAGCAGGTATGCAGTTAGTCTTGTAATATAGTCATTGCAGGTTTCTTATGGTTGTTACCTGGATGACATATTCTTTTTCATCCTGGTAACTTAAAATTTGTTTGCTTAAATTTTTCCTAAGGAGTTAGAAAAGTTTTAAAGAAAGAGGCATGAATATGAGAAAAGAATAATGCCCTTAGAGACCTAGAGCAGATTAAGCTGCAAAAGATGCTGGATATTTTGGGTAAGAGGATTACTTTAGAGAGCAAAGGCATGTTTAAAAATAAGATTTTCTTTTCAGAAGGGTAGGAGGGGGTCTCTCAGTCAGGCACAAGTCTAATCTCACATACTTGAGAAGTGTCAGAAATGTCCATGGTGTGGTATGACCAAAGAAGAGGCCATTCTGATCTATTCACTCACTTTTCCTGTTTGAAGGACAATCCATACACTGGGAGAAGCACAAATGTTGTGAATGTGTGTTTGGCAGAGCGTGGCTAAGACAAAGGCAGCTCTTTTACCACCACACCAGTGCAGAACTGAGAAAGGGCAATCAGCTTCCATGGGGCAAAACCCACATTAGAGGCAATGCATTTTATTGTGCCTTTAGATTCACAGTTCAAGCTTGTGATGTAACCTCCCTAGAGAGGCTGCTGTGGTTTCAGTCCAGCTCTTCAAAGGAACTCACTGAGCAGAGACGCAAATTTAGATCCCTCTCAAGATTTCCACTTGGCTGATGCTGTTCATATGATGGTTTCTGATCAGTTTCTTGGGTAAGGATTAGGCAACTCTGTCATTTCTCTTCATCTGTCCTTTCTCTGTTAGTGCTGGTCTTGTAAACAACAGCACTACTGGCATCTGGTGTGATTTTTCTCTTCCTTAAGATGCTCAGCTGCTTGGCAGGGGATCTCTGTCCAACCATCTCCAGTGCTCAAAAGTAGATGGTTTGGGTCCATGTTGCAGGGCTATGGATGGGACCTGGTGACCTTGCCACCCAGTGCTGCAAGACTTAGGGCTCTAGAGCCTGATGAAAAATCCTAATGAAGTAACTTTCAGCATTAAAACTTTAATAATGCTTGTTATTTATACTTACAAGTTAACAGAATTTTTTTTCGACTGACTAAAAATTTTACCTCTGAGAGTTTCAAAGGAAAGATGCTTTAGCCTTGTAATATAGTCATTGCAGTTTTCTTATGGTTGTTACCTGGATGACATATTCTTTTTCATCCTGGTAACTTAAAATTTGTTTGCTTAAATTTTTCCTAAGGAGTTAGAAAAGTTTTAAAGAAAGAGGCATGAATATGAGAAAAGAATAATGCCCTTAGAGACCTAGAGCAGATTAAGCTGCAAAAGATGCTGGATATTTTGGGTAAGAGGATTACTTTAGAGAGCAAAGGCATGTTTAAAAATAAGATTTTCTTTTCAGAAGGGTAGGAGGGGGTCTCTCAGTCAGGCACAAGTCTAATCTCACATACTTGAGAAGTGTCAGAAATGTCCATGGTGTGGTATGACCAAAGAAGAGGCCATTCTGATCTATTCACTCACTTTTCCTGTTTGAAGGACAATCCATACACTGGGGAGAAGCACAAATGTTGTGAATGTGTGTTTGGCAGAGCGTGGCTAAGACAAAGGCAGCTCTTTTACCACCACACCAGTGCAGAACTGAGAAAGGGCAATCAGCTTCCATGGGGCAAAACCCACATTAGAGGCAATGCATTTTATTGTGCCTTTAGATTCACAGTTCAAGCTTGTGATGTAACCTCCCTAGAGAGGCTGCTGTGGTTTCAGTCCAGCTCTTCAAAGGAACTCACTGAGCAGAGACGCAAATTTAGATCCCTCTCAAGATTTCCACTTGGCTGATGCTGTTCATATGATGGTTTCTGATCAGTTTCTTGGGTAAGGATTAGGCAACTCTGTCATTTCTCTTCATCTGTCCTTTCTCTGTTAGTGCTGGTCTTGTAAACAACAGCACTACTGGCATCTGGTGTGATTTTTCTCTTCCTTAAGATGCTCAGCTGCTTGGCAGGGGATCTCTGTCCAACCATCTCCAGTGCTCAAAAGTAGATGGTTTGGGTCCATGTTGCAGGGCTATGGATGGGACCTGGTGACCTTGCCACCCAGTGCTGCAAGACTTAGGGCTCTAGAGCCTGATGAAAAATCCTAATGAAGTAACTTTCAGCATTAAAACTTTAATAATGCTTGTTATTTATACTTACAAGTTAACAGAATTTTTTTTCGACTGACTAAAAAAAATTTTACCTCTGAGAGTTTCAAAGGAAAGAGCTGCTTGAATGTAGTCCCTGTAGGGGACATGTTTTCTAGTTAGGGTCTTACCTCTTCTCATCTACCTCCCAGGGCCACTTTAGCGTCCCTAAGTGAGTAATTAGCACTCTCCCTGCTGACTTGGAATAATGGAAATTTCAACTAAAAAAGATCGAAACTTGAGAACAGATCATATTAGTTCTAACCTTTCTTTTGAAAAGCTTAGTTTTTAATTTATACTAGCCTATGGAGAAATTAATCACTGTTTTCAGGATGCACACATCAATACACAACAGAAAGAAAATTATATTCATAATTATTTTTATTTGGATAGGTGGCATTTGTTGCACAGTTTAGCAGTCTAAAACTCTTGTGTTTTAACTTAAATAATTAAATATGTCATACTTGACTCTCAATATATAAAATCTGTATCATATCCTCATTTCAAAGTATCATACTTACACTTGAGAGCATCGCATCTATCTTACGTATGCTCAGTCATACCAGACTCTGTGGCCCCATGGACTGCCACCTTCCAGGTTTCTGTCTGTGGAGTTTTCCAAGCAAGAATACTGCAGTTGGTAGGCACTTTCTATTCGAGAGGATCTTCCTGACCCAGGGATTGAAGCCAGGAAGGAAAGAAATAAATGTCTGCAAAATATGTGGATGAGATGAAATTTAAGGATTGATTATGATAAGTTGAATGGAGAAGAGATGGGGAACTTGGAAGAGAAGGGACAAAGCAGGAGGAACAAACTGGACTAGCTAGGGAAGTAGTCAATTAAATAGTTTAACTTTATGTTGAACTAAATGTATCTACACTATAATTTAACTTAAGAGGCTGCATATTAGTTTGGTTGATTGTCTCTCCCTGAATGCATATGTGCTTCAGGTAAGGTATTTTATGGTATAGGCTATTTTACGTGAGATATTTCTATAGTGAAAACTTTCAATAGACATTAAGAACTTATTCTCTGCTTCAGGTAGACTTGAGTTCTAGTCACAGATTAGTTACTTTGGAAAGTTGCTCAAATCATCATCTATATGAAGTTTTAGGTTACACAGTAGTTTATAGTGGAAAATGGAAAATTTAAATATTAATAGATGCTCTATGTAAAGTGCTTATAGGATATGGCATGCATTTTACAATGAATAATATTGATAGTAGTGAGGTTCCAGGACAGAAACCGGAAGAAAAGGTCTTACTCTCTTCATCTACCTCCCAGGGCCACTTTAGCGTCCCTAAGTGAGTAATTAGCACTCTCCCTGCTGACTTGGAATAATGGAAATTTCAACTAAAAAAGATCGAAACTTGAGAACAGATCATATTAGTTCTAACCTTTCTTTTGAAAAGCTTAGTTTTTAATTTATACTAGCCTATGGAGAAATTAATCACTGTTTTCAGGATGCACACATCAATACACAACAGAAAGAAAATTATATTCATAATTATTTTTATTTGGATAGGTGGCATTTGTTGCACAGTTTAGCAGTCTAAAACTCTTGTGTTTTAACTTAAATAATTAAATATGTCATACTTGACTCTCAATATATAAAATCTGTATCATATCCTCATTTCAAAGTATCATACTTACACTTGAGAGCATCGCATCTATCTTACGTATGCTCAGTCATACCAGACTCTGTGGCCCCATGGACTGCCACCTTCCAGGTTTCTGTCTGTGGAGTTTTCCAAGCAAGAATACTGCAGTTGGTAGGCACTTTCTATTCGAGAGGATCTTCCTGACCCAGGGATTGAAGCCAGGAAGGAAAGAAATAAATGTCTGCAAAATATGTGGATGAGATGAAATTTAAGGATTGATTATGATAAGTTGAATGGAGAAGAGATGGGGAACTTGGAAGAGAAGGGACAAAGCAGGAGGAACAAACTGGACTAGCTAGGGAAGTAGTCAATTAAATAGTTTAACTTTATGTTGAACTAAATGTATCTACACTATAATTTAACTTAAGAGGCTGCATATTAGTTTGGTTGATTGTCTCTCCCTGAATGCATATGTGCTTCAGGTAAGGTATTTTATGGTATAGGCTATTTTACGTGAGATATTTCTATAGTGAAAACTTTCAATAGACATTAAGAACTTATTCTCTGCTTCAGGTAGACTTGAGTTCTAGTCACAGATTAGTTACTTTGGAAAGTTGCTCAAATCATCATCTATATGAAGTTTTAGGTTACACAGTAGTTTATAGTGGAAAATGGAAAATTTAAATATTAATAGATGCTCTATGTAAAGTGCTTATAGGATATGGCATGCATTTTACAATGAATAATATTGATAGTAGTGAGGTTCCAGGACAGAAACCGGAAGAAAACCAGAATTAGGAAGATTAGAACAGAAAAACAAAATACAAAGCAAATCATTGCATACCCAGATATGAATAAGAACATCCAGAATACTCACAGATGAGAAATGAGAGTGTTTCATGAGGAAAGAAGTCATCAGTATCAAGGTGACTGAGATGATGAGAAAGACAAGATTTGAAAAATTCCATTGAGACTAAGCATAGATGCTGATAATTTGGGGGAAAATGTCAAAATAAATTTTAAAATAGTAACAAAATGCTTTCTGCATAATAATACTGTTCTTAAGAGTAACACTATCTATTATTTCAGAGACCAGGGCTTTTGTCAAGGAGACAATCGTTAATTACAATGGAAAGTGAGCACTTAAAACAGGATTGTGCAAGAGCAAGTGCAACAACAATTTTATTCACAATAGCATTTAAATGCTAATGTTTCATCCTTATAAAGATTCTTAATGAAAACCTGAAAATGAAATAATAAGACTTCATTCCAATGATAATGACTGAAGCTAGAATGAGACACAGTGATAGCACATTTTCAATTCATGTTTCAACAAATTAATATTACACTTCTGCACCTCTCTGCAGGAACTGAGTGCTTTAACTTAATAGACCTCATTGCAACACATGATACGTATTCAGAACTTCAGGTAACTATTTCACTACATTCAAACACTACTGTCAAAATATAGAACATCTGTAGAAAGGCCATTTATTAAACTAATTTTCCAGTGCTTCTATGAGAGATTGGCATTCTTTGAGACAGAGCTTCTAATTTACTTACTGAATTTTTACAGTTCTGTTCATCTTGTTATGCTTCTCTCTGTTGCCTCTGTAAATTGTATCTGCTCCTTATCCAAAGCTATTATCTCTAGCAGAATATCAGCAATTCTTCTTCACGAGAACTTAAATTTTGATGAAACTGTTCTAGTCACAGATTAGTTACTTTGGAAAGTTGCTCAAATCATCATCTATATGAAGTTTTAGGTTACACAGTAGTTTATAGTGGAAAATGGAAAATTTAAATATTAATAGATGCTCTATGTAAAGTGCTTATAGGATATGGCATGCATTTTACAATGAATAATATTGATAGTAGTGAGGTTCCAGGACAGAAACCGGAAGAAAACCAGAATTAGGAAGATTAGAACAGAAAAACAAAATACAAAGCAAATCATTGCATACCCAGATATGAATAAGAACATCCAGAATACTCACAGATGAGAAATGAGAGTGTTTCATGAGGAAAGAAGTCATCAGTATCAAGGTGACTGAGATGATGAGAAAGACAAGATTTGAAAAATTCCATTGAGACTAAGCATAGATGCTGATAATTTGGGGGAAAATGTCAAAATAAATTTTAAAATAGTAACAAAATGCTTTCTGCATAATAATACTGTTCTTAAGAGTAACACTATCTATTATTTCAGAGACCAGGGCTTTTGTCAAGGAGACAATCGTTAATTACAATGGAAAGTGAGCACTTAAAACAGGATTGTGCAAGAGCAAGTGCAACAACAATTTTATTCACAATAGCATTTAAATGCTAATGTTTCATCCTTATAAAGATTCTTAATGAAAACCTGAAAATGAAATAATAAGACTTCATTCCAATGATAATGACTGAAGCTAGAATGAGACACAGTGATAGCACATTTTCAATTCATGTTTCAACAAATTAATATTACACTTCTGCACCTCTCTGCAGGAACTGAGTGCTTTAACTTAATAGACCTCATTGCAACACATGATACGTATTCAGAACTTCAGGTAACTATTTCACTACATTCAAACACTACTGTCAAAATATAGAACATCTGTAGAAAGGCCATTTATTAAACTAATTTTCCAGTGCTTCTATGAGAGATTGGCATTCTTTGAGACAGAGCTTCTAATTTACTTACTGAATTTTTACAGTTCTGTTCATCTTGTTATGCTTCTCTCTGTTGCCTCTGTAAATTGTATCTGCTCCTTATCCAAAGCTATTATCTCTAGCAGAATATCAGCAATTCTTCTTCACGAGAAACTTAAATTTTGATGAAAATCTGTCTCTGTGATTATAGCCTTTTGGCCAACTATGCTTCAAATATTTCTGTGGATCAGAGTCTGGTACTTTCCTTGTGATCATTCAGTATAAAGTTTTTCAAAAGCCACTTCTTACCTGATGTTCTTCTAAGCACATTCAGATACCTACCATTTAAATGAGGTGTCCAGTTGTGATTGCCAGGGGGATGGTGGAGAATCTTTACAGACTCAAAGAAAATGAAACATCACTGGGTATATTTTTAAAAATCTTGTTCCTATATAAGTTTCCAACAAATGCTGTTGTTCAGTCACTAAGTCATGACTGACTCTTTGTGACCCCATGGACCATAGCATGTAAGGCTCCCTTGTCCTTCTCTATTTCCCAGAGCTTGCTCAAATTCATTTCCATTGAGTCAGTGATGCTATCTAACCATCTCATCACTGCCATCCTCTTCCCTTGCCTTCAATCCTTCCAAACATCAGGGCCTTTCCAATGAGTTGGCTCTTCGCATCGAGGAGCCAAAGTATTAGAACTTCAGCTTCAGCATCACTCCTTCCAATGAATATTCAGGGTTAGTATCCTTTAGGATTGACTGCTTTGATCTCCTTGCTGTCCAAGGAACTCTCAAAGGTCTTCTCCAGTATTGTAATTCAAAAGCACCAATTCTTTGGCTCTCAGCATTCTTTACAGTACTCAGGGAAAGAATAGTGGAGTGGTTTTCCATTCCCTCCTCCAGTGGACCTCCTCCAGTTTTGTCAGAACTCTTCATTATGACCCATCCATTTTGGGTGGCCCCTGCACAGCAGGACTCATAGCTTCATTGAGCTATGTAAGTTCCTTTGACATGACAAGCTTTTGATCCATGAAGGGGTACAACAAGTACAGTCACAGAAAAAGAAGAAACTTCATATTTCTGAATGTTTCAAAAGAATTTTTTATTTAGAAAATAAAAAGAAACTTTTGCCAAAAATTCTCAGGGAACCATAGATTTAAGCATGCATACTACACAGTGGAGCACATTCTTGTCTTATTTTTAAAAAGTTTAGTTGTCTTTTGCTTATTGAGTTGTAAAAATTCTTCATGTATTTCTGATGCAAGACCCTTACCTATAGGTGATTTGCAAATATTTTCTTCCATCCTTCAGATTATATTCTTACTTTCTTGACTGTATTGTTGTACAAAACTTTTCAGTTTTGATGACATTCAAGTTATCTACTTTTTATTTTGTCTCTTGTGCTTTAATTGTCATGTCCAAGAAATTACTGCCTAAACCAGGATCAGAAAGGTTTTCTGGTACCTTTTTTAGGATTTATATCATTTTAGTTCATGTATTTAGATACATAATTCATTTTTGTTAGCTTTTGGGTATAATACATAGCAGAGGTCCAGCTTTATTGTTTTCCATGAAGATATCTACATATCCCACAACCAGCTGTTAAAAACACTCTCCTTTCCCACTGACTTGCCTTGGTGACCTTGTCAAATAGCAAATGATCACAAATGTGAGTGTTTATTCTGAACTCTTACTTCATCTACATCTATGCCTTTATGTCAGAACCATATTGTGTTGATTACTATAACTTTATAGTAAACTTTGTAACTCTGTAGTACATTTTTGTTGTAAATCTTAAAGTTAGGAGAATTGTTTAAGTTTTTTCTTTTCAAGATGGTTTTGGCTATTCTGGGTAACTTACATTTCCATATCAATTTTAAGATTTCATGGCCTATTTCTGCAAAAAAGTCAGCTGTGATTTTGATAACAGTCAAATCTCACTTTTGAAGTATTTTCACAGTATCCTATTTTCAAAGTACCATTATAGTAATGGAAATTTTTATTAATAATGGTATTATTAAACTGCATACATTAAACATGCATATATTATTCTTATCTAAATTAAAAAGCACTATTTACATTTGAAATATAGCAGAAAATCTAATGACCAGACAATACCATTTAATATTTTCAGTTCTCCAGGCAGGACAAATTCTGATTTGCTTAAATGTAAGTGAATAGGAATATTAATCAATCTTTATTTTAAAGTAAGGAGGAGTGCTTCCACCCAACTTTGATATTAAAACATCAGAAAGCTCCACATCAGTCTTAGGGAAGCCTGGTGTTCTACTTCTGAAATCATATATTTTATTTCTGTTGTGAGAGATCTGAAAGGAAAATAATTGTCTTGAATTGAGATGAGTTTACAGGTCAAACATAGATTAAGCATGCATTGTGAGCACATTCTTGTCTTATTTTTAAAAAGTTTAGTTGTCTTTTGCTTATTGAGTTGTAAAAATTCTTCATGTATTTCTGATGCAAGACCCTTACCTATAGGTGATTTGCAAATATTTTCTTCCATCCTTCAGATTATATTCTTACTTTCTTGACTGTATTGTTGTACAAAACTTTTCAGTTTTGATGACATTCAAGTTATCTACTTTTTATTTTGTCTCTTGTGCTTTAATTGTCATGTCCAAGAAATTACTGCCTAAACCAGGATCAGAAAGGTTTTCTGGTACCTTTTTTAGGATTTATATCATTTTAGTTCATGTATTTAGATACATAATTCATTTTTGTTAGCTTTTGGGTATAATACATAGCAGAGGTCCAGCTTTATTGTTTTCCATGAAGATATCTACATATCCCACAACCAGCTGTTAAAAACACTCTCCTTTCCCACTGACTTGCCTTGGTGACCTTGTCAAATAGCAAATGATCACAAATGTGAGTGTTTATTCTGAACTCTTACTTCATCTACATCTATGCCTTTATGTCAGAACCATATTGTGTTGATTACTATAACTTTATAGTAAACTTTGTAACTCTGTAGTACATTTTTGTTGTAAATCTTAAAGTTAGGAGAATTGTTTAAGTTTTTTCTTTTCAAGATGGTTTTGGCTATTCTGGGTAACTTACATTTCCATATCAATTTTAAGATTTCATGGCCTATTTCTGCAAAAAAGTCAGCTGTGATTTTGATAACAGTCAAATCTCACTTTTGAAGTATTTTCACAGTATCCTATTTTCAAAGTACCATTATAGTAATGGAAATTTTTATTAATAATGGTATTATTAAACTGCATACATTAAACATGCATATATTATTCTTATCTAAATTAAAAAGCACTATTTACATTTGAAATATAGCAGAAAATCTAATGACCAGACAATACCATTTAATATTTTCAGTTCTCCAGGCAGGACAAATTCTGATTTGCTTAAATGTAAGTGAATAGGAATATTAATCAATCTTTATTTTAAAGTAAGGAGGAGTGCTTCCACCCAACTTTGATATTAAAACATCAGAAAGCTCCACATCAGTCTTAGGGAAGCCTGGTGTTCTACTTCTGAAATCATATATTTTATTTCTGTTGTGAGAGATCTGAAAGGAAAAATAATTGTCTTGAATTGAGATGAGTTTACAGGTCAAACATAGGCACCCAAATTTTGTGGATATCTAAACAGATTTGAGTCCTTGTGCTTCTTCCATCTGCTCTTTGGGATATTCCTTTTATAAATTTAGCAAACCGGTCTACGTTTTCAGCTGTGGTTAAATCATATTCTCCTCTTACACTCCCTGGTCAGGATCAGCATCATAAGAACCAAAAGTGAAAGAGGAAATGCAAATTCTTGGGCCCTGGCCCATGTCTACAAAGTTAGAAACTCTGTTGGGCGGTGTCCTTCAACCTGTCTATGAACAAGCCCTTCTGTTCTAGCCTAAGGTTTACATTTTTTTTTCCCCGCCACTTCTATTGGTCTTTCATTTATTTCCATCTTTGTTCTTTTGACCTGTGTGGGCCTCCCATTGTAGTGGCCTCTCTCGCTGCAGAGCACTGGCTCTGGGTGCACGCGCTCCAGAGCTCTGACTTGGTAGTTGGACACATCAGTCCAGCCACTCCGTGGCATGTGGGATCTTCCCAGGCCAGGGATTGAACTGGCGCCCCTTGCACTGCAAGGCAGTTTCCTTACACACTGGACCACAAGAGAAACCCTAGTTTTACAATTTTTAACAAGTTCTAGCCCCCACTAGTTTGACTCCACCCTTCAGTAACCTCTGGATTTGAGAAATGGATATTCTAAATTCACTTTGTTGGTTAATTGCTAAGTCGTGTCCAACTCTTTTTTTTTTTTTTTTTTAAGATTTATTTATTTACTTTGGGCAGGGGTCGGGTTGGGGAGGGAGGGGAGCGGGCGGGCCACTTCTATTGGTCTTTCATTTCTCCATTTTCATTCGTCTTTGTTCCTTGGGTCCTGTGGGCCTCCCATCGTGGTGGCCTTTGTTGTCACAGAGCACCAGCTCTGAGCGCATGCGCTCCAGAGCTCCGGCTCGGTAATTGGACACATCCGTCCAGCCGCTCCGCGGCACGTGGGATCTTCCCAGGCCAGGGCTCGAACCGGCGCCCCTTGCACTGCAAGGCGGTGTCCTTACCCACTGGACCACCAGGGGAAGCCCGTGTCCAACTCTTTTGAGATCTCATGGACCATAGCCTGGCAGGATCCTCTGCCGTGAGATTTTCCAGGCAAGAATGCTGGATAAAACCCATGTCTCCTGCATTGGCAGGTGGATTCTTTACCACTGAGCCACTAGGGAAGCCCTCTAAATCCACTATACCTGTTTTAGCACAAACTTTGCCTCTTCTTTCATTTCCACTCCTGAGTCTGTTTATAAACACATTTTCTTCTCACTAATGCATATTCGAACATCCCACATGGTTTTATCTAACGGTTAGCATCTTCATTTTGAAAAATCTCCTATGGGAAGAATAATTGTACCCATGGCTATGGCATAGTTAAATAGTTAAAACAATTTTTTGTACTTAAAATTTTTTCTGTTGTGAAGTTTTTGCATGTGTTGAGATTTATTTAGCATCTACCTGGAATTAAAAACAAGGACTTAGGGGCCTCCCTGGTGGTACAATGGGTAAGGACACCATATTGCAGTGCAAGGGACTCTGGTTTGATCCCTGGCCTAAGAAGATCCCACATGCCACGGAGTGACTGGACTGATATGTCCAACTACTGAGCAGGAGCTCTGGAGCACATGTGCCCAGATCCGGTGCTCTGCAGGGAGAGAGGCCACTGCGATGGGAGGCCCATGCAGGCCTAAGGAGAAAGATGGATGAAAATAGATAAATGAAAGACCAATAGAAGCGGAAAAAAAAAAAAAAAAACAAGGACTTAATGTGCATATACACACATGCATATATACATACACCCACACATGGAATACTTATTATATATGTGTATATTTACTGGGCATATATACATATATGTGCATATGTATATGTTATAAACAATTTATATGAAATATATACATGTTATTTTAATCCTAATGATCACCTCATGAGATAAAATTATTAATATCCACATTTTACAAATGAAGACACTGTTCAACAGAGATATTGCCACAAATCACATCTCTTAAGGGCCAGAGGGGATTCAAAACAAGTCAGTCTGACTCCAATTCAAGAAGTATGCTGGTTACATTACTCTCAGAAAGTAGAATATGTTTACTTTCCCCATTAAGAATGACATATAATGTTGGTCTAGAAAATATATGCAGCAAATGAACTTGGATTCACAAACCATCCTGCAACCATGTGGAACTGATTTTCTGCATACTGGCTCCCTCTAAGCCAGTGAGGGTACCTTTTTAAAAGAAAACAGTTTTAAATATACAGTGAATATTTTTTTAACAAATCCAGTAATTGATACATTTTTTTGTAAAGTAGGATCAAAGTCAGATTAATAGTAACAATTTACCCCTCAACCAAGATATACTGTAGGATCCAAAAGTAAATTCAAACACAAGATGGTAGCATGTTTTGTTTTTTTTCTTGAATGTTAACTAGGGCCTCCCTGGGTGTACCCATGGCTATGGCATAGTTAAATAGTTAAAACAATTTTTTGTACTTAAAATTTTTTCTGTTGTGAAGTTTTTGCATGTGTTGAGATTTATTTAGCATCTACCTGGAATTAAAAACAAGGACTTAGGGGCCTCCTGGTGGTACAATGGGTAAGGACACCATATTGCAGTGCAAGGGACTCTGGTTTGATCCCTGGCCTAAGAAGATCCCACATGCCACGGAGTGACTGGACTGATATGTCCAACTACTGAGCAGGAGCTCTGGAGCACATGTGCCCAGATCCGGTGCTCTGCAGGGAGAGAGGCCACTGCGATGGGAGGCCCATGCAGGCCTAAGGAGAAAGATGGATGAAAATAGATAAATGAAAGACCAATAGAAGCGGAAAAAAAAAAAAAAAAACAAGGACTTAATGTGCATATACACACATGCATATATACATACACCCACACATGGAATACTTATTATATATGTGTATATTTACTGGGCATATATACATATATGTGCATATGTATATGTTATAAACAATTTATATGAAATATATACATGTTATTTTAATCCTAATGATCACCTCATGAGATAAAATTATTAATATCCACATTTTACAAATGAAGACACTGTTCAACAGAGATATTGCCACAAATCACATCTCTTAAGGGCCAGAGGGGATTCAAAACAAGTCAGTCTGACTCCAATTCAAGAAGTATGCTGGTTACATTACTCTCAGAAAGTAGAATATGTTTACTTTCCCCATTAAGAATGACATATAATGTTGGTCTAGAAAATATATGCAGCAAATGAACTTGGATTCACAAACCATCCTGCAACCATGTGGAACTGATTTTCTGCATACTGGCTCCCTCTAAGCCAGTGAGGGTACCTTTTTAAAAGAAAACAGTTTTAAATATACAGTGAATATTTTTTTAACAAATCCAGTAATTGATACATTTTTTTGTAAAGTAGGATCAAAGTCAGATTAATAGTAACAATTTACCCCTCAACCAAGATATACTGTAGGATCCAAAAGTAAATTCAAACACAAGATGGTAGCATGTTTTGTTTTTTTTTTTCTTGAATGTTAACAGGAGAAGTGATGGTTCGCCATCTCTGGGAGGAAGAGCATTGCCTTAACTGCTAGACACTCTTGCAGATCAGAGCAGAGAGAAACCCATTCAAAGGAAAACCTTCATCTGACTGAAGTTTGAGATTCAGGGCAGCCAGACACAAGGGGCACCATAGCACAGGCACATCTTCATCATAATAGAAACTGCCAACGAGAAGACTGATGTACGAACTGTTCATAGGAAGTTCTAAATCAAGGTTGTGGCAAATAGACAAGCTTCACAGTAACAGTAAACTTTCTTTGCTACTTATTCACTTCAGTCATGTTCAACTCTTTGTGACTCAATGGACTGTAGCTCACCAGGCTTCTCCATCCATGGAATTCTCCAGGCAAAAATATTGGAGTGATTTGCCATGCCCTCCTCCAGGCGGACCTTCCCAAACTATGGATGGAACCTAGGTCTCCTGTGTTGCCATCAGGAATATATATATATAGTTTATAACACACACACACACACACACACACACACACATATATATGTCTGAGACCCCATGGACTGTAGCTTTCCAGACTTCTCCATCCATGGAATTTTCCAGGTAAGAATACTGGTGTGGGTTGCCATTTCATTTTTCAAAACTTTCTTTAGAAAAAGTAAAAAGGATCTTATTTTAACTGTCTACTTGTGAAGGAAGAACTATGAGGAGGTAGAATTGTAATAATGTTTTTCAGCATCTAAAGTTTGTATGACTCTTTGTAATGACCCTATGGACAGCAGCACTCCAGGCTCACCTGTTCTTCACTATCTCCCAGAATTTGTGCAGGACTCATGTCCATTGAGTAGGTGATGCTATCCAGCTATCTCATCCTCTGTTGTCCCCTTCTTCTCCTGACCTGTCTTTCCCAGCATCAGGGTTAGCTAAAAATTTTGTCCGGGTTTTCCCAGAACTAACTTTTTTGGCCAATACATAGCAGCAAGTCATAGAATCCATTCATCACTCCATGTGATGAAGGGATGAATCAGATTAATAGTAACAATTTACCCCTCAACCAAGATATACTGTAGGATCCAAAAGTAAATTCAAACACAAGATGGTAGCATGTTTTGTTTTTTTTTTTCTTGAATGTTAACAGGAGAAGTGATGGTTCGCCATCTCTGGGAGGAAGAGCATTGCCTTAACTGCTAGACACTCTTGCAGATCAGAGCAGAGAGAAACCCATTCAAAGGAAAACCTTCATCTGACTGAAGTTTGAGATTCAGGGCAGCCAGACACAAGGGGCACCATAGCACAGGCACATCTTCATCATAATAGAAACTGCCAACGAGAAGACTGATGTACGAACTGTTCATAGGAAGTTCTAAATCAAGGTTGTGGCAAATAGACAAGCTTCACAGTAACAGTAAACTTTCTTTGCTACTTATTCACTTCAGTCATGTTCAACTCTTTGTGACTCAATGGACTGTAGCTCACCAGGCTTCTCCATCCATGGAATTCTCCAGGCAAAAATATTGGAGTGATTTGCCATGCCCTCCTCCAGGCGGACCTTCCCAAACTATGGATGGAACCTAGGTCTCCTGTGTTGCCATCAGGAATATATATATATAGTTTATAACACACACACACACACACACACACACACACACATATATATGTCTGAGACCCCATGGACTGTAGCTTTCCAGACTTCTCCATCCATGGAATTTTCCAGGTAAGAATACTGGTGTGGGTTGCCATTTCATTTTTCAAAACTTTCTTTAGAAAAAGTAAAAAGGATCTTATTTTAACTGTCTACTTGTGAAGGAAGAACTATGAGGAGGTAGAATTGTAATAATGTTTTTCAGCATCTAAAGTTTGTATGACTCTTTGTAATGACCCTATGGACAGCAGCACTCCAGGCTCACCTGTTCTTCACTATCTCCCAGAATTTGTGCAGGACTCATGTCCATTGAGTAGGTGATGCTATCCAGCTATCTCATCCTCTGTTGTCCCCTTCTTCTCCTGACCTGTCTTTCCCAGCATCAGGGTTAGCTAAAAATTTTGTCCGGGTTTTCCCAGAACTAACTTTTTTGGCCAATACATAGCAGCAGCAAGTCATAGAATCCATTCATCACTCCATGTGATGAAGGGATGAATAAACTATATACTGTCCTAACTGTGCTCCTCTGGTTCTGCAGTGCATTGCAAGGTTTCCTGAAACCCTGTAACAGAAGCATGTCAATGTGTGTTCATACTGGGTCTTGGATACAAGGCTTTCTCTATATCTTCTGCAAGTCCTCTACTATGGAAAGTACTCATGAATATGGGGGGTTTCCTACGTTGTGGTGGTGCAGTGATAACAATCCACCTGCTATTGAAGGAGACACAAGAGAGATAGGTTTGATTCCTGGGTCAGGAAGAATGCCTGGAGAAGGAAATGGCAACCCACTCCAGTACTGGTTCTGGGAAATTGCACAGAAAGAGAAGCTGTGCTGGCTACAGTTCATGGAGTTGCAAAGAGTCAGAGATGACTAAGCCACTGAAAATGTACTATGAATATGAGAAGCAGCCCTGAGTATTCATTGGAAGTACTGATGCTGAAACTGAAGCTCTGGTATTTTGATCACCTGATGTGAAGAGACAGCTTATTGGAAAAGTCCCTGATACTGGGAAAAATTATTTCCTAAGAGTCTGTTGCATGGAATTTTCCAGGCAAGAATACTGTAGTGGGTAGCCCATTCCCTTCTCCAAGGATCTCCCCAACCCGAGGATTGAACTCAGGTCTCTCGCACTGCAGGAAGATTTTGTATTATTGTCTGAGACACCAGGAAATCCCTTGTGTGTGTGTATACACACACACACACACACATATGTATTTTAGTAGTAAAATTTGAAAAAATGAATGGCATTATGAAAATTTTAACATCACACTTTAAGAATTACCATATATAAGTTGCTCTTCTGGATAATATTTAGCTCTTGAGGGAAAAGATAAACTATATTACATGGGAAAGAATTTGAATTGTAGAATGGAAATTATTGATTTTACTTTTCAATATTTTGAATTTTACTTGATTGACCAATTTTTTTAAACCTTTATTTTGCTATTAACTTTTACAGAGCTTTGTTGAGTTAATTTTTGTCCGGGTTTTCCCAGAACTAACTTTTTTGGCCAATACATAGCAGCAGCAAGTCATAGAATCCATTCATCACTCCATGTGATGAAGGGATGAATAAACTATATACTGTCCTAACTGTGCTCCTCTGGTTCTGCAGTGCATTGCAAGGTTTCCTGAAACCCTGTAACAGAAGCATGTCAATGTGTGTTCATACTGGGTCTTGGATACAAGGCTTTCTCTATATCTTCTGCAAGTCCTCTACTATGGAAAGTACTCATGAATATGGGGGGTTTCCTACGTTGTGGTGGTGCAGTGATAACAATCCACCTGCTATTGAAGGAGACACAAGAGAGATAGGTTTGATTCCTGGGTCAGGAAGAATGCCTGGAGAAGGAAATGGCAACCCACTCCAGTACTGGTTCTGGGAAATTGCACAGAAAGAGAAGCTGTGCTGGCTACAGTTCATGGAGTTGCAAAGAGTCAGAGATGACTAAGCCACTGAAAATGTACTATGAATATGAGAAGCAGCCCTGAGTATTCATTGGAAGTACTGATGCTGAAACTGAAGCTCTGGTATTTTGATCACCTGATGTGAAGAGACAGCTTATTGGAAAAGTCCCTGATACTGGGAAAAATTATTTCCTAAGAGTCTGTTGCATGGAATTTTCCAGGCAAGAATACTGTAGTGGGTAGCCCATTCCCTTCTCCAAGGATCTCCCCAACCCGAGGATTGAACTCAGGTCTCTCGCACTGCAGGAAGATTTTGTATTATTGTCTGAGACACCAGGAAATCCCTTGTGTGTGTGTATACACACACACACACACACATATGTATTTTAGTAGTAAAATTTGAAAAAATGAATGGCATTATGAAAATTTTAACATCACACTTTAAGAATTACCATATATAAGTTGCTCTTCTGGATAATATTTAGCTCTTGAGGGAAAAGATAAACTATATTACATGGGAAAGAATTTGAATTGTAGAATGGAAATTATTGATTTTACTTTTCAATATTTTGAATTTTACTTGATTGACCAATTTTTTTAAACCTTTATTTTGCTATTAACTTTTACAGAGCTTTGTTGTTTACAGATATGCATGTTCCCAGATTAGTCATATATATGTCCACCCTTCCCACCCCTCCTAACCATCACACAACACCCCTGAAGGATCCCATTTTCTCACAGAGCAATGACTATAGCTATTCTCTTCACTTATGATAGTACAGGCCTTCATGCTATTTCCTTTATGCCTCCCACCTTCTATTCCTTCCCCACAATGTCCATATGTCCACTGGCCATGTCTGTCTTTCCATCGCTTCACTGTGTGTACCATCATTACCATCCTACTAGATTCCATATATATGTGTTAATATATTGTATTTGTCCGTCCGTTTCTGACTGACTTCACTTTTTATGATACATTCTAGATCCAGCCACCTCATTAGGGCTGATTCTTCTGCATTTCTCTTTATAGCTGTGTAGTATTCCATTGTATATATGTACCAGCGCTTCTGTATCCATTCGTTCATTGATGGGCATCTAGGTTGCTTCCATGTTCTAGCTATTGTATAGAGAGCTGCAATGAACATTGGGGTACAGGTGCTTCTTTCAGATTTGATTTCATCAGGGAGAGTGGGATTGCTGGGTCGTATGGTGCTTCTATTTTTAGTTTTTTAAGGAATCTCCATACTGTCTTCCATAGAGGCTGTATCAATTTACATTCCCACCAGCAATGCAGAAGTGTTCCCTTTTCTCCACACCCTCTCCAGCATTTATTGTCTGTCGATTTGTGGATGATGGCCATTCTGACGGGTGTGAGGTGATATCTCATTGTAGTTTTGATAAGCATTTCTCTAATTATAAGTGAAGTTGAGCATCGTTTCATGTGCTTTTGGGCCATCTGTATGTCGTCGGTGGAGAGGTGTCTGTTTAGGTCATTTTCCCATTTTTTGATTGGGTTGTTCGTTTTTCCAGTGCTGAGTTGTCTGAGCTGCTTGTAGAGTTTGAAGATTAATTCTTTGTCTGTTGTTTCATTTGCTATGATTTTCTCCCATTCTGTGGGCTGTCTGTTCAGCTTTATTGTGATTTCTTTTGCTGTACAAAAGCTTTTAAGTTTTATTAGGTCCCACATGTTCATTTGTCTTTTGAGTTCCGCTATTCTAGTAGGTGAGTCAGAGAAGATCTTGCTTTGATTTATGTCCTTGAGGGTTCTGCCTATATTCTCTTCTAAGAGTTTGATGGTTTCTGGTCTTACATTTAGGTCTTTAATCCATTTTGAGTTGATCTTTGTGTGTGGTGTCAGGGAACGTTCCAACTTCATTGTTTTGCATGTAGCTGTCCAATTTTCCCAGCACCATTTGTTGAAGAGGCGGTCTTTGTCCCATTTTATAGTTTCGCCTCCTTTGTCAAAAATAAGGTACCCATAGGTGCGTGGGTTGATCTCTGGGTTCTCGATCTTGTTCCATTGGTTGATATTTCTGTTTTTGTGCCAGTACCATACTGTTGATTGACCAATTTTTTAATCCTCTTTAAAGTACTTCTGTTTAATGCTGACACATTCTAAGTTATTATTATTAAAAATAAGTATATTACCGGGAACACATCAGTTGAAGATTCATATGCAAAGATTAAGGTAATAATAAGCAAAACATAGGATCTATACCCTACATTGTACTACTTTGAATTGCTAATCAACATTTTATCATCATGATTTCTCTTTTAAGTGAATATAATTTTCATGTAAATCTGAGACTAATCTTTTAGATGTTCCTTAGGTATAGCTAATAGCGCATTTGTCTGTGTTTAACAAGTAACTTTTAGAAATTATGTCTGATACTTACACTTCTTAAATATTTGGCTCCATATTGTTGGAAATTATTCCTAGTGTTTACTGAGCAGAATTTGCTTAGTCATTCAGTTGTGTCTGACTCTAGTCTGCCAGGTTCCTCTGTCCATGGAGATTCTTCAGGCAAGAATACTGGAGTGTGTTCCCATATCATCCTCCAGGGGATTATCCCAAATCAGGGGGCTAACCCTAATCTCTCACACTGAAGACAGATTCTTTACCAAATGAGCTACTAGGGAACCTCAAGAATATGGTATGGGTAGCCTATCACTTCTCCAGGGGATCTTCTCAAGCCAGGAAGGTCTTCTGCATTCAGGTGGATTCTTTACCAGCTGAGCCCTCAGGGCAACCCCCAAATGGCTATGGACTGATGCAAATTCTTTCTCTCAGATGAAACAAAATAAGGTCTTTACAGAAATTAAATAATTATTATACCTACAAATATAATGAACAAATCAAGAAAAACTACTATATGAGTGCAAGAATGACAGTATTTCATAAATCTGTGAAATGTTTTAGATAGGAATGCAAGAAGATTGCTGGATAAAATAAGGTAAGAAATTTTGTATTTATCAAAGATCACAGTAGATGCTGAGCTCTTCACATAGTCTATGTTAGTTGCTTTAGATTTATGATTTTTCCATGATGTAGGGGTTAATTTTAATTTTTCCCAAAGAAGATAGTAATGTGACTGGTAAACATGTATTTCTACAATTCACATTTTTTTACTGTAATTTTTGAAAAAATATTCAAAGTAATATAAATATTAAACATTGACTGAAATTGAAGAACTCAACTTATTATGTAACTTCTTCCTTTGGACACGATACTTTATTCATTCTTATGAAATAATAAATAAATTTGGTGGAAAATTATATTTGATATGCCTTCAAGTATATGATAACAGATTAGTTTCTCTCTGATTTCATTGAACTTCTTTGTCATAATTCTCAGTAACTTATATTTTAAATAAGTTCCTGACTTTAAAGATAAAGTTGTACAAGAATTACATACATTAAATGGAACCTTGCTTACACAGTAAAGAAAATGAAAAAAAAAAAAGTTTTACATTTACTTTGTGGAATTGTGTTAATATTATAAAGAATGAGACAATTAAGCACGATGAATGTGTGGGAAACACTTTTTTTGTCTAAGCTGCATATCAATATTTTTATTTCTATTCTAGTTGGGTAAGTATCACGTATTATACTATTGCATATCTTTCTTTCTTTTTTGTTTTTTTTTTGGTTGGGGTGAGGTGGGGAGGGGAGCAGGCAGGCCACTTCTATTGGTCTTTAATTTCTCAATTTTCATCCGTTCTTTGGCCTGTGAGGGCCTCCCATCGCTGTGGCCTCCGTTGTCGCAGAGCACCAGCTCTGGACGCATGCGCTCCAGAGCTCCGGCTCGGTAATTGGACACATCAGTCCAGTGGACTGGACACAGTGTTCTGTGACAACGGAGGCCACCGCGATGGGAGGCCCTCACAGGCCAAAGAACAAAGACGGATGAAAATTGAGAAATTAAAGACCAATAGAAGTGGCCCGCCCGCCCCATGCCCTCCCCACCCCACCCCCCAAAAAATAAATTAAAAAAATGAGACCTACCAGAGTTCAGGATATTCAATCTTAAGAAATGAAAAGTGCTGAACAAGAAAAATTATTGAAGTTGTCATTAACCTTGGTCCTGCATGTGGAATACTGTAGTTCTGCAATAAAATATCATTTTATTTTCTCCTGCATTTGGAAGAGAGATTCTTTTTTGTTGTTGTTTTAGCCACTTCTACTGGTCATTCATTTATTGCCATCCATCTTTTTTGTCCTTTGGCCAGTATGGGCCTCTCATCGCAGTGGCCTCTTTTGTCGCAGAGCACCGGCTCTGGGTGTATGCGCTCCAGAGCCCCGGCTCGGTAGTTGGACACATCCGACCAGAGGCTCCATAGCACTTGGAATCTTCTCAGGCCAGGGATCAAACTGGCACCCCTTGCACTGCAAGGCGGTGTCCTTACCCACTGGACCACCAGGGAAGCCCTGGAAGAGAGATTCTTACTGTTGGTAAGATTTCCTCTTAACAAAAACAAATTAATTAGTGTCTTTTGCATGTATACTCTCTCAGAAATTTATGTAATTTATGTTTTTAAATAACTCCAAAAAATATCTGTGTACACTGTAGAACAACAACAAAACAACTTTCAAGAATAAAGAGTGGCATTGCACAATGATAAAGGGATAAATACTATAAAAAGGTATCATAAATTAATGGTGTATGTGCCCAAAAGCAGAGCGTCTAAATAGTGGGGCAAAAAGTGACAACTAAAAAATGGATAAACCAATCTATTATTAGGATTAGAGACTTCAGCATGCCTCTTATCAACGTAAGTATTAGGGAAGCAGAAAATCAGTAAAGATTTGGTTTACTGGTCCTTCCCAGGTGGTGCCAGTGATTAAAAAAAAAAAAAAACGAAGAAAAGCTGCCAATGAAGGAGACATAAGAGACACAGGGTGGATACATGTGTCAGAAAGATCACCTAGAGGAGGGAATGGCAGTCCACTCCAATATTCTTGTCAGGAGAATCCCATGGACAGAGGAGGTGGGCTATGGTCCATAGGGTTGAAAAGAGTCAGACATGACTGAAGCAACTTAGTACAGACTTAGTGTGATAGACTTGGATGCTAAGAGTTTTTTCTTTTACAACAGGAAAATACACATGCCTCTCAAGTGTAGTATATATCAGTGTAGAGAGCATTAGGTATCATAAAACACAAGTGGGACTTCACTGGTGGTCCAATGGTTAAGTTTCCATGCTTCCAATATAGGAGGTCTGGGTTCAATCATATTTTTATCAGATAACAAATGAGTTAAACTGCAGCTCAGTGATCAATATATAGATGAAAAATCCCTCTTATACTTAGAAATTGAAGAACACATTTCATAATAGCATATGAATCCAAGATGAAGTCTAAAGAGAATTAAGAAATATTTTGAACAAAATGAAAATAAAACCACAGTTTGCCAAAATTTGTAGGATTCGGTGAATGTAAGAGTTAGAGGGAAATATGTAGCATTAATTAAATATGTTAGAAAGAAAGAAATATCTAAAATGAGTACCCTGAGTTTCTTGCTTAGGAAACTAGAGAAAAAGTGCAACTGTATCCTAATATAAGGGAAAAAATTATAATAAACATAAATTAAAACAACATATATAATGATATCAATGTATAAAACATGATTAATATGAATTTTAAAAAAGGAGACAACAGGAAAAAGATCAAAATCAAAAACTGGTTCTTTGAAAAGAGAAATACAATTGATAAACAGAGAAAGAGAAATCACAAAACATATCAGAAATGAAGACAACTTATCACTATTGATTCCATGGACATTAGAAATATAGTCAAGGAGTACTATGAAAAACGTGCATATATATGATAACATACCAAGCAAACCAATTCCTTGAAAGACATAAACTACCAAACTCTACACAAGGAAAAATAAATAACCTGAATATCCCCATGCTTATTAAATGTATTTAATAAAAAATCAAGAACTTTCATAAAAGAAAGTATCAGGCCCCGATGAATTCTATCAAGCATTTAAGAAATGATACGAATTCAATATAATCTCTTCCAGAACACAGACAGCAGATGGGAATACTTGTCATTTTATGAGGCCAGCCTTACACAAGTGACATTAAATACATAAAACAGAGACTTTTTAAGAAAGGGAAAACAAAGCCTGATATCTTTCCTGGATATAGATACAAAAATCCACAACAAAATATTATACATATATCATCATATATGATGGTCAGTGTATATGCATCTAAATCCCTACTTAGTGGAGCTGATCTAGAGCCAGTACAACCCAGTGACACTGATCACAACTGGCACTGAGCTCTAATATTATTCTTCATTTAAAGAAAGCAAAGCTCTTTGGATAAACAGTTGATTCTAGGACTACCTGAAGGATAGGAATGGTGCAAGATGAGCCTGATGCATCCACAAATTAAGAAAGTGCTAACACATACATACAGATTGGAGCAAGTTAAAAGGATAGTTGACAGAGGAGCCGACACAAAGAACTTCCAATGGCCAAAACTGCAACAGGATGAACAACAAAACAAAATATTATTAGATTACAACCCCAATTCTGAAACAAATATTGTGAGTCCACAGGGATTTAAATAAATGAATAAATGTAAGAGAGAAGACAAACTTCTTGTGAAAAGGAATTCCAAATACTTTATGTTGCTACTTCTCCCTTAAGAAGCTACTCTGGTGGCTCAGGTAAGAATCTGCCTGCAATACAGGAGACCAGAGTACCATTCCTGGGTCGAGAAGATTCTTTGCAGAAGGGAATAGCCAACCACTCCAGTGTTCTTGCCTGGAAAATCCCTGGCAGGCTACAGACTATGGGGTTGCAATGAGTCGGACATGACTGAGCAACAAACACATACACAATAGATTTACAAAAATCTTATAAACACTAGTTTATCAAAGTGATCAAGATTAAAATCAACAGCATTAAGTCAGGTTGATATGCTGTATCATTAAAATTTAATGATATGTCACCTTACCTCGGTGATCTTCCTCCTCAAAATATATTACACTATTAAGGAGAGGGATCAGGAGATGGCCCTCTGAAATGCAAGGTGGTATCTTGGAAACTGTTTTTTTTAAACTTTGGCCTCTTTTTATTGATTTTTTATTTATTCATTTTTCATCCATCTTTATTCTTCAGCCTGTGCGGGCCTCCCATTGCAACGGCCTCACTCACTGCGGAACACCAGCTCTGGGCACAGGCGCTCCAGAGCACTGGCTCGTAATTGGACACACCGGCCCAGTCCTTCCTCCACACGTGGATCTTCCCAGGCCAGGGATCAAACCAGTGTCCCTTGCACTTTCATTCACAGTTCTTTATAACTTTGAACATGAACTTCCTCAACATTTTAGCTTTTAGATATTTAAGTTATTTCTATTGATACCTTTCATTTTACCAAAGCAGTTTTTTTACACTGAAAATTTATTCTTATGCTAATTTAATCTTTTAATGTGGGTTATTTTAAATAGAATTGATTGGGTAGTGTTTGTGAACCTTCACTACTAAGCAGTTTAAATGTATTTTGTATGTAATGAAAATGTAAATGGATGAGTATTTTAGAGCTACAGTCTGTTGACTAATGCTCAATTTTTTAATCATCTAGAAATTAATAAAATGCCACAAATTACAAAACTGTTGAATCATCATTTCTAATTTTGTTCAGTTCAATATCTATTAAAGAGTTCCTTAAATTGTTACACTACAGCACATTTTAAACTGCAGTGAGTGGAATGAAAATGTATTTTATGTGAGCTAGACTAAAACAGCAATTTGCATGAAACTTCATGAAAATATTTCAATCTGAGTTTAAAACATATGCATATAAAAGTTTCCACTTTTTAAAGTTATGCTAATTGAGGTTTCTGTTTATATTTTTGTTTCTTTTTAACATATGATGTTAAAGCATTCAGGAAAGCAATTTGCATGCAAAATAAACAGCTTATTTACTGCAAGTTGAGGGCTCAAATCAAATGGCAAACACTCTTTGACTCAATTCTATTTTTGTAGTTTACTTAATTGGAAACTGTGCAATATAATAAACATTGTAATTTATTATTTTCTATGGTTGTTTTATGTGCTACCATACATATACATCATTTGCATAATGCAAGCATTTGAACTTTGATGTTCGTGACAAATAAGGTTTTATTTTTTTTTGCTATTTCCAAGCTGTTTTTGAACACATTTGAACATTTAAAAACAATTGAATCTTCCCAATTACATAGTTCTTGCCAATATTATTTAGTTAAACAATCTACAGTTTTAATATGATTTTCTGTTTGTAACTATGTTTTGAAGCTTATAAATTTCCTAGTTATGGTTTTATGAATTATATTATTATCAGATAGCATGCTATGTGTGATTTTTTTCCCATGAAGATTTGCCTACAATTTTAAAATGTATAAATTTTGCCCCTGCTTTATAACTTTGAACATGAACTTCCTCAACATTTTAGCTTTTAGATATTTAAGTTATTTCTATTGATACCTTTCATTTTACCAAAGCAGTTTTTACACTGAAAATTTATTCTTATGCTAATTTAATCTTTTAATGTATTGTTATTTTAAATAGAATTGATTGGGTAGTGTTTGTGAACCTTCACTACTAAGCAGTTTAAATGTATTTTGTATGTAATGAAAATGTAAATGGATGAGTATTTTAGAGCTACAGTCTGTTGACTAATGCTCAATTTTTTAATCATCTAGAAATTAATAAAATGCCACAAATTACAAAACTGTTGAATCATCATTTCTAATTTTGTTCAGTTCAATATCTATTAAAGAGTTCCTTAAATTGTTACACTACAGCACATTTTAAACTGCAGTGAGTGGAATGAAAATGTATTTTATGTGAGCTAGACTAAAACAGCAATTTGCATGAAACTTCATGAAAATATTTCAATCTGAGTTTAAAACATATGCATATAAAAGTTTCCACTTTTTAAAGTTATGCTAATTGAGGTTTCTGTTTATATTTTTGTTTCTTTTTAACATATGATGTTAAAGCATTCAGGAAAGCAATTTGCATGCAAAATAAACAGCTTATTTACTGCAAGTTGAGGGCTCAAATCAAATGGCAAACACTCTTTGACTCAATTCTATTTTTGTAGTTTACTTAATTGGAAACTGTGCAATATAATAAACATTGTAATTTATTATTTTCTATGGTTGTTTTATGTGCTACCATACATATACATCATTTGCATAATGCAAGCATTTGAACTTTGATGTTCGTGACAAATAAGGTTTTATTTTTTTTTGCTATTTCCAAGCTGTTTTTGAACACATTTGAACATTTAAAAACAATTGAATCTTCCCAATTACATAGTTCTTGCCAATATTATTTAGTTAAACAATCTACAGTTTTAATATGATTTTCTGTTTGTAACTATGTTTTGAAGCTTATAAATTTCCTAGTTATGGTTTTATGAATTATATTATTATCAGATAGCATGCTATGTGTGATTTTTTTCCCATGAAGATTTGCCTACAATTTTAAAATGTATAAATGTTTAATGAAAAAAACCAAAAACACACGTGTCTTTCATTGTCTAAAAAGAAAAAAGTAATTATGCTGTCATCTTCATTCATTTCTACCAGTAACCTTGTGAGTAAACATTAATAGCTAGTCTTGTTGCTGTTGATTCACTCAGTTGTAGTTAGTCACTCAGATCTTTGGAGATCTCAGGACTGTAGCCAACCAGGCTTCTCTGTCCTTGGAGTTTCCTTGTCAAGAATACTTCGGTGGATTGATATTTCCTCCTCCAGGGGATCTTCTTGACCCAGGGATTCAACCTGCATCTGTTGCACTGAAGACAGATTCTTCATTGATGAGCCATTAGAGAAGCAGTAAAAGAACTACTCTTGTGAATGTTAACTGTCTAGCATACAGGTAAAAGAAGATATGTGAAGAAGTTTTTTTTATTATTTATGGGTGTCTATTTCTGAGCTTTTCTGTTCTGTTCTTATAGTTTCTTTGCCTTGTATGTTATCAGGGCAACATTGGCATCATCAAATGAGTTAGGAAATGTCTCTTTTGTTTCTATCCTTCAATAGAGGTTTTATATTTTTGGTATACTTTTTTTCCTAAATGTTTGATACAATTTACTTGTAGACCAGTCTGGTCTTGGTACTCACTGTTTTGGAAGGTTACTAGTTATTGATTTAACTTTCAGAATAGATAAAAGTCTATCATATTGTCTATTTCTTCTTGAGTGATTTCTCACAGAGTGTGTATTTTAGGAAATTGGTTCATTTCATCTAGGTTATAAAGCCTATAGGGACAGAGTTGTTCATAGAACTTCTTTATTATCTATTTTTTTTTAATTTATATAATCTGTAGTGATGTTTCCTTTTCACTACTTATATTTGTAATTTGTTACCTCTCTCCCTCTCTCTCTTTTCTATAGATCACCTGACTGAAAATTTATCAATTTTATTAATTTTTCAAAGAATCAGCTTTTGTATTTCCAATATTGACTATCTGTGTTCAATTTCAATGATATATGCTCTCTTTTCTTTTCCCTGATTACTTTGGATTTGATTTACTCTTTTTTCTTGGTTCCTAATATGAAGTCTTAAATTGTTTGAGATAAATTTTGTGTTCTAATATGTGCATTTAATGCTATAAATTTCCCCTTAAGCTTTTGCTGCATTAAAACTAATGTTGTGTTTTCATTTAATTCACGATATTTTAAAATTTCTCTTCAGATTTATTTTTCGAGACATATGTTGTGCAGAAGTATATTGTTTAATCTCCACTCTTTGGGGGTTTCCCAGTTATCGTTCTATTTATGGTCCAGTTAAATTCTATTGTGATTTGAGGGTAGACGCCATATGATTTCTATCCTTGTAAATTTGTTCAGGTGTGTTTTATGGCCTAGATTGTGATCTAGTTGAATTATCTATGTGAGCTTCAAAAAAAGTGTATATTCTGCTTTTGTTGGATAAAGGAGCTTAAAGATGTCAATTATATCCAGCTGATTGATGGTGATGTTGAATTCAACCATGTCCTTACTGATTTCCAGCATTTTGGATCTGTCCTGGTCAAGTGGTGCTGAAGTCTTCAACTACCAGAGTAGTTGGATTTACCTTTTTTCTTTTTTGCAGTTCTATCAGTTTTGCCTCACGTTACGCTGCTTAGGTGCGTATATATTAAAACATGTTATGCCTTCTTGAAGAACTGACCCTTTCACCATCTTGTAAGTTCCTACTTTATTCCTGATAACTTTCCTTACTTTGAAGTCTGCTCCATCTGAAATTAATACAGCTGCTCCTGCTTTCCTTTTATTCATGTTACTTTGGTATATGCTTCCTCCAATGATGTACTTTTAATTTATATGTGTCTCCATATTTATAGTGGATTTCTTCTAGACAATATACAGTTGAGTTGTAGATTCTGACCTACTGTAACAATCCTCATCTTTAATTAATGTACTATACCACTGACATTCAAAATAATTATTGATGAGGTTAGAGAAATAATTATCATATTTATCATTTTTCTATTTGTTTCCCTTGTTTTCTATTCCTACATTTGTCTTACATTCTTTTCCTGTCATTTGTGGTTTAAATTAAATATTTTATATGATTTAATCCTCTTAGTATTTTAATTATGCTTTTTGCCACATTCTTCAGTAAAAAACTTTGCAATGTACATTTGAAAATAATCAAACTCCAACTTCGAATAGTACTGCACCACTTCACTGGCAATGTGAGTACCATATAGTAACTAAATATTCTTAAATCCTTTCACATATACCTTCTGCCATTGTTTTTCTCATCTATTTCCCATATATATAGGCACATGTAAAGTGATATCCACAAACATATACAATCAAAGACATTGTTGCTATTTTAATCTGAGAAAAAATTCTGTTGCCTGTTAAACCAAGTAAGAATATATTAAAAGTTTGTGTTTCATCTTTACTTATTTCTCCTTCAGTGCTCTTCCTTTTTCATGTAGATATGTATTTCTGACCTATTTTCTCACTAAAGAGCTTCTTTTAGCATTTCTTTCAAGGTAGATCTATGGACAACATGTTCCCTAAATTTTTGTTTGTCTAAGAAAATATTTCTCCTTCACTTCTTAAGGATATATACGTACATTTGAGAAGATCATCTGTGCAATATATTTTAAAACTATTATAATTAGTAAGAAAAAAATCTAGACAGTCTAACAGAAAAGTGGAAGAGTCATTTAACACGTATGCCATGAACAAAGGAGAAAGCCAATGCTATTAAAAATCAGGCACATAGAAGTTCAAAATGTAGTATTAGAGCTATCCACACCTACTGTGAAGTCTAAAATTAAACAACCAAACAATTTATAGAGGCTGTTTAACAACTGAAACATCCTTAAAATGTTGATAAGAGTGTGAATAAACATGGTCATACACTCAAACTGGATATATACACTTTTTTTCTTTTTTTTACTATTTAGCCATTGTAGTTCAAAGTATATATTCAAAAGAAACACTCAGAAGTGTTCCTCAGGAAACATGCAGTAGAATTATATAATTCCAGTAGTCATAACAGCCCTAAGATGGAAACCCCATACAAATTATTACACAATGAATTGGAACAGAAAATGAATTATGTACACACAGACTAAAAATCTATAAAGTAATAAAAAATAAAATGGAATTCAAGCAATTGGCAATAGTGTATAGAAATCTCACAAACTTATTGATGAGTGAAAGAAATCAAGCATAGAATAATACATATAGCATGACATCATGTATATAAAATTCAAAAATAAAGTTATTCTAGGGCATAAATTAAAATAACATTTTTATTAGGTTTTTCTGGAAATACACTGTGTGAGAGAGACAGAGAGGTATTTGTTATAAGGAATGAGTTCACATGATTATAAAAGCTGGAATTCAAAATAGGGTCATGATGTTTCTCATCTATTTCCCATATATATAGGCACATGTAAAGTGATATCCACAAACATATACAATCAAAGACATTGTTGCTATTTTAATCTGAGAAAAAATTCTGTTGCCTGTTAAACCAAGTAAGAATATATTAAAAGTTTGTGTTTCATCTTTACTTATTTCTCCTTCAGTGCTCTTCCTTTTTCATGTAGATATGTATTTCTGACCTATTTTCTCACTAAAGAGCTTCTTTTAGCATTTCTTTCAAGGTAGATCTATGGACAACATGTTCCCTAAATTTTTGTTTGTCTAAGAAAATATTTCTCCTTCACTTCTTAAGGATATATACGTACATTTGAGAAGATCATCTGTGCAATATATTTTAAAACTATTATAATTAGTAAGAAAAAAATCTAGACAGTCTAACAGAAAAGTGGAAGAGTCATTTAACACGTATGCCATGAACAAAGGAGAAAGCCAATGCTATTAAAAATCAGGCACATAGAAGTTCAAAATGTAGTATTAGAGCTATCCACACCTACTGTGAAGTCTAAAATTAAACAACCAAACAATTTATAGAGGCTGTTTAACAACTGAAACATCCTTAAAATGTTGATAAGAGTGTGAATAAACATGGTCATACACTCAAACTGGATATATACACTTTTTTTCTTTTTTTTACTATTTAGCCATTGTAGTTCAAAGTATATATTCAAAAGAAACACTCAGAAGTGTTCCTCAGGAAACATGCAGTAGAATTATATAATTCCAGTAGTCATAACAGCCCTAAGATGGAAACCCCATACAAATTATTACACAATGAATTGGAACAGAAAATGAATTATGTACACACAGACTAAAAATCTATAAAGTAATAAAAAATAAAATGGAATTCAAGCAATTGGCAATAGTGTATAGAAATCTCACAAACTTATTGATGAGTGAAAGAAATCAAGCATAGAATAATACATATAGCATGACATCATGTATATAAAATTCAAAAATAAAGTTATTCTAGGGCATAAATTAAAATAACATTTTTATTAGGTTTTTCTGGAAATACACTGTGTGAGAGAGACAGAGAGGTATTTGTTATAAGGAATGAGTTCACATGATTATAAAAGCTGGAAATTTCCAAGATATTCAGGGTCAGCTGGTAAACTGCTGACCCAAGATGGCTGATGGTTTAGCTGATGGCTTCAGTCCTAAGGCTGATAGGATCAAGACACAGGAAAAGTCAACCTTTCGGTTTGAGTTTTAAGGAATGGAAAAACCAAGTTCAGACAGGAAGCATTTTCCTTACTCAGAGGAGGGTCAATCTTTTAGTTCTATTCAGGATTTCAACAGATTGAATGAGGTATCAATGTTATGCTTAACTCTTAATCTATTGATTTAAATGTTAATCTCATCCAAAAGCATCTTCCAGAAACACAGAATAATGTTTGAGCAAATAGGTGGGGGACCTTGTGGCCTGGTCAAATTGACATGTAAGACCATCAGGGCTTAGATTGAACTCTATGGTAGAGGTACACAGCAGGGTTTCTGTGCTGCTGATAATGCTGTGTCCTGAGCTGAGGGCTGTTCACACATAGGTGGTCACTTTGTGAAAGTTTATCAAACTGCACACTTAGGATCTGTGCACCTTCTTATACACACATGTGTCGGTAAAATGCCTACTCAAAATAAACTGTGTATCATGGAGACTGCAATGATTTACATGTATATAACTTGTCTCCTACTATAGCTTAGGTGTTCACAAACAGATTATGATGTGCATCTCTAAACGTATCTACAAGCCAGTCTGTTAGCATTTTATAATTTCAACTGAAGATGATTTTAGTATGTTGATTAGTTTTAGATACATATGTCATAACTGAAAAATCTAATAAAATTGAGTTGGAGTACATACCAAGAATAGGTACGAATGTATAAATTAAACAAAGAGGTTATTTTGCCAATTTTGAGAAAATATTTTATGTATTTTCCTACCCCTTAGAATGGCTACAAGGAAGTAATAAAAATAAAATGGAATTCAAGCAATTGGCAATAGTGTATAGAAATCTCACAAACTTATTGATGAGTGAAAGAAATCAAGCATAGAATAATACATATAGCATGACATCATGTATATAAAATTCAAAAATAAAGTTATTCTAGGGCATAAATTAAAATAACATTTTTATTAGGTTTTTCTGGAAATACACTGTGTGAGAGAGACAGAGAGGTATTTGTTATAAGGAATGAGTTCACATGATTATAAAAGCTGGAAATTTCCAAGATATTCAGGGTCAGCTGGTAAACTGCTGACCCAAGATGGCTGATGGTTTAGCTGATGGCTTCAGTCCTAAGGCTGATAGGATCAAGACACAGGAAAAGTCAACCTTTCGGTTTGAGTTTTAAGGAATGGAAAAACCAAGTTCAGACAGGAAGCATTTTCCTTACTCAGAGGAGGGTCAATCTTTTAGTTCTATTCAGGATTTCAACAGATTGAATGAGGTATCAATGTTATGCTTAACTCTTAATCTATTGATTTAAATGTTAATCTCATCCAAAAGCATCTTCCAGAAACACAGAATAATGTTTGAGCAAATAGGTGGGGGACCTTGTGGCCTGGTCAAATTGACATGTAAGACCATCAGGGCTTAGATTGAACTCTATGGTAGAGGTACACAGCAGGGTTTCTGTGCTGCTGATAATGCTGTGTCCTGAGCTGAGGGCTGTTCACACATAGGTGGTCACTTTGTGAAAGTTTATCAAACTGCACACTTAGGATCTGTGCACCTTCTTATACACACATGTGTCGGTAAAATGCCTACTCAAAATAAACTGTGTATCATGGAGACTGCAATGATTTACATGTATATAACTTGTCTCCTACTATAGCTTAGGTGTTCACAAACAGATTATGATGTGCATCTCTAAACGTATCTACAAGCCAGTCTGTTAGCATTTTATAATTTCAACTGAAGATGATTTTTAGTATGTTGATTAGTTTTAGATACATATGTCATAACTGAAAAAATCTAATAAAATTGAGTTGGAGTACATACCAAGAATAGGTACAGTTAATGTATAAATTAAACAAAGAGGTTATTTTTGCCAATTTTGAGAAAATATTTTATGTATTTTCCTACCCCTTAGAATGGCAGTCTTGTGTCAAATGACCAGTGCTTATTTTCTTATAGTGTTAGTACCTAAGAAATAACTAACAATTAATTCCCTATTACATGCTAGAGATAGGACACTACCTTCAGGGCTGAAAGCATAGTTTTCCCAGACCAGGAAAGTTGAAAGTGAGGCACATAGGCCAATTATTATTTTCCATGCTTTACATATATATACATACATTCATAGTGCTTCCATAATTTAGGACATGCTCACCATTTACAGTGTCCACAGACCTTTGCTGTGTTTATTGCATATTCTTTATAAAATGCCAGACATTATTTCTTCCTTCTTCCTGGTGTGACTCACAAGAATCATTTACTGTTTCCATGTTTCTTTTTTTTTTCACTTTTGAAGCAACCATGATTACTTTGAACAATTTTAAACATTAGTGTTTCAAATTGTGGTGTCATCAATATTGTTGGTTTCTGAGCCAAATTTTCAGAAACATTGGGAAATGAGTACTTTTTGTATTAAATTAACATAAAATAAAACTAAAGGAATCTCATACTTACATATATACATTAGATTGAATTGCATATTTTATTTTCCTTTAAAATCATTTTCTGGACTTCCCCTGGTGGTTCAGTGGGTAAGGACACCGCCTTGCAGTGCAAGGGGCGCCGGTTTGAGCCCTGGCCTGGGAAGATCCCACGTACTGCGGAGCGGCTGGAATGATGTGTCCAATTACCGAGCCAGAGTTCTGCAATGACAGAGGCCACCGCGATGGGAGGCCCACAGGAGCCAAAGAACGAAGACGAATGAAAATAGAGAAATAAAAAGACCAATAGAAGTGGCCCGCCCACTCCCCTCCCTCCCCAACCTGACCCCCGCCCAAAGTAAATAAATAAATAAATCTTTAAAAAAATAATAATTTTCTGTGTCATTATTTTAGATTTTTTATACTCATTTCAAATTTCTTTTACCAAAATGAGTTATCAGCACCTCTTCCAATTACTATAAGTGAGTAAGATGAGTTTCATTGCACTCCATTTTTATGTGAGGAAATTTAAAATTTGAGATTAAATAGCAAAACTAATATTGGAAATTATATATCTTTACTCTTAATCAGTATCTCTTTATACAATAATACATAACAGCCATGTATGAAACTTTTTATATTGAAACAATTTAAAACCTTCAAGTCATTTACATTGAAAAGTAAGTGATTAAAAATGTTGTTTGTTGTTATTTCTTGATTTAATTATGACGACAACTAAGTTTAGTGTCAACTGGCAGTTCTTTATTCAAGCTCTAAAAGATACCTGAGAATTGACTTGATAAAAAACAAGATTAGTCAGATGAATTTGCCAACATAAGTTGTTAAAATAGAAAATGTATTCTTCTAAAATTACAATCTTTCAAATTATCAAAAAAAGCCAATCTAATGTGTTTTTCAAGTTGTTAAACAAAAATGCATATGTATATATAATCTTTAATTCTATGTACTTTTTACTATGTACTTTTACTATGTACTTTTGTATTTTTAAGCACAATGAAGATATTATTCATTCATTCAAACAAGGTTTATTCAGAATCTCCTATATATAATTTCATAGTTTAAGTCACTAAAGTGTTTACGATTCAAGATATATAGTTATGCATGCATGTGACTAAGTATTTGCACATATTTTTTCTCAAGACAAGTATTAACATAATGAAAGACTATTCTGAAAGTCATAAAACAAGCCCTATTGGGAAAATTCTGTTTATCCACGTGACAAACAGTAGAAGTCAGAGAAGCATATTAACAAAATGAATGTGTATAGTCAGCCCTGTCAACCAGAATCCCATCAGCAGAAAGAATATAAAGGGCAAATAAATATCGCATCACCTATTCCTACCTAAGTTAGCGAAAAATTGTGTATGAAAAAAATAAATAAGAAAGAAAATACGGCTTTTGGAATATGATGCAACCATTAAAATTCTATGCAAATTTTTGGCCTAAAACTTTGCTTACAACAGTGTAAGTAAAGAGAGGAAAAGAGGTGATAAGAATCAAGGAGATAGGATACGTTGTTAATTACACAATCTAAATATATAAAAATGAAACTAAAAGATGAAGAAAGGCATGACACTTGGTCCTCCATATCTGTGGGATCTCCATCTGCTATCAACAAATTCAACCAACTGGGGAACAAAAAGCTTAAATTCCAGAATGTTCCCAAAAGCAAAACTTGAATTTACTGTAAAGATGATTATTCACACAGCATTCACATTGTGCTTACTTTACTTAAAACCTTCAAGTGAATTAAAAATGTTGTTTGTTGTTATTTCTTGATTTAATTATGACGACAACTAAGTTTAGTGTCAACTGGCAGTTCTTTATTCAAGCTCTAAAAGATACCTGAGAATTGACTTGATAAAAAACAAGATTAGTCAGATGAATTTGCCAACATAAGTTGTTAAAATAGAAAATGTATTCTTCTAAAATTACAATCTTTCAAATTATCAAAAAAAGCCAATCTAATGTGTTTTTCAAGTTGTTAAACAAAAATGCATATGTATATATAATCTTTAATTCTATGTACTTTTTACTATGTACTTTTACTATGTACTTTTGTATTTTTAAGCACAATGAAGATATTATTCATTCATTCAAACAAGGTTTATTCAGAATCTCCTATATATAATTTCATAGTTTAAGTCACTAAAGTGTTTACGATTCAAGATATATAGTTATGCATGCATGTGACTAAGTATTTGCACATATTTTTTCTCAAGACAAGTATTAACATAATGAAAGACTATTCTGAAAGTCATAAAACAAGCCCTATTGGGAAAATTCTGTTTATCCACGTGACAAACAGTAGAAGTCAGAGAAGCATATTAACAAAATGAATGTGTATAGTCAGCCCTGTCAACCAGAATCCCATCAGCAGAAAGAATATAAAGGGCAAATAAATATCGCATCACCTATTCCTACCTAAGTTAGCGAAAAATTGTGTATGAAAAAAATAAATAAGAAAGAAAATACGGCTTTTGGAATATGATGCAACCATTAAAATTCTATGCAAATTTTTGGCCTAAAACTTTGCTTACAACAGTGTAAGTAAAGAGAGGAAAAGAGGTGATAAGAATCAAGGAGATAGGATACGTTGTTAATTACACAATCTAAATATATAAAAATGAAACTAAAAGATGAAGAAAGGCATGACACTTGGTCCTCCATATCTGTGGGATCTCCATCTGCTATCAACAAATTCAACCAACTGGGGAACAAAAAGCTTAAATTCCAGAATGTTCCCAAAAGCAAAACTTGAATTTACTGTAAAGATGATTATTCACACAGCATTCACATTGTGCTTACTACTATTTATCCAGCATTTATATTGTATTAGGCAACATAAATAACTTCAAGGTTATTTTCAAAGTGTATGTGAGAATGTGCATAAGTGATATAAAATATGAAATCATTTTTTATAAGGGACTTGAGTTATCTGCAGACTTCAGTGTCCTTGGAGTTCTGGAATAAATTCCCCAGAGATACTGAGAAATGACTGTACACACATATAAAAGTTCAAAATCAAAGAATTCTTCGTATTTCAAGTGATACATATATAGACTCTGGCCTCCTAAAATGATCCACATTCTTCACGATCTACTCTTTTCAAAATCCATTACCAGAATGAAGTTAAAAATTATATATCAACCATATGAAATAGTTAATTTTTGCCCACTTGTGTATGATACAGCAGACATGATTCTATTTCCTAAATAAACTGGACATGAAAGAGTATTATGCAAATATTCAAGAAGATAGAGCAATGACTGATATTTCTATATGAAAACTGTATCTAGAATAAAGAATATAAAGTAAAAACTACAGTTGAATCTGTAATTAAACTTAAGAATGCTCATATTTGAGTCAATATTATAGATATGCAAATAGTCCTTAACAATTTAATTTCTATTACCAGAAGCATTCAACATATTACAATATTTTGAATTATTTGCTATACAAGTGATTTGCAGAGACTGAATCTGAGTCTTAACTTACATTAAGCATGTCCACTTTTAACACAAAAAGTACAATATTTTCATTTAAACTGAAATAAAAACAGAAAAGAAATATTAAAAGTGTAGCCTGACTCAGTGTTTGCAATCTGTATTACTTTCTAGGACTTCCCAGGTGGTGCTAATGGTAAAGAATCTGCCTGCCAATGCAAGAGATAAGAGACAAAGGATGTTGTAGCCCGATTCAGTATTTGCTCAGTATTCATAAGCTGTATTACTTTCTAATCCGATATCTAATTATCATTTTGAAAATACTTTAAGTTAAAGAATTTTATCAAGACACTTGCACAACATTTCACATTGTCTCAATAAAAGTATTCCTTTGGCTTCTGTTATTTAATAATTTTAAGAGAGGAATTTAGAGAATTTTCACTGATGGACTTGTCACCTTGACTGGCTTTTTCTCTTGGATAGATTGTGTTTCTTCTTTTCCTAAGGAATCACTCTTTTCTTACCTGTTCCAGATCATTATTTTAATCTCAAATTCTAATTTGTACAACTTATCATAACTCAAGCTTTTAACTTTTGTAGAGAAACACATGGTATTTTGGGCATGTATCCTCAGATAGAGAATTTTTTATTTTATGTAGACTCACAATGATTTCCACCACTTTTATTACTGCTCATGGCTTTCTTTTATCCAGAAAAACTTTTCAACATGCAATTGGAGCCTGTATTCTGCAGGAATAACTTTTGTACTTTGTTATTGCCCAGGAAGAAGCAGAAGACCAGGTTCAAAAATCAGCTAGATGGGTTGTTGTACAGAACATTCAAAAATCCTGAAAAATATCTGAGAACATATTCTGGACATTAGTAGAGGGACAATGACATATTTATGACTTAATGTAAGTAAAGTATATCTCATCTTACTTGTAGGTAGTGATGAAACTCTTAGAAAAAAGAAAGCATGTGTTATCCTTTAAATCTATCACCATGTTTAGCCATTCATTATGCTGCAAAGTTATTAAGAAGTTTTAAAGTTACTTTGATAAAGTTATGACTATTTCTCATAGGGGAAAAATACCAGCTAGTGGTTAAAATATAAAAAGGTAACATCTCTCGCACTCACCTTTGTTGACTGGAACTCTCTAGGTAGTAATAAAAATGACCTTAGATGCATGGACTATAAGTCATGTCTGAAACCCTCAATCAGCATAAAAATATAGCTTACCTCACTAGCATCAAAAAACACAACACCCAGTCTCTCTGTGTTTCCCTAGAGTGCACTAAGCTGGCTGTGGACCATTTCACATACATCATAAGGTCACTGTTACCCCATTACTCTCCTTGGAATAAAGAACATTCAGGAACAAAATACATTTTGAGGCACAGGCTGGGAATAAAGAGGAGTCAGAGGCAGTTGAGAAACTATCAAAAAATGGGGAAAGGCAGTGCCTGCCTTTTCTCCTTTTGGCTTGTAAAGTTACTTATTGGTGGTCCAGTCAGTGAAGCAGTCATGTCAATTAAGTGCATGGCCCTTGATTACTTGGCCCAAGAGGCTATTTGGATAGCATCTGTAATATAAATATATATGTGTGTGTTCGTGCATGCTCAATTGCTCAGTCGCATCTAACATTTCTGGGCTCCTCTGTCCATGGGATTTCCCAATCTAGAATACTGGAATGGGTTGCTGTTTCCTTCTCCAGGGGATCTTTCCTATCCAGGGATCAACCTTAAGTCCTTCATTGGCAAACAGTTTCTTTACTGCTGCGCCACCAGGGAAGCCCAAATACATGTATAGTATGCAATGAATAAATTGTGATTTTCTTGGTTGCTTCTTTAGAGTTTCAGCCTTGAATTTCATTTTTCCTCCTATCTTGAATCGAAGCCTAAATTGAAGCTTTTTATAAATCACTGCCAGTTGGCTAAAATAAATCAGTAAATATGACCTGGCAGTGAAGATCAAGGAACTGAAAACCTCCTGCTGCTTCCTCTTCGTCTGCATGTTTTACTTGTAATGAACTGTTTGTTGTGGTCTCAGATTAAGCTACAGGTCTCTGACTGAACTGTTCACTTCCCTTCCAACTTGAGATAATCAAAAAAAACCTTAGGTTTCTTCTTATGAAGAGCAGAAAGAACCATTAACGGGCTTCAAGAAGGGAAAAGAAGAACATTTTTCTCTTATGCACAGTAGAATAAGGAAACTTCTCGAAGGAGGGCACAATGTACCTGAAGGGACAGAGAGCTGCTAAGAACAGATATGGGCTCCTCCAGTTGCATAAAATTAACACTGTATATTATAGAATATGAGTCAGTAATATCATAAAGTAAGAATAATATGTATTTTTAAAAAGTTGCTTTGTGTATATTAAGTAATTTGGAATCTTTAAAAGAAAAGAGTACCATGTGTGTTTTGACCACTTATCTGACTGTTGTATTTTAACTTCTATGTATGCAGAACTGTATTTACTTTCTTCTCATGCAATAATAAATTAGAAGTGGAATATTTTCAGAGGCAGTTGAGAAACTATCAAAAAATGGGGAAAGGCAGTGCCTGCCTTTTCTCCTTTTGGCTTGTAAAGTTACTTATTGGTGGTCCAGTCAGTGAAGCAGTCATGTCAATTAAGTGCATGGCCCTTGATTACTTGGCCCAAGAGGCTATTTGGATAGCATCTGTAATATAAATATATATGTGTGTGTTCGTGCATGCTCAATTGCTCAGTCGCATCTAACATTTCTGGGCTCCTCTGTCCATGGGATTTCCCAATCTAGAATACTGGAATGGGTTGCTGTTTCCTTCTCCAGGGGATCTTTCCTATCCAGGGATCAACCTTAAGTCCTTCATTGGCAAACAGTTTCTTTACTGCTGCGCCACCAGGGAAGCCCAAATACATGTATAGTATGCAATGAATAAATTGTGATTTTCTTGGTTGCTTCTTTAGAGTTTCAGCCTTGAATTTCATTTTTCCTCCTATCTTGAATCGAAGCCTAAATTGAAGCTTTTTATAAATCACTGCCAGTTGGCTAAAATAAATCAGTAAATATGACCTGGCAGTGAAGATCAAGGAACTGAAAACCTCCTGCTGCTTCCTCTTCGTCTGCATGTTTTACTTGTAATGAACTGTTTGTTGTGGTCTCAGATTAAGCTACAGGTCTCTGACTGAACTGTTCACTTCCCTTCCAACTTGAGATAATCAAAAAAAACCTTAGGTTTCTTCTTATGAAGAGCAGAAAGAACCATTAACGGGCTTCAAGAAGGGAAAAGAAGAACATTTTTCTCTTATGCACAGTAGAATAAGGAAACTTCTCGAAGGAGGGCACAATGTACCTGAAGGGACAGAGAGCTGCTAAGAACAGATATGGGCTCCTCCAGTTGCATAAAATTAACACTGTATATTATAGAATATGAGTCAGTAATATCATAAAGTAAGAATAATATGTATTTTTAAAAAGTTGCTTTGTGTATATTAAGTAATTTGGAATCTTTAAAAGAAAAGAGTACCATGTGTGTTTTGACCACTTATCTGACTGTTGTATTTTAACTTCTATGTATGCAGAACTGTATTTACTTTCTTCTCATGCAATAATAAATTAGAAGTGGAATATTTTCCTAGATTTTCAAATAGCTACATTTTCACATATTTTAAATTGAGCCATAGTAAATTACCATTTTTAAGGGTCAAGGATGGTTGACTACTGGCAATTTCATATTGCTTAGCTTATAGAATATATATAAGCATTTGCATATTGATTCATTTTCACATACAGAAAAATATGGTGACCTTTTTATTCCAGCTTTGTAACCAAGAGACTATATGCAACTCTAGAAATAAGGCAGCATCTCTTCTTTTCACATTTTCTATAAGCACTAAAAGATAAGTAGTGACAAAGCTCTGGTGTCATTATGAAAAAGCAGCATTTATGTTATGCTGCCTACTTAAGTCCTTTTCAAGATATTTCGCAGAACTAATCTATTGAAGCAGCATGGCCAGCTTCTAAATAACCACATTTTTATCTCAACACATGAACCATTGAGTCAGCAGCCAAAATCCATCTCTGAATATGATATCAGGTTGCTGAAGATTTGCTATGATCTATAATCTAAAATGTGCTAGTGGCTTTAAGTACTGATTTGTTAGACTTAATTTAAACACAAACACATATAACAGCTGGTCTAACCAGATCCCAGCTGGAATAATTTCTAAAAGAAACAAATGCTTTCCAGTTAGATGTCTATACCTACAATAAAAATGGCATGCCAGCTTTCTGTGTCAGGAGGAAAAAGAAAAGCAGCAATAGATATAAACTGTCTTGTATAAGGCATTTCTTAAGTGTATTTCACAAAAATTTTATCAAAAGAAAGGAAACTTCTCGAAGGAGGGCACAATGTACCTGAAGGGACAGAGAGCTGCTAAGAACAGATATGGGCTCCTCCAGTTGCATAAAATTAACACTGTATATTATAGAATATGAGTCAGTAATATCATAAAGTAAGAATAATATGTATTTTTAAAAAGTTGCTTTGTGTATATTAAGTAATTTGGAATCTTTAAAAGAAAAGAGTACCATGTGTGTTTTGACCACTTATCTGACTGTTGTATTTTAACTTCTATGTATGCAGAACTGTATTTACTTTCTTCTCATGCAATAATAAATTAGAAGTGGAATATTTTCCTAGATTTTCAAATAGCTACATTTTCACATATTTTAAATTGAGCCATAGTAAATTACCATTTTTAAGGGTCAAGGATGGTTGACTACTGGCAATTTCATATTGCTTAGCTTATAGAATATATATAAGCATTTGCATATTGATTCATTTTCACATACAGAAAAATATGGTGACCTTTTTATTCCAGCTTTGTAACCAAGAGACTATATGCAACTCTAGAAATAAGGCAGCATCTCTTCTTTTCACATTTTCTATAAGCACTAAAAGATAAGTAGTGACAAAGCTCTGGTGTCATTATGAAAAAGCAGCATTTATGTTATGCTGCCTACTTAAGTCCTTTTCAAGATATTTCAGAACTAATCTATTGAAGCAGCATGGCCAGCTTCTAAATAACCACATTTTTATCTCAACACATGAACCATTGAGTCAGCAGCCAAAATCCATCTCTGAATATGATATCAGGTTGCTGAAGATTTGCTATGATCTATAATCTAAAATGTGCTAGTGGCTTTAAGTACTGATTTGTTAGACTTAATTTAAACACAAACACATATAACAGCTGGTCTAACCAGATCCCAGCTGGAATAATTTCTAAAAGAAACAAATGCTTTCCAGTTAGATGTCTATACCTACAATAAAAATGGCATGCCAGCTTTCTGTGTCAGGAGGAAAAAGAAAAGCAGCAATAGATATAAACTGTCTTGTATAAGGCATTTCTTAAGTGTATTTCACAAATATAAATTTTATGGATCAAATTATGGTCCACAAAAACTGGTATCACTTAAAAGTCATCTACTCTTCTGACCATATTATCAGGCGATATTGTTGAGGGCAAAAAAAACATATTCCATAGAATAGTGGGAACCATACTGAAGCCAGATCTTTTTTTTTTTTTTTTAATTTCTACTTCTTTTTTTTTTTTAATTTTATTTATTTATCTTTTGGGGGGTGGGGTGGGGAGGGAGGGAGGTGGGCGGGCCACTTCTATTGGTCTTTCATTTCTCTGTTTTCATCCGTCTTTGTCCTTTGGCTCCTGTGGGCCACCCATCGTGGTGGCCTTTGCTGTCACAGAGCGCCGGCTCTGGGCGCATGCACGCCAGAGCTCTGGCTCGGTAATTGGACACATCGGTCCAGCCGCTCCGTGGCACGTGGGATCTTCCCAGGCCAGGGATCGAACCGGCGCCCCTTGCACTGCAAGGCGGTGTCCTTACCCACTGGACCACCAGGGGAAGCCCCAGATCTTTTTATTATACCTTAAAACTAAATCCACAGGACAAGGAATACATTTATAACAGAATTTTCTGAAACTCTATGCTAATTAAAGGCACAGGTAACAAGGGTTGATTTTTGTGATATGCTCAAATTATACCAGTGCAAATTTGATTTTATTTATAAAAATAAATGATATATAAAAATTTCAGCTGAGTTGTGGTTCCTATTAAAATCCCTTATTCTTGTAAAATAAAATAAGTAACTTTACACGAATTTGAGCTTACAACACGTGGAATGACGTAGACACTGCCAGTGACTGCTTCCTGGGAAACTTACAGGGTAGTAAAAGGTTCATAGGAATTAGCCTCTGAATTTGATATGCACCAGGATATTTCTAGGTGTTTTATTTGGAGACTTTAGGAAAGTCAAGGTTTATTCAAAACGAGAAGACCTGGTGAAGCAGAGGATGTTTTTGTCTGTGAACTTTTGTATGTCGCTGATTTACTGATGCATCATCGACAGCACAGGAAAAGAAATAAAAACAAAAAAACAAAGTCAGCTACAAGCAAATAATTCTATCTTATTGCATTTCACTTGCTTCCTTGTTTTCCATTCATAGCCTCCTAGCTTTCTGAGTTCTCTTTCAAGTTGTGTTTCTCAAGATTCATCTGGATCCACCCCAGCACCCTTATTTAGGAGATGTATGGTATGTGAGAGCTTTCCTGGTGACTCAGTGGTAAACAATCCAGATGCAATGCAGGAGGTTCAGGTTCAATCTCTGAATCAGGAAGATCCCCTGGGGAAGGAAATGGCAACCCACTCCAGTATTCTTTCCTGGGAGATCCCATAAACAGAGGAGCCTGATAGGCTACAGTTCATAGGGTCACAAAAGAGCCAAATCCTACTAAAACAACAACAACATGGTATGTGAAATATCTGTTAGGTAGGAAGTCTATGTACAAGCATAGTGTGTTATACTCATTTGGAGATGACATGAGAGACTGGATATTAGAAACTGTTGAACACAGTTCTATATAAATCACATCATGGAATCCTCGCAAACACACGGTGATGCATTATTTTTACAGACATGGAAGCTACCATGCAGAAAAGTTACTTGCACAATATATATCAAATCTGTCATCCAGAAAAAAATCTGTCATCAAATGTTCTCTGTTCTGTGGTTAGCATGTATCTAGAACCAGAAAACTTCTCATTGTCTTTCCCTTGGTCAAAGCCAGCTAGAACAGTCACATACTCGGTTACTTTTGCCCTATGTTGGTTTTTAGAAACATAGCAGATTATGTTGCAATAAAGTCAGGAACATCACCAATCAGTTCAAAAACCTCAAATGGCTTCCTCTTTCACATAGGCAAAAACATATAAACCTTATTATCATTTACCAGCCTGCATATGATGCTGACCTCCGTCTATTCCTAGATCATTTATTTCACTAGCTTATTTATTCCTTCTCAAACCTCTTCAAGGCCTGACCTTTGCAAGTGCTTTTCCCTTTTCTGGGGAAAAGAATATCTTTCATGTATTACAAGACTCTGATCAAAGGTAACCTGGTGAAGCAGAGGATGTTTTTGTCTGTGAACTTTTGTATGTCGCTGATTTACTGATGCATCATCGACAGCACAGGAAAAGAAATAAAAACAAAAAAACAAAGTCAGCTACAAGCAAATAATTCTATCTTATTGCATTTCACTTGCTTCCTTGTTTTCCATTCATAGCCTCCTAGCTTTCTGAGTTCTCTTTCAAGTTGTGTTTCTCAAGATTCATCTGGATCCACCCCAGCACCCTTATTTAGGAGATGTATGGTATGTGAGAGCTTTCCTGGTGACTCAGTGGTAAACAATCCAGATGCAATGCAGGAGGTTCAGGTTCAATCTCTGAATCAGGAAGATCCCCTGGGGAAGGAAATGGCAACCCACTCCAGTATTCTTTCCTGGGAGATCCCATAAACAGAGGAGCCTGATAGGCTACAGTTCATAGGGTCACAAAAGAGCCAAATCCTACTAAAACAACAACAACATGGTATGTGAAATATCTGTTAGGTAGGAAGTCTATGTACAAGCATAGTGTGTTATACTCATTTGGAGATGACATGAGAGACTGGATATTAGAAACTGTTGAACACAGTTCTATATAAATCACATCATGGAATCCTCGCAAACACACGGTGATGCATTATTTTTACAGACATGGAAGCTACCATGCAGAAAAGTTACTTGCACAATATATATCAAATCTGTCATCCAGAAAAAAAAAAATCTGTCATCAAATGTTCTCTGTTCTGTGGTTAGCATGTATCTAGAACCAGAAAACTTCTCATTGTCTTTCCCTTGGTCAAAGCCAGCTAGAACAGTCACATACTCGGTTACTTTTGCCCTATGTTGGTTTTTAGAAACATAGCAGATTATGTTGCAATAAAGTCAGGAACATCACCAATCAGTTCAAAAACCTCAAATGGCTTCCTCTTTCACATAGGGAAAAACATATAAACCTTATTATCATTTACCAGCCTGCATATGATGCTGACCTCCCGTCTATTCCTAGATCATTTATTTCACTAGCTTATTTATTCCTTCTCAAACCTCTTCAAGGCCTGACCTTTGCAAGTGCTTTTCCCTTTTCTGGGGAAAAGAATATCTTTCATGTCTTACAAGACTCTGATCAAAGGTCACCTGGGCAGTCAGGCCTTGCCTTGCTTTCCTAAACAAACCCACACTCGCATCATCTTTCATTAACCCCTTTGCCATTTTTTTCTCAGTAGCTTTTGTTTATTATCAGTTGCATATTCTATATGCTTATTATTTTCTGCATGTCCTTGTGACTCATAAACTTCATGAGGGTTTAGAATATTTAATTCACTGCTATGTACCTGATGCCTCGCATATATTCACACATAGCAGTTATGCAATAAATAGTTGTTGAATTAACCTGTGGTCCACTTCTTGCCAGGTGTTCAGTCTAATTTATTCCGATACTACACTGTCCAAGGAAAGGACTGCTTCAGGAATGATTTTGTGATATTTATATAGTCAGTGCATAGAAGGGGAATCTCAGCAATTTTTCCTATTCCTCAGATAATGAGATCTCAGAAGAGACCATTTTCTATGCCTTTACTTTTTCTTTGTAAAAACCAATGTCTGGAACTGCTTTGATCTTCACGTTGTAAGCTTATACATGCTATGAATGCAGTAGATATCAGAGAGCAGAGGTAGGAATGATCTGAAATTCGATGTAATTTTTGAGCTCCCAAATGAATTATCATGGAGGATACCCTATCTCTGGGCTTCTGGGTATATCAGATAGCAGATTCCTTCACTGTTGAAGCTTGTGTTAGAGCTCCCCTGTTGTGGCATTGTCCCCTGTCATAAAAGGTCAATAGAGCCCTTGGATCAGAGCCATGTGACTTGAGCTAGTGAGACATCAGCTTGTGATCAAAGCAGGAATTTGCCAGGCACTAGGGAATTGCGACTCTTGTGCTTGCTGCTTTTAGAACACTGTATTAGCCAGTATGACAACAAATCCAGACCAGTCTACTCAAAGATCAGACATAGGGTGATGAGAGACACAGTCAGTCCTGCTGAATCATGTGACAGCCAACTACCAAACAGATAAGTGATACAGCCATTGAGTGCTAGCTGACTACCGACGTATGAACGAGCCAGGTCAAGCACAACAGATACACTGCTTAGCCAAATGGCTGACCTATATAATTGGGAGCTAAACAAGTCGGTGTTAAAAGTATAGATATGTAGATATATATAGTGTATTGTATCTGATATGTACAGTGATAAAAAAAAGTTTGTTTATACAATTATTCTTTCTAGCATAGTAATTGAAACAATATTCATGGCGTCAGTGCTTTTATATTTCAAACCTAGATATCTAAAATAAAGGTGATATTTTAAAAGGGTGGAAGGCAGGTATCAAAAAGATTGAAGCAAGCATTTTCTTGTTGGTGATGTGTACACACCAGTTTTATGGCCGCAGTGAGAATGCCACAAGTAATGGTATAATGAAAAATTAGAAATAACAGGAGAATTTAGAAATAACAGTTCTATTTCCAATTTGCTCTCTAAGGTAACTCTCTTTCATTAAAGACACTTCTTATGATACATTACACCCCCAGCCTTCCTCTGGCACCCTTGCTCTGATCTGGCTCACTCTAAACGAACTTGTATCTCAATATTTTATTAAACATGGGTGACTTTGTTTTATAATTGCTTTTCTCAGATAAAATTTCTGTTCTTAAGGGTTCATCTTAAATGAATTATAACTCTATTTTCTCTTTCTTTTTTTCTCAAATTCAGAATATGCCTTGAATACCTGACTTGGCTCAGAACCTTTCAACGGCCATATGAATATCCTAAGATATTCATTCTGGGGAAATATTGATATTTTAAAATTTAAATACCATTTAATCCATCCTTTCTAATAATAATTGTGCCATAGTGATAGGTTCTCAAGGATCAATGAAAAATATTTGAGTAAAAAGAAAGACAAATTAATATAACATGCTTGGAGCAAATAGAAATGTCAATATAGCAAAAACTGGATTACTGACTTCAGTTTTAGTTCCTGATAATTTTGTACAGGTAAAAATTATATGGAAATCATTTTAATTTTTTGAGCCTCAATTGTGTTATCCATAAATTGAGCATAAAACCAGCTATAAGAGTCCTCACCCAAGGGCTGTGAGTGACAGCCAGGCAATGACTGTGCTCCAAGGAAAAGAGGAAATTCCTACACTCTTGCACATTTGGCAGAGAGTTATAGCAGGACAAGGAATTATTTATTAAAGCCATAGTCTTTCTCTAAAGAATTCTAACATGAATAATAAATTTTGGAAGAAAAGTTATTTTGCAAAATAAATTTAGATATGTAGATATATATAGTGTATTGTATCTGATATGTACAGTGATAAAAAAGTTTGTTTATACAATTATTCTTTCTAGCATAGTAATTGAAACAATATTCATGGCGTCAGTGCTTTTATATTTCAAACCTAGATATCTAAAATAAAGGTGATATTTTAAAAGGGTGGAAGGCAGGTATCAAAAAGATTGAAGCAAGCATTTTCTTGTTGGTGATGTGTACACACCAGTTTTATGGCCGCAGTGAGAATGCCACAAGTAATGGTATAATGAAAAATTAGAAATAACAGGAGAATTTAGAAATAACAGTTCTATTTCCAATTTGCTCTCTAAGGTAACTCTCTTTCATTAAAGACACTTCTTATGATACATTACACCCTCAGCCTTCCTCTGGCACCCTTGCTCTGATCTGGCTCACTCTAAACGAACTTGTATCTCAATATTTTATTAAACATGGGTGACTTTGTTTTATAATTGCTTTTCTCAGATAAAATTTCTGTTCTTAAGGGTTCATCTTAAATGAATTATAACTCTATTTTCTCTTTCTTTTTTTCTCAAATTCAGAATATGCCTTGAATACCTGACTTGGCTCAGAACCTTTCAACGGCCATATGAATATCCTAAGATATTCATTCTGGGGAAATATTGATATTTTAAAATTTAAATACCATTTAATCCATCCTTTCTAATAATAATTGTGCCATAGTGATAGGTTCTCAAGGATCAATGAAAAATATTTGAGTAAAAAAAAAAAGACAAATTAATATAACATGCTTGGAGCAAATAGAAATGTCAATATAGCAAAAACTGGATTACTGACTTCAGTTTTAGTTCCTGATAATTTTGTACAGGTAAAAATTATATGGAAATCATTTTAATTTTTTGAGCCTCAATTGTGTTATCCATAAATTGAGCATAAAACCAGCTATAAGAGTCCTCACCCAAGGGCTGTGAGTGACAGCCAGGCAATGACTGTGCTCCAAGGAAAAGAGGAAATTCCTACACTCTTGCACATTTGGCAGAGAGTTATAGCAGGACAAGGAATTATTTATTAAAGCCATAGTCTTTCTCTAAAGAATTCTAACATGAATAATAAATTTTGGAAGAAAAGTTATTTTGTTGCTAAGAATCAGAGATAATCATAAAGATCAAAATGAATATACACACATACACCCATACCCACACATACACACTCACACACAGCTCCACAAAAATAGCCCACAAGCATCTCTGCAATTGCTTATTATCTCAGTGAGTTAAACAATGTAAATGTAAACAATGTGAAATTTATAAGGAAATGGAACAATGAGGCCCTATGAAAAAGAAACAACAAGGCCTATTAAAAAGAAATAATGATACAAAATTTAGCCATAATTAGATAACTTGAATTGACACTCCATTCAAAAAATAAACAGACAAAAAACGTGAAGTAAAGGGAGCCAAATTTACAAAACAGAGGACCTCCAATTCTAGGTACTATTATGAAGAAATGAGGGAGATAGGAACTGCAAAATTAAAATTCTGTGATGAACTTAATGAACTATGTGGCTAAAGAGAGAATCCCAGTCTCTTGGACAGTAAACCATGGCATCAAACACAATAAAGCAATACAAATAAACACACATCAAGCAAATTGAAATGAAACCTATATGCCTACTATCAAATTTTTCTGTATTGTTTTTGTGTTATGCATTATTCTCTACTCCAACCCCACTTCCATCACTCCCCCAACCCTCCATCTTGCTTAAAATAGAATTGTTATTTCCTGAGTTTATCTTTCTTCTGTATTTCCTTTAAGTTCCTCAATCTATGCCTCTATCTTTTCCCTATGGTTGTCAGACAAAACCAACAAAACATAACACACTTTGAGTTCATTAGGTTCACCAATTGCCTTCTATACAATCATAAGTGCCTTCTGTGAAAAACATACCAAATGATTTACAACTATGTAATATAAATAAATTTTCTTCACTCCTCAATTGTATTATCCATTAAATTGAGCATAAAACCAGCTATAAGAGTCCTCACCCAAGGGCTGTGAGTGACAGCCAGGCAATGACTGTGCTCCAAGGAAAAGAGGAAATTCCTACACTCTTGCACATTTGGCAGAGAGTTATAGCAGGACAAGGAATTATTTATTAAAGCCATAGTCTTTCTCTAAAGAATTCTAACATGAATAATAAATTTTGGAAGAAAAGTTATTTTGTTGCTAAGAATCAGAGATAATCATAAAGATCAAAATGAATATACACACATACACCCATACCCACACATACACACTCACACACAGCTCCACAAAAATAGCCCACAAGCATCTCTGCAATTGCTTATTATCTCAGTGAGTTAAACAATGTAAATGTAAACAATGTGAAATTTATAAGGAAATGGAACAATGAGGCCCTATGAAAAAGAAACAACAAGGCCTATTAAAAAGAAATAATGATACAAAATTTAGCCATAATTAGATAACTTGAATTGACACTCCATTCAAAAAATAAACAGACAAAAAACGTGAAGTAAAGGGAGCCAAATTTACAAAACAGAGGACCTCCAATTCTAGGTACTATTATGAAGAAATGAGGGAGATAGGAACTGCAAAATTAAAATTCTGTGATGAACTTAATGAACTATGTGGCTAAAGAGAGAATCCCAGTCTCTTGGACAGTAAACCATGGCATCAAACACAATAAAGCAATACAAATAAACACACATCAAGCAAATTGAAATGAAACCTATATGCCTACTATCAAATTTTTCTGTATTGTTTTTGTGTTATGCATTATTCTCTACTCCAACCCCACTTCCATCACTCCCCCAACCCTCCATCTTGCTTAAAATAGAATTGTTATTTCCTGAGTTTATCTTTCTTCTGTATTTCCTTTAAGTTCCTCAATCTATGCGCCTCTATCTTTTCTCTATGGTTGTCAGACAAAACCAACAAAACATAACACACTTTGAGTTCATTAGGTTCACCAATTGCCTTCTATACAATCATAAGTGCCTTCTGTGAAAAAACATACCAAATGATTTACAACTATGTAATATAAATAAATTTTCTTCACTCCTGCAATTTCCTTACCACCTCACTGCTTGACTCCTAGACCAACTTGCCATTTATTTTGTTTATGTTATGACCACACTCCCAATTTCTTGTTTGCCAATGTCTATGTTATTCAGAGAGGGCTCAAAGCTGTGTTATGACTTGTATGGGTCCCAGGACTTTTGCAGCCTCTTCTTTCAGAAAAACACTAATTACTACATTTTATGACTACATCAATATAAACATGAACATAATCCAGACATGATGACATTTAATTGATTTTCTGGTTAAAAAAAATATTTTTTCCAAGTCTCTAAAGCTTATATAGCCCATAGTTATTGTGCCTACCATACTTAATAGGCGAGTCAGCAATTGAAAAACTAAGATTACAGTATCCAGTCCCATCACTTCATAGTAAATAGCAGGGGATGTTGAACCAGTTACATATTTTATTTTCTTGGGCTCAAAAATCACTGCAGAAGGTGACTACAGCCACGCAATTAAAAGACACTTGCTCCTTGGAAGAAAAGCTATGAAAAACCTAGACAATGTAGTAAAAGGCAAGAGCCATCACTTTGCAGACAAAGGTACATATAATCAGAGCTATGGTTTTCCCTTAATTATGTATGGATGTGAGATTTGGATCATAAAGTCTGGGCAACAAAGAATTGATGCCTGTGAATTGTGGAGCTAAAGGAGAAGGAGCAAAATCAAAATCTCGAGCACTCTTCAAACACAATAAAGCAATACAAATAAACACACATCAAGCAAATTGAAATGAAACCTATATGCCTACTATCAAATTTTTCTGTATTGTTTTTGTGTTATGCATTATTCTCTACTCCAACCCCACTTCCATCACTCCCCCAACCCTCCATCTTGCTTAAAATAGAATTGTTATTTCCTGAGTTTATCTTTCTTCTGTATTTCCTTTAAGTTCCTCAATCTATGCGCCTCTATCTTTTCTCTATGGTTGTCAGACAAAACCAACAAAACATAACACACTTTGAGTTCATTAGGTTCACCAATTGCCTTCTATACAATCATAAGTGCCTTCTGTGAAAAAACATACCAAATGATTTACAACTATGTAATATAAATAAATTTTCTTCACTCCTGCAATTTCCTTACCACCTCACTGCTTGACTCCTAGACCAACTTGCCATTTATTTTGTTTATGTTATGACCACACTCCCAATTTCTTGTTTGCCAATGTCTATGTTATTCAGAGAGGGCTCAAAGCTGTGTTATGACTTGTATGGGTCCCAGGACTTTTGCAGCCTCTTCTTTCAGAAAAACACTAATTACTACATTTTATGACTACATCAATATAAACATGAACATAATCCAGACATGATGACATTTAATTGATTTTCTGGTTAAAAAAAATATTTTTTCCAAGTCTCTAAAGCTTATATAGCCCATAGTTATTGTGCCTACCATACTTAATAGGCGAGTCAGCAATTGAAAAACTAAGATTACAGTATCCAGTCCCATCACTTCATAGTAAATAGCAGGGGATGTTGAACCAGTTACATATTTTATTTTCTTGGGCTCAAAAATCACTGCAGAAGGTGACTACAGCCACGCAATTAAAAGACACTTGCTCCTTGGAAGAAAAGCTATGAAAAACCTAGACAATGTAGTAAAAGGCAAGAGCCATCACTTTGCAGACAAAGGTACATATAATCAGAGCTATGGTTTTCCCTTAATTATGTATGGATGTGAGATTTGGATCATAAAGTCTGGGCAACAAAGAATTGATGCCTTTGAATTGTGGAGCTGGAGAAGGGACTCCGGCACTCTTGAGAGTCCTTTGAACAGCAAGGAGATCAAAACCATCAATTTTAAAGGAAATCAACCCTGAATATTCATTGTAATGACTCATGCTGAAGCTGAATCTCCAATACTTTGGCCACTGATGTCAAGAGTCAGCTCACAAAAAAAAAAAAAGTCCACTCACTGGAAAAGACCCTGTTGCTGGGAAAGATGGAAGGCAAGAGGAGAAAGGGGTAACAGTAAGATGGTTGGATGGCATCACCAACTCAAAGGACATGTGTTTGAGCAATTCACGGAGATAGTGAAGGAATGAGAAGCATGACATGCTGCAGTCCATGGAGTCACAACGAGATGAACACGACAGCTTTTAATGTACTAGATTATGATATAATAGCAAAAGAAATCCTAAATTACGAGGAATTTGAAACCAGTGTACTGTGCTGAGTCTGGATATGTGATATGCTCACTGTGAAACTGCCCTTTTGTAAAATATGGCTTTTCTGTGGTAGAGAGAATCAGACCACAGAAAAGTGTGGACTGGACCTGCAGTTTCTATGGGTAGGAAGCAGACTGAGGACCTTACTACAGAATACATTTCTTTATGTTGAAACTCACCATCTTTGTCTTTCGGCCCGTTTCTCTGTCTCTTGCAATTATCTTCCATTCAATGCTGGAATTCATTGGTTGATATACCTTAGATGCAGTCCCAATGGATTTCATTTTTCTTTTCCTGGATTACATTTGAGGCATGAGTTTTCTATACCCAGCCTAGTTAAAATCCGTTGCCATTTGGTTCATTTGAGGCTAAAACTCAAGCTCTAAAACCACAATACTGGGGCTTCGCTGGTGGTCCAGTGGGTAAGGACACCACCTTGCAGTGCAAGGGGCGCAGGTTTGATCCATGACCTGGAAAGATCCCATGTACCATGGAGCAACTGGACCGATATATCCAACTACTGCACCAGAGCTCTGGAGCGCATGCGCCGGAACTGGTGCTAAACCATGGAGCTATGGTTTTCCTTAATTATGTATGGATGTGAGATTTGGATCATAAAGTCTGGGCAACAAAGAATTGATGCCTTTGAATTGTGGAGCTGGAGAAGGGACTCCGGCACTCTTGAGAGTCCTTTGAACAGCAAGGAGATCAAAACCATCAATTTTAAAGGAAATCAACCCTGAATATTCATTGTAATGACTCATGCTGAAGCTGAATCTCCAATACTTTGGCCACTGATGTCAAGAGTCAGCTCACAAAAAAAAAAAAAGTCCACTCACTGGAAAAGACCCTGTTGCTGGGAAAGATGGAAGGCAAGAGGAGAAAGGGGTAACAGTAAGATGGTTGGATGGCATCACCAACTCAAAGGACATGTGTTTGAGCAATTCACGGAGATAGTGAAGGAATGAGAAGCATGACATGCTGCAGTCCATGGAGTCACAACGAGATGAACACGACAGCTTTTAATGTACTAGATTATGATATAATAGCAAAAGAAATCCTAAATTACGAGGAATTTGAAACCAGTGTACTGTGCTGAGTCTGGATATGTGATATGCTCACTGTGAAACTCCCCTTTTTGTAAAATATGGCTTTTCTGTGGTAGAGAGAATCAGACCACAGAAAAGTGTGGACTGGACCTGCAGTTTCTATGGGTAGGAAGCAGACTGAGGACCTTACTACAGAATACATTTCTTTATGTTGAAACTCACCATCTTTGTCTTTCGGCCCGTTTCTCTGTCTCTTGCAATTATCTTCCATTCAATGCTGGAATTCATTGGTTGATATACCTTAGATGCAGTCCCAATGGATTTCATTTTTCTTTTCCTGGATTACATTTGAGGCATGAGTTTTCTATACCCAGCCTAGTTAAAATCCGTTGCCATTTGGTTCATTTGAGGCTAAAACTCAAGCTCTAAAACCACAATACTGGGGCTTCGCTGGTGGTCCAGTGGGTAAGGACACCACCTTGCAGTGCAAGGGGCGCAGGTTTGATCCATGACCTGGAAAGATCCCATGTACCATGGAGCAACTGGACCGATATATCCAACTACTGCACCAGAGCTCTGGAGCGCATGCGCCCGGAACTGGTGCTCTGCACCGAGAGAGGCCATTGCAATGGGAGGCCCACACAGGACCAAGAACAAAGATGGATGAAAACAAATAAATGAAAGACCAATAGAAGTGGCCAAAAATAAAAGAATAATAATAATAATAATAAAAAACCACAATACCATTGCCATCCACTTTTGTAACCAGGAATACTCCCTAATTTCCAAAATGTCTTAAACTTTCTGCCTTTTTTAAACAAGTGGTGCTTTTCTTTACTCTATGAATAAGCATGATATTTTCCTTCTTAAAATTCTCTTCTCTTTTTTATTGACATACTAACTTTTCTTACATTTATATATATTTTCATTATTCTCACTTCTTATATAGGCAGTTAATTACAGTGAAACAAAAGCTACATTCTAGTGTGATTAGTTGTTTCTTGCTTGTGTCTCTTACTAAACCATAAGAGGTTACAATTTTCATTAATATTCCTAGTTTCCATGACAACATTAGAATATTCTAAGCTTTGAATTAAATTTGAACAAGACACCCAGAAATTATTTTTTGTTTAAATGACTCTCTTCATATCTATGTATCCAGTGGTATGCCAATTTACATTGGGCCGAATATACAATGAAAAAGAAAAAAAAGGATATCTGGCCACTAGGCCCTTCTAGACCTGACATGTAATTTACACTTTCTTACCTTTCTGAACTCATCTCCTGCTCCTGTCCCCTATTTCAACCAATATGCCACCATGTAATACAGTTCACTGCTCTGAGGATGCACCATGGTTTTACATGTGGTTGTGCCTTTTTAACGTAAATTGTTATTCTGCATGGATTATTTTCCCCTCTTGTCTTCCCGATGAGGTCAAATACTTCAAATATTATCTCAGTATGAAGACTTCTCAGCAACTTGTTGGCACTCCTATGTAGCTTTAATGCATAACTCCATTATATAATTTATTAAATTGCTATCAGTTTTTGTGCTTTTGTGCTTCATTAAGGTCACATATAAGATTGGGAACGCATAGAGTTTATTTCTGTACTGTGTTCAATGCCTTTAAAATTATAGGTATACACTAATACATATTGAATCCATCAGTCTATACATGTATGGATAACAACAGAGAAGGATAGTACAAGGCAAAAAAATTGTGTGTGTATTTGTGTGTGTGTTAATTCTGAATATCTGGGAATACTCCCCTTCTAAAATGCCTTGTTTAAAAACCTGACCTGAACACATCACATCCACAATAGAAGATGTGAAGTGCCACCAACTGATGAAAGAGTAGGTATCAATGAGCTTAGGGGAGGAAACACTGAATCAGAAATCAGGTTGTCAGAATTGCAGCCAACAGTGCAGTCTGCATCAGCCCCCTCTAAGTCACATCTAATAACAGCTCCAACTACATCCCTCCTATCCCACCCCTGCAAGGGATGGGAGAGCTTTCATACATATGGGCAAAACTATGGATTGGTTTTTTTGGTTTCTGAACTTTTACAAATGGAATAACACAGAGTTCATTTATTATACGCAATGTCTAAAGGAAATTCATCCTCACTGTTTTATTTTTCTAATTCTCAACTAATATTCTATAGTATTCTGTGTTTTCTTAATAGAGTGCAATGCATCTATCCTGTAATCGATAGATCTTTGGGTCATTTCCAGATTGGGCTACTGGAAATAGCATTTTTATATATGCCATGTGGTGAACATAAGTACACATCCTATAAAGTGGAATTGTTAGTCCAAGGATAGAATTGCAGAACTGTCTTGCATTTAGTAGCCATGCCTAAGGCCTTTGTGTCTTATAAGGCTTATTTTTAAAAGACAACACTTGGCAAGGACACTTCAATAATAACACGATAGTAATTGCTTTCCTGAGTCCTGGGAGAGAGAGAGGAGTTTTCTCTTCTGTATCTTAAAATCTTTTAGTAGTGATTCAGGTTTCAACGACAAATTTGAAATTTCATTCATGACCACTTCGGGTAAAAAGTTGATCTCAGAAGCTCAACATCTATGATATGAAGTAAAGAAGGTCGAAATGGGATGACTAACAAATGGATAAATGGTATAGAAATTTATTGATTAGAAACCATATTGGAATAATACTGTAAAATGGTCACTGTTAAATAGACAGTATTCCTTTGGTATGAGTAAGGAGAAAATCATGAAGTTTTACCTTTTAAGGCTAATTTGATAATTACATGCAGGAAAAATTAAAGGGGAGAGATAGAAGCAGTTAGAAGACTTCTAAATAATTTAAAATTAATGACTACTCAGACCGGAAGCAAAGAATGTGTAAGGAGCACAGGTGTGTGCGTATATGTGTGTGAGTGTGAGTCCTTACACGTGTACTGTGGACAACTAGGACTTACACACAGTAGAAGTTTATGCAAAGAACTGACAAGACATGACAACTAACTGTACACTGCAGTGAAGAAAAATGCAGCAGAAATTATGTTTGATCCTGGGTAATGGCAAAGCCTAGAAATTGGACATTCAGGAGGAGTATTCCATTTCATAGGAAGAGTAAATTGGTTACAGACACACTGAATTTTGTCTGATCCTAACATCTCAAAATGAAACTGATTAACAACCAAAAGAGAATTGTGGCCTTGACATGCAGACTGAGAAGGCAATAGAAATAAATAACAAGAGAATAAATGGGGACTCTCAAGGCACCTCGATGCAATTTTAAATAAAATTTAAAATGACTGAAAAATAATTTCACAGATGTTCAAAGACTGGTCTTCCCTTGAGACTGATTTGTAGACTCACTGGTTTAATCACATTACATGTTCAACTAGTTAATATATAAACAGCATTCCAGAAAGATTTCAAAACTCTCCTGCTAAAATTTCTAGCGATTAATTGCCAGAATGCAATTAGAGCCTACACAGGTCAACTTTGAAGTCTAAAGCCAGAAATGTATAAATATGTTTAATTTAAATTAGCTATAGGATGTCAGAATTGGGTGGCTGATTGAATTCTTTCTAGACTAGATTAATGTTGCATTCATTTTTCTATATCCTACACTTACGCCAAAGGCCAATTTTACATAAATAAGTATATAAAATGAAATATTTATTTTTATAGTTTTAACCTTTTGTTCTCCCAAATTATATAACAGTTCACAAACTATGTTTCTATAGGCTTGAATAATACATTCAGAATTAAAAATCTCATTTATGTATGAATTATTAATATTGACATTTTGTGTATATCATGCTACAGTCCTAAACAAAATAATAATTGCTGACATAATTAACTTTTCAAGCATTAATGTTAAGATCTTAAAATTTCTACATATAAGAACTTTATACTCAGACAAGAGGGCTTCCCTGGTAGCTCAGTGGTAAAGAATCCACTTGCCAATGCGGGAGATGTGGGTTTGATGCCTGGGCCAAGAATATCCCCTGGAGAAGGCAATGGCAACCCATTCCAGTATTCTTGCCTGGAAAATCTTGTGGATAGAGGAGCCTGGAGGACTGAAATCCATGGGATGCAAAAGTGTGGGACACAAATTAGACACTAAACGACAACATTCAAACAAGAAAAGAAATATCCAATCTATTAAAAACAAGTACAACACTAATTCAATTTCAAAATACCCCAATCTCTTCAATTGTAGTAAACTTTAAAGATTTTCCAAAGTTTATTTTTATCACATTTTATAATATCTAGCTTATATTCACAAAGTATTTCACAGTAATATAAATATTACTATACACAAATATCCAAATTCATATATTTCACAATTTTAGGAACAAAATTTTAAAAATAGTGATGTTCTAATTACTAAAGTACAAATTACTTTAGTAATTAGATGGGATAAATGAACCTAATATGAAAATGTTAGACTGATTTGTAGACTCACTGGTTTAATCACATTACATGTTCAACTAGTTAATATATAAACAGCATTCCAGAAAGATTTCAAAACTCTCCTGCTAAAATTTCTAGCGATTAATTGCCAGAATGCAATTAGAGCCTACACAGGTCAACTTTGAAGTCTAAAGCCAGAAATGTATAAATATGTTTAATTTAAATTAGCTATAGGATGTCAGAATTGGGTGGCTGATTGAATTCTTTCTAGACTAGATTAATGTTGCATTCATTTTTCTATATCCTACACTTACGCCAAAGGCCAATTTTACATAAATAAGTATATAAAATGAAATATTTATTTTTATAGTTTTAACCTTTTGTTCTCCCAAATTATATAACAGTTCACAAACTATGTTTCTATAGGCTTGAATAATACATTCAGAATTAAAAATCTCATTTATGTATGAATTATTAATATTGACATTTTGTGTATATCATGCTACAGTCCTAAACAAAATAATAATTGCTGACATAATTAACTTTTCAAGCATTAATGTTAAGATCTTAAAATTTCTACATATAAGAACTTTATACTCAGACAAGAGGGCTTCCCTGGTAGCTCAGTGGTAAAGAATCCACTTGCCAATGCGGGAGATGTGGGTTTGATGCCTGGGCCAAGAATATCCCCTGGAGAAGGCAATGGCAACCCATTCCAGTATTCTTGCCTGGAAAATCTTGTGGATAGAGGAGCCTGGAGGACTGAAATCCATGGGATGCAAAAGTGTGGGACACAAATTAGACACTAAACGACAACATTCAAACAAGAAAAGAAATATCCAATCTATTAAAAACAAGTACAACACTAATTCAATTTCAAAATACCCCAATCTCTTCAATTGTAGTAAACTTTAAAGATTTTCCAAAGTTTATTTTTATCACATTTTATAATATCTAGCTTATATTCACAAAGTATTTCACAGTAATATAAATATTACTATACACAAATATCCAAATTCATATATTTCACAATTTTAGGAACAAAATTTTAAAAAAATAGTGATGTTCTAATTACTAAAGTACAAATTACTTTAGTAATTAGATGGGATAAATGAACCTAATATGAAAATGTTAGGATATATAGTATTAGAAATAAGTAAATATTCTGAAAAATAAATTTGTACATGAATGTAAAATAGGAAAGCAACAACATATCAGGGAAAGATATCATTTTAGTTCATGTAAATTAACTAGCATTACAAACTAGCCAATTAACCACTTTGTCTAATTTTATTTAGACCTTTGTTACATTTCATTATGAAATAAAAAATTAGCTAATTTTCTTTTCTCTTTTTTCATATTGCATTCAACAAAGATTTATTGAATACCATCATGAGCTTAGCCATTTGCTAAGTGATTTTGGATACAAATAATAATGAACACTCCATATATTTATATTTTAGTGTGGAAAAATATAGAAATAAGAGCAAATGAAGGGCTTCCCTGGTGGTCCAGTGGGTAGTGACACCGCCTTGCAGTGCAAGGGACGCCGGTTCGATCCCTGGCCTGGGAAGATCCCACATGCCGCGGAGCGGCTGGACCGATGTGTCCAATTACCGAGCCGGAGCTCTGGAGCGCATGCGTCCAAAGCCAGTGCTCTGCGACAACAGAGGCCACCGCGATGGGAGGCCCACCTGGGCCAAAGAACAAAGATGGATGAAAAAATGGACAATTGAAAGACCAATAGAAGTGGCCTGCCTGCTCTCCTCCCTCCCCACCCCACCCCCAAAAATAAAAAAAAATAAAGAAAAAAAAAGAGTAAATGAAGTAAGAATAAAATATGCATTTTTTCTGTTCAACTATATTGAATCTAACTTCATACTTCTTAGGAAGGAGGGGAAATAAATAAGGTTTAGAACAGATAAAACCTATTTGCAAAAGTGAAAGTATCACCATTTATTCATTGCAATAAAGTGGTTGCATTGATTTTCTAAGTTGCATAACAAATTACCACAAATTTAGTGGCTTAATATAGCATGTATTTATTTTTTTATTATATTTAAAGATATATTTATTATCTCACAGCTTCCTCAGGTGGCACACCTAAGCACAGTTAAACAAGTATTTCACAATTTAAAAAAAAAAGGAACAAAATTTTAAAAATAGTGATGTTCTAATTACTAAAGTACAAATTACTTTAGTAATTAGATGGGATAAATGAACCTAATATGAAAATGTTAGGATATATAGTATTAGAAATAAGTAAATATTCTGAAAAATAAATTTGTACATGAATGTAAAATAGGAAAGCAACAACATATCAGGGAAAGATATCATTTTAGTTCATGTAAATTAACTAGCATTACAAACTAGCCAATTAACCACTTTGTCTAATTTTATTTAGACCTTTGTTACATTTCATTATGAAATAAAAAATTAGCTAATTTTCTTTTCTCTTTTTTCATATTGCATTCAACAAAGATTTATTGAATACCATCATGAGCTTAGCCATTTGCTAAGTGATTTTGGATACAAATAATAATGAACACTCCATATATTTATATTTTAGTGTGGAAAAATATAGAAATAAGAGCAAATGAAGGGCTTCCCTGGTGGTCCAGTGGGTAGTGACACCGCCTTGCAGTGCAAGGGACGCCGGTTCGATCCCTGGCCTGGGAAGATCCCACATGCCGCGGAGCGGCTGGACCGATGTGTCCAATTACCGAGCCGGAGCTCTGGAGCGCATGCGTCCAAAGCCAGTGCTCTGCGACAACAGAGGCCACCGCGATGGGAGGCCCACCTGGGCCAAAGAACAAAGATGGATGAAAAAATGGACAATTGAAAGACCAATAGAAGTGGCCTGCCTGCTCTCCTCCCTCCCCACCCCACCCCCAAAAATAAAAAAAAATAAAGAAAAAAAAAGAGTAAATGAAGTAAGAATAAAATATGCATTTTTTCTGTTCAACTATATTGAATCTAACTTCATACTTCTTAGGAAGGAGGGGAAATAAATAAGGTTTAGAACAGATAAAACCTATTTGCAAAAGTGAAAGTATCACCATTTATTCATTGCAATAAAGTGGTTGCATTGATTTTCTAAGTTGCATAACAAATTACCACAAATTTAGTGGCTTAATATAGCATGTATTTATTTTTTTATTATATTTAAAGATATATTTATTATCTCACAGCTTCCTCAGGTGGCACACCTAAGCACAGTTAAACTGATTGCTCTGCTTAGTGTTTCAAAAAGCTGAACTCAAGATACTGCCTGGATTGGGTTCTCATCTAGAAACTGATGTTTGGGATTACCCCAGAGGTCTAGTGATGAAGACTCTTGACTGCCAATGCAGGGGATGTGAGTTCAATCCCTGGATGGGGAACTAACATCCCACATGTGGTACAATGTGGCCAAATAATTTTAAAAAAGACTTTGTGATTCATTTCCCCCCTCTATCAGGATGGTAGCAGAAATCAGTTTTTTCAAGTGACAAGCCTGAGACCTTCAGCTCCCAGAGCACTCCCTCTCCATATACTTTTAAATGTTTTCTTCTTCATGGCCAGCAGGAAAGGTGCTTTCCAGCTCTGATACTCTTCTTTAAGATGATTTCTGGACCTCATCTGGAAAAATATCCCTTTAAGTACCTGACTGTCACCCGAGTAGGACCTGAATTACATTTGGGAAATTTCTTGACTATTTTTTTATATTACGTTGGTTAGAATCAGCTTACATCTTCCATTCACACTCAGACATAAGTATTACACAATGATGTGGATAACTGAGCACCTGAAATCGGGATTCATCAGAATTGTCCTGAGCAGGGTAGTGATGGGTAAGTGTGAATTTTAGTACTGATCTGGAGAACTGGCATAAATATATTTAGATTCTGAGATTTATATTAAAATTCATGCTGAATGGTTTAGACTTTCAGTAATTGTGATTGGGAAAATAAAATTAAAAAGAAAACTGGAGCCCATAAACGTTACTAAATCTCATATTGTATTATTTCAGCTTTGTCTAAAAATTGTGTTGCTTGAGTGTGATGAATTGGAAGTTCTGTTTGTCACATGATAAAAATCTGACTAACATGATTTTGAATTTTATAATGGTATTATAAATTGATTTACTTATTGAACAAAGTTACTGATACATGAAATATGCCTGTAAATGTGCCAGATGCTTAAAATTAAATATTCTAAAATGAAATGAAATATTCTAAGGTGAAATGAAATATTCTAAAATGAAATATTCTAAAATATTCTATTCTTTTCATTTAGAATATTTTAAAAATAAATATATTTAAATATTTAAAATCTCAGCTGCCAAGAAATTCATAACATAGGAAGTATATACTATATAAGAATATAGTCATATAAAGTTAGCATTTGTGAGTTATTAGGGTCTTGTATATAGAGGATTTATGGTAAAATAAGGCTTCAACTTTTAATACAACAAAGGTATCTTGAGGAAACACTCTTTGGATACTGGACAGATATAGAAATTAATACATACATGAACATAAATACACATACATATATGTTCTACATAAGAAACCAACCTTACTTAATTCATTATTATGGAGTTAGGGAACACTCCCTAGAATCTACCTAACTTTGACATCGATTGCCAATCTGACTATCTTGAAGATCACTTTCAGTTTTGAAAATTTACTAACAGGAAGCATAGACTCCCTGAAAGCTGTGATACCCATAGTTACGGCTTATTTATAGGGAAAAGACTAGAGGCTTCTCAGGTGGTCAGTGGTAAAGAATCTATCTGCTAAGGAGACTCACAGAGATGTAGGTTCAATCCCTAGGTCAGGCAGATCCTCTGGAGTAGGAAATGGGCAACCCACTCCAGTATTCTCACCTGGAAAATTCCATGGACTGAGGAATCAGGCAGGCTATTGTCCATGGGATAGCCAAGAGTTAGACATGGCTGAGTGACTGAACACATGCAGATTAAAATCAACCAAGAGAATAGACACATGGAGGAGAGTCACTCATAACTTCCAGGTGTCTTCCCCTGGTAGAGCCATAGTATTAAATTCATGCTGAATGGTTTAGACTTAGAAAAATTGCGGGATAACGTTACTAAATCTCATATTGTATTATTTCAGCTTTGTCTAAAAATTGTGTTGCTTGAGTGTGATGAATTGGAAGTTCTGTTTGTCACATGATAAAAATCTGACTAACATGATTTTGAATTTTATAATGGTATTATAAATTGATTTACTTATTGAACAAAGTTACTGATACATGAAATATGCCTGTAAATGTGCCAGATGCTTAAAATTAAATATTCTAAAATGAAATGAAATATTCTAAGGTGAAATGAAATATTCTAAAATGAAATATTCTAAAATATTCTATTCTTTTCATTTAGAATATTTTAAAAATAAATATATTTAAATATTTAAAATCTCAGCTGCCAAGAAATTCATAACATAGGAAGTATATACTATATAAGAATATAGTCATATAAAGTTAGCATTTGTGAGTTATTAGGGTCTTGTATATAGAGGATTTATGGTAAAATAAGGCTTCAACTTTTAATACAACAAAGGTATCTTGAGGAAACACTCTTTGGATACTGGACAGATATAGAAATTAATACATACATGAACATAAATACACATACATATATGTTCTACATAAGAAACCAACCTTACTTAATTCATTATTATGGAGTTAGGGAACACTCCCTAGAATCTACCTAACTTTGACATCGATTGCCAATCTGACTATCTTGAAGATCACTTTCAGTTTTGAAAATTTACTAACAGGAAGCATAGACTCCCTGAAAGCTGTGATACCCATAGTTACGGCTTATTTATAGGGAAAAGACTAGAGGCTTCTCAGGTGGTCAGTGGTAAAGAATCTATCTGCTAAGGAGACTCACAGAGATGTAGGTTCAATCCCTAGGTCAGGCAGATCCTCTGGAGTAGGAAATGGGCAACCCACTCCAGTATTCTCACCTGGAAAATTCCATGGACTGAGGAATCAGGCAGGCTATTGTCCATGGGATAGCCAAGAGTTAGACATGGCTGAGTGACTGAACACATGCAGATTAAAATCAACCAAGAGAATAGACACATGGAGGAGAGTCACTCATAACTTCCAGGTGTCTTCCCCTGGTAGAGCCATAGTATTAAATTTCTGGGCAGCAGTATGAGACAATATGTAAAGTATTGCCAACCAGGGAAGCTTACCCGAGCCTGGGTATCCAGGGATTTCATCAGGACTCAGTCATGTGGAAACAGTTGGTCTCTCGTGTCATTGACCTCAGCTTCCAGACCTTACAGAGACTAAATGAATACTATGTAACCCAAATACCCCAGCATAAATCACATTGTTAGACCATGTGTTGTAGCCCAAGGCCCCAAGGCAAACAAAGACAACCTGATTAGGCACTCTCATTAAGACATTTCAAGGACTTAGAGGTCACTACCCATGGGCCAAGAGTTCAAGTCAGGCTTTTTGTTGAGTAAAGATAATTTTTGACTTGTTCTTTGGTTGCTAAGTTGTGTTCGTCTCTTTTGCAACCCCATGGGCTATAGCCTGCAAGGCTCTTCTTTCCATGGGATTTTTCCAGGTAAGAATACTGGAATGAGTTGCCAATGCCTTCTCCAGGGGATCTTTCTACCCAGGGATTGAACCCAGATCACCTGGATTGGCAGGTGGATTCTTTTAATTTTTGACTATACTATTGTAAAATGAGATTCAGTCAGTTTAGTTGCTCAGTCATGTTTGACCCCTTTTACCTCATGGATTGCAGCACACCAGGCTTACCTGTCCTTCACCATCTCCCAGAGCTTGCTCAAACTCATATCCATTGACTCAGTGATGCCATCCAACCGTCTCATTCACTGTTGTGCCCCTCTCCTTTTGCTTTCTATTTTTCCCATCAAATATCAGTCCTGATGCAGCATGCTGGCATACGTCCTCTTGGAGAAGGTTGCCATTCCCCCTATCATAGTTGGCTAAACTACAGGGAGGGAACGCAGCTCCACTCATCAACAGATAATTGGATTAAATGTCTGCTGAACATGGTCTTGTCCACCAGAGGAAGATCCAGCTTTCCCCACAGCTATTCCCTCCCAACAGGAAGCTTCCACAAGACACTAAATTCATCTATCAGAGGGCAGATAGAATGAAAAGCACAATCACAGAAAACTAACCAAACTGGTATCAATCATAGCCATGTCTATCTCAATGAAACTATGAGCCACGCCATATAGGGCCACCCAAAATGGATGGGTCATGGTGGAGATTTCTGACAAAATATGGTCCACTGGAAAAGGGAATGGCAAGCCACTTCAGTATTCTTTCTGTGAGAACCCCATGAACAGTATGAAAAGGCAGAATATACAGGCTGTCTACAAACTTGTTGATTATTGATCTTAAATTGGTTATGATTGTCTATAAAATCTAAGTTGTTTCTATTGAGTTGGCCTAAAAGTTTGGTCACTAAGGTTTTTCCATACATCTTACGGAAAAAGCTGACTGAACTTTTTTGGAAAATCATACATTTCCTTTCATTTAAAGATCAGAGATGTAGTATTTTGGCCAAAAATTTTAAAACAGCAAAAGTAGTTGGAAAAAAGAGTTTGTAGAAAAATATCAAGAAATAATTCTGAAGAGAAAAGCAAGCAAAAGATTATATGGGCTTTATATAAGCCATGCTCAGAACGTGGAATTTGTCTTGGGAGTATTGAAGAAATACAAGCATGTTTAGCAAAGAATTTGGACAAATCATTTTGGCTTCCATGTGGAGAATAGTTAGGACAGTGTAAGTCAGAAAATATGACCATAAGCCAGATGAAAATAACAGTGATAGAACTAAGCTATTTTACCAGGGGTTGGAGAACCGTTGATAAATTTCAGATATGTGTATTTGGCAAAGTCCATTAAAAGCAGTCATAGGAGCAGAGGATAAGGAAGCAGAAGGAATCACACCAGGCTTACCTGTCCTTCACCATCTCCCAGAGCTTGCTCAAACTCATATCCATTGACTCAGTGATGCCATCCAACCGTCTCATTCACTGTTGTGCCCCTCCTTTGCTTTCTATTTTTCCCATCAAATATCAGTCCTGATGCAGCATGCTGGCATACGTCCTCTTGGAGAAGGTTGCCATTCCCCCTATCATAGTTGGCTAAACTACAGGGAGGGAACGCAGCTCCACTCATCAACAGATAATTGGATTAAATGTCTGCTGAACATGGTCTTGTCCACCAGAGGAAGATCCAGCTTTCCCCACAGCTATTCCCTCCCAACAGGAAGCTTCCACAAGACACTAAATTCATCTATCAGAGGGCAGATAGAATGAAAAGCACAATCACAGAAAACTAACCAAACTGGTATCAATCATAGCCATGTCTATCTCAATGAAACTATGAGCCACGCCATATAGGGCCACCCAAAATGGATGGGTCATGGTGGAGATTTCTGACAAAATATGGTCCACTGGAAAAGGGAATGGCAAGCCACTTCAGTATTCTTTCTGTGAGAACCCCATGAACAGTATGAAAAGGCAGAATATACAGGCTGTCTACAAACTTGTTGATTATTGATCTTAAATTGGTTATGATTGTCTATAAAATCTAAGTTGTTTCTATTGAGTTGGCCTAAAAGTTTGGTCACTAAGGTTTTTCCATACATCTTACGGAAAAAGCTGACTGAACTTTTTTGGAAAATCATACATTTCCTTTCATTTAAAGATCAGAGATGTAGTATTTTGGCCAAAAATTTTAAAACAGCAAAAGTAGTTGGAAAAAAGAGTTTGTAGAAAAATATCAAGAAATAATTCTGAAGAGAAAAGCAAGCAAAAGATTATATGGGCTTTATATAAGCCATGCTCAGAACGTGGAATTTGTCTTGGGAGTATTGAAGAAATACAAGCATGTTTAGCAAAGAATTTGGACAAATCATTTTGGCTTCCATGTGGAGAATAGTTAGGACAGTGTAAGTCAGAAAATATGACCATAAGCCAGATGAAAATAACAGTGATAGAACTAAGCTATTTTACCAGGGGTTGGAGAACCGTTGATAAATTTCAGATATGTGTATTTGGCAAAGTCCATTAAAAGCAGTCATAGGAGCAGAGGATAAGGAAGCAGAAGGAATCACAAATGAGGAGAAGATTCTGGTGCTGGCAATTGGGTCTTGTGGAAATAGAAGATTGTGGCAGATGTTAGTAATTGACTGCAAACTATTTTTGACTCTTTCCATTTTTTGTTCTAGTGGCTGAGATAAAATATTAATTTACATACTCCATTGTACACTATATGTAGTGTTCCACTTTATATGAGTGCCAGATTTGAGAGCAGCATAATGAGATAAATAAATATTTTAATACATTCATGACCTATGTTTAATAGTTGGTTAAATGTTTAAGTTACACATGGATTTATACACACAGTTCAGTACATTCACATGAGGATTAGAGAGGGAAAAATGGACCTAGATCATTGATCTTCACAGCTTTGAGAGGGTTATTTGGTCAAAATAGCTCATATTATTTATATGTATTAAGAATAGTGAGAAGCTTTGAATGAAATATTGTGATGGTAAAAGGGAATTTCAAAATATGTTAATAGAAAAGTAGCATTTTGAGGAAACAATCTTTGGATATTGGAAGTGTACATAAATATAGATTCCCTAAATCCCTTTGAATGAAAAATACTTACATTATTATATACATAGCTTACACTGAGGGCTTACTATTTGAAAGACCTTACCATTGTTGTCATATCATTAAAAAAATTCTTTGAATTCTTCCAAGCAAGAATATTAAAATACTATAATAATGCCCTTTAACAGTTGAAAAAGCCCTACCAGAGGCTTCTCTGGTGGCTCAGATGGTAAAGAATCTGCCTGCAATGCAAGAGACCTGGGCTTGATTCCTGGGTTGGGAAGATCCCCTGGAGAAGGGACTGGTAACCCACTCCAGTATTTTTTTTTTAATTTTTTAAAAACATTTTTATTTATTTATTTATGTATTTATGTATTTATGTATTTATTTATCTTCTTGGGGAGTGGAGTGGGGAGGGAGGGGGATGGGCGGGTCACTTCTATTGGTCTTTCATTTCTCTATTTTTATCCGTCTTTGTTCTTCGGCCCCTGTGGGCCTCCCATCGCGGTGGCCTCTGTTGCTGCAGAGCGCTGGCTCTGGGCACATGTGTGCCAGAGCTCCGGCTCGGTAATTGGACACATCAGTCCAGCCGCTCCGCGGCACCTGGGATCTTCCCAGGTCAGGGATCGAACCGGCGCCCTTTGCACTGCTAGGCGATGTCCTTACCCGCTGGACTACCAGGGGAAGCCCGGGGAAGCCCCCACTCCAGTATTCTTGCCTGGGAATTCCCATGCGCATGGAGTCACAAAGAATGCGACATGACTGAGCAACTATCACTTTCACTTTCACAGCTGAAAACAAAAATCACAAGAGTCACTTACAGGCAGTTCTTATATAAAAACCTGTCTCCCAGCATCTAAAGTTACTATCTCAACTTACAGTGTCACTGCTGAATAAAGCTAGTATGCTTTACTGAATAGGTAGATTTGCTAGCTTTAATAAAGGTCAAGGTGTCCAGTGAAATTGAAACTTCTGATAAACAATGAATAATTGAATACTTGATAGTAGAAGTGTGTCCCAGGAAATACTTAGCACATGTTTATACCCTCCCCCAAAAGTTGTTTATCTGAAATACAGTTTGACTTCAGTACTTGTATTTTTTTCTCACAACCCTACAAACAGGCTTTCTTATTTTGCACGCAAGATCTGGAGATCTGATCAGGAATCCTTGCATTTAAAAAAGTTCAGAGAAACTACAGTCAATGGGAGATCAGAGATCATTTCTCAGCAAACAGAATTTCGAATCATTTGACTGTTTATTGTGTGTCATATATAAGAAAATATTACACCAAGGAATGACTAGAAGAGGACAAATTTCTATTCTACTAGTCAATGTACTATTTCTATCATAGTCCAGCGTCTGAGGGAAATGATACTGGTCTGCTATGTTTAGTCTACGGGAATCTTGAGGTTGTCTGTGTTGAGCAATTCTTTTCTTTTTAGTGCTAATTTTTTATGCTAATTTTTTAGTGCTAATTAGTCTTGTACTTTAAAAGATTTAGTGTTCTGTATTAAAGATCTGAAAGTCAAGTTAAATTATATAGCTATTTATTAGCTTCTCAATGCCATGATTTTAATAATTTGAATGCTTACATGCGATTTCATGTTTTTCTCCCTTTAGTGAATAAATGAGTGGTATCAGTTTTCTCCCTGAATGATTATGCTCTTACATATGTCTAAGAATTGTGGAGAGAGGATACTGGTTAATATGCTAAATTGCTTTCTCCTTTGCTTTGACTCTCTTGAGACTTTTAAAATCTACTTTAATATACCTACACACCAACTTCATACTCTACCAATTAGCCATTCATTACCTAATTATCTCCTCCAGCTGAGCACTCTACTTCTTTAGAATAATTTCCCCTCGTTATGATTCTTGTAACAGTATTATTTGCATTCTTTAGTACATTATTTGCAGTAATTTGAGTTGCATTGAAATAATTCAGCTAATTTACAGCAGGTATTTTTCAATTTTCCTTAGATTTTTTTGCTATTGAAAAAGATATGCTGTAATTTTTAAGGTCACTTTAGAATTAAAACTCTCTTTTAGAATCTTAAAAAATGTACAAAGCTCTCTTTTCAGTGCAAAATTATTAAAAAATTCCAGGATACCAAACATATGTTAGATTTCATTATTTATCACAAAGGACACATAGAATGAATTTGCAGCATAAGTGATATTACTTTAGAGAAATGAAAGTAGTATATTCCCATTGTAAAGTAGTTTTTTTAAATCTACATCAGATAGCTTTAAAGGAGTGATTGCCAGACTAGTCATTCCAATATAATAACAGGAGAGGACAGCCATTTCAGGAAATGTGCAATAGAAAGCACATAGTGGTGATTCTTAAAGAGAAATTCAAAAGTTTAGCTCCATAAAAGCCCAGCTTCACATCTATGGACATTTTCCCATGAACCACAGCTCAGAGGTGGTTTCCCAACAGAGCACACAGTCCTACAGAGTTAAGGAGACAATGACAGGAGTGAAGTTGCTGGAGTTTGTCCATGGGGTGAAGCATGAGGAAGGGCTGCGCTGTGCAGAGGGAACACCATAGATCAGGGCGAGACACCTGCCAGTGCACAAGGAGGGAACACCTGTGCACAGGATGAAGCCACTGACATCTTACTGGATAACAGCCTCTATAGGGTTGAGTAGCAATGGAGCAGTGCTGGCCTCAGGGAAAGGTAAAGGAAAGCAGTGTCTTGTGACATGTGGCCTTACCATTCGAGAGATGTCCTTAAAATGTAAACTGAGATGCCAGAAAGGCTTCAAAATAAGAATAATATCCTAACAAAGCTCAAACCCAAGTTTGAAAAAGTCCTTAGGGAAGATAGAATGTGGAATTTGTGTATCACCAAGTTGAGATTAGGAAACACCTTGGGCCTCCCTTGAGGCTACATCAACAAAATGTAAAACAAGTCTAAATAAATTCAAGGGGACTCAGAAATAACTAAACTGCAAGGTAAAATTAAAAATTTTGGAAAGAGAATTCTACATTTTTACAAGTTATCCAAAATGTCCAGTATTTAATACGAAACAAAAACTAGATGATTCGGTGAAGTAAGGACAGTCTTTTCTACAAATAGTGGAACAACTGGATAACTACATGTTAAAGAAGAGTTACACTCCTACTTCACATCAAATACAGAAATTAATTCATAATGGATTCAAGACCTAAATGTACCTTAAAAATACATAATGCTGGGGAGAAAACATAGGTGAAAGCATTTATGACCTTTATATAGGCAATATTTTCATAGATATGACACCAGAAGCATGTGTACCATAAAAAAAATGTAAATCTATTAGATTTAATCAAAATTGCATATTTTTATGCCTCAAAATATCCCATCAAGAATGAGGACAATGGAAGAAAATATTAAAAATCATATTTCTGATGTTAAACTTCTGTCCAGAATATACAAAGAAATCTTGCAACTTAATAGACTAAATGTCCCCTTAAAATAGAAGCAAATGTTCTGAATAGATATTTAAAAACAGAAACAAATGACCAAGTACATGAAGCTGCTCAACATCATTAGCTATCAGGCAAATGCAAAATCAGAGCTGTAATGAGATTCAACTTCATACCCTCTAGGATGGCTATGATCAAAAACACAGATAGCAAGTGAAGATACGGAGAAAGTAAAATGATTCACATTGCTGGTGGCAATGAAGAATTAACACAGTCTTTCTGAAAAAAGCTGGTGGCAGTACAGAATAACACAGTCTCTCTGAGAAACATTTCCTCACAAAAACAAACAAAAAGGAGTTATCGTACAATTTAGCAATACCATTCCTAAGTGACTACCCAAGAGAAGTAAGGACATGTATATAGAAACTTACACATGGAGGTTCATGAATACATTATTCATAATAGTTATGAAATGGAAACAACTCAAATGTCCGTAATCCATGAATAAAGTGCAATGGCACTTTAATTCCTTCACACACACACACCCCAAAATCTAGACTAGGGCCAGTGCGCCTGCACGAAGGCAAATCTCGCCTTCGGGCTGGGGAGATTACCTGGTATTGCAGGCCTTGGGAGAACCCGGATGTTTGACTGCTTGGCTGTGCAGAAGGAAAACTCCTGGACGCCGAGGGCAGATGTCTAGTCCTGATACCACTCCAGGCCCTAAGAAGGTCAGACAAAGGAGATGCAACCGCAGAATGATGGGAAGAAAGAGAGTCTCAGCTTCAGGGAAAAGAAGTCAGATCTTTGAGCGTTAACAGGCTGTGGGTACCGTTTTTCCAAGTGTTTTTGCGTAAAACTGCCTGGAATTCGGCTCTTCCTTCTCGGCTGTGAAGCTGCAGGTTTGCTAGTGTCCCATCCTTAGACCTACCTCACTCATCCTCGGTGGTGCTGACCAGATGACGCTCCTTGTTGCTTCTCTGCCGAAAAAGCCCAGATGCAACTCATCTAAAGGTAAAATCCTTCCTTCTCTCATGACTTTAGACTCAGACCAGCCGTTTGAAGGGATCCCCTTCCTTTCAGATCTCTTGCAACTTAATAGACTAAATGTCCCTTAAAATAGAAGCAAATGTTCTGAATAGATATTTAAAAACAGAAACAAATGACCAAGTACATGAAGCTGCTCAACATCATTAGCTATCAGGCAAATGCAAAATCAGAGCTGTAATGAGATTCAACTTCATACCCTCTAGGATGGCTATGATCAAAAACACAGATAGCAAGTGAAGATACGGAGAAAGTAAAATGATTCACATTGCTGGTGGCAATGAAGAATTAACACAGTCTTTCTGAAAAAAGCTGGTGGCAGTACAGAATAACACAGTCTCTCTGAGAAACATTTCCTCACAAAAACAAACAAAAAGGAGTTATCGTACAATTTAGCAATACCATTCCTAAGTGACTACCCAAGAGAAGTAAGGACATGTATATAGAAACTTACACATGGAGGTTCATGAATACATTATTCATAATAGTTATGAAATGGAAACAACTCAAATGTCCGTAAATCCATGAATAAAGTGCAATGGCACTTTAATTCCTTCACACACACACACCCCCCAAAATCTAGACTAGGGCCAGTGTGCCTGCACGAAGGCAAATCTCGCCTTCGGGCTGGGGAGATTACCTGGTATTGCAGGCCTTGGGAGAACCCGGATGTTTGACTGCTTGGCTGTGCAGAAGGAAAACTCCTGGACGCCGAGGGCAGATGTCTAGTCCTGATACCACTCCAGGCCCTAAGAAGGTCAGACAAAGGAGATGCAACCGCAGAATGATGGGAAGAAAGAGAGTCTCAGCTTCAGGGAAAAGAAGTCAGATCTTTGAGCGTTAACAGGCTGTGGGTACCGTTTTTCCAAGTGTTTTTGCGTAAAACTGCCTGGAATTCGGCTCTTCCTTCTCGGCTGTGAAGCTGCAGGTTTGCTAGTGTCCCATCCTTAGACCTACCTCACTCATCCTCGGTGGTGCTGACCAGATGACGCTCCTTGTTGCTTCTCTGCCGAAAAAGCCCAGATGCAACTCATCTAAAGGTAAAATCCCCCTTCCTTCTCTCATGACTTTAGACTCAGCCACCTAGGTTCCAGTTTAGCTTTGAGATGTCTTGTCCTGGCTGCCATACCCTTCCCAAATGTCACCTAGTTTGGGAAACCAGATCCCCAAACATGATGAGACTAATAATTTTTCACCCACATAGCCCATGGCTTTCCTATAGCCCATTGTCTTGAATTTCTTTTTTGCAACCCCAGCCTAGTTCACTGCCTGACATTAAAAAAAAAAAGTTAGTGAAGCTAACAACAAAACTATTTTACCAAGTTTTCTATATTGAAAAAGCAGCAAGGATGATGTGTATGAATAGTTTGGGGCTGCCTGTGTCTGCCTTTTGGTTTACAAAACCCATTGATTTGCTTATATTCGATCATAATTATTTGAAATACGTCAACAAAAGAGCGATTTTTCTAAAATTATATGCACAAAAAGGCATGATTTGACCAAGAAACAAAATAATCTTACTATTACTTTTAGTTATGTCAACAATGAGGAATATTTAACTGATACTTGATTTGAGGGAGTAGACTTATTATGACATCTTTTTTGTATTGGAAAATAAAATGAACAAAGTTTTAATGTTTTAGACCTAGAAACTTGGCTTTTGCATGTATCACAGGAAAAGAAACTCCCACACAGGTACATATTGGGGCAAGAATCAGGTGATTCATTGAAGCTGAATATTTGGTGAATAAATGAAAAAATGTTTACTAGAGGTTTCTCTTTGAAAACCATTCCTCTGTTAAATGAAATAATAGAGAGAGTAAAAGAAGAATGTTTGAGTGCTGTTTGGCTGGATTTTCACATTATTGTGTGAGAAAAGAAAAAGTTGAGGAATGAGATGAGGAAAGCTATGTGCATATATACTGTGTTGTATTTAAGAGATAGGCTCCATGGTTCTCTGCTCTTCTATAATTAAGAAGGATGTTAATACAATCAGTGTACAAAGAGGAGATGAACTTTATTTAGACAGATACAATTTATGAAGAAAGGAGTTAAGGGGTCATGAAATTAGAGAAATTTAAAGCTTAGGATCTGAGAATGTGTGCCAGCTAGAAGGTGAAATGTTCCACATCTTCCATGCCCCCAGAGAAATCTGTCGATTCTTGTATTACAGTAGTTGACTTTATTGTTGTCATTATTTGTGTAGTCAGGTCTTCTCAACTGCACTGAAGAATCCTCTAGGGAAGAAACCATATTTCTTAGTCTGTATATCCATGTTTTCCTAGTACAGTTGCTGGTGCTTAGTTGGCTCTGGGGAATACAATTAGCCCAGCTTTCCTATAGCCCATTGTCTTAAATTTCTTTGCAACCCCATCCTAGTTCACTGCCTGACATTAAAAAAAAAAGTTAGTGAAGCTAACAACAAAACTATTTTACCAAGTTTTCTATATTGAAAAAGCAGCAAGGATGATGTGTATGAATAGTTTGGGGCTGCCTGTGTCTGCCTTTTGGTTTACAAAACCCATTGATTTGCTTATATTCGATCATAATTATTTGAAATACGTCAACAAAAGAGCGATTTTTCTAAAATTATATGCACAAAAAGGCATGATTTGACCAAGAAACAAAATAATCTTACTATTACTTTTAGTTATGTCAACAATGAGGAATATTTAACTGATACTTGATTTGAGGGAGTAGACTTATTATGACATCTTTTTTGTATTGGAAAATAAAATGAACAAAGTTTTAATGTTTTAGACCTAGAAACTTGGCTTTTGCATGTATCACAGGAAAAGAAACTCCCACACAGGTACATATTGGGGCAAGAATCAGGTGATTCATTGAAGCTGAATATTTGGTGAATAAATGAAAAAATGTTTACTAGAGGTTTCTCTTTGAAAACCATTCCTCTGTTAAATGAAATAATAGAGAGAGTAAAAGAAGAATGTTTGAGTGCTGTTTGGCTGGATTTTCACATTATTGTGTGAGAAAAGAAAAAGTTGAGGAATGAGATGAGGAAAGCTATGTGCATATATACTGTGTTGTATTTAAGAGATAGGCTCCATGGTTCTCTGCTCTTCTATAATTAAGAAGGATGTTAATACAATCAGTGTACAAAGAGGAGATGAACTTTATTTAGACAGATACAATTTATGAAGAAAGGAGTTAAGGGGTCATGAAATTAGAGAAATTTAAAGCTTAGGATCTGAGAATGTGTGCCAGCTAGAAGGTGAAATGTTCCACATCTTCCATGCCCCCAGAGAAATCTGTCGATTCTTGTATTACAGTAGTTGACTTTATTGTTGTCATTATTTGTGTAGTCAGGTCTTCTCAACTGCACTGAAGAATCCTCTAGGGAAGAAACCATATTTCTTAGTCTGTATATCCATGTTTTCCTAGTACAGTTGCTGGTGCTTAGTTGGCTCTCAGTAAATCTTGACTGAGCGGATATATTACCTAATTAAAGAAGTGGTAACAGACTGGATCTTCCCTCTCATGGTAAAGGCTTTTGGTTCCCCTCACAGATATTTAGCAGCCTTCCCTCTGCCTATCATCCAGTTTTTGGGCTTGTGGATTAATTATTTACACCTTAGCCCTTCTCTGGGGACTTGCTGTGAACTTGAAAATCATTCCTCAGATAATGTTAGGTATTATCCTGGACATGAATTTTACAATTTGGAAAAAAAAAATGTGGTAACAGTGATTGACTTATAATGTTGATAGAATAATACAAATTAAGTTTATAGATTCACATGCATACCCAATGTAATTTTGCACTGGAAAATTTGTACAAGTATGCACAGCATCCCCTAAATAATGATGCATATTATTTCTAGGAAAGTAATGTTCCCGAATTAATGTTGCCTTATTAATGATTCACATATTTCATGAGAATAATCTTATGATTTTTTTTTAAATTGATTCTCTATTAAGGCAAATCTTTTTTAACTTTTATTTTACTTTTAACTGTTACAGAGTTTTGTTATTTACAGATATGTATGTTCCCAGATTAGCCATATGTAAGGCATATTTTTAATCTTGAAACTATAAGTATAATATGGACTTCCAAATCTGTCGTTACCAGAGAAGAAATGTACCATTTCCCACCCACTCAGTTAATATTTGAAGGGTTGGGAAAGTAGCATGTCAAGCTGCAGTGTCTTTATTGCTCCCCAGTCAAAGCAATTTATGCATTTAAATAGATTGGAAACGACTTTCTGTTATAAGTTGAAATATTTCATCACATCACCTACCTAGCATAATTTCAGTTCAGGACACTGAAACATTTGAATATCACCATGAGTTAGTGAGAGTTCAATTAATTATTTTATTTGGCTATCAGTATGCAACTAGCATTTCAATTTTTTTAAATAGACAAAAAAAAAAAAAAAAAACCTGCTCCCCTAGGTCAATCATTGTTGATTTCAAGAGGGAAAAAAGGGTAAGTACAAAATCTTGTTTATTTTCTAGCTTATAAATCAGGAAATGGAAGTTACACATTTTCAGAAGTACAAAATCATTATTGGGACACCTATATTGCTGCAGTGTTTTTTACTTTGGGCCTTCAAAATCTCCTTTGGTATTGCAAATGTTTGTTTCATTTTCATTTCTTTTTGATGAGTAATTCTTAATAAAGAGGAAACTTGGGTTCTACAGAAAGAATACATTGAACAGTTTGGATCAACTGAAGTTGTTAGATTGGGTTTACTGTTGAATTAAGTAATATTTTCTTATATTTGGGATGATATTAAAAGGTACAATCAGTGATGGTTTAGTCATGTAAAAATCATCGAACATTAATATTGAGTATACTGTTTTAAAATAAATTGCTGTACTTCTCACTTATAAACCAGGCATCTTTCCATGACACTATTTGATAATTATAGTATATTAACAGATTATACTATAGAGGAAAATAACTGAAATTCAGTTTACAATACTAGCTCTTGAGACAGAAAAATGTAAAATATTGAAGACACTTAGTTGGAGAAAAGCCAGATATACACATCAATGAAGAAAAGTCTTCAATTGTTGCCTTTCATCCACTCTATTTCTTTCCCAGTAACTAGGTTTAGTGAACATAGGATCTTAGGCTGTTTGCATGTATGTGTCACCTTTCTGGGAGCAATACAAAAACTACTAAAGAAGCAAAATGTGAAAAAAAATATATTCCCTCATTTTCAGTAACTAATCTCATTTCTAAGGAAAATGCAGAAGGTTGGATTTAAAACTTGAAAAGCAACTTAATGTGATCGGAGGACATAAATATCTTACTGTTAACCAAGTAAGACAAGTTTCAATGCTCAGATGCTGGCACAGTCATTTAAAATCAGCAGAGCCAATTGCCATGCAGAATGTTAAATATCTTTCACATACCTACGCATAATTTCAGTTCAGGACACTGAAACATTTGAATATCACCATGAGTTAGTGAGAGTTCAATTAATTATTTTATTTGGCTATCAGTATGCAACTAGCATTTCAATTTTTTTAAAAAAAAAAAAAAAAAAAAAAAAAACCTGCTCCCCTAGGTCAATCATTGTTGATTTCAAGAGGGAAAAAAGGGTAAGTACAAAATCTTGTTTATTTTCTAGCTTATAAATCAGGAAATGGAAGTTACACATTTTCAGAAGTACAAAATCATTATTGGGACACCTATATTGCTGCAGTGTTTTTTACTTTGGGCCTTCAAAATCTCCTTTGGTATTGCAAATGTTTGTTTCATTTTCATTTCTTTTTGATGAGTAATTCTTAATAAAGAGGAAACTTGGGTTCTACAGAAAGAATACATTGAACAGTTTGGATCAACTGAAGTTGTTAGATTGGGTTTACTGTTGAATTAAGTAATATTTTCTTATATTTGGGATGATATTAAAAGGTACAATCAGTGATGGTTTAGTCATGTAAAAATCATCGAACATTAATATTGAGTATACTGTTTTAAAATAAATTGCTGTACTTCTCACTTATAAACCAGGCATCTTTCCATGACACTATTTGATAATTATAGTATATTAACAGATTATACTATAGAGGAAAATAACTGAAATTCAGTTTACAATACTAGCTCTTGAGACAGAAAAATGTAAAATATTGAAGACACTTAGTTGGAGAAAAGCCAGATATACACATCAATGAAGAAAAGTCTTCAATTGTTGCCTTTCATCCACTCTATTTCTTTCCCAGTAACTAGGTTTAGTGAACATAGGATCTTAGGCTGTTTGCATGTATGTGTCACCTTTCTGGGAGCAATACAAAAACTACTAAAGAAGCAAAATGTGAAAAAAAATATATTCCCTCATTTTCAGTAACTAATCTCATTTCTAAGGAAAATGCAGAAGGTTGGATTTAAAACTTGAAAAGCAACTTAATGTGATCGGAGGACATAAATATCTTACTGTTAACCAAGTAAGACAAGTTTCAATGCTCAGATGCTGGCACAGTCATTTAAAATCAGCAGAGCCAATTCCAACAAAGCCAGCAATAATATGATTCAGATGTTAATCCCTTTGTGTAGTCTTAAGTGAAGCCAAAGGCTTAGTGATGTCTAGAAAACTTCTGTTTCTCAGACGTAGTGCTGTGTCAGTTTTGAGAAAAAATGTCTAACAAAGTTTATCTGTGAAATTTGGTTCGACCTGCTTTGTGTTCACTTGTTTCCTATTTAAAATCTATATACTCCCATATTTTAAGTACATTGCTATTCCATTTTTGAAGATTACTTTTAGGAGATAAAAACATGTAATTCACATAAAATTCTGAGCAGTCATAACTACATGCAAGTTTATTTTCTAGATAGGAAATAAACCTATATTCTGAGAGTAACAAAGAATTTAAAGTAATTTTTTTCAGACATTACTTTCTGTGTTATCAAACATATTTTTCTATCATTTTGATGGAAACTGTTTCATCTTTCACTTTCCTATAAGTATATACAGAATTGAAGATGGCTTTGTAATAAAATAAATATTTATGCAGTATATACCTTACAGGTTTGACAGTCTACATTATCTCTTTTTCTTGTCATCAGTCAAAATTCAGAAATAAAACTTACTATGGCAGAAACCTTAAGAGGAAATGATGTAATTTATGAAAATTTGGTCCAGTTGCACAGCAGGGGAAAATGTATCTGAGTGCATATGAAAATAGATGTGTGAAGGTTTTAAAATAGTCATAATTATTTTGAAATTCCTGCTATTAAGGGAAGGGGATGGTTATTTATTTCTGTTTTTTTGCCATTTGAGTTGTAGGATTTACTTACATGCTTTGAATATTAACCCCTTATCAGATTTGTGGTTTGTAAATATTTTATCCCATTTCACTGTTATTTCCTTTGCTGTGTAGATGCTTTTAGTGAGAAATAGCTCTACTTGCTAATTTTAATTTTTGTTGCCATGTTTCCAATGCTATATCCATGATAAAACATAGTTAAAAACACTATCATGAAGCTTTTCCCTATGTTTTCCTCTGGAAGATTTATAGTTGCAAGTGTTATGCCTAAATAATTAAGCCATGTGGCAGTTCATTTTTGCGTCTGGTGTAAAATAAGTGTGTAGTAAGTGTCCACAGTTTCATTCTTATGCATATGCATATCCAGTTTTCACAAAATCACGTGTTTAAAAAACTATTATTTTCCTTTGTGTATTCTTGGAACATTTGTTGAAAATCAGTTGACTATATGAGTGCGTTTATATTTGGGCTTTCTGTTATCTGTTTTTATGCAAATAGCATACTGTTTTAATTATTATATCTTGGCAATATGTTTTGAAATCAGGAAGTATGATCCTTCCATCTTTGTTCTTTCCCAAAATTGCTTTGAAATGGGCAAATGGCTTGAATAGACATCTCCTCCAAAGAAAACATGCAAATGGCCAGAGGGTATATGAAGAGATATTCAAGATCCCTTGTTGTCGGGGAAATAAAAATCAAAAGTCACAATGACATATGTCTTCATACTTGTTAGAATGCCTGTCAGGAAATGAGAGACAAGTGTTGGCAAGGATGTGGAGAAATTGGAACTTGCACTTGCTGGATGTGTAAAATTGTCCAGCCTTTATGGAAAACAACTGAAGACTTCTCAAAAAGTTAAAAATCATTTGTCATATGATCTACCAAACCCACTTCTGTGTATTTATCCAAAATAATTGAAATCAAGATGAATGAATATCCCGCTCCCATGTGCATTGTATTCCAGAAATAAAAACTTACTATGGCAGAAACCTTAAGAGGAAATGATGTAATTTATGAAAATTTGGTCCAGTTGCACAGCAGGGGAAAATGTATCTGAGTGCATATGAAAATAGATGTGTGAAGGTTTTAAAATAGTCATAATTATTTTGAAATTCCTGCTATTAAGGGAAGGGGATGGTTATTTATTTCTGTTTTTTTGCCATTTGAGTTGTAGGATTTACTTACATGCTTTGAATATTAACCCTTATCAGATTTGTGGTTTGTAAATATTTTATCCCATTTCACTGTTATTTCCTTTGCTGTGTAGATGCTTTTAGTGAGAAATAGCTCTACTTGCTAATTTTAATTTTTGTTGCCATGTTTCCAATGCTATATCCATGATAAAACATAGTTAAAAACACTATCATGAAGCTTTTCCCTATGTTTTCCTCTGGAAGATTTATAGTTGCAAGTGTTATGCCTAAATAATTAAGCCATGTGGCAGTTCATTTTTGCGTCTGGTGTAAAATAAGTGTGTAGTAAGTGTCCACAGTTTCATTCTTATGCATATGCATATCCAGTTTTCACAAAATCACGTGTTTAAAAAACTATTATTTTCCCTTTGTGTATTCTTGGAACATTTGTTGAAAATCAGTTGACTATATGAGTGCGTTTATATTTGGGCTTTCTGTTATCTGTTTTTATGCAAATAGCATACTGTTTTAATTATTATATCTTGGCAATATGTTTTGAAATCAGGAAGTATGATCCTTCCATCTTTGTTCTTTCCCAAAATTGCTTTGAAATGGGCAAATGGCTTGAATAGACATCTCCTCCAAAGAAAACATGCAAATGGCCAGAGGGTATATGAAGAGATATTCAAGATCCCTTGTTGTCGGGGAAATAAAAATCAAAAGTCACAATGACATATGTCTTCATACTTGTTAGAATGCCTGTCAGGAAATGAGAGACAAGTGTTGGCAAGGATGTGGAGAAATTGGAACTTGCACTTGCTGGATGTGTAAAATTGTCCAGCCTTTATGGAAAACAACTGAAGACTTCTCAAAAAGTTAAAAATCATTTGTCATATGATCTACCAAACCCACTTCTGTGTATTTATCCAAAATAATTGAAATCAAGATGAATGAATATCCCCGCTCCCATGTGCATTGTATGCATTATTTATAATAATCAAGACATGGAAAGGACTTAAACTGATGAATAGATAAAGAAGTGGTATATGCATACAATGGAATATTATTTAGCCTTATAAAAATATGAGACTTCTGCTGTACATGACAACATGAACAAACGTGAAGAGCATTATGCTTTGTGAAGACATCCAGCCACAGAAAGATGAATGCTACATGAGGTCACTTATGTGACGAGTCTAAAAGAGTCAAACTCATAGAGCAGAAAGTGGGATGGTGGTTGCCAAGGGCTGAAGGGAGTGAAATGGGGAGTTTCTGTTCAAATGTTACAAAGTTTCAAATATACAAGATGAATAGTTGCTAGAGATCTGCTGTAGGGCATTGTGCCTACACTTAACAATTCCTGTAGTGTGTACTTAGAAATTTCTTAAGGGGGTAAATCTCATGTTAAGTGCCTTTACCACCGCAAAGAGGATTTTATATCCCATCTTTCAGAATCTGGTAGGCTTGTGACCGCTTCAGACAGGTGAGGATTGCACAAATGATGTGATATTATTTCTGAAACTAGGTCATAAAAGATCATGCACATTTTTACCTGAATCTTTTGAAGTGCTGGCTTTAGAGACATTTACTCTAAGGACTCAGTCTTTGAAACCAAACGATAGGACTGGGTGAGCCCAAGCCCCATTCGGCCAAGCCCTTCAAGCTGCCCCTGTTCCTACACCTGATGTGTGAGGGAGGAAGCCTCCCGATGGTTCCAGTCTCCAGCCTTTCTGGTGGCTCCTGGTGATGATGGAACCAAGACAGCCCTGCTCTGTCAATTCTCCTTTGAAATTTTTTCAAATGGCTTGAATAGACATCTCCTCCAAAGAAAACATGCAAATGGCCAGAGGGTATATGAAGAGATATTCAAGATCCCTTGTTGTCGGGAAATAAAAATCAAAAGTCACAATGACATATGTCTTCATACTTGTTAGAATGCCTGTCAGGAAATGAGAGACAAGTGTTGGCAAGGATGTGGAGAAATTGGAACTTGCACTTGCTGGATGTGTAAAATTGTCCAGCCTTTATGGAAAACAACTGAAGACTTCTCAAAAAGTTAAAAATCATTTGTCATATGATCTACCAAACCCACTTCTGTGTATTTATCCAAAATAATTGAAATCAAGATGAATGAATATCCCCGCTCCCATGTGCATTGTATGCATTATTTATAATAATCAAGACATGGAAAGGACTTAAACTGATGAATAGATAAAGAAGTGGTATATGCATACAATGGAATATTATTTAGCCTTATAAAAATATGAGACTTCTGCTGTACATGACAACATGAACAAACGTGAAGAGCATTATGCTTTGTGAAGACATCCAGCCACAGAAAGATGAATGCTACATGAGGTCACTTATGTGACGAGTCTAAAAGAGTCAAACTCATAGAGCAGAAAGTGGGATGGTGGTTGCCAAGGGCTGAAGGGAGGGGGAAATGGGGAGTTTCTGTTCAAATGTTACAAAGTTTCAAATATACAAGATGAATAGTTGCTAGAGATCTGCTGTAGGGCATTGTGCCTACACTTAACAATTCCTGTAGTGTGTACTTAGAAATTTCTTAAGGGGGTAAATCTCATGTTAAGTGCCTTTACCACCGCAAAGAGGATTTTATATCCCATCTTTCAGAATCTGGTAGGCTTGTGACCGCTTCAGACAGGTGAGGATTGCACAAATGATGTGATATTATTTCTGAAACTAGGTCATAAAAGATCATGCACATTTTTACCTGAATCTTTTGAAGTGCTGGCTTTAGAGACATTTACTCTAAGGACTCAGTCTTTGAAACCAAACGATAGGACTGGGTGAGCCCAAGCCCCATTCGGCCAAGCCCTTCAAGCTGCCCCTGTTCCTACACCTGATGTGTGAGGGAGGAAGCCTCCCGATGGTTCCAGTCTCCAGCCTTTCTGGTGGCTCCTGGTGATGATGGAACCAAGACAGCCCTGCTCTGTCCTGTCAAATTCTCTTGACTTACATGCCCTTATATATAGTAAAACTATTGTTTTATGGTGTAAACTTGGGATGGTTTATAATGAAAATGAGATGGTGTATTAATAGGAACAGTGAATGCATTTCAGTGCATTTTAAAGCTAAAATTAGATATTATACTAATCTTATAATAAAATTTAAAACTCACCATAATTTAAATAATTTCTTTTGATGACTTTTTTTCTGAAAGTAGAAGTATATAATTCTAAGCCAGAGCACATTTTGGAATCAAGCTTTTATGGAGTAGTTTGGTTTTATAGATAGGTAGATAGATGATAGACAGATAGATATAGGTATATGTTTGAAATCTGTGTCTAGGAACAGGAAAAAGGAAAGACAAAATTTCACAGCCCCAAAGCGGAAAACCAAACCATTGCATTAAAAATTTTACATTAGGGCTTCCATGGTGGTCCAGTGGGTAAAGACTCCACCTTGCAGTGCAAGGGGCATGGGTTACATCCCTGGCACGGGAAGATCCCACATGCTGCAGAGCAGATGGACCGGTGTGTCCAATTAGGAGCCAATGCTCTGGAGTGCATGTGCCCAGAGCTGGTGCTCTGCAACGAGAGAGGCCACTGAGATGGGAGGCCTACACAGGCCAAAGAATTAAGATGGATGAAAATAAATAAATGAAGGACCAATAAAAGAGGCCAAAATTTAAACAAACAAACAAAAAAAGTTTACATAAAATGTAAATTTATATAATGTTTTATAATAAATGAAAGATGTTCCATTTAAGTATGATCAAAGTAGGAGTACTGAATTGTGAATTTTAGTATTTGTCATATATCCACGTTTCAGTAAAAATATTTAAATAATTCTTGCAGATGGAGCCTGAAATAATAGGTTGAGCATTTTTGTGTGTGTACCCTTAAGGAGACAAGTATTTTAATAACAACAACAACAACACCAATGGAAAATGTAACCATATATAAAATATGCTCTGTAATTCATTTATAAAATAATTAAACGTGTGATCTCTTAAGTAATTCGTGTGGACTTGTAGAGTTTAAATACCGTGAATGAATGTGATCTCTTCCAAGTATGTACCATTTAATTTGAGACCTACAGTATGGAGCAGAACCCATTAAGCAAAGTTCTTAGAGAAGATAGCTTTAGGCAGAGGCACCATGAGCCCTAGGCTCTTCCACAAGAAACGAGGGAGCTATGCCTTGATGGGAGAGAAGCTGAATAGTAGCTTAGTGAATAGTGATATGATAATGCAGTTCACATGTTTTGCATGCTATTTAAACATTCTTACCTGAAAACTAAATATATATCTTAGTTTTATTAAAGATATGTTCTCAAAATCTGCTGGGTTGTGTTTATTGTTTTATTTCTAGAGATTGACTGGGCATTTTGTATATTGGCTGATTTTACAGTCTAAATAAAATATGCACAAAGGATTGAAAATTTGTGACATTTTCAATATATTTGCCTATAATTTACTTAACAGAGAACAAATATCCTCAGAAAGATAGGAAGCATGATAATAGATTGGTAGAGACCATGATGGCTGTTCCCTGGAACACTTTTTAATCAACAGAAATTGAGAAGGAAGTGATTACTGAGGGAAGGGCATCTTTTAAGTGGAAAAAAACTGTCAACTCTTGGTGTGGTTATTTTATTCACAAGAAACAAAGCAGTAAATATACCAAAGCTAAAACTTCTCTTTAAAATATACTTAGTTTCTAAATGTCTTTTTTTAGTTTGATCAAAGACATTGAAATGTAATAAATTCTCATAAGTTTTTTTTGAGAATCAAAACAATTCAAGTATATATACATCACTAGGCAATATATAATGTTTTATAATAAATGAAAGATGTTCCATTTAAGTATGATCAAAGTAGGAGTACTGAATTGTGAATTTTAGTATTTGTCATATATCCACGTTTCAGTAAAAATATTTAAATAATTCTTGCAGATGGAGCCTGAAATAATAGGTTGAGCATTTTTGTGTGTGTACCCTTAAGGAGACAAGTATTTTAATAACAACAACAACAACACCAATGGAAAATGTAACCATATATAAAATATGCTCTGTAATTCATTTATAAAATAATTAAACGTGTGATCTCTTAAGTAATTCGTGTGGACTTGTAGAGTTTAAATACCGTGAATGAATGTGATCTCTTCCAAGTATGTACCATTTAATTTGAGACCTACAGTATGGAGCAGAACCCATTAAGCAAAGTTCTTAGAGAAGATAGCTTTAGGCAGAGGCACCATGAGCCCTAGGCTCTTCCACAAGAAACGAGGGAGCTATGCCTTGATGGGAGAGAAGCTGAATAGTAGCTTAGTGAATAGTGATATGATAATGCAGTTCACATGTTTTGCATGCTATTTAAACATTCTTACCTGAAAACTAAATATATATCTTAGTTTTATTAAAGATATGTTCTCAAAATCTGCTGGGTTGTGTTTATTGTTTTATTTCTAGAGATTGACTGGGCATTTTGTATATTGGCTGATTTTACAGTCTAAATAAAATATGCACAAAGGATTGAAAATTTGTGACATTTTCAATATATTTGCCTATAATTTACTTAACAGAGAACAAATATCCTCAGAAAGATAGGAAGCATGATAATAGATTGGTAGAGACCATGATGGCTGTTCCCTGGAACACTTTTTAATCAACAGAAATTGAGAAGGAAGTGATTACTGAGGGAAGGGCATCTTTTAAGTGGAAAAAAACTGTCAACTCTTGGTGTGGTTATTTTATTCACAAGAAACAAAGCAGTAAATATACCAAAGCTAAAACTTCTCTTTAAAATATACTTAGTTTCTAAATGTCTTTTTTTTATAGTTTGATCAAAGACATTGAAATGTAATAAATAAATTGGAGAACAATCATAAGGTATTTATTCTCTTTTAGAGAATCAAAACAATTCAAGTATATATACATCACTAGGCAAATAATATTACTATTTCTTTAAAATCTTTTTCATTAAAAAATACCTTGGAATATGGAACTAAATCAAGGCCTATTCTGAGACTAAAATATTTATGTGAATGTATGTGCATTCTCATTTTAATATTTTGCTGTTATTTCTCTAACAATAGTAAACTAGTCCAAAGTATTTTATTTTGGTAAGTTACATAGGATTCAAATTATCTAGTACAGTCTTCCCAAGTGGCATCAGTGGTAAAGAACCCACCTGCCAATGCAGGAGACACAAGAGATATGGGCTTGATCCCTGTGTTGGGAAGATCCCCTAGAAAAGGAAATGGCAAACCACTCCTGTATTATTGCCTGGGAAATCTCATGGACAGAGAATCCTGGTTGGGTACAGTTTATTGGATCACAAAGAGTTGGAAATGACTGAGCATGCATGCACACAGACAAGTTATTTTGTAGTAACTATTGACTCTTTTTGCCCAATAGTGAACTAATCAGTAAGTTGATTCCTCTCTATCTTTGTTTCTCAGTACATCTTCTGTTTCACACCATACTCAACATTAATTTCCCTAAATCGTATGTTTTGATGACCACATTTTCTGCTCTTCCTGCCTCCACTAGTCTTTTCTTTAGTAATAGTTGTCAACCATCTCCATAAAGTTACTTTACTGTAGGCACTGTAGGTTTATTGAACAATAAACCAAAACTACACTGTCTCTGTTGAATAAGTCTTACCTCAAAGTCCTGACATCTGGAAATTTTGTAGTATATTCTAAATAACCTTATATCCTGAAACATGAATTCTACTTTAAATATATAAAGTGTCTTATTATTTGCTCTTCATTTGTCAAGGTGTGTGCTAAGGAAAGACCAGAAAGTTTACAACCCTTCTTACTAAATTCATTTCTCTTACACACATGGAAAATATCTTCCAAATGTACAAAATGAACTTCCCATATGCATGTGCTTGACTATTCTCTTTTATCAAATAATACGTTAACTGAATGTTGTTTTTTTTTTTTTTTTTTTGAAGTCTAGGTTTTGAAAAACAAGAGAAACTACGTCCGTGTTTGCTAAATTGCTTTTAGTTGTATCCAATTCTGCGAACCTATGGACTTTTGGCCACCAGGCTCTTCTGTCCATGGGATTCTCCAGGCGAAAATACTGAAGTGGGTTGCCATGCCCTCCTCCAAGGGATCTTCCTGACCAGAGTTTAAACCCCTGTTTCTTATGTCACCTGCATTGGCACTCAGATTCTTTACCACTATCACCACCTTGAAAGCCCAAGGAAAAAACTGTTTCTACTATAATATTGGTCTCTGTCCCATGGGATATATGATTTTCCTTTTAATTTAACCAAGCCAACTCTAGGAAGCATGACCTATTTATAAAATTTAAAAAAAACTGTCATGTAGCTGTTCATTTTCTATTTTTCTACCTTCTCTTTTGTGTTTATCAGCTCAGAAATCTTCTCCAGTGCATTCTCTCCCAGATTTAAAGGTGTTAATGTCTCTGTAGAGTGTTCAGTGTTACCTATTTGATCTGGGTGTTGGCTATTGCCTTGGACGATGTATCACTCAAGCTCCAGGACCATAGCACATCATCTCCTCAAGGTTTTATATCTGTTATACAATTTATATTTCTTACAGTCCATACAAGCCTCCCTAGGTATATCTGTTACTGATTCTTGTTCTCTAGCAAAGCCGAGATGTTAGTTTCTGAGGAAAATGATAAGGAAACGTTAATATAAAGTTAAGATGGAATTAATGCAGGAAATATCCATTTATTCACTCAAAAAATGAATTGCATATTTGCTATATGTGTAAATGTGTTCAGCGTGCAGTTGTAAATGAGACAGAAAAAAATCATTTCTATCTTTCTGAATTGTGATTCTATAGGAAAAAGGCATTCATACAAGAAAAATATGAATACTATAGACTGCCTATATTAGTGACAAGAGATAAAGATACAGGCACCATGAAAGTGTGACTATGCAAGTTAGGGATGTGTGTGGAATTCTTGATTGAGTGACTGTGGAAGACTTGAGAAGGTGAATTTTTGAGGAACAGTTTGTAGTAAAATGGCCCATATGATGGTGGCATGCCTGGTGTGTTCCCAGAGCAGTGAGAAGGAGGCTGGGTTGGCCAAGATAGAAGGAGCAAGGATGTGAATAATAGGAGGCCAGATTGGTGTGCTGATAGCAAGCCAGGGCATGCAGGATCTCCTTAAATACTTACTGTGAGGGATATATGAGAATGTTTAAAGAAAAGAAAAACAAGATCTTTTAGTTGTATCCAATTCTGCGAACCTATGGACTTTTGGCCACCAGGCTCTTCTGTCCATGGGATTCTCCAGGCGAAAATACTGAAGTGGGTTGCCATGCCCTCCTCCAAGGGATCTTCCTGACCAGAGTTTAAACCCCTGTTTCTTATGTCACCTGCATTGGCACTCAGATTCTTTACCACTATCACCACCTTGAAAGCCCAAGGAAAAAACTGTTTCTACTATAATATTGGTCTCTGTCCCATGGGATATATGATTTTCCTTTTAATTTAACCAAGCCAACTCTAGGAAGCATGACCTATTTATAAAATTTAAAAAAAACTGTCATGTAGCTGTTCATTTTCTATTTTTCTACCTTCTCTTTTGTGTTTATCAGCTCAGAAATCTTCTCCAGTGCATTCTCTCCCAGATTTAAAGGTGTTAATGTCTCTGTAGAGTGTTCAGTGTTACCTATTTGATCTGGGTGTTGGCTATTGCCTTGGACGATGTATCACTCAAGCTCCAGGACCATAGCACATCATCTCCTCAAGGTTTTATATCTGTTATACAATTTATATTTCTTACAGTCCATACAAGCCTCCCTAGGTATATCTGTTACTGATTCTTGTTCTCTAGCAAAGCCGAGATGTTAGTTTCTGAGGAAAATGATAAGGAAACGTTAATATAAAGTTAAGATGGAATTAATGCAGGAAATATCCATTTATTCACTCAAAAAATGAATTGCATATTTGCTATATGTGTAAATGTGTTCAGCGTGCAGTTGTAAATGAGACAGAAAAAAATCATTTCTATCTTTCTGAATTGTGATTCTATAGGAAAAAGGCATTCATACAAGAAAAATATGAATACTATAGACTGCCTATATTAGTGACAAGAGATAAAGATACAGGCACCATGAAAGTGTGACTATGCAAGTTAGGGATGTGTGTGGAATTCTTGATTGAGTGACTGTGGAAGACTTGAGAAGGTGAATTTTTGAGGAACAGTTTGTAGTAAAATGGCCCATATGATGGTGGCATGCCTGGTGTGTTCCCAGAGCAGTGAGAAGGAGGCTGGGTTGGCCAAGATAGAAGGAGCAAGGATGTGAATAATAGGAGGCCAGATTGGTGTGCTGATAGCAAGCCAGGGCATGCAGGATCTCCTTAAATACTTACTGTGAGGGATATATGAGAATGTTTAAAGAAAAGAAAAACAAGATCTTGTTCTTGAGTTATAAGATGAAATTCTGGCAACTGTGTTGAGGAGAAGCTGGGAGCTAGGACCAAAGACTAGATACACACCCACTGAAATAACGTAGTCAGTAGAATGGTTTCTTGGACCATACAAGGACAGTGTGCAGAGTAAAAATGGTCAATTTCAGACCTATCATTTTAGGATATAATCATCTAGATTTACTGTTCACTAGATCTAAGGAGTGAAAAAAGGAAAGGAATCAAGTATGATACAAACTGTTTTTGCCTAAACAACTGGTGTAATGTAGTTGGCATTAACTGAGATGCATGGTTTTCTTGGAGCTGGTGTGAGAGTTTTTATAGCAAGAACTGCATTTTATTTGTGTTGCATGTTGGATATTGACATAGGCAGTTAAAAATACATGGTATTTAGAGGAAACAACTGGCTTACAGGTATACATGTGCAAGTTATTAGCACCCGAATTGTATGAAAAACATAATGCTGGTTAAGATTACCTCAGGATTAAGTTCTGGGTCAGTTGACATTTAGAAAGTGAGTAAATGAGAAAAATGTGAGAATGCAGTGAAACATTTCCAAAATGAAAGTAGGAAAGTCAGTTGATATGGCAGGTTGGAGCCATGGGAAAAAGTATATTAAGAAGCAAAAAATAGATCTTCCCTGGTGGTCTAGTGGTAAGGACACTGCCTTGCAGTGCAAGGGGCACCAGTTTGATCCCTGGCCTGGGAAGATCCCACGTGCCATGGAGCAGCTGGACTGATGTGTCCAATTACCGAGCCGGAGCTCTTGAGCACATGTGCCTAGAGCCAGTGCTCTGTGACAACAGAGGCCACTGCAATGGGAGGCCCACCCGGGCCAAAGAACAAAGATGGATGAAGATCGATAAATGAAATACCAATAGAAGTGTCCCGCCCAGCCCTCTCCCTCCCCAACCCGCCCCCCACCCCCCAAAATAAAATTAAAAAAAAAAAAAAGAAGCAAAAAATAATTCCCTGTGAAAACCAAGTAGGATGAGGATCATGAATTTAGCTCATTGGGGATCACTGGCAATGTTGTCAACAGCAGTTGAGGAGTAATGGCAGGAAGAAATTTGACTGGAGTAAGAGAGAGTGGACAAGAGCAATTGGAAATAACAAGGAAATAGTGTGAAATGTGTTAGTCGCTCAGTCATGTCTGACTCTTTGTGACCCCATGGCATAGCCTACCAGGCTCCTCTGTCCATGGAATTCTCCAGGCAAGAACACTGGAGTGGTTTTCCATTCCCTTCTCCAGGGGACTTCCCACCTTCCCACTTGTGTCTCCTTTATTGCTGACATATTTTTTTTTTTCTGACATATTTTTTAATGTCTGTTTTTAGAGCCACTAGGGCTCTAAAACAAGGAGTTTTCTTATCTCATTTGGAAGAGAAATAGAGCAATCTGATCCATTGTTGGGTTTTTTGTATGTGTGATTTTCTTTATTCTGTTTGTAAAATATAAAATAAAATAACATCTGTATGTGTGCTAAGTAATGTCAGTTTTGTCCAGCTCTTCATGGCCCTGTAGATGGTAGCCAGCCAGGCTCCTCTGTCCATGGAATTTTCCAGGCAGGAATACTCCTGTGGGTTGCCATGCCCTCCTCTAGGGGATCTTCCAGACCCAGGGATTGTACCCATGTCTGTTTATGTCTCGTGCATTGGCAGGCAGGTATTATCATTTTTTTTAAACTGTATATTGATGTGTATGATCCAGTACAGTGGATAAAAAGGATGATGCAAGGGAGGGAGCAAGATGCAGTTTGTAGGAGCAAGGCCCTGGAATAAGAGGAGATGTAGTCTCCTACAAAGGTAAAGTTTAAATAATAAGTTCAGAGTAGCTGGAAAGAAAATGGATACAAGCCGACTATGACCCAGAGCACTGATATGATAAAAGCTTGTGAAACATCTTTTCTGATTGCTTCCATTTTCTGGGCAAAGGGAATACCTGGTTCTTTGGCTCAGACTGAAGAACAAGGAGAGTGTTACGAAGGTTTTAGGAGAAAAAAAATACAAAAGTTGTCTAGAGAAGAGGAAAGAAAATGAGCCAAGGGAGGGTAATATGCTATTAGATATCATTATGAACCCGTTCTGGTTTCTGGTCATGAATATGAAGCAACACAGGCCAGAATGGGTTTGAGTTTTCCCCCAGCAGTGCTTATCTTCATGGGTTAAGGATGACTGCAGAAAGCCATGGAGAGCATTTGCTGGAAACATACAATAGAGTAGTCAGAGTGTGGTGTTCATACTGAAATATTTTTTTGACTATTAAATCGATTTTTTTTTGAATTGAACGATAATAGCTTTACAGAGTTGTGTTGTGTACTGCCAAATATCACCATGAATCTGCCACAGGTATATATACGTTTTCTCAAGTATTGAAAATTTTAAGCTCTACTTGTTACTTGTTATGATGAGGCTTAATGCATGACCACAGAAGTCAGTCATAGGATAAAACCAAGTCAGAACCTCAGCAAATATTGAATAGTAGATTTGTTTTGGGTATCTATAATGGAAAGTTTGGGAAATATATATTTCTCATCAAAGAAAAGTATTAAGAACATTGCTAATATAAATATATTTTTTGAATATTATTGAAATATTATAATTAATGATGCAGGAAAGTATCTTTTGATATAGAAAATGACCATGGGAAATTTGATAAATAGTTTACAATACAGCATGCATAATAAATAATTTTTGAAGATTAATCATATAAATGTATATGTATTTATTGATTTAGCTGAATATATAAAGAATAGTGAATGTTCAGAAGTGCTAGAATACCCAAAAATGAGTCATCAGTGGTTATAACGTTATATTTATGAATATATTTTTTTTGAGAAAAAAATATTTTTGAGAACATTTGATATTCAGATGGACACTAAACACATTTTTAAAAACAGAATATTTAAGTTTAGTTCAGATTCTTTTGTTTCCTCCAGATAGAAGGCAATTCTCTTTATGTAGAACTTGATCATTATTCAACTTCCTTGTAATAATACTAAATATATAATGATCCTTTCTCCTTGGATGTAGGTGGCTTTGCTTCAATACATTTCTCTAATTTAATCTTTTATCTTCAAAATGCAAATTTTGACACTTTAATGATCTCACTCTGAAATATAGATTAGTTTCATCATGTCATCCCACTGTTTTGTAGACTATGAAAAATAACATAATAGTGATGTCAGTCACTAATGATGGACACTGGATTTTTTTTCTTCCACTCAGCTACTGGAGCTGACCATTTTTCTCACTCCTTTGAGCACAACTTTGTTTTATTTTGCACTTTTCAAAGAAAGAATTCAGTTGCATAACTTTATTACACTGTAAGTGTAAATGTATACTTGGGGCTAAACAGATCTGAAGGTAGTGATAAAATATTAAATAAAAGCTTTAAAATGCAAAATCTATTTGTTACTTGATGATGCAGGCATTGAATGCATAAAAACCACAGAAGTATAAAGCCCAAAAAACGTTTTCTCAAGTATTGAAAATTTTAAGCTCTACTTGTTACTTGTTATGATGAGGCTTAATGCATGACCACAGAAGTCAGTCATAGGATAAAACCAAGTCAGAACCTCAGCAAATATTGAATAGTAGATTTGTTTTGGGTATCTATAATGGAAAGTTTGGGAAATATATATTTCTCATCAAAGAAAAGTATTAAGAACATTGCTAATATAAATATATTTTTTGAATATTATTGAAATATTATAATTAATGATGCAGGAAAGTATCTTTTGATATAGAAAATGACCATGGGAAATTTGATAAATAGTTTACAATACAGCATGCATAATAAATAATTTTTGAAGATTAATCATATAAATGTATATGTATTTATTGATTTAGCTGAATATATAAAGAATAGTGAATGTTCAGAAGTGCTAGAATACCCAAAAATGAGTCATCAGTGGTTATAACGTTATATTTATGAATATATTTTTTTTGAGAAAAAAATATTTTTGAGAACATTTGATATTCAGATGGACACTAAACACATTTTTAAAAACAGAATATTTAAGTTTAGTTCAGATTCTTTTGTTTCCTCCAGATAGAAGGCAATTCTCTTTATGTAGAACTTGATCATTATTCAACTTCCTTGTAATAATACTAAATATATAATGATCCTTTCTCCTTGGATGTAGGTGGCTTTGCTTCAATACATTTCTCTAATTTAATCTTTTATCTTCAAAATGCAAATTTTGACACTTTAATGATCTCACTCTGAAATATAGATTAGTTTCATCATGTCATCCCACTGTTTTGTAGACTATGAAAAATAACATAATAGTGATGTCAGTCACTAATGATGGACACTGGATTTTTTTTCTTCCACTCAGCTACTGGAGCTGACCATTTTTCTCACTCCTTTGAGCACAACTTTGTTTTATTTTGCACTTTTCAAAAGAAAGAATTCAGTTGCATAACTTTATTACACTGTAAGTGTAAATGTATACTTGGGGCTAAACAGATCTGAAGGTAGTGATAAAATATTAAATAAAAGCATATAATTATAGTACAGCCAAAATATGAAAACTATATATTTGTCTACCTCCACACATGTGATTAAATGCTACTGTTTAATCATGATTAACAAACATGATGGAGCAGGAAAATGTAATTTTTCCCTCAGCTCATAATTGAAACAGTTAGCTTATAGAAGCAGGATTTATTGATAGTTCATGGAAATTAATTTCTTTAAAGTTATGTTGAAGGCATGAACAAGCGTTGTGGTTACCCAGGGCAGAATTAAGCATAAAAACATATTGCCTCTGAGGCAGAACAAAATCGTTTCTTGCAGGGAACAATATTGTAGAGTCACAGCATGAGCCTTGAATTCTATTTCAGAGAAGAGACTAAGGGACAAGAAAAACACATTAATAATATGCCTCCATCCATGATCACAGAAGCCTAGATTTCCTGGCATGGTTTTGTGTGCTGAAGTAAGAAAACTACACTTGCTCTATATTATTTGAAAGTTAATTGGTGTCATTTCCATTACAAAATTACCTCTTATGCATTCATTTTCTTAAAAACAAATTAGTTATTATGATTAAGTTCTTGGATGATTTTCTCATCTCCCTTTGTTAAGTTGGCATGGAGTAAATTCTGTTTATGTAAGTAACAGGAAACAAAAACATTTACTTGTGTTTTCATAATGTTATTTGAAGTAGTTTTGGTTTTGTCACAGTATCATAGCTTATTTTTATAATATCAGAATTTTCCCTCTTTTTTTTCATGTTATCATTATTCAACTTCCTTGTAATAATACTAAATATATAATGATCCTTTCTCCTTGGATGTAGGTGGCTTTGCTTCAATACATTTCTCTAATTTAATCTTTTATCTTCAAAATGCAAATTTTGACACTTTAATGATCTCACTCTGAAATATAGATTAGTTTCATCATGTCATCCCACTGTTTTGTAGACTATGAAAAATAACATAATAGTGATGTCAGTCACTAATGATGGACACTGGATTTTTTTTCTTCCACTCAGCTACTGGAGCTGACCATTTTTCTCACTCCTTTGAGCACAACTTTGTTTTATTTTGCACTTTTCAAAAGAAAGAATTCAGTTGCATAACTTTATTACACTGTAAGTGTAAATGTATACTTGGGGCTAAACAGATCTGAAGGTAGTGATAAAATATTAAATAAAAGCATATAATTATAGTACAGCCAAAATATGAAAACTATATATTTGTCTACCTCCACACATGTGATTAAATGCTACTGTTTAATCATGATTAACAAACATGATGGAGCAGGAAAATGTAATTTTTCCCTCAGCTCATAATTGAAACAGTTAGCTTATAGAAGCAGGATTTATTGATAGTTCATGGAAATTAATTTCTTTAAAGTTATGTTGAAGGCATGAACAAGCGTTGTGGTTACCCAGGGCAGAATTAAGCATAAAAACATATTGCCTCTGAGGCAGAACAAAATCGTTTCTTGCAGGGAACAATATTGTAGAGTCACAGCATGAGCCTTGAATTCTATTTCAGAGAAGAGACTAAGGGACAAGAAAAACACATTAATAATATGCCTCCATCCATGATCACAGAAGCCTAGATTTCCTGGCATGGTTTTGTGTGCTGAAGTAAGAAAACTACACTTGCTCTATATTATTTGAAAGTTAATTGGTGTCATTTCCATTACAAAATTACCTCTTATGCATTCATTTTCTTAAAAACAAATTAGTTATTATGATTAAGTTCTTGGATGATTTTCTCATCTCCCTTTGTTAAGTTGGCATGGAGTAAATTCTGTTTATGTAAGTAACAGGAAACAAAAACATTTACTTGTGTTTTCATAATGTTATTTGAAGTAGTTTTGGTTTTGTCACAGTATCATAGCATATTTTTATAATATCAGGGAATTCTTAGCTGTCCCTTTTGCCTTGAATGTATATGCCTGTCATACTTTACACCTTCCCTTACCTGCTGTATCTGTGTAATTTTCACTCAGAACCTAAGGATTCTGGTCAGTAGGTCCTCTTAAGTCAAGCAGAAATGATACTGTGTGGCTGAACTTGTATGTGGGCACTGTGGACTGCAGGTTAGCTGCTGAAGTGTGCCACCCTGGAGTATTTAGTCATCCAGCAGCATAATCAGTCTAGGTCTGGAGACCAGCCTGCTTTCCAACATGGGATTTTTACTTTGCTGAACTTTTCATTATGGTGTCACCTGTATTGCTTTACTGTTTTTTCTTCCTAGTTCCTTAAATCAGCCTGTCTAGCTCTCAGATAATGAAAAAAGCAAAGGAATAGCAATATCCAGAAAAAAACAGCTGAATACACATAATCATCATGAAACTTCACACTGTGATGTATTATCTCTGATGCGGTAGGCCAGATGTACTATATTTAGTTTTAATATCTTGGAAACAGCATGGATTCAAAATTGTGCATTCATCAGTCCCCATAGGAAACTACTTCATTTTCCATAATTTTCTCTTTGCATGGCTACCCAGGCTGCATTCTCTCTTTCTTTCACATATTCTTTTCTGCCATGAGTTTCTGTAGATGCTGGAAAGTTTCCAGTTCATTCATCTCGCATAAAACATATTGCCTCTGAGGCAGAACAAAATCGTTTCTTGCAGGGAACAATATTGTAGAGTCACAGCATGAGCCTTGAATTCTATTTCAGAGAAGAGACTAAGGGACAAGAAAAACACATTAATAATATGCCTCCATCCATGATCACAGAAGCCTAGATTTCCTGGCATGGTTTTGTGTGCTGAAGTAAGAAAACTACACTTGCTCTATATTATTTGAAAGTTAATTGGTGTCATTTCCATTACAAAATTACCTCTTATGCATTCATTTTCTTAAAAACAAATTAGTTATTATGATTAAGTTCTTGGATGATTTTCTCATCTCCCTTTGTTAAGTTGGCATGGAGTAAATTCTGTTTATGTAAGTAACAGGAAACAAAAACATTTACTTGTGTTTTCATAATGTTATTTGAAGTAGTTTTGGTTTTGTCACAGTATCATAGCATATTTTTATAATATCAGGGAATTCTTAGCTGTCCCTTTTGCCTTGAATGTATATGCCTGTCATACTTTACACCTTCCCTTACCTGCTGTATCTGTGTAATTTTCACTCAGAACCTAAGGATTCTGGTCAGTAGGTCCTCTTAAGTCAAGCAGAAATGATACTGTGTGGCTGAACTTGTATGTGGGCACTGTGGACTGCAGGTTAGCTGCTGAAGTGTGCCACCCTGGAGTATTTAGTCATCCAGCAGCATAATCAGTCTAGGTCTGGAGACCAGCCTGCTTTCCAACATGGGATTTTTACTTTGCTGAACTTTTCATTATGGTGTCACCTGTATTGCTTTACTGTTTTTTCTTCCTAGTTCCTTAAATCAGCCTGTCTAGCTCTCAGATAATGAAAAAAGCAAAGGAATAGCAATATCCAGAAAAAAACAGCTGAATACACATAATCATCATGAAACTTCACACTGTGATGTATTATCTCTGATGCGGTAGGCCAGATGTACTATATTTAGTTTTAATATCTTGGAAACAGCATGGATTCAAAATTGTGCATTCATCAGTCCCCATAGGAAACTACTTCATTTTCCATAATTTTCTCTTTGCATGGCTACCCAGGCTGCATTCTCTCTTTCTTTCACATATTCTTTTCTGCCATGAGTTTCTGTAGATGCTGGAAAGTTTCCAGTGCTACATTAGAAATTCTCGATTCATCTGTAATCTTTCTTTTCATAAAATTATTTATGTAAAACTTTTAAATTCTGTTTTGCCTCAAAATTATTTTTTTTTCTATTTGAAGACAAGGAAATCTGGATAAAATTTTGTTCTGAGATTCTTTTATGGAATTACCATTCAAATTTTAAGCTACCCTCATTCATACTAGGCTTTTTGATTAACTGGTTAAGTAATTCCACTTAATCCCCCTCAAAATTTCTATGCTTATTAAGATTAGCTGTCTCAGCACTGACTTTTTGGGAAAACTGACACTGTATATTTTCCTCGATGTTGAGCTTATTTAGAAGAACACAAATTCCAAGCATATGGCTGGTATTTGTTTGGATTACTCTAGTCTTGTGCCTTACTACCACCCATGTATTTTTATCATGAATACAACTAGCAACTAAACTGTAGTACTGTTTGCAATGCCTCTATAAAATGTTTTCTCACCCTCAGTAGTAAGGACATATTGCCAGATAAGGAAATATGGTTGGTGCTAGATTTCACTTTAAATTCGTAGAGTGTTCATGGAAGTCAGTCACAATTGCTGTCACCAAAGACATAAATGAAGATGACCTCTGATACTAAGAAACTTAATTCTGAATAGATTTGACCTTGGAATTCCAAAATCATTAACGTGAAATTGAAATATTGACTTGAAATTCCAATATTGATAATGGGTAAAATTCAACCAGAAGTTTCATCATGCAAAATGTGATATTTCAATACTGGGCTGAACTGTAGTTTGAGTTCTAAACTGTCCATGTATCAGAACACTTGTCAAAACCATAGAAAATACAGAGAGATGTGCAAACAGAACTATTAGATATTGGTGATAGGAATGCCAAATGTTACAGACATTTTGGAAAAAAACAGTTGATGCGGTAGGCCAGATGTACTATATTTAGTTTTAATATCTTGGAAACAGCATGGATTCAAAATTGTGCATTCATCAGTCCCCATAGGAAACTACTTCATTTTCCATAATTTTCTCTTTGCATGGCTACCCAGGCTGCATTCTCTCTTTCTTTCACATATTCTTTTCTGCCATGAGTTTCTGTAGATGCTGGAAAGTTTCCAGTGCTACATTAGAAATTCTCGATTCATCTGTAATCTTTCTTTTCATAAAATTATTTATGTAAAACTTTTAAATTCTGTTTTGCCTCAAAATTATTTTTTTTTCTATTTGAAGACAAGGAAATCTGGATAAAATTTTGTTCTGAGATTCTTTTATGGAATTACCATTCAAATTTTAAGCTACCCTCATTCATACTAGGCTTTTTGATTAACTGGTTAAGTAATTCCACTTAATCCCCCTCAAAATTTCTATGCTTATTAAGATTAGCTGTCTCAGCACTGACTTTTTGGGAAAACTGACACTGTATATTTTCCTCGATGTTGAGCTTATTTAGAAGAACACAAATTCCAAGCATATGGCTGGTATTTGTTTGGATTACTCTAGTCTTGTGCCTTACTACCACCCATGTATTTTTATCATGAATACAACTAGCAACTAAACTGTAGTACTGTTTGCAATGCCTCTATAAAATGTTTTCTCACCCTCAGTAGTAAGGACATATTGCCAGATAAGGAAATATGGTTGGTGCTAGATTTCACTTTAAATTCGTAGAGTGTTCATGGAAGTCAGTCACAATTGCTGTCACCAAAGACATAAATGAAGATGACCTCTGATACTAAGAAACTTAATTCTGAATAGATTTGACCTTGGAATTCCAAAATCATTAACGTGAAATTGAAATATTGACTTGAAATTCCAATATTGATAATGGGTAAAATTCAACCAGAAGTTTCATCATGCAAAATGTGATATTTCAATACTGGGCTGAACTGTAGTTTGAGTTCTAAACTGTCCATGTATCAGAACACTTGTCAAAACCATAGAAAATACAGAGAGATGTGCAAACAGAACTATTAGATATTGGTGATAGGAATGCCAAATGTTACAGACATTTTGGAAAGAAAACAGTTGCACATTTTCTTATAAAATTAAACCTACTCTTACCTTATGACCAAGCAGTTCCATTACTATATATTTATAAAAGAGAAGTGAGATTTGCACACAAAAGTTCACAGCAGATTCATTTTACTAACCAAAATCTGGTAATAGCTCAAATATCCACCAATAGGTAAAGGACAATCCAACTGAGGTATAACCACTAAATGGAATATGCTCAGTACTAAACACAGTTTAGTAATTTCTGTATGTATGCAGTAACATGGATGGCTCTCAAAAACATGTTGAGTGCAAGAACCAACTATAAAAGAGTATGTGATGAGGAATTCTATTTATAAGAAATTTTAGAAAAAATAAGTCTAAGTCATAGTTATTGGCTACCTGGAGCTGTAGGTGAAGTTTTATGCTATGTACTCAAGGAACTTTTGGAGATGATGGGCTGTTCCATGTTTTAATACAGTGAAGGTTACATAGGTGAATGAATTTTCCAAAACATGTTGAGATGTACATTTAAAATGAATGCACTTAAATTGATGTAAAATATATTTCAAATTGCCCTGGAATAAATAGCCAGAACTAGCACTTAGTTTTGCTTCTCAGCTTTGACCATACATGGTATAAAATCTTGACTTTGCTCAGGTCAGATTAAAACATATGTATGTTTTATCTTGGGCAGTGTTTTATAAAGTAAGAAGGATTTAATATTTGAGAACATTTTGGATTCATCTTACTGGCCATGAGTAATTTTGGGGGATATATAATTTTTTTGACTTGAAAAGGTGATTAGTAATTTCTACAATCTACTATTTAGGTCAAATCATTTCTGTTTTTTTCTTTTTGCTCATTTTTTTAAGGTTTTATACTATAGTCTAGAAATCAATTTTCGATTTGACAGTTTTTGTTTAATATATGTGGTTTATTCCAAATATTTGTAATTGAGCACTGACGTCTATTGTTTGGGGTTTCCCAGGTAGCTCAGTGGTAAAGGATCTACCTGCCAATGCAGGAGGCACAGGAGAGGAGGGTCTGATTCCTGGGTCAGGAAGATCCCCGAGAGGAGGAAATGGCAACCCACTCCAGTATTCTTACCTGGAAAATCCCAGCTAAGACAGAGAAGCCTAGTGGGCTACAGTCCATGGGATCACTAAGAGTTGGGCAAGAACGAGCAACTGAGCAAACACACACGCACACACACATGCACACACACACACATCTATCTTTTTACTAGGATAATGATTTGATGTATGACAGTTTTTATGATGGTTGGTATCAATTTTAAAGCTCAGGCTAGAACTGGTCAGTTCTTCTTGAGCTTCTGAGTAAGTCCACTCACACCAACCACTTCCTTTATCTGACAGCTTTTAGATTTCAGGGGCACTCTACACCTACCCTAATTGCCCCAGGCTGGGAAGCAGACAAGGAAAAACAGCATCCTGGTCTCTGAAATCAGAGACCAGGAAATCATTCAAAGGAGCCAACAGGGGGCCCACAGGGAGCCTATGAAACCTAACTAACCCCATCCCTGATGCCAACACATCACATGTAAGCTGCCCCTATAACTCCAGCTACTGTCACCCTATTCCTGGGTACAACTCCCTTGAGGCCCTACCTGACTACATTCTTATTTGCAAATAACAAAGAGTTCTGATTTTCATATATCCAAATGCCACTATGTGGTGTCCCACCATTAGAAGAATTTTTAAATCTTATAAATCCTATGGAATATGTTTCTAGATGAATAACTTAACACGTTAGCACAATATTTTGAAATACTAAACATGTAGGTTTCTAGACTTACTTTTATCAGTAACTGAAAAACAGAGAAATTCTTTTATTTTATTCTACAAGATTTCACTCATTCCTGTGAGTCCTATTGTGCATATTGTTATACTATTTGTTGTTGTTTAATCACTAAGTTGTGTCCAACTCATTGTGACCCCACAGACTGTGGCACTCCAGGCTTCCCTGTTCTTCACTAACTCCCACAATTTGCTCAAACTCATATCCAGTGAGTCAATGATGCCATCCAACAGTCTCATTCTCTGTCACTCCATCCTCCTCCTGCCCTAAATCTTTCCCAGAATCAGGGTCTTTTCCAATGTTTTGGCTGTTCACATCAAGTGGTCACGTACTAGAGCTTCAGCTTCACCATCAGTCCTTCCAACAAATATTCAGGGTTGATTTCCCTTCTCCAGCACCACAGTTTTTGAAAACATCTATTTGTGGGAGCTCAGCCTTCTTTATAATCCAACTCTCACATCCATACATGACTACTGAAAAAACCATAGCTTTTGACTCTAGCTTTGTAGGCAAAGTGATTTCTCTTCTTTTGAATATGCTGTCTATGTTTGTCATAGGTTTCCTTCCAAGGAGCAAATGCCTTTTAATTTCATGGCTGCAGTCACCACAGGGATTTTGGATCCCAAGAAAATAAAAGGTGTCACTGCTTCCACTTTTTTCCCATTATTTTATTTGAAGCAATGGGACCTGATGCTATGATATTAATTTTTTGAAAATTGAGTTTCAAGCCAGCTGTTTCACTATCCTCTTCACCTTCATCAAGAGGCTCTTTACTTACTTTTCATTTTCTGCCATTATAGTGGTATCATCTGCATATCTGAGGTTGTTAATATTTTTCTGAACAATCTTGATTCCTAGTTGTGATTCATCGAATCCTGCATTTCGCATGATGTACTCTACATATAAGTTACAATAGCAGGGTGACAGTATAATGCCTTGATGTACTCCTTTTCCATTTTTGAATCATTCTGTTGTTCTGTGTCTGATTCTGTTACTTCTTGATCATATACAGGTTTCTCAAGAGAAAAGTAATATGGTCTGGTATTCCTACCTCTTTAAAAGCTTTCCACAGTTTATTGTGATGAACTTAGTCAAAGGCTTTAGCATAGTCAATGAAAGAGAAGTAGATGTTTTTCTGGAACTCCCTTGCTTTCTTCATGATCCAGTGAAAGTTACTGGTTCCTCAGCCTTTTCTAAGTACTCCTTGTACATCTGGAAATTCTTGATTCAAGTCTAGCTTGAAGAATTTTGAGCATAAACGTGCTAACATTTGAAATGAGTGTTAAACTGATTTCATTAATCTAAAACATTTACTAGCCAATTATTTTAATGTTTGTGTTCTAGTTTATTTCAACATATTTTCATTCTATACAAATGGCTTAAAAAGTATATACATATTTGTAGTTTATTTGGAAGTGGTAATATCTAGTGTGCTCAATATGCTTTTGAGTCGAACAGTAAACAACATGCTATTTTTCCATCTGTGTCTATAAATGGTCCATGTGATTCCACGTACTAGAGCTTCAGCTTCACCATCAGTCCTTCCAACAAATATTCAGGGTTGATTTCCCTTCTCCAGCACCACAGTTTTTGAAAACATCTATTTGTGGGAGCTCAGCCTTCTTTATAATCCAACTCTCACATCCATACATGACTACTGAAAAAACCATAGCTTTTGACTCTAGCTTTGTAGGCAAAGTGATTTCTCTTCTTTTGAATATGCTGTCTATGTTTGTCATAGGTTTCCTTCCAAGGAGCAAATGCCTTTTAATTTCATGGCTGCAGTCACCACAGGGATTTTGGATCCCAAGAAAATAAAAGGTGTCACTGCTTCCACTTTTTTCCCATTATTTTATTTGAAGCAATGGGACCTGATGCTATGATATTAATTTTTTGAAAATTGAGTTTCAAGCCAGCTGTTTCACTATCCTCTTCACCTTCATCAAGAGGCTCTTTACTTACTTTTCATTTTCTGCCATTATAGTGGTATCATCTGCATATCTGAGGTTGTTAATATTTTTCTGAACAATCTTGATTCCTAGTTGTGATTCATCGAATCCTGCATTTCGCATGATGTACTCTACATATAAGTTACAATAGCAGGGTGACAGTATAATGCCTTGATGTACTCCTTTTCCATTTTTGAATCATTCTGTTGTTCTGTGTCTGATTCTGTTACTTCTTGATCATATACAGGTTTCTCAAGAGAAAAGTAATATGGTCTGGTATTCCTACCTCTTTAAAAGCTTTCCACAGTTTATTGTGATGAACTTAGTCAAAGGCTTTAGCATAGTCAATGAAAGAGAAGTAGATGTTTTTCTGGAACTCCCTTGCTTTCTTCATGATCCAGTGAAAGTTACTGGTTCCTCAGCCTTTTCTAAGTACTCCTTGTACATCTGGAAATTCTTGATTCAAGTCTAGCTTGAAGAATTTTGAGCATAAACGTGCTAACATTTGAAATGAGTGTTAAACTGATTTCATTAATCTAAAACATTTACTAGCCAATTATTTTAATGTTTGTGTTCTAGTTTATTTCAACATATTTTCATTCTATACAAATGGCTTAAAAAGTATATACATATTTGTAGTTTATTTGGAAGTGGTAATATCTAGTGTGCTCAATATGCTTTTGAGTCGAACAGTAAACAACATGCTATTTTTCCATCTGTGTCTATAAATGGTCCATGTGATTCCATACTGAGGCATTTTTAGACTACATATAAATTATTAGGTAATAATTTTTGCCATTTTAAACTTATTTTATTTGACTATTGACAAATAGGTAGACTTGGAGTAGAGGTTGCGTAGGATGGTCAAGGATTGTGTAATGAAAGATGGTAGACTTTTGGGTAAATGCTCTAGTTACTCAATCTTCACATAATAGCTGTGATTCTGGAGGGTGTATTTGCTGGGCTGAAAAGCAGATCCAAGATCCAGTTAGCACAATGTAGAAATTTGGCTTGTGCATTCATATGCATATCCTACCTCCACTTATTGTAACTCAAATTACATCTTTTTTTTTAGCAGTTTTTCAGCTTTATTTTGCCTAATCTACAGCAAATTGCTAATTTTTTTCCCTTCAAATTCACACTTGAATCTGAGAACTGTAAAAACCTTCCTCTCAAATTGTAGACCTTTTATGAATTAGTGTCATCTTCATGGTGATTAAGACAAGACAAATACTTGTTGAGCACTGAATATTTGTTGTTTATTTTGTCAAACACAACTCCCTATGGTCTCTCATTTATCCTTACCACTACCCACTAGACAAATATTTTCATTCCATTTTCAAGTTCCCAATAATTAAAGAAACCTAAATGCTAAAAAATGCTGTTAAAGCCTAAGGCTTTCAAAAGGGAACTCTGTAGATTCAAGTTCTGTTGTCCGATCTTAAGTCTAAATCTGATGTGTGATTTTAAACAGGTCATGTTGCATCTGTGTTAAACAGAGTTTTCATTTGTAACATTGAATGTGTTGGAGTAGAAAACTCCAAGATTTTATTGCTCAAAAATTTGATCTCATGCCTTTTATTTATAATTACAGTTTAAATACAGACACTGGAAAAAATTTTTTATAACATTCCATCTGGAAATTCTTGATTCTAGCTTGAAGAATTTTGAGCATAAACGTGCTAACATTTGAAATGAGTGTTAAACTGATTTCATTAATCTAAAACATTTACTAGCCAATTATTTTAATGTTTGTGTTCTAGTTTATTTCAACATATTTTCATTCTATACAAATGGCTTAAAAAGTATATACATATTTGTAGTTTATTTGGAAGTGGTAATATCTAGTGTGCTCAATATGCTTTTGAGTCGAACAGTAAACAACATGCTATTTTTCCATCTGTGTCTATAAATGGTCCATGTGATTCCATACTGAGGCATTTTTAGACTACATATAAATTATTAGGTAATAATTTTTGCCATTTTAAACTTATTTTATTTGACTATTGACAAATAGGTAGACTTGGAGTAGAGGTTGCGTAGGATGGTCAAGGATTGTGTAATGAAAGATGGTAGACTTTTGGGTAAATGCTCTAGTTACTCAATCTTCACATAATAGCTGTGATTCTGGAGGGTGTATTTGCTGGGCTGAAAAGCAGATCCAAGATCCAGTTAGCACAATGTAGAAATTTGGCTTGTGCATTCATATGCATATCCTACCTCCACTTATTGTAACTCAAATTACATCTTTTTTTTTAGCAGTTTTTCAGCTTTATTTTGCCTAATCTACAGCAAATTGCTAATTTTTTCCATTCAAATTCACACTTGAATCTGAGAACTGTAAAAACCTTCCTCTCAAATTGTAGACCTTTTATGAATTAGTGTCATCTTCATGGTGATTAAGACAAGACAAATACTTGTTGAGCACTGAATATTTGTTGTTTATTTTGTCAAACACAACTCCCTATGGTCTCTCATTTATCCTTACCACTACCCACTAGACAAATATTTTCATTCCATTTTCAAGTTCCCAATAATTAAAGAAACCTAAATGCTAAAAAATGCTGTTAAAGCCTAAGGCTTTCAAAAGGGAACTCTGTAGATTCAAGTTCTGTTGTCCGATCTTAAGTCTAAATCTGATGTGTGATTTTAAACAGGTCATGTTGCATCTGTGTTAAACAGAGTTTTCATTTGTAACATTGAATGTGTTGGAGTAGAAAACTCCAAGATTTTATTGCTCAAAAATTTGATCTCATGCCTTTTATTTATAATTACAGTTTAAATACAGACACTGGATTTTTAACAAAACATGTTTTTTTCATAACATTTCCTTTTCTTTTATTCAGTAGAGGCAAGCCTCCACTATCATGGAAGACGATACCAAAAGTTCCATGAATTTCTCTCCCTTTCTTATCATTGTTAACAGATAGCACTGTGATAACTTTTGGTCAAAATACAATCAAAATTTGGTAGTTAGAATATCTAGTTCTGTTTAATGTCAAAAAACTATGAAAAACACTGAAATTGGCTCAACATAAAATGTGATATTCTTCTGTAGCCTGATAATATTATTATAACAAGAAATATTCATGAATGGCCTAAGGTCTCAGTTGTATTTAGTATCAATTAAATACCTAGTTCTTATATTACACATAAACATTTCAAAAAATTGTGTAGAACACATTACATGTTTTGCTTTCTGGTAGCAAAGTTAGTACTAAAATAAAATTTTTGTTGTTCCTCATTTATTTTATTAAGCTTGCATAGCATTTAAAATTTGATAAACAGAATGGAAAACAAATAAGAGAAAATACTTTGAATATGGAACTTAATTTGAATAGCTACAAGGCCTGATTTTCAAAGATAGACTGTTTAGTGCTTGCATAACTTTTGCACAAACATCTTTAAGAGAATGTTTTATCTCTTTGTCATTCAGGTAAGAGATTTTCATTTTTTGATTAAGAAAAACACACCTATTCAGTCAGTGTCAGAGTGGCATATCTTCATTAGTGGTATAAAAATAAGCATATCAGGGAGAATATTTTGATGATTTTTGATTAATATGTGGCCTTCTGGCCTCTCATAGGTTCTCACCACTAAGTTCCTTTTCTCCTATTCATAACCCGAATTCTCAGTCATTTTTTAATGCCTGCTCTTATTCCTGCCCCCTCTTCATATATCACAGGTTCAGTTACTTGAGGCTTTGCCTCTCATATCTATGTTCTTCAAACCATTACCAAATGAGACTCTGATTACCTTATACCTCCGTATGCCTGCACTTCAGAAACATTTTCATACTATAGCATAGGTAGTCTTTCTGATTATTCAAGTAGATTTACTTTAACTGTGATTTTTAAAAATCTGTAACATTATATGCATTCAATATACAACATATCAAGATGAAAGAAATACCATCCTGTGTGAATATACTAAGGAAAAGAATCAGAGTCAGATGTATTCCAGTTGCAGTGATTTTGGTAACCTCTTCCTCCTGTTGAATATCATAAAGTTATTATGAGCCATTTAGAATTGCTTAATGTGGATCAACAGGAAAACGCCCTATTTTAACAGACTAATATTTACTTTTGATGCATTTCAAACTGTATAGATAGTTGATAAGTGGACCATTGTCCTTCTTTACCTACAGTGCATTTAAAAGAGTTAGTTTCATAAGTAATACATAGGACTAAATGATATATAAATCCTAAATTTGATTTTTTCTTAAAACCAAAACAGAAAAGCAAAAAAATTAAAAATTCCTTCAATACTATGAAATATAGACATAGTTTTGCTTTCTGGTAGCAAAGTTAGTACTAAAATAAAATTTTTGTTGTTCCTCATTTATTTTATTAAGCTTGCATAGCATTTAAAATTTGATAAACAGAATGGAAAACAAATAAGAGAAAATACTTTGAATATGGAACTTAATTTGAATAGCTACAAGGCCTGATTTTCAAAGATAGACTGTTTAGTGCTTGCATAACTTTTGCACAAACATCTTTAAGAGAATGTTTTATCTCTTTGTCATTCAGGTAAGAGATTTTCATTTTTTGATTAAGAAAAACACACCTATTCAGTCAGTGTCAGAGTGGCATATCTTCATTAGTGGTATAAAAATAAGCATATCAGGGAGAATATTTTGATGATTTTTGATTAATATGTGGCCTTCTGGCCTCTCATAGGTTCTCACCACTAATTTCCTTTTCTCCTATTCATAACCAGAATTATCAGTCATTTTTAATGCCTGCTCTTATTCCTGCCCCCTCTTCATATATCACAGGTTCAGTTACTTGAGGCTTTGCCTCTCATATCTATGTTCTTCAAACCATTACCAAATGAGACTCTGATTACCTTATACCTCCGTATGCCTGCACTTCAGAAACATTTTCATACTATAGCATAGGTAGTCTTTCTGATTATTCAAGTAGATTTACTTTAACTGTGATTTTTAAAAATCTGTAACATTATATGCATTCAATATACAACATATCAAGATGAAAGAAATACCATCCTGTGTGAATATACTAAGGAAAAGAATCAGAGTCAGATGTATTCCAGTTGCAGTGATTTTGGTAACCTCTTCCTCCTGTTGAATATCATAAAGTTATTATGAGCCATTTAGAATTGCTTAATGTGGATCAACAGGAAAACGCCCTATTTTAACAGACTAATATTTACTTTTGATGCATTTCAAACTGTATAGATAGTTGATAAGTGGACCATTGTCCTTCTTTACCTACAGTGCATTTAAAAGAGTTAGTTTCATAAGTAATACATAGGACTAAATGATATATAAATCCTAAATTTGATTCTTCTTAAACATCAGAAAAGCAAAATTAAAAATTCCTTCAGAAGAGTCATTGAAAATGCAAATGAAAAATAGATTTGCTTCATATACTAGAAATGTTTGCATCTTTTCCTTATGAATTATACATATAGATGGCTAATCACAGCCATTATATTTTGTAAGTCTCTTTTAAATAGCAGCATCATGACTGATGGTATGTGAACTAAAATAGCAGAGTGCTGAACTGGAATTCAGTGAATGCTCTCCTGTTGCACTTACACTTAGTTTTAAATGTATAATTCTTTAAGCTTTATTCTTAAGGAAAAGGTAGCTGTATGGGACATATTTCTTAGCCATAGATACATGTATCACTGGTGCCTTATTATATGTTTATAGCAATGAAATTTAATTGAAGGGATAGAATCTCCATTCTATATAATACCATTTGATATGATACTCATTAGGTTTGCATTAATACTCACTCAGTGTGAGTGTGGATGGTGACTGCAGCCATGAAATTAAATGATGCTTGGTCCTTAGAAGAAAAGCTATGACAAACCTAGACAGCATATTAAAAAATAGAGATATCACTTTGCTGACAAAATCCTTATAGTCAAAGCTATGGATGTGAATAGTAGTCATGTATAGATGTGAGGGTTGGACTGTAAAGAAAGCTGAGTGCAGAAGAATTTATGCCTTTGAAGTGTGGTGTTGGAGAAGACTCTTGATAGTCCCTTGGACTGCAAGGAGATCAAACCAGTCAATCATAAAGGAAATCAACCTTAAATATTCATTGCAAGGACTGAAGCTGAAGCTCCAAAACTTTGTCCACCTGATTAGAAAAGATGATCCACTGGAAAAGAGTCTGATGTTGGGAAAAATAGAAGAAAAAAGGAGAAGGAAACAGCAGAGGATGAAATGTTTTACCTACCCCATATCATAAAGTTATTATGAGCCATTTAGAATTGCTTAATGTGGATCAACAGGAAAACGCCCTATTTTAACAGACTAATATTTACTTTTGATGCATTTCAAACTGTATAGATAGTTGATAAGTGGACCATTGTCCTTCTTTACCTACAGTGCATTTAAAAGAGTTAGTTTCATAAGTAATACATAGGACTAAATGATATATAAATCCTAAATTTGATTCTTCTTAAACATCAGAAAAGCAAAATTAAAAATTCCTTCAGAAGAGTCATTGAAAATGCAAATGAAAAATAGATTTGCTTCATATACTAGAAATGTTTGCATCTTTTCCTTATGAATTATACATATAGATGGCTAATCACAGCCATTATATTTTGTAAGTCTCTTTTAAATAGCAGCATCATGACTGATGGTATGTGAACTAAAATAGCAGAGTGCTGAACTGGAATTCAGTGAATGCTCTCCTGTTGCACTTACACTTAGTTTTAAATGTATAATTCTTTAAGCTTTATTCTTAAGGAAAAGGTAGCTGTATGGGACATATTTCTTAGCCATAGATACATGTATCACTGGTGCCTTATTATATGTTTATAGCAATGAAATTTAATTGAAGGGATAGAATCTCCATTCTATATAATACCATTTGATATGATACTCATTAGGTTTGCATTAATACTCACTCAGTGTGAGTGTGGATGGTGACTGCAGCCATGAAATTAAATGATGCTTGGTCCTTAGAAGAAAAGCTATGACAAACCTAGACAGCATATTAAAAAATAGAGATATCACTTTGCTGACAAAATCCTTATAGTCAAAGCTATGGATGTGAATAGTAGTCATGTATAGATGTGAGGGTTGGACTGTAAAGAAAGCTGAGTGCAGAAGAATTTATGCCTTTGAAGTGTGGTGTTGGAGAAGACTCTTGATAGTCCCTTGGACTGCAAGGAGATCAAACCAGTCAATCATAAAGGAAATCAACCTTAAATATTCATTGCAAGGACTGAAGCTGAAGCTCCAAAACTTTGTCCACCTGATTAGAAAAGATGATCCACTGGAAAAGAGTCTGATGTTGGGAAAAATAGAAGAAAAAAGGAGAAGGAAACAGCAGAGGATGAAATGGTTGGATGGCATCAGTGGCCTGGATTTGAGCAAGCTCTGGGAGATGGTGAAGGACAGCCAAGTCTGGTTTGCTGCAGTCCATGGGATTGTGATTGAACTGAACTGAAATGTGAATTAAAAATATAGTAAAAGAAGTTATCTTAGGTTTTCTAACGAAAAAGCATATTGACAAATTTTTATATTTTGACCATAATAACAGAACCAAATATATTTGCTAGTATGGGCTATATTCTAAACATTTTGTGGTAAAGTGATAGGAAAGATCATACCCCTTCTGCATCTTTTCCTGTGTCTATGGTGTTGAAAAATGAGTTTGTATCATCTGCCATCAAGAGCGGGGGACTCTGTGTTCCCCTTTTGGATTTGAGTGCATTCGGTTTTGCTTTGGTCTGTGGCATTTCATAGGGCCTTAAGAGGTCTTGCAGTCTTCTCTCTCCTAGACTTCTGCTGATATCATGAGGATAAGTGGACACAGGTTTTCTGAACTGTGAGTAATTTGTGGTAAAAGACCATCCTACATCATTCCCAATCAAGATCATCCTGTACATACTGTCTTCCAGAAAAACAATCAAGCCACAGCTAGCCAGGATCACTGAACAGTTTAGCTGACCTGTGGAGTTACAGAAGTAATAAACAGATGTGGTTTTAAGTCCCCAAATATTGGGATTACTACGTAATCTATTATGTTATTAAATAACAGATGTTATTTAAAATTCAAAATTATTATTCAGGGACTTCTCTGGTAGTCCATTGGGTAGGATTCCACACTCTCATTGCACAGGGCCTGGATTCAATTCCTGGTCAGGGAATTCAGATCCCATACAAGGAATGGCTAAAAATAAATAAATAAAAATTAAAAACCATGTTATTCTTCCTAGCAGCACTTAGTCTAAGAATATGAATTTTATTTTTAATCTAAAAAATAGCCATAATCATTGTTAAGTATTATAATTCCTTGGAGAAGTAATAGCTGTGAATAGTGCAGAAGAATTTATGCCTTTGAAGTGTGGTGTTGGAGAAGACTCTTGATAGTCCCTTGGACTGCAAGGAGATCAAACCAGTCAATCATAAAGGAAATCAACCTTAAATATTCATTGCAAGGACTGAAGCTGAAGCTCCAAAACTTTGTCCACCTGATTAGAAAAGATGATCCACTGGAAAAGAGTCTGATGTTGGGAAAAATAGAAGAAAAAAGGAGAAGGAAACAGCAGAGGATGAAATGGTTGGATGGCATCAGTGGCCTGGATTTGAGCAAGCTCTGGGAGATGGTGAAGGACAGCCAAGTCTGGTTTGCTGCAGTCCATGGGATTGTGATTGAACTGAACTGAAATGTGAATTAAAAATATAGTAAAAGAAGTTATCTTAGGTTTTTTCTAACGAAAAAAGCATATTGACAAATTTTTATATTTTGACCATAATAACAGAACCAAATATATTTGCTAGTATGGGCTATATTCTAAACATTTTGTGGTAAAGTGATAGGAAAGATCATACCCCTTCTGCATCTTTTCCTGTGTCTATGGTGTTGAAAAATGAGTTTGTATCATCTGCCATCAAGAGCGGGGGACTCTGTGTTCCCCTTTTGGATTTGAGTGCATTCGGTTTTGCTTTGGTCTGTGGCATTTCATAGGGCCTTAAGAGGTCTTGCAGTCTTCTCTCTCCTAGACTTCTGCTGATATCATGAGGATAAGTGGACACAGGTTTTCTGAACTGTGAGTAATTTGTGGTAAAAGACCATCCTACATCATTCCCAATCAAGATCATCCTGTACATACTGTCTTCCAGAAAAACAATCAAGCCACAGCTAGCCAGGATCACTGAACAGTTTAGCTGACCTGTGGAGTTACAGAAGTAATAAACAGATGTGGTTTTAAGTCCCCAAATATTGGGATTACTACGTAATCTATTATGTTATTAAATAACAGATGTTATTTAAAATTCAAAATTATTATTCAGGGACTTCTCTGGTAGTCCATTGGGTAGGATTCCACACTCTCATTGCACAGGGCCTGGATTCAATTCCTGGTCAGGGAATTCAGATCCCATACAAGGAATGGCTAAAAATAAATAAATAAAAATTAAAAACCATGTTATTCTTCCTAGCAGCACTTAGTCTAAGAATATGAATTTTATTTTTAATCTAAAAAATAGCCATAATCATTGTTAAGTATTATAATTCCTAAAATTTGGTAAGAGGAGGGGGAGTATAACTAATGTACACCTTACATTTCACAGGGACATGAAAAGGGCCAAAAATGTTTAGGAAATGAAAAAGAGAAATGGGGAGGAAGAAATTTCATTTGTATAAGTCCTTATGTTATATTTAATAATTTTATAAGATCATGTGACTGTAGTACTTAACTGTTAACATAGATAATTAATTCCACAAAATGCTTGATGTTATATTATCAACATTAAACAATTATATAAAAAGGTATATACATTATCACATAAGAAAAAAGTTTAAAAGAATATTCAAGCTTCATAAATTATGTACATGTATGTATGAGATTAATAGCCAATTATTTAACATGAATAATTATAGTTAATATCACAAAAAACTACCATGAATTACTAATGAATACTCTCCAAATCCTTACTTAACGACTTGTCCTGTTTAAAACAAGAATATGAAATAAAAAAGATAAAATGATATATAATTTGTTATAAAGTTTTTTCCCTACATTTGAGTTATAATTGACAAATAACATTGCATTGTATTTAAAACATACAACATGATGATCTGATATGGGTATATAGTATGAACTGATTCCCTTCTTGGCTGCATTTATACTTAAATATTTTTTTATATTATTATAAATGTAATTTTCTTAATTGCTCTTTGATAGTTTTTAATGTAGAGGCAAACAACTGATTTTTGTATATTGATTTTATATTCTGCAACTTCACTGAATTCCTTAGTTAGTTTTGAGTGACTGAGAACACATACCAGTTTTTTGGTGGAGTGTAGGTTTTTCTACATACAATACTCATCATATGAAAGCGTTTTGATTTGGATGCTCTGTTTTCTTTTCTCATCAGATTGCTCAGGGCATCGACACTTCCAATTCTATGTTGAGTTGAAGTGGTGAGAGTGAGCATCCTTGTCTTGTTCCTGATGTTAGGAATGAACTTTTAGCTCTTTACTTTTATAAATGAGTTTGACTGTGGGTTAATCATATATGGCTTTTATTATGTTGTGATACATTCTTCCTATATCTATTTGTTGATTTTTTTATATGAAAGAATATTGAATTTTCTCAAATGCTTCTTCTGCATCCATTAAGATGATATTTTTATCCTTAGTTTTCTTTCTGTAGAATATCACATTTGTTGATTTGCCTATGTTGAACCATTTTATATCTTAGGTATAAATCTCACTAATCACAGTACATGATTCTTTAATGTACAATTGACTTGAGTCTGTTAATACTTAAGTGAGGACTTTTGCGTCTATGTTCATTTAGGATATTGGCCAGTAACTTTCTTTTCTGTTAGTATCCTTATCTGGTCTTGATATCTGGGCAATTCTGGCCTCATAAAATGAGTTTGGAAGTATTCCCTTTCTCTAACAGACTAAGAAGGGCTGGTGTTAATTCCTGTCAGTGTTTGATAGAATTCACCAGTGAAGCCATCAGATCCTGAATATTTTTTGTTGTGAAACTTCAATTAGTGGTTCTACATCCTTATTAATTATTGAAATTAGTTCGGATTTTCTATTTTTCATAATTCTGTTTTTATAGGCTATGTGTTTCTAAGGATTCATCTATTTATTGTAGTTCATCTGTCATCTCCTAGTGTTAGGTGATTAATAACTAGTCCTTCAGATGGCAACTCATCCTTCAGGATGAACACCTTTCAGGAAGCTGCTGCTGACTTGGTTTAAATGCTGGGTATGCCCAGGGAAACACACAGAAGTCCCAACACATTAATGCATGTGTCCAGACAATTGATAATTATGGGAACCCTCACTTCCTTGGTGTAGTCTAGTTAGAAGCCTGACTTCAGGCAGCAGCTGGGAAAGTATGCAGTCTTTGAAGGAGAAACTGGACAATGAGGACTGTGCCTATTCCTTCTTTGTTGAGCCAAGCAGTGAGAGGGACTAACTATGGGGAGCATTCATGTGCTTGTTTAAAACCTCTCTCTTTGTTTAATGTGGTCCTGGAATTCCTTAATACACCCCATCAGCTCTCAGAGCTGGGTGTTTTGTGAGCTGGACCCTCAGGTAGCAGCTTGTTCAAAGTCAGGGCACTAGATCTACAGCGAAGCAGGAACTTGGATTTATTGTTGGAGTGAATCAGGGGAGAAGGTGGGAGGTGAGGTTCTTTTAGTTAACTCCCAGAGTCCCAGCCCAGGGATGTCAGATGAGAAAATATCCAGTCAAACCCCTTCCAAGGAGAATCTGGGCACAGGGTGTTTTTGCCTGATAATTCTGTGCTGAGACTTGAGAGAGTCACAAGAGGTGTTCTTGTACCCATTTAAAAACTGCATCATTGCTTACTGTGATCCTGAGGGACTCCTGAATGCTTAGCAAAGTTGGGTTTCCAAGCTGGGAGATTTGGGAGCAGGCCCTCAGGTGGCAGCCATAAAAACTGGGGTACTGGATGTTTTTTCCAGACCCTTCACTCCTCAGGTAGAAGCTGGGGGTAGGAGTTTCCTTCCTGATTATATAGTGCTGTCCTGGGCATGGAGTTTATGGTGAAAGTGTGTCTCAGCCTTTCCTACCTGTTTCAATACAAGAATTTTCTCATTTTCCTAATCTGTAGCAACCATTCAACTCATTTAAGATTTTTTTTTCCCTCAGAGAGAATTGTACCATGTGTGACTCTATACTCTTATCCATCTGCGAGCAGAGAGAATGTCAGGAGCCTCTTACTCTTCCATCTTGTTTGGATGTAAAGTTTTAAATAACCAAGTATATATATTCTTCCTTGACTTTTGATATCTTGAAAAGCCTTTTTCCATAGCCCCTGAATTTAGCAGTTCATTCTGCCCTCTGTTTTCAAAACCTTTTAAATTTAACATAGTATAAGTATAGCAATATGAGGTAAAAATTTTGAAGATAAGTTGGTCATGATTTCCATATTGTATTCTAAATGCCAGAGGCACTGCCATAAGTAGAAAAAGAGTATCACATTCTGATGGTTAATGTTTGTGGTATTATACTGAGTTATCAGTAAGACTGGTGATTTCTCTCATTCATTTAAAATATCTCTTTCTGAATCCCCAGCAGTCACAAAATGTGTTGATAGTTTTATCATCATAATACTAGATACACAATGAGGACTGTGCCTATTCCTTCTTTGTTGAGCCAAGCAGTGAGAGGGACTAACTATGGGGAGCATTCATGTGCTTGTTTAAAACCTCTCTCTTTGTTTAATGTGGTCCTGGAATTCCTTAATACACCCCATCAGCTCTCAGAGCTGGGTGTTTTGTGAGCTGGACCCTCAGGTAGCAGCTTGTTCAAAGTCAGGGCACTAGATCTACAGCGAAGCAGGAACTTGGATTTATTGTTGGAGTGAATCAGGGGAGAAGGTGGGAGGTGAGGTTCTTTTAGTTAACTCCCAGAGTCCCAGCCCAGGGATGTCAGATGAGAAAATATCCAGTCAAACCCCTTCCAAGGAGAATCTGGGCACAGGGTGTTTTTGCCTGATAATTCTGTGCTGAGACTTGAGAGAGTCACAAGAGGTGTTCTTGTACCCATTTAAAAACTGCATCATTGCTTACTGTGATCCTGAGGGACTCCTGAATGCTTAGCAAAGTTGGGTTTCCAAGCTGGGAGATTTGGGAGCAGGCCCTCAGGTGGCAGCCATAAAAACTGGGGTACTGGATGTTTTTTCCAGACCCTTCACTCCTCAGGTAGAAGCTGGGGGTAGGAGTTTCCTTCCTGATTATATAGTGCTGTCCTGGGCATGGAGTTTATGGTGAAAGTGTGTCTCAGCCTTTCCTACCTGTTTCAATACAAGAATTTTCTCATTTTCCTAATCTGTAGCAACCATTCAACTCATTTAAGATTTTTTTTTCCCTCAGAGAGAATTGTACCATGTGTGACTCTATACTCTTATCCATCTGCGAGCAGAGAGAATGTCAGGAGCCTCTTACTCTTCCATCTTGTTTGGATGTAAAGTTTTAAATAACCAAGTATATATATTCTTCCTTGACTTTTGATATCTTGAAAAGCCTTTTTCCATAGCCCCTGAATTTAGCAGTTCATTCTGCCCTCTGTTTTCAAAACCTTTTAAATTTAACATAGTATAAGTATAGCAATATGAGGTAAAAATTTTGAAGATAAGTTGGTCATGATTTCCATATTGTATTCTAAATGCCAGAGGCACTGCCATAAGTAGAAAAAGAGTATCACATTCTGATGGTTAATGTTTGTGGTATTATACTGAGTTATCAGTAAGACTGGTGATTTCTCTCATTCATTTAAAATATCTCTTTCTGAATCCCCAGCAGTCACAAAATGTGTTGATAGTTTTATCATCATAATACTAGATACACATTTAGAATGTAATCCCAGAAGAATTAACATGTCAGTTTGACTTTTATAGAAAGGTGCTTTTATTCTTGATATCATTCATGAATTTGATTCAATTTAATATTCTCTTTCTATTTATTTCTTTATAGCAGATACTTTTTAGTATCTGACCTACTACTATGTGTCCATTTATTATGTCTTGACTTTCCCAGCAGAATGAATGCCAGGTGAAGGCAAGGACTTTTTATCTTTTATTCATTGTCTCTTCTCTAATATGCGGACATAGGGCTTGTATCTACAATAAATAATTAATGAAAGAATGAATGAAATAAATTCAATTCAGTGAAAGTTGTACCTTCTTTCAGATGCTAAGAGTAAGATGTTGAGTCTGTTCTCAAGGATTTAAATTTTATTTAAAAATCAAATGTTGACCTAGATGTCCATCAACAAATGAATGGATACAGAAGCTCTGGTACATATATACAATGGAATACTACTCAGCTGTTAAAAGAAATGCAGAAGACTCAGTCTTAATGAGGTGACTAGCTCTAGAACCTATCATAAAAAGTGAAGTGAAAAAGAGAAAGACAAGTACAGTATACTAACCCATATATATGGAATCTAGTAAGATGGTCATGATAACACATGCAGTGAACTCATGAAAAAACAGACAGAGAATAGACATAAGGACATTGTGGAGAACGAACAGTGAGCGGGAGGCATAGAGGAGGTAACATCGAAACCCATACTGGCACGTGTGGAAAAGATAGCTATTGTCATTGTGCTAAGGGAATAGGAGTGCCTACAATCACTTGGGGTGATGGCTTGGAGGGGTAGGAGGGGTGGGAAGGGTGGTGGTGGGGGTCCAGGGATATGCATATGAATGATCTGGGAACATACATGTCGGTGAACAACAAAGCTCTGTAAAATCTTTAAAGAATTTAAAAAAAAAATCAAATGTTGGAGGAAGTGTTTAATAAGGGTTAAACTGCATTTGTGCTAAATAGGAATGTGTAAACACTTTAGAAAGAAATGATTATTTTAAAATTTTGGTCTCTTTTATTTTTTATTAATTTTCATCCATCTTTATTCTTTGGCCTTTGTGGCTTGCCATTGCAGTGGCCTCTCTCGCTGCAGAGCACCGCTCCAGGCGCATGCGCTCCAGAGCACTAGCTCCTAATTGGACACACCAGTTCAGCTGCTCCAGGGCACGTAGGATCTTCCCCCAACCGGAGATAGAACTGGTGCCCTTGCACTGCAAGGTAGACTCTCTAAACACTGGACCACCAGGGAAGCCCTAGAAAGAAACAATAAGCTTTAAAAGATACCGTCCTTGCGCTAAGGGAATAGGAGTACTTACAAAGGCCTGGTGAGATGGCCTGGAGGGGTGGGATGGGGGGAGCCTGAGAGGGGGGAGGGGACCAGGGATATGCATATGACCAACTGGGAACACGCATGTCTGTGAACAACAAAACTCTGTAAAAACTTTAAAATAAAGAAATAAACATTTAAAAGAAAAAAAAAAAAAAGATGATTAGTCAAAGTTTGACATCCATTTGGAAGAATATGACATGTGAAACAGCACTCAAGACTGAAATAATTACAAAATAAAGATGTGTTGTTTGAGGACAGCATGACATAATAAAAAAAAGTAGCAATTTTTAACTTATAGCGAAGATATTTACTAGCATTAATACTGGACACGATTGAGGCCAAATTAACTCAAAATGTGAATGTTTCCATGAGATTCTTCACAGTTTATCATGAGAAAAGAAATGCTGTTGGAGCTCTCTGAACAGTAATATAACTTGGTCAAAACCGTCCTAGAAAACGAATTCTGTTGGCCGTACTATTGCATGGATTTATACTAGTCTGCAGATGCCTAGTGTAGGTGAGAGATAATGAGAACTGGAATTAGAATAGAGACAGGCGGAATGGAGATAAGGAAACAACTTGCAAGTGATACCAAGAAGAGATGAGAGACTAACTTAGTATATTTGATAAGAGAGGAGGGAAATTGGCAATTATCTCCAGAGCCTTTGACAGTGGTGGAGATGGTAAAACTTTAAACTTAGATCACGAACCCAGAGAGGGCAAATCTAAGAATGCTGAAATTATTCATTCTACACATGTATATGAAGGGGATAAATAGCTTCTCTCTTTTCAAAATCTTAAATGAGAATCTTCATGTTCTCAATCAAAACCTTTTTAATTCAAATTAATTTTCAATGTCATTTCACTAATCTTCAATTACACTTTGTTTATATTCATTCTCATCCGATTAACTTTCCCAAGTATGAAAGGCATTCCAGCATATTCAGTCTATAATACAATAAATTTGTACTCCTCTCTGTCAATAAACTTATTGATTAAATCACACATTCAGTTACTGAACCCTTCCTGATCAGGAACTGCATGCAAGTAACAGTGGAAAAGACCCTGATGTTGGGGAAAATAGAAGGCAAAAGGGGAAGGGGACAACAGAGGAGGAGATGGTTGGATGGCATCACTGAGTCAATGGACCTGAGTTTGAGCAAGCTCTAGGAGATGGTGAAGGACAGGGAAGCCTGGTGTGCTGCAGTCCATTGGGTCTCAAAGAGTCAGACAGGACTAAGAGACTGAACTGAACTGAACAGTGCTAAATTCTAGGAGTAAAAAGATGAATAAAACAAAGAAGAATCAGACTTCCAAGAGGTACTCCTAGCCTCTTCCAAGAACTAAGGGAGGAAATTTATCTTAATAAAAGGGCATCCCAACTGTGGTGGTCATGGGTGTGTTGTACATTCCTGCTTCTGCCTACCAAACTAATGACTTAATGGCTAACACCTAATGTCTTCTTTTTCCTTTCTCTAATTACTCTTGTCTCACAGTGGTTTCTCTCAGGTCTGACCATAAACATTATTATCTACGTCATTCTTTTTTTTTTAATTTTTTTAACAGACTTTTGTTGTTCACAGACATATATGTTCCCAGATCAGTCATATGCATATCCCTCTATTAGACTTTGTAAATTGAAATTATTATTGAGATAATTGTAAATTTGCTTGTAAGAAATAATACAGAAAGATCCCTTGTTCATTTTGCACCCAGCAAGGATAACACTTAGCAAAACTATAGCATAATTTCTCATCAAGGGTATTAGAATTGATGCAGTTTACCAGTTTTCAGAATAGATTCCTCATTTAAACTTAGATGCACGAACCCAGAGAGGGCAAATCTAAGAATGCTGAAATTATTCATTCTACACATGTATATGAAGGATAAATAGCTTCTCTCTTTTCAAAATCTTAAATGAGAATCTTCATGTTCTCAATCAAAACCTTTTTAATTCAAATTAATTTTCAATGTCATTTCACTAATCTTCAATTACACTTTGTTTATATTCATTCTCATCCGATTAACTTTCCCAAGTATGAAAGGCATTCCAGCATATTCAGTCTATAATACAATAAATTTGTACTCCTCTCTGTCAATAAACTTATTGATTAAATCACACATTCAGTTACTGAACCCTTCCTGATCAGGAACTGCATGCAAGTAACAGTGGAAAAGACCCTGATGTTGGGGAAAATAGAAGGCAAAAGGGGAAGGGGACAACAGAGGAGGAGATGGTTGGATGGCATCACTGAGTCAATGGACCTGAGTTTGAGCAAGCTCTAGGAGATGGTGAAGGACAGGGAAGCCTGGTGTGCTGCAGTCCATTGGGTCTCAAAGAGTCAGACAGGACTAAGAGACTGAACTGAACTGAACAGTGCTAAATTCTAGGAGTAAAAAGATGAATAAAACAAAGAAGAATCAGACTTCCAAGAGGTACTCCTAGCCTCTTCCAAGAACTAAGGGAGGAAATTTATCTTAATAAAAGGGCATCCCAACTGTGGTGGTCATGGGTGTGTTGTACATTCCTGCTTCTGCCTACCAAACTAATGACTTAATGGCTAACACCTAATGTCTTCTTTTTCCTTTCTCTAATTACTCTTGTCTCACAGTGGTTTCTCTCAGGTCTGACCATAAACATTATTATCTACGTCATTCTTTTTTTTTTAATTTTTTTAACAGACTTTTGTTGTTCACAGACATATATGTTCCCAGATCAGTCATATGCATATCCCTCTATTAGACTTTGTAAATTGAAATTATTATTGAGATAATTGTAAATTTGCTTGTAAGAAATAATACAGAAAGATCCCTTGTTCATTTTGCACCCAGCAAGGATAACACTTAGCAAAACTATAGCATAATTTCTCATCAAGGGTATTAGAATTGATGCAGTTTACCAGTTGTATTCAGAATTCCCCAGATTTACTTACAATCATTTTTTTTGTGTGTGTAATAGCTTCCATACACTTGTTTTTGTCAGTTGTGTGGATTTATGTAGCGCATGAATCCTTTTCATGTGAAGTCAACATCTTGAACAGATCTGATACTACAACAATCCCTGTTTTACTTATGTATTAATAATAATCATCCTACCCATCTAACATGTCCCTGCCCATCATCCTGAACCAGTGACAGTCACTAAAATGACCTCCATTTCCAAAATGTTTTTCATTCAGAAAATGCTATGTAAATGGAATCACACAGCATATAGCTTTTTGGGGTTGACTTTTTCATTCAACATCAGTCCTTGGAGATTCATCTAGTTGGTTATATGTAACAGTAGTTGATTCATTTTCACTGCTGACAAGTATTCCATGGTTTGGAGGCTTCCCTAGTGGCTCAGATGGGAACAAATCTGCCTGCATTGCAGGCGACCTGGTCTCAGTCCTTGGTCAGGATCTCTTGCAGAAGGAAATGGCTACCCACTCCAGTCAGTATTCTATCTGGAGAATCCCATGTACAGAGGAGCCTGGGGCTACAGTCCATGGGGTTGCAAAGAGTTGGACAGGACTAAGCAACTAACACTTTATTCCATGGTTGAGGTATACCACTTTGTTTACCACCCACTTGCTGAACTGGTTTCCTTCTGGCTGGTACAAATAAAACTGCAGAAGGTTCTGGTATGGGTTTCTGCTTGAACATAAGTTTTCATTTCTCTGGCATGAATCCTCAGAACTAAAATCACCCTTTATAAGAAAATGCTTTTTTTTTTTGGTTTCTCTCAGGTCTGACCATAAACATTATTATCTACGTCATTCTTTTTTTTTTAGATTGTTTTAACAGACTTTTGTTGTTCACAGACATATATGTTCCCAGATCAGTCATATGCATATCCCTCTATTAGACTTTGTAAATTGAAATTATTATTGAGATAATTGTAAATTTGCTTGTAAGAAATAATACAGAAAGATCCCTTGTTCATTTTGCACCCAGCAAGGATAACACTTAGCAAAACTATAGCATAATTTCTCATCAAGGGTATTAGAATTGATGCAGTTTACCAGTTGTATTCAGAATTCCCCAGATTTACTTACAATCATTTTTTTTGTGTGTGTAATAGCTTCCATACACTTGTTTTTGTCAGTTGTGTGGATTTATGTAGCGCATGAATCCTTTTCATGTGAAGTCAACATCTTGAACAGATCTGATACTACAACAATCCCTGTTTTACTTATGTATTAATAATAATCATCCTACCCATCTAACATGTCCCTGCCCATCATCCTGAACCAGTGACAGTCACTAAAATGACCTCCATTTCCAAAATGTTTTTCATTCAGAAAATGCTATGTAAATGGAATCACACAGCATATAGCTTTTTGGGGTTGACTTTTTCATTCAACATCAGTCCTTGGAGATTCATCTAGTTGGTTATATGTAACAGTAGTTGATTCATTTTCACTGCTGACAAGTATTCCATGGTTTGGAGGTTTCCCCTAGTGGCTCAGATGGGAACAAATCTGCCTGCATTGCAGGCGACCTGGTCTCAGTCCTTGGTCAGGATCTCTTGCAGAAGGAAATGGCTACCCACTCCAGTCAGTATTCTATCTGGAGAATCCCATGTACAGAGGAGCCTGGGGCTACAGTCCATGGGGTTGCAAAGAGTTGGACAGGACTAAGCAACTAACACTTTATTCCATGGTTGAGGTATACCACTTTGTTTACCACCCACTTGCTGAACTGGTTTCCTTCTGGCTGGTACAAATAAAACTGCAGAAGGTTCTGGTATGGGTTTCTGCTTGAACATAAGTTTTCATTTCTCTGGCATGAATCCTCAGAAATCCATTTTCTGAACAAGATGATCATAGCCTGTTCAGTCTTATAAGAAAATGCCAAACTACATTTTGCACTGTGGCTGCACCATTTTACATTCCTACAAGCAATGCATGAGTGATTCTGTTTGCATGAGCTTCTTTGTTTTATTAATCACGTATAGTACTATTTCAGCTCCTTATTTTTACTGATGTTTTCAGTCCAGATTTGTGTTGAAAGTTGACAGAAGGGTGAGAAAATGAAGCAAGAGGATTCTTTAGAAGCATACAATTTGTTTTTTTTAATTTCTGTTATGTAATGTAAATACTTTCCAGAATAGAACCTGAGGATATTCTTTAACAATTTGTAAAAGAAGAAACCAAGATGATAGTATACTTCATGTTTTGTTGCTATAATTAAACTTTTTTCAATCACTGAATTTGTTCAGTTTTCCTTTTCTTCAAAAGTACCTACTGAGTAGAAACTTTGCAAATGCCTATAAGATTGGTAGTCTCTATTTTGTAAGAACTATCCAAAGCTTAGCACATATTTGTAGATAAAAAGAAATTTAGAAAATTTTATCTATTTTTATTAAATTAATAAATTTTATAACCTTAGTCTCAATATTGACATTAATTGACCACTTTTGATCAGCCTTGGAAGGATGAAATTTTACTATGGGTTTAAGTTTGAGAACAAATTTAGAGAACAAATTCTCTAATGAGGAAGATTTTAGGAGATGTTTTTGTGCATTACTGTCTCCAAAATGTTTATTTCTATAATTGCTCTTTAAGAGTTCACTGCAGTTCTTAAGTATAAGTGTGTTTAGTGTTTAGTGTCTAACCTTCAGGCTATCTACCCACTCCAGTCAGTATTCTATCTGGAGAATCCCATGTACAGAGGAGCCTGGGGCTACAGTCCATGGGGTTGCAAAGAGTTGGACAGGACTAAGCAACTAACACTTTATTCCATGGTTGAGGTATACCACTTTGTTTACCACCCACTTGCTGAACTGGTTTCCTTCTGGCTGGTACAAATAAAACTGCAGAAGGTTCTGGTATGGGTTTCTGCTTGAACATAAGTTTTCATTTCTCTGGCATGAATCCTCAGAAATCCATTTTCTGAACAAGATGATCATAGCCTGTTCAGTCTTATAAGAAAATGCCAAACTACATTTTGCACTGTGGCTGCACCATTTTACATTCCTACAAGCAATGCATGAGTGATTCTGTTTGCATGAGCTTCTTTGTTTTATTAATCACGTATAGTACTATTTCAGCTCCTTATTTTTACTGATGTTTTCAGTCCAGATTTGTGTTGAAAGTTGACAGAAGGGTGAGAAAATGAAGCAAGAGGATTCTTTAGAAGCATACAATTTGTTTTTTTTAATTTCTGTTATGTAATGTAAATACTTTCCAGAATAGAACCTGAGGATATTCTTTAACAATTTGTAAAAGAAGAAACCAAGATGATAGTATACTTCATGTTTTGTTGCTATAATTAAACTTTTTCTAATCACTGAATTTGTTCAGTTTTCCTTTTCTTCAAAAGTACCTACTGAGTAGAAACTTTGCAAATGCCTATAAGATTGGTAGTCTCTATTTTGTAAGAACTATCCAAAGCTTAGCACATATTTGTAGATAAAAAGAAATTTAGAAAATTTTATCTATTTTTATTAAATTAATAAATTTTATAACCTTAGTCTCAATATTGACATTAATTGACCACTTTTGATCAGCCTTGGAAGGATGAAATTTTACTATGGGTTTAAGTTTGAGAACAAATTTAGAGAACAAATTCTCTAATGAGGAAGATTTTAGGAGATGTTTTTGTGCATTACTGTCTCCAAAATGTTTATTTCTATAATTGCTCTTTAAGAGTTCACTGCAGTTCTTAAGTATAAGTGTGTTTAGTGTTTAGTGTCTAACTGCTAGTCGTTCAGTCATAACTGACTCTTCACAGCCCCATGGACTGTAACCTGTGAGGCTCCTCTGTCCAGGCAAGAAGACTGGTGTGTTTTGCCATTCCCTTTTTCAGAGGATCTTCCTTACCCAGGGATCGAACCCAGATCTCCCTCATTGCATGCAAATTCTTTACAGTCCGGGCCACCCAGGGAAGACCAAAGAATGGGTGACAGTTACAAAATACTGCCTTTCATCTTTGTTCTCTATAATTTTCTTCACAATAGAGATGTTACTCAATTCTACTTAATTTTCTTAGTATGTTGATAAGTTATGTATGGAAGCATACCAGTTTTGAAGAAACTGAAGTTTAGTATTTATTAAATTGCTGTTTGGTAATTGCATTTATTTGAAATACTCACAGAGAGAAGATACTTATTATGAAAGCCAAGAATCAGATACTTTGATACTAAGAGTCAACCTAAGGACATTGGTGAAGTATTTGATGAGCCGTAAAACCTCTTGCTCACAAGGGGCCAGAGGCAGTTATGTGTATGAAAGCAACTGAAAGGAGCCTTGAAAATGAGCAGACTCGCACAGAGGTTTTTCATATATATACATTTATTCCTGGTGAATTTTGTCTTCAAATTTAATTTTAAAGCTTTGAAATATTTAAAAATCATTTTTATTTTGCCTTTTATTCTAAGATCAATTTTTGTAATATTGATGCTGTGAAGTTAATTTTCAGAAATGGAATTTCTGCTAGTAGTGCAGAAAAAAAAAAGTTGCTAGTTTCCATGAAACAGTTTCCATGTTGTCAATACATAAAACATAGCTTTATTTGACATTCCAGATGACTAGCAAAATTTTAAGATTACAGAAAGGAAATCCAAGTACCTTTTGTCATTTATATACTAAAAGTAATCATCACATGTTTTTAGAGGAAAGCATTATTTTACTTTTCTAGATCAAGGAGAAAAATATAATTAAGCTAGTCCTTATATATGTATGCAAAATTCCTAAAATTTTAAAACAAGTATCTTGAGCAATTGAACAAAGGCTGCATTTTAATAAGTTCAAATATTTTCACCATAGAATAAAAGAAAATACTATCTGAATATAAATAAATGTAATCAAAGTAAGTGAATATGCAGGTATCCTTTTAACAATACCTCATTACTTTTGACTGTGGATTATATTAGTGATATATTTAAATTTACAGTAATACAGAGATTTCATAAGTCCAGTGAACCACAATTTGATATTTGTATGAAGATTGCTAGTAGAATATATATTGTAAGTATTGAGATACTTGAATTAGGAAACCCTAAGATATATTTGACTGTCTAGGAATATTTGTCAAACACTACCTTCCAGAACAAGTCAGGAACTTTATTTATTTAATTAGTGAGTTTTTAGAGTTTTTTTTAATTGATTTATTTTTGTTATTTTGATAGTAATTCGTTCCTTTATCTGTTACATAATTCATTTCTATCCTTAACTTTCTATTTTCCAGCTTTATTCATTTTTGATTTTAATATTATGTATGGAAGCATACCAGTTTTGAAGAAACTGAAGTTTAGTATTTATTAAATTGCTGTTTGGTAATTGCATTTTGAAATGGGCCAAGAATCAGATACTTTGATACTAAGAGTCAACCTAAGGACATTGGTGAAGTATTTGATGAGCCGTAAAACCTCTTGCTCACAAGGGGCCAGAGGCAGTTATGTGTATGAAAGCAACTGAAAGGAGCCTTGAAAATGAGCAGACTCGCACAGAGGTTTTTCATATATATACATTTATTCCTGGTGAATTTTGTCTTCAAATTTAATTTTAAAGCTTTGAAATATTTAAAAATCATTTTTATTTTGCCTTTTATTCTAAGATCAATTTTTGTAATATTGATGCTGTGAAGTTAATTTTCAGAAATGGAATTTCTGCTAGTAGTGCAGAAAAAAAAAAGTTGCTAGTTTCCATGAAACAGTTTCCATGTTGTCAATACATAAAACATAGCTTTATTTGACATTCCAGATGACTAGCAAAAATTTTAAGATTACAGAAAGGAAATCCAAGTACCTTTTGTCATTTATATACTAAAAGTAATCATCACATGTTTTTAGAGGAAAGCATTATTTTACTTTTCTAGATCAAGGAGAAAAATATAATTAAGCTAGTCCTTATATATGTATGCAAAATTCCTAAAATTTTAAAACAAGTATCTTGAGCAATTGAACAAAGGCTGCATTTTAATAAGTTCAAATATTTTCACCATAGAATAAAAGAAAATACTATCTGAATATAAATAAATGTAATCAAAGTAAGTGAATATGCAGGTATCCTTTTAACAATACCTCATTACTTTTGACTGTGGATTATATTAGTGATATATTTAAATTTACAGTAATACAGAGATTTCATAAGTCCAGTGAACCACAATTTGATATTTGTATGAAGATTGCTAGTAGAATATATATTGTAAGTATTGAGATACTTGAATTAGGAAACCCTAAGATATATTTGACTGTCTAGGAATATTTGTCAAACACTACCTTCCAGAACAAGTCAGGAACTTTATTTATTTAATTAGTTAGTTTTTTAAAGTTTTTTTTAATTGATTTATTTTTGTTATTTTGATAGTAATTCGTTCCTTTATCTGTTACATAATTCATTTCTATCCTTAACTTTCTATTTTCCAGCTTTATTACAGTTTATTGTTATTACTATAATTATCATTTAATTTATGGATTTAAATTATATATATTTTACTCCAGCTAGTAAATACTTAGAAATCAGCACACTTAAAATATCCTACATATCTCTTTGTAGTTTTTATCATTTCTCAGTTCTCATAAAAGTCACATTGTGATAATACCTCCTTATCTTTTAGTCCTATTCAGTGCAATGTTATATATATTTTAATGTCCCTTGGCTGTTCATTTGCCATTTTTCTCTTAGTGGATGATATGTATTCTCAAAATGAGCTTAGTGTTTAAATGAACTTACTAGGAACTCTTGTTTCTTCTAAGTTAAAAAATATAACTCCCTTGTCCCTGTTTCATTCACATTTGAACAGTGGTTTGGCTAGTTCTAAATTTATTAGGTCACACTTTCTTTCCTTGAAGATCATACAGGTGGTTTTTCACAATCATTATAACGTCTGGTATTGCTGTGCAGAAGTTGAAGGTCAGCCTATTTTTTTACCTTATAGATGAATTAAATCTTTTTTCCTGTCTGCCCAAAGCATTCATATCTATATAAAATTTGAAATTCAATAAGCTTAAAGGGTTTATTTTACAGTAGATACTGTTAGGTCAGCTTCTCCTAGGATATAGTGTTCAGTTTAACAAAGTAAATTCATATGTTCTTTGACATCTGGAAGGTATTTTTATATTGAGTATATGAATATTTTCCCCTTGATCCATTATATTTAGACTCTTTTGAAGGAGATGCTGTTTGAGTGTATTAGATGCTGTTTGAAAACCACTGCTTATTTTAAGTTTCTCTGTATTTTGCTCTGTATTTTATTCAGTGTTTATTTTGTACAATTTTTAAATTGTCCTCTGTTCTTTCTTATTGTGATTTCAGCAATGTCATACAGTTTCACTGTTTCCAATTTAGCCTTTATTTTTACGAGACTTTTAAAATTTCAGTTCTTTCCTTGAATTTTAACAACTCATGTTTCATTTCCTTCTTACCGTGCCATCTCTGTGAAGAAACTCGTGTATTATTAACATAATTGCTTCATTAGTTTTATAATCAATAGTGATATTTTTGTGATAATTTGTATCTCATCTACAGCAACATTTTGATGGTATTCTTCCATTTATTATTTCCAGCTTTATTGTTTTTTACTCTAATTATCATTTAATTTATGGATTTAAATTATATATATTTTACTCCAGCTAGTAAATACTTAGAAATCAGCACACTTAAAATATCCTACATATCTCTTTGTAGTTTTTATCATTTCTCAGTTCTCATAAAAGTCACATTGTGATAATACCTCCTTATCTTTTAGTCCTATTCAGTGCAATGTTATATATATTTTAATGTCCCTTGGCTGTTCATTTGCCATTTTTCTCTTAGTGGATGATATGTATTCTCAAAATGAGCTTAGTGTTTAAATGAACTTACTAGGAACTCTTGTTTCTTCTAAGTTAAAAAATATAACTCCCTTGTCCCTGTTTCATTCACATTTGAACAGTGGTTTGGCTAGTTCTAAATTTATTAGGTCACACTTTCTTTCCTTGAAGATCATACAGGTGGTTTTTCACAATCATTATAACGTCTGGTATTGCTGTGCAGAAGTTGAAGGTCAGCCTATTTTTTTACCTTATAGATGAATTAAATCTTTTTTCCTGTCTGCCCAAAGCATTCATATCTATATAAAATTTGAAATTCAATAAGCTTAAAGGGTTTATTTTACAGTAGATACTGTTAGGTCAGCTTCTCCTAGGATATAGTGTTCAGTTTAACAAAGTAAATTCATATGTTCTTTGACATCTGGAAGGTATTTTTATATTGAGTATATGAATATTTTCCCCTTGATCCATTATATTTAGACTCTTTTGAAGGAGATGCTGTTTGAGTGTATTAGATGCTGTTTGAAAACCACTGCTTATTTTAAGTTTCTCTGTATTTTGCTCTGTATTTTATTCAGTGTTTATTTTGTACAATTTTTAAATTGTCCTCTGTTCTTTCTTATTGTGATTTCAGCAATGTCATACAGTTTCACTGTTTCCAATTTAGCCTTTATTTTTACGAGACTTTTAAAATTTCAGTTCTTTCCTTGAATTTTAACAACTCATGTTTCATTTCCTTCTTACCGTGCCATCTCTGTGAAGAAACTCGTGTATTATTAACATAATTGCTTCATTAGTTTTATAATCAATAGTGATATTTTTGTGATAATTTGTATCTCATCTACAGCAACATTTTGATGGTATTCTTCCTTTGGTGAGTTTTCTCTCCTTTGTTTCTCCTTTCTTTGTCCTATTCATTTCAATTACTTTTTTATATGTCTATCATCATCATTATTATTATTTTGAATAATTTCTTCTCTCTGAACTAGATAGCTCTTTATTGAGAGTGAGGGGTGGGAATCCAGGCTCATGTTCTCAGGTTACTAGAATTTCCCTTTTAGGATTATTTGGGTGTGAGGGAGGTCTCCCCAGGCTGTCAAGAGTAGCCCTCCTGCCCACCTCCCACCTTTGCTGCTGGGATATATTCCTGTCCAGACAGGCAAACAGGCCATTTTCACCTCTGCCAATTAAGCTACCAACCCAGGAAAATCTCATACATAGGTGTTTGCACTTTATTTCGATAGCTTGTTTTCCACTGAAGGTGTACTACTTACTTGTCTAAGTGTGCTTTGTAAGTTTGTTAAGATCTCTAACCATGGATGTGGTAATGTACATTTTCTTGAACTTACTAGACCTTCAAAAAGCTTTGGAAATAACCACAGCTCTTTTTTGGGATTCAGAGTTTTAGATATTTATTGATCTTTTTCAAAGTTGACATTTTTGTTTCTCATTTTTCTCCTTTCTTTTGGGCTACTTCCAAAAGAAGAATAAAACAAATACAATTTTAAAATGAATGTGTACACACTGCTGTATTTCCAATAAAGTGCCTTTCCATTAAAAAAATTAGCAGAAATAGAATACATAATGTAATTAGGAATATCAACAACAACAAAAATAAATATGATGTTTTCCTAGATATTTAAGGACAAGAAAATAGTTTTATTGGTCACTGTAGTCTTTGTCAGAATTTTATTAGACACATGAACTGACATCAAAATTATGTATTTTTTAAATCTAGAGTTGGCCTGTATTATATTGATTACATGACTGTGATGCTCAGTTGTATCTTCTCCTTATTTTCCAATTTAGCCTTTATTTTTACGAGACTTTTAAAATTTCAGTTCTTTCCTTGAATTTTAACAACTCATGTTTCATTTCCTTCTTACCGTGCCATCTCTGTGAAGAAACTCGTGTATTATTAACATAATTGCTTCATTAGTTTTATAATCAATAGTGATATTTTTGTGATAATTTGTATCTCATCTACAGCAACATTTTGATGGTATTCTTCCTTTGGTGAGTTTTCTCTCCTTTGTTTCTCCTTTCTTTGTCCTATTCATTTCAATTACTTTTTTATATGTCTATCATCATCATTATTATTATTTTGAATAATTTCTTCTCTCTGAACTAGATAGCTCTTTATTGAGAGTGAGGGGTGGGAATCCAGGCTCATGTTCTCAGGTTACTAGAATTTCCCTTTTAGGATTATTTGGGTGTGAGGGAGGTCTCCCCAGGCTGTCAAGAGTAGCCCTCCTGCCCACCTCCCACCTTTGCTGCTGGGATATATTCCTGTCCAGACAGGCAAACAGGCCATTTTCACCTCTGCCAATTAAGCTACCAACCCAGGAAAATCTCATACATAGGTGTTTGCACTTTATTTCGATAGCTTGTTTTCCACTGAAGGTGTACTACTTACTTGTCTAAGTGTGCTTTGTAAGTTTGTTAAGATCTCTAACCATGGATGTGGTAATGTACATTTTCTTGAACTTACTAGACCTTCAAAAAGCTTTGGAAATAACCACAGCTCTTTTTTGGGATTCAGAGTTTTAGATATTTATTGATCTTTTTCAAAGTTGACATTTTTGTTTCTCATTTTTCTCCTTTCTTTTGGGCTACTTCCAAAAGAAGAATAAAACAAATACAATTTTAAAATGAATGTGTACACACTGCTGTATTTCCAATAAAGTGCCTTTCCATTAAAAAAATTAGCAGAAATAGAATACATAATGTAATTAGGAATATCAACAACAACAAAAATAAATATGATGTTTTCCTAGATATTTAAGGACAAGAAAATAGTTTTATTGGTCACTGTAGTCTTTGTCAGAATTTTATTAGACACATGAACTGACATCAAAATTATGTATTTTTTAAATCTAGAGTTGGCCTGTATTATATTGATTACATGACTGTGATGCTCAGTTGTATCTTCTCCTTATTTTTCCTAATTCACTTCAGGTAATATATCCTTGTTATTACTTTTTTTATCCTCTGTTTACTCTGTTTCAACTTTTTCTACTGTAGACTTTTATATTTAATATATGACTCTTAATTTTTCTTCTAAGTGTTTATCTGTTATGTAACTTTCTTCAGGAAAGAGTCTTAATTCTTCCAACTCTTATGACCAACAGACCACCAAAAAACAGTTCAGTAGCATAGAATCAGACTTTTTATTTCTTTAATTTATGCTGAACACACATGTTGACTGAAGGAAAACTCACAACTTAAAAGTTGCAATTAAGTTTTACTCTGGGATCTTTTTGAAGACTATAACACAGGCAGTAGCCTCTCAGATAATCTATGAGGAACTGCTCTGAAGAACTGAGGGAAGAATCAGGCTATAACGTACATTTTTGCTGGAAACAAAGCATGGAATGAAACATCACAAGATCACTGCTGATCACAAGAACAAGCACCCCAAGTTAGATTTTTCAGTGTTTTCTGTGTTTGAGAAGATGCAGAGATCTGGGTCCACTGAAATGATCCCTTTGATATGCACCTTCACTATCTGGGGCAAGCATCCAGAGCACAGAATGCTTCCTGTTTTCTTCAACCTGAAATCCTGACAGGGCCCACTGTCTGAGGCGTCTGCAGGGGCTGATGGCTTCATTCTTGTAAAACTGGGATGGTGGGCAATGATCTTTGTCTGTGTGAAGGGCAGGCAACATCCCTGTCTACACATGTGTCACACATACATACAATTCAGTTTCTCCAAGTAACAGTAGCCTCCTATTTATTTCCTCTGACCCAGGTTCCACTGGGCACCTACCTTTTCTACCAATCCTTTTCCTACCCCCATTTAATTTAACCCAGCTATGTTGTGGATCAATTTAGGTATTTTACCAGCAAAAATACACTAAAAATCCAATGGAAAGATATAGATGAATTTGTTAAATTTACTTGCTGCAAGATCTCCCTTCATACTATTTCCCACATGATATTTTTATTATATTAAGAAGTAAATATTTCAGACTTGTAAAGATTCAGGGCTCATTTTGTTGTTAGTTTTGATTCTTGGAAGAATTATGATTCTTTAGATAAAAGTGAATTGATAAATGTTCAATGGATTCATCAGTGAATTCTAGCTGTGATATTGTTTTTGTATTTTGCGAACACACATTTTTTTGATTTTTTTGACTCTTAATTTTTCTTCTAAGTGTTTATCTGTTATGTAACTTTCTTCAGGAAAGAGTCTTAATTCTTCCAACTCTTATGACCAACAGACCACCAAAAAACAGTTCAGTAGCATAGAATCAGACTTTTTATTTCTTTAATTTATGCTGAACACACATGTTGACTGAAGGAAAACTCACAACTTAAAAGTTGCAATTAAGTTTTACTCTGGGATCTTTTTGAAGACTATAACACAGGCAGTAGCCTCTCAGATAATCTATGAGGAACTGCTCTGAAGAACTGAGGGAAGAATCAGGCTATAACGTACATTTTTGCTGGAAACAAAGCATGGAATGAAACATCACAAGATCACTGCTGATCACAAGAACAAGCACCCCAAGTTAGATTTTTCAGTGTTTTTCTGTGTTTGAGAAGATGCAGAGATCTGGGTCCACTGAAATGATCCCTTTGATATGCACCTTCACTATCTGGGGCAAGCATCCAGAGCACAGAATGCTTCCTGTTTTCTTCAACCTGAAATCCTGACAGGGCCCACTGTCTGAGGCGTCTGCAGGGGCTGATGGCTTCATTCTTGTAAAACTGGGATGGTGGGCAATGATCTTTGTCTGTGTGAAGGGCAGGCAACATCCCTGTCTACACATGTGTCACACATACATACAATTCAGTTTCTCCAAGTAACAGTAGCCTCCTATTTATTTCCTCTGACCCAGGTTCCACTGGGCACCTACCTTTTCTACCAATCCTTTTCCTACCCCCATTTAATTTAACCCAGCTATGTTGTGGATCAATTTAGGTATTTTACCAGCAAAAATACACTAAAAATCCAATGGAAAGATATAGATGAATTTGTTAAATTTACTTGCTGCAAGATCTCCCTTCATACTATTTCCCACATGATATTTTTATTATATTAAGAAGTAAATATTTCAGACTTGTAAAGATTCAGGGCTCATTTTGTTGTTAGTTTTGATTCTTGGAAGAATTATGATTCTTTAGATAAAAGTGAATTGATAAATGTTCAATGGATTCATCAGTGAATTCTAGCTGTGATATTGTTTTTGTATTTTGCTTGAAAAAAAGGAAAGTTCAGCTGCAACTTTGTTTAATGGTTCTGTTTTCTTGGGTGTCCCTCTGTGGTTTTCCAGATAGATGTATAGTTACATTTGAGAAGAAATTTTTTTTTCAGAATACATGTTTGAAAATGGTTTTGGTATTAGTTTCAGTGTCCTGGAATTTCACAAAAGGAATTGGGCTAAGCAAGGGACAAGATTTTAAGATTTCTAACTTTGAAGAATGTATCCAATTTTCTTTTACTGAAAATATAAAGAACCATTGTAGTGCCACTTCTGAGCCACACACACTCATGGTTGTATACAACTAAGATATAAGTACACTAAAGAATGGCGACCAGAGTGCAATGTAGGATTGTTGGAAAATTCTATTTGGAAGGACTATCTGGACTAAACATTGCTTCTGAACTAAAAGAGAAACAGAAATCAAAATCAAAGAATAAAATAATAGGGCAAAAACTTCTGGAAAAAGATTAGTAGGTATGAGGTTAACTGAAATCAAACTTGAAGATTAAACAAATAGATTCCATTTGTTTTGTGAAACATACTGCAGCAAATTGTTCAGGCAGTTTAATGCTGCGGTCATATTAATAGGATGATTGAGTATAATTTTGTATTATGCAATAATAAAAATTAGTCTTGAACATAATGAGTTTTTAGAATTTGGAATTTAATTCCAAAATCATAAAAGCACTTTAAGTATTTAGCTTTCATATTTCAATGAAAAGTGATTATATCTTCTCAGTTAAAACATTGGGCTAACATTGTAAGAGTGTGTTAGACTATTGTATTTAAACAGTTCAGAGTCAAATATATAATGATTCTCACACAATAGTTTTCTTTCTTTTTTTGCACATATACTGGTTTGGTCAGGGTCCTATAGGTCAGATTTTGATACTGTTGGAAGATCATCATTTGTCAACCTACTGAGTCTGCAGAGGATAGAATTGTGAAGGGAACCTATCAGAATAATTGTCACTTAGAAGATGAAATTTAAGGGAACACATATTACTAAGTGACAATTCTCTAGAAAAAGATGTATTAAGGATTACAGTTTAGCTGTGATATTGTTTTTGTATTTTGCTTGAAAAAAAGGAAAGTTCAGCTGCAACTTTGTTTAATGGTTCTGTTTTCTTGGGTGTCCCTCTGTGGTTTTCCAGATAGATGTATAGTTACATTTGAGAAGAAATTTTTTTTTCAGAATACATGTTTGAAAATGGTTTTGGTATTAGTTTCAGTGTCCTGGAATTTCACAAAAGGAATTGGGCTAAGCAAGGGACAAGATTTTAAGATTTCTAACTTTGAAGAATGTATCCAATTTTCTTTTACTGAAAATATAAAGAACCATTGTAGTGCCACTTCTGAGCCACACACACTCATGGTTGTATACAACTAAGATATAAGTACACTAAAGAATGGCGACCAGAGTGCAATGTAGGATTGTTGGAAAATTCTATTTGGAAGGACTATCTGGACTAAACATTGCTTCTGAACTAAAAGAGAAACAGAAATCAAAATCAAAGAATAAAATAATAGGGCAAAAACTTCTGGAAAAAGATTAGTAGGTATGAGGTTAACTGAAATCAAACTTGAAGATTAAACAAATAGATTCCATTTGTTTTGTGAAACATACTGCAGCAAATTGTTCAGGCAGTTTAATGCTGCGGTCATATTAATAGGATGATTGAGTATAATTTTGTATTATGCAATAATAAAAATTAGTCTTGAACATAATGAGTTTTTAGAATTTGGAATTTAATTCCAAAATCATAAAAGCACTTTAAGTATTTAGCTTTCATATTTCAATGAAAAGTGATTATATCTTCTCAGTTAAAACATTGGGCTAACATTGTAAGAGTGTGTTAGACTATTGTATTTAAACAGTTCAGAGTCAAATATATAATGATTCTCACACAATAGTTTTCTTTCTTTTTTTGCACATATACTGGTTTGGTCAGGGTCCTATAGGTCAGATTTTGATACTGTTGGAAGATCATCATTTGTCAACCTACTGAGTCTGCAGAGGATAGAATTGTGAAGGGAACCTATCAGAATAATTGTCACTTAGAAGATGTAAAACACAATTAATCCTTTCTACAAAAAGAAACAGGGCAGTCATACTTTACTACATGCTGACTGAAGTTCCGTCATAAAGCAGATACATGAGTTATCTTGGAAACAGGGTAAAAAAGGGCATGTTAAGCCCAATGATTCCATGAGAGCAAAGAGTTTTTAAATGTTAACAATTCAGGGCTTATAATGAATGTATAATATATATATTTTTTCCTTTAAAATTTAGGTTCCTTAAATAGAACATTTGGACACATTGTTTTGAGTTGTGAAATTTTAACAGGATGTTTTCAAAAGAGAAGACATTTCTCTCCATTAATCCTTGCTTCTAGTGGATGAAGCTTACAAAGGTCAAAAGCAGATGGAGCCTTCATGCCCCTCCTTTTGCTGCCATACCTATGCAGCAGCAGGGTCCTCCAAACGAAAGGGCAGGAGTGATGTTCCCTATAATGAATAGTGCTATTTTGTTACTTGACCTTCAAGACAGCCTGAAAATTTCAAGTCAGAGATCAGTGTGGAAAAGCAAATTGATGAGCAGGAACACTGTAATCTTAGCTGATAACTCTTTAAATGGTAACCAAAGCTATTTCTTTGCTCCCTAGACAACGGTAAACTTTTCAAAGAACTTGGGGAAAAAAAAAAAAATCTGGTGGAGCATGAAGAAAGTGAATATTATGAATGGCCTTTTCAAGGCCATGAATTATGTTTAGAATATTGAGGCCACCTTTCTTCATAAATGGTTGTTGAAAATTCTAAATATACCCCAAATTAGAAATGGCAGTAAAAATATGACTGTAAAAAAAAGTCTTTGAGGACTTGGAGAAACTTCCAAGAAACAGTCACAAAGAAAAAAATAGTAAAGGGCCAAAGAATAACAGAAGGCCATATAAGACAAAACCTAAGTTAGAGCTTAGTGGAATCTGGACTGGGCCATAGGGCACATCATCAGACATAAATCTGAGAAAAACACAAATTTGTAAAAAAAAAATTTAAAAAAGGAAAGACATTGTAATTTAAAAAATCAGAATTAAAAGTTCCTTAAAATGTACTAGTGACATGTTTTATTTTCATAATTTCTACTAACCTAAACTCCTTAAGCCGTATATGTATGTAGAAATATAAAAATAGATGAAAATGGGACATTTTGAACATGGAAAAGACAATCATTGTGTGTAACTTTCTGTAGAGGTTTTGTATTATTATTATTTTTGATCTCTTTTATATTTTTATTTATTATTTATTTTCACCCATCTTCTATTCTTTGACCTTTGTTGGAGTGGCCTCTATCGCTGCAGAGCACTGGCTCTGGGCGCATGCGCCCCAGAGTGCTGGCTTATAATTGGACACACCGGTCCAGTTGCTCCGCTGCACGTGGGATCTTTCCAGGCCAGGGATCGAACCGGTGCCCCTTTCACTGCAAGATGAACTCTGTACCCACTGGACCACCAGGGAAGCCCAACTTTCTCTAGAGTTTAAAAAATTACTCCAAAATTATTATATGTATATTTGTACGTATCATAAAAGTAAAAATACTAAGGCAAATTTTTGCAGACTAAGAACAGTTTTATACCAATAAAAAGAACTGTATTAGTATAACCCTTTCTCTTTTCACTGAAGATTTCTGAAATTCAAATTAGCTCATGAATGACTGGGAAAAAAAGGAATGATATTGTTGAAAGATGGAAGCCGTTTTAGTCCATATGGTGTTTTCCTAGCAAACTTACATTTTCTACTTTCAAGTAAAGCAACTAAAGATACAGAACACTAAACCAGTCAGCCTCAGCAAGCCCTGTGACAACTCAATGCTGGTTTAATCATTTCAGTGTCTTCCATCTGGCTTAGTTTGACCACATTTTCTGTCCAGGTAGTGCTGATTGCCCTGTTGTCCCTGGTTTTGCCCCAAAAACCCTTTTTCCCCAAGGACTTGGAGAACTTCCAAGAAACAGTCACAAAGAAAAAAATAGTAAAGGGCCAAAGAATAACAGAAGGCCATATAAGACAAAACCTAAGTTAGAGCTTAGTGGAATCTGGACTGGGCCATAGGGCACATCATCAGACATAAATCTGAGAAAAACACAAATTTGTAAAAAAAAAATTTAAAAAAGGAAAGACATTGTAATTTAAAAAATCAGAATTAAAAGTTCCTTAAAATGTACTAGTGACATGTTTTATTTTCATAATTTCTACTAACCTAAACTCCTTAAGCCGTATATGTATGTAGAAATATAAAAATAGATGAAAATGGGACATTTTGAACATGGAAAAAGACAATCATTGTGTGTAACTTTCTGTAGAGGTTTTTGTATTATTATTATTTTTGATCTCTTTTATATTTTTATTTATTATTTATTTTCACCCATCTTCTATTCTTTGACCTTTGTTGGAGTGGCCTCTATCGCTGCAGAGCACTGGCTCTGGGCGCATGCGCCCCAGAGTGCTGGCTTATAATTGGACACACCGGTCCAGTTGCTCCGCTGCACGTGGGATCTTTCCAGGCCAGGGATCGAACCGGTGCCCCTTTCACTGCAAGATGAACTCTGTACCCACTGGACCACCAGGGAAGCCCAACTTTCTCTAGAGTTTAAAAAATTACTCCAAAATTATTATATGTATATTTGTACGTATCATAAAAGTAAAAATACTAAGGCAAATTTTTGCAGACTAAGAACAGTTTTATACCAATAAAAAGAACTGTATTAGTATAACCCTTTCTCTTTTCACTGAAGATTTCTGAAATTCAAATTAGCTCATGAATGACTGGGAAAAAAAGGAATGATATTGTTGAAAGATGGAAGCCGTTTTAGTCCATATGGTGTTTTCCTAGCAAACTTACATTTTCTACTTTCAAGTAAAGCAACTAAAGATACAGAACACTAAACCAGTCAGCCTCAGCAAGCCCTGTGACAACTCAATGCTGGTTTAATCATTTCAGTGTCTTCCATCTGGCTTAGTTTGACCACATTTTCTGTCCAGGTAGTGCTGATTGCCCTGTTGTCCCTGGTTTTTGCACATTTCATCCTTGTTTTCATAAATTGGTAATTGCGTCTCTTCCTTATCCACCATTTAAGACAAGCTACTTCGACCTTTTTTAAAAACTGAAGAATAGTTGATTATATCATTTTGTTACTTTCAGGTGTACAGCATAGTGATAGAATTTCTTTTGCAGACTGTATTCCATATAAGTTATTAGAAGATATTGGGTATAATTCCTTGTGCTATATAGTAAATCCTTGTTCCTTGTCATATATATATATATATATATATATATATATATATATAGTAGTTTGTGTGTTAATCCTGTATCCTGATTCATCCTCTCCTCCTAATCTCTCCTTTGGTGAACTATACGTTTGTTTTCTGTGAGTATTTTTCTGTTTTGTATATGCATTCATTTGTATTATTTTTCAGATTCTACATGTGAGTGATATAGTAATTGGCTTTCTCTCTTTGTCTTACCAGCATAGTATTCTCTAGGTCCGTCCTTGATGCTGCAAGTGGCAATGTTTCATTTTTTTTTTTTGTCTGAGTAATAGTCCACTCTGTGGGTGGGTGTGTATACATGCATATATCATATCTTCTTAATCCATTTGTCTGTTGATTGGCACTTGAGTGACTTGCATGTCTTTGGTATTATAAATAGTATTGCAATGAACACTAGGGTACATGTATCATTTTGAATTAGTGTTTTAATTTTTTCTGGATATACAACCACCTAGGAGTGGAACTGCTGGATTATGCAGAAGTTCTTCTTTTAGTTTTCTTAGGAAACTCCACACTGCTTTCCAGTGGCTGCACCAATTTACATTCCCACCAGCAGTATATGAGGATTGTCTTTTCTTCACATCCTCACCAACATTTATTATTTATAGACTTTTTTGATGATAGCCATTTAGACAGGTGTAAAGTGATACTTCATTGTGGTTTTGATTTTCAGTTCTGTACTAATTAGTGATATTGATCATCTTTTGATGTGCCTCTTAGCCATATGTGTATTTTCTTTGAAGAAAGTGTCTACTTAAGTCTTCTGCTAGTGTTTTGATTGGATTATGTGTTTTTTTGATACTGAGTTACATGAGCTGTTTGTATATTTTAGAGATTAATCCCTTGTTCATTGCATCATTTGCAAATGTTTTCTCCATTTTGTTTGCTGCCTTTTCATTTTGTTGATGGTTTTCTTTGCTGTACTTTTACTTTTTAAAATGTTAAAGCTGTATATTACCTAATATTTTGTTATATGTTATGAATTCAGCACATTATTTTAGCTGCATTAGTTCTTCTGTTATTTTTATCAGTACAATTAAAGCATTAATGTTCTTGTTGCAAAGTTTCTTAGGACTTTAGTTGGACAGCTTCAAACCTGTTTCTCCAAATCTGTTTCTTCCATTTTCACATGAGTATTTGCATCATGCTATTTTATTCAAAAATACACATATGGCCTTACTGAAACAATTGAGACTCAGAAAGGGCATTTAATTGACTCAGTATGAATAGTTGATTATGACTATTACTATATTTAGTAAAGTATGAAAGTACATCAAACATAATTGATCATTATAATAAAGCATACAAAATCTGAAACTAAGGACTATTTCTTTTCTGTTATCATCTTATGATTGTGTTAATATAACTCTTGATAATCAAGTTCTAGTTTAGACATGGAACAGAAATTTTGTAACATGGCAGCATACTCAGGTGATAAACTGTAGTTTTAGAGTTATAAATTGGATTTGACTCAGAACACACACAAAAATAATTTTATGTGGCAAACTTCCAAAATGTTGCATGCATGCATTCATTGTATGTACAAGGATATTAGCCTTGGCTTTTATTTAAGTTGTGAGATGCCAACACAACAAAAGCATGGGCATAGAGGCAAAGTGCACCTATTAATACAACAGAATAAATATCCATACATACTCTATGGATATGCCAATCCAGAATTAATAGAAAAATGACTCTAAAGGAAGGAAAACTAACAGGGAACTCAATACAGTTTGGAAATTCTTTATAATCAGTCACAACCTAATGACAACATTTAAATGACAGAACTGGGCAAACGTGGTTGCTGTAACAAGCGTTAGAGTTAGTGGTAGAGCTGAGAATGCAACATTCAGTCCTCTTAGCCATATGTGTATTTTCTTTGAAGAAAGTGTCTACTTAAGTCTTGCTAGTGTTTTGATTGGATTATGTGTTTTTTTGATACTGAGTTACATGAGCTGTTTGTATATTTTAGAGATTAATCCCTTGTTCATTGCATCATTTGCAAATGTTTTCTCCATTTTGTTTGCTGCCTTTTCATTTTGTTGATGGTTTTCTTTGCTGTACTTTTACTTTTTAAAATGTTAAAGCTGTATATTACCTAATATTTTGTTATATGTTATGAATTCAGCACATTATTTTAGCTGCATTAGTTCTTCTGTTATTTTTATCAGTACAATTAAAGCATTAATGTTCTTGTTGCAAAGTTTCTTAGGACTTTAGTTGGACAGCTTCAAACCTGTTTCTCCAAATCTGTTTCTTCCATTTTCACATGAGTATTTGCATCATGCTATTTTATTCAAAAATACACATATGGCCTTACTGAAACAATTGAGACTCAGAAAGGGCATTTAATTGACTCAGTATGAATAGTTGATTATGACTATTACTATATTTAGTAAAGTATGAAAGTACATCAAACATAATTGATCATTATAATAAAGCATACAAAATCTGAAACTAAGGACTATTTCTTTTCTGTTATCATCTTATGATTGTGTTAATATAACTCTTGATAATCAAGTTCTAGTTTAGACATGGAACAGAAATTTTGTAACATGGCAGCATACTCAGGTGATAAACTGTAGTTTTAGAGTTATAAATTGGATTTGACTCAGAACACACACAAAAATAATTTTATGTGGCAAACTTCCAAAATGTTGCATGCATGCATTCATTGTATGTACAAGGATATTAGCCTTGGCTTTTATTTAAGTTGTGAGATGCCAACACAACAAAAGCATGGGCATAGAGGCAAAGTGCACCTATTAATACAACAGAATAAATATCCATACATACTCTATGGATATGCCAATCCAGAATTAATAGAAAAATGACTCTAAAGGAAGGAAAACTAACAGGGAACTCAATACAGTTTGGAAATTCTTTATAATCAGTCACAACCTAATGACAACATTTAAATGACAGAACTGGGCAAACGTGGTTGCTGTAACAAGCGTTAGAGTTAGTGGTAGAGCTGAGAATGCAACATTCAGTCATTTTATGAAACAGTGATTCTGACAGAAATAATCTGAACTCAATTTATTTCTTACCTCAGAAAGACTTAAAAGCTGAAAAAGAATGATGCCAATTTTATAGGAATTCTGCAGCTACAAAAATCTGTAGCGTTTTTTGTCACCACAAAGGCTTACCTTTCTCTAGTGAACCAAACAAACCAACAAACAAAAATGGGCTAATTATCTAGCTCTTACACAGTCAGCTATTTTAAAACTTGATCTTTGAACTCTAGGATTTTTTTCCTTCCTGTAGTTTTTGTTTAGAATGAAAATTTTGCTTTGAAAATGGGGTGGTTAGATATCTACTCTAGTGATACACTGGGTACTTGGGAATATAGAGTTGGTGGTTAAAAGAAATACTTATCACAGTTTTGCTTTTATTCTCTGGGATAAATCATGTGTAAATTTTAATACATCTCATTAGAAATTTAGAAAACTTATCATGGAAGCTGGAATAATTTAGACCCCATACTATTAGTACTATTGTCCTTTGATATGATTTCAAACTTATAATTCATATGTTTAAATTAAAAACTCTACTGTTGTCTCCAATTTTGCCATTAATGTGTAAACATCTGTTTATGTGTGAAATGAATATTTCTAAAATAGTTTTTAATTTTTAAAATAGTTTTATCTGTTTCTATTATTCCATGAAAGAGAAATTTCACTTCTAGAGGTATCTAGATCATTTTATCTTCTCCCATTCTAACAAGTTTAAATAAGAGCTAAAATAAATCCTATTAATATCTCATAAATCTGCACTTTCATTAAGTGCTTTGGAATCCTTAGATTGATGTCTTTGGTTATAGTTGAACTTGTGTAGTGTATATTTCAAGCAATATTTTCAAGCTCCAGTAGGCTGGTAATATAAATGTTCCTTGGGCAAAGGAGTGGGAAATTAGAAGTGGATCATCTTCACTTTTTTAAGGAAAACAGAATAGCATTATAATGGGTTCAAAACAGCAGTGGTGGTGAGGATTTCTCAAACATTTAAGAGTTTTTATTTTACAACACTTAGCAATACCTGCAGAATCAATACTCGTAATACATAATTTGATTAATTAATTAATGTGTACCTAATGTTACATCACAGGTATCACCACTGCTTCCTTAACTTAGAAGAAGAACACAGTATTTTGCATGCACATTTAGAGCAGAGTACCCTGTGGAGGAACATTTGACACCAAAGACAACCATCTGTGGTTGACTCTCAAAACACAGACTTGGTTGTTGTCAGGATCTCTTACCACCCAGCTATAGATAAGAATCTATGGCCAAAAGACACTGAGACCAGCTTAAGTTCATATTGTTACTTAGTGATAAAGCTGATATTTACATGATACAATTGGTAAACATTCACTGAGAAGCAAAGACTGATAATAGTGCGAGTCTTTTTGAATTAGGGTGGTTAATGAAAATTTTGCTTTGAAAATGGGGTGGTTAGATATCTACTCTAGTGATACACTGGGTACTTGGGAATATAGAGTTGGTGGTTAAAAGAAATACTTATCACAGTTTTGCTTTTATTCTCTGGGATAAATCATGTGTAAATTTTAATACATCTCATTAGAAATTTAGAAAACTTATCATGGAAGCTGGAATAATTTAGACCCCATACTATTAGTACTATTGTCCTTTGATATGATTTCAAACTTATAATTCATATGTTTAAATTAAAAACTCTACTGTTGTCTCCAATTTTGCCATTAATGTGTAAACATCTGTTTATGTGTGAAATGAATATTTCTAAAATAGTTTTTAATTTTTAAAATAGTTTTATCTGTTTCTATTATTCCATGAAAGAGAAATTTCACTTCTAGAGGTATCTAGATCATTTTATCTTCTCCCATTCTAACAAGTTTAAATAAGAGCTAAAATAAATCCTATTAATATCTCATAAATCTGCACTTTCATTAAGTGCTTTGGAATCCTTAGATTGATGTCTTTGGTTATAGTTGAACTTGTGTAGTGTATATTTCAAGCAATATTTTCAAGCTCCAGTAGGCTGGTAATATAAATGTTCCTTGGGCAAAGGAGTGGGAAATTAGAAGTGGATCATCTTCACTTTTTTAAGGAAAACAGAATAGCATTATAATGGGTTCAAAACAGCAGTGGTGGTGAGGATTTCTCAAACATTTAAGAGTTTTTATTTTACAACACTTAGCAATACCTGCAGAATCAATACTCGTAATACATAATTTGATTAATTAATTAATGTGTACCTAATGTTACATCACAGGTATCACCACTGCTTCCTTAACTTAGAAGAAGAACACAGTATTTTGCATGCACATTTAGAGCAGAGTACCCTGTGGAGGAACATTTGACACCAAAGACAACCATCTGTGGTTGACTCTCAAAACACAGACTTGGTTGTTGTCAGGATCTCTTACCACCCAGCTATAGATAAGAATCTATGGCCAAAAGACACTGAGACCAGCTTAAGTTCATATTGTTACTTAGTGATAAAGCTGATATTTACATGATACAATTGGTAAACATTCACTGAGAAGCAAAGACTGATAATAGTGCGAGTCTTAGTGCCAGAGAAAAAATAAAGAAGTATCACATCAGAATATCAGGTTTTACTTTAACTTGCATTTTGCATGAATTGATAAAGTAATAATGAAGATCATCATCTAGGGCTTCCCTGGTAGGTCAGATGGTAAAGAATCTGCCTGCAATACAGGAGACCCAGTTGGATTCCTAGGTCAGGATGATCCTCTGCAGGAGGGCATGGAAACCCACTCCAGTATTCTTGCCTGGAGAATTCCATGGACAGAAGAATCTAAGAGGCTACAGTCCAAGAGTCAGACATGATTGAGTGACTAACACTAAAAGATCATCAAGGAATTGGAGATTGGTGGAGCATTCTTTTTGAAATTTGAAAGGTTATAAACATTCTTAAAAGTCTCTGAGGATCAGACAACATCATGAACGGTCTGAAGATTAAGCACTGATTGAGGGAATCTGGTTAACTGAAATCTTCCCAGCTCTTACTATTGTTCTATTTACTGATGAATGTGATGACATTTTTTTCCTTTTAAATTTTCTATTTCTGAGACCATTGTATTGGTGATGACTTAGGCTGAGATATATGGTATTATTGGTATATACTTTACCTTAGACTTTAAGCTCTAAATGAAGGATTCCTAGCAACACATTAGTAAAAGTGTACTTACTTGACATTTTGAATATGAGTTCTAACAGATTTAAACATTAAGGCAAAATCTGACAACGAAAAATTTCCATGTATCTTTCCAAACAGGTGAACACGATCTGTCACTATTATAAAAATTATGTTATAACTACTGGGAAGTCCAGTTCCATAGAGCACATTTAAATACAAAGACACATAGAGAGATAAAACACATTGTAAAAATTGTACAGAACTTATTTTATATTAATAATGTGTATATATCTGCATGTTGTTCAAGTATACAGGGAATTTTTCTATTGTGAGCATGATGAAACAAAATGTTTCAGTGATTTTTATATTAGAATATGTTCACATACCACCAAATTCAACAGAGTAAAGATATTAATGTTTGTCCTCTCAATTTTAATGTCTCATCATTAAATTTTGACTTAATTCTTCAGTACAGTAATATGACATTTTACTAGTTATTTAATATCTGCTTTCTAAACATTTATTTTTGTGGTGGGGTATTTGAAAGGAGCACAATGTTTTAGTATGGACATTTCTTAGAAACTTTGGTTTTTGCCTGTAGACTGATTAGCAGTAGAAAACTGAATAGACAATCATAAATGACTGAAATGAGTACTGACTGACAAAGTACTGTTTAATTAATTCCATGTTTGAATGGAACCTAAACAATTAAACAATAACTTTAAGTCTCTAACTTAAAGACTAGTACTTATGAATCAAATTCTGCTAAATACATCACCATAATCAGAAAACTACTTCAATGTTATTTACATAAAATAATCACACATTTTGGAATTAATTGACCTTACATGATTTTCTGAGCAATCATTTTATAAGAAAGTGTGGTTGTGTCTTGCATTGCTATTAGTTACATGACTGCCTGTGTAACCTGATGATTTTGAAAGTTCTAAATTGAATCTGTTATACAGAAATATTTGTATTTCACTTACAGTTAGGATCTTTGAATTTCTAATCGAGTATATTTTTGATTGACAAAAATTCATTATGGAATAGAAAATTTAATTCACTACACTTGCCATCTTAAATTGAGTTCTTTCATAGCCAAACAGCTTTATTCATTGCCTACACTTATGTACATACTGTTCTTTCTGTAAATATGTTCCTTTTCCCTATGGTATTATTGGTATATACTTTACCTTAGACTTTAAGCTCTAAATGAAGGATTCCTAGCAACACATTAGTAAAAGTGTACTTACTTGACATTTTGAATATGAGTTCTAACAGATTTAAACATTAAGGCAAAATCTGACAACGAAAAATTTCCATGTATCTTTCCAAACAGGTGAACACGATCTGTCACTATTATAAAAATTATGTTATAACTACTGGGAAGTCCAGTTCCATAGAGCACATTTAAATACAAAGACACATAGAGAGATAAAACACATTGTAAAAATTGTACAGAACTTATTTTATATTAATAATGTGTATATATCTGCATGTTGTTCAAGTATACAGGGAATTTTTCTATTGTGAGCATGATGAAACAAAATGTTTCAGTGATTTTTATATTAGAATATGTTCACATACCACCAAATTCAACAGAGTAAAGATATTAATGTTTGTCCTCTCAATTTTAATGTATCATCATTAAATTTTGACTTAATTCTTCAGTACAGTAATATGACATTTTACTAGTTATTTAATATCTGCTTTCTAAACATTTATTTTTGTGGTGGGGTATTTGAAAGGAGCACAATGTTTTAGTATGGACATTTCTTAGAAACTTTGGTTTTTGCCTGTAGACTGATTAGCAGTAGAAAACTGAATAGACAATCATAAATGACTGAAATGAGTACTGACTGACAAAGTACTGTTTAATTAATTCCATGTTTGAATGGAACCTAAACAATTAAACAATAACTTTAAGTCTCTAACTTAAAGACTAGTACTTATGAATCAAATTCTGCTAAATACATCACCATAATCAGAAAACTACTTCAATGTTATTTACATAAAATAATCACACATTTTGGAATTAATTGACCTTACATGATTTTCTGAGCAATCATTTTATAAGAAAGTGTGGTTGTGTCTTGCATTGCTATTAGTTACATGACTGCCTGTGTAACCTGATGATTTTGAAAGTTCTAAATTGAATCTGTTATACAGAAATATTTGTATTTCACTTACAGTTAGGATCTTTGAATTTCTAATCGAGTATATTTTTGATTGACAAAAATTCATTATGGAATAGAAAATTTAATTCACTACACTTGCCATCTTAAATTGAGTTCTTTCATAGCCAAACAGCTTTATTCATTGCCTACACTTATGTACATACTGTTCTTTCTGTAAATATGTTCCTTTTCCCTGACTCCAAAGAATATTTGTACTTATATTCAGTACTTAAATCAAATGATTTTCTCTGGAGTAGTGTTTTTTCATCTCCCTCCAAAAAACATAAAAACTCATTACTCATAATTTTATGTATTTACTTAAATTCTAGTGAGTATCTTTGGTTATTTGCATATGTGTTTTCATTTCCACTAATGTATGCATCCTGAAAGGTAGAACCATTTTTACAGTTTTACCACATAAAGACAATGCCTGGCACATAACAGACATTAAATAAAGTGGGTTGTATCAGTGTGCTGTATCTAAATTAGTATAATGAAGAAGGCAAAATAGGCACTACCACTTCTTTCATTTATCTTGAATCTTTTTTCCTTCATACACTTCAGTGAAATATTTGTAGAATTTATACTTTTCTTCTCACAGTATCCAATTCTTATCTTTTCCACTAACAAATGCAAAATGGAGGAGTTTATTAATAATTGTGGCAAAATTACAGTGGTCATGTTTGTTCTGATAGTTTCCATTGCCAGATAATATTTCCATCTGCAAAGTGAGCCAACTTTTTTCTTGTTTCTGATAATCAAGGAGCTGTTTCCTTGGCTAAGGCTTATCATAGACAGACTTCCTCTTCATACTCAGTTTATACAGTTTCAAGTATCTGATTTCAATCTGTATAAAGTATAACATACACCTGAACAATCTAAGTAAGGAACCACCCTCTCCACCTCCACACCTGCCAGTGATGTTGAAAGGGAGATATTTTATCCTGTTGAATATATCATAGTCAGGACTAAACTTCCTTGAAGAATAAGTATACAGTGACACAATATGAAAGGGAACTTGATTAAAAATTTTAGAGATCTTGATCATAATACCGTGTCTTCCCTTGTTATGACCAAAGCAAACCCCCCTTACTTCCTTTGGTCATGTCGGCCTAAGAGTAAGAAGGATAGGTGGATTTCAATAGATACCCTTCAATATTCAATAGATACCTAAAATATCATTTTATATATTAATAAATTTGAGTAATAAGACTTCCCTGTTAACTTGCCACTTTTAAAACATGTAGGTGCTAGCAGATATAGCCACAGTTAACTTTTCCTAAGTATCTACCATGTACATAGCATGTACTTGAAATTGAGTAGTTTTAGGCATAATATCTTACATGATATGTGGCTACTAAGTTATTTTTTTCAGTAATGATTTAAAAGACACAAAAGTATCAAAATTTCTTATTGGAGAATGTCTTTATGGGCATTATTAATATGAACCCTCACCAAAAATATTCAGTACAGGCCTGATTATCTATATTTTATTAATTAAAGTAAGTGAGATCAAATTTGTTCAGAGGCTTCTATTAACCAGCATTTTAATCACAGTTATAAGCATAAAAATATATTAACACTTTAAACTACTTTTTTCTCATTTTTTTATTCAACTGTCATTTCTAAAAAATATTGATAATATCAATAAAAAATCTAAATATAGTTATTTTGTTATATTTCTCAGTATAGTAAGAATATGTTTGTTTGTACATGTGTTGAAGTTTAAGTTGGTCCACGTTAAAAGCTGAAAATTCAAATTCTTCTCTTTTTGTTAATGGGGCTTTGGAGTTTTGTCAAAGCGTACACTGTATGTGTTTTTGCTTCATTTGTTTTCATTTCCACTATCCAAGAAAAGTTTATATGTAGTAAAAACAGAATTATTCCTTCTCTCTGTGTGTGGTTAAATCAAATTTAAATCAGATGGTGAATATTACCAAAACCTACAGGAAAATAGTAGGTCAAACACCAGGCATTTTCTAACTACTATTTGCTTTCAGCAGAATACTTGGGCAAATTCTAATTTTCTTTTGTGTATAAGACCATGGATCTGCCAATCACAAAACAGTGATAGCACAAAAATAAATAAACTGTAAATATACTGTTACAGGCATTCTGGTATCCAGCTAAATAAACTTAATCACATTTCAGTAGACAGACTGAGTCAATATTTCACAACACATGGATGTACAGTGGTGATCGCGAGGATGATTTAAGAACAAAAGACTTAGTATAATTGGAATTATTTTCGAGTAAGTTCCAGAGCATAAGCAAAAATGCATATAATATAAAGGCTGGTTCTTGAGCAAACACTATGTAAAAATCACTGAGAATGTTCATGCTTCAGACGTGGAATATACATCTGCCAATATAAACAGTATTTCACCATTCAAATCTAACAGGATTTCTAAGGCATAATGTATATAGATTGGATTTTTTTCACTGTTTACAATGGACAAATAACTCATCACATTTTCTACTAAAACAAAATTGGCAAATACGAATAGTAAAAAGTTTCACAGTTATATGTCAAGTAATTGTTAAGATTGCTAAAGTTTTCTAGTATGCAAAGATTTAGTTGGAGCATGACAGTTTTTGAAAAAGGACGTTAGTGCCCTCATGCCAGAAATTGGTACATTGATCAAGTTCAGAAACTGTTCATTAACCCTGCTCCAATTATAATCATATACATTCACTTATTCAGTAGACTTTAATAGACAAGATGTTATTAATTTATCTACATATATGTATATTATTTGGAAGACAGAATAAATTATACTTGAGCTGCTGCTGAAAATAAACTTTTGATTATTTCAGTTTTCTGTAGCTAAGATAGTGACTTTGAGTATCCATCTTTTTGCTAAAACAACTTATCTTCCATCTCTTCAATTTAAAAATGTGTATTTAGTTTGAATTCCAGAATGCTAGGATTTTACTTTCCTAGTAAAATCAGCCTGAAAAAGACCACTGATCTCAATTCCAGGGAAACAAGTAGACCTTAAGAGCAATAAAAATAACGAGTCTCGGGAAATTGTCCTAAAGGCATAAAGCAAATGAAGAAACATTTATTCAAGAAAATCTATGAAAACTCTTTAAGAACAGCCAAATTCTGTGACTTTTGAACCAAGACCTGTTTCATTCATTCCCACCTCCCTCTGCCTAGCAACTCTTAGGCACTGGACTCCATGGGGTAAGACAAAAAATGGGAAGTTCTCAATAGAGATTTACTTTATCTCTCTAGTGGGGAGCAGGCCATCAACATTTTTTCACCCTCTCCATCTCCAAGCAGAAGAGGCTAAATTCCCACTAAATATGTCCAAGAGACTGTAGATCCTTTCCTGCACCCAGCTTCTACCTGTTAAATGGAATTTACACCTGAATACTCTGGGTGAAAGTAGTGGATCCTTGGTTGCCCTTGTCTTTAGTTGTCACAGAGGAAATCGTAACACAGAAGTACCACCATACTCAGCACCTTGAGAAAGGACTCTTCTCCAAGGGGGAGAAGAGGGCTCTGGAGCTCTCCCAAAAGACAGTAAATGTATTTGAAACAAAGAGGGCGAGTTAAAGTCTATTGGTGTTCTTGAAAACCAGTGCTCTTCTTAATTAAAAGCAACAAGATAAACAATAGACCAGTTAATTTATCAGAAAAAATCGGGACTAGAGACAGAGAAGGAGAGTTCTCCTGGGTTCAGAACACATTTCAAAGAATTGACCTCAGAAACTACCCCTACTCAAAAGTAATTGAATCCAACTAATGAGGAGGTGATGCCCCAGGGCTTCACTGCAAACAGTAAAGCAATCAAACTAGGAATTAGTGAAGCAAGACAGCAAATGAGGCAGTTTAATACCAAACAAGGAAGACTACTTAAGAGAAATCGGGGGAAAAAAGACAGTCACAGTGAGAGACCTGCTGACGCCATTGTCCTCCTCCAGGACTGTGCAAATCTAAAAGTGCACCTTCTGAGCTTTAGTTGGGAGTACCAAAAAGAGAAACGAAAAAGAATAAGTAGAGAAAATACATGAAATATAGTAACTGAAAACTACTCTCATTTTGCTAAAAAATATTTATCTGGATATCCAAGAAGCTCTGACTCAAAGTATCATAAATGCAAAGAGATCTATGGCCAGACACTGCATAGTAAAAATACTGAAAGACCAACAGAAAGATCTTATTTTTGTGGTAGCACATTTTCCTAGATTGTTTAATAACACCAGTGTGCTCAGGTCACATGTGAATCCTCACCATCCAAATTCTCATTCTTAGGGGGTTGAACATCACTTATAGTAAAATAACTAGTAAATCCTGTTTCATTCATTCCCACCTCCCTCTGCCTAGCAACTCTTATACGGGAGACAAAGGGTTTCAATAGAGATTTACTTTATCTCTCTAGTGGGGAGCAGGCCATCAACATTTTTTCACCCTCTCCATCTCCAAGCAGAAGAGGCTAAATTCCCACTAAATATGTCCAAGAGACTGTAGATCCTTTCCTGCACCCAGCTTCTACCTGTTAAATGGAATTTACACCTGAATACTCTGGGTGAAAGTAGTGGATCCTTGGTTGCCCTTGTCTTTAGTTGTCACAGAGGAAATCGTAACACAGAAGTACCACCATACTCAGCACCTTGAGAAAGGACTCTTCTCCAAGGGGGAGAAGAGGGCTCTGGAGCTCTCCCAAAAGACAGTAAATGTATTTGAAACAAAGAGGGCGAGTTAAAGTCTATTGGTGTTCTTGAAAACCAGTGCTCTTCTTAATTAAAAGCAACAAGATAAACAATAGACCAGTTAATTTATCAGAAAAAATCGGGACTAGAGACAGAGAAGGAGAGTTCTCCTGGGTTCAGAACACATTTCAAAGAATTGACCTCAGAAACTACCCCTACTCAAAAGTAATTGAATCCAACTAATGAGGAGGTGATGCCCCAGGGCTTCACTGCAAACAGTAAAGCAATCAAACTAGGAATTAGTGAAGCAAGACAGCAAATGAGGCAGTTTAATACCAAACAAGGAAGACTACTTAAGAGAAATCGGGGGAAAAAAGACAGTCACAGTGAGAGACCTGCTGACGCCATTGTCCTCCTCCAGGACTGTGCAAATCTAAAAGTGCACCTTCTGAGCTTTAGTTGGGAGTACCAAAAAGAGAAACGAAAAAGAATAAGTAGAGAAAATACATGAAATATAGTAACTGAAAACTACTCTCATTTTGCTAAAAAATATTTATCTGGATATCCAAGAAGCTCTGACTCAAAGTATCATAAATGCAAAGAGATCTATGGCCAGACACTGCATAGTAAAAATACTGAAAGACCAACAGAAAGATCTTATTTTTGTGGTAGCACATTTTCCTAGATTGTTTAATAACACCAGTGTGCTCAGGTCACATGTGAATCCTCACCATCCAAATTCTCATTCTTAGGGGGTTGAACATCACTTATAGTAAAATAACTAGTAAATCCTGTTTCCTAAGTCTTTCACAGATTAACCAAATCTCTTTATTTTTTAGTATTTTTAAAGTAAATCTGTATTGACTTTTACTTACATCTCTCAGAGAAGCTTTTCAGATCTTTTCCATGCTCCTTGAGCTTCCAGGCCAAATCTGCATTTCTTCTATTACTTTCTTTTGTATTAAAAAGTTTGACGTCATGTAGCATGAATTCCTCAGTTTATCTTGTTTCCAGCTGAAAATGTCTTTTGTGAATGTAGCTTTACTTATTCAGTCTTTTATTCTTATGCCAGAGCAAAGTTTTTTATCTTTTCTATGCCAAGGCATAGTTCTTATTTTATATCTTAGTGTTTTCTTGTTCTCTCAATGTCTTCATATATTTTACCCTTACAGTTTTCTAATCCACTTAGTTTTATTGTTCTCTGAATTTTTTCATTTCCTCATCATTACCTAAGGCCTATGTAATTTCTGAATTGATTTATATTATTTTTTCTTTCTAATTTCTTTGGGACTTTATTTCATAGAACCTTTTTTTTTTTTGACTTCATGAAACGAGTTTTTTCTTAGTTATTTATTATTTTCATCCATTTTCATTCTTTGGCATGTGTGGGCCTCTCATTGCAGTGACCTCTCTTGCTGCAGAGCACTGCCCTGAGTGCACGTGATCCAGAGTGCTGATTCATAATTGGACACACCTGTCCAACTGCTTCATGGCACATGGAATCTTCCTGGGCCAGGAATCAAACCAGTGCCCCTTGCATTGCAAGGTGGACTCTTTACCCACTGGACCACCAGGGAAGCCCTATTTCATAGAATCTTTTTTATTAAAGTTATTCTTCTATGATTGAATCTTAACTTGATTGTATTACTGTTGATTTCTTCAAAATTTTGATTATACTTTACCACCTTATACACAGTAAAATTTTCAAAATTATTTCCAAGTACAGTGGGAACTAGTACAGTTATTGACCATTGCAGCTATTGTGTTGGGTATGACTGGATTCTATGGGTGAGTTATTTTTGTGGTAGCACATCAAACCTTCACATTCCCCTAAAAGGGGTTGAACATCACTTATAGTAAAATAACTAGTAAATCCTGTTTCCTAAGTCTTTCACAGATTAACCAAATCTCTTTATTTTTTAGTATTTTTAAAGTAAATCTGTATTGACTTTTACTTACATCTCTCAGAGAAGCTTTTCAGATCTTTTCCATGCTCCTTGAGCTTCCAGGCCAAATCTGCATTTCTTCTATTACTTTCTTTTGTATTAAAAAGTTTGACGTCATGTAGCATGAATTCCTCAGTTTATCTTGTTTCCAGCTGAAAATGTCTTTTGTGAATGTAGCTTTACTTATTCAGTCTTTTATTCTTATGCCAGAGCAAAGTTTTTTATCTTTTCTATGCCAAGGCATAGTTCTTATTTTATATCTTAGTGTTTTCTTGTTCTCTCAATGTCTTCATATATTTTACCCTTACAGTTTTCTAATCCACTTAGTTTTATTGTTCTCTGAATTTTTTCATTTCCTCATCATTACCTAAGGCCTATGTAATTTCTGAATTGATTTATATTATTTTTTCTTTCTAATTTCTTTGGGACTTTATTTCATAGAACCTTTTTTTTTTTGACTTCATGAAACGAGTTTTTTCTTAGTTATTTATTATTTTCATCCATTTTCATTCTTTGGCATGTGTGGGCCTCTCATTGCAGTGACCTCTCTTGCTGCAGAGCACTGCCCTGAGTGCACGTGATCCAGAGTGCTGATTCATAATTGGACACACCTGTCCAACTGCTTCATGGCACATGGAATCTTCCTGGGCCAGGAATCAAACCAGTGCCCCTTGCATTGCAAGGTGGACTCTTTACCCACTGGACCACCAGGGAAGCCCTATTTCATAGAATCTTTTTTATTAAAGTTATTCTTCTATGATTGAATCTTAACTTGATTGTATTACTGTTGATTTCTTCAAAAATTTTGATTATACTTTACCACCTTATACACAGTAAAATTTTCAAAATTATTTCCAAGTACAGTGGGAACTAGTACAGTTATTGACCATTGCAGCTATTGTGTTGGGTATGACTGGATTCTATGGGTGAGTTAATTATTTGTATATTATAATATTTTGTTTAATTTTTCTTTATTTTATTAATATCATAGCTTGCACCATTATTTCTCTATAGATTTTTAAAATATATTTTTAGGTCTATACATATTTGGAGAAGGAAATGGCAACCCATTTCAGTATTCTTGCCTGGGAAATCCCATGGACAGAGGAACCAGTTTGGTTATAGTCCATGGAGTTGCAAAGTCGGACACTACTGAGTGACTAAACAACAACAAATATACATATCTAGAAAGTTAATGATTGACCATAATGACTTACCATTGCATAATGATACTCTTTCTCAAATAATATTTTGCTTGGGTTATTCTGTTAGTACACTGTTAGTATAGTTCTATTAGTATTAGTATAGTTCTGAGTAACTATTAGTATAGTTACTCAGCTTTATTTTGGTTATAGTTTTTCTATTATGTATTTTCCCATTTCTCTCTTTCAATCTGTGTGTTTTAATTTACATATATTTTAGGTATTTATATTTAAAATATGCCTGCAATAACAATGATTTAAATAGCTAGAGAAATGTATTTCATTTTCTTACAAATGCCTGGGAGTAGGAAGTGTTTCAGGCCTCTAACTTGCATTCTACTCATTAAAGTCAAAAATCAGGGATCAGTGTGGAAGAGGAAAACAAAAAAGTACAAATACTGGAACTGTTTATTCAGGATAATGAAGGACATTTTAACTGTCTACCACGGTCTTCTCGCAGGACTTGAATGCTTCATTTTCCTTCTACGTGTAAAACATACCAACCCATTCAGTCCTAAAGCCATCAGATTGTCATCCAGTTATAGTATTTAGGCAGTCACGAAGACCAGGATATCACAATCTGAATTATGACCAGATGCAATTCAGGCATTGTGGGTAGAGTTCCCCCAAAAGAGCAATTCAGATGCAGGTCCCCCAGAGGCAAGGTCTAGCATTCCAAGAGGATAAGTTCCACTTGTAAGCACTTTTTTCTTTTTTTTTTGCCACTTCTATTGATCTTTCACTTATTTATCTTTGTTCTTTGGCCTGTGTGGGCCTCCCATCGCAGCGGCCTCTCTGGTTGCAGAGTACCGGCTCTGGGTGCATGTGCTCCAGAGCTCTGGCTCGGTAGTTGGACACATCAGTCCAGCTGCTCCTCGGCATGTGGAATCTTCCCAGGCTAGGGATTGAACCGGCTCCCCTTGCACTTCAAGGTGGTGTCCTTTCCCACTGGACCACCAGAGAAGCCCCAATTGTAAGCACTATGGCGGGGGGAATTTCTTTCTTTCTTTTTTTTTTAATTTTTATTTTGCTTTTTACTTTTACAGAGTTTTGTTGTTTACAGATATGGATGATCCCAGATGAGTCATATGTATATCCCCCTATCCCACCCCTCCAGGACACCTCTGCGTGTGTTATGCTTGCGAATTTCCCATTGGTCAAAACCAATCAGATGGAAGATCTTAGACTCAGTGGAGGGACTATACATGGGAATGAATTTTAGAAACTGATATTTATTCACAGGCATATTTGAGATAGCATGTTGTTGGCTGAGTATCAAAATTTCTCCTAAAATATTATTCAGTTATTTACTTGAGATTTTATGTAATCTGTCAGTTACCAAATTTGACCTACCAATTACATAATCTAACGAATCCTCACATAAATCACAAATATTTCTGAAGCACTGATTTTTGTAGTCTTTGATTTGGATACTTATTCATCTGCTAGGAGCCTGTTGTTTCATATGAGATGTTAACATCATACCTTTGTGTCATGGGGGTGAAATGACAGAATACCCTTCTCCAGTATCATTTTCTAATTTATGATGTACCATTACTGTAACCTGCAAGAGCCTCCCTAATGCCTTTAGGCCTTTTAATATGCCCTCTCTAATCTGCACAAAGAACATGACACATTGAGAGTCATGTTATAATAGAATATCCTTTGCATTCCATAGTCCCCTGGCCCTGGCTTCCAGCAGCATGTATAATCGTTACGTATAATATCTATTCAGTTATTCAGGAAAACACAACAAGTTTCTCATTAACAGATATATAAATAAATATATTACTTTCTCTTAAGATTGTTCTATTTTCTCTCTTTTTAAATTTCAGTGGAGATACAAAGAACAGCAAGAAAGTAGTCATTTGTCCTTTTGTTTATTTTTTTGATGCTTTTCATTCCTTGTCTCTTCCCTTGGCCAAGTCAATCTCCCTGTTCTAAATCTTGAAAAACACACCATAAACTTATCTAGGACTTCTCTCACTTCATCCCAAGGAAGCCTAGAGAGCCATTCTGAAGTCCGGTTTTCGTCAGGTTTCTCCACTATCTCTTTTCTGTGAAAAAAAGTGAACCATGGGTTTGAAAAACAATCTAGCTACTGCTACAAAGTTGTAAGATAAGGGTTAATCTCTCAAAACTAGGTCTTATCTAACACTACAATTTATTAATGATTCAAAGGACAAAATCAGGAACCAGGCACAGATAAAATATACCAGAAATCCAAAACCATTGAAACCAAAACCAGGAGAAAATGCTGCTGAGACTTTTCTTTTACCTACATCAAGCTGTGAGGGTTGAACAATAATTGCAAAAACACTGTTTAAACTATTGCTCTTTTCAGATTTGGGGATTTTTCTTTTTTTGTTTTTTTCTATAACTATAAACTTAGAAAAACCAGGCCTCAAATTTTATGCTCACTAAAAATAAGCAAATTAGCCAGATTATGTATGTATTATTAAAATATTCTAGAAGGGGAAATTTCTGTATATATTTCTGACAGTAATTTTCACTGTTCTAGATTTTCTATTGTCAATTTAATTAATCTGGAAACTTTGATTTTCAGAATTAATTCAACAGTCTTTTCTAATCTCTACCCTAAATAAGATATTTATTTCATTTTTAAATGAACCATGACAAAATATAAATTATATAAGAAAAAAACTATTCTGAATGCTTTCACTATTGAGAAATTAAGGGGAGTTATAATGTCATATGGTGATAGGTATCTTGGGGCTTCTGAGATGGCACTAGTGGTAAAGAACCTGCCGGCCAAAGCAGGAAACTCAAGAGAGTTAGATTCGATCCCTGGGTTGGGAAGATCACCTGGAGGAGGGCCATGAAAATCCACTCCAGTATGAAAGAGATTAGTTTTTACTTATCCCTTAACGATAGAGTAAGCATAAAAAGATACAAAATTTTTACTCTAATTGAAGAAAAATTCTGATATAAAAATATTTGTCTTTACCTATATATTAGAATATTATTATTTCAAATAAATTTCCTTGAATTGCATTTTAAAATGAACATTATATCATAAAAACAGGAGAAAACTGAAGTGTAAAGGCATAACTGGTATAAAAATCCTGTAATTCCAATCATGCTTATATTTGAAAGCCATGAGACTTTCATAATTAAGCCTCTTAATTATAAAAATATTTGTGCTTTTTGTCAAATTATTAAACAGGTATATCATAAGAGTGAAACTCATTTAATCATAAAATAATAGTAAAATATTATATCTGGGCACTTTTCTGAAAAAAATTTTTTAATAAAGTTTCTTTTTCTATAAATGAAGAATTTAAAGGACAATAAAATAAAATATACCAGAAATCCAAAACCATTGAAACCAAAACCAGGAGAAAATGCTGCTGAGACTTTTCTTTTACCTACATCAAGCTGTGAGGGTTGAACAATAATTGCAAAAACACTGTTTAAACTATTGCTCTTTTCAGATTTGGGGATTTTTCTTTTTGTTTTTTTCTATAACTATAAACTTAGAAAAACCAGGCCTCAAATTTTATGCTCACTAAAAATAAGCAAATTAGCCAGATTATGTATGTATTATTAAAATATTCTAGAAGGGGAAATTTCTGTATATATTTCTGACAGTAATTTTCACTGTTCTAGATTTTCTATTGTCAATTTAATTAATCTGGAAACTTTGATTTTCAGAATTAATTCAACAGTCTTTTCTAATCTCTACCCTAAATAAGATATTTATTTCATTTTTAAATGAACCATGACAAAATATAAATTATATAAGAAAAAAACTATTCTGAATGCTTTCACTATTGAGAAATTAAGGGGAGTTATAATGTCATATGGTGATAGGTATCTTGGGGCTTCTGAGATGGCACTAGTGGTAAAGAACCTGCCGGCCAAAGCAGGAAACTCAAGAGAGTTAGATTCGATCCCTGGGTTGGGAAGATCACCTGGAGGAGGGCCATGAAAATCCACTCCAGTATGAAAGAGATTAGTTTTTACTTATCCCTTAACGATAGAGTAAGCATAAAAAGATACAAAATTTTTACTCTAATTGAAGAAAAATTCTGATATAAAAATATTTGTCTTTACCTATATATTAGAATATTATTATTTCAAATAAATTTCCTTGAATTGCATTTTAAAATGAACATTATATCATAAAAACAGGAGAAAACTGAAGTGTAAAGGCATAACTGGTATAAAAATCCTGTAATTCCAATCATGCTTATATTTGAAAGCCATGAGACTTTCATAATTAAGCCTCTTAATTATAAAAATATTTGTGCTTTTTGTCAAATTATTAAACAGGTATATCATAAGAGTGAAACTCATTTAATCATAAAATAATAGTAAAATATTATATCTGGGCACTTTTCTGAGTATTAATAGTCTCCTAATAAATGAGTTAATAGAGAATCTTTGAACAAATATCTTGACCTAAGATTTAATTAAGTAACATCTGAACCACAACTGAAGTACAGTGTAGTACACAGTGTGAAGCAGAATTTTTAATGTAAAGATTAATGAGTTAATTACCACATTTAAATGATTAATTCATATAAATGCTCAACCAGTTAACTGTAAAGTTCACTCATTTTTATCCCCTTTATTTCCTGTAAGATTCTTTACACTCTGAAGTTTGCTAAAACGAATAGCACATGAGATTAAGAAGAAGAAACACAAGAATTTGATTATGGTATTATAAATTTGTAAGTAAATATTAATAATCAGATAATGTTAAAGAAGTTGTGTGTCCTGAGCTTTTGTAGTGATTGATATTTTACTTCTGTTTTATTTGAGTTACATTTCTATGGTACATTGAAAATCATCTGAAAACCAAAAATTTAAAATATTTTTTTAACAGGTTAATTTTCCAATTAGTATATTGTACCTTAAAAGAGTATTTCCACCCCAGTCTTTTAAGTAAATTATCACACCTAACTTTATGAACAAAAATGAAGAAAATGAAGCATGAATACATACCAGGTGCATTTCTTTCCTTTTTTACCTACTTATTCTTTCCTTGGGAATAATGAACAGTTTTATTTCTAGCCTAAGGATGTGGGGAAACATCTTGAAGAGATCATATGTACTAACTGTTTAGAGCAGTTTTAGAAATAATAATATGCTATACACATTCTTTGCAAACAATGAAGAAATGATACTTGATATTTTCTCTGTTGTATTTTTAATATGCTAGACTTATTATTTAAGTAATGATCAAGTAATATATTAAATCTATATCTTGCTCATAAAATGGACCCTAATGTCCATTTTACTAAAATGTACATAATAATTTTAACTAGTTGCTCACCTCAACATACCCCTTTCTTCATGGTTGCTATTTATTCTCAAATCTTGTTTAATCTCTGTCACTTGAGTTTTTGAGTTCCAAACCACGTGTTTCCTTTCATTACTGCCAAACCCACAATTTTCCATTGGAATGAATCCACTTTAATTAGCTCTGTCTGCTTTTACTTACTGTATTTCTTTTATCTACAAATCCTTCTTACATTTCTGGCTTAAATGAAGTTTGTTCATCAGCATTAAACACATCATCCATGATGCTACACTCAAAAAACAAAATTGCAGCATTATTCAGAGAAAACAAGCACTTGACTCCTTTTCAAAACTGTCCTCAATTATTTCTCAATTCAAAAGAGAAAATTGAAGTCACATTTCTGTTACTATAACATGGAAGCAGAATTTTGGAAAAGCCACAAGAGTTGAGTCAATTACAATTACTTCTAAAATATGATATGAATAAGCTTTAAATAAAAAGGTTCAACACTTGAAGTACATGCTTCAATTGAGAACTGAGGGTTGTATTCACTCCACAGGTTAGAAGAGACTGAATTTAGAAACTTAAGTACAGCCAAAGGGAAGACATAACGTAATTTATCCTTTAGTAATTTAAAGCATATTGTGTGTTTCAAAATTATCCTTTACTGTATAGGTATGGTGCTCAGAGAATTGTAACCATTCTAGGATTTTCATATGAGCATCAATAGCATTAGTCAAGAGTTTCAAAACTTCTCACAGGGAAGATATGCTAGTTGATATTCCATTTACAACTAATCTTCCTTTTGCAAATTTCAAATATATAAAGTAATCACTGAATAAATATAAAGTTAAGAGTGTATGTCCCTCTTATAATATGCCTTGCTAGCTCTAGTCCATGACATAATACGTTAACAAAAATCTAATGTTTGCTTCTTTTCTTTTTAAATTCACTACTATCTTTTGAACTCTATAGTGATTTTGCCACTGCTGTTTGTAGAAATCTTTTTCTATGAGTACAAATTTTTCTCTCCTCTGCCCACTTGAAAGAATTCTGACATCACCCTCTCAGTTTGTTTCATATCTGTCCCTCTTGGGTGAGTTATGGTTTACTAGACAGTTTTCCTAGGTCCTTATGTGTACTTTCCAGGGAAAAGGAAGGGGGGGGAGCAGCCATATGGGAGTGACCTTAGAACCCAGAGGAGTAAATCTGTAAATAATGTGGAGGAGTATTGTGACAAGGCTGGGCAGCTCTGCTTCATGAATCCTTTTAAGACTGAATCAGGCTTCTCTCTTTCTTGACTGCACAGTTCATTCAGGGTATGGATTTTGTCCGTCTTCTCAAAAGGGTTCATCACCATCTCTCACTCTGGATGGAGGACTGGGGATGTGTTTAACTTCATGGGGCAGGTGTTACACAGGTTGCACTTGTCACTTCTGTTGATATTTTATTTGACAGACCTTAGTTAATGGTTATATTAGCTTCAAGGTTTGCTAGTTGGCCATGCAAATCACTAAAATTTGAGGTGGTAGTTTCCATTGCAGTAAGTCCCCTATATTTGAACATACAAGTTGCAAATTTTAAAAGATGCAAATGTGTTCTCCTGTCTGGTTACATAAATTAGTTCATGTGTCTGACATACATTGTTATATGTGTGCATACTGTACAAATTGGTGCTTTTGTGTACTCACAATGTAATTTATCCTTTAGTAATTTAAAGCATATTGTGTGTTTCAAAATTATCCTTTACTGTATAGGTATGGTGCTCAGAGAATTGTAACCATTCTAGGATTTTCATATGAGCATCAATAGCATTAGTCAAGAGTTTCAAAACTTCTCACAGGGAAGATATGCTAGTTGATATTCCATTTACAACTAATCTTCCTTTTGCAAATTTCAAATATATAAAGTAATCACTGAATAAATATAAAGTTAAGAGTGTATGTCCCTCTTATAATATGCCTTGCTAGCTCTAGTCCATGACATAATACGTTAACAAAAATCTAATGTTTGCTTCTTTTCTTTTTAAATTCACTACTATCTTTTGAACTCTATAGTGATTTTGCCACTGCTGTTTGTAGAAATCTTTTTCTATGAGTACAAATTTTTCTCTCCTCTGCCCACTTGAAAGAATTCTGACATCACCCTCTCAGTTTGTTTCATATCTGTCCCTCTTGGGTGAGTTATGGTTTACTAGACAGTTTTCCTAGGTCCTTATGTGTACTTTCCAGGGAAAAGGAAGGGGGGGGAGCAGCCATATGGGAGTGACCTTAGAACCCAGAGGAGTAAATCTGTAAATAATGTGGAGGAGTATTGTGACAAGGCTGGGCAGCTCTGCTTCATGAATCCTTTTAAGACTGAATCAGGCTTCTCTCTTTCTTGACTGCACAGTTCATTCAGGGTATGGATTTTGTCCGTCTTCTCAAAAGGGTTCATCACCATCTCTCACTCTGGATGGAGGACTGGGGATGTGTTTAACTTCATGGGGCAGGTGTTACACAGGTTGCACTTGTCACTTCTGTTGATATTTTATTTGACAGACCTTAGTTAATGGTTATATTAGCTTCAAGGTTTGCTAGTTGGCCATGCAAATCACTAAAATTTGAGGTGGTAGTTTCCATTGCAGTAAGTCCCCTATATTTGAACATACAAGTTGCAAATTTTAAAAGATGCAAATGTGTTCTCCTGTCTGGTTACATAAATTAGTTCATGTGTCTGACATACATTGTTATATGTGTGCATACTGTACAAATTGGTGCTTTTGTGTACTTCACTGTATAGTACTGTGTAGAGCATTCAGTTCAGTCACTCAGCCATGTCTGACCTTTTGTGACCCCATGGACAGCATGATGCCAGGCTTTGATGTCCTTCACTATCTCCCAGAGTTTTCTCAAACACATATTGGTGTAGAGTGTAGTAGTACAGTACCTTTATTTCAAACCCAGGATGCCTAGAAGCAAGCAGTGGTGATGAAGCTGGTAGTACTGTCCTTTTCAAGGTACTGTACTATAAGGTTAAAATGTGTTATTTAGGGCTTCCCTAGTGGTCCAGTGGGTAAGGAGTCCACCTTGCAGTGCAGGGGTCACCAGTTCCATCCCTGGCCCAGGAAGATCCCACATGCCGTGGAGCAGCTGCACTAATGTTTCCAACTGAGAGCTAGTGCTCTGGAAGGCATGTGCCCACATCCAGTGTTCTGTGGTGAGGAAGGCCGTTGCACTGGGATGCCCACACAAGCCAGAGAATAAAGATGGATGAAAATAAATAAATAAAAAAACAGTAAAAGATGCCGAAAATTTTTTTTAAATGTGTTATTTATTTCGTACATTCTTTAAAATGTATTTTACTTGTGTGAAAAGAATTATAAATCTATTACAGTACATTACTATATAGCTGATTGTGTTTGTTGGATACTTAGGCAAACTTTGTTGTGTTGGACTTGCAAACAAATTGGACTTATAAATGTGTTCTCAGATTGGAACTCATTCATATATAGGGAACTTACATAAACAAAAATAGAAAGAATAGACATTTTTTTTAATTTTATTTTTATCCTTTATTTTAAAGATTTTACAGAGTTTTGTTGTTCACCAACATGTATGTTCCCAGATCATTTATATGCATATCCCTGGACCCTCCCCCCACCCAGTTCCGCCCCTCCCATCCCTCCAGACCATCGCCCCAAGTGGTTGTAGGTACTCCTATTCCCCTAGCACAATGACAATAACTATCTTTTCCACACATGACAGTATAGGTTTCCATGTTACTCTCTCCATGCCTCCCTCCCACTATTCAGTCTCCACAATGTCTTTATGTCCATTCTCTGTTTTTTCATGGGTTCACTGCGTGTGTCATCATGACCATCTTAATAGATCCCATATATATGAGTTAGTATACTATACTTGTCTTTCTCTTTTTGACTTACTTCACTTTTTATGATAGGTTCTAGAGCTAGTCACCTCATTAGGACTGAGTCTTCTGCATTTCTTTTAACAGCTGAGTAGTATTCCATTGTATATATGTACCAAAGCTTCTGTATCCATTCATTTGTCGATGGACATCTAGGTTGCTTCCATGTTCTGGCAATTGTATAGAGAGCTGCAATGAACATTGGGGTACAGGTGCCTCTTTCATTTTTGATTTTATCAGGATATAGGCCTAATAGTAGGATTGCTGGGTCATAGGGTGATTCTATTTTTAGTTTTTTTAAGGAATCTCTACATTGTCTTCCATAGAGGCTGTATCAATTTACATTCTCACCAGCAATGCAAGAGGGTTCCCTTTTCTCTGCACCCTCTCCAGCATTTGTTGTCTGTCGATTTGTTGATGATGGCCATTCTGACAGGTGTGAGGTAGTATCTCATTGTGGTTTTAATTTGCATTTCCCTAATAATAAGCGAGGTAGAGCATCGTTTCATGTGTTTTTGGGCCATCTGTATGTCCTCTTTGGAGAGGCATCTCTTTAAATCTTTTTTCCCATTTTTTGATTAGGCTGCTCATTTTCCCTGTGCTGAGTTGTCTGAGTTGCTTGTAGATTTTGGAGATTAATTCTTTGTCTGTTGTTTCATTTGCTATGATTTTCTCCCACTCTGTGGGGTGTCTGTTCAGCTTTTTGGTGATTTCGTTTGCTGTACAAAAGCTTTTAAGTTTCATGAGGTCCCACGTGTTCACTTTTCTTTTCAGTTCCACTATTTTAGTAAGTGGGTCAGAGAAGATCGTATTTTGATTGATGTCTTTTAGGGTTTTGCCTATATTCTCCTCTAAGAGTTTGATGGTTTCTGGTCTTACATTTAGGTCTTTAATCCATTTTGAGTTGATCTTTGTGTATGGTGTCAGGGAATGTTCCAACTTCATTTTTTTGCATATAGCTGTCCAATTTTCCCAGCACCATTTGTTGAAGAGGCTGTCTTTGTCCCATTTTATATGTTCGCCTCCTTTGTCAAAAATAAGGTACCCATAGGTGCGTGGGTTTATCTCTGGGTTCTCGATCTTGTTCCATTAGTTGATATTTCTGTTTTTGTGCTAGTACTATACCAGTCTTGATGACTGTTGCTTTGTAGTAGAGTCTGAAGTTAGGGAGGCTGATCTCCAGCTCCATTTTTTTCTTTGGCTATTCGAGGTCTTTTGTGTTTCCAAAGCTTCTGTATCCATTCATTTGTCGATGGACATCTAGGTTGCTTCCATGTTCTGGCAATTGTATAGAGAGCTGCAATGAACATTGGGGTACAGGTGCCTCTTTCATTTTTGATTTTATCAGGATATAGGCCTAATAGTAGGATTGCTGGGTCATAGGGTGATTCTATTTTTAGTTTTTTTAAGGAATCTCTACATTGTCTTCCATAGAGGCTGTATCAATTTACATTCTCACCAGCAATGCAAGAGGGTTCCCTTTTCTCTGCACCCTCTCCAGCATTTGTTGTCTGTCGATTTGTTGATGATGGCCATTCTGACAGGTGTGAGGTAGTATCTCATTGTGGTTTTAATTTGCATTTCCCTAATAATAAGCGAGGTAGAGCATCGTTTCATGTGTTTTTGGGCCATCTGTATGTCCTCTTTGGAGAGGCATCTCTTTAAATCTTTTTTCCCATTTTTTGATTAGGCTGCTCATTTTCCCTGTGCTGAGTTGTCTGAGTTGCTTGTAGATTTTGGAGATTAATTCTTTGTCTGTTGTTTCATTTGCTATGATTTTCTCCCACTCTGTGGGGTGTCTGTTCAGCTTTTTGGTGATTTCGTTTGCTGTACAAAAGCTTTTAAGTTTCATGAGGTCCCACGTGTTCACTTTTCTTTTCAGTTCCACTATTTTAGTAAGTGGGTCAGAGAAGATCGTATTTTGATTGATGTCTTTTAGGGTTTTGCCTATATTCTCCTCTAAGAGTTTGATGGTTTCTGGTCTTACATTTAGGTCTTTAATCCATTTTGAGTTGATCTTTGTGTATGGTGTCAGGGAATGTTCCAACTTCATTTTTTTGCATATAGCTGTCCAATTTTCCCAGCACCATTTGTTGAAGAGGCTGTCTTTGTCCCATTTTATATGTTCGCCTCCTTTGTCAAAAATAAGGTACCCATAGGTGCGTGGGTTTATCTCTGGGTTCTCGATCTTGTTCCATTAGTTGATATTTCTGTTTTTGTGCTAGTACTATACCAGTCTTGATGACTGTTGCTTTGTAGTAGAGTCTGAAGTTAGGGAGGCTGATCCCTCCAGCTCCATTCTTCTTTCTCAGGATTGCTTTGGCTATTCGAGGTCTTTTGTGTTTCCATATGAACTATGTTATTCTTTGGTCTAGTTCTGTGAAGAATGTTATTTGAAGTTTGATAGGGATCGCATTGAATCTATAGATGACATCTGGTAGTATGGTCATTTTCACAATATTGATTCTTCCGACCCAGGAACATGGAATATTTCTCCATCTGTTTAAGTCTTCTTTAATGTCTCTCATGAGTGTCTTGTAATTTTCTGTGTACAGTTCTTTTGTTTCTTTGGGTAGGTTTATTCCTATATTTGATTCTTTTGGTTGCAATGGTGAAGGGGATTGCCTCTTTGATTTCCTTTTCTGATTTTTCATTGTTTGTGTATAGGAATGCCAGTGATTTCTGTATATTGATTTGGTATCTTGCGACTTTGCTGAATTCCTTGATTAGTTCTAGTAGCTCTGTAACCGTGTCCTTGGGGTTTTCTATGTATAATATCATGTCATCTGCAAAGAGAGAGAGCTTGACTTCTTCCTTTCCAATCTGGATTCCTTTGATTTCTTTCTCTTCTTATTGCTGTTGCTAGGACTTCCAGGACTATGTTGAATAGTAGTGGTGAAAGTGGGCACCCCTGTCTTGTTCCTGATCTTAGAGGGAATGCTTTCAGTTTTTCACCGTTAAGGATAATGTTCGCTGTAGGCTTCTCATAGATGGCTTTTATTATGTTGAGATAGGTTCCTTCTATGCCCATTTTCTGAAGTTTTTAATCATAAATAGATGTTGTACTTTGTTGAAGGCTTTTTTGAGTTGATCTTTGTGTATGGTGTCAGGGAATGTTCCAACTTCATTTTTTTGCATATAGCTGTCCAATTTTCCCAGCACCATTTGTTGAAGAGGCTGTCTTTGTCCCATTTTATATGTTCGCCTCCTTTGTCAAAAATAAGGTACCCATAGGTGCGTGGGTTTATCTCTGGGTTCTCGATCTTGTTCCATTAGTTGATATTTCTGTTTTTGTGCTAGTACTATACCAGTCTTGATGACTGTTGCTTTGTAGTAGAGTCTGAAGTTAGGGAGGCTGATCCCTCCAGCTCCATTCTTCTTTCTCAGGATTGCTTTGGCTATTCGAGGTCTTTTGTGTTTCCATATGAACTATGTTATTCTTTGGTCTAGTTCTGTGAAGAATGTTATTTGAAGTTTGATAGGGATCGCATTGAATCTATAGATGACATCTGGTAGTATGGTCATTTTCACAATATTGATTCTTCCGACCCAGGAACATGGAATATTTCTCCATCTGTTTAAGTCTTCTTTAATGTCTCTCATGAGTGTCTTGTAATTTTCTGTGTACAGTTCTTTTGTTTCTTTGGGTAGGTTTATTCCTATATTTGATTCTTTTGGTTGCAATGGTGAAGGGGATTGCCTCTTTGATTTCCTTTTCTGATTTTTCATTGTTTGTGTATAGGAATGCCAGTGATTTCTGTATATTGATTTGGTATCTTGCGACTTTGCTGAATTCCTTGATTAGTTCTAGTAGCTCTGTAACCGTGTCCTTGGGGTTTTCTATGTATAATATCATGTCATCTGCAAAGAGAGAGAGCTTGACTTCTTCCTTTCCAATCTGGATTCCTTTGATTTCTTTCTCTTCTCTTATTGCTGTTGCTAGGACTTCCAGGACTATGTTGAATAGTAGTGGTGAAAGTGGGCACCCCTGTCTTGTTCCTGATCTTAGAGGGAATGCTTTCAGTTTTTCACCGTTAAGGATAATGTTCGCTGTAGGCTTCTCATAGATGGCTTTTATTATGTTGAGATAGGTTCCTTCTATGCCCATTTTCTGAAGTTTTTAATCATAAATAGATGTTGTACTTTGTTGAAGGCTTTTTCTGCATCCATTGAGATGATCATGTGATTTTTGTCTCTCAATTTGTTGATATGGTGTATCACATTGATTGATTTGCAGATGTTGAAGAAGCCTTGCATGCCTGGGATGAACCTGACTTGATCATGATGTATGAGTTTTTTGACGTGTTGTTGAATTCTGTGTGCTAGGATTTTGTTGAGGATCTTGGCATCTAAGTTCATCAGTGAAATTGGCCTATAGTTTTCCTTTTTTGTGTTGTCTTTGCCTGGTTTGGGTATCAGGGTGATGGTGGCCTCGTAGAATGTGTTTGGAAGTGTTCCTTCCTGTGCAATTTTTTGGAAGAGTTTTAGAAGGACAGGCATTAGGTCTTCTTTAAATGTTTGGGAGAATTCGCCTGTGAAGACATCTGGCCCTGGGCTTTTATTTTGGGTTAGATTTTTATCAGAAATTCGATTTCTGAGCTTGTGATTGGGTTGTTCAAAGTTTCTGTTTCTTCCTGGCTCAGTCTTGGGAGATTAATCTTCCCCAAGAAACTGTCCATTTCTTCCAGGTTGTCCAGTTTGTTGCCATAGAGTTGTTCATAATAGTCTCTTACAATCAATCCTTTGGATTTCTGCATTATCTGTTGTAATCTTTCCTTTTTCGTTTTTGATTTTGTTGATCTGGTTCTTCTCTCTCTTTTTCTTAATGAGTCTGGCCAGTGGCTTGTCAATTTTGTTTACCTTTTCAAAGAATTAGCTTTTTGTTTTATTTATCTTTACTATTGTTTCTGTTGTTTCTTTCTCATTGATTTCTGCTCTGATCTTTATGATTTCTCTTCTTCTACTGGCTTTGTGGTGTTTTTGTTCTTCTTTCTCCAATTGTTTTAAGTGGAGGCTTAGGTCATCTGCTTCATATTTTCCTAGTTTCTTGAGGTGGGATTGTATTGCTATAAATTTCCCTCTTCGAACTGCTTTTGCAGTATCCCATAGGTTTTGCACTGTCATGTGTTCATTGTCATTTTCTTCTAGGAATTGTTTAATTTCTCCTTAGATTTCCACAGTAATTGTTTAATTTCTCCTTTGATTTTCACAGTAATCGGTTGGTTTTTTAGGTATGTGTTGTTTAATCTCCATGTGTTTGTGTATTTGGGGTTTTTCTTCTGGTAGTTGATCTCTAGTCTCATTGCATTGTGGTCCAAGAAGATGGTTGATATAATTTCAGTTTTCTTGAACTGACTGAGGTTAGATTTGTGGCCCAAGATGTGGTCTATCCTGGAGAATGTTCCATGAGCACTTGAGAAGAAAGTGTATTCTTCAGCTTTTGGATGGAACATCCTAAAGATATTGATGAGGTCCATCTTTTCCGGTGTGGCATTTAAGGCTTGTGTTTCTTTATTAATTTTCTGTTTGGATGATCTGTCCATTTGTGTGAGAGGAGTGTTAAAGTCTCCTACTATTATTGTGTTATTGTTGATTTCTTCTTTTATGTCTGAAAGTACCTGTCTTATGTATTGAGGTGCCCCTGTGTTGGTTGCATAGATATTCATGACTGTTATGTCTTCCTCTTGGATAGATCCCTTAATCATGATGTAGTGACCTGCCTTGTCTCTTAGAATCTTCTTTACTTTAAAGTCTATTTTGTCTGATATAAGGATTGCTACTCCAGCTTTCTTTTGATTCCCATTTGCATGGAATATCTTTTTCCAGCCTCTCACTTTCAGTCTATGAATGTCTCTAGGTCTGAAGTGGGTCTCTTGTAAACAGCATATATATGGGTCTTGCTTCTGGATCCATTCAGCCAGCCTGTGTCGTTTGGTTGGAGCATTTAGTCCATTTACGTTCAAAGTAATTATGTATATGAGTGTTCCTATTGTCATCTTCTTAGAAGTTTGTAGTTTGATTTGTAAGGCTTCTCCTACTCTTGTATTTCTTGGCTATATCAGGCCATTTAACACTTGTTGTAGGGCTGGTTTTGTGGTACAGAATTCTTTTAGTTTTTGCTTGTCTGTGAAGCTTTTGACTTCATCGATTTTGAATGAAATTCTTGCTGGGTAGAGAATTCTTGGTTTGAGATTATTCTCTTTTAGCCATTTAAATGTATCTTGCCGTTCTCTTCTGGCCTGTAGGATTTCTGTTGAGAGATCCGCAGTTAGACGTATGGGCTTTCCTTTATATGTTATTTGTTGTTTGTTCCTAGGTGCTTTTAGTAATCTGTCTTTATATTTAGTCTGCGTTAGTTTGATTAGAATGTGCCTTGGTATGTTTCTTCTGGGGTTTCTCCTGTGTGGAACTCTTTGTGCTTCTTGGACTTGGTTGACTATTTCCTTTCTCATGTTGGGGAAGTTTTCAACTATAACCTCTTCAAGAATTTTTTCGTAGGCTTTCTTCTCCTCTTTTTCTCCTGGAACTCCTATAATTCTAATGTTGGTGCATTTGATATTGTCCCATAGGTATTTGAGGCTATACTCAGTTCTTTTAATTCTTTGGGCCTTTTTCTGTTCTTCAGCAGTTATTTCCACCATTCTGTCTTCCAGCTCACTTACCCGTTCTTCAGCCTCTGATACTGTAGTCTGTCTTAGAATCTTACTTTACTTTTACTAAGTCTATGTTTGGGTCCCGGGGATGATAAGGTTTTTTGGGCCCTTAATCATGATGTAGTGACCTGCCTTGTCTCTTAGAATCTTCTTTACTTTAAAGTCTATTTTGTCTGATATAAGGATTGCTACTCCAGCTTTCTTTTGATTCCCATTTGCATGGAATATCTTTTTCCAGCCTCTCACTTTCAGTCTATGAATGTCTCTAGGTCTGAAGTGGGTCTCTTGTAAACAGCATATATATGGGTCTTGCTTCTGGATCCATTCAGCCAGCCTGTGTCGTTTGGTTGGAGCATTTAGTCCATTTACGTTCAAAGTAATTATGTATATGAGTGTTCCTATTGTCATCTTCTTAGAAGTTTGTAGTTTGATTTGTAAGGCTTCTCCTACTCTTGTATTTCTTGGCTATATCAGGCCATTTAACACTTGTTGTAGGGCTGGTTTTGTGGTACAGAATTCTTTTAGTTTTTGCTTGTCTGTGAAGCTTTTGACTTCATCGATTTTGAATGAAATTCTTGCTGGGTAGAGAATTCTTGGTTTGAGATTATTCTCTTTTAGCCATTTAAATGTATCTTGCCGTTCTCTTCTGGCCTGTAGGATTTCTGTTGAGAGATCCGCAGTTAGACGTATGGGCTTTCCTTTATATGTTATTTGTTGTTTGTTCCTAGGTGCTTTTAGTAATCTGTCTTTATATTTAGTCTGCGTTAGTTTGATTAGAATGTGCCTTGGTATGTTTCTTCTGGGGTTTCTCCTGTGTGGAACTCTTTGTGCTTCTTGGACTTGGTTGACTATTTCCTTTCTCATGTTGGGGAAGTTTTCAACTATAACCTCTTCAAGAATTTTTTCGTAGGCTTTCTTCTCCTCTTTTTCTCCTGGAACTCCTATAATTCTAATGTTGGTGCATTTGATATTGTCCCATAGGTATTTGAGGCTATACTCAGTTCTTTTAATTCTTTGGGCCTTTTTCTGTTCTTCAGCAGTTATTTCCACCATTCTGTCTTCCAGCTCACTTACCCGTTCTTCAGCCTCTGATACTGTACTGTTGAGACCTTCTATAGTATTTTTCCGTTCAGCAATTGAGTTTGTTGTCTCCATTTGCTTATTTTTCATTTCCTGCATGTCTCTTCTCAATGCACTAATTTCCTCTAATATTCTGTCTTCAGTGTTTTGCATCCTCATTAGTATAGCTTTTCTGAATTCTCTTTCAGATAGTTTGTCTATCTCCTTCTCTGTCATTTGAAGTGGTGTTTCTCTAGCTTGGTCCTTCATTTGTACAGTTTTTCTCTGACGTTTCATTATTAGGTTAATTTTTTTTTCTTTGTGTGTGTCTGTGTGTATGGAGTTCTTATCCCACCAGGCTTCTTGGTTGAATTCTCCCTTCCTTTGGGTTTCTGTCCTTCTAGAAGGGTTCAGTGGTTTGTGTCTTGGGTGGTGTTAGGCCTTGTTTACAGGTGAATAATTTCTAGTGTTGTATGTTCTTTGGTAGTGTGGGGTCTGGGAATCAGGGCTTCCACTCCAAGGATCCTTGGTTTGATGATTGGTCAAGGGGTGTAGGCTCTATGTCTGGTTTGCTATGGTGTTCCGTGATACTAGTTCTCATACTAGCATCTGAGGAACAAGAGGTGCATCCCTGATGGGTGACAGTCATAAAAGCATGCAGATATTTTCTAACATAATCGTAAGATATACATACATACACAGCAATCCCCACAACTGACCAGTTTTACAGAGATAAGGCACAGGAAATCTTTCTCACAAGTCATGCAATCATAGATGATACTTTCCCGTTAAGCTTTGAATTAATTGAAATAGTGCCTGAATAACTAGCATCAATTGTTAATTGCTGCGTTAGTTTGATTAGAATGTGCCTTGGTATGTTTCTTCTGGGGTTTCTCCTGTGTGGAACTCTTTGTGCTTCTTGGACTTGGTTGACTATTTCCTTTCTCATGTTGGGGAAGTTTTCAACTATAACCTCTTCAAGAATTTTTTCGTAGGCTTTCTTCTCCTCTTTTTCTCCTGGAACTCCTATAATTCTAATGTTGGTGCATTTGATATTGTCCCATAGGTATTTGAGGCTATACTCAGTTCTTTTAATTCTTTGGGCCTTTTTCTGTTCTTCAGCAGTTATTTCCACCATTCTGTCTTCCAGCTCACTTACCCGTTCTTCAGCCTCTGATACTGTACTGTTGAGACCTTCTATAGTATTTTTCCGTTCAGCAATTGAGTTTGTTGTCTCCATTTGCTTATTTTTCATTTCCTGCATGTCTCTTCTCAATGCACTAATTTCCTCTAATATTCTGTCTTCAGTGTTTTGCATCCTCATTAGTATAGCTTTTCTGAATTCTCTTTCAGATAGTTTGTCTATCTCCTTCTCTGTCATTTGAAGTGGTGTTTCTCTAGCTTGGTCCTTCATTTGTACAGTTTTTCTCTGACGTTTCATTATTAGGTTAATTTTTTTTTCTTTGTGTGTGTCTGTGTGTATGGAGTTCTTATCCCACCAGGCTTCTTGGTTGAATTCTCCCTTCCTTTGGGTTTCTGTCCTTCTAGAAGGGTTCAGTGGTTTGTGTCTTGGGTGGTGTTAGGCCTTGTTTACAGGTGAATAATTTCTAGTGTTGTATGTTCTTTGGTAGTGTGGGGTCTGGGAATCAGGGCTTCCACTCCAAGGATCCTTGGTTTGATGATTGGTCAGGGGGGTGTAGGCTCTATGTCTGGTTTGCTATGGTGTTCCGTGATACTAGTTCTCATACTAGCATCTGAGGAACAAGAGGTGCATCCCTGATGGGTGACAGTCATAAAAGCATGCAGATATTTTCTAACATAATCGTAAGATATACATACATACACAGCAATCCCCACAACTGACCAGTTTTACAGAGATAAGGCACAGGAAATCTTTCTCACAAGTCATGCAATCATAGATGATACTTTCCCGTTAAGCTTTGAATTAATTGAAATAGTGCCTGAATAATAGATCTAGCACAAGGTCCTGGCTTGGATAATTAAAATGAGAGCAATTTTTAATTAGGACATGTGTTAGGGGTGACAAGGAAGAGAGTCTATAGGTAATAAAAAGGAAAAGATTCATCTTGGAAGTATTTTATAGGATTAGGTAGCAAAGATTAGTGTGTGTATTGTTTAGTGTATTTGGAAGAGAATAGTGGAGACAGGAAGATAGGAAATAATTCATCTAGAGGATATTGGTAGATAGGAAAATGTTTTACATTTAGAACATAGAGGAAGAAAGCAGTGGGAAAGAGGAAAGAGAATTAGAGGTTTTCAAGAATTAAAATTAAAATTAAAAAAAAAATACAATAAAGTAAAAGTCAAAAAAAGAAATTAAAAATTAAAAAGGGCAGAAAAAATTAATGAGACCAAAAAACAAAGAAAAAACACATAAAACAAAACAAACAAATGAAAACAACAACAACAAAACAAAAAACAAAAAAAAAAAAACAGTAAACAAACAAACTAATAAACCCCAAACCAGGCCAATCAATTTATAAGCAAAATAGTCCACCACAAATAAACAAGCAGAATAAAAGAAAAAAAAAAAAAAAGAAAAAAAAGTTAAATACTGTCCCTGGTTTTTATCTTCTCATCTGCCTGTTGGAAACCAATCTGCTCTTGATGTTGGTGTCTTGATGGCGTAGTCGTTCCCTTATAGCGCCGGTTGCTATGGTTTCTGTTTTTGTGTTCAGCAAAATGAGGGCTTTGCTGCCATACTGGGTGCTGGCCGGGACGGTGGGCTGATCCCAGTCAGTTGGGCTGAGGCAGTGGTGCGCGCAGTCCCATGGTGGAGAGGGGCACCCTGGCTCTTCTGCGCACCCACCAGTAGTCTCCAATTCCTGCTCTTTCCCCAGCTTCCTCCACTGCTGCTGCAGCTCTAGGGGTGCGCGGGCTCCTCCGCCACTGGCACACGCGCACCGCCGGTTACGTGTCTAAGTCCCAAAGGTTACGTGTCTAAGTCCCAAAGGCGGGCGCGAGCTTTCCCGTCCAGCTCGTGCCCAGTCCCTGGTCAGCCACCCGTGGGCGACTTCTCCTCTCCGTTCAGCAAGCCCTCCAGTTGGAGTGGCTGAATTTACCCACCCAAAGAATAGACATTTGAAGATAGTTTACGTTATCTGCTAAAAAATTGATTGCTCCTTAGATTTTCTTTCATCAGGATAGAGCATCTTGAACAGAAACATCTCATTCACCAGAGCTAACAGATATCTAAAGAAGTATATTAGCACTTACATTGTTATTGTTCAATGATAATAGTCACAGGTATATTTACTACGGGGAGATGAATATATGATGTTTAACTTTTGAAGTGTGAGCCTGTAGTTCACATGTATGTTCCTTAAGTAGTGACTTTAGTGACAAATATATTTCATATTCTAATTTGCCCTATTGAAAAATGATAGCTGGAATGAAGAATTATTATTTCCTCATTAAGATTTGGTATAATTAAAAAAAATAATCTCCAAAAAATAAGGGACCATATTTGTATAAAAATTACTTGTTCTCAGATGATTACTTTATACTGGTAATATGCAAATCTGTTATGAGAGTAGCATGAATAAATTAAACTAAATTAGTCATTATTAAATTCACCCTTAAAATGCATACTTTGTCTTATTTATTCTCTTATTTCTGAGGAATATTACCAAATCTCAGGTAAACACACTAAGTAATATCATTTGCATTTTAAACAGCTCTAAATTATGAAGAATCTCTTAAATGTAATAGAATATTCTGTTTACCTGTAGGTTACTGGTCATAAAGCTGAGAAAATCAGCTCATGGAAGTTACATTAATTATAACTCACAAACATTATTCTTTGTGCCAAGTTTATAATTGAGATGGTTTCTTTTCTAGGATGTGCAAGAGCAGCTGTGGGCTGTAGCCGGGAGGAGTCATCTTTGCATTTTTCATTGTTGCTTGGTAATTGCCTAATTTTTTCTTTGATATTCCCTTGTATAAGGATTCCAATCACAAATATGATGATTTTATTCCACCTCTGTATTAATCCTAAAGTCACTGTTTTAACTTTTTAATCCATGGGCATACTGTTTTCTTCCATTTAATTCCTATTAACAGAATGCATTTATTTTGAGGCAAAGGCATAATGCACTAATAAATATACAGTGTGACTTTCTTGGTTTTAGAAGTAGATACAGATGCAGTCATCAGCTTTGATAGATGATGGATAAAATTCTCACAATACAGCAGTTCATTTTGTTAAGATCAAAGGAACCACCAGGTTTTTTTATGTGTATCATCCTTAAACATATTTTTATAAATATGACACATAGGCATGGGGGAATGAAAAGGAGCATAGTAATAAATGTGGGCTCTCCCCACCATCTTTAATAAAAGTCAACTTGGTTTATAAGTAGTTATGTGAAAATCTTAATCCATGTCTTTAGTCATGAACAGCATCAATTTCATTTTCAGGTGTTCTGTTAATATAATCTTGTCTCCTATATTATATCCCTATTGAATCATAAAGTTTAAAAACATCTTCAGACAATCTCAGCTAGTTTAGGTTTTATGATAAATGCTCATTATTCTAATGGGAGTTTGTCATGTAACAGGTTTGGGCTCTACATTCTAAGTGAACTTTGGGCAGAGACTATTTGGGCCTTTGGGATATCTCTTTTGGTGAGAGGTATGAAGTACATTTTATCCACCGAAGAAAAATGGAGTAAATGCTCAATGACTACAGTAGACTGTAGTAGAGGCAATGTTATTCATTCAGTGCACTGTCTTAATTTTCTTCATTGGCATAAACTAAATTTCTGTTTCCTCTTGCTCTTGTGCTGGGTTCAGAACCTATCGGTAACCAGAATAACTTGGGAGAAAGTGAAATTGTTCCTTTTGAGCCTGAATTCCAAAATGATCTTCAGTTTCCGCTATTTTCCTTTTGCTTGCCATAACTATGAATGAAAGAAGAAATAATTCTGCAATCTCCAGCATGGCAACCACATATACTACATGCAGGTAGCTATTGAGAAATTGAAATGTAGGTAGGTTTCTAATTTAAATTAATTAAACTTAAAGAGCTGCATGTGGTTCATAGCTATAGTATCAGATGGCATAGCTCTAAAAGTTGGTGGTGTAGAAATTTAGAGGAGTCAGGATCCTAAAACATCACATGAAATGTTTCCCTTTGAACACTATAATCAGACTGTCTTACAGAAAATAAATTTATAATTTAATGCAGGGAGATATTTTTATTTTGTCTTATGGTAGCCAGAGTTAATAAGTATGAGAAGTCCTATTTATATTTGTAATCTCAACATTTAGTAGTATCACATGTTTTGGCACATAAATAGCATTCAATATTCATATTTTCTATAAGTGTTGAAAGAGCTTTTGTTCAAAATCATATGGCTTATGAAGCAATGGACTGTGAGCATATATATAAGCACACTTACATATGTGTATATATATATGAGTATGTGTATATAAATACTCATTTATTTTCAGAAATATTCAAATAATATTCATGTGACAATTACATGAGTAATTATTTTTTCATTTCTGAATATGGAGCTTTAGCAGTGAAGTTGAGGTGGTAAGAGATTTTTGGATCTTTTAGTAAGGCAACTCAATTGAAAGAAGTAAACTAAAATCATCATGTGGTGGCCCTTCCCTTACCATATTAAGTATTCAATCTATGACGTCTGTCGATGACTCATATACCTCTGCCATGTGGTATTAGAAGAGTTAGGTGGGTTTTTTTGTTGTTTGTTTGTTTTCACTTTGTTTTATTTTACTTTTTATTTTTACAGAGTTTTGTTGTTTACAGATATGTATATTCCCAGATTAGTCATACATATATGCCTGGAGTTAGGTGTTTTTATTAATGAAATTTAAAGGATAAAGGAGTAACAACTTTCTGAGACCACTGGATCCCATGAAGATGAGAGCCCATCACTTGAGTATGATCACTTCCTATTAACAGTATATTCAGTGACACAATTGACTGTAGAGAAGCAGGTCCTTCGGATTCCAGATTAGGTGTCCCCTGCATGTGATAGAGATGGGGATGGTGGAGAGTGATAGGTATTCCCATGCCATCCTTTCACACTGACTCTTCCAGCACTTTCCCTCTGACAGTAATCTCTTAGAGGCAGTTTGTGTCCATTATTTGATGTTTACCTTTGCTTGGTCATTACAACTAGTATCAGATGGCATAGAAAGTTGGTGGTGTAGAAATTTAGAGGAGTCAGGATCCTAAAACATCACATGAAATGTTTCCCTTTGAACACTATAATCAGACTGTCTTACAGAAAATAAATTTATAATTTAATGCAGGGAGATATTTTTATTTTGTCTTATGGTAGCCAGAGTTAATAAGTATGAGAAGTCCTATTTATATTTGTAATCTCAACATTTAGTAGTATCACATGTTTTGGCACATAAATAGCATTCAATATTCATATTTTCTATAAGTGTTGAAAGAGCTTTTGTTCAAAATCATATGGCTTATGAAGCAATGGACTGTGAGCATATATATAAGCACACTTACATATGTGTATATATATATGAGTATGTGTATATAAATACTCATTTATTTTCAGAAATATTCAAATAATATTCATGTGACAATTACATGAGTAATTATTTTTTCATTTCTGAATATGGAGCTTTAGCAGTGAAGTTGAGGTGGTAAGAGATTTTTGGATCTTTTAGTAAGGCAACTCAATTGAAAGAAGTAAACTAAAATCATCATGTGGTGGCCCTTCCCTTACCATATTAAGTATTCAATCTATGACGTCTGTCGATGACTCATATACCTCTGCCATGTGGTATTAGAAGAGTTAGGTGGGTTTTTTTGTTGTTTGTTTGTTTTCACTTTGTTTTATTTTACTTTTTATTTTTACAGAGTTTTGTTGTTTACAGATATGTATATTCCCAGATTAGTCATACATATATGCCTGGAGTTAGGTGTTTTTATTAATGAAATTTAAAGGATAAAGGAGTAACAACTTTCTGAGACCACTGGATCCCATGAAGATGAGAGCCCATCACTTGAGTATGATCACTTCCTATTAACAGTATATTCAGTGACACAATTGACTGTAGAGAAGCAGGTCCTTCGGATTCCAGATTAGGTGTCCCCTGCATGTGATAGAGATGGGGATGGTGGAGAGAGTGATAGGTATTCCCATGCCATCCTTTCACACTGACTCTTCCAGCACTTTCCCTCTGACAGTAATCTCTTAGAGGCAGTTTGTGTCCATTATTTGATGTTTACCTTTGCTTGGTCATTACAACTCAAGGTGTGTCATTATCCAGAAATCGAGGGGGCGGGGGTTCTAGGAAAAACTCTACAGTGCGTATACAGTAAGAGGTGCAGATATATATAGAAAGTCTTCCAATGATCACTGCATACTGTCATTTTTCCAGAGAAACTCTAGTTCTGTGTGGGTGGTTCTTTTTGGGGCATAGCCTGATAAATAACTCATGAATCAAAAATACACTAGGTGCTTAATTCATTCCTGTTAGTGGGATTTGTCTTCTGTTAAATAGCTCAGATTCACAGAAGAGTAGAATAGGGTCCATGCCCAATAAAAACAAGTTAATTATAATAACTGGATTAGACACAGTTAACTGGTAGGTAGGAAGAGGGGGCCTATTTCATGCTAACAGGATGAGGAGGAGAGATGGGTGCCAAAGCAGGCAGCTGGGTGGGATTGGTGGGGGCTCACAAGAGACCCTTGTAATCTGATTTCCTTATGTTAACTGTTCAGCACGCAGAAGCAGAGCAAACAGGACAAAATAATACACCAAAAATATTGACCCTAAAAAAGCAGTAAAACATTTTAGGGAACTGAAAATATCTGTATTCTCTTAACAGTACTAATAATTAGTGTGTTGTAAAAGCCCTGAAATAGTCATTCAGGCTCCTGCAGACAGCTTGTACGAACTTCGCCCTCCCTACCAATGCCACAGGGTGACAGTCGTCTTACAGAGTTTTGTTGTTTACAGATATGTATATTCCCAGATTAGTCATACATATATGCCTGGAGTTAGGTGTTTTTATTAATGAAATTTAAAGGATAAAGGAGTAACAACTTTCTGAGACCACTGGATCCCATGAAGATGAGAGCCCATCACTTGAGTATGATCACTTCCTATTAACAGTATATTCAGTGACACAATTGACTGTAGAGAAGCAGGTCCTTCGGATTCCAGATTAGGTGTCCCCTGCATGTGATAGAGATGGGGATGGTGGAGGGGTGATAGGTATTCCCATGCCATCCTTTCACACTGACTCTTCCAGCACTTTCCCTCTGACAGTAATCTCTTAGAGGCAGTTTGTGTCCATTATTTGATGTTTACCTTTGCTTGGTCATTACAACTCAAGGTGTGTCATTATCCAGAAATCGAGGGGGCGGGGGTTCTAGGAAAAACTCTACAGTGCGTATACAGTAAGAGGTGCAGATATATATAGAAAGTCTTCCAATGATCACTGCATACTGTCATTTTTCCAGAGAAACTCTAGTTCTGTGTGGGTGGTTCTTTTTGGGGCATAGCCTGATAAATAACTCATGAATCAAAAATACACTAGGTGCTTAATTCATTCCTGTTAGTGGGATTTGTCTTCTGTTAAATAGCTCAGATTCACAGAAGAGTAGAATAGGGTCCATGCCCAATAAAAACAAGTTAATTATAATAACTGGATTAGACACAGTTAACTGGTAGGTAGGAAGAGGGGGCCTATTTCATGCTAACAGGATGAGGAGGAGAGATGGGTGCCAAAGCAGGCAGCTGGGTGGGATTGGTGGGGGCTCACAAGAGACCCTTGTAATCTGATTTCCTTATGTTAACTGTTCAGCCCGCAGTGGCAGAGCACACAGGACAAAATAATACACCATAAATATTGACCCTAAAAAAGCAGTAAAACATTTTAGGGAACTGAAAATATCTGTATTCTCTTAACAGTACTAATAATTAGTGTGTTGTAAAAGCCCTGAAATAGTCATTCAGGCTCCTGCAAACAGATTGTACGAACTTCACCCTCCCTACCAATGCCACAGGGGTGACAGTCGTCTTCTGTTGGGTGCTGGGGTCCAGCCAAATATGCCAGGTTGAAGCACAATTAGTGTCCTGTCAATGCATTGCCAGGTCATATTGTGCATTTCTATATTTTGAATGAATAAGGGCTGAAGAATTTGCCTCCTTTATGTCAGGCTGTATTATAGTCAAGAGACTTTTGCTTAGAAAATAAGTAAGGCTTAAGCCTGTTATCACTGAGTTTATTGAAACGAATAAGCCATAGCTTCAGGCAAAAGTCTATACAAATCAGTTTGATAAACCTAATTACCACTTTTTATAGCACCTTTGGGCCACTTTGAAATAGAGTCCAAGCACCATACAGTGGATGGCTGGCTTACCCCAAAAGGCTCTCAGACATTGATTTAATTGAACTTTTTCCAAACAAAGAGCAGTTTCAATTTTTCTCTGTCTCCCCAAGTATAAGGAAAAGCAGAATTCAAACATGTCCTGACAGTCCTTCATTCCAAACTTGTAGAAGCCTCAGATTCCTTATTTAGCATCTTTAGTATCATTAGCTGGAAGATTTAGTAGCTTTACAGCACACTTTCTTTTTAGCTTAACCTTATTAAATGAAGCGATATGTTAGTACACGGAGGCCCTGATTTGTGGACTATTCCCACTGCTATCCCATGGATGCACTGCTGCACTAACCGCTGTCTGGTTTGTTCTAACAGCTGCCCCAGTGCCTCACAACGCCATACCTGCCTACTATCTACCCTTCATTCACTACATTCAGTTCAGATTAGTTTTGGCAAAATACCATTGTATTTATACCACCGTTTATATTTTTGTATGTAATTTTGGCACCCCAAAGTTGCTGAGGACCATTTTTATAGTTGATCACAGTATCACTCATTTTCAAATGTGTATCCTGCTGTTATTCAATATTAATTTAATCTTTAACCAAACTTAACCATTCATAAATTTTTACTCAGAACATAATTGTAGATATGTGTCTTCATTTTGAAAGTAAACCTTATTAAATTGCAACATGCATCTATAAAATGATACAAATCATAATATATAGGTCAATAAATTTTTAAATTTTGAACATACTTGCTTAATCAGCACCCAGATCAAGAAACAGAGCATTAGGAACATTCCAGAAGCCCCCTTTATGACTCTTCTGTGTATTAAACTGTCCCTCTCAAGGGTAACCAGGATTCAAACTGCTAAAAGCACGTTTTGAATTTTACACTGAAATCATATTGTGTACACTTTTTAAAAAACCTATTCACTTTTCCCTAAACATTGTGTTTGTCGGTTGCAAGATGAATACAAGTTGTTGCTTACACTTAGACATTTTCAGTCTATCAGGCTTGAATTCTCAGCTTTTTTTATTGCTTAAAATACATTATGTTTGAAATGCTATTTCTCAACTCCAAGCCTATTTTATACCAGCCTCACTATTGGCATTTCTGAACATTTCTCAGGCAAGTTGACGATGCATTCCTTGCCACTTTTCTTCTTTCACCTCTGTTACCAGACGAAATAAAGCCCTTGATATTCTACATAAGCATAAAATATTCATGGTGCTTCTGATACTGTACTTGGAATATTCTGCTCAGCTTCTTTTTTGTTGTATCATGTTCTGTACAGTAGACACTGTTCCAGTAGATACTGGGAGATACAGAATGCGGAGACAAGACAACGACCTCTTGCCTTACACTGCAGTTGATGATTGTTGAGTTATTTGTACTGCATCCCCTTCCACTTACTGAAGTCTTGCACAGGACCGAATAATATCGTCATTAAAAACAAGACATACCTTAATACTACTCTGAGGAATATGGAGAAATCCTCACATCAGCACTCTTCCACAAACTGCTTAATTCCGTACAAATGAATTCCAGTCAAGTCCAGATTTCTTCATGGGCTTTCTCCTAGCTATACTTTCCCATTATTGGATGAAGTACAGCTCAAATGGCCTCTGTAAATATTTTGATAATTTCATTCAGACAGGACGTACATCCCTTCTCCTCACACACACACACACACACCGAGTTCGGTTCAGATGTCATGACTAAAAAATAGTCACAAACCAAAACGGTATTTATATAAAGGTATTTATCACTATATAAATATATAAAGGTATTTATGATATACATATAAATATGTAAAGGTATTTATCATTCACATTGTGAGACTTTTTGCAGGGAGCAAGTTCCCAAGCATGTCAAAAACTGGCTTGAGAAAGGAGGGGCGGGAGAGCGGCTCTGAGCTCCATGGTGCACAGGTGCTAGGGCTGGCGTGATGATTCCTGCGTCACTGCTGGGGCTCATGTGGTCTGAACCTCCTGCCAGTACTAAGGTTGGGAGCACTTGGCTTTTCCTATGCACTTGCCCTAAGGTGGGCACAGGACCGAAGAGAACAAAGTGCTGGGGCTTGAAAGCTGTGACCAGTCAAATATAAAAAATGGAGTCAGCTTCCTTTTCAGTAAACTTCCTGATTTTCCTATGAGGTCTCAGGATTCATTATCTTTCTTTACAGTGTCCAAGGCAGAATAATGATCATATTGTTTATTGGAAGTAGTTTTGGGCTCAGTGTTTATGACATCTTAATCCTCTAGCAATATCAGAAATGTCAAGGAAATTGTTATAGAGAATGAAGATTGTTAATCCAGAGAAACAGGTAAAAAGGTTAAGAGAAAGCTGTTGGGTTGTCAGTTCAAGGACATTTGACCCTTAGGAAGCATAACTCAGTGACTGTATACACATGTACACATGTGAGTGTTGAGGGGCTGTGAGAGAGAAAAAAAAATCTTTACTTTTATAATAAAATGTTAGCAGAGAATCCAGATAATTCAGAATATAGTATAAATGCTAGAGAGTTAATAAATACATGCATTTTCTTTCCATGAGATAATATAAATGAGTCCTTTGATTTTGGCTAGAGGTAGAGAAATGAAGTTCTTTGGCTGTGGTTTATTTGATTTTTTTCCTTACATGCACCAGATTATGATGAGAAGACATGGAGGAATAAATGTTGGTATGGTAAAAGTTCTATGATATCTCCTTCCCATTCCTGAACTCAGTGATAGTTTTGTTTTTGTTCTTGCTGTTATTTTTAGTTTTTTCTCTTTTTTGGTGATTGTTTTGAATCAGTTGTGTCAGGCAGATGTTTAACAATCATTCCCTCCTTAAAAAATCTTGACTTGTATCACATGCTTATTTCCATGATGTAAATAGTATTACCCTGGTGCATTTCAAGCAGTCGGCAAGATCATGCCACTCTTTCAGATCTTTAGGGATTACTGTCATGAGATGAAGTAGCTGACAAGTAGTTTCTGAGATTCTGAGTTTAAGCAGTGATATGCCAAAGGCTGAGTCAGAGTGAGACAGCTAGTGTGCTGTTTCTGATGGCATGGGGAAACCCCCTGCAGACAACAGCTGTCCCTTGCTGAAGAGCATTCTCCTTGGGCAAAAGCCACACAGAAAGCCATCAGGAGGACAGTGGAGCAGAAAAACATGATCTGGCTTCCTCCTGAGTAGCACAGAGCAGAGCTCTGCTGATTCCCAGAAATACCTGGCGTAGAAGGCTGACATTTTCAGGGCTATGAGAGCAGGCAGAGGCTGAGGCAGTATATTTATGATATCCATTTTGAATCTACTGATTGGTAAGGAAAAGCTACTTTCATTACCACTGATTAAATACAATTGGAAAACCATGACGAAAATGTAGATAAAAATTAAGCTTTAGATTGAAAATGTAAATATAATCCTAATTATGCTGAACATGTCTTGTTCTTTGCTCATGACTAATACAATGCACAATAGGGATATTATTAATTTAAAGATGAAGTTCTAATCTGAAATTTGATTTAAACTTGATGACATACTTTCAATTTTCATGATTCATTCGGTATGTAATGTGTCCATTTGTTCATGTAATGACACGTGTTCATTATTCAAATAATGAAAGCTAACCAAACATTATCAATTGCAGTGACATTTGTCACTTTTGTTCCGTGAACTATGCCAATTAGGCTCTAGAGCAGTGGAAAAGTCAACAAGTAGTGACTAAATACTTAATAGCTATATTTTGTTTTACATGAGCAGATGTCTATTGGGAAAACCTTTCATATGCAGTATATGCTGCTTAAATGTTGTTTAAAACTTTAAACTTCAGGGTTGGAATGTGGCTGCTATACCTTTTGATAATGAAAAAACAACTAAAACAACAAAAATCAATTATGCATTTTCTTCTTGAACTCAGTGATAGTTTTGTTTTTGTTCTTGCTGTTATTTTTAGTTTTTTCTCTTTTTTGGTGATTGTTTTGAATCAGTTGTGTCAGGCAGATGTTTAACAATCATTCCCTCCTTAAAAAATCTTGACTTGTATCACATGCTTATTTCCATGATGTAAATAGTATTACCCTGGTGCATTTCAAGCAGTCGGCAAGATCATGCCACTCTTTCAGATCTTTAGGGATTACTGTCATGAGATGAAGTAGCTGACAAGTAGTTTCTGAGATTCTGAGTTTAAGCAGTGATATGCCAAAGGCTGAGTCAGAGTGAGACAGCTAGTGTGCTGTTTCTGATGGCATGGGGAAACCCCCTGCAGACAACAGCTGTCCCTTGCTGAAGAGCATTCTCCTTGGGCAAAAGCCACACAGAAAGCCATCAGGAGGACAGTGGAGCAGAAAAACATGATCTGGCTTCCTCCTGAGTAGCACAGAGCAGAGCTCTGCTGATTCCCAGAAATACCTGGCGTAGAAGGCTGACATTTTCAGGGCTATGAGAGCAGGCAGAGGCTGAGGCAGTATATTTATGATATCCATTTTGAATCTACTGATTGGTAAGGAAAAGCTACTTTCATTACCACTGATTAAATACAATTGGAAAACCATGACGAAAATGTAGATAAAAATTAAGCTTTAGATTGAAAATGTAAATATAATCCTAATTATGCTGAACATGTCTTGTTCTTTGCTCATGACTAATACAATGCACAATAGGGATATTATTAATTTAAAGATGAAGTTCTAATCTGAAATTTGATTTAAACTTGATGACATACTTTCAATTTTCATGATTCATTCGGTATGTAATGTGTCCATTTGTTCATGTAATGACACGTGTTCATTATTCAAATAATGAAAGCTAACCAAACATTATCAATTGCAGTGACATTTGTCACTTTTGTTCCGTGAACTATGCCAATTAGGCTCTAGAGCAGTGGAAAAGTCAACAAGTAGTGACTAAATACTTAATAGCTATATTTTGTTTTACATGAGCAGATGTCTATTGGAAAGCCTTTCATATGCAGTATATGCTGCTTAAATGTTGTTTAAAACTTTAAACTTCAGGGTTGGAATGTGGCTGCTATACCTTTTGATAATGAAAAAAACAACTAAAACAACAAAAAAATCAATTATGCATTTTCTTCTTTTCCTTTCCCTTCTATTTTCATGTTTTCCTCCCTTCTTTCCTTCCTCTCTCTCTCTTTTTTTTTTTTTTTTAATTTTTCTTGTCCTTTCTGTTTCCTCCCTTTCTCCCCTCCCTCCCACCTTCCCTCCTTTCCTTCCTTTACTTTCTCTGGGAAGGGAAAACCATCCCCCAAACTGTGAAAACCAGCACTGTTCGGTTCAAAGAGAAACTGGATGTTGAGTATTTGCTTTCTAGCCTCTATAATGGAATATAGCAAGGGAGCAGCACTTTGAAGTAGGACTTGAAGAAGTCAACTGCAGTGTCTATCATGCAGCTCTCACATTATTAGTGTTTGTTGTATGCCTCAGGACCTAACTCTTATCTTAATAGCCCACAGACAAAGAAAAAAAGAAGAAAAATACTGAAGATGCCCAAATGATCTAGTGAGGACATTGTTGTCAGCACCGCCAAACATTAAATGCTGCATGTTACTGTAATTATGCTTTGAGAATTAGCTGGAAAAATGATGGTCAGTTCTGTTACTGACATCCAAGCATCACTGTTGTAATCCAAGGCATGAATTTCATGCTGGAATAATTAGTAGGCAGGAAAAATACCAGGTAGTCATACAAGCTTGGCAAATGCCCACTACAAATCCCTTTAGGACTTTCCTGAATGTCACGCAACTTCTCTACAGAACATACATCGATTCTTGTTCTTAATTTTTGAGTAAGAAAATACAGAGCCCAGTGTTGGAATCTCAGAGCAGGTCTATAAAGAGCATGCCCTAAAATGTTTTTTTTAAACATTCACTGACATCACTGAATCGGTAAACAGCCTGAGGAAACTCTGGTGAAAGCCTCCTTTGTCATCCTCTCCACTAACACCCTGAAGTTCTGTGCAGACTTCTCATTCACCTCTCTCAAAAGATTTCATGGATCCATTTAACTCTTTTCTGTTACTTTGACATCTTACTTCCTCTCTTCTTTACACATTAAACCCATCTGTACACTCTTGTGATGTACTCACACTTCTGCAGCCCAGTATCTGATAGTCCTAAGAAAACTGACCAGCGTGGCTTAATATTCACTCTTTACAGAGGAGAGACGTGAAGAGGCACTGAAGATGAAAAACTACAGCATTCTAGCAAGGGGTAAAGGAGAGGGAGACCATGTTTTTTTTCAAATCTATTCATTAGCGTGTGCACCTGGGACAAGAAAGGATTAGTAGATCAAAATGGCATTGAGATTTAAACATCCTATTTTGCACTGTTTCATGCATACAAAATAATATGCATAATATATATGTAATTCGGTAGTCTAATTAGAACATCTGTACCCACAAATTATCAATCAAATGAAGACCTAGAATATTAGTGTTGAGTTTACTTTAAAATATTTACTCCTCCATTTTCCATGTTCCTCCCTTTTGTCAAATATGATTGCTTATCAGAAATTATCCTTTTAGTTTAGCTTAATAATAATGCATTGGTTCCTGAACAACATGTTTCTCTTTGTGCTTGCTTTTCAGCCTTTAACAAAGAGTATTATTCTTTATAGTTACCCATAACTGACCTTTTTTCATACAATATTGCATTTTTTAAGCTTAGTAACACTTAAGCTTAGATAACTATTGTGTATTTATTCTCCCTGATGTATAATAATCCATGTTATGAACATCTATTCCATTAATATGACTATCCATTCTCTGGATAATGACATTTGTTTCCAGCAATTTGCTATTATAAGCAACACTACTTATATACATACTTATACATGTGCCTCTTGCACTAGGGCACAGTTTTCTGCAAGATGTATTCATCAGTACAAAGTATCCGGTGCTTAGGGTTTCTAACATAAAAATGTTTTCCAAAATGTTTTTATCAATCACACACTCACACTGGACATACCAATATTAACATTATTTGCTATCTGTGACAATATTTGTTGGTAAGAAGCTTCTCAATTGTTACAAAGCTAGAGAGGAAAAAAACCAGCATCTCAATATTTTCAAAACCTAACATTTCCCTAGTACGAATAAAATTTAACGTACTGCCATCTATATGTTTTCCTTTGCACAGGAACGGTATCTATCTTCAAGTAAAATTTTCCTGAAATATCTGTTTTTTCTCTTAATTGCACACTTACATGTTTGGAATATTATTTTTCATGGCTGAGCTTTTCAAATATCTTCTCAGAAATATCTTCTCAGGGTTTATCTTTACACTATCAATTCAGATCTCCAAGTTCAAAACAATCAAATTGTTAATTTCTACTTTTTTGATTTACTCATGTTTTATATTTTTGCAGAAAATGAGGATCATAATAATGTTTTATAATTTCTTTATCAGACATTCATTTTAAGCTTTTAGTTTATATAGAGTCAGATTTTGTGTGTAGTGTAAAATAAGGACCTGATTCCCTTGTCATAGCCTTACAGATATTAAAGTAGCTGTCCAGAACAGATACTTTAAAGATTTGAGATATTACCATTATTATTAGCAGTCCCTTGTTATATGTGTTCATCTCTCTGGAGTTTTTAATAATGATTCACATTTTAATCAATATATCTATAAGTCACCAAAGCACCATCACATACAATAATTTTGTAATAAGTATTAATATCTGATAAGGTTAGTTATCCCAATATATTCCCCTTTTACAGACTATTTTTAGATGCTGACTTCTTCATTTAAATTTTGTAATTATTATCTAGAAAAAATTTAAAAGTTGGGCTTCTCTGGTGGTCCAATGGGTAGAGAGTCTGCTGTGCAGTGCAAGGGGCACCTGTTCAATCCCTAGCCCTGGAAGATCCCACGTGCTGCAGAGCGGCTGGGCCAGTGTGTTCAATTACAAACCAGCGCTCTGTAGCGCATGCACCCAGAGACAGTGCTCTGCAACAAGAGTGGTCATTGAGATGGGAGGTCCACACATGCCAGAAAGAATAAAGATGGATGAAAAATAAACAATGACTTAGAGGCAAAAAGGAAAAAAAATTAAAAGTTATTGTTTGGATTTTCACTGAATATAAACGACAATTTGTGTGACACTAACATATTCACAATATTGTTATTCCTGGAAAAACATTTCGCTACCTTTTGTTGATAACCTACCCCACTGTAACATTACCAGAAATATTAGGGTAAATTAAGAAAGTGGATATGTTTTTGTTGACTCTTTCCACTTTAATCCAAATCCTGCAAGAGAAAGGTAAACACACTAAGCAGATTTGCAGTCTGCAAGCTGTGAGGATGGAGAGGAAGCTCTGCTTAAGCTGCTTCTGGCTTACAGTCTTCTTCGATGGGAAATTCTGAGATTGGGAGACATTTGCTAGTCTGCAAAAGCATGGCTGTATTTGGAAATTTGGGTTTAAACACATCTTTTACTCGATTTACTCATGTTTTATATTTTGCAGAAAATGAGGATCATAATAATGTTTTATAATTTCTTTATCAGACATTCATTTTAAGCTTTTAGTTTATATAGAGTCAGATTTTGTGTGTAGTGTAAAATAAGGACCTGATTCCCTTGTCATAGCCTTACAGATATTAAAGTAGCTGTCCAGAACAGATACTTTAAAGATTTGAGATATTACCATTATTATTAGCAGTCCCTTGTTATATGTGTTCATCTCTCTGGAGTTTTTAATAATGATTCACATTTTAATCAATATATCTATAAGTCACCAAAGCACCATCACATACAATAATTTTGTAATAAGTATTAATATCTGATAAGGTTAGTTATCCCAATATATTCCCCTTTTACAGACTATTTTTAGATGCTGACTTCTTCATTTAAATTTTGTAATTATTATCTAGAAAAAATTTAAAAGTTGGGCTTCTCTGGTGGTCCAATGGGTAGAGAGTCTGCTGTGCAGTGCAAGGGGCACCTGTTCAATCCCTAGCCCTGGAAGATCCCACGTGCTGCAGAGCGGCTGGGCCAGTGTGTTCAATTACAAACCAGCGCTCTGTAGCGCATGCACCCAGAGACAGTGCTCTGCAACAAGAGTGGTCATTGAGATGGGAGGTCCACACATGCCAGAAAGAATAAAGATGGATGAAAAATAAACAATGACTTAGAGGCAAAAAGGAAAAAAAATTAAAAGTTATTGTTTGGATTTTCACTGAATATAAACGACAATTTGTGTGACACTAACATATTCACAATATTGTTATTCCTGGAAAAACATTTCGCTACCTTTTGTTGATAACCTACCCCACTGTAACATTACCAGAAATATTAGGGTAAATTAAGAAAGTGGATATGTTTTTGTTGACTCTTTCCACTTTAATCCAAATCCTGCAAGAGAAAGGTAAACACACTAAGCAGATTTGCAGTCTGCAAGCTGTGAGGATGGAGAGGAAGCTCTGCTTAAGCTGCTTCTGGCTTACAGTCTTCTTCGATGGGAAATTCTGAGATTGGGAGACTTTAGGTGCCATATCACAAGCTAGAGCAATTAGAAGCAGTGATCATGAAGTCTATGTCTTATGAAAGCATAAGTATTTGGCACAATCTGGTTTTAAACACATCTTCTACTGGGAAGTTTCAGTGGTGAGATGGGAGCCAGCATTGGAAGGAGCACAAGGCCCAGACTGAACTGCTTGTTTCATGCAATTTCAGTCAAGCTGAGAGACGGAGAGGGGTGAGCAGAGAACAGAGTCTGCTGAACATAAGACAAAGCCCTGGGGCCTAACAACTGTACAGAGACAAGATCTGTAGTTGTATACAGAACTGACCAGAAACAAACAGACTACATTTTTAGATTGGTAGGAACTGTATTCTCAAGAATAGTATTGTCAAAGCAAGACATTATAACCCTGCAAAATTTAAACTTGTTCTACTCTTAGAGCAAAAGCAGAAGTAAGTCAAACAAGTTGTGGATCACTGTACTGACAGCCAAGCTGAGAGTGCCTGTCTTTCAACAACTCTAAAAACTTCTTACATATGACCTTTTGTTGAGAGACTGCTTCTCTTCCCTAGTTTTTACTTGTTTTAGGGATTGTGATTAGCCAATTTTACATCTTGCTATTCTGTCTTTTGTGTCCTGTAATATCTACTGGCTCTTTCTATATTTAAATGACTTTGTGCTTCATTTCAATTATTCACATCAAACTTACCTTCTAGTCACACATATTTTCAGTGTGTCTCACTGCTCTGTTTTTGTTTTGGGATCTTTGAAAGATCCTGTGTGTGTGTGTGTGTGTGTGTGTGTGGAAAGTTGACTTGATAGGGTCAATGAAGAGAGACTGAGACAATCTCAAAAGTAGATAATGGAATAGTAGAAAAATCAGGATGGATATGGGGAAAATAGATTATTTACAGTTGATCAAAATTTGAAAAGGGATGGCATTTAGGATGGTTTCCAGTTTATCATCTGACAAATTGTGTAAAGGTGCCATTCATCAAGATTAGAAATATAGGAGAAAAGGAACAGATTCTTGAAGCTATTCTGTTTTGATTTGAGTTGAAGTTGATCTTGAACACTTAGGAGATTATATTTAGTGCTCATATAAATATATAGAAATGAAATTAGCATTAAGTGAGATGGAAATTGTTTTTTCAGTTTTTTATTGGATTTTCATTGGAAAACTAAATAAAATACAAAGAAGAAATGAGGCAGAATCTTAGGCAAGTCAGTACTTAGAAGACTAATAGAAAAGGTGCTTGCAGAAGAAAATAACAATAATATTGATAATTTTGCTTTCTATTCTTAATGCACTCATTTTTTTTGTATATTTATAATCTTAACCACATTAACGTTAGGCAAATATTTGTAGCAGAAGAACTCTTTCCTCAAGTGGCCAAATTGTTTATTTATTTATATAGAATTGCTGTTGAAAACATGTAATCATGCTATTTCAAGAAACTGTTTTATTGTGCTGAAAAATTAACCAAGTAAGTAGACTTTCTAACACTAAAATCAAGCCTTAATACATTGTGCTTCTGCATTTTGAAAAAAGAGGCAAGTATTTCTTAACATTCTCAGTTCCAGCTATCATCCTAGTGGTTATTACCATTCCTCCCCCATCCTTCATCGTAATTGTGCTCACATGATAATGTCTAGCATTTATGAATGCTATTATGTCTGCAATCTGTGTATTGGATAACAATCCAATTGTATTTTCTTTGTTTTCTTATTTTCAGAACATGCTCCATGCATAATAATTCTTTGTGTTCCACAATTCTAAAACCATAAAATGTGTTGTCTCTTATCAACAGACTTGAGAGGGTACTAGAGTTATTTACTTATGTGGTTGATTTCTGAATGGAAGTTGACAAACTGTATCATTCAAGCAGTACCTAAAAAGCCCTTTTTGTAGTCAATGAGATTATTTCAATGGGTTTGAATTAAAAGGGTTAATATCTGTTTCTTAGCATATTTCTTAACAGATTCCACAATATTTCACAGTACTTGTTATATAATTCTAGGTTGTGGGTTGAAATCACCTTCCCCACCAAAATGTTTAAAAAGAACTCCAGGTAATGCAGAAGAATGATTAAGTAAACTTAATTTAACTGGAGTGCTGGGTGAAGGCCAAGTTTAAAACAAATGAATAAAGTTCCTTCAAAAAATCCTTGATCATTAAGTTTGGAACCTGCCATGGGAAAAAGAGTTGAAACTGAGTTGGCTGGCATATTAATTTCCTGTAGTCACTGTAACAAAGTGCCACAGATTTAATGGCTTAAAACAACACAAATGTATTCTCTTAGTCTTGAGAGCTGAGGCTTATGGGGCTGAAACATTAAGCTGTCAGCAGAGTTGGTTCCTCCTGAAACTCTGAGTGGGGAATCTGTTGCCTTGCATTTTACTGTGTTTACTGGCTGCCTGTGTTCCTTGGCTTACGTCTCTGTATCTTTAATCACACTGCTTTCTTCCCTGCTGACTCTCCTGGGTCCCTCTCATAAGAAGCATCATGATTACATGGGGCCTATCTGGAAAGTCCATGATAATCTCCCCATCTCAAGATCTTCAGTTGAATCATATCTGAAAAATCCCCTTTGCCACATAACGTAGCCTTTCACTGGTTCCAGGGATTAAGGATTTGGCATATTTAGGGAGCTGTTATTCAGGCCACCACGAGTAGTTGTCTTTTCTCCTGCTTTGTATTCTTCTCCCCAAAGGAATTTTGACTCACAAAATAGCCCCCTTCTTTGCTTATGCTCTACTTTATATCTTTGATGGCATGGAGGGTTCTAGGCTTGTGAAAGTTGCTTTTTAAAAAAAAAAAAATTTTTTTTTTTAAATTTTGGCCTCTTTTGTTGGTTTTGTATTTCTTTACTTTCATTCATCTTTTATTCTTTGGCCTGTATGTGCCTCCCATTGCAGTGGCCTCTCTCACTGCAGAGCACTGATTCTGGGCACATGCACTCCAAAGCGCTGGCTCATAATTGGATACACTGTGGTCCAGCTACTCCTTGGCATGTGGGATCTTCTCGGGCTATGGTTTGAACCGCTGCCCCTTGCACTACAGGCAGACTCTTTACCCACTGGACCACCAGGCAAGCCCGAAAGTTGCTTTTTAAAAAAATACTTTTAAAAATGGATCTGGCCATTTGTCACTGCATTTGAATTTTTCACGTATTTTATTTGTGGGCTTAGTTGCCATTTAAAATTTAATGTTTTTGCATATGAAAACTTTAACCAAGGTTTGAAGAACCTTGGTTAAAACAGAATGAAAGAAGAATGGGAAAACTTCCCAATCTTCAAACCTAAGTATGTTAAGCAGTGCACAGGAGTTTCTTTTCTTCAACAAAAAATAAACTTATGAGAGTTATAAATTTCTGTCTAGTAGAGAATAGCAATAAGAAGGAAAGAAAGTTTCTGTATCATTGCTTAACATGTGGAGGAGTTACAAGAGTGCAAGCATGGGTCAGCTGACATCAGTGAAGTGGCAACATGGGTTGTTTCTCATTTCCCTCCCTCTTACAAGAAAAACATGGCTGTAGTCACCATCTACAGCAGCCATCTGTATAAAAGAGCTGGCAGTAACTCCTGGAAGCTATGTGGTCCAATGGCTTGAGTGGAGAGTCAGGCAGAGTTGACTTTCCTCAGACCAATGCCAGTGCTGGATATAGGGCATTCCCTTGCTCCCCACAGAAGGGGAATAATTCACAGCCAAGGTCAGCAGTAGCATTGAGCTTCTCCAACCAGATACTGTGTCAGGAAATCAAAAGTAGCCTGGGAAGGTCCCTTCCTTCCCACCCGGATAAGGGAGCCTAGACATAGCTTCACCCACTGGGGAGAACATCTTCAAGGCCTACTGACAATCCTGGAAATGTATAGCCCAGTGCCACTCCAGATGAGAGGCAGGTAGAGGTGAGAGTTTACAGAATAAAACCAGTGGCCCTATTCAGTCAGGAAATGTGGAATGTAGAACGTCCTGAGTTAAGACAACAAAGGACCTTGCCATCTTTAAAGCTGCTTCTCCTGCAATGCGCTGGCTCATAATTGGCACATGCACTCCAAAGCGCTGGCTCATAATTGGATACACTGTGGTCCAGCTACTCCTTGGCATGTGGGATCTTCTCGGGCTATGGTTTGAACCGCTGCCCCTTGCACTACAGGCAGACTCTTTACCCACTGGACCACCAGGCAAGCCCGAAAGTTGCTTTTTAAAAAAATACTTTTAAAAATGGATCTGGCCATTTGTCACTGCATTTGAATTTTTCACGTATTTTATTTGTGGGCTTAGTTGCCATTTAAAATTTAATGTTTTTGCATATGAAAACTTTAACCAAGGTTTGAAGAACCTTGGTTAAAACAGAATGAAAGAAGAATGGGAAAACTTCCCAATCTTCAAACCTAAGTATGTTAAGCAGTGCACAGGAGTTTCTTTTCTTCAACAAAAAATAAACTTATGAGAGTTATAAATTTCTGTCTAGTAGAGAATAGCAATAAGAAGGAAAGAAAGTTTCTGTATCATTGCTTAACATGTGGAGGAGTTACAAGAGTGCAAGCATGGGTCAGCTGACATCAGTGAAGTGGCAACATGGGTTGTTTCTCATTTCCCTCCCTCTTACAAGAAAAACATGGCTGTAGTCACCATCTACAGCAGCCATCTGTATAAAAGAGCTGGCAGTAACTCCTGGAAGCTATGTGGTCCAATGGCTTGAGTGGAGAGTCAGGCAGAGTTGACTTTCCTCAGACCAATGCCAGTGCTGGATATAGGGCATTCCCTTGCTCCCCACAGAAGGGGAATAATTCACAGCCAAGGTCAGCAGTAGCATTGAGCTTCTCCAACCAGATACTGTGTCAGGAAATCAAAAGTAGCCTGGGAAGGTCCCTTCCTTCCCACCCGGATAAGGGAGCCTAGACATAGCTTCACCCACTGGGGAGAACATCTTCAAGGCCTACTGACAATCCTGGAAATGTATAGCCCAGTGCCACTCCAGATGAGAGGCAGGTAGAGGTGAGAGTTTACAGAATAAAACCAGTGGCCCTATTCAGTCAGGAAATGTGGAATGTAGAACGTCCTGAGTTAAGACAACAAAGGACCTTGCCATCTTTAAAGCTGCTTCTCCTGCAATGCCCAGGCAGGAAATATGATCCATAGCCCACTTACCACTGAATACAACCTTCAGGCACTCTGATCAGGGAACTCACCCAGAGCACACAGGATGCCAAGTAGCCTCTTCCACATCCTAAGCGCAGTGGCACTTACAAAGAGCCACTTCCTCATCTGCAGAGGAAAGCCAACAGCCTCAGCTGTTAGAGTGCACTCTGGCCTGATTCTTTACCATCTAAGCCATCAGGGAAGCACTAGGGTACCCACTCTAGTATTACTTTGGACTTCCATGGTGGTTAAGATGGTAAGAATCGATCTGCAACACAGGAGAGCTGGGTTCAATCGCTGGGTTAGGAAGATACCCTGGAGAAGGAAATAGCAACCCACTTCAGTATTCTTGCCTGGGAAATACTATGGACACAGGATTCTGGATGCTCCAGCAGCAATTTACAGTCCATGGGATTGCAGAGCCAGACAGAACTGTGTGGCTAACACTTTCACCTTTCACTAGTTCATAGGCAGACCTCTGGAACCAACTGTTTAAACTTTAGCACCATTTTTGAATAAAAGTCATTTTTTGACTATTATTATCTTTTTCTCTTGTTAATGTTGCCAGCAAATGTGCTCTTAAATTCTTTCTTTTTACAGAATTATAAAAGTGTTGTTAGTAGATAGAATTGGCATTTTAAACAATATTGATACTAAGGAAAAGTATGATTAGAGGAAAGGAAATATAGTATTGAATGCATTGTTTTATCCTAGAGTTTATAAAGTATTGAATTTATTCTCCTTGATTTTCAAAAAATGTACTTTTCATTTTTCCTCCTGTCATTAATTGAAGCAGTAAATCTCTCTTCACTAATAGAGTTTCCTCTATACTTGTAACACAGCCTGCATTGCTGTTAAATCAAGCACAATTAATCACCAAGTATTATTTCTTTCATTTCCGTCTCTCCTTGTGTTCTTTCTCCAGTTATTTTTCCATTGAAATTAGTTGAGCATAAAGTTCTAAGTATGAACTTATCCTAGATAGCTTCAAGGGAAATGCTGTGACCCAGTCCTCCAATAGAGGCAGGTAGAGGTAATTAAAAACCAGTGGCCCTATTCAGTCAGGAAATGTGGAATGTAGAACGTCCTGAGTTAAGACAACAAAGGACCTTGCCATCTTTAAAGCTGCTTCTCCTGCAATGCCCAGGCAGGAAATATGATCCATAGCCCACTTACCACTGAATACAACCTTCAGGCACTCTGATCAGGGAACTCACCCAGAGCACACAGGATGCCAAGTAGCCTCTTCCACATCCTAAGCGCAGTGGCACTTACAAAGAGCCACTTCCTCATCTGCAGAGGAAAGCCAACAGCCTCAGCTGTTAGAGTGCACTCTGGCCTGATTCTTTACCATCTAAGCCATCAGGGAAGCACTAGGGTACCCACTCTAGTATTACTTTGGACTTCCATGGTGGTTAAGATGGTAAGAATCGATCTGCAACACAGGAGAGCTGGGTTCAATCGCTGGGTTAGGAAGATACCCTGGAGAAGGAAATAGCAACCCACTTCAGTATTCTTGCCTGGGAAATACTATGGACACAGGATTCTGGATGCTCCAGCAGCAATTTACAGTCCATGGGATTGCAGAGCCAGACAGAACTGTGTGGCTAACACTTTCACCTTTCACTAGTTCATAGGCAGACCTCTGGAACCAACTGTTTAAACTTTAGCACCATTTTTGAATAAAAGTCATTTTTTGACTATTATTATCTTTTTCTCTTGTTAATGTTGCCAGCAAATGTGCTCTTAAATTCTTTCTTTTTACAGAATTATAAAAGTGTTGTTAGTAGATAGAATTGGCATTTTAAACAATATTGATACTAAGGAAAAGTATGATTAGAGGAAAGGAAATATAGTATTGAATGCATTGTTTTATCCTAGAGTTTATAAAGTATTGAATTTATTCTCCTTGATTTTCAAAAACTGTACTTTTCATTTTTCCTCCTGTCATTAATTGAAGCAGTAAATCTCTCTTCACTAATAGAGTTTCCTCTATACTTGTAACACAGCCTGCATTGCTGTTAAATCAAGCACAATTAATCACCAAGTATTATTTCTTTCATTTCCGTCTCTCCCTTGTGTTCTTTCTCCAGTTATTTTTCCATTGAAATTAGTTGAGCATAAAGTTCTAAGTATGAACTTTATGAAACATTAATGCTCAGCAAACAATTACGTTTTATAAATAGAATAATGTGCTTCAGTTATTCAATGTTATAAATTATGAAGAATATTTGAAAAAACAAAAAACATTAGCAGGACACAAAATTAACACACCAAGATAGTTTCATTGCCACACCATAAGAATATAAATTATTAACGGATTTTTAAAAATCATATATATCTATTCACTAGATAATTAATGTAATTTTGAAAAGGAGATGTAAAAACCAAGGAATGAAAAATGCTGCATATGTCATGAAAGAAATGAATATTTTAAAAAGCTGTAATGCACAGAATATTGATCCATTTCTCAATATCTTAATTCAAAAATTTACCTTTTTTCCTGAAGGAATTAAGGTTACCTGAAGCTAGCAAAATAGTGTCATGTTGTTTTTTGTTAAATAATGACTGTGCACAGTAACATGTATATCACATTTGAAGTTAGTTGTTAGGACAGATGCTTTAGCCACAGGCACCTAGTTAAAGAAATATTTTTAATGGTCATGATTGTCTTCCAGAACAACTGTGGCATTTTGAACTACTACTAACACTGTTTCAATGTATCTATTTCATCAGCATTATTTTTTGTCACTAAAAACATTTTCAAATTAACCATGTGAATTTAAAAATCAAATAATATCTCAATATATCTTCATAATGTATTTATTTGAAAATATCTCAAATATTTCGAGAATTTTAATTCAATATGTTTCCTGAGATATTTTGATTAGTCTATTTTATTACTATGAAAGAATAACTTACAACTGTCATCTGTGAATTTTATGAGTTTTTCATAATATTGAGACAACAATATACTTCCAACATGATGATTATGTAGCACTTGTTTTCATATTTTATTGAACTTCCTATTTGACTTTCAATTTTATTTCAAACAAAAATAATTTTGATTGGCTTATTTCCTCTATCTTGTAACACAGCCTGCATTGCTGTTAAATCAAGCACAATTAATCACCAAGTATTATTTCTTTCATTTCCGTCTCTCCTTGTGTTCTTTCTCCAGTTATTTTTCCATTGAAATTAGTTGAGCATAAAGTTCTAAGTATGAACTTTATGAAACATTAATGCTCAGCAAACAATTACGTTTTATAAATAGAATAATGTGCTTCAGTTATTCAATGTTATAAATTATGAAGAATATTTGAAAAAACAAAAAACATTAGCAGGACACAAAATTAACACACCAAGATAGTTTCATTGCCACACCATAAGAATATAAATTATTAACGGATTTTTAAAAATCATATATATCTATTCACTAGATAATTAATGTAATTTTGAAAAGGAGATGTAAAAACCAAGGAATGAAAAAATGCTGCATATGTCATGAAAGAAATGAATATTTTAAAAAGCTGTAATGCACAGAATATTGATCCATTTCTCAATATCTTAATTCAAAAATTTACCTTTTTTCCTGAAGGAATTAAGGTTACCTGAAGCTAGCAAAATAGTGTCATGTTGTTTTTTGTTAAATAATGACTGTGCACAGTAACATGTATATCACATTTGAAGTTAGTTGTTAGGACAGATGCTTTAGCCACAGGCACCTAGTTAAAGAAATATTTTTAATGGTCATGATTGTCTTCCAGAACAACTGTGGCATTTTGAACTACTACTAACACTGTTTCAATGTATCTATTTCATCAGCATTATTTTTTGTCACTAAAAACATTTTCAAATTAACCATGTGAATTTAAAAATCAAATAATATCTCAATATATCTTCATAATGTATTTATTTGAAAATATCTCAAATATTTCGAGAATTTTAATTCAATATGTTTCCTGAGATATTTTGATTAGTCTATTTTATTACTATGAAAGAATAACTTACAACTGTCATCTGTGAATTTTATGAGTTTTTCATAATATTGAGACAACAATATACTTCCAACATGATGATTATGTAGCACTTGTTTTTCATATTTTATTGAACTTCCTATTTGACTTTCAATTTTATTTCAAACAAAAATAATTTTGATTGGCTTATTTTAACCTATAAGTTTCTATTGTTTGTCCAATCAAAATGTCTAATCTTTGTCAAAAACATCCATAATTTCTGTGGTTTAAGAATATTTCCGGGCTTCCCTGGTGGTCCAGTGGGTAGGGACACCACCATACAGTGCAAGGGGCGCCGGTTGGATCCCTGGCCTGGGAGGATCCCACGTGCCGCGGAGCGGCTGGACTGATGTGCCCAATTACTGAGCCGGAGCTCTGGAGCGCATGCGCCCAGAGCCGGTGCTCTGCGACAACAGAGGCCACTGCAATGGAAGGCCCACACGGGCCACAGAACAAAGATGGATTAAAACAGATAAATGAAATACCAATAGAATTGGCCTGCCAGCCTTCCCCTCCCCAACCCGCCACTCCACCACCACCAAAAAATATTTCCCTAATTCACAATTAAATCAATTTCTGATCATGGTTTTCTGTTGTTTTCCCTAGTGACTTGGTTTCTGATGGCCACTCACTATTAAGATCTGTGGGATTTATATATACTTTTATGTGAAAGTCACATGAATCACGAGTGCAGGAGATGCAAGAGACATGGGCTTGATGCATGGGTCAGAAAGATCCCCTGGAGAAGGGAATGGCAACCCACTCTAGTATTCTTGCCTGGGAAATCCCAGACAGAGGAGACTGGTGGGCTACAGAACATGGGGTCATAAAAGAGTTGGACACGACTTAGCAACTGAACAATGACAACAACAGATGCCAAATATTCAGACTAATATTTAAAAAGATTGTATGGTAATTCTGGGATTTTATTACAATTACTTTAACATAATACAGTACATCAGATTCCCTAATTTAATGCTTATTTACATAGCTTTAGTGTTATGTCATCAATAAGATTATTAAAATATAATGTCTGGACTCTTATTTTCATATGTTTAATATGTTATGTAACCCAAAATTTTTCTGGTATCCTTCTAATCATTGTACTGAAAAAGGTATTTACTACCAAAAGAAAAACAACAGATTTTTTTTTTTTTTTTTTTTTTTTTTTAGATCTTTACAAAGCTGGAGCTATGTCTCTGAGACCACAATATGCAGTTTTCTTTTCTGACTGGACTTGACATCTGCCAATTATACTAAATGCCAGAATTAATTTTACCTGAAACTTTGGTCTTTAAAATATTTGACCTATATGCTGAGAATTTATTCAATGTCCTCTCTCTAACCCTCACAACAGCATAGCTATGATTATTCTTATTTTACAGATGACAAAATTGAGATTAAGAAAAATTGAGAAATTCAGCTGTTAACAGTAAATAATAGGATCAGAATCTCAAACCAGATCTTTTCACCATATTAATTTTGACCACTTGCTTTCCCATGGGTTTCATTATATCAATTATATTAATATAAAAATATCCATCCAGACTTGATAACCATCAAGCTATCAAGATACAGAAAAAAATTACTACCATCTTTACTGGCCCTTAAGATTTTCAAAGCTTTCTAAACGTATGATTTAAAAACATTCTCAGCTTTCTCAGATTTATATATTTCTTTCATAAACTATATTATTTTAAAATGATCTCTGTGTTAAAGAAACAATTGACATTATAGAGGGTTGCTGAGGAGTCAGTGTTAGTCTTCAGAGACTTGTTAATCACACAGCAACCAATAATTCCCCTATGTTCTGTCACACTATTGATAAACAGGATGATTTATTAAGAACTAAGAATTCAACAGAAAATGAAGATCAATGCATCTGTTTCTGTTTGGAATTAGCATACATCTTATGTTATTGGTTAACTTAATTTGAATACATACTATTTAAATCTACTCTGGGTAATTGTTGTCATTGATTTCTGGAGCAAAAAATACATTGGTCAAATAAAAGCATGCTGTTTTTAGCAAATATCGAATGTGTGGAATAAGAAGACTTGCAAAGTTTGCTTACAAGAGAAGGGCACATAGAGTTAATGGACTGTGGTCCCTACAATCCATCAGTTGTCACATAGCTTCTATCTAGTGATAAAATCAATGCAAATGCTTTCAAACACACAACAATGCTTCATTGAGAACTCTAACCTCAATATGTCATCACACAGGTATTTAAACATCAGGCAAGATGCAGAAAAGCTTCAAGTGGTTTTGAACTTGTAAAGCTTGATAGAAGATTTATATATTTTACAGATTTGTTTTCTTTTAGCTCAGTACACAACTTCAGAATATATCAATCTATCAGCCATTCTTCAAACGGTCGTGAATAAATTGTAACAGGAATTTTACTGCATTGCTACTCTGGCTAGTTAAATGAATGCCCTGACTTAAAAGAAGATAGGAAAATGTATAACTTCCAGAGTTCAGAGATAAGCTTCCTAGTCAGTATCTATTGTTATGATATGTGATTTTGAGTTTTACAATTAAAGTCATCTTAAAACATTTCCCTTTAAATAATGTGATTTTCTGCATCAATACTTCCCAAAAGCAGCGATCTAAAGTTATAGATGGGCCTAGAATGAATTTAAATTGAAGTTCGATTTATAGTGTGGAGAAATTTTGGTTCTAAAATAACCTACTTTGGTTCAATGTGCTAGGAATACAGATTGTAAACCTCACACATGATTTCTAGTATAGTGAAGATGACTGCTATTTGGAGAAGCTGTTGATTCTCTGATCGTTAAATTGAATGGAAATTTATTTTTTTCTACGCCTTTGGGGTTAAGATACTACTTTATCAGAACTCATGGCTAGAACTAGAGAATTCTTTTGTGATTAAATCAAAATAGATTAAAAATCAAGGTAGTATGGATACACAGATACACAATAGTAACACAACACATGATTAAGTAATGTTATTAAGAACTAAGAATTCAACAGAAAATGAAGATCAATGCATCTGTTTCTGTTTGGAATTAGCATACATCTTATGTTATTGGTTAACTTAATTTGAATACATACTATTTAAATCTACTCTGGGTAATTGTTGTCATTGATTTCTGGAGCAAAAAATACATTGGTCAAATAAAAGCATGCTGTTTTTAGCAAATATCGAATGTGTGGAATAAGAAGACTTGCAAAGTTTGCTTACAAGAGAAGGGCACATAGAGTTAATGGACTGTGGTCCCTACAATCCATCAGTTGTCACATAGCTTCTATCTAGTGATAAAATCAATGCAAATGCTTTCAAACACACAACAATGCTTCATTGAGAACTCTAACCTCAATATGTCATCACACAGGTATTTAAACATCAGGCAAGATGCAGAAAAGCTTCAAGTGGTTTTGAACTTGTAAAGCTTGATAGAAGATTTATATATTTTACAGATTTGTTTTCTTTTAGCTCAGTACACAACTTCAGAATATATCAATCTATCAGCCATTCTTCAAACGGTCGTGAATAAATTGTAACAGGAATTTTACTGCATTGCTACTCTGGCTAGTTAAATGAATGCCCTGACTTAAAAGAAGATAGGAAAATGTATAACTTCCAGAGTTCAGAGATAAGCTTCCTAGTCAGTATCTATTGTTATGATATGTGATTTTGAGTTTTACAATTAAAGTCATCTTAAAACATTTCCCTTTAAATAATGTGATTTTCTGCATCAATACTTCCCAAAAGCAGCGATCTAAAGTTATAGATGGGCCTAGAATGAATTTAAATTGAAGTTCGATTTATAGTGTGGAGAAATTTTGGTTCTAAAATAACCTTTTGGTTCAATGTGCTAGGAATACAGATTGTAAACCTCACACATGATTTCTAGTATAGTGAAGATGACTGCTATTTGGAGAAGCTGTTGATTCTCTGATCGTTAAATTGAATGGAAATTTATTTTTTTCTACGCCTTTGGGGTTAAGATACTACTTTATCAGAACTCATGGCTAGAACTAGAGAATTCTTTTGTGATTAAATCAAAATAGATTAAAAATCAAGGTAGTATGGATACACAGATACACAATAGTAACACAACACATGATTAAGTAATGTTATCTATTATTTTTCATAACATTATAATTTTCTATGTGCTTTCATGTAATAACTTAATCATATCAATAGTATTAGTATGTGCAGTGTTGGTGAGTTGGGAATCACTTTAAGAAGGCAATTTTTGGCAAATTCATTCTTCTGAAAACATTCTGGTTAGTCATGCATTATATGTGAACTTACTGTACTGTTTTAAGGGGACTTCCCCTTAGCCTAGGTAAATTATTAGCTGAAGAATATTGATCTCTGGTCTAAACTGAATGTGTTGCTCACAAGTTCAAATATGTAAAACTAATCGCCAGTGCGATTTTATCTGGAGGTGGGTCATTAGGGAAGGTATCAGGTCATGAGAGTTCAGGTCTCATGAAAGAAATTAGTGGCCTAATAAAAGAGACTCCAGAGAGTTACCTTGCTCTTCCGGTCACATGAGGATACATTCACAAGTCAGCCATTTATGAAACAGGATGCAGGTCCTCACCAAACACTGACTATACCAGCCACTTGATCTTAGAATTTTAATCTCCAGAACTGTAAGATATAAATGTTTGTTGTTTAAACCACCTAGTATATTTTTGTTAAAGCAGTCTGAAGAAGTAAGACCGCATCCTCTTGTTCATGCTGTCCATCAATTTACTTGAAAGCACAACAGATAACAATACTTCCCTCTTTTCCACCAGCAGCCCAAGCACAAACTTATACTACCACTAAAGAAAAATAAAGGAGAACAAAAATAAGTTAATTGCATATGAAATTAAAAGATAAGATAATTAAAAGATAAAATATGGTAATTCAAAACATTATTTATCTATATTTAAGTTTTAGTCAACTTAGATTAAAGGAAGTAAACTTGCTGATTTTTCTTTCAGAATACTTGCTCTGTCTCTTTCCTATTTTTTCTCTCTGTTTCTGACATCCTCTCTGCATTTCTCCCTCTGAAATTTGCTCCTTTCTCCTGCTTTATTTTTTATTTACCAGAAAAATAATAAGACAATAAGAAACTGTGTACTTCAAAATCTTCTCTCTTGGTTTTCTTCTACAAATGTACACTATACTGTTATTGTTTATATAGGTGGATAGCTTTACTTATTTAGGTGTTTGGGCAGAAACATAGTTAGGAAATAGATATTCTGTAGTGAAAAGAGCAATGAAGAATATGTCTTACCTGGGAAAAATTTTATCAGCTACCAGGACTAGGAAATTTAATGCTAAATTTATAATCTGAGTTATACTGCAGAAAACTCATTTAAGAGTTCTCAGAATTAACTTTTGAGCACAAAAAGTTAGAAAAAAGTTATAAATCATAAAAGTCAGCATTATTGGGTCTCTAAGAAATTGCATTAAATCACGGTTACATATTTTAAACATAAAGCATGCTCGTAACTTATTTATTATAAACCATACATTTCTATTTGTTCACGTCACTAAAATATAGATGAGATGGTGAAATGAATTAGTTATGAATCAGTGCCTATTGAATGAATGCTAATGCTGTAGTTATTGATTTTGCCACGACTTTTTTTCCCTTCAAATTCCGAAGAAAAAAACCTTCAATTTCAGGTTAGTGTGGCTGTTCTGTGCATATATTTGTATCATTGTGTGTTCTGGTCTGTTAGGTGTTTTATATACTTTAGCTCAGAAGGCTTGTTTCTTTACTTTTTTAAGAGTAGCTATCAGTTTAAAAATCAAATATCCTAGTACATGTAAGCTAATATCTGCTGGTCATTAAGACATCTCAATAAATTGAGAAGACAAGATCAAAGAGAAGGTAATTCTAAAAATAACATGAGGTTACTGATGTTACTTCTTGTGGTGATGCTATGTGGCCACTTATAACTAGTTCCTCCACTTAAAAATCCTGACAAACTGTAAATATCCTATGTGTGAGGGCAATGAAAATCTACAAAGATGGTGAACCTTTGGGAGGAGCTGCAGTGTTGGATTGGAGGCAAATGCAAAGTGATCAGCCATCTGCGTGTTGAGATGATAGTGATTCAAAAGTGAAAGTAGTAACTGTAGGTGGAGAAGCTGAGCAGAGATTTCTGTAGTCATATGCGACTTTGAGGACCTATTTGACATGAAAACTTTGCACATCTTCCAAGCTAGTGATTGGGACCTTAAGGGTCGCAAGGAATGAAAGATGAATCATCACTAGATTGTTGTTGTTACTTATTTGCTTAGTTGTGTCCAACTGGACACATCCAATGAACTGTAGCCAGTCAGGCTCCCTGTCCATGGGATTCTCCAGGCAGATTACTCACTCAAAAAAGACTAAAGCCTGATTTCATATAAATTTAGTGTCCCACTGGAAAAAGTGACATGAGGTTGTTACTATGAAGAGAAGAGCTAGACACAACAAAGAACCATAAATCTCTGAAGAAAAACAACAACCAGAGCAACAAATACTCTTTTTTTAAAAATAATATAGGGATTCCCTGGTGGTCCAGTGGGTAGAGAGTCCTCCTTGTAGTGCAAGTGGCACTGGTGCAATCCGTGGCCCAGGAAGATTCCACATGCCAAGGAACAGCTGGACCGGTGTGTCCAGTTGTGGGCCAGCACTCTGGAGCACATGCATACAGAGCTAGAGCTCTGTAATGAGAGAGACCACTGTGATGGGAGGCCCATAAGATGTCAAAGAATAAAGATGGAATAAATCCAAAGAATAAATAAATGATGACTTAGAGGCAAGAAAAAAAAAAAAAAGAGTATTGGAGTGGGAGAAAAAAAAAAGAATCATTCTTTCCCACCATGGCCATGCACACACACACACACACACACACACACACATTAAAATTATGTCTGTAATTGAGTAAAATAAAACATGAATTTTCAAAGAACACAAAACTTTCTTTGGAAGTATAGCTGAGTTACAATATTGTGTCAGTTTCAGGTGTGCAGTAAAGTAATTCAGTTATACACATACATATATTCAGATTATTTTCCAACATTTTTTTTAAATTAAAATTTTCAAAATAAAGGATATTTTTACAAAGCAGTTTCACATATAGAAAAAAATTAAAAAAAAAAAAAAATCACTAAGTTCCTCCACTTAAAAATCCTGACAAACTGTAAATATCCTATGTGTGACATGAAAACTGTTGAACCTTTGGGAGGAGCTGCAGTGTTGGATTGGAGGCAAATGCAAAGTGATCAGCCATCTGCGTGTTGAGATGATAGTGATTCAAAAGTGAAAGTAGTAACTGTAGGTGGAGAAGCTGAGCAGAGATTTCTGTAGTCATATGCGACTTTGAGGACCTATTTGACATGAAAACTTTGCACATCTTCCAAGCTAGTGATTGGGACCTTAAGGGTCGCAAGGAATGAAAGATGAATCATCACTAGATTGTTGTTGTTACTTATTTGCTTAGTTGTGTCCAACTGGACACATCCAATGAACTGTAGCCAGTCAGGCTCCCCTGTCCATGGGATTCTCCAGGCAGATTACTCACTCAAAAAAGACTAAAGCCTGATTTCATATAAATTTAGTGTCCCACTGGAAAAAGTGACATGAGGTTGTTACTATGAAGAGAAGAGCTAGACACAACAAAGAACCATAAATCTCTGAAGAAAAACAACAACCAGAGCAACAAATACTCTTTTTTTAAAAATAATATAGGGATTCCCTGGTGGTCCAGTGGGTAGAGAGTCCTCCTTGTAGTGCAAGTGGCACTGGTGCAATCCGTGGCCCAGGAAGATTCCACATGCCAAGGAACAGCTGGACCGGTGTGTCCAGTTGTGGGCCAGCACTCTGGAGCACATGCATACAGAGCTAGAGCTCTGTAATGAGAGAGACCACTGTGATGGGAGGCCCATAAGATGTCAAAGAATAAAGATGGAATAAATCCAAAGAATAAATAAATGATGACTTAGAGGCAAGAAAAAAAAAAAAAAGAGTATTGGAGTGGGAGAAAAAAAAAAGAATCATTCTTTCCCACCATGGCCATGCACACACACACACACACACACACACACACACACACACACATTAAAATTATGTCTGTAATTGAGTAAAATAAAACATGAATTTTCAAAGAACACAAAACTTTCTTTGGAAGTATAGCTGAGTTACAATATTGTGTCAGTTTCAGGTGTGCAGTAAAGTAATTCAGTTATACACATACATATATTCAGATTATTTTCCAACATTTTTTTTAAATTAAAATTTTCAAAATAAAGGATATTTTTACAAAGCAGTTTCACATATAGATATTAAAATAAATATGATAAGGAACAGAAGAGACTAAAAAGAAACAATTATCAGCAGAAATTACAAAGAAGAAAATAGAAATTCTATAAAACACTAATAATTTTTGAATGCAATAGACTGAACAATAAGAGAGAATGAATTGAAAATAGTTTTGCTTCTTAATTTTAAATAAAACAAAGGTGAATATTTTAATGATAAAAGGAACACTTCAAAAAGAAGATAGACATCATAAACCATTAGACACCTAACACAAATAAAGGTACATATAGTAAAAATCAGAGAAAAATAGGGAAAATAAAAATATATATAATCATAGTGAGACATATTAACATTTCTCAGATAATATTTTATCAAATGCAAAAAAAATAAGAATAGGAAATTTTATGTGATGTCATTAACAATTTAAATAAAATAGATTTATATTTAAACAAATTTATATCAATTTTATATCCTACATAAGTATATTCAAAATTTTGTATGTCATATATTGTTATTAGATATCCATAGGACATTTAGAAAAACTAGCAAAAGGGTAAACATTACTAACTTTCAAAAAGTAGAATTCTTTATTTTTGGTGATACAGTTATATATATATATACACACATATATTATTTTTGAAGTTATTTTCCATTGTAAGTTACTACAAGATATTGACTATGCTTCCCTGTGCTATACAGTAAACCTTTGTTGCCTGTTGCATATCTGTTTTTTTAATTAGAAATATGAGTATATTTTACTTTTCTCAACTTCATATTCAGTGCTCGCATTTGACTTAGCTTGTTTTCCAGTTTCTCCATCTCTTCTTTCTTTGATGTTGTTTCTCTAGCCTTGATCAAGTGCAGTAGAATAGCTTTTGTATACATGTTTGTAATACTATGTATTATATATATATTAGAAAACTTAAGAATTTACACATTACCAAGAAGAATTATGATATTTTGATTGCACTTGTTTGACTTACTATGAATAGAATGTGAGACTTCTATTAGTTTTAAAATAGACTTAAAATAGAGAAGCAATTGTATGGAAAATGCAAAATGAAAAACTAACCAGCATGTAAATATTGTTGGACAAGAGAAGCATTAGAGTAGTATAGAATCAATTTTTGGAGAGACAACATGGGAGATATTTTGAAAATAAGTAACAGAAATCAAGGCACATATTAAAAAAGATACACATGTACATGCAAAGAATGCCACACTGAAATCTATAAACAAAATCTTCTGAAAATTAAGGTACACGGTTTAAATCTTCCAAATATGTCTTTTACATTTGTCCTATCTAAATTTTCTTCCTTTTTTCCATTGTTGTCTTCTTTTGTATTAATTATTTTTTCATTATTGAAAATCCATTTTAGGATTTTATTTTTAGACAAGAAGATAGACATCATAAACCATTAGACACCTAACACAAATAAAGGTACATATAGTAAAAATCAGAGAAAATAGGAAAATAAAAATATATATAATCATAGTGAGACATATTAACATTTCTCAGATAATATTTTATCAAATGCAAAAAAAATAAGAATAGGAAATTTTATGTGATGTCATTAACAATTTAAATAAAATAGATTTATATTTAAACAAATTTATATCAATTTTATATCCTACATAAGTATATTCAAAATTTTGTATGTCATATATTGTTATTAGATATCCATAGGACATTTAGAAAAACTAGCAAAAGGGTAAACATTACTAACTTTCAAAAAGTAGAATTCTTTATTTTTGGTGATACAGTTATATATATATATACACACATATATTATTTTTGAAGTTATTTTCCATTGTAAGTTACTACAAGATATTGACTATGCTTCCCTGTGCTATACAGTAAACCTTTGTTGCCTGTTGCATATCTGTTTTTTTAATTAGAAATATGAGTATATTTTACTTTTCTCAACTTCATATTCAGTGCTCGCATTTGACTTAGCTTGTTTTCCAGTTTCTCCATCTCTTCTTTCTTTGATGTTGTTTCTCTAGCCTTGATCAAGTGCAGTAGAATAGCTTTTGTATACATGTTTGTAATACTATGTATTATATATATATTAGAAAACTTAAGAATTTACACATTACCAAGAAGAATTATGATATTTTGATTGCACTTGTTTGACTTACTATGAATAGAATGTGAGACTTCTATTAGTTTTAAAATAGACTTAAAATAGAGAAGCAATTGTATGGAAAATGCAAAATGAAAAACTAACCAGCATGTAAATATTGTTGGACAAGAGAAGCATTAGAGTAGTATAGAATCAATTTTTGGAGAGACAACATGGGAGATATTTTGAAAATAAGTAACAGAAATCAAGGCACATATTAAAAAAGATACACATGTACATGCAAAGAATGCCACACTGAAATCTATAAACAAAATCTTCTGAAAATTAAGGTACACGGTTTAAATCTTCCAAATATGTCTTTTACATTTGTCCTATCTAAATTTTCTTCCTTTTTTCCATTGTTGTCTTCTTTTGTATTAATTATTTTTTCATTATTGAAAATCCATTTTAGGATTTTATTTTTAGACTTTTAATGTGCATTCTTGATTTGTTACAGAATTCCTTGAGCTAGTTTTAGATGATTTTACCTATAAAATAGATGTCTTGGAAGACTATTTCCGTGATTTATAGTCTCTTATCCTTACTGCCGTTGACTTTTATTTTACTCCTTTATGTATATTTCACACTATCATGTAGTTGCTTTTATGGCAAGTACAAAGACAGTACCCTCTCTACTCTCTAATAAGTAAATCCCCAGTGGAGAATAATAGATACACAAAAGGCGTCTGTTTCTACAAGATGTTTGGCTAACTTGAAATCAGGAAAAAAAAAATCACAGAAAACTCTGAATAGAGTTTTATTATTTTTTATAAAGTTAATTTTATGTTAAAGTAGTTGAAAAATGAGAAAAACAGACTTTATGGCATATTTGCCACTTCTTATTCTCTTTATTCTTTTGTTTCTATACTGAAGCCTTTTTAAAATTCATTTATTATGTTCATCTCTTTCAAGAGCCAAATAACTTTTTCTTTAAATTTCTGACATGACTTGCAGGTCATATAGTCTATATCCCTACTGGTTGACTCTGTGTTTTGCAAATGCAGTACTAATCAACATGTAAAAATCATTAAGTTTAACTGTTTTCCAGTACAACTTCATAAAACAGGTGGCTAGTTTGACTTACTATGAATAGAATGTGAGACTTCTATTAGTTTTAAAATAGACTTAAAATAGAGAAGCAATTGTATGGAAAATGCAAAATGAAAAACTAACCAGCATGTAAATATTGTTGGACAAGAGAAGCATTAGAGTAGTATAGAATCAATTTTTGGAGAGACAACATGGGAGATATTTTGAAAATAAGTAACAGAAATCAAGGCACATATTAAAAAAGATACACATGTACATGCAAAGAATGCCACACTGAAATCTATAAACAAAATCTTCTGAAAATTAAGGTACACGGTTTAAATCTTCCAAATATGTCTTTTACATTTGTCCTATCTAAATTTTCTTCCTTTTTTCCATTGTTGTCTTCTTTTGTATTAATTATTTTTTCATTATTGAAAATCCATTTTAGGATTTTATTTTTAGACTTTTAATGTGCATTCTTGATTTGTTACAGAATTCCTTGAGCTAGTTTTAGATGATTTTACCTATAAAATAGATGTCTTGGAAGACTATTTCCGTGATTTATAGTCTCTTATCCTTACTGCCGTTGACTTTTATTTTACTCCTTTATGTATATTTCACACTATCATGTAGTTGCTTTTATGGCAAGTACAAAGACAGTACCCTCTCTACTCTCTAATAAGTAAATCCCCAGTGGAGAATAATAGATACACAAAAGGCGTCTGTTTCTACAAGATGTTTGGCTAACTTGAAATCAGGAAAAAAAAAATCACAGAAAACTCTGAATAGAGTTTTATTATTTTTTATAAAGTTAATTTTATGTTAAAGTAGTTGAAAAATGAGAAAAACAGACTTTATGGCATATTTGCCACTTCTTATTCTCTTTATTCTTTTGTTTCTATACTGAAGCCTTTTTAAAATTCATTTATTATGTTCATCTCTTTCAAGAGCCAAATAACTTTTTCTTTAAATTTCTGACATGACTTGCAGGTCATATAGTCTATATCCCTACTGGTTGACTCTGTGTTTTGCAAATGCAGTACTAATCAACATGTAAAAATCATTAAGTTTAACTGTTTTCCAGTACAACTTCATAAAAACAGGTGGCTAGTTTGAGGGTCATAATTTGCTGACTCTAATCTTTTACATTACATCTTTGAGCATATTTAAAATGTCATTGAGGTTTTCACCTTTGTATCTGCTAATGTTGATGTTCATGTCATATCTGGATCTGTTTCTCTTGACAGTTATTCTGTTTGTGCTTAAGGGTCACATATTTTGGCTTCTTTACATGTCAGATGTATACTTTTCTTTCCTAAAAAAGTATTATGTTTGTTCTTGTAGATACTATGTCACTAAAAGTTGAGATTTTCTCATCTTTTATTAAAGAGTGCTGATTTTTATTCTGGAAAGCAGTAAGATGCTGGTAAATTAATTTGATCCTCTTGAGCTCATAGTTAAGCTTTGTTCATGAGAGCGTGCAGACCCCTCATAGGATTAGGGGCTGCTACTGTTTGTAAAGTCCTTTTGGGGACCAGGACTTTCCTGATGGTGAAGTGGTTAAGAGTCCATCTGCCAGTGTAAGGGACATGGTTTCAATCCCTGGGAAGATCACACATGCCATGAAGCAACTAAGCCCATACATTGCAACTACTTAGTTCACAAAACTAGAGTCTGTACTTTGCAATAAGAAAAGCCTACACCTCGCAACTAGAGGAGACCTTGTTCACTGAAACTAGAGAAAGCCTGTGCACAACGAAGACCAAACCCAATCAAAAATAAATAAATAAAACTTTTAGAAAAGAGTCCTTTTAAGAACCTGAATTGACTAGCCAGTTTGGTTTACTTTTTCCACCCTGGTTTAAACACATCTGTTTCTCAGTACAGTACTTCACATGGTAATTCAACATTAAACAACAACAACAAAAAAAAACTAAGATCATGACATCCTGTCACATCAATTCATGGCAAGTGGAAACAGTGACAGATTTTATTTTCTTGGGCTCCCAGTTCACTGTGGACAGTGATTGCAGCCGTGAAATTAAACACACACACACACACACACACACACACACACACACTTGCTCTTTGGAAGGGAAGCTATGACAAACTAGGCAGTGCATTACAAAGCAGAGCCATCACTTTGCCAACAAAGGTCCATGTAGTCAAAGCTATGGTTTTCCCAGTAGTCGGGTATGGATGTGAGAGTTAGACCAGAAAGAAGGCAGAGCACCGACAGATTGATGGCTTTGAACTGTAGTGCTGGAGAAGACTCTTGAGGGTTCCTTGGACTGCAAGGCTTCTCTCCATCCCTGGTGCTGCCCAGCACACAGGCTGCTCCAGGCGGGACAGTGCCCTCAGGAAGGACCCTCAATGGTGTGTGTCTGCTCTGCAGCCTGAAAGCACATCCTGCTCACTGTGCTCCCCACCTCCCCCACAAGCTACTGAGGCTGAACCATGTGGTCACTCTCTGAGCTTTGTCTGTGTTTCCAAAAAACTTTGCAGAGGAGATGGTTGGCCAGTGAACCATCACTTACCAACCATTTCTCTAGAGCATAAAATGATACTATTCATCTTTTACATTGTTCTAAACTATGATCAAATCCTGATATTAGTATATACTAAGTTTTGGGACGCTTTCATGATGGTGAAGTGGTTAAGAGTCCATCTGCCAGTGTAAGGGACATGGTTTCAATCCCTGGGAAGATCACACATGCCATGAAGCAACTAAGCCCATACATTGCAACTACTTAGTTCACAAAACTAGAGTCTGTACTTTGCAATAAGAAAAGCCTACACCTCGCAACTAGAGGAGACCTTGTTCACTGAAACTAGAGAAAGCCTGTGCACAACGAAGACCAAACCCAATCAAAAATAAATAAATAAAACTTTTAGAAAAGAGTCCTTTTAAGAACCTGAATTGACTAGCCAGTTTGGTTTACTTTTTCCACCCTGGTTTAAACACATCTGTTTCTCAGTACAGTACTTCACATGGTAATTCAACATTAAACAACAACAACAAAAAAAAACTAAGATCATGACATCCTGTCACATCAATTCATGGCAAGTGGAAACAGTGACAGATTTTATTTTCTTGGGCTCCCAGTTCACTGTGGACAGTGATTGCAGCCGTGAAATTAAACACACACACACACACACACACACACACACACACACTTGCTCTTTGGAAGGGAAGCTATGACAAACTAGGCAGTGCATTACAAAGCAGAGCCATCACTTTGCCAACAAAGGTCCATGTAGTCAAAGCTATGGTTTTCCCAGTAGTCGGGTATGGATGTGAGAGTTAGACCAGAAAGAAGGCAGAGCACCGACAGATTGATGGCTTTGAACTGTAGTGCTGGAGAAGACTCTTGAGGGTTCCTTGGACTGCAAGGCTTCTCTCCCATCCCTGGTGCTGCCCAGCACACAGGCTGCTCCAGGCGGGACAGTGCCCTCAGGAAGGACCCTCAATGGTGTGTGTCTGCTCTGCAGCCTGAAAGCACATCCTGCTCACTGTGCTCCCCACCTCCCCCACAAGCTACTGAGGCTGAACCATGTGGTCACTCTCTGAGCTTTGTCTGTGTTTCCAAAAAACTTTGCAGAGGAGATGGTTGGCCAGTGAACCATCACTTACCAACCATTTCTCTAGAGCATAAAATGATACAATTCATCATTTACATTCTTCTAAACTATGATCAAATCCTGATATTAGTATATACTAAAAACCTTATTTGGGATAAGGTAGTTAAGCTTCCAATACATAAAATTGCTTATTATAGAAAAGCCTCAAAGGTTGATGTAAAAATTAAATTAGACAACTCATGTAGTACAGTCTCTGACAAATGGCAAAAATAAACAGTGCTAACCATTAATTTTTTCTATTTTTTTGTTATGTTATTTTTATTATGCCTTTACTGTTATTTGTATTTTATATCTGAGATAGGAACAATATAATGCTATCTTGTCTTACTAATGCATCAGAACCTATTTGGCATGTGGTTGCGTGGTGGTGAGGGGCCGTGGCTAGAAAAGACTTTCTGATGCTGCCTGTCTTTGGATAGCATATCATTTCAATTCACACTGAGGATAGGAAATTTCATTTACTGTTATAAAAATACCATTTCCCTTTTTGTCTCAACTTTCTATTAGTTTACTTTGTTTAACTTTGAAATGTTTAATTTATTTATAAATTATAGGTTGTTAGCTTCTCCTCCTTAACTTGAAATGAATATATTAGTCTTGTTATATTTTAAGCAAACACAATCATTCTTTTTTAATTCACTCTAAAATTTACTGATCTACAGTGACAGAAAAGTGATGGCACATTATCCTTCTCACTGTAAAATTTTCTACTAGGGTGGAAACTGTATTGAGTAACTATCTATACTTACAAGCTTTTCAAATACTTACCAAGTGTAAATGGCTAATTAATTTCATAAAACATAACTATGTGTTTTACAACCAAAGGAACTTGTCATTACCAACTCCAACACTGAATAAAAATCATGAGGGCAATACAGAATAATTCACAGAGCCAAGAAGCACCTCAGTAGAAACACATGTTGATCAGCTTGTAAATATGCTCACACAAATTAAAAATTTATTTTACTTAATTGGACAACTTAAGTTTATGCTACTGAGGCTGAACCATGTGGTCACTCTCTGAGCTTTGTCTGTGTTTCCAAAAAACTTTGCAGAGGAGATGGTTGGCCAGTGAACCATCACTTACCAACCATTTCTCTAGAGCATAAAATGATACAATTCATCATTTACATTCTTCTAAACTATGATCAAATCCTGATATTAGTATATACTAAAAACCTTATTTGGGATAAGGTAGTTAAGCTTCCAATACATAAAATTGCTTATTATAGAAAAGCCTCAAAGGTTGATGTAAAAATTAAATTAGACAACTCATGTAGTACAGTCTCTGACAAATGGCAAAAATAAACAGTGCTAACCATTAATTTTTTCTATTTTTTTGTTATGTTATTTTTATTATGCCTTTACTGTTATTTGTATTTTATATCTGAGATAGGAACAATATAATGCTATCTTGTCTTACTAATGCATCAGAACCTATTTGGCATGTGGTTGCGTGGTGGTGAGGGGCCGTGGCTAGAAAAGACTTTCTGATGCTGCCTGTCTTTGGATAGCATATCATTTCAATTCACACTGAGGATAGGAAATTTCATTTACTGTTATAAAAATACCATTTCCCTTTTTGTCTCAACTTTCTATTAGTTTACTTTGTTTAACTTTGAAATGTTTAATTTATTTATAAATTATAGGTTGTTAGCTTCTCCTCCTTAACTTGAAATGAATATATTAGTCTTGTTATATTTTAAGCAAACACAATCATTCTTTTTTAATTCACTCTAAAATTTACTGATCTACAGTGACAGAAAAGTGATGGCACATTATCCTTCTCACTGTAAAATTTTCTACTAGGGTGGAAACTGTATTGAGTAACTATCTATACTTACAAGCTTTTCAAATACTTACCAAGTGTAAATGGCTAATTAATTTCATAAAACATAACTATGTGTTTTACAACCAAAGGAACTTGTCATTACCAACTCCAACACTGAATAAAAATCATGAGGGCAATACAGAATAATTCACAGAGCCAAGAAGCACCTCAGTAGAAACACATGTTGATCAGCTTGTAAATATGCTCACACAAATTAAAAATTTATTTTACTTAATTGGACAACTTAAGTTTATGCTCCAATGTCAAAATCACATTCTCCCATTAATATGAATTCTAAATAATCCAGTAAACTTACTCTGAGAGTTTGAGATATTCTACTGTATGCTGAGCAAATTCCACTCTTTGGAAATTTGGAAAACTCAGCAGGGGCCTCAAGACTGGAAAAGGTCAGTTTTCATTCCAATCACAAAGAAGGGCAATGCCAAAGAATGTCAGACTACCTCACCATTGCACTCATTTCACACACTAGCAAAGTAATGTTCAAAATCCTCCAAGCTAAGCTTTAACAGTATGTGATCCAAGAACTTCCAGATGTACAAGCTGAGATTTAGAAAAGGCAGAAGAACAGAGATCAAATTGCCAACATGTCACTGGATCATAGAAGAGCAAAGAATTCCAGAAAAAAACATCTACTTCTGCTTCATTGACTATGCTAAAGCCTTTAACTGCGTGGATCACAACAAACTGGAAAACTCTGAAAAAAATGGGAATACCAGACCACCTTACTTGCCTCCTCTGAAACCTGTATGCAGGACAAGAAGCAAAAATTAGAACCTGACATAGAACAACGGACTGATCCCAAATTGGGAGAGGAGTATGTCAAGGCTGTATATTGTCACCCTACTTATTTAACTTATATGCAGAGTACATTATGCAAAATGCCAGGTTGGATGAAGGACAAGCTGGAGTCAAGATTGCTGGGAGAAATATCAATAACCTCAGGTATGTAGATGATACATCCCTTATGGCAGAAAGTGAAGAGGAACTAAAGAGCCTCTTGATGAAGGTAAAAGAGGAGAGTGAAAAAGCTGATCTAAAACTGAACATTCAAAAAACAAACACCCTGGCATCTGGTCCTATCATTTCACACCAAATAGATGGGCGAACAATGGAAAGAGTGACAGACTTTATTTCCTTGGGCTGCAAAATCCCTGTGGATAGATTGTAGGCATGAAATTAAAAGATGCTTACTCCTTGGAAGAAAATCTATGACAAACCTAGGCAGTATGTTCAAAAGCAGAGACACCACTTTGTCAACAGATGTCCATATATTCAAGGCTATGCTCTTCCCAGTAGTCGTGTATGGATGTGAGAGTTGAACCATAAAGAAGGTGGAGCACTGAAGAATTGATGTCTTTGAACTGTGATGTTGGAGAAGACGCTTGAGTCTCTTGGAGTGCAGGGAGATGAAACCAGTCAATCCTAAAGGAAATCAACCCTGAATATTTATTGAAGGACTGATTCTGAAGCTGAAGCTCCAATACTTTGGCCACCTGAAGCAAAGAGCTGACTTACTGTTCCATAGCTTTAAACAGTTTTTGGGTGAAATCCTCCCACCATTGCACTCATTTCACACACTAGCAAAGTAATGTTCAAAATCCTCCAAGCTAAGCTTTAACAGTATGTGATCCAAGAACTTCCAGATGTACAAGCTGAGATTTAGAAAAGGCAGAAGAACAGAGATCAAATTGCCAACATGTCACTGGATCATAGAAGAGCAAAGAATTCCAGAAAAAAACATCTACTTCTGCTTCATTGACTATGCTAAAGCCTTTAACTGCGTGGATCACAACAAACTGGAAAACTCTGAAAAAAATGGGAATACCAGACCACCTTACTTGCCTCCTCTGAAACCTGTATGCAGGACAAGAAGCAAAAATTAGAACCTGACATAGAACAACGGACTGATCCCAAATTGGGAGAGGAGTATGTCAAGGCTGTATATTGTCACCCTACTTATTTAACTTATATGCAGAGTACATTATGCAAAATGCCAGGTTGGATGAAGGACAAGCTGGAGTCAAGATTGCTGGGAGAAATATCAATAACCTCAGGTATGTAGATGATACATCCCTTATGGCAGAAAGTGAAGAGGAACTAAAGAGCCTCTTGATGAAGGTAAAAGAGGAGAGTGAAAAAGCTGATCTAAAACTGAACATTCAAAAAACAAACACCCTGGCATCTGGTCCTATCATTTCACACCAAATAGATGGGCGAACAATGGAAAGAGTGACAGACTTTATTTCCTTGGGCTGCAAAATCCCTGTGGATAGATTGTAGGCATGAAATTAAAAGATGCTTACTCCTTGGAAGAAAATCTATGACAAACCTAGGCAGTATGTTCAAAAGCAGAGACACCACTTTGTCAACAGATGTCCATATATTCAAGGCTATGCTCTTCCCAGTAGTCGTGTATGGATGTGAGAGTTGAACCATAAAGAAGGTGGAGCACTGAAGAATTGATGTCTTTGAACTGTGATGTTGGAGAAGACGCTTGAGTCTCTTGGAGTGCAGGGAGATGAAACCAGTCAATCCTAAAGGAAATCAACCCTGAATATTTATTGGAAGGACTGATTCTGAAGCTGAAGCTCCAATACTTTGGCCACCTGAAGCAAAGAGCTGACTTACTGGAAAAGACCGTTATGCTGGGAAAAACTGAAAACGGAGAAGGGGACCACAGAGGACGAGATGGTTGGAAGGCATAACTGAGATAATGGACATGGATTTGAGCAGGCTCTGGGAGATGGTGAAAGACAGGGAAGGCTGACATGCTGAAGTCCATGGGGTTTCAAAAAGTGGGACATGACTGAACAACTGAACTGAACTGAAATGTTCTCTAATTTGAATTAAATAACAACAACAAAAAAACAAACCTCCTTTAAAATCAAGCAAAAGGACGGGATAGATTAATTTATCTTTATACTTATACATAAATAACTCTCAAGCTGGAACATCATTCTGAAGACATATAGGTATTCTTTCAGTTTTGTGGATATTTAGCACTCAAATCTTCAATATAAATTCAGATCATATAATTCAGACCTGATGTATGTGAACTAAATTCATTAGACAAATCTGTTTTCATTCAGGTATATACTTTAGTGAAAACATCCAATCATGTATTTTTACAGCATCAGTATGGCTCAGTTATTTATAGAGTGTCTCTCTCTTGCTATATATATAATATGATATGCATATTCATATATGTGCATATTTATATCCATGTTATGTATTATATTATATTCATGCATAGAAAACATATCATGATTTATATATATTCACTTCATAAATTATATAATATACATATATTAGACACTTAAGTTAATATATCTGTAGATATATTGATGTCTATCATATATATGCATATATATATACTATATAGAGAGAATTTAACAGACACTGTTTACAGTAAATTCAGTTCAGACAAACAGTACTTCCATAGTTACAGCAGTTAGGTGGCTAAAATCTAATAGATCTTTTTAACTTATGATGTTATAGATTAATAATTTTACTAAAATATATTTTAAGTATAATATTAATTTCTACAATTGCTTTAAGAAATAGTTGTAGAATCAGTGTTAAATCTTGAAGAGGTATCAATAATTCCTCCCAAAAGGGAAGTGAATAAACCAAGTAGTTTTATCAGCAAGAATCAATACTGCTTTCAAGGTCTAGATTGTTTTCATGCTCTATAAATTCTTTCTGAACATATCACAATAGAGAGGGCTGATAGTACTAATACTTACGGATACAGCTTCCAACTACAAAAATGCAATGCCTTTTATCTAGAATAATTATGATTCTACTATTAAGAAACTTGCATATGATGAGAAATAAAACAATCTGCAACTTTTTTCTTTCCATTTTTGATTTTTACTTTTTTACTTTAAACAATGATTGACTCAGTATTCTCTTTTTCAGTATGTGGATGTTTTTCATTGTTATGAGGGTATTAATTCAGATATTCCTTATTGTATTTCTCTTAAAGGCTTAGACTTTTAAATTCAGGCTTTCGTAGAGAAGTTTTAGTTTTAGAGAAAAATTGAACGGAACATACAATATTATGTTACTCTCTCCCTCACATAGTTTCTTCTATTAATGGCCTCCTACATTAGTGTGGTATATTGGTATAATGGAAAATGCGCATATTACAATAACATACAGAATCATTTCACTGTCTGATAGTCACTCTTGAACCACTTACTTGTCCCTTTCTTTCTTCTATCCATCCCCCCACCACATGACTAGTGTTCATTTTACTTTCTCCGTTAAGTTTACTTTCTTCTAGAATATCATATAATTGGAATCACTTGGTATACATCCTTCTCAGACTAGTTTTCTTTCCTTAGTAGTAGGTATTTAAGTTTCCTCCATTTCTTTTCATGACTTGGAGCTCATTGCTTTATATACTAGACTAGATATATCTGATTTGTCTATCATATATATGCATATATATATACTATATAGAGAATTTAACAGACACTGTTTACAGTAAATTCAGTTCAGACAAACAGTACTTCCATAGTTACAGCAGTTAGGTGGCTAAAATCTAATAGATCTTTTTAACTTATGATGTTATAGATTAATAATTTTACTAAAATATATTTTAAGTATAATATTAATTTCTACAATTGCTTTAAGAAATAGTTGTAGAATCAGTGTTAAATCTTGAAGAGGTATCAATAATTCCTCCCAAAAGGGAAGTGAATAAACCAAGTAGTTTTATCAGCAAGAATCAATACTGCTTTCAAGGTCTAGATTGTTTTCATGCTCTATAAATTCTTTCTGAACATATCACAATAGAGAGGGCTGATAGTACTAATACTTACGGATACAGCTTCCAACTACAAAAATGCAATGCCTTTTATCTAGAATAATTATGATTCTACTATTAAGAAACTTGCATATGATGAGAAATAAAACAATCTGCAACTTTTTTCTTTCCATTTTTGATTTTTACTTTTTTACTTTAAACAATGATTGACTCAGTATTCTCTTTTTCAGTATGTGGATGTTTTTCATTGTTATGAGGGTATTAATTCAGATATTCCTTATTGTATTTCTCTTAAAGGCTTAGACTTTTAAATTCAGGCTTTCGTAGAGAAGTTTTAGTTTTAGAGAAAAATTGAACGGAACATACAATATTATGTTACTCTCTCCCTCACATAGTTTCTTCTATTAATGGCCTCCTACATTAGTGTGGTATATTGGTATAATGGAAAATGCGCATATTACAATAACATACAGAATCATTTCACTGTCTGATAGTCACTCTTGAACCACTTACTTGTCCCTTTCTTTCTTCTATCCATCCCCCCACCACATGACTAGTGTTCATTTTACTTTCTCCGTTAAGTTTACTTTCTTCTAGAATATCATATAATTGGAATCACTTGGTATACATCCTTCTCAGACTAGTTTTCTTTCCTTAGTAGTAGGTATTTAAGTTTCCTCCATTTCTTTTCATGACTTGGGAGCTCATTGCTTTATATGACATTATAGTACTCCATTGCATGGATGTACTATGGTGTGTTTATCCATTCACTTTCTAAAGGGTATCTTGGTTGTTTGCAAGTTTTGGACATCATGAATAAAGCTTGAATAAACACCTATGTGAAGGATTTTGTATGGACAGAAATTTTAAACTCTTTTGAGTGAACACCAAGCAATGTAATCGCTGGATCACATGGTAAGTTTTATGAGAAATGACTAAGCTGTCTTCCACAATGTCTATACCACCTCACATTCCTGCCAGTGGTCAATGAGAATTCCTGTTGCTCTGCATTCCCACCATTATTTGTTGTTAACAGTGTTTTAGTATAGCCATTCTAACAGGTGTGTAGTGGCTTTTCATTGTTGTTTTAATATACCATTATCTAACAATATAATATTCATTTTATTTTTAAAAGTCTACTTCAGTGCCACCATCATTTTGGAATTGAATGATATAGAACTTCACAGAGTTCCTCATTTTGCTGGAATGAAACTGATCAAGCAACAAGAAAGGAATTAATATAATGTGATGCTCTATATTCTAATATAGTAAACTATCTAAGACTTTGTAACTTGATATAATCTAACTAATGACAAGTACTATAAAGGAATTAATACTGGGATGGGAAAACAAATGGATAGATCTGTGGATGATTCTCTACAGCTCAAAAGGGGATGTGATGCTGGTGTGGACTAGGGGGTAAGCTGCACAACTGATAAATTTCATAACTTTAAAGACTGGTTTAGATATGTGGTATGAGAAAAATAAGTCAAGAGCTAAAAATTGGAGAACTACATGTAAAAAACTCATGGAACATTCCCTGACACCATACACAAAGATCAACTCAAAATGGATTAAAGACCTAAATGGAAGACCAGAAACCATCAAACTCTTGAACCACTTACTTGTCCCTTTCTTTCTTCTATCCATCCCCCCACCACATGACTAGTGTTCATTTTACTTTCTCCGTTAAGTTTACTTTCTTCTAGAATATCATATAATTGGAATCACTTGGTATACATCCTTCTCAGACTAGTTTTCTTTCCTTAGTAGTAGGTATTTAAGTTTCCTCCATTTCTTTTCATGACTTGGGAGCTCATTGCTTTATATGACATTATAGTACTCCATTGCATGGATGTACTATGGTGTGTTTATCCATTCACTTTCTAAAGGGTATCTTGGTTGTTTGCAAGTTTTGGACATCATGAATAAAGCTTGAATAAACACCTATGTGAAGGATTTTGTATGGACAGAAATTTTAAACTCTTTTGAGTGAACACCAAGCAATGTAATCGCTGGATCACATGGTAAGTTTTATGAGAAATGACTAAGCTGTCTTCCACAATGTCTATACCACCTCACATTCCTGCCAGTGGTCAATGAGAATTCCTGTTGCTCTGCATTCCCACCATTATTTGTTGTTAACAGTGTTTTAGTATAGCCATTCTAACAGGTGTGTAGTGGCTTTTCATTGTTGTTTTAATATACCATTATCTAACAATATAATATTCATTTTATTTTTAAAAGTCTACTTCAGTGCCACCATCATTTTGGAATTGAATGATATAGAACTTCACAGAGTTCCTCATTTTGCTGGAATGAAACTGATCAAGCAACAAGAAAGGAATTAATATAATGTGATGCTCTATATTCTAATATAGTAAACTATCTAAGACTTTGTAACTTGATATAATCTAACTAATGACAAGTACTATAAAGGAATTAATACTGGGATGGGAAAACAAATGGATAGATCTGTGGATGATTCTCTACAGCTCAAAAGGGGATGTGATGCTGGTGTGGACTAGGGGGTAAGCTGCACAACTGATAAATTTCATAACTTTAAAGACTGGTTTAGATATGTGGTATGAGAAAAATAAGTCAAGAGCTAAAAATTGGAGAACTACATGTAAAAAACTCATGGAACATTCCCTGACACCATACACAAAGATCAACTCAAAATGGATTAAAGACCTAAATGGAAGACCAGAAACCATCAAACTCTTAGAGAAGAATATAGGCAAAACCCTCAAGGACATAAATCAAAGCAAGATCTTCTCTGATCCACCTACTAGAATAGTGGAACTAAAACCAAGAATTAACATGTGGTACCTAATGAAATGTAAAAACTTTTGTATTGCAACAGGAACTACAAACAAGGTGAACAGCCAACCCACAGAATGGGAGAAAATAATAGAAAATGAAAAAACAGACAAAGAATTACTCTCCAAAATCTACAAGCAACTCAGACAACTCAGCACTGGAAAAATGAACAACCCAGTCAAAAAAATGGGAAAAAGACCTAAAGAGACATCTCTCCAAAGAAGGACTACAGATGGCTAAAAAGCACATGAAATGATGTTCAACCTCGCTTATTATTAGAGAAATGAAAATCAAAACTACAATGAGATATCACCTCACACCTGTTAGAATCACCATCCTCCAAAAATCTACAGACAATAAATGCTGGAGAGGGTGCGGAGAAAAGGGAACACTCTTGCATTGCTAGTGGGAATGTAAATTGATAGAACCACTATGGAAGACAGTATGGAGATTACTTAAAAAACAGCAATCCCACTCTTAGGCTTATACCCTGATGAAAACAAAACTGCAAAAAGCACCTGTACCTCAATGTTTATTGCAGCTCTCTATACAATAGCTAGAACATGGAAGCAACCTAGATGTCCATCAACAAATGAATGGATTAAAAAAAAACTATGGTACCTGTAACCTATTATAAATGTAAAGTAAGTCAAAAAGAGAAAGACAAGTACAATATACTAACACATATATATGGAATCTAGTAAGATGGTAATGATAACAGACACAGTCAAACGATGGAAAAACAGACATGGAGAACAGACATATGGACCTTGTGGGGAATGAACAGTGAGTGGGCGGCATAGAGGGAGTAACATGGAAACCTATGCTATCATATGTGAAAAAGATAACTATTGTCATTGTGCAGTGGGAATAGGGGATCCTGCAGGGGCACTTTGTGATGGCCTGGAGGGGTGGGATGGGTGGGGATATACATATGACCAATCTGGGATTATACATATCTGTGAACAACAAAATTCTGTAAAAGTAAAAAGTAAAATAAAAATTAAAAAAAATTAGAGTTAATCCTAGATTTTTGAATGTATGTTTCTGGTATATACTGACATAGGAAAGAGGAGATAAATGGGATGAGGAAAAGCTGAAAACAGGAACTTTTGCAGTATGTTAAATTCTGTAAAGACCTAAAATTCAGCATACAAAAACTGCTCATACATTTAATCATTATTTCCCATACAGTCTACCACTGGAATAACAAGTTTAGAACACAGTTTTATTATAGAAATTCAAATATTTCACTCCTTAGGTAGAACCAAGTGTAAAGCAATTTAAAACTGTCTCCCTGTCTAGTTATTATATCCCTTGCCAAGAGTGGTTTAATATCCAGATGCTTCAGAAAAGAAAAAAGAAGAAAAAACAAGAAAAGAAAACCCCTCCAGCATATGAGACCTGAAAATGCAGTAACACAATTTCATCTCTGCATTTCAAACGATTTCTCTTATAAAGGCTCATTCACACTGTTTAAACACAGATGTCTCTTCAGTTAACGCTATCCCTGTACCATATTTAGCATAGTTATATACTTTCAACCCAAATTTAATTCCTCTCCATCTCTGATTTACATGTTAACAAGCTCGTTCTGGCAGTTGCTGCTGGAGAATAGATTGGAGCTCCAAGAGTGAATGTGTGGACTCACCCTGGAGGCTGTTAGAGTGGCTGAGAGGTAAATGCCAGAAAATGGTTCAATTTAATGACAACATTGCAGAGGTGGAGAGATTCAGTACAGTTAGTGATCATCTGGGCATAGGTGGTAAAGACAGGAAGGAATAAAAGATGGTTCCAGATTTCTGACTTTATTGATAAACTGGATTCATGGGAGAAGCCTTTATAGACACAATAAAGAATCTCTACAAGGTGGAAATTGTCACTGTTTTGGTTGGCATTTGACATTGAAATGTGATTGGTTTTCAAAATACTTCTCATTGGTTATTTCTGTTTCTTTTCATTTATTTCTATAAACATATTTTTGCAAAGAGAGATTAACACATTTCATAGGTGTATATATTATTTGTTTATAGCTCTTGTGTTTCTTTCCTTAAAAATTCTCTCTTGAGATTGTGAAAATATATAATCATTTGAAATTTTAATAATTTTAATTTCTTATTTTAATTCAGCTTATGTTAATTATATATAGTATGTGAAAAGATACCAATTTGGCTTTCAACATGGTGTCACATATATGAGAACTGTTTATTAATGAATAATATAGATTTTAATGAGACATTGTCTTATAAACACTGGAGCATTTACAAATTAAATCTGATAATTTCCAACTGGTTTTCTGGAAAAGAGACCTTGTGGTCTTAAAAGTTGAAGTGGTCACAAGTATATTCAAATGCACTCATTTCAGGGATAGGCATTTCTTATGCAAGTGTTCATACACTATCACAGATTTGTGCTGTTTTTAAGAAATTTAATGTTCAAGCATATACTGAAACCTATACAGTATAAATATATTAGAAAGGGTATAAGATGAATTAGTAGTGATATCTTATATTTTTTGTTATTTGATCTCTGCATTTCAAACGATTTCTCTTATAAAGGCTCATTCACACTGTTTAAACACAGATGTCTCTTCAGTTAACGCTATCCCTGTACCATATTTAGCATAGTTATATACTTTCAACCCAAATTTAATTCCTCTCCATCTCTGATTTACATGTTAACAAGCTCGTTCTGGCAGTTGCTGCTGGAGAATAGATTGGAGCTCCAAGAGTGAATGTGTGGACTCACCCTGGAGGCTGTTAGAGTGGCTGAGAGGTAAATGCCAGAAAATGGTTCAATTTAATGACAACATTGCAGAGGTGGAGAGATTCAGTACAGTTAGTGATCATCTGGGCATAGGTGGTAAAGACAGGAAGGAATAAAAGATGGTTCCAGATTTCTGACTTTATTGATAAACTGGATTCATGGGAGAAGCCTTTATAGACACAATAAAGAATCTCTACAAGGTGGAAATTGTCACTGTTTTGGTTGGCATTTGACATTGAAATGTGATTGGTTTTCAAAATACTTCTCATTGGTTATTTCTGTTTCTTTTCATTTATTTCTATAAACATATTTTTGCAAAGAAAATTAACACATTTCATAGGTGTATATATTATTTGTTTATAGCTCTTGTGTTTCTTTCCTTAAAAATTCTCTCTTGAGATTGTGAAAATATATAATCATTTGAAATTTTAATAATTTTAATTTCTTATTTTAATTCAGCTTATGTTAATTATATATAGTATGTGAAAAGATACCAATTTGGCTTTCAACATGGTGTCACATATATGAGAACTGTTTATTAATGAATAATATAGATTTTAATGAGACATTGTCTTATAAACACTGGAGCATTTACAAATTAAATCTGATAATTTCCAACTGGTTTTCTGGAAAAGAGACCTTGTGGTCTTAAAAGTTGAAGTGGTCACAAGTATATTCAAATGCACTCATTTCAGGGATAGGCATTTCTTATGCAAGTGTTCATACACTATCACAGATTTGTGCTGTTTTTAAGAAATTTAATGTTCAAGCATATACTGAAACCTATACAGTATAAATATATTAGAAAGGGTATAAGATGAATTAGTAGTGATATCTTATATTTTTTGTTATTTGATTGATAGAAGAAAATGGCCTGAATGTTTTCTTTTTCATCATTTCACATATAAACCCTAATGACAAGCCATTTTCTGATTACTTTTAATCAGTTTTACTAAGAAAATTGCTGTATTTATAATGCAGGTGAAGAATACATCCCTATACACACACACATTCATATAAATAAATTTTAGACCATTCCAACTAAACATGTTTGTTCCATTTTAAGTAAACATTTTTTGGCTGAATACTTATATCCAACAATCTATGTAACACTTCAATCTTATCTATCATCCTCCTATATTATTTTTTTTTCTCCTATATTATTAATAACAATATGATCACTCTTTTCAAGTGTGTTGTCTTTAAGGGACTAGTTCAAATAATCTTTAGTCTTTTCTCCTCCTTTAACAAAGTAAGAAGGGAGGGGGACAAGCATGGTGCATGCTTTCTCTGGACTCCCCCTGAGTGTTCCCAGCAGCCTTCATATGGCAAACAGGCCTGCAGTCTCCTTCCAAGGTCTGGTCCTGTCTACAGATATATTCAGCACTGGGTCCCTCCATGTGTTTTCTTTATTTATTTGCATATTCACGTACTCTTTAGTCCATGATATCCTTGACATTTTGCTGTCTGTGGACATAACTCATCCTCAGAGGTGTAACTCCGAAGAGTCTAATCAAGAGAGTGGGGATGTATTTATAATTATGGCCAACTCGAGCTGTTGTATTGCAGAAACCAACACACGATTGTATAGTGGTTTTCTTCCAATAAAAAAATAAACTTAAAAAAAAAAGAAAATTGTTTTAAAATGTAGGATGACAAAATAATTCTGCTTAGATTGAAATTTTTAAATTTCTGAAAAAATTTTCAATAATGATGAGATAAAAATTGTTGGGGGGCTTTATTTGCTTACAAACATGGATTATTGTATTTAAAAAGCTACTTTTAAAAAACTACTCAATGCCTTTTGATAGTCTGTGCAGTACATATGCAAACTTTATAGATAAAACTTTTTATAGCAGCAACATTTACAGTGGTGGAAAATTGGAGACAGCATCCTTGGAAACTTGTGTCTTAATTTCCTCATTGCTTTGACTTTATTGTTGCCATGTAAATTAGTAAAGCATAATGTGTAGTCCAGCATATTTCAATTTTGGCTTTCTTTCCTCCAATAAGAAATAAACTCAGTAGCTTTATTTTCCACTAATTGCAATAAATATAATTAGTCTTAAATACTAAAATTACAAAGCTCTCTTTTCAATCGAACCTTTATAAACTTGTACCGAAAAAGTGCCTGTATTCTGGGTACAATATCTAAACAAGTGTCATTATGACCTAAAAGCTTTGTGCCTTTTATGTACTTTAGTCTGAAATGTTTACTGCTACTGTTACATTTTGCAATTACAGTGAAGTGAGGCAGAAAATAGCAGTTCAAAAAAATGCATTCAAGTAATGAAGTTTGAACCATTAGTTTCAAGGCTGTTGTTATTTTAGTAAATATTTAATCTTCCTAGCAGCATGAGTTCCTAATTGATCTTTAAGTATTATTGTTCCTGGACATTTCTAATCGACTCCTAATTGCTACATTAAGGCAGTTAGGGAATAAAATGTAATGGATGGTGGAGACTTTTATAGGACACTCAATCAACAGAATACAGTAACATTTACAATTCATTTTTGTCATTGAAAATTGAAACAGAGCACACTAATGCCAATGAATATGCTCATCTTCGTTGTTGATGAGTTCTACCAACCTCAAGAAAAGTATAGGTGATATATTCCATTTATGTCAAATTAGATATCCCATGTCCAGTAAATTTTAAGGTGATTTGAAATCTCTTAAGAATAGTTCTTTTTGGTTTATAATTTTCTGTGTATTTAATCTTAAGGTTCATTTGGATCATACAAAATGCATCTATTTGACAGCAGATGAATTGCTTTGATTAATTTATGAGTTTATTGAACATCTACACAATATACAAGATATTATAAACTAGAAAGCTATAACACAAACTCTTTATTGCTAATCACAGTTACATAGTCAAATGGAGACAACTCTTACACCCCACGTAAAATCTATTTCTATTTGTATATTTTAAAGTTGCTATGAGCAGACGTTTAATTTTTTCATGCAGAAAAAAAAATGTGTGCTGATGGATGCTAACTAAAAATATTGTGGTAATTGTTTCACATTATATAAGTATGTCAAATCATTATGTTGTACACTTAAAACTAATACTATATGTTAATTATACCTTATTAAAACTGAGAAAAAAAACCAAAACCATTAGGATACAGCCAAGGGAAGGAGAGAAAGTATCCCTATTCATTTAATGAAATGACCAAAATAATAGTGGCCAATGTATTCAGTCGTTTGGCCTCAGGAAGAAGAGTGGCACACTGATACCTGTTATTTAAGAGCAAAAATATTAAAGAAAGATCTTACTTAAAGGTGAAAAAGCTTCAGCTTTGACCACTCAGAACAATAGACTGGGAAAAAGTGAAAACAGGCCAAAGGACCACTGAGGTATTTAAGAGAAGCATCATCTGTCAGACATTGGCTAGGATTATGGGTGACAGTGTTCGAAAATAAAGCAACACAAGAAGAGGAGAGACAGTAAGAGACAAAGGGTGTAATGTCTTCCTCAGAAATCTGCAGCCAGCTCTGGAACCAGAGTCCTAATTACAGAAGCATTGATCCAGCCCCAGCCTTCCACACCACAATAATTGCATAAACACTCAATCAACAGAATACAGTAACATTTACAATTCATTTTTGTCATTGAAAATTGAAACAGAGCACACTAATGCCAATGAATATGCTCATCTTCGTTGTTGATGAGTTCTACCAACCTCAAGAAAAGTATAGGTGATATATTCCATTTATGTCAAATTAGATATCCCATGTCCAGTAAATTTTAAGGTGATTTGAAATCTCTTAAGAATAGTTCTTTTTGGTTTATAATTTTCTGTGTATTTAATCTTAAGGTTCATTTGGATCATACAAAATGCATCTATTTGACAGCAGATGAATTGCTTTGATTAATTTATGAGTTTATTGAACATCTACACAATATACAAGATATTATAAACTAGAAAGCTATAACACAAACTCTTTATTGCTAATCACAGTTACATAGTCAAATGGAGACAACTCTTACACCCCACGTAAAATCTATTTCTATTTGTATATTTTAAAGTTGCTATGAGCAGACGTTTAATTTTTTCATGCAGAAAAAAAAATGTGTGCTGATGGATGCTAACTAAAAATATTGTGGTAATTGTTTCACATTATATAAGTATGTCAAATCATTATGTTGTACACTTAAAACTAATACTATATGTTAATTATACCTTATTAAAACTGAGAAAAAAAACCAAAACCATTAGGATACAGCCAAGGGAAGGAGAGAAAGTATCCCTATTCATTTAATGAAATGACCAAAATAATAGTGGCCAATGTATTCAGTCGTTTGGCCTCAGGAAGAAGAGTGGCACACTGATACCTGTTATTTAAGAGCAAAAATATTAAAGAAAGATCTTACTTAAAGGTGAAAAAGCTTCAGCTTTGACCACTCAGAACAATAGACTGGGAAAAAGTGAAAACAGGCCAAAGGACCACTGAGGTATTTAAGAGAAGCATCATCTGTCAGACATTGGCTAGGATTATGGGTGACAGTGTTCGAAAATAAAGCAACACAAGAAGAGGAGAGACAGTAAGAGACAAAGGGTGTAATGTCTTCCTCAGAAATCTGCAGCCAGCTCTGGAACCAGAGTCCTAATTACAGAAGCATTGATCCAGCCCCAGCCTTCCACACCACGCTGAGTGCAGTCCATAATCCTCGAAACAAAATAATTGCAAAAATGTTTTTTTAAAAAATCAACTAATACGTTTCTTTTTTGTTGATCTAGCTCCCTTTCTCCCTCTTTTCCTACCTTTCGCCTCTTCCTCCCTCCCTCTCAGTGGACTTCCCTTGTTCCTTAGTTCTTTCATTCATTCTTTCTTTTTATTTTTCCCAGGCATATTTCCTTGAATAGTTGAAAATTAGAAAAACATTAATATCTAAACATGAAAGAATGATGGAAAGGCAAAGATAAGCTATTTGACTGACATTAAGCCTGAAAAGAATGCACATAGTTTAGAAATGGCTCTCATTGCTTCTTGAAGTAAAAGATGCCAAAATGTAAATACAAATCTTTAATTCTAATAGTATTGTTGCTTAAATTAAGATAAAGTGCTTGTAGATGAATTCCATTTTCCCAAGATTTAAAAGATAATTTAGGTGTATTCAAGTGTATAGAGCCATTCCTTCCCCTTGTCATTTTTGGTTATTATTATAATTTCATAAATTCTAAACATGGGTTAGAGTATTAATGTATTATATTGTTGTTACTAACTCACATTACTAATAATACTTACAATACATATAAGATTCATGATACTTTTAAAGAAAAATATTTGAATGTTTAACTTTCTTTGTAACTAACCTTCAAAACTTTAAAATGCCTATATAAAGGTCCTTATCAAAGGAGTGAATTATTCTGTTTATTAAGAATCAACTTTGTTTCTACACTTGAATGATAATTTATATTAAATTACTTGCACTAATAATTGTGAGTAGATCATATGATTAAAGTTGTCACTACTCATTTTTAAAGTATAGAGAGAAGTTAGTTAACAGGTTTTTTTTTCTCATTTTATTAGAGGTCAGTGAATCTCTGATCTTATTTGCATCCCACCATTTTCTTCTCTGAAATTGTGAATAGTAACTAATTATTAATGTGCTCTTCATTTTAGGTGTTATAAATTTGTGATGACAATATCTTCCTCAGAAATCTGCAGCCAGCTCTGGAACCAGAGTCCTAATTACAGAAGCATTGATCCAGCCCCAGCCTTCCACACCACGCTGAGTGCAGTCCATAATCCTCGAAACAAAATAATTGCAAAAATGTTTTTTTAAAAAATCAACTAATACGTTTCTTTTTTGTTGATCTAGCTCCCTTTCTCCCTCTTTTCCTACCTTTCGCCTCTTCCTCCCTCCCTCTCAGTGGACTTCCCTTGTTCCTTAGTTCTTTCATTCATTCTTTCTTTTTATTTTTCCCAGGCATATTTCCTTGAATAGTTGAAAATTAGAAAAACATTAATATCTAAACATGAAAGAATGATGGAAAGGCAAAGATAAGCTATTTGACTGACATTAAGCCTGAAAAGAATGCACATAGTTTAGAAATGGCTCTCATTGCTTCTTGAAGTAAAAGATGCCAAAATGTAAATACAAATCTTTAATTCTAATAGTATTGTTGCTTAAATTAAGATAAAGTGCTTGTAGATGAATTCCATTTTCCCAAGATTTAAAAGATAATTTAGGTGTATTCAAGTGTATAGAGCCATTCCTTCCCCTTGTCATTTTTGGTTATTATTATAATTTCATAAATTCTAAACATGGGTTAGAGTATTAATGTATTATATTGTTGTTACTAACTCACATTACTAATAATACTTACAATACATATAAGATTCATGATACTTTTAAAGAAAAATATTTGAATGTTTAACTTTCTTTGTAACTAACCTTCAAAACTTTAAAATGCCTATATAAAGGTCCTTATCAAAGGAGTGAATTATTCTGTTTATTAAGAATCAACTTTGTTTCTACACTTGAATGATAATTTATATTAAATTACTTGCACTAATAATTGTGAGTAGATCATATGATTAAAGTTGTCACTACTCATTTTTAAAGTATAGAGAGAAGTTAGTTAACAGGTTTTTTTTTCTCATTTTATTAGAGGTCAGTGAATCTCTGATCTTATTTGCATCCCACCATTTTCTTCTCTGAAATTGTGAATAGTAACTAATTATTAATGTGCTCTTCATTTTAGGTTTATATTTTGTCACACAAATAGATAATATAAAGTTTCTGGAAATGTGACAATATATTGCTTCAATAAAGTTATCCTTTGTGATATATATATGCATATATATTTATATATGTAATATATAGTGAAATCTGTAATTCAGAATCATGTTACCAGACTAGAAATTCATTATAATATCATGGCTAAAATAGTTTATGTTCAATATAGGGAATCTCAGAATACCATAAATCTGAAATGATATGCTAGTCATGCCCTGACTATTGGAGTCAAGATAGAGCTATTTTTCATTGAAACTTCTTATTAAATCTGTTCAATTTCTAAAAGGTAATTTATTTCCTCATTATAGTTGTGATGAGAGTAGTAGCTACAGGACTGTTTAATTATGGGAAAAAAAAATATGCCGAATAACTAATTAAAGCCACTAAACTTCTTGATGTTTTTCCTAATTAAGCCTGCAGGAAATAGAGGGGGTATTTCCAGTTCCTATAAACCATGTAAATACAATGACTGCTGCAACTGGAAGTTTGTCTTTATAGTTAAAGACTTGGAAGTCATGGTGTACACAAAGAGAAATAACACAATTTGATCATTTATTTTTATGAAAATATAAGTTAATAAACTGCATCCAAAATACATAATTTTGAAAGAACTAAAAGGAAGAATGTAAAGATGGTTTCAGATCATAGGTAAAGTTATACCCAACTAAACGCAGAGTTCCAGAGAATAGCAAGGAAGACAAGAAGGACTTCTTCAATGAACAATGCAAAGAAATAGAGGAAAACATCAGAAGGGGAAAGACCAGAGATGTCTTCTAGAAAACTGGAAATATCAAAGGAGCATTTCATCCAAAGATGGATACTATAAAGTACAGAAATAATAAAGACCTAATAAAAATAGAAGAGATCGAGTGGCAAGAATACACACACACACGCAAACAGAAACTGTACAAAAAAGATCTTAAAAACCCAGATAACCACAATGGTGTGGTCACTTATCCAGAGCCAGACATCCTGGACTGAAGTCAAGTGGGTCTTAGGAAGCAGTGCTATCAATAAAGTTAGCAGAGATGACAGAATTTCAACAGAGCTATTTAAAATCCTAAAAGATGGTGCTATCAAAAGACTGCACTCAGTATGTCAGCAAATTTGGAAAATCTAGGAGTGTCCACAGGACTGGAATCCTTATCCAATTCTCAAGAAGGGCAGTACTAAAGAATATTCAAACCACCAGATAATTTCTCCCATCTCACATGCTAGTAACATTATGCTCAAAATCCTTCATGCTAGGCTTCAGCATTATGTGAACCAAGAACTTCTAGATGTCCAACATGAATTTAGAAATAGCAAAGGAACAAGAAATCAAATTGCCCTTATTCTGTGAATTATAGAGAAAACAAGGAAATTCCAGGAAAATATCTACCTCTATTTGACTACCCTAAAGCATTTCACTAAGTGGATCATAAAAACTGTGGAAAACTCTTAAAGAGGTGGAAATACCAGACCATCTTGCCTGTCTCCTGAGAAACTTGTATACAAATCAAGAAGCAACAGTTAAGACTTTTGTATGGAATAACTGGTTCAGGATTGAGAAATGAGTATGACAAGGCTGTTTATTGTCACCTTGTTTATCTTACATGCAGAGCACATCATACAAAATGCAGGGCTGGAGGAGTTACAAAATGGAATCAAGATACCAGGAGAAATATCAAAAACCTCAGATATGGGTCTTCCCTGGTGGTCCAGTGGGTAAAGAGTCTGCCTTGCAATGCGAGGGGCACCAGTTCGATCCGTGGCCTGGGAGGATCCCACCTGGCTGGGCCAGTGTGTCCAATTACAAGCCAGTGCTTTGGAGTACATGCACCCAGAGCCGTTGCTCTGCAGCAAGAGAGGCCACTGTGATGGGAGGCCCACACATGCCAGAGAATAAAGATGGATGAAAAATAAATGATGACTTAGAGGCCAAAAAAAAAAAAAAAAATCTAAAAAAAACCCCTCAGATATACAGATAATACCACTCTAATGGCAGAAAGCAAAGAGGAACTAAAGAGCCTCTTGATGAAGGTGAAGCAGGAGAGTGAAAAAGTGGGATTAAAACTCAATATTAAAAAATCTAAGATCATGCCATCCGGTTCTCACTTCATGGCAAATAGAAGGGGGAAAGGTAGAAGCCATGATGGATTTCCTCTTCTTGGGCTCTAAAATCACTGAAGGTAGTAACTGCTTCCATGAAATCAAATGATGATTGCTTCTTTGCAGGAAGACTATATACCACATCTAGACAGTATGTTAAAAAGCAAAGACATCACTTTGGCAACAAAGGTCCATATAGTCAAGGCTATGAGCTTTCCACTAGTTATGTATGGTTGTGAGAGCTGAACCATAAAGAAGACAGAGCTCTGAATAATTGATGCCTTCAAACTATGGTGTTATAAAAGACTCTTGAGAGTCCCTTGGACTACAAGATCAAACCAGTCAATCCTAAAGGAAACGAACCCTCAATATTCACTGGAAGGACTGATGCTGAAGCTGAAGCTGCAATACTTTACCTAATGTGAACAGCCAACTAATGTGAACAGCCAACTCATGGGAAAGACCCTGTTGCTGGGAAAGACTGATGGAAGAAGTAAAAGAGGGTCATGGAGGATGAGGTGTCATCACTAATGCAATGGACATGAATTTGGGTGCACTCTGGGAGAGGGTGAGGGACAGGGAAGCCTGGCATTCTGCAGACCATGAAGTCGCAAAGAGATAGACAAAATTTGGAGACTGAACAACAAAAACAAGACAGGTAAAAGATTTTCTCCCATTTCTTAGAGGAAGTAACCTAAACTTGACTGCTTAGAATAATCAAAATTGATGAAATTTTCCTTTTAACAATTTTGAGAAGTTACTACAACTTTATGTTTTCTTTAGTTTAAAACTTTCTCAGAGGAAATATCTGAGGTAAAATTTTAAATGTTTTAATCAATTGATTTATTAATAAGTACTTATATAGTACTCTTTATCTCTCCAAAATAACACCAGAGAAGCATTTTTAATAGACCAAAATTAAATTTACAGCACTTAACAAGAAAACTATGCTGTTGCATTATCAGCATTCTCTCAGAAGGGAAAGTAAAAGCGGCTATGCATAAACCTCTGTGGCCCAGCTTCAGGTAGTTTAAGATAGGCTTTCCATGGTGGACAATTGCTTGGTATTTGGTAAAATTGTGATACCATTTGTGATATTATTAGGATTGGTGGAGTAAGGAAAGGGTTTTACAATCAGTGTTGATGAACAAACAAAAGGTATTTAATAAGTGAGCTCTTTGCTATTGTCTTTGAAATTTATTGGGAAAATTTCTTTAATAGTCAAGTTATTTCTTGGTTGATGGCTTAATCTTTCTTGGGCATAGTATTTTTGTTTTGTTGAAAGAAACAACAGTCATGTTGATATGTGTGATGTACAGTCCTACGTCAATCATGTTGACAAGGACCCTCTTGAGTGTTGATACTTACTGTATGCCTTGTCTTGTTCTAAGTGCATTTTAATTAACTAGTTTAATGCTCATTCCATATTTATAGATAATGTCCTATTCTTTTTAATGCACATTTTATTTGCTTATTTATTTAATTTTGTTGCTCCAGGTCTTCATTACTGCTCTCATCCTGTAGCTGCGGAGAGTGGAGACTACTCCAGTTGTGGTATACTGACTTCTCATTACGGTGGCTTCTCTTGTTACAGAGCACTGGCTCTAGAGAACTGATTTCAGGAGCTGTGGTTCATGGGCTTAACTGCCCGGTTTGCATGTGGGTCTTCCCAGTCCAGGATCAAACCTGTGTCCCTCACATTGGCAGAGGATTCTTTACATCAGTGATTTCCTATGTTCTTTTCTTAGTTTAGAAAGGAAGATAGACAAAATTTGGAGACTGAACAACAAAAACAAGACAGGTAAAAGATTTTCTCCCATTTCTTAGAGGAAGTAACCTAAACTTGACTGCTTAGAATAATCAAAATTGATGAAATTTTCCTTTTAACAATTTTGAGAAGTTACTACAACTTTATGTTTTCTTTAGTTTAAAACTTTCTCAGAGGAAATATCTGAGGTAAAATTTTAAATGTTTTAATCAATTGATTTATTAATAAGTACTTATATAGTACTCTTTATCTCTCCAAAATAACACCAGAGAAGCATTTTTAATAGACCAAAATTAAATTTACAGCACTTAACAAGAAAACTATGCTGTTGCATTATCAGCATTCTCTCAGAAGGGAAAGTAAAAAGCGGGCTATGCATAAACCTCTGTGGCCCAGCTTCAGGTAGTTTAAGATAGGCTTTCCATGGTGGACAATTGCTTGGTATTTGGTAAAATTGTGATACCATTTGTGATATTATTAGGATTGGTGGAGTAAGGAAAGGGTTTTACAATCAGTGTTGATGAACAAACAAAAGGTATTTAATAAGTGAGCTCTTTGCTATTGTCTTTGAAATTTATTGGGAAAATTTCTTTAATAGTCAAGTTATTTCTTGGTTGATGGCTTAATCTTTCTTGGGCATAGTATTTTTGTTTTGTTGAAAGAAACAACAGTCATGTTGATATGTGTGATGTACAGTCCTACGTCAATCATGTTGACAAGGACCCTCTTGAGTGTTGATACTTACTGTATGCCTTGTCTTGTTCTAAGTGCATTTTAATTAACTAGTTTAATGCTCATTCCATATTTATAGATAATGTCCTATTCTTTTTAATGCACATTTTATTTGCTTATTTATTTAATTTTGTTGCTCCAGGTCTTCATTACTGCTCTCATCCTGTAGCTGCGGAGAGTGGAGACTACTCCAGTTGTGGTATACTGACTTCTCATTACGGTGGCTTCTCTTGTTACAGAGCACTGGCTCTAGAGAACTGATTTCAGGAGCTGTGGTTCATGGGCTTAACTGCCCGGTTTGCATGTGGGGTCTTCCCAGTCCAGGATCAAACCTGTGTCCCTCACATTGGCAGAGGGATTCTTATCCACTAGACCATCAGTGATTTCCTATGTTCTTTTCTTGCCCAGATTTTACAGATGAGTGAAATGGAGATCAGAAAGGTTAAATAACTTGCCTCAGGTGAAATCCACTACATTAACATTTGCATATTTACCTGTTTAATAGAGTTTACCTTTGAAGTCAAGGAAGTAAAGAGAAATGAGGAAACAGAAGGAAGTTTGGATAAAGAGCTATTGCATTTGTTTTTTTTTTATTTCAGTATTGAAGAAAAGTCTATAAAACATTAAAACTAAAGAAGTCTGACAGACATTGAGATAGTCTTTTCAAATTTTGCCTCCAATATTTGCAAATATTGTAATGATCAAAATTGTTTTCTTTTTATTTTGAATACATTATTTTCAGAATCAACTGAAACTGGCAGAAACCAACAAATTTCTGTAATTATCCTTTAATTAAAAATTATTTAATTAAAAAGTGAAGATTCTACTAATATATGCCTGTACCATTTCTGTATATTTTATTTTGAAAGTAATGGGAAAATATCAATGTAACTGATGTTTTTGTTTGTTGAGCAGTAAAAGGCATTAATTTCTACATATTGTTACATGTGATATGTTTGATAGAACTGTGTTTTAAGAGATGATTTTGCAAATGTCATTGCAAACATATATACTACTAGAACTAAGAAGTAAACTTTACATTCCAAGAATTTAACAATGGAATAAATAGTAGAATGAGTGTATTTACATTCAGTGACAAAATAATGATATGGTATATAAATATAATACCATAGTGTTGAAAAAGTACTTAATTATCTATAAATAATAAAATGTAATAAAATTTTTTCTTCTAATTACAAGGAGCATTTTCTTAGAAAACTCTCTTGTTCATTCATTTCTCTAATGTGTCTAAATAAAACTTATGACAGACATATCTTAGAGCTACATCTTTGGTACAATTAGATTGAAATGAAATTTTCTGACCAAATTAGTAGGAAGAAGTTTTAATCTATGCAGAGGAGAAAGGCAATTTCAGGAAAAGCAAAGAGCTTGATCAGAAGCAATTAAAAATATCCTGGAGGTTTTCGAGGAATTACAAGATGTCTAAGGTGGCTGAAGTATAGCGTTTGAAAATGAGAAAAAATGGATCTGTGTAAACATAGATCAAAACGAACTTTAAAATATGGAATTCAGACTTACACTGCTTACAAAGAGCTATGAGTGAATTTGAGCAAGAAGGTAAAAATGGATTTCCCTTTTAGAAGGATTTAAATATTAACAAAATCTGATAGTGTAGAAAATTTATTGTAACATGGGAAGTTTCATGGAAATAAATTAGAGGACAATTGAATCATTCTCATAAAGGGAAGTTAGTTCTCAACAATATTTGAAATCAAACTGAACACAATTGTAATTATACCTTTGTCACCTAGAAGCTATAAAAGACTTGAATACATCAACAGCATGAATGATATAGGACTATGTGAGCAGTGTTTGAAGATCAGAGTGCATGCACACACACATCTGAACTGAGATGTGTTGTACAGCATTTAAGAGTCAGTCCACAGACACTGTCAGCAGTAGTAGTTGGAAGAAATGAAAGATAGGTTATTATTATTATTATTATTAATTTTTGCCTTTTTTATCGACTTTGTATTTATTTATTTTCATCCATCTTTATTCTTTAGCCTGTGTAGACCTCCCATTGCAGTGGCCTCTTTCGTTGCAGAGCACTGACTCTGGGCACGCACGCTCCAGAGCACTGGCTCGTAATTGGACACATCGGTCCAGCCATTCCATGGCATGAGGAATCTTCCTGGGTCAGGGATCGAAACAGTGCCCCTTGCACTGCAAGGTGGACTCTTTACCCAGTGGATCACCAGAGAACCCCTGTTTTTGAATATTATAGTGGGAGTTTCAGTTCGGTCAGTAAGTGGAATATTGCAATTTCTTTAAAGAAGACATAAAAAGTCACAGGTTTGAGAATGACAGCTGGAAAGATCTGCAGAAGGATCTCACGAGGAGTCAAGAAACTTATGATGGAACAACAGTGCAGAATGGGAAGATGAAATAGGCTTTGAAATCTGTATAGATATGGAATAGTGTGAAATAGCATGTTGATTATATGAAGATGGTATTCCAAATTAGTAGGAAGAAGTTTTAATCTATGCAGAGGAGAAAGGCAATTTCAGGAAAAGCAAAGAGCTTGATCAGAAGCAATTAAAAATATCCTGGAGGTTTTCGAGGAATTACAAGATGTCTAAGGTGGCTGAAGTATAGCGTTTGAAAATGAGAAAAAATGGATCTGTGTAAACATAGATCAAAACGAACTTTAAAATATGGAATTCAGACTTACACTGCTTACAAAGAGCTATGAGTGAATTTGAGCAAGAAGGTAAAAATGGATTTCCCTTTTAGAAGGATTTAAATATTAACAAAATCTGATAGTGTAGAAAATTTATTGTAACATGGGAAGTTTCATGGAAATAAATTAGAGGACAATTGAATCATTCTCATAAAGGGAAGTTAGTTCTCAACAATATTTGAAATCAAACTGAACACAATTGTAATTATACCTTTGTCACCTAGAAGCTATAAAAGACTTGAATACATCAACAGCATGAATGATATAGGACTATGTGAGCAGTGTTTGAAGATCAGAGTGCATGCACACACACATCTGAACTGAGATGTGTTGTACAGCATTTAAGAGTCAGTCCACAGACACTGTCAGCAGTAGTAGTTGGAAGAAATGAAAGATAGGTTATTATTATTATTATTATTAATTTTTGCCTTTTTTATCGACTTTGTATTTATTTATTTTCATCCATCTTTATTCTTTAGCCTGTGTAGACCTCCCATTGCAGTGGCCTCTTTCGTTGCAGAGCACTGACTCTGGGCACGCACGCTCCAGAGCACTGGCTCGTAATTGGACACATCGGTCCAGCCATTCCATGGCATGAGGAATCTTCCTGGGTCAGGGATCGAAACAGTGCCCCTTGCACTGCAAGGTGGACTCTTTACCCAGTGGATCACCAGAGAACCCCTGTTTTTGAATATTATAGTGGGAGTTTCAGTTCGGTCAGTAAGTGGAATATTGCAATTTCTTTAAAGAAGACATAAAAAGTCACAGGTTTGAGAATGACAGCTGGAAAGATCTGCAGAAGGATCTCACGAGGAGTCAAGAAACTTATGATGGAACAACAGTGCAGAATGGGAAGATGAAATAGGCTTTGAAATCTGTATAGATATGGAATAGTGTGAAATAGCATGTTGATTATATGAAGATGGTATTCCAAGTTGTAGAAAAGGGAAAGGAGCTACTCAACCAGCTCAGACTAGTAGTTGCTTTAGAAAAAGCATTTTTAATAATATTGAATTAAAGTGGATAAATGTAACTAACAGATACTTTGCCACTGATCAATTAGATGCACCTAAATAGAAACATATAAGGTTATTTTCATAATATATTATTTCCACTAATGAAAGGTAATAGTTGCTGAACTATAAAAGTCTGTATCCTAATATGTGGCTTATTTTATCATATATTTAATAGTATAATATTTTTTCTCTTAGGCAACACCATAAATCTAATATAATTTGGAATGGATTCATCAGAGAAAGTTGAGATTTTTTGCTCTACCACATTTGTACATGAGAATATTTCCACTACTAAATTTTATTCTGTTTGTTGTGTCTCTGTTACTTATTTGTTATAAAATGCTTCTTGATAGGTAAATGAGTAAGTATTTAATGAAAATTGGGGATTATCAAAATGAAATTAAAGTAATTGTATTATGTGATATTTGATAAAGTTAGTCAATTTTGGAAAATTTTATCATCATTTTCATCTGTTGAAAATATTTGTTGAATGTCAAAGAAACAAACAAGAAAAAAGTACTTCTCTGTTTTTAAGAGTTCACTGAAAGACAAAGTAAACTAACTCTGTTCAAACAGGGTCTCATTGATTGTTCAATTAGATCTGGGCACGCACGCTCCAGAGCACTGGCTCGTAATTGGACACATCGGTCCAGCCATTCCATGGCATGAGGAATCTTCCTGGGTCAGGGATCGAAACAGTGCCCTTGCACTGCAAGGTGGACTCTTTACCCAGTGGATCACCAGAGAACCCCTGTTTTTGAATATTATAGTGGGAGTTTCAGTTCGGTCAGTAAGTGGAATATTGCAATTTCTTTAAAGAAGACATAAAAAGTCACAGGTTTGAGAATGACAGCTGGAAAGATCTGCAGAAGGATCTCACGAGGAGTCAAGAAACTTATGATGGAACAACAGTGCAGAATGGGAAGATGAAATAGGCTTTGAAATCTGTATAGATATGGAATAGTGTGAAATAGCATGTTGATTATATGAAGATGGTATTCCAAGTTGTAGAAAAGGGAAAGGAGCTACTCAACCAGCTCAGACTAGTAGTTGCTTTAGAAAAAGCATTTTTAATAATATTGAATTAAAGTGGATAAATGTAACTAACAGATACTTTGCCACTGATCAATTAGATGCACCTAAATAGAAACATATAAGGTTATTTTCATAATATATTATTTCCACTAATGAAAGGTAATAGTTGCTGAACTATAAAAGTCTGTATCCTAATATGTGGCTTATTTTATCATATATTTAATAGTATAATATTTTTTCTCTTAGGCAACACCATAAATCTAATATAATTTGGAATGGATTCATCAGAGAAAGTTGAGATTTTTTGCTCTACCACATTTGTACATGAGAATATTTCCACTACTAAATTTTATTCTGTTTGTTGTGTCTCTGTTACTTATTTGTTATAAAATGCTTCTTGATAGGTAAATGAGTAAGTATTTAATGAAAATTGGGGATTATCAAAATGAAATTAAAGTAATTGTATTATGTGATATTTGATAAAGTTAGTCAATTTTGGAAAATTTTATCATCATTTTCATCTGTTGAAAATATTTGTTGAATGTCAAAGAAACAAACAAGAAAAAAGTACTTCTCTGTTTTTAAGAGTTCACTGAAAGACAAAGTAAACTAACTCTGTTCAAACAGGGTCTCATTGATTGTTCAATTAGATCTAATCACAGCCATAGATACTGTTTCAAATATCAGTGATTTGTTCTTCAACATTTTCTAAGATTGAATTAAATTGGGTTAAGGGGTAAGTCACTGATATTCATGATACTGTTTTCCGTTTTTTGCTTACAAAATGTTCAAAAAGGAAGCCTGTGCTCAGTCACCAAGTCATATCTGACTGTCTGCAATGCCATGGACAGTAGCCCACCAGATTCCTCTGTCCATGGGATTTTCTAGGCAAGAATACTGGAGTGAGTTGCCATTGCCTTCTCCAGGGAATGTTCCCAACCCAGAGATCAAAACCACATCTTTTAATGTCTCCTGCATTGGCAGGAGGGCTCTTTACCACTAGAGCTACCTCTCTTATGAAAAGGAAGAGATGGTAAATTCTACCTTACTGAAATGCTAGGGATTTGCAAAATATTTCCATAAACACTGTTTAACAAATAGAACCCACAGACTACTGATGTAGTCTTATGGTATAATAGCTATTTCTGAGACAATTTGTAACATTCAGAGTGAAAAAAGAAACTGAAACTTAAAACAAGTCTAAAATATACAAATAGCCAATATTTCCACTTAAATTGTATATACAGAAATCACTAGTATTTGAGATTGTAAATGTGTTACAAGGAATGGATTCACCATTTTGTTCTGCACATGTCAACACAATGCATTTCATGTCAGCTGATCATTTTATCACATTATTAACATGCTGCTTCTACTATTTGTAAAGCTTTCACTTTGTTAATATTATAGTGCATCAGAGCTTCAATTCATAAAGATAAATCAGTTGGTCAAAAGTGGTTTACTAAGTTGTCATAGAAGTGATGAAAATAAAAGCATAGCTAACAAAATGTAGGATCCAATTGTAAATGTATACAAGAGAACCTAAGGATAAACCTGCATTTGCCTTCTGGAAGCCTTGAGAGGTCACCTGGGTTTTCTTGCCTTTCTTACAGAAGCCCAATGTCCTCCTGACTGTCCCTGCTTTCAGAACATATTCATTCACATTCTTGATGCATTTGGGCTTCTGTGAACTAGAGCTATGAGATAGATAGATAGATAGATAGATAGACAGACAGACAGGCAGACAGATAGATAGATATAGATATAGATATAGATATATGTTATTGTCCTGCAATTTGACCCTCAAACAGTATGCAGATGGCTTCATTCTTTGATTTTTTATTTGGCACATCTATGATATAGTTTCATAATTATTTACAGACAAGGCTTATTTCCTGAGTGCTAGTAGTTCCAGTTTTTGTATGCGTGTGCTCAGTTGATTCAGTTGTGTCTGAATCTTTGCAACCCCTTGGACTGTAGCTCACTAGACTCTTTCTGTCCATGGGATTCTCCAGGCAAGAATACTGGCATGTCTTACCATTTCCTTCTCCAGGAGATTTTCCCAACCCAGGGATCAAACGCTAATCTCTTGTGTCACCTGCATTGCAAGGTGCGTTTTTTTTTTTTTTTTTTTTTTTTTTTTTTAACCACTTGTGCCAATGAGAGCAGAGTGTGAATATTGAACAAATGGTTTGGGAATCTTTGGCAAAAATATTTTTTACTTTATGACTGGTGCTGCCCCTGGGCAGAGTGCCCTCCTTTCTTCCAGGATCACAGTCCAACTGTTCTGCTGCTGTTGCCTTCATCAAAATCAAAATTCTTGGTCCATGTCCTGCTTAGACCAGTCCTCTAAGCCTCATGGCTCTGACCACCCAGGTTAGTTTGTGTGCTGCACAGCCATGTATGCCTGGGGCACAGACTCCTCATCCTTGTCCTTAAGGGACGATGAGAGCTTGCCCATAGCCTGGGCTCCTCGTCCACCTGTGCTCCTGCCACCCAGGATCTCCTCTCCACACATGAATGCTTCACTGTGTAATTAGACATCACTTACAAAATTAAAGATCAAATAGAGTTAAGAATTTGCAAGGATGACAGAAAAACATTTCATCAAGGGCGTGGATATTCCTGAAAGCTAGGGCTATGTATGAGCACACCTGCTTCACACTCAGGAAGCTGGTTCTTCCCAGAAAGTTTTCTGAAGGGTGAATCAGGCTCTTGACAATCTAGAGTGCATCACCGGGTAGGAGTCCAGCCCAATCTCAGCCCCATGAGAGCTGACAGAAACTACTGACAAGGTGTTACTGTGACTCTGCGCTTCTCTTTATAATAGGGATGCTTTTTAAAACCTAACTCCACCTGTACGAGGCAGCAAAAGAAAATGTCTTTTAAATTTGAAGTCTGATTCAAGAAAAATCACTTCTCTGCTCTTTATTTGAGGGTGTTATTAGATGTAATTTTTGAGTTTTCTCTCTTGAGACAGATGATAGGTATATTTTCTGTACAGAAAGAAGTATTCAGTAGTATTTCCCCCTTTGTGTGCATGTATGCTGTTACTTCAATTGCCTCTGAGTCTTAGCGATCCTATGGACTGTAGCCTGCCAGGCTTTTCTGTCCATGGGATTTTCCAGGCAAGAGTACTGGAGTGGATTGCTGTTTTCTCCTCCAGGGGATCTTCCTAATCCAGGGACTGAACCCACGTCTCTTGTGTCTCCTGCATTGTCAGGTGGGTTCTTTATCACTAGTGTCATCTGGGAAGCCCATTTCCCCCTTTGTATTGTGTTAGTGCTAGTCACTCAGTCGTGCCTGACTCTTTGCAGCCTCATGGATTACAGCCCCCCTAGGCTCCTCTGTCCATGGGATTTTCCAGGCAAGAATACTGGAGTGAGCTTCCATTTCTCTTGCAGGATTTCCCCTTTATCCACAGGCAAATCATTCCAAAATGCCCAATTTATGCTTGAAACACTAGATAATACTGAACCCTATATACACTATGTTCTTCCTTTACACATATAGGGTAATGATTAATGTATAAATTAGGCACAGTAAAAGATGAGAATATCAGACCTCCTTACCTGTCTTCTGAGAAACCTGTATGCTGGTCAGGAAGCAAAAGTTAGACCCTCATATGGAACAACTAACTGGTTCAGAATTGGGAAAGAAGACAAGGCTGTTTGTCACTCTGTTTATTTAACTTAAATGCAGAGCACATCATGAGAAGTGCCAGGATGGGTGAGTTTCAAATGGAATGAAGACAGCTGGGAGAAATATCAACAATCTCAGATATGTGGATGATACTACTCTAATGGCAGAAAGCAAAGAGGAACTAAGGAACCTTTTGATGAATGTGAATGATAGTGAAAAAACTGGCTTAAAATTCAATATTAGGGCTTCCCTGGTGGTCCAGTGGGTAAGGACACTGCCTTGCAATGCAAGGCGCCAGTTTGATCCCTGGCCTGGGAAGATCCCATGTGCCACGGAGCGACTGGACCGATATGTCCAACTACCGAGCCAGCTCTCTGGAGCGCATGCACCCAGAGCCGGTGCTCTGCAGCGACAGAGGCCACTGCAATGGGAGGCCCACACGGGCCAAAGAACAAAGATGGATGAAAATAGGTAAATGAAAGACCAATAAAAAGACCAATAGAAGTGACCAAAATAAAATGTTTTTAAAAAATTCAATATTAAAAAAACACTTAAGATCATGGCATCTGGTTTCATCATTTCATGGCAAACAGAAGGGAAAAGGTAGAAGTAGTGATGGATTTTCTCTTTTTGGGCTTCTAAAAGAAGATGGTTACTGCAGCCATGAAATTAGAAGATTCTTGCTTATTGTTAGTGAAATAGACTGTGTTCAAAAGCAGTAAACGCTTGCTGACAAAATTTCATAGCGTCAAGACTATGGTCTTTGCAGCCTCATGGATTACAGCCCCTAGGCTCCTCTGTCCATGGGATTTTCCAGGCAAGAATACTGGAGTGAGCTTCCATTTCTCTTGCAGGATTTCCCCTTTATCCACAGGCAAATCATTCCAAAATGCCCAATTTATGCTTGAAACACTAGATAATACTGAACCCTATATACACTATGTTCTTCCTTTACACATATAGGGTAATGATTAATGTATAAATTAGGCACAGTAAAAGATGAGAATATCAGACCTCCTTACCTGTCTTCTGAGAAACCTGTATGCTGGTCAGGAAGCAAAAGTTAGACCCTCATATGGAACAACTAACTGGTTCAGAATTGGGAAAGAAGACAAGGCTGTTTGTCACTCTGTTTATTTAACTTAAATGCAGAGCACATCATGAGAAGTGCCAGGATGGGTGAGTTTCAAATGGAATGAAGACAGCTGGGAGAAATATCAACAATCTCAGATATGTGGATGATACTACTCTAATGGCAGAAAGCAAAGAGGAACTAAGGAACCTTTTGATGAATGTGAATGATAGTGAAAAAACTGGCTTAAAATTCAATATTAGGGCTTCCCTGGTGGTCCAGTGGGTAAGGACACTGCCTTGCAATGCAAGGGGCGCCAGTTTGATCCCTGGCCTGGGAAGATCCCATGTGCCACGGAGCGACTGGACCGATATGTCCAACTACCGAGCCAGCTCTCTGGAGCGCATGCACCCAGAGCCGGTGCTCTGCAGCGACAGAGGCCACTGCAATGGGAGGCCCACACGGGCCAAAGAACAAAGATGGATGAAAATAGGTAAATGAAAGACCAATAAAAAGACCAATAGAAGTGACCAAAATAAAATGTTTTTAAAAAATTCAATATTAAAAAAAAACACTTAAGATCATGGCATCTGGTTTCATCATTTCATGGCAAACAGAAGGGAAAAGGTAGAAGTAGTGATGGATTTTCTCTTTTTGGGCTTCTAAAAGAAGATGGTTACTGCAGCCATGAAATTAGAAGATTCTTGCTTATTGTTAGGAAAACTATGACAAACCTAGACTGTGTTCAAAAGCAGTGAAATCGCTTTGCTGACAAAATTTCATAGCGTCAAGACTATGGTCTTTCCAGTAGTCATGCATGGTTGTCAGAGCTGTACCATAAGCAAACAGAGTGCTGAAGAATTGATGCTGTTGAACTGGAGAAGACTCTTGAGAGTCCTTTGAACTGCAAGGAGATCAAATTTATCAATCTTAAAGCAAATAAACTCTGAATATTCATTGGAAGGACTGATGCTAAGCTGAAGCTCCAACACTTTGACCACCTGATGTGACACACTGACTCATTGGAAAAGACCCTGATGCTGGGACAGATTGAAGGCAGAAGGAAAAGAGAATGACAGAGGATGAGATGGTTGGATGGCATCACCGATTCAACAGACATGAACTTGGACAAGCTTGGGAGATGGTGAGGGATGTAGAAGCCTGGTGTGCTGCAGTCCACATGGTCAAAAGAGTCAGACATGGCAACTGAACAAGAGATTAATAATGGTAACTAATAATGAAATAGAACAACTATGACTATACTGCAGTGAAAGTTACACAAATTTGATCTCTCAAAATATTTACTGTTACTCTCATTGTGACGATGATGTAAAATGATAAATGCCTACATGATGAGATGAACTGAGGTGAATGATTAGGCACGGTGGGACTACCACTAACTTTCTGATGATGCGTCAGTAGGAACATCATCTGTTTCTGCCATTCCTGGATCTTTAAGCTGTGGTAATGTCCAGGGATTAATGTCAGGAGCAGATGATGTTAATGGTTGGGGATCCCAGGTAGGATGAAGAGAAAGCTTTGCAATTCAAAACTTATGAATTATTTCTGGAATTTTCTATGTAAAATTTTGAGACTTCAGTTAACTGGGGGACAATGAAATTATGGATAAGGGAGGACTGCTGTAATTTTAATATGAATATTGTTGACCTTAAGTGTGATCACCGTGAAAGTTATTTGCAAATGCCTTGGGCTTCCTTGGTGGCTCAGTTGGTAAAGAATCTGTCTGCAAAACAGGAAATATGAGTTTGATCCCTAAGTTAGGAAGATGCCCTGGAGCAGGAAATGCCAACCAACTCCAGTATTCTTCCTGAAAAATCCAATGGACAAAGAAACCTTGTGGGCAAAAGTCTATGGCATCTCAAGAACTGGACATGCCTTAATGATTAAACCTCCACTGCAATTGACCTATTATCTCCTGAAGGAGATAATCTGAGATCACTTTTGTTGTTCACTGAAATTCAAGCATTACTTTGATGAAGTTAGATGTGAAGTGTTTGGGAAGAAGCTTTCAAAACAAGTCATAATATTTTCTTTTATTTTGCCTCTATATCATGAAAATGTATATCCCATTGGAACTTCTGTTATTCAAGGTTTCTGTGAGACAATGATCAAGTACACATGCCAACCGATATGTACCCATGCACAGATAGAGCTCTGATGTTATAAGCAACAGAAAATTTAATTTGTATCCTCCAGGTAATCTGGTATGATAGCAATAATAAATTATATAGCAAAATGGAAAGAGGCCAACTACTGAAAAAAATAAAGGACCTGGTTGAATTTTAAATTGAGAATAAGTGTCAGGGTATGGCTCACTGAAAAGAGTTTTGGATCACCTTTAAATAAAAAAGAAGTTATCTCCTTTAAAAACCAACCGTAACTTTCAAGGATAAATAGGAAATAAGGCTTTGCAGGCCTAATTTAGTAAATATTGTCGTTAAAAGCAGTGAAGACATCACATCTAAATATATCATTTAAAGTTGCAGTCTGTGGAAGAAAAAACCCAAATCCTAGTATATCATAATTTTAACAAAATGTAAAGTAATACTTAAAGTTGGTGGAAAATAAACTCAGAAAAAGCAAAATGAATGGTTAGTAATTTATTTTTTCATATTGTATGTCTGATATGTGTATAATATTACTAAGACACAATTGATTATAGTAATTAAATATCAACATATTATTTCTTAACAAATAATTTGCTTAGAATGGCACAAAACCATTATTATAGACGTATATTAGGGAGAAGGGCTTAATGGCTAATTTTATATTTTTACTGCAGAAAATGCATAATACAGAAGGAGATTTTCCCTCTAGTTTGCACCCTTCCATTTAAAGAATCTGTCTGCAAAACAGGAAATATGAGTTTGATCCCTAAGTTAGGAAGATGCCCTGGAGCAGGAAATGCCAACCAACTCCAGTATTCTTCCTGAAAAATCCAATGGACAAAGAAACCTTGTGGGCAAAAGTCTATGGCATCTCAAGAACTGGACATGCCTTAATGATTAAACCTCCACTGCAATTGACCTATTATCTCCTGAAGGAGATAATCTGAGATCACTTTTGTTGTTCACTGAAATTCAAGCATTACTTTGATGAAGTTAGATGTGAAGTGTTTGGGAAGAAGCTTTCAAAACAAGTCATAATATTTTCTTTTATTTTGCCTCTATATCATGAAAATGTATATCCCATTGGAACTTCTGTTATTCAAGGTTTCTGTGAGACAATGATCAAGTACACATGCCAACCGATATGTACCCATGCACAGATAGAGCTCTGATGTTATAAGCAACAGAAAATTTAATTTGTATCCTCCAGGTAATCTGGTATGATAGCAATAATAAATTATATAGCAAAATGGAAAGAGGCCAACTACTGAAAAAAATAAAGGACCTGGTTGAATTTTAAATTGAGAATAAGTGTCAGGGTATGGCTCACTGAAAAGAGTTTTGGATCACCTTTAAATAAAAAAGAAGTTATCTCCTTTAAAAACCAACCGTAACTTTCAAGGATAAATAGGAAATAAGGCTTTGCAGGCCTAATTTAGTAAATATTGTCGTTAAAAGCAGTGAAGACATCACATCTAAATATATCATTTAAAGTTGCAGTCTGTGGAAGAAAAAACCCAAATCCTAGTATATCATAATTTTAACAAAATGTAAAGTAATACTTAAAGTTGGTGGAAAATAAACTCAGAAAAAGCAAAATGAATGGTTAGTAATTTATTTTTTCATATTGTATGTCTGATATGTGTATAATATTACTAAGACACAATTGATTATAGTAATTAAATATCAACATATTATTTCTTAACAAATAATTTGCTTAGAATGGCACAAAACCATTATTATAGACGTATATTAGGGAGAAGGGCTTAATGGCTAATTTTATATTTTTACTGCAGAAAATGCATAATACAGAAGGAGATTTTCCCTCTAGTTAATGACAATTTTAAAGACATGCTCTAGAATGGAAAATGCTATTTCAGTGTAAATGCCCATGGACTGTCAACTATGTAGCAACAAGGAAGAATTTCCTGTAAAATTAAGATACTGCACCTGAATGCTAACCCATTTTCTGATTTATTCATAGAGAAAATCTGAAAGCTAAAAAAAGTTTCCATATATTTATTGTGTTGAAAAACATTCTAAAAATGTGATCTCTATTTTATGTACTCATCAATGTGTGTCTTTTCAAGTGGAAGTTGTTTTTAAGTAGTTAGTACAGAGGTGAGATGACTGTGGAAGAAAAGACACATTTAGGTTTTTTTAAAATAAAAAATGATTTTTAGGGCTTCCCTGGTGGTCCAGTGGGTAAGGACACTGCCTTGTAGTGCAAGGGGCGCCAGTTCCATCCCTGGCCTGGGAAGATCCCACGTGCCGCGGAGCGGCTGGACCGATGTGTCCAATTACCGAGCCGGAACTCTGGAGCGCATGCACCCAGTGCCGGTGCTCTGTGACAACAAAGGCCACCACGATGGGAGGCCCACATGGACCAAAGAACAAAGATGGATGAAAATGGACAAATGAAAGACCAATAGAAGTGGCCCGCCTGCTCGCCTCCCTCCCCACCCCGCCCCCACCAAAATAAATAAATAATAAATAAATCTTAAAAAAAAAATGATTTTTAAATTGCTCATAAAATGATTACTGAAAGTAACTTCTAGAATGTAAGGTAACTTCCCCTGGTTTATATCTCAGTTCATGGACACTACTCTGAGTACCCTGAACTGATTTATTCAGATCATTTAGCTTTCAAAAGTCATTTAAGAAAAACAATTTATTTGCAGTTGTTTAAACTTAAATATGCAAATTCAGGATTTGCATATATTCTACTTTAATTATGCACATCTGATCTTTATATTCACTTGATTCCTAATAAATTTTCATCAGAGAAGTAACACTTACCTGAGTTTTATTCATTTGAGCTATTTAGCTGTATGTAACAAAGCACAGGCGAAGATAAATTTGAACATCTTAAAAATAACAGTCATAATGAGGCTGACAGCATATATTGAACTTTATGGCAGAGTCTCTGCTAAGAGCATTACATCAGCTGTCAACTGTGTGTCAACTCTATTCAGCCATCACAAAAATTGCTATTATGCCCTCTTTGGTGTAGCTCAGTCGCTAAGTCGTGTCTAACACTTCCACAGACTATAGCCACCAGACTCCTCTATCCACGGTATTTTCCAGGCAAGAATACTGGAGTGGGTTGGCATTTCCTTTTCCAGGAAATCTTCCCAGCCCAGGGATCAAACCCAGGTCTCCTTCATTGCAAGTGAATTCTTTACCAACTGAGCCACCAGGGAAGCCCTTATGCCCTCTTGGGAGATCTGTAACTTTTGGTTGGTTCAGTGAGGCAATGATACTTGGTATTGGTAGTGTCAACACATGGTGATTTTGTTCTAGAAGGTAGTTTTGTGCTTTATCACAGTCATTTTATACCTATAGTTTAGGCACCATTCTGTAAGAATCTTTGCAAATAATCCATACACTTAATATCTCCTTCATGTAGAGACATGAGAACAGCTTATGCATTAAGCTAATGTTTCTCTCTATGCATATCTCTTTATAAAAGGGAAAACTCTTCAAGAATTCTCAACAACTTACCTAAACTTCATTGGTAAGAAAGGAATACTAACCAGCTTGATATGAATTATTATCTAGGGGAACAATATATCAAGAATTGCCTGACCAGGATTTAGCTCTAAGCCTGTGATAAGGTCATAGTCCTTGATGAACTTACTAAGCAGAAAAGATTGGTCACCTTATTAGCTCTAAGCCTGGGATAAGGTCATAGTCCTTGATGAACTTACTAAGCAGAAAAGATTGGTCACCTTATCACAAATATACAAACAAACAAATACACAAATAATGAAGTCTATACCTGAACAGAAGGAAAATGGAATAGAATATATTATATCACTCGTTTATTGTCTATATTTGGGAAGTTCCCCTCATTAAGATGCATGGATAGTTTTTCTCTTTCTTCCTACAGAGGGGAAAAATGACTAATAATGCTTTTCCCACCTCAGTTTTCAGTTAGGTCATTAGCATCTAACTTAGCTTCATCATGTAAATGCACCCAGTACAGATTTTGAATATGAAGCAAGTATTACAAATGCAAAGGGATGATAATTACTTGTGATGAAGTAGAAATCTTATATTTGGCAATCTTACATTCCTAGTTCAAGTCATAGTCAGAAAACTGTATGTACTATGGTGATAATATATGCATAACATTATTATAATTATTATTTTGGAAATAAAAGAACTGAAAACCAATTTCCAAGTTCAGGTTCAGTGCTATGTTCTGAAACCTTATAATGTCAGTTGGAGGTACATCTATCTCAAGCCAGTGTTATAACTTTTCTTTCTTTAACTGGAGGGTAACTGTTTTATAATATTGTATTGATTTCTGCCATATATCAGGATGAACCAGCCCCAGGTATACATGTGTCCCTCCCTCCCGAATCCTCCTCCCAGCTGCATCCCACGCATTCCAGCCCCTAGGCTGTCACAGAGCACTGGGTTGAGCTCGCTGTAACACACAGCAAACTCCTACTTGCTATCTGGTTTACACATGGTAATCTATACTCCATACTATTCTCTCAATCCGTCCCACCCTCTCCTTCCTCCTGTGTCCACAAGTCTGTTCTTTATGTCTATGTCTCCACTGCTGCCCTGCAAATAGTACCATCTTACTAGATTCCATGCATGTGCATTAATAGACGATGTTTCTCTTTATCTTTCTGACTTCACTTCACTCTGTTTATGAACCTAGAGCCTATGAAACCAGTGTTACAACTTTGATCATGCAAAAGAGCTTTTATAAAAATGATCATCTGGGCATAAGAGCATTCACATATTTGATAATATCCCAAAGTATAACTCCCAATGAGTTTAACTTGACATCAGAAATTATCTGTTTTCCATGATGTAATTGATACTTACACCTTGTTCTAATACATAGTCCACTTATATATTGTTAAAACAAAAAACACATTAAAAGTAATTTAGCATTTCCATTAGTAAATAGTTTTTCTTTCTTCCTACAGAGGAAAAATGACTAATAATGCTTTTCCCACCTCAGTTTTCAGTTAGGTCATTAGCATCTAACTTAGCTTCATCATGTAAATGCACCCAGTACAGATTTTGAATATGAAGCAAGTATTACAAATGCAAAGGGATGATAATTACTTGTGATGAAGTAGAAATCTTATATTTGGCAATCTTACATTCCTAGTTCAAGTCATAGTCAGAAAACTGTATTTACTATGGTGATAATATATGCATAACATTATTATAATTATTATTTTGGAAATAAAAGAACTGAAAACCAATTTCCAAGTTCAGGTTCAGTGCTATGTTCTGAAACCTTATAATGTCAGTTGGAGGTACATCTATCTCAAGCCAGTGTTATAACTTTTCTTTCTTTAACTGGAGGGTAACTGTTTTATAATATTGTATTGATTTCTGCCATATATCAGGATGAACCAGCCCCAGGTATACATGTGTCCCCTCCCTCCCGAATCCTCCTCCCAGCTGCATCCCACGCATTCCAGCCCCTAGGCTGTCACAGAGCACTGGGTTGAGCTCGCTGTAACACACAGCAAACTCCTACTTGCTATCTGGTTTACACATGGTAATCTATACTCCATACTATTCTCTCAATCCGTCCCACCCTCTCCTTCCTCCTGTGTCCACAAGTCTGTTCTTTATGTCTATGTCTCCACTGCTGCCCTGCAAATAGTACCATCTTACTAGATTCCATGCATGTGCATTAATAGACGATGTTTTTCTTTCTCTTTCTGACTTCACTTCACTCTGTTTATGAACCTAGAGCCTATGAAACCAGTGTTACAACTTTGATCATGCAAAAGAGCTTTTATAAAAATGATCATCTGGGCATAAGAGCATTCACATATTTGATAATATCCCAAAGTATAACTCCCAATGAGTTTAACTTGACATCAGAAATTATCTGTTTTCCATGATGTAATTGATACTTACACCTTGTTCTAATACATAGTCCACTTATATATTGTTAAACATACACATTAAAATAATAGCATTTCCATTAGAAAGTAATTTCTAGATTTGCAGTATTTAATACTGCCTGCCTATTCAAAGAGGACTGTATATCTTTTTTATTGTTGTTTTGTTTTATTTTTTAAATTAAATATAATGGAATATACTTGATTTAAAAGGTTGCATTAGTTCCTTCTATATAGCAACATTATATCTACTCTTTTTAAAAATTCTTTCACCATATATGTCATTACACAGTATTTGAAAGATTTACATTCTTTTAAAAAATCTACTTTTCAACAGGTAGGTTTTTGGTTGTTGTTAAGAACATAAGAACAATGGTATATAAGGCCATATTGTCTTTTTAAGCTTATAAATCTCTCCATATATTTTTGTGTACAGAAGTATATTTATATGTATTTCTGATTTATGAGTAGCTGAACAAAATATATATTATGTACATAAAGCTAATCTGATAATTGGTTATGCATCTATGTAGAAAAGAAAGTTTTTAATTCCTAATAGGAAGTTTTGGACTTAGTGTATATATATATATATATATATATATATATATATATATATATATATTGTCTTCTATAGTGAGAGAAGACCCATCACTTGGGACTGATTATTAAACAATACCTGAAGTCTGTGTATTTCTACTTTTCCTAAAAATCACTAGTTATTATAGAAATGCAAATCAAAACTAAAATTAGATATCACCTCATACAAGTCAGAATGGCTATCATCAAAAAAAAAAAAAAAAAAAATCACAAACAAATGCTGGAGCAGGTGTGGAGAGAAAGAAGATGACTATTTGAAGTGAATGAAGATTATTTTATAGAAACCATGCATTTTAGAGACAAGTTGTGGTTTCTCAACCACATTCAAACAACTGATCTCCCAGTAAGACTATATAGGACCCTAAGGTTTTGTGCAGTCAATAACTGTGTTTAAACCAGTTTTAACTTGTGATATGTAAAAGACAAAGATTTGAGCACTGTAAGGAGAATTGTGATAAAAAATGGAAGGGAAATAGCTTGAAGAAAGTGAGATTAACTATAAAAGTTAAAATGTCAGGTCCTAATGGTAGTATATTTCTGATTCAAGGCTAATGAAAGTATGCATTTTAAGGTCAAGGAAATTTAGCAGAACAGAATGTGTAAAAGAGGTCAGCAGTTGGGAGACTAGTTGTTCCATTAAACTAGTGAATAGTTCACCTTGGTGACCTTTCAGATGGGAGAATGAGAACAAGATTCTTTAGAAAATTACATAAAAAAAAAAAGACCTCTGTTCTCTTCTGAAACTTCTTCTTATTATTATAAACAGAGAAGGCTAAAGAACATATAAATGCAACCAGAAAAGAAATACAGTCTTAAAAAAGTCTAAAGATAAGAGATAAGCAGTAATTATGAGAAGGTAAAAGAACTGCCTATTAAAGAATAAAATGGGATTAGATATAATACTCCAGGAGTAATTGTTCTATGGACAAAACATATAGACAAAGTAATGTCTTTTAAATTATAATTTTTTTGTGTACAGAAGTATATTTATATGTATTTCTGATTTATGAGTAGCTGAACAAAATATATATTATGTACATAAAGCTAATCTGATAATTGGTTATGCATCTATGTAGAAAAGAAAGTTTTTAATTCCTAATAGGAAGTTTTGGACTTAGTGTATATATATATATATATATATATATATATATATATATATATTGTCTTCTATAGTGAGAGAAGACCCATCACTTGGGACTGATTATTAAACAATACCTGAAGTCTGTGTATTTCTACTTTTCCTAAAAATCACTAGTTATTATAGAAATGCAAATCAAAACTAAAATTAGATATCACCTCATACAAGTCAGAATGGCTATCATCAAAAAAAAAAAAAAAAAAAATCACAAACAAATGCTGGAGCAGGTGTGGAGAGAAAGAAGATGACTATTTGAAGTGAATGAAGATTATTTTATAGAAACCATGCATTTTAGAGACAAGTTGTGGTTTCTCAACCACATTCAAACAACTGATCTCCCAGTAAGACTATATAGGACCCTAAGGTTTTGTGCAGTCAATAACTGTGTTTAAACCAGTTTTAACTTGTGATATGTAAAAGACAAAGATTTGAGCACTGTAAGGAGAATTGTGATAAAAAATGGAAGGGAAATAGCTTGAAGAAAGTGAGATTAACTATAAAAGTTAAAATGTCAGGTCCTAATGGTAGTATATTTCTGATTCAAGGCTAATGAAAGTATGCATTTTAAGGTCAAGGAAATTTAGCAGAACAGAATGTGTAAAAGAGGTCAGCAGTTGGGAGACTAGTTGTTCCATTAAACTAGTGAATAGTTCACCTTGGTGACCTTTCAGATGGGAGAATGAGAACAAGATTCTTTAGAAAATTACATAAAAAAAAAAAGACCTCTGTTCTCTTCTGAAACTTCTTCTTATTATTATAAACAGAGAAGGCTAAAGAACATATAAATGCAACCAGAAAAGAAATACAGTCTTAAAAAAGTCTAAAGATAAGAGATAAGCAGTAATTATGAGAAGGTAAAAGAACTGCCTATTAAAGAATAAAATGGGATTAGATATAATACTCCAGGAGTAATTGTTCTATGGACAAAACATATAGACAAAGTAATCTAATGTTAGTAGAACTTAAAAAAAAAGAAGATGTATGACTGCACGCCAGCTTCAAGGACAGTTCATTTTATCTCAACACAGCATAGGAACTAATCATAAAAGACTTTCCCCCATTGGAGGAGAGTTTTAAGGCTTTTTCATGGCTGTAAGAGGATATCAAGGGAAATTCAGAAGAGACCCCATTTGCTTCATCCTCCTCCATGGCATCTTCCACCGATCATCTCACCGTGAGTCAGGAACTGGACAATGATAATAAAACTCCACAATAGCTTATCATTACTGTCTAAGAGTCACACACCCCAGTTCTCAGTAAAAAATGTAAATTTGTTAAGGACAACAATTACGAGACAATTAGCACATCTAGGAGCAGTGGAGGAATGTTATGAAATTAAACAGCACATGTTTGTATTCAGTTCGTTCTCATTCTGTGCCTTTTTCTTTTCAAAATGTTGCATGTACTTAAGTATTCCCTGGCTACAAATCATCTTGTCCTGAAGATGTCACTTATAATGTGGAACAACTTGTTATTATCTATTAAGTTCAAGTCACTAACAACCATGTGTTCAGGGGACATAATTGGGAATGGGCATGCTTCACATTTTTTTTTTTTAAAGATTTATTTATTTATTTGTTATGCGCAGGGGTCGGGTTGGGGAGGGAGGGGAGCGGGCGGGCCACTTCCATTGGTCTTTCATTTCTCTGTTTTCATCGGTCTTTGTTCTTTGGCTCCTGTGGGTCTCCCATCGCGGTGGCGTCTGACGCTGCAGAGCGCTGGCTCTGGGCGCATGTGCCCCAGGGCTCCGGCTCGGTAATTGGACACATTCGTCCAGCCGCTCCGCAGCACGTGGGATCTTCCCAGGCCAGGGGTCGAACCGGCTCCCCTTGCACTGCATATTATAAATCAGAGAAGACCTCTGTTCTCTTCTGAAACTTCTTCTTATTATTATAAACAGAGAAGGCTAAAGAACATATAAATGCAACCAGAAAAGAAATACAGTCTTAAAAAAGTCTAAAGATAAGAGATAAGCAGTAATTATGAGAAGGTAAAAGAACTGCCTATTAAAGAATAAAATGGGATTAGATATAATACTCCAGGAGTAATTGTTCTATGGACAAAACATATAGACAAAGTAATCTAATGTTAGTAGAACTTAAAAAAAAAGAAGATGTATGACTGCACGCCAGCTTCAAGGACAGTTCATTTTATCTCAACACAGCATAGGAACTAATCATAAAAGACTTTCCCCCATTGGAGGAGAGTTTTAAGGCTTTTTCATGGCTGTAAGAGGATATCAAGGGAAATTCAGAAGAGACCCCATTTGCTTCATCCTCCTCCATGGCATCTTCCACCGATCATCTCACCGTGAGTCAGGAACTGGACAATGATAATAAAACTCCACAATAGCTTATCATTACTGTCTAAGAGTCACACACCCCAGTTCTCAGTAAAAAATGTAAATTTGTTAAGGACAACAATTACGAGACAATTAGCACATCTAGGAGCAGTGGAGGAATGTTATGAAATTAAACAGCACATGTTTGTATTCAGTTCGTTCTCATTCTGTGCCTTTTTCTTTTCAAAATGTTGCATGTACTTAAGTATTCCCTGGCTACAAATCATCTTGTCCTGAAGATGTCACTTATAATGTGGAACAACTTGTTATTATCTATTAAGTTCAAGTCACTAACAACCATGTGTTCAGGGGACATAATTGGGAATGGGCATGCTTCACATTTTTTTTTTTTAAAGATTTATTTATTTATTTGTTATGCGCAGGGGTCGGGTTGGGGAGGGAGGGGAGCGGGCGGGCCACTTCCATTGGTCTTTCATTTCTCTGTTTTCATCGGTCTTTGTTCTTTGGCTCCTGTGGGTCTCCCATCGCGGTGGCGTCTGACGCTGCAGAGCGCTGGCTCTGGGCGCATGTGCCCCAGGGCTCCGGCTCGGTAATTGGACACATTCGTCCAGCCGCTCCGCAGCACGTGGGATCTTCCCAGGCCAGGGGTCGAACCGGCTCCCCTTGCACTGCAAGGCGGTGTCCTTACCCACTAGACCACCAGGGGAAGCCCCCATGCTTCACATTTAAGATGAAGTTGGCATTAAAATACTAAGTACAGAGAAAGCATATTAGTAAATGTATCAAGTTGGAATTAAAATCTTATGGTTATCGAAAGACAAGCAAGTGAGTGGAAAGCAAAGCTAATAAGAGAAAATGGAACATGTAATTAAAAGTATCTTCATTTCTTTATCTTATAAAGAAGTCATGTTAATTAGCAAACAAGTCAGATTGTGCATAGAAAAACAGACAAACGATTAACATGACTTCACAAAGCAAGCCATCCAAATGTCAAAGAATATGAAAAATTATATTTCTTAAAAAATGTAAAAAGTAAGTTAAAATCACAGATTTTTCATTAAAATGGCTAAAAATTAAAATAGCACTAATATTGGAAGTATGAATTGATAAAAACTCTTTGGAGAATATATTCCTATAATCTTAAAGTATATCTATATATATATAGTTGTGACTCAGCAATGTCATTACTAGGTACACACACAACAAAAATGCATGCAATTGTAAAACTGTATGTGTACATAAAATCTGAGATACTTATTACTCATCTATATAATTACTAAATATATAATAGACATTTAATCAAAGGAACTGCATACATATGTGCTGTAAAGATTTTTGCAAGAATATGCATGCAGAATTATTTTTAATAACCTCAAAATGGAAGGAAATATCCAAGAATAGTTACAATGATTTAGTCACTTGTATTTCTCAAGAACAGGTCCACCAAAATATCTTATGACACTTGCTGGCCTTAGGATATGGAAATGATACACCTCTGTCAAGATATGGAGTCTATTTCTTCCATATGGGATAGGCTTAGTTTTTTTGTTTCTCCGTGTACCTATGGAACCAAGTCACCATGCATATAAAGGCCAGATCACATGGTGTGGCTACATTTACGTGTTCTTTCCATAAGGCTCTACTAAGGTCTCAGTTGTCACCCTGCATCAAATACCAGATATATAATGGAACAAGTTTTCAGATGATGCAGCCCCTGACCTTTAAGTCTCCAGGTGAGGCTCAGACATCAGAGAGAACAGTTAATCCTTACTTTGCCCAAATAAAATTTTCTGCATTATAGAATCTGTAGGCATAATATAGGTGGTTGTTTGTTAAATAGCTATTGTAACCAGACCAATTATTGGTACATAAGTGGTGTGCAGCTATGAAAAATGCCTGGTCAAATTATTCACTAAAACATAAAGGTGCCAGACTTCAAAAAAAAGATAAAATAAATATGTGGGAATAGCTCTGGAAACAAGCATTAGGCAGAAACTGGATGAACTTGTGTATAGGGTTGGTAAAGGCCTAATAGGGCTAAACTTAAAAGTTTAGTAGAACCTGATGGACAAGGAGAAGATGCTGTTGATGGCTTAAAGGAAAAGTGAGGAAAATACTAATTGTAAGCTGGCAGAAAGATGACACATTTTATGTAGTATTGGACATTCAGTAACACCTTTGTCAAGAATAGGGAGAATAGAAAAAATTTCTAATGAATTGGTTAGTCTAATAAGGAAATTCACAGGTAGAGTGGTAAAAGGGCTATCTGTCTTCTCCCAGGTACCTACTGTAAAATTATTAAAATAAATTGTTGTGTTGAAAAGGGAATATTTAAGTTTTGAACAAAATTTTAAATTAACATAGAAGATTCAAGACTTGCTTTACTTGAAAGTATATTTGTTTCTTGTTCCAGAACTCTGAGACTGCCTAAGTAGAGAATCAGAGAAAAAAAAAAAAAAATCAAAATTGTGTGGGATTTGAAGATTCTTCATTAAGATCAAGGACCTAATATCCATCAAAAAAAAAAGTTATAAAACCCTCCAATGCTCTTCAGGGAGTGTTCAAAATTCCCTCCATTAAATGGTAAGGCTGCTCAGAATATTAAGTTCCTGATTGCTCAGTAACCTTACACTACACCCTTGGAGGGATTAACTCTAAATTATTTAAGTGTAACTTTTTGTTTAAGGAAGCAATTCCTAATCAGACTCTTTGGAAACAGACATTTTAAAAGATATAAATGGGCTTCTCATGTGTCTCAGTGTGTAAAGAATCTTCCCACAATGCAGGAGACTCTGGTTTGATCCCTGGGTTGGAAAGATCCCCTGGAGGAGAGCATGGTAACCCACTCCAGTATTATTGACTGGAAAATCCTATGGACATGGGAGCCTGACAGGCTACAGTGGGTCACAAGGAGCCAGACACAACTGAATCAACTGAGCACATAGATATAAATACTCCCAAAGTGGACTAAGAAAGACAAAAATAGTACAAACTTAAGAGAACAAAAATTAGGCAGGAAAAACTACTCAGCTATTGACAAGACTTTCTTTTGGAAAAATAGAAAAGATGACTCAGAAAGAACTATGATTCCAAGAAGTGGAGGGAGGTGGAGCCCAGAGTCACAGAGAATGATCAAACGGTGGCAGAACAGAGCCCCTCTCCAAGGAACCTGACTCCACCTGGATTTCAGAAAAGTTACAGACCAGTGAATTCCCACTTCTTTCCCATTTTATGAATGAAAGTGCCTATAGTGGTTGCATTATGTTTGGCTGCATTATCATATTGGGGATGTACCGTGGCAAATAACTTGTCTGTTTAATCTTCCAATCCATGCTTGAGGATCTGTATTCACACCTGACCCTGATGTATTCAATATATACTTAGATCCGAGACTACAAGTTGATGCTTAGTCTAATAAGGAAATTCACAGGTAGAGTGGTAAAAGGGCTATCTGTCTTCTCCCAGGTACCTACTGTAAAATTATTAAAATAAATTGTTGTGTTGAAAAGGGAATATTTAAGTTTTGAACAAAATTTTAAATTAACATAGAAGATTCAAGACTTGCTTTACTTGAAAGTATATTTGTTTCTTGTTCCAGAACTCTGAGACTGCCTAAGTAGAGAATCAGAGAAAAAAAAAAAAAAATCAAAATTGTGTGGGATTTGAAGATTCTTCATTAAGATCAAGGACCTAATATCCATCAAAAAAAAAAGTTATAAAACCCTCCAATGCTCTTCAGGGAGTGTTCAAAATTCCCTCCATTAAATGGTAAGGCTGCTCAGAATATTAAGTTCCTGATTGCTCAGTAACCTTACACTACACCCTTGGAGGGATTAACTCTAAATTATTTAAGTGTAACTTTTTGTTTAAGGAAGCAATTCCTAATCAGACTCTTTGGAAACAGACATTTTAAAAGATATAAATGGGCTTCTCATGTGTCTCAGTGTGTAAAGAATCTTCCCACAATGCAGGAGACTCTGGTTTGATCCCTGGGTTGGAAAGATCCCCTGGAGGAGAGCATGGTAACCCACTCCAGTATTATTGACTGGAAAATCCTATGGACATGGGAGCCTGACAGGCTACAGTGGGTCACAAGGAGCCAGACACAACTGAATCAACTGAGCACATAGATATAAATACTCCCAAAGTGGACTAAGAAAGACAAAAATAGTACAAACTTAAGAGAACAAAAATTAGGCAGGAAAAACTACTCAGCTATTGACAAGACTTTCTTTTGGAAAAATAGAAAAGATGACTCAGAAAGAACTATGATTCCAAGAAGTGGAGGGAGGTGGAGCCCAGAGTCACAGAGAATGATCAAACGGTGGCAGAACAGAGCCCCTCTCCAAGGAACCTGACTCCACCTGGATTTCAGAAAAGTTACAGACCAGTGAATTCCCACTTCTTTCCCATTTTATGAATGAAAGTGCCTATAGTGGTTGCATTATGTTTGGCTGCATTATCATATTGGGGATGTACCGTGGCAAATAACTTGTCTGTTTAATCTTCCAATCCATGCTTGAGGATCTGTATTCACACCTGACCCTGATGTATTCAATATATACTTAGATCCGAGACTACAAGTTGATGCTTCAGCGGGATGAAAAGTACTTTACCTGTATAAGGTAGTTAATAGTTTTGATTAGAGGACAAATTGTGGCAAACCTTATTTCCCAAATAAAGACACACTCTATATTCCATCCCACAGGCTACCCTTACAATATGACACTGATACTTCATTCTTGCAACTTATAACTTGTAAAAGTTAGAAGTTATTACATCTTCTTTCTCTCTCTCCTTCTCTTCTTCTCTAATTACCAACCATTGGAACACAACCACTATATTTTCTAGGAGATCTGTACCATATGGACATGTCATATGCTGGCGCCAATGCTGACAGTCTCATTGTGGAGCAGAGGTAAGCTCTTAGATTTGCACCCATACTTGTGGTTCACAGAATCTATCAGCATAAAAAAATGGTGTATTTTTGTCCCTACATTTGGGGATCATTTGTTAAGAGCAATTGCTGAATTAATTTATTATAATATTGTGATATAAGCTAATTCTGTATACAAAGTGAACTGGAAAAAGCAATAGCTACGTGCAACAACATGGAAGAATCTCACAAAGAAAATTTAGAGCAGAAAGTCAGTCTTAGCCTATCTTATGTATAAACAGTCTACTGAAATGTTAATGAATAAATCAATTTTATCCTCCTTCAGACAACTTTAGAATTAAAAATTCAAAGACATTACAATTGAAGGGATTAAGAGATCCACTCAAAACCTCATTTAATCTTTACTGGGTTCCTTAAGCATATGTGTTGTCTAAACATACTACTGAAAATGTTTGCCATCTTTTATTTTCATATAAAATGCAGATATTATTTGTCTCATTTTCCATTATATATTATACATTTCTGGAAAGAGAAACTGTATCTTTTGTTATCTTAAAGTCATTTCAAAAAAAGGACTCCACCTGGAGTCACAGAGAATGATCAAACGGTGGCAGAACAGAGCCCCTCTCCAAGGAACCTGACTCCACCTGGATTTCAGAAAAGTTACAGACCAGTGAATTCCCACTTCTTTCCCATTTTATGAATGAAAGTGCCTATAGTGGTTGCATTATGTTTGGCTGCATTATCATATTGGGGATGTACCGTGGCAAATAACTTGTCTGTTTAATCTTCCAATCCATGCTTGAGGATCTGTATTCACACCTGACCCTGATGTATTCAATATATACTTAGATCCGAGACTACAAGTTGATGCTTCAGCGGGATGAAAAGTACTTTACCTGTATAAGGTAGTTAATAGTTTTGATTAGAGGACAAATTGTGGCAAACCTTATTTCCCAAATAAAGACACACTCTATATTCCATCCCACAGGCTACCCTTACAATATGACACTGATACTTCATTCTTGCAACTTATAACTTGTAAAAGTTAGAAGTTATTACATCTTCTTTCTCTCTCTCCTTCTCTTCTTCTCTAATTACCAACCATTGGAACACAACCACTATATTTTCTAGGAGATCTGTACCATATGGACATGTCATATGCTGGCGCCAATGCTGACAGTCTCATTGTGGAGCAGAGGTAAGCTCTTAGATTTGCACCCATACTTGTGGTTCACAGAATCTATCAGCATAAAAAAATGGTGTATTTTTGTCCCTACATTTGGGGATCATTTGTTAAGAGCAATTGCTGAATTAATTTATTATAATATTGTGATATAAGCTAATTCTGTATACAAAGTGAACTGGAAAAAGCAATAGCTACGTGCAACAACATGGAAGAATCTCACAAAGAAAATTTAGAGCAGAAAGTCAGTCTTAGCCTATCTTATGTATAAACAGTCTACTGAAATGTTAATGAATAAATCAATTTTATCCTCCTTCAGACAACTTTAGAATTAAAAATTCAAAGACATTACAATTGAAGGGATTAAGAGATCCACTCAAAACCTCATTTAATCTTTACTGGGTTCCTTAAGCATATGTGTTGTCTAAACATACTACTGAAAATGTTTGCCATCTTTTATTTTCATATAAAATGCAGATATTATTTGTCTCATTTTCCATTATATATTATACATTTCTGGAAAGAGAAACTGTATCTTTTGTTATCTTCCCCACAAGTCTCAGCTTAGTACTTTACATTGTTGTTGTTCAGTTGCTCAATTGTGTCTTACTCTTCATGACTCCATGGACTGCAGCATATTAGGCTTCCCTGTTTTTCACTATATACTGGAGTTTGTTCAAACTCATGTCCATTGAGTCGGTGATGCCTCCAACCATCTCATCCTCTGTCCCCCTCCTCTCCTCCTGATCTCAATCTTTCCCAGCATCAATGTCTTTTCAAGTAAGTCCAGATCAGGTGGCCAAACCACTGGAGCTTCAGCTTCAGCATCAGTCCTTCCAATGAATATCCAGGGCTGATTTACTTTAGGATTGACTGATTGGGTATCTTTGATGTCCACAGCAGTATTTTACATAGTAAATACTTATTATTGAGTGAATAAATGGCTTGAAAATTCACTAAATTAATCAATTTTAGTTATAAATTCTTTATAGATACTATCATTTTAAAACTAAAATTCATGAGATCGTAGTTTAATTTTTCGTAAATGTTTTAAGTGATCCAGTTACATTGTATCAGTAGATATCCTTGTCATATAAACAGTCGCAAGAGAGAATAGAAATTCAGATCATTAGCAGACAAATTCAAGTTATTTAAAAGTGGTGTTCCAGGAGAATCTGTGTATTAGCAAGTACAACACCTATTCATTTCATGTGAACTTAAATTGAGCATTAACATCATAATACTGTAAATACTCAGTGCATTACTTACTGAAGGAAAATGTATTCTTACTTTTAAGCACACATACTTATGCAGGAAAATTAAATTACAAAATACATTTACAATATGCCAACACAAAATTTACTTATAATTGTGCTATTTTAATTGGGACTAATTCATCTCCAAAATGACATTTTCCTCACCTCTACCATATTCAATTACACTTGCCATTGTGCTTCACTGCCCTTTGGTTCTACATTTTTGAAGACAAGTTTTTCATAGTAATACAATTTCAAAATATTTACTCATAAATTTTAATGAAAAAAATCTCTGTAGCATATGAATCACGGTTGTTGAATACCTGAAGTTATCCCTTTCTTATATAGAAAGACACTGCAATTTTTAAATAATGCTGTCTTATACTACTGATTGTTTAAATCATTTACATACTTTTCAATTAATATTCATTGAAGATTAAACCAAATATATCCACATGAATGAGCTTCTCTGGTGTCCTTAGGGACTGTCACATTGTTGTTGTTCAGTTGCTCAATTGTGTCTTACTCTTCATGACTCCATGGACTGCAGCATATTAGGCTTCCCTGTTTTCACTATATACTGGAGTTTGTTCAAACTCATGTCCATTGAGTCGGTGATGCCTCCAACCATCTCATCCTCTGTCCCCCTCCTCTCCTCCTGATCTCAATCTTTCCCAGCATCAATGTCTTTTCAAGTAAGTCCAGATCAGGTGGCCAAACCACTGGAGCTTCAGCTTCAGCATCAGTCCTTCCAATGAATATCCAGGGCTGATTTACTTTAGGATTGACTGATTGGGTATCTTTGATGTCCACAGCAGTATTTTACATAGTAAATACTTATTATTGAGTGAATAAATGGCTTGAAAATTCACTAAATTAATCAATTTTAGTTATAAATTCTTTATAGATACTATCATTTTAAAACTAAAATTCATGAGATCGTAGTTTAATTTTTCGTAAATGTTTTAAGTGATCCAGTTACATTGTATCAGTAGATATCCTTGTCATATAAACAGTCGCAAGAGAGAATAGAAATTCAGATCATTAGCAGACAAATTCAAGTTATTTAAAAGTGGTGTTCCAGGAGAATCTGTGTATTAGCAAGTACAACACCTATTCATTTCATGTGAACTTAAATTGAGCATTAACATCATAATACTGTAAATACTCAGTGCATTACTTACTGAAGGAAAATGTATTCTTACTTTTAAGCACACATACTTATGCAGGAAAATTAAATTACAAAATACATTTACAATATGCCAACACAAAATTTACTTATAATTGTGCTATTTTAATTGGGACTAATTCATCTCCAAAATGACATTTTCCTCACCTCTACCATATTCAATTACACTTGCCATTGTGCTTCACTGCCCTTTGGTTCTACATTTTTGAAGACAAGTTTTTCATAGTAATACAATTTCAAAATATTTACTCATAAATTTTAATGAAAAAAAAAATCTCTGTAGCATATGAATCACGGTTGTTGAATACCTGAAGTTATCCCTTTCTTATATAGAAAGACACTGCAATTTTTAAATAATGCTGTCTTATACTACTGATTGTTTAAATCATTTACATACTTTTCAATTAATATTCATTGAAGATTAAACCAAATATATCCACATGAATGAGCTTCTCTGGTGTCCTTAGGGGTAAATAACTCATGTGACAATATCAAAGACATAAGACATAAGTTCAGGGCTTCCCTGGTGGTTCAGTGGCTAAAGAGTCCACCTTACAGCGCAAGGGGCACCGATTCTATCCCTGGCCGGGGAAGATCCCACGTGCCATGGAGCGGTTGGACCAGTGTGCCCAATTATGAGCCAGTGCTCTGGAGCGCATGAGCCCATGGCCGGTGCGCTGCAACGAGAGAGGCTACTGCAATGGGAGGCCCACACAGGCTGAAGAATAACGATGGATGAAAAATAAATAAATAAATAAATCAAGAATAGGCCAAAATTAAAAAAAAAAAAAAAGAGAGAGAGAGACACACAGGTTTAGTCCTTGGATTGGGAGCATCACCTGGAGGAGGGCATGACAGTCCATGCCAGTATTCTTTCCTAGAGAATCCCATGGACTGAGGAGCCTGGTGGGCTACAGTCCGTGGTGGCCCAGAGACTCAGACACAAGTGAAGTGACTTAGCACATAAGCACACATACATTTCGAGTGTGTTACTGTCTTCGTTCCTTTATCTTAATGGCAATGTTTGACCTATTAGTAATGTGTCAAAAAAAGAAAAAAAACTTGTAAATTTCTTGAAAAATAGTTTGATTTTTTTTTTTTAACTACAAGACATGCAAAGCTTCCCATTTGTAAAAATGAATTGTGACCTCCCTCGATAGACTATATTCAAAGCAGAAGTTCAAAATTCTAAAATTATAGTCTCACTGCTTATATTCTAATCTATAAACTGCCACAAATGTTGCAGGTCCTTCATTTATACAATTATTCTTTATTAAGCATTAGTATATCCAATACTCTGCTTGTTTAAACATCAAACAACCTCAGCTTTAAAATTTTTCATTCACTGTTCCCCATTATCTAATGGATAAAATTAGACATCTTTAGTCTGATGTATCTGCCCTTTAATCTCTATCCTTAATTCAACAAGTCTGATATTACTACTTCATTGTGAGCTTCCCTGTGCTCTCTTCATACTGACATGTCACCACATCCATGAAAATATATTTCTCATATTTGATTACAAGATCAAATAGATATAAAGAGATTTTAAGATATAAGCAAAAAAACATACAAAACCAAAAAATTATATCAAAGTAAACATGAACGATATTAATAGGATAAATCTAGAACTAAAGTCACTATGTAGTTGTGTATACACTATAATGTTATAACCTGGGTGGGGAATAGAGCCACATGACTTCAAAGTTTTGATTTTGATCATAAGAATTAAAAACATATACTAGATACTTTAGAAAGCTAAAGTTTTTCTGGGCATTCAAATCTAAGTGAAATTCTCTAGTTTTCATGGAAAATCTGAAGAAGTATTGAAAATATTCATAAACGTAGACATTTCATATGCTAGGTACATTTTGCTAATAGAAACTTCTCATTTTGTGGAAATATTAATTTGAATAACTTTTGGGAAATTTTTCAGGTGGTAAGTTTGGTTTATGGAACTGAACTGTCTAGGTTTTGAGTGAGTCTAAGTGAGAAACCTACATCTCATTTTTCTACTTGTCTTCACATAAGCATTTATTGAGAAAACAGTAATTTTTAAAAATGTTCCCAACTTAATGGAACTATCATGAATATTATGTTATATTCTCTGCAACTAACCTAGTAAGGCTTTTCATTGCAAAGGATTATTTTAAAATGCAAATACAATGAAGGAAAGTCTGTGCATTCCAACGAAATCTCTCCTAATGGTTATATGTATACTGTGGCTTGATCTTTATAGACAAAATAATTAACATGGAAACAGAAGACTCTCAGTTCATTCTCCACAAATACCAATAGAGTTAAAGTTTATTGCTTAACACTTATGTTTTTGCTTCATTTGTTTATGTTAGATGTCTTCGTGCTGATTTATTCTTCAGTCCGGGTTATAAAATGGCAAAAAATAAAACTTGGATGGAATAAGGAGTGAACATGAACAGAATAATCTAAAAGCTGGAAAATTACACAGTAAGGAATCAACGAATGCCAGTCATTTTTATAATCATTATCTTCTCATCATTAATATCCTTGTTTGGTATCAAGACTGAAAATTTATTTGTAAGCACTCTTTATATGGGACATTAAGTAATAAATCCTCATCATCATACATCCTTTTCAATATTAACAATTTCTTATTTCTGCCACTGAGCAAAACAGTTTAAAACATGTTTAATATTCATGGAATATTTTGAACTAATGATTAATATATCACCAATTGTAAAGAAAATATTTCGCTTGTTTTCCTACATGTATTAGTAAATATCATCAAGTACATCTATGGAATTTACTGTGTACCAGAAACTCTCCTGAATACTTTGTGTAAACTGACTAAGCAATCCTCATAACAAGCAAATCAAATAATTTCTTTTATTAACTTCATTTTACAAATAAGATTATTGAGGCAAAGAGCATATATTCTTTCCAGAGTCATACATGTGAAAATGAATTATATAATAAGTACATCATCAAAAAATATTATTGCATTTTCTGATCTTTTATAAGGTATAACTTTTGATCTTTCAAAAGTTAAAATAATAGCTTGTAGCCATGACTTCTTTATTTTAAAGGAATTTATTTTGATATTCCATGATTCTGTGTGACATTGAGGGATTTTTTTAGAAATGTCTACTTTAAAAATTCAAGTGAGAAACCTACATCTCATTTTTCTACTTGTCTTCACATAAGCATTTATTGAGAAAACAGTAATTTTTAAAAATGTTCCCAACTTAATGGAACTATCATGAATATTATGTTATATTCTCTGCAACTAACCTAGTAAGGCTTTTCATTGCAAAGGATTATTTTAAAATGCAAATACAATGAAGGAAAGTCTGTGCATTCCAACGAAATCTCTCCTAATGGTTATATGTATACTGTGGCTTGATCTTTATAGACAAAATAATTAACATGGAAACAGAAGACTCTCAGTTCATTCTCCACAAATACCAATAGAGTTAAAGTTTATTGCTTAACACTTATGTTTTTGCTTCATTTGTTTATGTTAGATGTCTTCGTGCTGATTTATTCTTCAGTCCGGGTTATAAAATGGCAAAAAATAAAACTTGGATGGAATAAGGAGTGAACATGAACAGAATAATCTAAAAGCTGGAAAATTACACAGTAAGGAATCAACGAATGCCAGTCATTTTTATAATCATTATCTTCTCATCATTAATATCCTTGTTTGGTATCAAGACTGAAAATTTATTTGTAAGCACTCTTTATATGGGACATTAAGTAATAAATCCTCATCATCATACATCCTTTTCAATATTAACAATTTCTTATTTCTGCCACTGAGCAAAACAGTTTAAAACATGTTTAATATTCATGGAATATTTTGAACTAATGATTAATATATCACCAATTGTAAAGAAAATATTTCGCTTGTTTTCCTACATGTATTAGTAAATATCATCAAGTACATCTATGGAATTTACTGTGTACCAGAAACTCTCCTGAATACTTTGTGTAAACTGACTAAGCAATCCTCATAACAAGCAAATCAAATAATTTCTTTTATTAACTTCATTTTACAAATAAGATTATTGAGGCAAAGAGCATATATTCTTTCCAGAGTCATACATGTGAAAATGAATTATATAATAAGTACATCATCAAAAAATATTATTGCATTTTCTGATCTTTTATAAGGTATAACTTTTGATCTTTCAAAAGTTAAAATAATAGCTTGTAGCCATGACTTCTTTATTTTAAAGGAATTTATTTTGATATTCCATGATTCTGTGTGACATTGAGGGATTTTTTTAGAAATGTCTACTATATTAAGAATATTCAATGCACACATTTAATATACATATTTAATAGGTATGGACCTTAATTTTTAATCTTTTTTTATTACATGATAATTTTGTCATTTATGTCTATTTTTCTTTTGCTTTGCAATTGTAATAAATTGTATTGCTACTTGTTTTATACATGTTATTTCTTCATTGTAAAACTAAAATCAGTTTAATGATGGTCTGACAGTCTTTCTTTTCATTGCTGCATTCAATTTACTAATATTTTGTCTTTAATTTTTGTGTTAAATTTTATTTGTATTTTTTGTTTTCCAATTAGCATTATCTCAGTCAGATCTTACTATTAAGAAATGAAGAAATGTCTTTCCCTTGTTTTATCCTTGTTTTATGATTTAGAAAATTTAAACAAATTTCGAAGTATGTGATTTTTAACTGTTACAAATTAATTTGGGCTTGATTAACTTGTTTAATGGCAGGTATTTAATGTTCAAATATTGTTTGTAGTTTATTCAAACATATACCTTTTGGTGGTACTTCCCTGGTGGTCCAGTGGTTAAGACTATGTGCTCCTAATGCAGGGGGCCCAGGTTCCCACATGCCACAACTAAGACCAAATATCAATAAATAAATGAAAGACTTTTAAAATTACCTGATCACATATCCTTTAAATAAATATATATATGTACCTTTTATAGAGCTAACAGTTTATGTTACTAGAAAAATTTTTTTTTTATGAATTTTGAACTAATGATTAATATATCACCAATTGTAAAGAAAATATTTCGCTTGTTTTCCTACATGTATTAGTAAATATCATCAAGTACATCTATGGAATTTACTGTGTACCAGAAACTCTCCTGAATACTTTGTGTAAACTGACTAAGCAATCCTCATAACAAGCAAATCAAATAATTTCTTTTATTAACTTCATTTTACAAATAAGATTATTGAGGCAAAGAGCATATATTCTTTCCAGAGTCATACATGTGAAAATGAATTATATAATAAGTACATCATCAAAAAATATTATTGCATTTTCTGATCTTTTATAAGGTATAACTTTTGATCTTTCAAAAGTTAAAATAATAGCTTGTAGCCATGACTTCTTTATTTTAAAGGAATTTATTTTGATATTCCATGATTCTGTGTGACATTGAGGGATTTTTTTAGAAATGTCTACTATATTAAGAATATTCAATGCACACATTTAATATACATATTTAATAGGTATGGACCTTAATTTTTAATCTTTTTTTATTACATGATAATTTTGTCATTTATGTCTATTTTTCTTTTGCTTTGCAATTGTAATAAATTGTATTGCTACTTGTTTTATACATGTTATTTCTTCATTGTAAAACTAAAATCAGTTTAATGATGGTCTGACAGTCTTTCTTTTCATTGCTGCATTCAATTTACTAATATTTTGTCTTTAATTTTTGTGTTAAATTTTATTTGTATTTTTTGTTTTCCAATTAGCATTATCTCAGTCAGATCTTACTATTAAGAAATGAAGAAATGTCTTTCCCTTGTTTTATCCTTGTTTTATGATTTAGAAAATTTAAACAAATTTCGAAGTATGTGATTTTTAACTGTTACAAATTAATTTGGGCTTGATTAACTTGTTTAATGGCAGGTATTTAATGTTCAAATATTGTTTGTAGTTTATTCAAACATATACCTTTTGGTGGTACTTCCCTGGTGGTCCAGTGGTTAAGACTATGTGCTCCTAATGCAGGGGGCCCAGGTTCCCACATGCCACAACTAAGACCAAATATCAATAAATAAATAAAAGACTTTTTAAAATTACCTGATCACATATCCTTTAAATAAATATATATATGTACCTTTTATAGAGCTAACAGTTTATGTTACTAGAAAATTGTTCATTGATTTGTCGGTGTTCAGTTGCTCAGTGGTCTTCAACTCTTTGTGACCCCAAAGACTATAGCACACCAGGTTTCCTTGTCTATCATTGATTACAGGTTTTAAATCTGATGTCACATAATTGCACATGTCTTCTCCTTAATTAATCTAGGCTTTCTTACAATTTTTGTTCTGTTTCTATCATATATTGGGATATTCTTGTTCCTCTGTATTTTTCTTAATATGACATCTCATCATTTTATTTACTTATCTCTTGATAGCTTTAAAACTCCTTATCAGATAATAACATCTCTGCCATATTTGAGTTTGTTTTTGAAACTTTATGTTTTAATATCTTAGTATGTATGTAATTTTTTGTTGAAGACTTGACATAATGTTTGGTAAAAAAAAAAATAAAAAGCTGAAATAAACCGATCTTTATATGAATTTTTCACATTTACCTGGCTAAGAAACACTGGTACAGTTTATTTTTTTGCTGTTCCCATAGAAGAAATAGACTAAACTTTTGTCTAATAATCTGATTTTTGTTGGTGGATTTCCCTAGTGATGATTTCTTATACAGAGTCTGTGTCTCACACTAATTTGCAGAGGTAATCCTCTCTAATGTAGAATTACTGCTTATGTGATGGTGAAGTGTAGAGAGAGATGAATTTTACAGTCCTATGATTAGATCTTAATCTTTCAGTGAACCTATACCTCTTGAAACCTTCAGAAATGCTTCTCAGCTTCCCTATTTCCCAAGCAGATGAGACAGAAAGTCTAGTAGAACCTGAAATTGGCCATTTCCCCACTTTATGTTAAAGACTAGAGAGGGCTCAGGTTGGGTATTTCCTTTTCTCCACATCAATTAGTCATGGTGGTTTAATTGCTCAGTCATGTCCAACTCTTGTGACCTCATGGACTGTTGCTTGCCAGGCTACTCTGTCCATGGGGTTCTGCAGTCAAGAATACTGGGTTGCCATTCCCTCCACCACATCAATTAGGCTCAGGCAAATTAAATTTTCTTGAAGTCAGGCCTTTGTTAATGAGAAAATAATTCTTGAAGCTTATTTCAGATTGGTTACTTTTCCCCTTCCCTTGCTGGAAAGCATTAGGGAAATTTTCTTTGATCTTCACCCTGAGAACCTGGTGCTAGTTCTGGAGGTAAAAGTCATGACTATGCATGCAGGTAGACCTTAAAGCTTGACACTGATTTTTTTTTTTCCTCTAATCCTAACCCAAATTCAGTCTCCAATTATTAGTCAATAATCTTTCAGTGTTCCTCCAAGGCTCTAACCTACAGCTTCTCATATGTAGCTTCTTCTGTCAATAAACTCTGATTCTCTGTATTCACTGTCTCTCCAGTTCTCAGGGAAGAGGTTTACCTGTGACCTTAATATTTGATACATCTAAAGAGAACTATTGATTTTCAGTTTGTTCAGATTCTCTCTTCTTTAGATGATGGAGTGATGATTTTCAAGTATTTTTTTCATGACAAAATAAAAACATCTATTTTTAAAATATATGTTAATACTTTTCTTAGTATTTATTTTGCTTATTTATTGAGCCCTTATTACGTGCCATATTCTTATTCTGGCATTTGCATCACAGCAATGATAACATTTCCACAGGACATTTTCCTTTTTTTTTTCTAATTTACTCTGGTGTTTGGAAGGGAGTGTACAGACTCCTGCTCTGTTTAGTAGGGACTAAGGAAAATGAGATCATGGAACTCTGGTCAAGTCTACAATTTAAAGTGTAGATACCAATGTAGTCCTTATTTTAGTTCAATCGTTATACAACTCAGTGAACCAGATTACATATTTGCTAAGATGTTTCTCATACAAATTTTAATGTACAGGCATGGGAGACAAATTGATGATCTGCAATCTCAGTTTTTCTAAAAAATTAGAAAATATACCAAATGTGACTAAATTTTACATTGGAACATACATGAAGTTATTGTAATAAAATGAAAAGATGAGATGACTGTTAGAAAATAAACAATCTGAAGAAAAGAAGAGACATGAAAATGTATTTTTAATAAGTCTAATCAAATACTATTTTTGGAAGCTTCCTTCCTGTCTCCTCATATTATCTGATATCATATATCCAATGAAATTTGATTTTTTAAAATGTGAATGATGTAGCCAAGTCCTAATTGCAGCTTGACAGCTGACTCAGATACAGTGTAGAAAATGCCCTTGGGTGATACCTTTTGCCCCTGCACACACAAACATTTACAAAGTTATTTATGGCTAGAAATTCAGAATATTTGTGTTTTTCTAAACTATCAGAATTTTTTCTATAACATACTTGTGAGTACTCACTTAAGGAACATTTATAAAAATAACTATGGTCAATAATTGATAGATTTTTGAAGAGTTTATACTACATATTATTTTAAAGTCATAACTAATACCTGCCACATAAAAGGTGAAGAAATGAGAGGAAATTAGATGTATTATATCTAGATCCAACAGAATGTTTTTGAATAATTTTGATCCTTGACACCTACAAAAAAGTGTGCAAAACAAGTGAAGTCAAGAGATAATAATTATTCATCTAAAGCTGTAGATGTATTCTTTTAAAATTATTTTAATATCAATCTATTATTAAATAAACACATCACACTTTGAAAAGCACTGTCAAATACTCAAAGTTTGATAAAATGAAAACAGGAAAGAAGCACGCTACAGAAAAAAATGGAAAATTTTCACAGTCCTAGAGGAAATTTTTTCTAGGCAAGATTTCTGCAAAGGTTATACTGAGATGTTCCAATATTCGATGCTGCTTACTTTTCATAGACAGGAAGTATGAGGGTGGCCTGCCCTTGGAAATGTAGCAGAAGTTGAATATAAATGCCCAGGGGCTGTTCCTGGTGCAATAGCTTGTCTAGTTAATGCAACACTTCTTCCCATAAATATATTTATAACCCTGGTCTGTCAGCATCAGTATAGTCTCCATGATATGCCAGTTTTTAGAGAAAATCAAAACATAACTAAAAATTTTACAAGCCCTGACTATGAAATATATTACAGCTTTTATAACCCAAACTTCTACTTCTTGTTTGCTTCATTTGAATTCTTATGGCCATCAAGTCACAAAAAGAGTCTCCATTATTAAAAAATATATGCAGCACTATTAACTATGTATTCAAGATAACTTATTCTCTAAATTAACATGTGTTATCTTGACATTTTTTCCCATGAGAAGTTGGCTAACATTACACTAGAAACTGTTGTCTAAAAATGTTAAACTTTTCTTTCTGGATGCTTTTTTTGGCAGCTGAGAATGATCAATAAATTATGTAAAAAATTCTGCTGAAAGGAAAATATTTCAATATGAAGTAAATAAAGCTTGTGGCCTGTTCAAATCATAGTACCTGATGAGGCAAAGAAAACTGATTATTATTTTGTTTTTTTCAGAAAGATCTTTAAATGTATCATTTCAATTGATTTTCTTATTTATTTATTTATCTTTTGGGGGGTGGGGTTGGGAGGGAGGGGGATGGCCGCGTCACTTCTATTGGTCTTCGTTCTTTGGCTCCTGTGGGCCTCCCATCGCGGTGGCGGTTGCAGAGCGCCGGCTCTGGGCGCATGTGCTCCAGAGCTCCAGCTCGGTAATTGGACACATGGGTCCAGCTGCTCCGCGGCACGTGAGATCTTCCCAGGCCAGGGATCAAACTGGTGCCCCTTGCCCTTCAAGGCAGTGTCCTTACCCACTGGACCACCAGGGGAAGCCCCTCAATTGATTTTCTTTATGAATTTTTATTCAATACATAGAGTTTACATTTATAATTTCTCTGCATGAAGATAATATTTTAGGAAGAAGTCATCCATTAACTCATTAATACAATCTGTATTGTTGTACATGCTAGTGATATGGCAATAAAAGATAAACCTCAGCTTTCATAGGTCTACCTCCCAGTGGTGGGAGGCTGAAAAACACACAATACATATGTAAAATACATTCTACACTTGCATTTAATTTTTGCTTTTCTACAATTTTTTTCTCCTAAAACCTTCTGACCACTGGCCTAAGTTATTAACCTAGGTTTGTATTATTAAAAATAACAGATTAACACTCATTGCAGTATCGTGATACATTTGAGCACTTCTTTTGAAATTCTTATCTTTGCTCTAGCAATCCCTCCATGTTTCAATGTTACTCTCTCAATTAGTCTGACCATCTCTTTTGCCCCTTGGGTTCAAAAATCTGTCCTCTATGTCTGTGTTTCCACTGCTGTCCTGCAGATAGGTTTATAGTACCATCTTTCTGGATTTATTCTCTAAATTAACATGTGTTATCTTGACATTTTTTCCCATGAGAAGTTGGCTAACATTACACTAGAAACTGTTGTCTAAAAATGTTAAACTTTTCTTTCTGGATGCTTTTTTTGGCAGCTGAGAATGATCAATAAATTATGTAAAAAATTCTGCTGAAAGGAAAATATTTCAATATGAAGTAAATAAAGCTTGTGGCCTGTTCAAATCATAGTACCTGATGAGGCAAAGAAAACTGATTATTATTTTGTTTTTTTCAGAAAGATCTTTAAATGTATCATTTCAATTGATTTTCTTATTTATTTATTTATCTTTTGGGGGGTGGGGTTGGGAGGGAGGGGGATGGCCGCGTCACTTCTATTGGTCTTCGTTCTTTGGCTCCTGTGGGCCTCCCATCGCGGTGGCGGTTGCAGAGCGCCGGCTCTGGGCGCATGTGCTCCAGAGCTCCAGCTCGGTAATTGGACACATGGGTCCAGCTGCTCCGCGGCACGTGAGATCTTCCCAGGCCAGGGATCAAACTGGTGCCCCTTGCCCTTCAAGGCAGTGTCCTTACCCACTGGACCACCAGGGGAAGCCCCTCAATTGATTTTCTTTATGAATTTTTATTCAATACATAGAGTTTACATTTATAATTTCTCTGCATGAAGATAATATTTTAGGAAGAAGTCATCCATTAACTCATTAATACAATCTGTATTGTTGTACATGCTAGTGATATGGCAATAAAAGATAAACCTCAGCTTTCATAGGTCTACCTCCCAGTGGTGGGAGGCTGAAAAACACACAATACATATGTAAAATACATTCTACACTTGCATTTAATTTTTGCTTTTCTACAATTTTTTTCTCCTAAAACCTTCTGACCACTGGCCTAAGTTATTAACCTAGGTTTGTATTATTAAAAATAACAGATTAACACTCATTGCAGTATCGTGATACATTTGAGCACTTCTTTTGAAATTCTTATCTTTGCTCTAGCAATCCCTCCATGTTTCAATGTTACTCTCTCAATTAGTCTGACCATCTCTTTTGCCCCTTGGGTTCAAAAATCTGTCCTCTATGTCTGTGTTTCCACTGCTGTCCTGCAGATAGGTTTATAGTACCATCTTTCTGGATTTCACGTGTGTTAATTGGTCAGTCTTGTCTGACTCTTTGCATCACATGGACTGGAGTCAGCTTGGCACCTCTGTCCTTGGAATTCTTCAGGCAAGAAGAGAATGGAGTGGGTTGCCATTTCCAAGGGATCTTCCTGATCCAAGGATCAAACCCAGGTTTCCTGCATGGCAGGAAAATTCTTTACTCTTTTGAGCCACCAGGAATTCCCCTAGATGCCATCTATTGTGTTAATGCACAAAATTTGTTTCTCTTTCTGATTTACCTCATTCTGTATAACAGAGTCTGAGTTCATCCACTTTATTGTAATTGAGACTAATGTCTTTTTATAGCTAAGTAATATTCCATTGTGTATATGTACCACATCTTCTTTATCCATTCATCTGTCAATGGACATCTAGGTTGCTTCCACCTCCTAGCTAGTATAAATAATACTACAGATGTTTTTTTGTTTACAGATATGAATAATTCCATAATATTCATATACATATCCCATACCCCCCCCCCCACCAACCCTCTAGGCTGTCACATAGCCCCCATATAAGATCCCTTAATCCCACAGGGCATTGACAATACTTACCTCTTTTATACAAGAAAGTATAGGGTTCTGTGTTGCTCTTTCCATACCTTACCCACTTTTCCCTCTCCCCAGTGTCCGTAAGTCTGTTATCTATGATTGTTTTTCCACTGATGCTCTGTGTGTGTATTCATCAGCATGAACTTACTAGATTCCATGCATATGTGTTAGTATACTATACCAGTATGTAAAAGTACCCTTATTAAACAAACAAATACATATGTAAAATACATTCTACACTTGCATTTAATTTTTGCTTTTCTACAATTTTTTTCTCCTAAAACCTTCTGACCACTGGCCTAAGTTATTAACCTAGGTTTGTATTATTAAAAATAACAGATTAACACTCATTGCAGTATCGTGATACATTTGAGCACTTCTTTTGAAATTCTTATCTTTGCTCTAGCAATCCCTCCATGTTTCAATGTTACTCTCTCAATTAGTCTGACCATCTCTTTTGCCCCTTGGGTTCAAAAATCTGTCCTCTATGTCTGTGTTTCCACTGCTGTCCTGCAGATAGGTTTATAGTACCATCTTTCTGGATTTCACGTGTGTTAATTGGTCAGTCTTGTCTGACTCTTTGCATCACATGGACTGGAGTCAGCTTGGCACCTCTGTCCTTGGAATTCTTCAGGCAAGAAGAGAATGGAGTGGGTTGCCATTTCCAAGGGATCTTCCTGATCCAAGGATCAAACCCAGGTTTCCTGCATGGCAGGAAAATTCTTTACTCTTTTGAGCCACCAGGAATTCCCCTAGATGCCATCTATTGTGTTAATGCACAAAATTTGTTTCTCTTTCTGATTTACCTCATTCTGTATAACAGAGTCTGAGTTCATCCACTTTATTGTAATTGAGACTAATGTCTTTTTATAGCTAAGTAATATTCCATTGTGTATATGTACCACATCTTCTTTATCCATTCATCTGTCAATGGACATCTAGGTTGCTTCCACCTCCTAGCTAGTATAAATAATACTACAGATGTTTTTTTGTTTACAGATATGAATAATTCCATAATATTCATATACATATCCCATCCCCCCCCCACACCTACCCCTCTAGGCTGTCACATAGCCCCCATATAAGATCCCTTAATCCCACAGGGCATTGACAATACTTACCTCTTTTATACAAGAAAGTATAGGGTTCTGTGTTGCTCTTTCCATACCTTACCCACTTTTCCCTCTCCCCAGTGTCCGTAAGTCTGTTATCTATGATTGTTTTTCCACTGATGCTCTGTGTGTGTATTCATCAGCATGAACTTACTAGATTCCATGCATATGTGTTAGTATACTATACCTGTCCTTCTCTTTTGACTTACTTCATTGTGTATAATAGGTTCTAAATTCATCCATCTCATTAGGACTGAATCTTCTGCATTTCTTTTAGTGGCTGAGAAATATTCCACTGTATATATGCACCAGATGTTCTTTATCCATTCATTTGTCAATGGACATCTAGGTTGCTTCCATGTTCTAGCTACTGTATAGAGAGCTGCAATGAACATTGGGGTACAGATGTCTCTTTCAATTTTGATTTTATCAGGGAATAAGTCTAATAGTGGGATTGCTGGATCAAATGTTTCTTTTATTATTAACTATTTGAGGAATCTCCATACTGTCATCCATAGTGATTGTATCAGTTTACATTCCCACCAACAATGCAGGAGTGTTTCCTTTTCTCCACACCCTCTCCAGTGTTTATTATCTGTAGGTCTCCCAAACAAGCCACGCCATACCACTTAAAAAGATGACAAAAGTACCATATGTATCAATAAGTACCTTAAGTGTACATGGACTAAATGCCCCAACCAAAAGAGACAGACTGACTGAATGGATACAAAAACAAGACCCATATATTTGCTGCCTACAAGAAACCCACTTCAGATCTAAACTTATTGACTGAAAGTGAGAGGATGCAAAATTACTGGCCACTTTTTGATTAGGTTCTTTTTTCCTGGTATTAAGTTGCATGAGCTTCTTGTATAATTTGGAGATTAATCTTTTGTCAGTTGTTTCATTTTCTATTATTTTCTCCCATTGTGAACGTTATGTTTTCACCTTGTTTTTTCTAAAATTAAATTTCACTAGATTTTTTGTTTACAGATATGAATAATTCCATAATATTCATATACATATCCCATCCCCCACACCTACCCCTCTAGGCTGTCACATAGCCCCCATATAAGATCCCTTAATCCCACAGGGCATTGACAATACTTACCTCTTTTATACAAGAAAGTATAGGGTTCTGTGTTGCTCTTTCCATACCTTACCCACTTTTCCCTCTCCCCAGTGTCCGTAAGTCTGTTATCTATGATTGTTTTTCCACTGATGCTCTGTGTGTGTATTCATCAGCATGAACTTACTAGATTCCATGCATATGTGTTAGTATACTATACCTGTCCTTCTCTTTTGACTTACTTCATTGTGTATAATAGGTTCTAAATTCATCCATCTCATTAGGACTGAATCTTCTGCATTTCTTTTAGTGGCTGAGAAATATTCCACTGTATATATGCACCAGATGTTCTTTATCCATTCATTTGTCAATGGACATCTAGGTTGCTTCCATGTTCTAGCTACTGTATAGAGAGCTGCAATGAACATTGGGGTACAGATGTCTCTTTCAATTTTGATTTTATCAGGGAATAAGTCTAATAGTGGGATTGCTGGATCAAATGTTTCTTTTATTATTAACTATTTGAGGAATCTCCATACTGTCATCCATAGTGATTGTATCAGTTTACATTCCCACCAACAATGCAGGAGTGTTTCCTTTTCTCCACACCCTCTCCAGTGTTTATTATCTGTAGGTCTCCCAAACAAGCCACGCCATACCACTTAAAAAGATGACAAAAGTACCATATGTATCAATAAGTACCTTAAGTGTACATGGACTAAATGCCCCAACCAAAAGAGACAGACTGACTGAATGGATACAAAAACAAGACCCATATATTTGCTGCCTACAAGAAACCCACTTCAGATCTAAACTTATTGACTGAAAGTGAGAGGATGCAAAAATTCTGGCCACTTTTTGATTAGGTTCTTTTTTCCTGGTATTAAGTTGCATGAGCTTCTTGTATAATTTGGAGATTAATCTTTTGTCAGTTGTTTCATTTTCTATTATTTTCTCCCATTGTGAACGTTTTGTTTTCACCTTGTTTATACTTTCGCTCACTGTGCAAAAGCTTTTAAGTTTCACTAGGTCCCACCTGCTTATAGTTAGGTCTCATTTGTTCATTTTTGTTTTTATTTCCATTACTCTAGGTAATGGGTCATAGAGAGCCTTGCTGTGATTTATCAAAAGAGTGTTCTGCCTGAGTTTTCCTCTAAATGTTTTCTAGCTTCGAGTCTTACATTTAGATCTTTAATCAACTTTGAGTGTATCTTTCTGTATGATGTCAGGAAGTGTTATAATTTCATTATTTTACACATAGCTGTCCAGTTTTCCTAGCACCATCTATTGAAGAGAATATTTTTTCTCCATTGTATATTCTTATCTCTTTTGTCAGAGATAAGGTACCCACAGGTGCATGGGTTCATCTCTGGGTAGTCTATCTTGACCCATTGGTCTGTATTTCTATTTTTGTGCCAGTACCATGCTGTCTTGATGATTTTTGATTTGTAGTATAGACTGAATCCAGCGGGCTAATTCCTTTAGCTCCATTCTTCTTTCTCAAGATTGCTTTTGCTCTTGGGGGTCTTACATTTCCATACAAATTGTGAAATTTTTGTTCTACTCCTGTGAACAATTGGTACTTTGATAGGGATTACACTGATTCATAGATTTCTTTGAGTAGTATAGTCAGTTTCACAATACTGATTCTTCCAATCCAGGAATATAGTATTTCTATCCATCTATTTGTGTTGTTTCATCAGTGTCTTATAGTTTTCTACATACAAATCTTTTGTCTCTTTAGGTAGGTTTATTCCTAGATTTTGTATGCTATTTTTGCAATGGTGCATGTGATTGTTTCCTTAATTTCTCTTTCTGATTTTTCATTGTTAGTGTACAAGAATGTGCTAACTTTTACCACGGAGAATGTTTGCTGTGGGTTTGTTGTATCAACCATTTATGATAAAAAACAAAACAAAACAAAAACAAAAAACTCCCCAGAACATAGGTATAGAAGAAACATACTTCAACATGATAAAGGCCATATACATCAAATCATTTATCTTCTCAGTTACTCCTCCCTCTCTACTTTGCCTTTAACTGTGCCTGTCTCCTTAGTACTCCTCCCTGTGTATGGAATTCTATCTCCTCCTCACACTATATATACAACATGTGTGATCTTATCTACCCTCAGGCTTTATTTACAATCCACAGTTCCTAAGTGAACCCAGAGTTTTCTATCCACTAGATTTCCTTCTATCCCTTTCCTGAATCCAGAGCTTTCTATTCACTAGAGCCTCATCTCATTTGTTCCCTAAAGCTCTTTTCTCTTCTGCACACTATCATCCCTTTAGGTGAATCTGAGTCCTCCTTTTCCTCTGCCTCATTCCTTCCAGGTATTCCACTGAGTACCATCTTTCCTACTTTATGTTTCTGTAGCGTATTTATTTTCTGCCATTCCAGTGGTATGGTCTCAGATCAGCCCACCAGTATCCCTCAGCTGGATCATATTATGTTAACATGCAGCTTCTTCATACTGGTCTGTCTACCTCTAGACTTTTTCCACCCCAGTCTTTTCTGCATTCCAGTAGGGAGAGTTTTCAGTGTAAATCTTGCTCCCATCATCTTTCGGTCTGAATTCTTTGGATATAGTCCAGGTTCATTAAAATGGTTCATTAGCTGACCCCTGGTTATTTCTCTAGCTTCATCTCTTTCCATTTCTCTGATTTATACACTAATGTCCAGATGTATATTTCTCTGTATTATCTCCCATGTATGAGTCTCTTTACAAGTTCTTTCCTCTTGCTAGAATACATTTTCCAACTCTTTCCACAGCTAATTCCTACTTAATGAGGTATATGGCTGAAGAGTACAAAATTTCATGCCAGACAAATCTGAGCTCAAATATTAACTCTGCCATTTGTACAGCATTATGAGTTGGAAAAGTTTTTGAGACTCTATAAGTCTTTAAAATGGGGATAATTATGGTACTTATTTGATAGGGTTGCAGAAAGAGTTACGTGTGGTATGTCAAGGTCCAAGTGCAGTACCTTGTGAAGGGGAACAGAATATGCCACAGCAAATATGCCACTTTGACACAGAATTATTTTGAGTTTAAATCAATTGAAAAGCAGTGGAAAAACAACATATACAGGAAGTGTTCCCTGACATCCCCTTCTCTATCTAAAAGCAGGACAAGATGTCCTCCCTATATTAGGATGAAGAACAATCATCACTGGACATGGATGAGAGAAGGATATGGAAGTTTGCATGAATAGACTTTGCTAAAATTGAGATAAAATAACCTTGATCTCCCATGAATTCTCCCATGTATTTCCTCATCCTTCCCATGATTCCTCATCCTCTGAAGCTCAAATCCCCTTTTCTTTGCTAAAGTGTTACATAAACCCACATATGTACCTCTTTCTCTGAATTTCATTTCTTTTGTGAATTCTGTACACATAAAATATTAATAAAATTGAATGCTTTGTCATTTTAATTTGCTTTTTGTTAGTTGAAATTGCAGGCCATTTTCCAAACTAAGGTAAAGGTTTCCTCCTCAACACTGGCTTCGAGGGCAGCAATCAGGTCTAACTCACAAGTCTTAGTTCTGGCTGTGCAAAAGTTAATACATATGTATGCCTTATTATATGTCAAGTTTTAAAAATTTAACTGTTATTTGATAAAGATTATGTGATATTAATGATTCCCAAAAACTCTTTTATTCCCAGGATTTTATTTTGAGTTTGCTTGAAAGTCTCAAAATACTTTCAATGAATACATAATAAAAAATGATTCCATTTAAAAGTCTAAAATCCAGGTGAGTTGTGCACTATATTTCTCTGTATTATCTCCCATGTATGAGTCTCTTTACAAGTTCTTTCCTCTTGCTAGAATACATTTTCCAACTCTTTCCACAGCTAATTCCTACTTAATGAGGTATATGGCTGAAGAGTACAAAATTTCATGCCAGACAAATCTGAGCTCAAATATTAACTCTGCCATTTGTACAGCATTATGAGTTGGAAAAGTTTTTGAGACTCTATAAGTCTTTAAAATGGGGATAATTATGGTACTTATTTGATAGGGTTGCAGAAAGAGTTACGTGTGGTATGTCAAGGTCCAAGTGCAGTACCTTGTGAAGGGGAACAGAATATGCCACAGCAAATATGCCACTTTGACACAGAATTATTTTGAGTTTAAATCAATTGAAAAGCAGTGGAAAAACAACATATACAGGAAGTGTTCCCTGACATCCCCTTCTCTATCTAAAAGCAGGACAAGATGTCCTCCCTATATTAGGATGAAGAACAATCATCACTGGACATGGATGAGAGAAGGATATGGAAGTTTGCATGAATAGACTTTGCTAAAATTGAGATAAAATAACCTTGATCTCCCATGAATTCTCCCATGTATTTCCTCATCCTTCCCATGATTCCTCATCCTCTGAAGCTCAAATCCCCTTTTCTTTGCTAAAGTGTTACATAAACCCACATATGTACCTCTTTCTCTGAATTTCATTTCTTTTGTGAATTCTGTACACATAAAATATTAATAAAATTGAATGCTTTGTCATTTTAATTTGCTTTTTGTTAGTTGAAATTGCAGGCCATTTTCCAAACTAAGGTAAAGGTTTCCTCCTCAACACTGGCTTCGAGGGCAGCAATCAGGTCTAACTCACAAGTCTTAGTTCTGGCTGTGCAAAAGTTAATACATATGTATGCCTTATTATATGTCAAGTTTTAAAAATTTAACTGTTATTTGATAAAGATTATGTGATATTAATGATTCCCAAAAACTCTTTTATTCCCAGGATTTTATTTTGAGTTTGCTTGAAAGTCTCAAAATACTTTCAATGAATACATAATAAAAAATGATTCCATTTAAAAGTCTAAAATCCAGGTAGGTAGCTTGCTTTGCACTATTTGAGATATATAAATTATTTAACAGCTTTATATTTTCACAGTTATCCTTTTCTTACGATTATGCCACCTTTGAGGGATAAAAGTTATCTGAAAATTAAGTGGTCCCTGAAATTAATATGTATGGGATGGTTTCTACGGATACTTAAAAATATCTAATGATGTCTTTATGTCCTTTCCTTCTATCCATCATCACTAAGGGTTTTCTAATTACCTGACTACAATGTAAATAGATCATACCAGCAATGTAATATTACTTATGCATGGGAATAAACAGTCACTAATATATTTACTGGCACTTATTCTAAAACAAAATGTGAGAAAATAATTGTGCTTCTTGACAGGATGCACTTGGAAATCATACTTTCTCCCACCACACACAGATAGTGGGCAGTGAAAAAATAAGGATAGAGTAATGAAAAATGACTCATCTCATTCCTATTCCCCCATAACAATCGAAAAACATAATGGCATGCTTAATGCAGATATCTTGCAGAAACTTCACATTTAGAAGCATTTCTAGTTGACATGCCATTCAGTAGCTATACCTTTAGCTGCTACGAACAAGATGGAAGCTATGATCTGACATGTTAAGTAAAAGTAAATGAAATATCGAAATTTCATGTATAAACTCCATCTTTATTAATTTACGATAGAATGCTTTATTTGGTTTTAGTAACAAAATATTCTGCAAATTTTATCCCATATGATCTCTTATCATTGAGGTAACTATAATACACAGAATATCTTATTTTTAAGTAATGATATCTTATTTTCAAGTAAGTGAGACTGTTGAAATACTTTCATTGATATACAGTAGGTTTTCAAATTCATGAAGGATTACTTTACAAGTAAGAGTATTTCTGATATGACTGCATACCTCTAGTTTTGTACAGAATTAAGAATGCATGTTTGCTGTTATAACAAACTGCCACAAACTTAGTGGCAATACACAAATACAGAAATGTATTACCTTGCAATTCTGTATGTCAGAGATGGAATACAAGTCTCGCTAGGCTACTATTTAGATGTTGGCACTAGGCTACTATTTAGATGTTGGCAGGGTTTTTTTTGGTCTTTCCTGGAGGCCTTATGGAAGAATCTGACTCATTTCTTTTCAAATTCTAGAGGCCTCTGGAATTCTGAGACTAATGGTTTCCTTCTCTCATTTTCAAAGCCAACAAAGCTGTATGGTGTCTTCCATGTTCACATCTCCCTCTGGCTCTCACTTCCACTTTTAAGGATCTTTTCAATTATAATCAAATGCACTCACAGATGAGTCAGGGTAATCTCCTTATTTTAACATTAGTTGACTAACGTTATCAGTCAGAGTCCTCCAGAGAAACAGCACAAATAGTATGTGTATACACATATATATATAGAGAGAGATTTATTTTAAAGAATTAGCACCTGCAATTATGGGGGCTGGTAAGTCCAAAGTCAGTGACAAAGCCCACAGAATGGAAGCCAAGGGAAGACTTGACTTTGCAATTTAAGGCTGAAGGCTGGGGAAGAATCCTCTCTTTCTCAGGGCACTGTAGCCTTTTTCTTATGGTCTTCAACTGATTGGATGAGGCCTACCCTCATAATGGAAAATCACCTGCTTTATGCTAAATTTACTGAATTAAATGTTACTCTTAATTAAAATATCCTTTCACAGGATATGTAGATTATTCTTTGACCAAATATTTGGGTACTTTGGCCTACTTAGTCAAGTTGACAGACACAATTAACCATCACAAGGGTTAACCTTGATTCTATCTTCAATCTTAATTTCCCTTTGTTGTAGAATTAACTCATCCATAGGTTCCAGGATATTGACATCATTTGGGGTTCAGTATTGTAAACTAAAAAAGATGAAGAACTTGGGAGTTGTGGGTTAAGTATTATTTGGGGAATAATTAGGACTGCAGCCCGGGAGGCAGCACCCCAGATACCTCTGAGAGACTGCTCCAAAGAGAGAGGGGAAGAAAGCCAATATAAGGGTTTCAGTGTGGGGGGAAATTCAAATACCATCAAAGAAAGGTTTTTTTCAAAGGCTTTTGTTTTACAAATGGCTTGTGCCTGACATGAGGATGTGATATCTTCACATGTGATATCTTTAGCACTTTTCCAGTTGTGAGGAGATATAAGGATTGAGATAATAAAAGCTGTTCCTAAAAGTCATTTACCTATCTAAAGACCTGCTCCACTGGATTCCCCAGAGCACAGAGTGCCTTGCCCCAGCCTGATTTCCTTCAGGGGGTGTTGAAAAGTCAGCAGCTCCTAAGGCACAGTGTTCCATCTCCGCAGAGGCAGATGGCAACTGCCCTTGTTGTCCATTCATTGTAGTTGACAGTATCATAGGTACCACCATGTGTGCATTACCAAGTGTAGTTTTTCTTTGCCTACATTTTTGTTTATATTTGTACTTTGCCCATATCTTGCATTACACATTTGTGCCATGCCTATTTATGCCCAAAAAACACAGCATAAATTTGCAACCATACCCTTCCCTGCCTGCTCTAATCTCATTTCCTAACCTGCTACAATAGTCTAAACTCAACTTTTGGCAATATGTTTTCTGGTTCATTTGTTTCTCTAAAGCCTTGCACAGATAGCAAAGTTGTATTTATAACCAGTTATTGCTGCTTATAAGCCCAAAAACCACATGAAGATTCTTTGCAAGGCTGGTTTTGGGCACTTTTCTTATGGTCTTCAACTGATTGGATGAGGCCTACCCTCATAATGGAAAATCACCTGCTTTATGCTAAATTTACTGAATTAAATGTTACTCTTAATTAAAATATCCTTTCACAGGATATGTAGATTATTCTTTGACCAAATATTTGGGTACTTTGGCCTACTTAGTCAAGTTGACAGACACAATTAACCATCACAAGGGTTAACCTTGATTCTATCTTCAATCTTAATTTCCCTTTGTTGTAGAATTAACTCATCCATAGGTTCCAGGATATTGACATCATTTGGGGTTCAGTATTGTAAACTAAAAAAGATGAAGAACTTGGGAGTTGTGGGTTAAGTATTATTTGGGGAATAATTAGGACTGCAGCCCGGGAGGCAGCACCCCAGATACCTCTGAGAGACTGCTCCAAAGAGAGGGGAAGAAAGCCAATATAAGGGTTTCAGTGTGGGGGGAAATTCAAATACCATCAAAGAAAGGCTTTTTTCAAAGGCTTTTGTTTTACAAATGGCTTGTGCCTGACATGAGGATGTGATATCTTCACATGTGATATCTTTAGCACTTTTCCAGTTGTGAGGAGATATAAGGATTGAGATAATAAAAGCTGTTCCTAAAAGTCATTTACCTATCTAAAGACCTGCTCCACTGGATTCCCCAGAGCACAGAGTGCCTTGCCCCAGCCTGATTTCCTTCAGGGGGTGTTGAAAAGTCAGCAGCTCCTAAGGCACAGTGTTCCATCTCCGCAGAGGCAGATGGCAACTGCCCTTGTTGTCCATTCATTGTAGTTGACAGTATCATAGGTACCACCATGTGTGCATTACCAAGTGTAGTTTTTCTTTGCCTACATTTTTGTTTATATTTGTACTTTGCCCATATCTTGCATTACACATTTGTGCCATGCCTATTTATGCCCAAAAAACACAGCATAAATTTGCAACCATACCCTTCCCTGCCTGCTCTAATCTCATTTCCTAACCTGCTACAATAGTCTAAACTCAACTTTTGGCAATATGTTTTCTGGTTCATTTGTTTCTCTAAAGCCTTGCACAGATAGCAAAGTTGTATTTATAACCAGTTATTGCTGCTTATAAACCCAGTAATTAATTCATGTGAAATTTTACAGAAATGAGTAATCAGAAGAGAGAGTTGTCCAATGAAGATGAAACTGCAGTATTGCAGTTGAACTGCAGAATTGCAGATGAACTGCAATTCAAGTGATAATGCTGGAAGTGAAATTTAAATTGAATGTATACGAAGTTAGAGAAGCAGTAGCTGACCATGGGAATACTGACAATGTTGTCATTCTAGAGAGTCTAGATATGCAGTCAGAGAAACTTAGTCTAGGCAACATTATCAAAATCAGTGAGAAAAATGATGGTGACAAAAAGGATGAACATATCCCAGAGGAAGTGTCACTGGCAAAAACCTTCCATTAAAAGAACTGAGAGATATTTCATGACATTTAAAACCACAAAGGCTAAAATGCTGAAAGTTTATCCAAAGTTAGGAAGGAGTTATAATTCATCAATGCATACAAAGATACTCTTTCATAAATCTTATGGTGAGGAAGGAAGGATAACATTTTTCAAACTTGATAAGATTAAAAAAAAAAAAGAAAACAGAGACAAGCTAATATTCTAATGCTCAATATTTCTAGACTGTTCTAATACCTATTAGCTATACTGGACTTAAAAAAAAATTCTCTATATATATTTGACGAGCAATTAGAAATCTTTTAGTATTTTAGCAACTAAAAGAGACAAATGAAGTTCACAGAGGAATTACCATTTTTCATAGTCTATGTACTGCCTTTCTATTTGCACATTTTCATAGATAAGTTCAGTTTTTGTTTAATGCTAGGGTTTTTCTTCTGACATATGATTAACACTCTCAATGTTGCTTTAGATACTCTAATTTAAAGAGAAAAAATAAAGGCAGATTACAGAGGAATGTGGACAATTCTGCAATTCTCAATAAGGGAATGCTATATTTTATCAAATAATACCAACTTGTAAATAATGAGTCCACACCAACATTTAGAAACAACATCTTTTAATATCTCAGTCAGATAAACCCTGAGGATTTAATCAATGCTCTCATAATACACTGATTAATTTCTCATAGCAATTTGGAATTAAAAAAAATAAAATACCTAGGACAAAGTTAAGAATTTCTTGACCCTACAATAATATTTTAGGTAACCTGCCTCAAATTTTAATTAGACAAAAGGAATCTCTGATTACTTTGTAAATCAAAAATGTTTTTCTTTACATAAGCAGAATAAAAAGAATAGCATTAACTTTGCACAAAAAATACAAGCTATACAGCAGCCAACACAGGTTTGGGGCATTGCCTGCAAACAACAACAACAGCTTGGGTTTAATAAAAATTTACAACTAATTAAAGGATAATTTAAATAAAACTGTTAATCAAGTATTTGAATTCAATATTTATAGACCGAGAATCTTATTTTTAGTAAACCAATTAAATTCTCTATTCTTATTTTCAATTTAATCATATAGGAATTCCTAAATGCATTCAAATTACTAGTTGCTAAGTCATGTCCAACTCTTGTGACCCTATCATTCCATGGACTGTAGCCCACCAGGCTCCTCTGTACATTAATTTCTCCTGGCAAGAATACTGGAGTGAGTTTCCACTTCTTTCTCCAGGGGATCTTCCAGATCCAGGGATTGAATTGGGTCTCCTGAATTGCAGGCAGATTCTTTACTATCTGAGCCATCAAAGTCACTTTTGTATATATATTTATATGTAACTACTTATAATTATGAATATATGTAAATGTATATGAACAAACTTTGATCACCTAATGTTAAGAGCTAAGTCATTGGGAAATACCCTGATGCTGGGAAAGATTGAAAGCAAAAGGAGGAGGGGATAACAGAGAATGATATGGTTAGGTAGCAAGTGATATGAATTTAAGCACACCCTGAGAGATAGTGGGGAACAGTGGAGCCTGGCGTGCTTTAGTCTATGGGATCACAAAGAGTAGGACATGACTTAGTGACTGAACAGCAACTTAAAATTATGACTACACATAAATCTATATGAGCACAGCTACTGATATTTCCTATGTGCATCCAACTTGTAAATAATGAGTCCACACCAACATTTAGAAACAACATCTTTTAATATCTCAGTCAGATAAACCCTGAGGATTTAATCAATGCTCTCATAATACACTGATTAATTTCTCATAGCAATTTGGAATTAAAAAAAATAAAATACCTAGGACAAAGTTAAGAATTTCTTGACCCTACAATAATATTTTAGGTAACCTGCCTCAAATTTTAATTAGACAAAAGGAATCTCTGATTACTTTGTAAATCAAAAATGTTTTTCTTTACATAAGCAGAATAAAAAGAATAGCATTAACTTTGCACAAAAAATACAAGCTATACAGCAGCCAACACAGGTTTGGGGCATTGCCTGCAAACAACAACAACAGCTTGGGTTTAATAAAAATTTACAACTAATTAAAGGATAATTTAAATAAAACTGTTAATCAAGTATTTGAATTCAATATTTATAGACCGAGAATCTTATTTTTAGTAAACCAATTAAATTCTCTATTCTTATTTTCAATTTAATCATATAGGAATTCCTAAATGCATTCAAATTACTAGTTGCTAAGTCATGTCCAACTCTTGTGACCCTATCATTCCATGGACTGTAGCCCACCAGGCTCCTCTGTACATTAATTTCTCCTGGCAAGAATACTGGAGTGAGTTTCCACTTCTTTCTCCAGGGGATCTTCCAGATCCAGGGATTGAATTGGGTCTCCTGAATTGCAGGCAGATTCTTTACTATCTGAGCCATCAAAGTCACTTTTGTATATATATTTATATGTAACTACTTATAATTATGAATATATGTAAATGTATATGAACAAACTTTGATCACCTAATGTTAAGAGCTAAGTCATTGGGAAATACCCTGATGCTGGGAAAGATTGAAAGCAAAAGGAGGAGGGGATAACAGAGAATGATATGGTTAGGTAGCAAGTGATATGAATTTAAGCACACCCTGAGAGATAGTGGGGAACAGTGGAGCCTGGCGTGCTTTAGTCTATGGGATCACAAAGAGTAGGACATGACTTAGTGACTGAACAGCAACTTAAAATTATGACTACACATAAATCTATATGAGCACAGCACTGTCTACTGATATTTCCTATGTGCATCCTGGAAATAAACACAAACTGTCAAACTGGATATACATTTCCAATAGAGGCATACTTTATTTTATTGAAATTTGATTTATTGTACTTTGCGTATATGGCTCTCTCTCTATATATATATACATATATAAATTGTATGTTGTGGCAACTGTGCCTAGAGCAAGGCTATTAATGCCATTTTTCCAACAGCACTTAAAAAATAAAATTAAGGTATATTATTTTTTTGGCTTAATATTATTGCACACTTAGTAGCATACTGTAAATTTATATGAACTGGGAAACAAAAAAATTATTTATCATAAACTTCACTGGGGTGGTCTGGAAAAGAACGCATAGTATCTTCATGGCATACCTCTAATTTTTATGCAACAGATTTACTAAATTAAAATGGAATAACTTTTCAATAATAACTGCCAATACTTTTCATTATTCGTTTTTGTCCTTCACTAAGTTAGCTGTGGTTAGCTTTTGAAATCAGGTTACTTGCCATCCTTGTGACTGAAGTAAAGTATTAGTATAAAATATATCTTCTATAAGCTCTTCTGTTGCATTCATGCTGATATTTTCTACTTTATATGATTTTGAAGGATTCAATTTTGATTTTGAAAGGCATAAACATACCACGTAAATGTATTAACATTCTCTCATGTATCCTGGTCCAATATAAAATTAGTATATATGTATGTTTATGTATGTGTGCATCGTACACACATCTGTATACACATTTTATATATGCACATGTATATGTATGTATCATATATAATAAAAATGAATAAAAACTACATTTTTTTGAAATCTTATTTGTAATTGGTTGTCAGAATTGGCAACTAGAACTGTCCAGTGTTCAGATTTCTCCTGATAGCCAGGATTGTCATGCTTTTGGACTAACTGGGTCAGGACGATTCCCTGAAGAAGGGATATGCTACACACTCCAGTGTTCTTGGGTTTCCATGGTGGTTCAGCTGGTAAAGAATATACCTGCAATGCAGGAGACCTGGATTTTAATCCTTGGGTAGGAAGATCCCCCTGAGAAGTGCATGGCAAAACACTCCAGTACTAAAAATAGAGGGTTCCACTGGTGGCTCAAGACAGTAAAGAATCTGCCTGCAATGTGGAGAACCAGGCTCGATCCCTGGGTTAGGAAGATTCCCTGGAGAAGGGCATGGCAACCCACTCCACTATTTTTGCCTGAGGAACCAATGGGCAGTGGATCCTAGCAGGCTACAGTTCACTGGGTCACAGACTCGGACATGACTGAAGCAACTTAACATGCAGGCATAGAAATTAAGAAATTCACAATAGCTTATAGGATTTAAAAGTGAATATTTTTTATTTCTACATTTGTCTTTTATAGTATTGTATTAGTAACATTATAGTAGCTGTGTGTGGAGCTTGGTTTCACTAGGATTGTTTACTGATGTTATGAAGAACCCTAAAATATGTTCATTTGAAATAGTGAAAGCTTTCCAGGACGTGAGAACTTAGGTAATATAGTCTTTTTTATTTAAATTATACTTTAAGACTACTACTTCTGTGAAGCCAAAATAATTAGATTCACAGTGTACTTATCAAATGACTCCTAAACCATTGGTCAAATAAATTATGTTATCCTGGAAATACTGCTAAGGTGTGTGATTTTTGCTTTTAGTAAGCAATATATAGCAGTGAAGCAAAACAAATATTGACTGGAATTTAGAGGACCTTGTTAGGCTATCAAATTTCCATTGAAACATGACTTATAGTATTAATATCTTTGTGCAGAAGATCTAAAAAATGGACATAATTTTAGCCGACCGAACTACACCAATTATCTGCTTGTCAACAGGTGACAAATCATTTATATTCACAGTTCAATGTGAGGGTAACAGATCAAAATGTCTGTTACTGTAATAAAAGTGTACTGCTGTATATCATCCAATGACAGTATAGCGCAGTTTTCAATTACTCTAAGGACAGATTTCTGTTGACAGTGGACTCAACAGAAAGTGTAAGAAAGATTTAAGAAACATCTTATAAGTGCAGAGCTCAGAACTTAGCACCAAATATCATCAATCTATATTCTTCTGAGACCAGAAGACTCACCAAAGAGTTCTATGAAACTTACATACATCATGACACGATATAGTATAAATCCCTGGTATTTGCGAAATACTTTTTTTAATGCTTCAATTGTGACAAAAGGAAATGCTTATTCCCTTGGATTTTAATCCTTGGGTAGGAAGATCCCCCTGAGAAGTGCATGGCAAAACACTCCAGTACTAAAAATAGAGGGTTCCACTGGTGGCTCAAGACAGTAAAGAATCTGCCTGCAATGTGGAGAACCAGGCTCGATCCCTGGGTTAGGAAGATTCCCTGGAGAAGGGCATGGCAACCCACTCCACTATTTTTGCCTGAGGAACCAATGGGCAGTGGATCCTAGCAGGCTACAGTTCACTGGGTCACAGACTCGGACATGACTGAAGCAACTTAACATGCAGGCATAGAAATTAAGAAATTCACAATAGCTTATAGGATTTAAAAGTGAATATTTTTTATTTCTACATTTGTCTTTTATAGTATTGTATTAGTAACATTATAGTAGCTGTGTGTGGAGCTTGGTTTCACTAGGATTGTTTACTGATGTTATGAAGAACCCTAAAATATGTTCATTTGAAATAGTGAAAGCTTTCCAGGACGTGAGAACTTAGGTAATATAGTCTTTTTTATTTAAATTATACTTTAAGACTACTACTTCTGTGAAGCCAAAATAATTAGATTCACAGTGTACTTATCAAATGACTCCTAAACCATTGGTCAAATAAATTATGTTATCCTGGAAATACTGCTAAGGTGTGTGATTTTTGCTTTTAGTAAGCAATATATAGCAGTGAAGCAAAACAAATATTGACTGGAATTTAGAGGACCTTGTTAGGCTATCAAATTTCCATTGAAACATGACTTATAGTATTAATATCTTTGTGCAGAAGATCTAAAAAATGGACATAATTTTAGCCGACCGAACTACACCAATTATCTGCTTGTCAACAGGTGACAAATCATTTATATTCACAGTTCAATGTGAGGGTAACAGATCAAAATGTCTGTTACTGTAATAAAAGTGTACTGCTGTATATCATCCAATGACAGTATAGCGCAGTTTTCAATTACTCTAAGGACAGATTTCTGTTGACAGTGGACTCAACAGAAAGTGTAAGAAAGATTTAAGAAACATCTTATAAGTGCAGAGCTCAGAACTTAGCACCAAATATCATCAATCTATATTCTTCTGAGACCAGAAGACTCACCAAAGAGTTCTATGAAACTTACATACATCATGACACGATATAGTATAAATCCCTGGTATTTGCGAAATACTGTTAATGTTTTAAAGAGTGTTAATGGCTTCAATTGTGACAAAAGGAAATGCTTATTCCCTTGATCAAATTATAAATACTGGGAAGCAAGACTTTTATCTTTTGCAGAGTATATATATTGCATTTTGGCAATGAGTAACATTAGAATTCCCTAATATGGAAATCTTACTGTAAACAAATGTTAAAGTGAATTAAAGGACATATAATCATGCAATATTTGGTCATAAAACAACACTGTTATAATTAGCTTCCTCTACTTTGTCTTGCTATGGTAAAAATGGTCAGTTCTATGATTACATTATAGATTTATTCAGAATTAACAAAAAAAGGTATATAAGATGGATGCTCCATATATCTTTAGTTATATGAAAAATTAACATGCAATTGCATTGTTTCTACCTGGAAACAGAAAAAAACCAGGGTAGTCCAAGCCACATGTAAAAGAATGAAATTAGATCATTCATTAACTCCATACACAAAAATAAGCTCAAAATTGATTAGAGACCTAAATGTTAGACCTGACACAATGAAACTCTTAGAGGAAAACATAGGCAGAAAGCTCTCAGATATAAACCACAGAAAGATCTTTTTTAATCCATCTCTCAGAATAATGGGGTCTAAGCAAAAATAAACAAAAAAGGGCACTGAAACTCAAAAGCAAAGAAAACAATAAACAAAACAAAAGACAACCCACAAACTGGGAGAAAGTATTTTCAAATGATGTGACTGATAAGGGATTAGTCTCCAAAATTTACAAACAGATTATGGCACTCAATAGCATAAAAATAAACAACCCACTCCAAAAGTGGACAGAAATCTGAATAGACATTTCTCTAAAGCGGACAGGCAGATGGCCAAAAGGCACATGAAAAGATGTTCAAAATCGCTAGTTATTAGGGAAATGCAAATTAAGACTACAATGAGATACCACCTCACACCAGTCAGGACTAGGCAAAGGGTGGAGAGGTGCTGGGGCCAAAAGGCACATGAAGATTAACTATATTCTTCTTGAGACCAGAAGACTGTTCTATGAAACTTACATACATCATGACACGATATAGTATAAATCCCTGGTATTTGCGAAATACTGTTAATGTTTTAAAGAGTGTTAATGGCTTCAATTGTGACAAAAGGAAATGCTTATTCCCTTGATCAAATTATAAATACTGGGAAGCAAGACTTTTATCTTTTGCAGAGTATATATATTGCATTTTGGCAATGAGTAACATTAGAATTCCCTAATATGGAAATCTTACTGTAAACAAATGTTAAAGTGAATTAAAGGACATATAATCATGCAATATTTGGTCATAAAACAACACTGTTATAATTAGCTTCCTCTACTTTGTCTTGCTATGGTAAAAATGGTCAGTTCTATGATTACATTATAGATTTATTCAGAATTAACAAAAAAAGGTATATAAGATGGATGCTCCATATATCTTTAGTTATATGAAAAATTAACATGCAATTGCATTGTTTCTACCTGGAAACAGAAAAAACCTGGGTAGTCCAAGCCACATGTAAAAGAATGAAATTAGATCATTCATTAACTCCATACACAAAAATAAGCTCAAAATTGATTAGAGACCTAAATGTTAGACCTGACACAATGAAACTCTTAGAGGAAAACATAGGCAGAAAGCTCTCAGATATAAACCACAGAAAGATCTTTTTTAATCCATCTCTCAGAATAATGGGGTCTAAGCAAAAATAAACAAAAAAGGGCACTGAAACTCAAAAGCAAAGAAAACAATAAACAAAACAATAAACAAAACAAAAGACAACCCACAAACTGGGAGAAAGTATTTTCAAATGATGTGACTGATAAGGGATTAGTCTCCAAAATTTACAAACAGATTATGGCACTCAATAGCATAAAAATAAACAACCCACTCCAAAAGTGGACAGAAATCTGAATAGACATTTCTCTAAAGCGGACAGGCAGATGGCCAAAAGGCACATGAAAAGATGTTCAAAATCGCTAGTTATTAGGGAAATGCAAATTAAGACTACAATGAGATACCACCTCACACCAGTCAGGATGGCTAGCATCAAAAATTCCACAAAAGACAAAGGGTGGAGAGGTGCTGAGAGAAAGGAACCCTCCTGCACTGTTGGTGGGAATGTAAATGGTCCAGCCATTGTGGAAAACTGTATGAAGGTTCCTTAAAAAAACTAAACATAGCACCATATAACCCTGCAATCCCACTCCTGGGCATACATCCAGAGAAAAACATGACCAAAAGAGATATATGTTCACCAATGTTCATTGCAACATTATTTATAATAGTGAAGACATGGAAACAACCTAAATGTCTATCAATAGAGGAATGGATAAAGAAGATACATATATATATATGTATATATATGTGTATATATATATATATGTATGTATTTCATTCTTTTTCATGGCAGAGTAATATATATATATATATATATATATATATACACACACACACATATATATAAGGGATTTGCAGCAATATGGATGGACCTAATGAGTGTCATACTGAGTGAAGTAAGTCAGACAGAGAAGGAGAAATATCATCTGACATCCCTTTTATGTGGATTCTAAAAAAGAAACAGTATAAATGAATTTATTTACAAAAGAGAAAAAGACTTCACAACCTTAGAAAATGAACTTATGGCTGCAGGGGGTAGGGGATGCTTGGGCACTTTGAGAAAGTCATGTGCACACTGCCATGTTTGAAATGGAATCTCTTGTATAGCACATGGAACTCTGCTTAACCTTATACACTAGCCTGGACTGGGAGTGGGGTTGCGGGAAAATGGATACATGTATATGTATGCACCAGCCCCTTCCCTGTTCACTTGAAACTATCACAAACTTGTTAATTGGCTATACCCCAAAAAAATGTTTTTGGTGTAAAAAAATGCTTAGTCTAATGATAGGAAATTATATTTAGATATTGGTTTCAGTTTTTTTTTTTTAATTGACATCTTTATTTATTTATTTGCAAAATATGAATCAATACATATCTCTCCAGTTTCTAGGTTTCCAATTGCCTTAACAGTAGCTAATCTCTTTTCTTTTTTCTTGACATCATCTGGACCTTACTTCCCATCAAATCCTTCAAAATTCAGAGATATGAAAGTTTTGATTGTTCTGGCCGTCAGAACATGTTTCTATTAAAACAAAGCTACATACAACAGTGAATACTTATGGACAGATGCAGCAGTACTCTTACTGATCCTGCCAAGCAAGGTCAACAGATTCCCCCAACTGGGACTGCAAGTTTATAGTCATTTCTTCACACGAATGTGCTCAGTACTTCTTAAAGACACAGAACATACTGGAATCAGGCTCCAGAAGGATTTTGAGCTACACTGTATGTGGAAAATACGGAACTCATTGAATGCCTAGGCTCTTGCCTTAAGCCTGGAGCAGTAATTCTGGCAATCTCATCCCATATGGTGACATTCCCCTTGGGGAACCAAGATTTGTTTTCTTTATGCACAGCCTCTCTGATCTACTCTGACAGGCATCTTAACTTTGAATCCCAAGAAGAAAAACGCAGCTTTTCTTCAACCATGAAGGAAGGAATGGAATAAAATTTCTTTTCAACTTTTTCTGCAGTCCTAGTTTGCCTAAAATCTGTATTGTTACAAAATTAAGAGAAGTAACTTACTAGTTCCTATGCACAATAAAAAACATAAGTTAATCATATATCTTGTGTAAAAGCAACTCTCCTAAATTATTAATATAGAAGATTCTGAATGCAATATAGTTCCTATTAATGTGGCATTCTGTACTGGACATGGTTAGGTGCCAGCTCATATTTCAGCTGCAAAAGCTGGACATGCTCATGGGGCAAGGGAAGAGAACATTGAACAGATGGGCACCATTGATGTTGAGTTGTATTTTTTACCCAGGGGCATATTTTTGGTGTAAAAAAATGCTTAGTCTAATGATAGGAAATTATATTTAGATATTGGTTTCAGTTTTTTTTTTTTAATTGACATCTTTATTTATTTATTTGCAAAATATGAATCAATACATATCTCTCCAGTTTCTAGGTTTCCAATTGCCTTAACAGTAGCTAATCTCTTTTCTTTTTTCTTGACATCATCTGGACCTTACTTCCCATCAAATCCTTCAAAATTCAGAGATATGAAAGTTTTGATTGTTCTGGCCGTCAGAACATGTTTCTATTAAAACAAAGCTACATACAACAGTGAATACTTATGGACAGATGCAGCAGTACTCTTACTGATCCTGCCAAGCAAGGTCAACAGATTCCCCCAACTGGGACTGCAAGTTTATAGTCATTTCTTCACACGAATGTGCTCAGTACTTCTTAAAGACACAGAACATACTGGAATCAGGCTCCAGAAGGATTTTGAGCTACACTGTATGTGGAAAATACGGAACTCATTGAATGCCTAGGCTCTTGCCTTAAGCCTGGAGCAGTAATTCTGGCAATCTCATCCCATATGGTGACATTCCCCTTGGGGAACCAAGATTTGTTTTCTTTATGCACAGCCTCTCTGATCTACTCTGACAGGCATCTTAACTTTGAATCCCAAGAAGAAAAACGCAGCTTTTCTTCAACCATGAAGGAAGGAATGGAATAAAATTTCTTTTCAACTTTTTCTGCAGTCCTAGTTTGCCTAAAATCTGTATTGTTACAAAATTAAGAGAAGTAACTTACTAGTTCCTATGCACAATAAAAAACATAAGTTAATCATATATCTTGTGTAAAAGCAACTCTCCTAAATTATTAATATAGAAGATTCTGAATGCAATATAGTTCCTATTAATGTGGCATTCTGTACTGGACATGGTTAGGTGCCAGCTCATATTTCAGCTGCAAAAGCTGGACATGCTCATGGGGCAAGGGAAGAGAACATTGAACAGATGGGCACCATTGATGTTGAGTTGTATTTTTTTTACCCAGGGGCATATTTTTGTTATCTTTAAATAGTATCTGAAGCTTACTACAGATACTGAATTATTAAATGACAGGGGTTTACTTTCTAGTAAATGAAGGTTGTTTTACTAATGACCATAATCTCAAGCTGCAAATATCTACTGGTCATTGAGAACATTTTGGAGTAATACTGTTCACTTTTTGATTTTATCCTTTTTATATAAATGGACTTTCTGGAAGACAGTGTCACATAATAGTCATGAGCATACCCTTGGGAGGGGAAGAGCAGATATGAACCTTGGTTTGCAAATTTATGAACTAAAGCAATTACCTAAACTCTTTAAATAAGCTTTCTTATCTGTAACATGAGATAAATATCTCACGGAATTTTAAGAAATAAATATGTATGTATAATGCGTTCAGTGCAAGTTAGATATCAGTAATCTAACTGAAACTTTAAAAAAAAAATTTATTTATTTATTTTTGTCCATTCTAAGTTTTCACTTCTGCTGCAGGTACTTCTCTAGTTGCAGGTAGTCAGGGCTATTCTCTAGTAAGGTGAACAAGTTTCTTGTTGCGGTAACATCTCTTACTGTGGAACTCGGGTTCTAAAGCACATAGGTTCAACAGTGGCGGTCCTGAGGCTCTTGAGCACAGGCTCAATAGCTGTGGCTCACCAGCTTAGTTGCTCCACAGCATGTGGGATCTTCCCAGATCAGGGATCAAACTCGTATCTCCTGCATTGGCAGACGAACTCTTCACCACTGAGCTACCTGGGAAGCCCTGAACTTTTTTGCATTAATCTTTCTGCTTTTATTTTGAAAGTACCGGCAGTCTGTCATGAATCCCAAGAAGAAAAACGCAGCTTTTCTTCAACCATGAAGGAAGGAATGGAATAAAATTTCTTTTCAACTTTTTCTGCAGTCCTAGTTTGCCTAAAATCTGTATTGTTACAAAATTAAGAGAAGTAACTTACTAGTTCCTATGCACAATAAAAAACATAAGTTAATCATATATCTTGTGTAAAAGCAACTCTCCTAAATTATTAATATAGAAGATTCTGAATGCAATATAGTTCCTATTAATGTGGCATTCTGTACTGGACATGGTTAGGTGCCAGCTCATATTTCAGCTGCAAAAGCTGGACATGCTCATGGGGCAAGGGAAGAGAACATTGAACAGATGGGCACCATTGATGTTGAGTTGTATTTTTTTTACCCAGGGGCATATTTTTGTTATCTTTAAATAGTATCTGAAGCTTACTACAGATACTGAATTATTAAATGACAGGGGTTTACTTTCTAGTAAATGAAGGTTGTTTTTACTAATGACCATAATCTCAAGCTGCAAATATCTACTGGTCATTGAGAACATTTTGGAGTAATACTGTTCACTTTTTGATTTTATCCTTTTTATATAAATGGACTTTCTGGAAGACAGTGTCACATAATAGTCATGAGCATACCCTTGGGAGGGGAAGAGCAGATATGAACCTTGGTTTGCAAATTTATGAACTAAAGCAATTACCTAAACTCTTTAAATAAGCTTTCTTATCTGTAACATGAGATAAATATCTCACGGAATTTTAAGAAATAAATATGTATGTATAATGCGTTCAGTGCAAGTTAGATATCAGTAATCTAACTGAAACTTTAAAAAAAAAATTTATTTATTTATTTTTGTCCATTCTAAGTTTTCACTTCTGCTGCAGGTACTTCTCTAGTTGCAGGTAGTCAGGGCTATTCTCTAGTAAGGTGAACAAGTTTCTTGTTGCGGTAACATCTCTTACTGTGGAACTCGGGTTCTAAAGCACATAGGTTCAACAGTGGCGGTCCTGAGGCTCTTGAGCACAGGCTCAATAGCTGTGGCTCACCAGCTTAGTTGCTCCACAGCATGTGGGATCTTCCCAGATCAGGGATCAAACTCGTATCTCCTGCATTGGCAGACGAACTCTTCACCACTGAGCTACCTGGGAAGCCCTGAACTTTTTTTTTGCATTAATCTTTCTGCTTTTATTTTGAAAGTAGGATCTGCTTTTCTGGATATAAGAGTTTCATGTAAATATTAAGAGTTATAGAAATAAAGTCCTATGAAAGTCCATGTTAAATTCACATGCACTGTCCACAATTAATATATTGTTAACAACTATAACTGGTATAATATTGGGAAAAAAAATAAAAGGATGGAATGAGAGTTTAAAGTAATTTAATAAAACAATTTTGTTACTTCCTTTATCTGTATTTATGTTTTTATGAGAATATAAGATCTTTTCAGTGCTGTTGTAATCAAATAATAGTATGAGTGAAAAGAAAATAGGCTTATGCTTTTTATAAAAAAGAGTTGATTGATGACTTGTCCAAATGAGTAACAGAGCTGGTTAATTTATTTTTCCTCTTGATTAAACAATTGAGACATTTATCCTAAAATCTTAATTGGAATTAACATCAAAAGATATAGTTTCATGTTGCAGAGTGTTGATTATGGCAGATATTAGGTTACTTGAACTTTATTGGATACTTGCTAGACAAGTTATGTCTGTTTTACCTGTTAGTCTCATTAACTATGTTTTTCAATATTTTTTTTTCTATACAACAACAATTGGTCTATTTGGAATGTACTTTTTATTCATTCATTTTTGAGAGTTCAAAGTGTATTCATGAGAAGTATTAGCGACAACCCTATCAGTGCAACAATGCTCATATCCAGTGATAAATATTAACTTCACCACAGTTATGCTGGAAGTGAAAGGGAGGAAAAGAGACATTGAATTTCATATGTACCCTAATCTCACATGTTTAAGGACATATACTGTCAAAACATCCAGGAGAGGGTCTATAAAATCTGAAGACCACAATGTTTAATAGTCACTGGTCAGATATATATATATATATATATATATATATATATATATATATATATTTTTTTTTTTTTTCAAAATCAGCTTTAAAGTGACTCTTTAAGAGACATCAGGTAGAAACTTTCTACCCATTGGCTCCAGATGCCTAATTCCCTGATTTGCTGACTCATCTCATAAGCAATCTCAAAACTGTCAATTTGTTCAAGAACAATAAAAAAAAGAAAAAAAAGTGAGCCCTGAAGCCTTTGCTGAAAAAGAAGTGTCTTTTCTTAAACAGCTGGTCTCTAAATGTTCAATTTAATGAATCCCAAGTAAAAGCTATCAAATATAAAAGACACTGTCACAGAGTTTAGCTTTGATCCGAGGAATCCGAGTTCATCCAGACTCTGAATTTCAGAGCAAACATTGTACCTTCTGTCAGTGATGCCTATGCCAAATTTAAGGTATATTTGAGATAAAGAAAGAGTACTGAACTTGAGCTAAACCTAACTCAAGGTCAAATATTTCAGAAACCAATGCAGATACTTTGTTTGCCTTGTCTACAATTCTCCAACCAGAGCTATACAAAATTAACTCATCATGTTTTATGAGTAATTGATAAAATTGTCTCTTTTCTGGGGAACTCAAATCAATTTCATGAGCATATTTAAAGGACAAAATGAGGACATGGTACAGTCCAGAGCCACTAAGGAATTCATACAATGTTCTCCCTGGAGATTAGGTATCCCAAAGAAAGCTGCCTTAAAAGTGAAATTAAAATGCAGATGAATTATAACCCCTTATCGTTGCCAAGGATACAATTTCAGTTCAAGTTAAATGGAGGTTTGACATTCTATGCAAGTATAAATACTTATCGTATTTATAGGAATTAAAATTAGGATTTTTTCCTAATTTTCTCCATGACTTTAGTACAGATAAAATCTAGGAAATATGACATCATGTACAAGCAAACCAGGTGGAAGAATGTAGATAGGTTTTGTTTCTAACATCAGTAAATTTACATTAGGAAAACGGTGACTGATTGCTCTTTGAATGGGTTATAATTTGGGGCAGTAATAACAAATTTTTACTACCACAGCTATTCTATAGTAAAGCTTCCATGAAGATTAGTGAACACTTGCTATCTTTATGCTAGAAGAGTGTCATCTAGATACAGAGTCTACAAATCAAATATTGGTTTGTTAATGCTGGTAACCCCATATTTTGTTTTACATGTGTACAATCCTTTGATCAACTATGGTTTCTCTTACACAATTAACACTACATATATTTGAAACCAAGATGTTTGTGAGTGATTGCCATAATTAATATTAGTATATAGTATTGTATTTCAACTTTGGTTAAATGAAAGATAAATTCAACTACTTTGGAAGAAAAGCATTGAATTCTACTTTAAATCAGCACTGTTTGATAGGTGCCAGGTTTATGAGAAGAGAACTTTCATGTGAGCATGCACACACACACACACACACACACACAAAATATTGCACAAATGAAGGCAGTTGCAAAGCTTTACAACAAATTTCTTACTGTTGGTAGCATCTGAATGGCATAAATATATGAAGAAAAATATTTTAAAATACTTATAAGAACATTCAAAAGCAAAACAGTTATAATGACTCCCCAGTCTTTTAAAGTAAATAACTTATTTTTGGCAAGCAATTTACTGTATAGATTCATGTAGATATAATAAGTCATAGTAGAAATAATCCCAAGGATATAAATATTAAGCAATACATTTTAAGGAAAAAATTTATTTTACAAAACTAAGCTGCATATATTTGAAAGTTAATCTTACATTTTACTAAGGAATTCATACAATGTTCTCCTGGAGATTAGGTATCCAAAAGAAAGCTGCCTTAAAAGTGAAATTAAAATGCAGATGAATTATAACCCCTTATCGTTGCCAAGGATACAATTTCAGTTCAAGTTAAATGGAGGTTTGACATTCTATGCAAGTATAAATACTTATCGTATTTATAGGAATTAAAATTAGGATTTTTTCCTAATTTTCTCCATGACTTTAGTACAGATAAAATCTAGGAAATATGACATCATGTACAAGCAAACCAGGTGGAAGAATGTAGATAGGTTTTGTTTCTAACATCAGTAAATTTACATTAGGAAAACGGTGACTGATTGCTCTTTGAATGGGTTATAATTTGGGGCAGTAATAACAAATTTTTACTACCACAGCTATTCTATAGTAAAGCTTCCATGAAGATTAGTGAACACTTGCTATCTTTATGCTAGAAGAGTGTCATCTAGATACAGAGTCTACAAATCAAATATTGGTTTGTTAATGCTGGTAACCCCATATTTTGTTTTTACATGTGTACAATCCTTTGATCAACTATGGTTTCTCTTACACAATTAACACTACATATATTTGAAACCAAGATGTTTGTGAGTGATTGCCATAATTAATATTAGTATATAGTATTGTATTTCAACTTTGGTTAAATGAAAGATAAATTCAACTACTTTGGAAGAAAAGCATTGAATTCTACTTTAAATCAGCACTGTTTGATAGGTGCCAGGTTTATGAGAAGAGAACTTTCATGTGAGCATGCACACACACACACACACACACACAAAATATTGCACAAATGAAGGCAGTTGCAAAGCTTTACAACAAATTTCTTACTGTTGGTAGCATCTGAATGGCATAAATATATGAAGAAAAATATTTTAAAATACTTATAAGAACATTCAAAAGCAAAACAGTTATAATGACTCCCCAGTCTTTTAAAGTAAATAACTTATTTTTGGCAAGCAATTTACTGTATAGATTCATGTAGATATAATAAGTCATAGTAGAAATAATCCCAAGGATATAAATATTAAGCAATACATTTTAAGGAATTTAATTGATTTTAGTTTTAGAGAAGTTTAAGGTTTACAGAAAAGCTAAGCAGAATGTTTGCATATATCTCTGCTTGCCTCACATATAGTTTCTACTGTTATTAAAATCTTACATATTTATGGTGGATTTGGTACAATTGATGTACCCAAACTGATCCATCATCATTAATCAAAGTCCATCATTTATGTAATGACATGCTGTTTGTTTTATACAGTCTATGGTTCTGACAGATGCATGATGTCACGTATCCACCATTGGAGTGTTATACAGGACAGCTCCAATGCCCTGAAACCCCTGTGCTCCACAGACTCCTCCCTCCATCCCTCTTCTTGGACTCCTGGAAGATCCTGATCTTTTCTATGTACATTTCTACAGTTTAGCCTTTAAAGAATGGCATGAGGTGGGATCATACAGCGTGTAGCTCTTTCCCAGTGGTTTCCTTTTTCTTTTGGCATTTCTATGCATTTAAGATCCCTTTGGGTCTTTCCGTGGTTTGATAATACACTAGAGTTCAACATAAGACTCATGGGTATTAATTACTAGTAGAGTTTTTCATTCAAATATTTAGTTTCTCTAGCTTCATAGAAAGTCTTGATGTCAGGTAGACCAGGTTTCACTTTTTTTCTTCTGTCTCCAGATATTTGGTTGATATATCTTATATTGATTTGGGTTATTCTATAATTTTTTAAAAATTACCTTTTTTGTTCTTTGAAATGGGTTCTGACCCAAAGAGGAGACACATTGGCAATTATTTGTAAGTTAATTCATATGTTTACTACAGGTAGGATTTGTTGCCCTAAATGGCCCTGATAGTCTTGATTGTTTATTCATTTAAAAACATTTATTTAAGGTTTATAGTTTACATAGTTTAATGTTATCTATAAGATTTCAAAGAAGTATTAACATCGATGTCAAATACAGATCACTCAGATTTAGATTTTAGGATTAAAAATTGCTATAGAGGGCCTCCCCTGGTGGTCCAGTGGATAAGGACACCGCCTTGCACTGCAAGGGGTGCCGGTTCGATCCCTGGCCTGGGAAGATCCCATGTGCCGCAGAGCGGCTGGACCGATGTGTCCAATTACCGAGCCGGCACTCTGCGACAACAGAAGCCACCGCGATGGGAGGCCCACAGGAGCCAAAGAACAAAGACGGATGAAAAATAGAGAAATGGAAAACCAATAGAAGTGGCCCGCCCGCTCCCCTCCCTTCCCAACCCGACCCCCACCCAAAATAAATAAATAAATAAATCTTTAAAAAAAAAATTGCTATAGAAATCTCTTGGTTTTTAGATTATAAGATAAATTCTATTTCATAAAAAAATCTCTAAAAAGTATGAAATAGCTAGTTTATCTCCTTATTTGCATATAGTTACTATTTAAAATGACTCACAGAATTTTCCTGATAGAAATAATTGATTCTGAATACTTCCTGCTGTGGACTGTATTTTATCACTTCGAAATTTATATGCTGAAGTCCTAAACCTTACTGCTTCAGAAAGAGGTAATTAAGTTAAAATCAGATCATACTAATGGGTCTTAGCCGAAAATAACCCATGTGGTTTTGAGAAGAGGAAAATGTACACACAAGCAGAGTTCAACATAAGACTCATGGGTATTAATTACTAGTAGAGTTTTTCATTCAAATATTTAGTTTCTCTAGCTTCATAGAAAGTCTTGATGTCAGGTAGACCAGGTTTCACTTTTTTTCTTCTGTCTCCAGATATTTGGTTGATATATCTTATATTGATTTGGGTTATTCTATAATTTTTTAAAAATTACCTTTTTTGTTCTTTGAAATGGGTTCTGACCCAAAGAGGAGACACATTGGCAATTATTTGTAAGTTAATTCATATGTTTACTACAGGTAGGATTTGTTGCCCTAAATGGCCCTGATAGTCTTGATTGTTTATTCATTTAAAAACATTTATTTAAGGTTTATAGTTTACATAGTTTAATGTTATCTATAAGATTTCAAAGAAGTATTAACATCGATGTCAAATACAGATCACTCAGATTTAGATTTTAGGATTAAAAATTGCTATAGAGGGCCTCCCCTGGTGGTCCAGTGGATAAGGACACCGCCTTGCACTGCAAGGGGTGCCGGTTCGATCCCTGGCCTGGGAAGATCCCATGTGCCGCAGAGCGGCTGGACCGATGTGTCCAATTACCGAGCCGGCACTCTGCGACAACAGAAGCCACCGCGATGGGAGGCCCACAGGAGCCAAAGAACAAAGACGGATGAAAAATAGAGAAATGGAAAACCAATAGAAGTGGCCCGCCCGCTCCCCTCCCTTCCCAACCCGACCCCCACCCAAAATAAATAAATAAATAAATCTTTAAAAAAAAAATTGCTATAGAAATCTCTTGGTTTTTAGATTATAAGATAAATTCTATTTCATAAAAAAATCTCTAAAAAGTATGAAATAGCTAGTTTATCTCCTTATTTGCATATAGTTACTATTTAAAATGACTCACAGAATTTTCCTGATAGAAATAATTGATTCTGAATACTTCCTGCTGTGGACTGTATTTTATCACTTCGAAATTTATATGCTGAAGTCCTAAACCTTACTGCTTCAGAAAGAGGTAATTAAGTTAAAATCAGATCATACTAATGGGTCTTAACCCAAAATAACCCATGTTTTTTTGAGAAGATTAAAATAGACACACAAACAGAGAGAAAACCATGTGAAGATATGAGGAGAAGATGGTCAACTACAAGACAAAGGAGGTCCCAGAAGAAAGCAGTCCTGAGCACACATTCATCTCAGACTTGCAGCCTCCAGGACTGTGAGAAAATATATTTCTGCTGCTTAAGACAGGTGCCCCAGTTCCAAGGCCACAGATTGGTACCAGTGTGTGGCAGTGTAGTTATAGCTGCTCCCCATCACTTGCACCACCACCTGAGCTCTGCCTTCCCTCAGATCAGCAGTGGCATTAGATTCTCACTGGAGCATAATAAATGTTATATGCTTGATTCCTCCCCAAACTGTCTCCATGCTATCCCCACAGTGAGTGTGGCTGAAAACAGGAGGGCAGATTCAAAACCTGTGTAAGAGGTTGTAGCAGTGTAGCACCCCTAAATCCCACCATCACCTCCACTTCAACAGCATGATCTCATTTCACACTCTGAAGGCTTGGAGGCACTGAGCCAGAAGCAGAGGCATTAAGAAAGCTGAAGGCAGGAAAGGAAAGACATTCACCTTTTAAGTGAGACTGTCTCCACTCCTACCTGTCTCACAGAATGATGGCAGCCAAGCATTCTACTCTGGCATGGTATTAGATCATTTGTCATTGACTGAATAGTAAAGTCACTTACAAAATAATGATACATAATTATACTTAATATGTAATATGCATATATATCTGGCTTAAATATATAGCAATTATTAACCTTAAAAACAATTTTAAGGGTTATGTGTTATTACTGTTATTTTATTTTCTACTTCCACTCAATATAATGAAGGTTGCAAGAGGGCAAACAATTGGGGACAGAGTCATTGTCTCACTCATCTGATTCCAGCATGAAAATACATACTTCATAATAGTAGGGACTGGATACATATTCAATGAACAAAGGAATGCTTGAATTCTTATTTCAAAGATGAAGAAACTAAATCATACAGGAGTTAAGTAATTATTGTAAGCTGTTAAAAATAGTTAAGAGGCACACCTAAACTTCTTCACTCCCAAAGATTTATATTAATAGCTGGAGGCCTTTCTCTACAGCTCATCTTCATCACCACTACTCTGCTAGGCAGTCACGGACTTGCTATTTTTTACAAAGCAATAATTTAGCTACAATACATTTTTCCTTTTTTTAATGTGTACAATCCTAAGAACTTGCACAACTATATAAAGTCAGATAATCTCCCTCCAGAATCAATATAGGGAATATTCTTATCATCCCCCCAAATAATCTCACTTATTTATAAAGAAACCATTTTGCCACTCCCAGCCTTTGGCAACCACGGATCTGTTTTCTGTTCCTGTACTTTTGCCTTCTGCAGAAGGTCATATAAGTGTAAGAATTAAATGTCTTGTATGATTGGTTTCCTAAACTTAGCATGATACTTTTGAGATGTCCCCATATACACTTTTATAGTTTTAATGCATCAGTATTTCATTCCTTTACACTGCTGAATAGTATTTTATTAAGTAAACACATCACACTTTGTTTCTTCAAGCTTTTGACAATTACAGAGACCTGTAATACACTGCTGAATAGTATTTTATTAAGTCAAAATCCCACCATCACCTCCACTTCAACAGCATGATCTCATTTCACACTCTGAAGGCTTGGAGGCACTGAGCCAGAAGCAGAGGCATTAAGAAAGCTGAAGGCAGGAAAGGAAAGACATTCACCTTTTAAGTGAGACTGTCTCCACTCCTACCTGTCTCACAGAATGATGGCAGCCAAGCATTCTACTCTGGCATGGTATTAGATCATTTGTCATTGACTGAATAGTAAAGTCACTTACAAAATAATGATACATAATTATACTTAATATGTAATATGCATATATATCTGGCTTAAATATATAGCAATTATTAACCTTAAAAACAATTTTAAGGGTTATGTGTTATTACTGTTATTTTATTTTCTACTTCCACTCAATATAATGAAGGTTGCAAGAGGGCAAACAATTGGGGACAGAGTCATTGTCTCACTCATCTGATTCCAGCATGAAAATACATACTTCATAATAGTAGGGACTGGATACATATTCAATGAACAAAGGAATGCTTGAATTCTTATTTCAAAGATGAAGAAACTAAATCATACAGGAGTTAAGTAATTATTGTAAGCTGTTAAAAATAGTTAAGAGGCACACCTAAACTTCTTCACTCCCAAAGATTTATATTAATAGCTGGAGGCCTTTCTCTACAGCTCATCTTCATCACCACTACTCTGCTAGGCAGTCACGGACTTGCTATTTTTTACAAAGCAATAATTTAGCTACAATACATTTTTCCTTTTTTTAATGTGTACAATCCTAAGAACTTGCACAACTATATAAAGTCAGATAATCTCCCTCCAGAATCAATATAGGGAATATTCTTATCATCCCCCCAAATAATCTCACTTATTTATAAAGAAACCATTTTGCCACTCCCAGCCTTTGGCAACCACGGATCTGTTTTCTGTTCCTGTACTTTTGCCTTCTGCAGAAGGTCATATAAGTGTAAGAATTAAATGTCTTGTATGATTGGTTTCCTAAACTTAGCATGATACTTTTGAGATGTCCCCCATATACACTTTTTATAGTTTTTAATGCATCAGTATTTCATTCCTTTACACTGCTGAATAGTATTTTATTAAGTAAACACATCACACTTTGTTTCTTCAAGCTTTTGACAATTACAGAGAGACCTGTAATAATCATCAATGTAAAGACTTTCATGTAGGCATATGCCTTTTTTCCCCCTTCAGCAAATACTTAGGAGCATTAGATTGCAGAACCATATGATCAAAGTATGCTGAGCTTTCTAAGAAACTGTCAAACCATTTTCCAAAGAGGATGTTCCTTTTGTACTGATGCCAGAAGCTTCAAAATGTCCCTAAGCAACTACCATTTACAGTTTGTTTCCCTTTCTTTTCTTTTTGCCTTTATCTTTCTCCCCCCACCACTCACTGTCTTCCTTTTTTTTTCTTTCTGCCATTTTCTGAGAATGGTGTGGTACCTCACAGTGGATTTAATCTTTATTTCCCTAATAAAGCATATTTTCTTATGTTTATCTGTCATTCTGACCATGAATGTTTTATTCACATACACCAAGGCTTAAATCTCAACTCTGTCTCTTTAAGAACAAATTTAAATTGCCCAGTATATTTATTTGCTTCAAATGGAATTACATATTTTTATGAGGATTAAGTAGGTTCACCCATGAAACACACATATCCTAGACCAACAATAAATATTATTTTCCTTCTGCTTACTCAAAGTTTCATCTTTTCCTTCCTGTGTTCTGAGATGCCACCTTCTGTAGGGATAAGTCACAAGTGCCCCTAGATAGTCCTAACTGCCCTTTCTAACCTTTCTTTCTTACTGTATGCTACTCGCTACTCATTTTGCCCAAAACCTATCTGCTATGTCAATGCTTTGTTGAAAAACTCTCAACATCTCCTCATTGCCTAGCTTATGGAGGAAAAATGTACGATTTAAGCCTGTTCTTTATTTGTACTGGTTCTCTCTCCTAGTTTACATGTGTCTTTCTCACATCTCTCAATCTCAGCAACTTTTAAGTTTCATGAGGACAGAGACCATGTTCTTTTAACCCTGAAGCATTTCTCTGGAACCCTGAGTAGAGTGTACACATGTTATATGCTAATTAGATATTTGTTAAATGAAAAAAGGAAGGAATATACTCTCCTGGCATCTGTTATTGACTTCCTGTTTTATTTTGAAGGGCTTTATTTTTCTCTGACTTTTAATATATCATTTTACGCTTTAACTCTCATGTAGAGTAAAAGGTTTTTCAGATTTTAAGTAATAATAGGCTTTAAAAACTAACTTAGATCAACAATAGGAGCATTAGATTGCAGAACCATATGATCAAAGTATGCTGAGCTTTCTAAGAAACTGTCAAACCATTTTCCAAAGAGGATGTTCCTTTTGTACTGATGCCAGAAGCTTCAAAATGTCCCTAAGCAACTACCATTTACAGTTTGTTTCCCTTTCTTTTCTTTTTGCCTTTATCTTTCTCCCCCCACCACTCACTGTCTTCCTTTTTTTTTCTTTCTGCCATTTTCTGAGAATGGTGTGGTACCTCACAGTGGATTTAATCTTTATTTCCCTAATAAAGCATATTTTCTTATGTTTATCTGTCATTCTGACCATGAATGTTTTATTCACATACACCAAGGCTTAAATCTCAACTCTGTCTCTTTAAGAACAAATTTAAATTGCCCAGTATATTTATTTGCTTCAAATGGAATTACATATTTTTATGAGGATTAAGTAGGTTCACCCATGAAACACACATATCCTAGACCAACAATAAATATTATTTTCCTTCTGCTTACTCAAAGTTTCATCTTTTCCTTCCTGTGTTCTGAGATGCCACCTTCTGTAGGGATAAGTCACAAGTGCCCCTAGATAGTCCTAACTGCCCTTTCTAACCTTTCTTTCTTACTGTATGCTACTCGCTACTCATTTTGCCCAAAACCTATCTGCTATGTCAATGCTTTGTTGAAAAACTCTCAACATCTCCTCATTGCCTAGCTTATGGAGGAAAAATGTACGATTTAAGCCTGTTCTTTATTTGTACTGGTTCTCTCTCCTAGTTTACATGTGTCTTTCTCACATCTCTCAATCTCAGCAACTTTTAAGTTTCATGAGGACAGAGACCATGTTCTTTTAACCCTGAAGCATTTCTCTGGAACCCTGAGTAGAGTGTACACATGTTATATGCTAATTAGATATTTGTTAAATGAAAAAAGGAAGGAATATACTCTCCTGGCATCTGTTATTGACTTCCTGTTTTATTTTGAAGGGCTTTATTTTTCTCTGACTTTTAATATATCATTTTACGCTTTAACTCTCATGTAGAGTAAAAGGTTTTTTTTCAGATTTTTAAGTAATAATAGGCTTTAAAAAAACTAACTTAGATCAACAATAACATGCCACAAGTATGTATGTTTATGCTATCTTTCTCCTACTTGATAGAAAGTTATTTGAAAGTAAGAACAGCTTATTTTTCCAAATTTCCTGTGTAACTGGAGAAAATGAAATACAAGCAATGAAATAGATGGACTTTCTTATTATTGTGAAATAATAAAGATTAAAGAAATGGCTTACAGATGATAGGGCTATGGACTGACTTGTTGGTTATGTAACATATTGTTGATGTCTAAAAGAAAAAACAAAACAAAACAAAACAAGACAGGGGTATAATCACTGAATAGAAAACTCTCCCTACTGGACAAAGACAATGTGAGAAGAAGGAAATATTGGAAAAAATAGAGAAGCTTTTGAGAAGAATATATATGATATGGAAACAAATTTTCTTGGTGTTTTTCTTTCTCATGTTTGTGAAGTCTTTTTTCTTAAAAAATAACTGTATTGATATTCAAATTAAACTACACAATAGATTTAAAACTAGATTTCAGTTAGCTGCTTAATAGATGACATAGATTAATTTCTCTTCCTTCACATTCCACATACATTCTGATTTCTTGTGCCTCATACAGTTAATCTGCAAGAGATACTCTCCTAATTAGCTAACCAGAGGGAGTAACTGTTAAAAATTCCTTTATTCAAAAAGCTATTAAAATAGTAGCAGCTGATCTACAATATATGTAGACCAGGGATTACACTCAATTCATTTCTACTAGATTGTGCTTTGAAAATGAATGCCATGCTGAGTTCCCCTCCAAACCTAACAATAGTCTACCTGTTCCAGAATTCCCTGAGTTTGGTGTCATTGGTATCTCCAGGGTCCACTGAATGTTCTGTTAAAAGCACATCACCACTGAGCTTACTTGGATTGAGCCTGTCACAATATACATGTCCTTCAGTGTTTTTAAATTACGAAAGGTATTCTTACATAATTATGAACATTATGCTTGACCTCAGGATTATAGATAAATTCAGATGTGTAGTTCAACCAGTATCAGTTTTCAAATAAGGTCAATAACTTTCCAGCTCTCCAGTCTACTTAGCATTCTTTCAAGGACAAGTCTTGGACAAACTCACTTTCAATTGCTTTCTCTTTGTGCATTCCATCATGTTTATGTAGCTGATATATTCTACAGAATGCTATGGTCACATAATTCAACCTACTTGGAAACATACTAGGTCTTTCCTGTGTATAAATGATAGCAATGAAATAGATGGACTTTCTTATTATTGTGAAATAATAAAGATTAAAGAAATGGCTTACAGATGATAGGGCTATGGACTGACTTGTTGGTTATGTAACATATTGTTGATGTCTAAAAGAAAAAACAAAACAAAACAAAACAAGACAGGGGTATAATCACTGAATAGAAAACTCTCCCTACTGGACAAAGACAATGTGAGAAGAAGGAAATATTGGAAAAAATAGAGAAGCTTTTGAGAAGAATATATATGATATGGAAACAAATTTTCTTGGTGTTTTTCTTTCTCATGTTTGTGAAGTCTTTTTTCTTAAAAAATAACTGTATTGATATTCAAATTAAACTACACAATAGATTTAAAACTAGATTTCAGTTAGCTGCTTAATAGATGACATAGATTAATTTCTCTTCCTTCACATTCCACATACATTCTGATTTCTTGTGCCTCATACAGTTAATCTGCAAGAGATACTCTCCTAATTAGCTAACCAGAGGGAGTAACTGTTAAAAATTCCTTTATTCAAAAAGCTATTAAAATAGTAGCAGCTGATCTACAATATATGTAGACCAGGGATTACACTCAATTCATTTCTACTAGATTGTGCTTTGAAAATGAATGCCATGCTGAGTTCCCCTCCAAACCTAACAATAGTCTACCTGTTCCAGAATTCCCTGAGTTTGGTGTCATTGGTATCTCCAGGGTCCACTGAATGTTCTGTTAAAAGCACATCACCACTGAGCTTACTTGGATTGAGCCTGTCACAATATACATGTCCTTCAGTGTTTTTAAATTACGAAAGGTATTCTTACATAATTATGAACATTATGCTTGACCTCAGGATTATAGATAAATTCAGATGTGTAGTTCAACCAGTATCAGTTTTCAAATAAGGTCAATAACTTTCCAGCTCTCCAGTCTACTTAGCATTCTTTCAAGGACAAGTCTTGGACAAACTCACTTTCAATTGCTTTCTCTTTGTGCATTCCATCATGTTTATGTAGCTGATATATTCTACAGAATGCTATGGTCACATAATTCAACCTACTTGGAAACATACTAGGTCTATAAAGTTAGGGCAACACTATAAAATGAGAACTAGACACTGCTTGCCTCAGGACAGACACAGACTGCCATGCTGAGTTCCCCTCCAACGTCTTCATCCCAGTGCTGAAGGTCTAAAAGTGGGAGGAACCAGTGCAAAGCAGCTAGTGGAGCAGGAGTCCACAGGATGGTGTAACAGCTCTTCAGTCTACCGGCTCGACCATCCTAATCAAATTGGGATCAAGTAGTGATTAAATTAAATTAGATTATTCATGTAAAGAGCCTGCACACAGCAAATACTTAAAGTTTATTAGTTATATTAATTGTAACATCTCACTGGATACAGAACATTGTATAAGGGGAAGACAACTGGAATGAAACTGAAATGCAGTAAACTGTAAGTTCAACTCTGCCCTTAATATTAACTTTTTCAGAGATTCTTTGATAAGGAAAGGAAGTTTTCTGGACTGTTTATAGCAGTTGTTACTAAGTATGAACTGCTGTCATTTAAGTTAAACTGAAATTTTCCCTTCATATTTCTCTCTACTTCTAGCCACTGTTTATCTTTGGTGGGTCTGTATCTCATTCTCTGTTACTCATATTTACAGGAGACATGAATTACTTTTCTTCAAAGAAAGAAATTAAACTATTGTGAGAATATATATTATTTCTCTTCCTACCATTTTATTTGTTTTCATAATTAGAGTAAGAATAAAAGCTAATTTTATTCCTGAGATAATAAACATTCATTAAATCTTACCTTTTCAAATAATTTAGGTGTTACTTGGTAGTGTGGAATCATTTCAAACTTGTAGACTTGCCTGGGTTTAAGCATGAGTCTTGTGATTTCAATTTTCATGACGAAAGACACCAGAATCTGGAAAGCGTTGAGTGGTAGTACTCAGGAACCATATTCAAAACCTAGTCTCAGGCTTCCCTGGTGGTCCAGTGGCTAAAGAGTCCACCTTGCAGTGCAAGGGGCACCTGTTCGATCTCTGGTCCGGGTAGATCCTCCCTGCTGCCAGGCAGCTGGACTGGTGTGTCCAATTACGAGTTAGCATTCTGGAGCGCATGTGCTCAGAGTAGGTACTATGCAGTGAGAGAGGCCACTGTAACTGGAGGCCCACACATGTCAAATAATAAAAAGATGAATGCAAATAAATATAAATAAAAGGAGCATGATGGGGAAAAAGAAAACAAAATCCAGTCTCAATTGCCATTTACACAGTATAGAAAAGTTTACTGTCTTTTGTATTTTCTATGTGCTTCTTTTCTTCAAAACATTTATATTCCCATCATTTGAATCAGGTCATAATCCTTATATATACATATACATATATACATTTATAATATATATATTTAGGTAACTTTTACTGTACAAGATTAGAAAGATGGAAAAAATTATCCTGAGTACATAATGATTCCTAGTGCCACTTTGTTCTTGATCTGCAAACCACTACTTATTTTTAATTCTTCTTGTAGCTCCTTGCTAGGTGAGGTGCTAGTTCTCTACTAATGAACAGAAGCATTCTTAAATAAATAAACAAAACTTTCAGAATGTTAAACATCAAAAATACGAAACTACTACATTATCCCAAAAAAACAATGCTCCATTATAATTATGAAGCTCCATGTGGTGAGTATGCCTCTTGTGCCTGAGGGAAGAGACAGGAGTAAAAAGTATGCAGACCTCACTGTGATCCCAGAAACATTCTATAGTCTCTAAAACATCATGAGCAGGAACAAGGACCAGATTCCTGAACTTTATGTGTTCCTCTGCACTGCCCCTCTTGAGGCAAGAAAGAAGAAGGGAACACAGAATGCTAACCTGTGGCTCCAAACAGCTACAACCACCCCAGTCTGCCTAAGAAACAATCATGACAACCCCTCACCACTTCTATCTCTGTTCTATCTGTGAACACAAGAAATCTCAGGCTCCCAGAATGTCACTCGTTATCCATATCTTCCATCCCTACATAATTCTGCACATTGCCTAATCTCATAGCACATGCAACCTTTCCCAGTTCTAAACATTTACTACCAGTGTGATTAATGGATGTTATATCTTGATCTCTGGTCCGGGTAGATCCTCCCTGCTGCCAGGCAGCTGGACTGGTGTGTCCAATTACGAGTTAGCATTCTGGAGCGCATGTGCTCAGAGTAGGTACTATGCAGTGAGAGAGGCCACTGTAACTGGAGGCCCACACATGTCAAATAATAAAAAGATGAATGCAAATAAATATAAATAAAAGGAGCATGATGGGGAAAAAGAAAACAAAATCCAGTCTCAATTGCCATTTACACAGTATAGAAAAGTTTACTGTCTTTTGTATTTTCTATGTGCTTCTTTTCTTCAAAACATTTATATTCCCATCATTTGAATCAGGTCATAATCCTTATATATACATATACATATATACATTTATAATATATATATTTAGGTAACTTTTTACTGTACAAGATTAGAAAGATGGAAAAAATTATCCTGAGTACATAATGATTCCTAGTGCCACTTTGTTCTTGATCTGCAAACCACTACTTATTTTTAATTCTTCTTGTAGCTCCTTGCTAGGTGAGGTGCTAGTTCTCTACTAATGAACAGAAGCATTCTTAAATAAATAAACAAAACTTTCAGAATGTTAAACATCAAAAATACGAAACTACTACATTATCCCAAAAAAACAATGCTCCATTATAATTATGAAGCTCCATGTGGTGAGTATGCCTCTTGTGCCTGAGGGAAGAGACAGGAGTAAAAAGTATGCAGACCTCACTGTGATCCCAGAAACATTCTATAGTCTCTAAAACATCATGAGCAGGAACAAGGACCAGATTCCTGAACTTTATGTGTTCCTCTGCACTGCCCCTCTTGAGGCAAGAAAGAAGAAGGGAACACAGAATGCTAACCTGTGGCTCCAAACAGCTACAACCACCCCAGTCTGCCTAAGAAACAATCATGACAACCCCTCACCACTTCTATCTCTGTTCTATCTGTGAACACAAGAAATCTCAGGCTCCCAGAATGTCACTCGTTATCCATATCTTCCATCCCTACATAATTCTGCACATTGCCTAATCTCATAGCACATGCAACCTTTCCCAGTTCTAAACATTTACTACCAGTGTGATTAATGGATGTTATATCTTGAGCTTTTTCTATTTCTTCCAGCTTCTATATCTGATTCATAGATGTATTTCCCTTGAGAGTACTGCTTTGGCTGAAAGTCTCTCTAGGGGCTGCAATCTTAAAGAGGGCTTGTGATGAGACAGCTAACTACATTCCCAACTCCTCACTGCCAAGTCCAGTTCATTGTCTTAGCCACACTTATCTCTCAGAACAATCAGGACTGAAGTACTTAGCATCAGACCACACCAGCTATCTTCAATAAATGATTTTATTTCAAAGCTTGTGATATCTATGGCACTGTAAATGTGGCAGACTATTAAACTACATTCTTAAAATGGTATTTTCTTCTGGCTGAAAACATGATTCAGAGTTCAATTTCCACTACAGTGAAGTCCTTGGACAAGCAGTTCCCATGGATAAGTGCCAGTTCATAAACAGTTTGTCATGTCTGTAATTTAATATATAATATATGACACATAAGAAACTACTTAATCTCAGGGAAATTAACCTAGCAGTATGCCCTAATCTAATAGAAGCTGACTGTACTCAACTGAAACAAAAAGGCCTACACCTGGGTAATGAGCTATCAGGAGAAAAGGCAGGCTGTTCTCAGTCTAGGAGAGCCAAGACAAAATGATGTTAGGCTGATATTGAATTACTGAGAAGGTTCACTCACAATGGAAAGAGAACACAGTATGTTATCATTTTTATATGTTTCATAATTAGGATAAATTGATGACAATTATGTGTAGCAGAAGCATACCAGCAATCTACAATTAGAAATCTCTCTCTCTCTCTCTCTCTCTCTCTATATATATATATATATATATATATATTTAAATATAAAGATGATCCAAACAATAGACTAAACAGTAAATTAAAGCAAGATATTATAAAGTATAATAAAAAGTTAAAAGAGTTAAACGTAAAAACATAAATTCAGCTGAAATGTACATGAAATGACCATGTGTAATCTATCATGCAAGTTCTTCCACATTGTCTTTCTTGGGCTGCAATCTGTTGTGCGTTTTAAGTTTGAGGACCAAGTATCATAAAAATTTCAACTGTACATTTGCAAAGTATAAAATCATTTCAAAATTACATTCTCTTGATAATAGCACGTACACTACAATAAGATAGTATGTCTTTTCTATGCTAAAGTAAAGCAAAATAGCTGTTAACAATAGTTTTGACCTCACTGAGTTTGTTCAAACTGAGTCCATTTGATATCACTGGACTACATAAATTTATATATGTATGAATTATGCAGATAAAAATGTAAAAATTTTTACTCTATGCCTGTGCCATCATCTTAATATTCCATCCATTACCATTCTCAAAGTTGCTTTCATAATTTACCATGAATTATCTCACCAAAGGTCCAAGCAAAGTTAGATTCAATTTCTAGTTGAGGAAATTAAAAGTAACTCAAAAGTTGAAATAATCACTTGTATATGTATGTTCTCCTTGGGGAGCAAATTACAGAAATAAATATACATGATTATTTTAAAACAATCTGTTCAAAACTTAAACATTAAAATTTTGAACATAAAAGGTTTTCTTGTTTAAACAATTCTAAAAGCTTTCAATTTCCACTACAGTGAAGTCCTTGGACAAGCAGTTCCCATGGATAAGTGCCAGTTCATAAACAGTTTGTCATGTCTGTAATTTAATATATAATATATGACACATAAGAAACTACTTAATCTCAGGGAAATTAACCTAGCAGTATGCCCTAATCTAATAGAAGCTGACTGTACTCAACTGAAACAAAAAGGCCTACACCTGGGTAATGAGCTATCAGGAGAAAAGGCAGGCTGTTCTCAGTCTAGGAGAGCCAAGACAAAATGATGTTAGGCTGATATTGAATTACTGAGAAGGTTCACTCACAATGGAAAGAGAACACAGTATGTTATCATTTTTATATGTTTCATAATTAGGATAAATTGATGACAATTATGTGTAGCAGAAGCATACCAGCAATCTACAATTAGAAATCTCTCTCTCTCTCTCTCTCTCTCTCTCTCTATATATATATATATATATATATATATTTAAATATAAAGATGATCCAAACAATAGACTAAACAGTAAATTAAAGCAAGATATTATAAAGTATAATAAAAAGTTAAAAGAGTTAAACGTAAAAACATAAATTCAGCTGAAATGTACATGAAATGACCATGTGTAATCTATCATGCAAGTTCTTCCACATTGTCTTTCTTGGGCTGCAATCTGTTGTGCGTTTTAAGTTTGAGGACCAAGTATCATAAAAATTTCAACTGTACATTTGCAAAGTATAAAATCATTTCAAAATTACATTCTCTTGATAATAGCACGTACACTACAATAAGATAGTATGTCTTTTCTATGCTAAAGTAAAGCAAAATAGCTGTTAACAATAGTTTTGACCTCACTGAGTTTGTTCAAACTGAGTCCATTTGATATCACTGGACTACATAAATTTATATATGTATGAATTATGCAGATAAAAATGTAAAAATTTTTACTCTATGCCTGTGCCATCATCTTAATATTCCATCCATTACCATTCTCAAAGTTGCTTTCATAATTTACCATGAATTATCTCACCAAAGGTCCAAGCAAAGTTAGATTCAATTTCTAGTTGAGGAAATTAAAAGTAACTCAAAAGTTGAAATAATCACTTGTATATGTATGTTCTCCTTGGGGAGCAAATTACAGAAATAAATATACATGATTATTTTAAAACAATCTGTTCAAAACTTAAACATTAAAATTTTGAACATAAAAAGGTTTTCTTGTTTAAACAATTCTAAAAGCTTTCAATGAAAAGCTTTCCTTCCATTATTAGCTTGTTTATCTTCTCATTGAACATTTAACACAAGTAAAATTTGAAGTTTGCACATGCTATTATAAATAATACATGGCACTCACTTTTTTTTCTAATGTTTATTTTTATTGATTTATTTTTTAAATTTTGCTTTTACAGAGTTTTGTTGTTTGCAGCTCTATATAACCGCAAGTCTGTCATAGGCATTTCTTTGACCTCTCCCAGCTGAACCTCCTCCCACTACCCCGCATCCCGCCCCTCCAGGTTGTTGCCTAGCCCCCATGCAAGATCCCTTAGTTCCACAGTGCATTCACAATAGTGATCTCTTTTACATATGATGATGTAGGTTTCCAGGTTACTTTTTCCAAACTTCTCACTCATTCTTCCCTCCACTCAATGTCCATAGGTTTGTTCTCTGTATTTGTTTCTCCACCACAGTTCTGCGTGTGCATTTATCAGTACCATCTTATTAGATTTCATATATATTTGTTAGTATGCTGTATTTGTCCTTTTCTTTTTGACTTAATTCACTTTGTATAATAGGTTATAGATTCATACACCTCATTAGGACTGATTCTTCTGCATTTCGTTTTAAGGCTGAGAAATATTCCATTGTATATATGTACCATAGCTTCTTTTTTTATTATTATTTTTATTTATTTAATTTTGTATTCTTTATTTTAAAGATTTTACAGAGTTTTGTTGTTCACCGACATGTATGTTCCAAGATCATTCATATGTATATGCCTGGACCCCCACCCTCACCCACCCAGTTCCCCCCCCCTCACCCCTCTGGACCATCACCCGAAGTGATTGTAAGCACTCCTATTCCCTTAAGACAATGACAATAGCTATATTTTCCACACATGCCAGTACGGGTTTCAATATTACTTCCTCTATGCCTCCCTCTCACTGTTCTCCACAGTGTCCTTATGTCTATGCTCTGTCTGTTTTTCCATGAATTCACTGCATGTATTATTATGACTATCTTACTAGATTTCATATATATGAGTTAGTATACTGTACTTGTCTTTCTCTTTTTGACTTATTTCACTTTTTATGATAGGTTCTAGAGATAGCCACCTCATTAGGACTGAGTCTTCTGCATTTCTTTTAACAGCTGAGTAGTATTCCATTGTATATATGTACCAGGGCTTCTGTATCCATTCATTTGTCGATGGGCATCTAGGTTGCTTTCAAGTTCTGGCTATTGTATAGAGAGCTGCAATGAACACTGCGGTACAGGTGCCTCTTTCAGTTTTGATTTCATCAGGATATAGGCCTAATAGTGAGATTGCTGGGTCAAAGGGTGCCTCTATTTTTAGTTTTTTAAGGAACCTCCATACTGTCTTCCATAGAGGCTGTATCAGTTTACATTCCCACCAGCAATGCAAGAGGGTTCCCTTTTCTCCGCACCCTTTCCAACATTTATTGTCTGCCGATTTATTGATGATGGCCATTCTGACGGGTGTGAAGCGGTATCTCATTGTGGTTTTAATTTGCATTTCTCTAATAATAAGCGAGGTTGAGCATCGTTTCATGTGCTTTTGAGCCATCTGTATGTCCTCGTTGGAGAGGCGTCTCTTTACATCTTTTTCCCATTTTTTGATTGGGTTGTTCGTTTTTCTTATGCTGAGTTGTCTGAGTTGCTTGTAGATTTTGCAGATTAATTCTTTGTCTGTTGTTTCATTTGCTATGATTTTCTCCCACACTTTGGGGTGTCTGTTCAGCTTTTTTGTAATTTCTTTTGCTGTACAAAAGTTTTTAAGTTTCATGAGGTCCCACGTGTTCACTTTTCTTTTCAGTTCCGTTATTTTAGTAGGTGGGTCAGAGAAGATCTTGCTTTGGTTGATGTCCTTTGGGGTTTTGCCTATATTCTCCTCTAAGAGTTTGATGGTTTCTGGTCTTACATTTAGGTCTTTAATCCATTTTGAGTTGATCTTTGTGTATGGTGTCAGGGAATGTTCCAACTTCATTTTTTTGCATGTAGCTGTCCAATTTTCCCAGCACCACTTGTTGAAGAGGCTATCTTTGTCCCATTTTATAGTTTCTCCTCCTTTGTCAAAAATAAGGTACCCATAGGTGTGTGGGTTTATCTCTGGGTTCTCGATCTTGTTCCATTGATCCATAATTCTGTTTTTGTGCCAGTACCATACTGTCTTGATGACTGTTGCTTTGTAATAGAGCCTGAAGTTAGGGAGGTTAATCCCTCCAACTCCATTTTTCTTTCTCAGGATTGCTTTGGCTATTCGAGGTCTTTTGTGTTTCCATATGAACTGTGTTATTCTTTGGTCTAGTTCTGTGAAAAATGCCAATGGTAGTTGGATAGGTATTGCATTGACTCTGTAGATGATATTTAGTAGTATGGTCATTTTTACAGTATTGATTCTTCCGATCCAGGAACATGGGATATCTCTCCATGTGTGTAAGTCTTCTTTAATTTCTCTCATCAGTGTCTTGTAATTTTCTGTGTACAATTCTTTTGTTTCTTTGGGTAGGTTTATTCCTAGATATTTGATTCTTTTGGTTGTAATGGTGAAGCGGATTGCCTCTTTGATTTCGTTTTCTGATATTTCATTGTTTGTGTATAGGAATGCCAGTGATTTCTGTGTGTTGACTTTGTATCCTGCAACTTTGCTGAATTCGTTGATTAGCTCTAGTAGCTTTGTAACCGTGTCTTTGGGATTTTCTATGTATAATATCATGTCATCTGTGAAGAGAGAGAGCTTTATTTCTTCTTTTACAATCTGGATTCCTTTGATTTCTTTCTCTTCTCTTATTGCCATTGCTAGGACTTCCAGGACTATGTTGAATAGTAGTGGTGACAGTGGGCACCCCTGTCTTGTTCCTGATCTTAGAGGGAATGCTTTCAGTTTTTCACCATTAAGGATAATGTTCGCTGTGGGCTTCTCAAATATGGTTTTTATTATGTTGAGATAGGTTCCTTCTATACCCATTTTCTGAAGAGTTTTTATCATAAATGGGTGTTGTACTTTGTCGAAGGTTTTTTTCTGCATCTATTGAGATGATCATGTGATTTTTGTCTCTCAATTTGCTGATATGGTGTACTGATTGATTTGCAGGTATTGAAGAATCCTTGCATGCCTGGGATGAACCCGACTTGATCGTGATGTATGAGTTTTTTCACGTGTCGTTGAATTGTTTGCTAGGATTTTGTTGAGGATCTTGCCATCTAAGTTCATCAGTGAAATTGGCCTATAGTTTTCCTTTTTTGTGTTGTCTTTGCCTGGTTTTCATATTAAGCTGATGGTGGCCTCATAGAATGTGTTGGGAAGTTTTCCTTCCTGTGAAATTTTTTGGAAAAGCTTTAGAAGGACAGGCACTAGTTCTTCTTTAAATGTTTGGTAGAATTCGCCTGTGAAGCCATCTGGTTCTGGGCTTTTGTTTTGGGGTAGATTTTTAATCACAAATTCGATTTCTGAGCTTGTGATTGGGTTGTTCAAAGTTTCTGTTTCTTCCTGGCTCAGTCCTGGGAGATTAATCTTCCCCAAGACCCTGTCCATTTCTTCCAGGTTGTCCAGTTTGTTGCCATAGAGTTGTTCATAATAGTCTCTTAGACTCCTTTGGATTTCTGCGTGATCTGTTGTAATCTCTCCTTTTTCGTTTTTGATTTTGTTGATCTGGTTCTTCTCTCTCTTTTTCTTAATGAGTCTGGCCAGTGGCTTGTCAATTTTGTTTACCTTTTCAAAGAACCAGCTTTTTGTTTTATTTATCTTTCCTATTATTTCTTTTGTTTCTTTCTCATGTTTTTCTGCTCTGATCCTTATGATTTCTCTTCTTCTTCTGGCTTTGGGGTGTTTTTGTTCTTCTTTCTCCAATTGTTTTAAGCAGAGGATTAGGTCATCTGCTTCATATTTTCCTAGTTTCTTACGGTGTGATTCTATTGCTATAAGTATCCCTCTTAGAACTGCTTTTGCAGTATCCCATATGTTTTGCACTGTCATGCGTTCATTGTCATTTTCTTCTAGGAATTGTTTAATTTCTCCTTTTAGGTATGTATGGTTTAATCTCCATGTTTGTATTTTTAGCGGTGTTTTTCCTGTAGTTGATCTCTAGTCTCATTGCATTGTGGTCCGAGAAGATGGTTGATATAATTTCAGTTTTCTTGAATTGACTGATGCTTGATTTGTGACTCAAGATGTGGTCTATCCTGGAGAATGTTCCGTGAGCACTTGAGAAGAAAGTGTATTCTTCTGCTTTTGAATGGAACGTCCTAAAGATATCGATGAGGTCCATCTTTTCTAGTGTGGCATTTAAGGCTTGTGTTTCTTTATTAATTTTCTGTTTGGATGATCTGTCCATTGGTGTGAGAGGATCTAAGTTCATCAGTGAAATTGGCCTATAGTTTTCCTTTTTTGTGTTGTCTTTGCCTGGTTTTCATATTAAGCTGATGGTGGCCTCATAGAATGTGTTGGGAAGTTTTCCTTCCTGTGAAATTTTTTGGAAAAGCTTTAGAAGGACAGGCACTAGTTCTTCTTTAAATGTTTGGTAGAATTCGCCTGTGAAGCCATCTGGTTCTGGGCTTTTGTTTTGGGGTAGATTTTTAATCACAAATTCGATTTCTGAGCTTGTGATTGGGTTGTTCAAAGTTTCTGTTTCTTCCTGGCTCAGTCCTGGGAGATTAATCTTCCCCAAGACCCTGTCCATTTCTTCCAGGTTGTCCAGTTTGTTGCCATAGAGTTGTTCATAATAGTCTCTTAGACTCCTTTGGATTTCTGCGTGATCTGTTGTAATCTCTCCTTTTTCGTTTTTGATTTTGTTGATCTGGTTCTTCTCTCTCTTTTTCTTAATGAGTCTGGCCAGTGGCTTGTCAATTTTGTTTACCTTTTCAAAGAACCAGCTTTTTGTTTTATTTATCTTTCCTATTATTTCTTTTGTTTCTTTCTCATGTTTTTCTGCTCTGATCCTTATGATTTCTCTTCTTCTTCTGGCTTTGGGGTGTTTTTGTTCTTCTTTCTCCAATTGTTTTAAGCAGAGGATTAGGTCATCTGCTTCATATTTTCCTAGTTTCTTACGGTGTGATTCTATTGCTATAAGTATCCCTCTTAGAACTGCTTTTGCAGTATCCCATATGTTTTGCACTGTCATGCGTTCATTGTCATTTTCTTCTAGGAATTGTTTAATTTCTCCTTTTAGGTATGTATGGTTTAATCTCCATGTTTGTATTTTTAGCGGTGTTTTTCCTGTAGTTGATCTCTAGTCTCATTGCATTGTGGTCCGAGAAGATGGTTGATATAATTTCAGTTTTCTTGAATTGACTGATGCTTGATTTGTGACTCAAGATGTGGTCTATCCTGGAGAATGTTCCGTGAGCACTTGAGAAGAAAGTGTATTCTTCTGCTTTTGAATGGAACGTCCTAAAGATATCGATGAGGTCCATCTTTTCTAGTGTGGCATTTAAGGCTTGTGTTTCTTTATTAATTTTCTGTTTGGATGATCTGTCCATTGGTGTGAGAGGAGTGTTAAAGTCTCCTGCTATTACTGTGTTATTGTTGATTTCTTCTTTTATGTCTGAAAGTACCTGTCTTATGTATTGAGGTGCCCCTGTGTTGAGTGCGTAGATATTTATCACTGTTATGTGTTCCTCTTGGATAGATCCCTTAATCTTGATGTAGTGACCTGCCTTGTCTCTTAGAATCTTCTTTACTTTAAAATCTACTTTTCTGATATGAGGATTGCTACTCCAGCTTTCTTTTGATTCCCATTTGCATGGAATATCTTTTTTCAGCCTCTCCCTTTCCGTCTATGAATGTCTCTAGGTCTGAAGTGGGTCTCTTGTAAACATCATATATATGGGTCTTGCTTCTGGATCCATTCAGCCAGCCTGTGTCGTTTGGTTGGAGCATTTAGTCCATTTACATTCAAAGTAATTATTGATACAAATGTTCCTATTGTCATCTTCTTAGAAACTTGGGGTTTGATTTGTAAGGCTTCTTTTACTCTATTTCTTGGCTATATCAGGCCCTTTAACGCTTGTTGTAGGGCTGGTTTTGTGGTACAGAATTCTTTTAGTTTTTGCTTGTCTGTGAAGCTTTTGACTTCATCGATTTTGAATGAGATCCTTGCTGGGTAGAGAATTCTTGGTTGGACATTATTCTCTTTTAGCCATTTAAATATGCCTTGCCATTCTCTTCTGGCCTGCAGGATTTCTGTTGAGAGATCCGCAGTTAGACATATGGGGTTTCCTTTATATGTTATTTGTTGTTTGCTCCTAGCTGCTTTTAGTAATCTGCCTTTATATTTAGTCTGCGTTATTTTGATTAGAATGTGCCTTGGTGTGTTTCTTCTGGGGTTTCTCCTGTATGGAACTCTTTGTGCTTCTTGGACTTGGTCAACTATTTCCTTTCCCATGTTGGGGAAGTTTTCAACTATAACCTCTTCAGGAATTTTTTCATAGTCTTACTTCCCGTCTTCTTCTGGAATTCCTATAATTCTAATGTTGGTGTGTTTGATATTGTCCCAAAGGTCTCTGAGGCTATCCTCAGTTCTTTTAATTCTTTCAGCTTTGTTTTGTTCCTCAGCACTTATTTCCACCATTCTGTCTTCCAGCTCACTTATCCGTTCTTCAGCCTCTGATACTCTACTCTTGACACCTTTTATAGTATTGTTGAGTTCAGCAATTGAGTTGGTGGTCTCTATTTGCTTATTTTTCATTTCTTGCATGTCTCTTCTCAATGCACTAATTTCCTCTAATATTCTGTTTTCGGTGTTTTGCATCTTCATTAGTATAGCTTTTCTGAATTCTCTTTCAGATAATTTTTCTATCTCCTCCTCTGTCATTTGAAGTGGCGTTTCTCTAGCTTGGTCCTTCGTTTGTGTAGTGTTTCTCTGTTGTTTCATTATTAAGTTAATTTTTTTTTCTTTGTATGTGTTGAGTTCTTTCCCCACCCAAGTCTTTTTGGTTGAATTCTCCCTTTTTCTTTGAGGGTTCTTTTGACTTGGATGGTGTTAGGTCTTGTTTACAGATGTGTCGTTTGGTTGGAGCATTTAGTCCATTTACATTCAAAGTAATTATTGATACAAATGTTCCTATTGTCATCTTCTTAGAAACTTGGGGTTTGATTTGTAAGGCTTCTTTTACTCTATTTCTTGGCTATATCAGGCCCTTTAACGCTTGTTGTAGGGCTGGTTTTGTGGTACAGAATTCTTTTAGTTTTTGCTTGTCTGTGAAGCTTTTGACTTCATCGATTTTGAATGAGATCCTTGCTGGGTAGAGAATTCTTGGTTGGACATTATTCTCTTTTAGCCATTTAAATATGCCTTGCCATTCTCTTCTGGCCTGCAGGATTTCTGTTGAGAGATCCGCAGTTAGACATATGGGGTTTCCTTTATATGTTATTTGTTGTTTGCTCCTAGCTGCTTTTAGTAATCTGCCTTTATATTTAGTCTGCGTTATTTTGATTAGAATGTGCCTTGGTGTGTTTCTTCTGGGGTTTCTCCTGTATGGAACTCTTTGTGCTTCTTGGACTTGGTCAACTATTTCCTTTCCCATGTTGGGGAAGTTTTCAACTATAACCTCTTCAGGAATTTTTTCATAGTCTTACTTCCCGTCTTCTTCTGGAATTCCTATAATTCTAATGTTGGTGTGTTTGATATTGTCCCAAAGGTCTCTGAGGCTATCCTCAGTTCTTTTAATTCTTTCAGCTTTGTTTTGTTCCTCAGCACTTATTTCCACCATTCTGTCTTCCAGCTCACTTATCCGTTCTTCAGCCTCTGATACTCTACTCTTGACACCTTTTATAGTATTGTTGAGTTCAGCAATTGAGTTGGTGGTCTCTATTTGCTTATTTTTCATTTCTTGCATGTCTCTTCTCAATGCACTAATTTCCTCTAATATTCTGTTTTCGGTGTTTTGCATCTTCATTAGTATAGCTTTTCTGAATTCTCTTTCAGATAATTTTTCTATCTCCTCCTCTGTCATTTGAAGTGGCGTTTCTCTAGCTTGGTCCTTCGTTTGTGTAGTGTTTCTCTGTTGTTTCATTATTAAGTTAATTTTTTTTTCTTTGTATGTGTTGAGTTCTTTCCCCACCCAAGTCTTTTTGCTTGAATTCTCCCTTTCTTTGAGTTTCTGTCCTTGTAGAAGGGTTCAGTGCTTTGTGACTTGGATGGTGTTAGGTCTTGTTTACAGATGAATAATCTCTAGTGCTGTATGTTCTTTGGTAGTGTGGGGTTTTAGAGTCAGTGGTTCCCCTCTGAGGGTCTTTGGTTTGATGATTGGTCATGGGGTGTAGGCTGTTTGTCTGGTTTGCTATGGTATTCCATGATACTAGTTCAAATACTAGCATCTGAGAAACAAGAGGTGCATCCCTGATTGGTGACAGTCATAAAAGCATGCAGATGTTTTCTAACATAATTTTAAGATATACATACATACACAGCAATCCCCGCAACTGACCAGTTTTACAGAGATAAGGCACAGGATATCTTTCTGACAAATCACACAATCAAAGATGATACTTGCCCGTTAAGCTTTGAATTAATTAAAATAATGCCTGAATAAATAGATCCAGCAGAAGGTCATGACTTGGATAATTAAAATGAGAGCAATTATTAATTAGGATATGTGTTGGGGGTGACGAGGAGGAGAGTGTATGGGTAGTGAGAAGGAATAGATTCGTCTTGGAAGGATTTTACAGGGTTAGGTAGCAAAGATTAGTGTGCTGTATTGTTTAGTGCAGTTGGAAGGGAATAGTGGAGATAGGAAGATATGAAATAATTTATCTAGAGGATATTTTCGTAGATAGGAAAAGGTTTTACATTTAGAACATAGATGGAGAAAGCAATGGCAAAAAGGAAAGAGAATTAGAGGTTTCCAAGAATTAAAATTAAGAACAAAAACAATAAAATAAAAGTCAAAAAAAGAAATTAAAAATTAAAAATGACAGAAAAAAAATTAATGAGACCAAAAAACAAATAAAAAAACACAAAAAACTAAGCAAAAAAGAAAAAAACAGACAAACAAAAAACCCCCAAACGAACAAAAACAAACAAAAAAAAAAACCCAAACAGAATAAACAAACAAATAAACCCCAAACCAGACCAAGCAATCGCATAAACAAAATAGTCCACAACAAAGAAACAAGCCAAAAAAAAAGCTAAATACTGTGCCTGGTTTTTATCTTCTCATCTGCCTGTTGGAAACCAATCTGAGCTTGATGTTGCTGTCTTGATGGCGTCATCTTTCCCTTATAGCGCCGGTTGCTATGGTTTCTGTTTTTGTGTTCAGCAAAATGAGGGCTTTGCTGCCAGCTTGGGTGCTGGCTGGGGCGGTGGGCTGATCCCAGTCCATCGGGCGGGGGCCGCGGGGCACGCAGTCCTGTGTTGGAGGGGGGCGCCCCGTTCTCTACCACGCCCCCGCCAGTAGTCTCCAATCTCTGCTTTTTCCCCGGGTTCCTCCGCTGCTGCTGCAGCTCTAGGGGTGTACGGACTCCTCCGCTGCTGGCACACATGCACTGCTGGTTACGTGTCTAAGTCCTAAAGCCGGGCACGAGCTTTCCCGTCCAGCTCGTGTCCGGTCCCTGGTCAGCAACCCGTGGTTGTCTTCCCCTCTCCGTTCAGCAAGCCCTCCAGTTGGAGTGGTTGAACTTACCCGGGGCGGATGGCGCGGCTTCTGGCTCTGGCGGGTTCACCCGTCTTCTGGTACCATAGCTTCTTTATTCATTTGTTCATCAATGGTCATCTGGGTTGCTTCCATGTTCTAGCTATTGTATAGAGTGTTACAATGGACATTAGGGTAGAGTTGTCTCATTCAATTTTAAGCTTCATCAAGATATAAGCCTAATAGTGGGATTGCTGGACCATATGGTGCTTCTATTCTTAGTTTTTTTTAGGAATCTCCATACTGTCTTCCACAGTGGTTGTATGAGTTTACATTCACTACAACAGTGCTAGAGTGTTCCCTTTTCTCTGCATGCTCTCCAGCATTTATTATCTGTAGATTTTTTGAAGATGGCCATTCTGACTGGTGTGAGGTGGTATTTCATTGCAGTTTTGATTTGCATTTCTCTAATAACAAGCGGCATTGAGCATCCTTTCATGTATTTTTTGGCCATTGGAGAGATGCTTCTTTATGTCTTTTTCTCACTTTTTGATTGGGTTGTTGGTTTTTTTGGTATTGAGCTGTCTGAGCTGCTTGTGTGTATATAAATTTTGGCCTATTTTATTGTTTATTTATGTATTTATTTTCATCCATCTTTGATTTTTGGTCTATGTGGGCCTTCCATTGCAGTGGCCCCTCCTGCTGCAGAGCACCGGCTCTTGGCACATGTGCTCCAGAGTGCTGGCTTATAATTGGACATACCGGCCCAGCCTTTCCTTGGCATGTGGTATCTTCCTGGGCCATGGATCGAACCGGTGCCCCTTGCACTGCAAGGCAGACTCTTTACCCACTGGATCCCCAGGGAAGCCTCTGCTTGTATACTTTGGAAATTAATTGTCAGCTTTTTCATTTACTATGATTTTCTCCCATTTTGTGGGTTGTCTGTTCACCTTGTTTGTAGCTCCTTTTGCTGTGCAAAAGCTTTTAAGTTTCATTAGGATCGACTTTTTTTTTTTTTTTTTTTTCATTTCCATTATTCTAGAGGGCAGGTCATAGAATATCTTGCTTTGATTTCTGTCATTGAGTATTTTGCCTATATTCTCCTCTAAAAGTTTTAGGGTTTCTGGTCTTACATATAAGTCATTAATCCATTTTAAGTTTATCTTTGTTCAGGAATGTTCCAACTTCATTTTTTAGTTGCATAAGCTGTCCAATTGTCCCAGCACCACTGGTTTAAGCGGCTGTCGTTATTCCATTGTATATTTTTGCCTCTTTTGACATAAATAAGGAATTCATTTGTTCATCATGCTTTTTCCATGTTCTAGCTATTGTATAGAGTGTTACAATGGACATTAGGGTAGAGTTGTCTCATTCAATTTTAAGCTTCATCAAGATATAAGCCTAATAGTGGGATTGCTGGACCATATGGTGCTTCTATTCTTAGTTTTTTTTAGGAATCTCCATACTGTCTTCCACAGTGGTTGTATGAGTTTACATTCACTACAACAGTGCTAGAGTGTTCCCTTTTCTCTGCATGCTCTCCAGCATTTATTATCTGTAGATTTTTTGAAGATGGCCATTCTGACTGGTGTGAGGTGGTATTTCATTGCAGTTTTGATTTGCATTTCTCTAATAACAAGCGGCATTGAGCATCCTTTCATGTATTTTTTGGCCATTGGAGAGATGCTTCTTTATGTCTTTTTCTCACTTTTTGATTGGGTTGTTGGTTTTTTTGGTATTGAGCTGTCTGAGCTGCTTGTGTGTATATAAATTTTGGCCTATTTTATTGTTTATTTATGTATTTATTTTCATCCATCTTTGATTTTTGGTCTATGTGGGCCTTCCATTGCAGTGGCCCCTCCTGCTGCAGAGCACCGGCTCTTGGCACATGTGCTCCAGAGTGCTGGCTTATAATTGGACATACCGGCCCAGCCTTTCCTTGGCATGTGGTATCTTCCTGGGCCATGGATCGAACCGGTGCCCCTTGCACTGCAAGGCAGACTCTTTACCCACTGGATCCCCAGGGAAGCCTCTGCTTGTATACTTTGGAAATTAATTGTCAGCTTTTTCATTTACTATGATTTTCTCCCATTTTGTGGGTTGTCTGTTCACCTTGTTTGTAGCTCCTTTTGCTGTGCAAAAGCTTTTAAGTTTCATTAGGATCGACTTTTTTTTTTTTTTTTTTTTCATTTCCATTATTCTAGAGGGCAGGTCATAGAATATCTTGCTTTGATTTCTGTCATTGAGTATTTTGCCTATATTCTCCTCTAAAAGTTTTAGGGTTTCTGGTCTTACATATAAGTCATTAATCCATTTTAAGTTTATCTTTGTTCAGGAATGTTCCAACTTCATTTTTTTTTGCATAAGCTGTCCAATTTTCCCAGCACCAATTTTTAAAGAGGCTGTCTTTATTCCATTGTATATTTTTGCCTCTTTTGACATAAATAAGGAACTCATATGTGCGTGGGTTTATCTCTGGGTTCTCTAAATTGTTCCATTGGTCTGTATTTCTGTTTTTGTGCTTGTACCACACTGTCTTGATGACTGTTGTTTTGTAGTATAGTTTGAAGTTAGGGAAGCTGATCCCTCCAGCTCCATTCTTTCTCAGGATTGCTTCGGCCATGGTACTCACTTTTAAATGACATTTCACGTCTATGTCAAAAGGTGAAGACACTGATATAAAAACACATGTCTATGTCAAAAGGTGAAGACACTGATATAAAAACAGACTCATATGAAAGCATTTCCCAACTATGACATCAAATACATTTATAAAATTATAAAAAGTAAAAGAAGAAAATAACTCTGCAATTGACTTGAATGTTTAAAAACTGTAAGTCTATCTTAAGATAATGACTTGCTGAAGTCTGAAAATTTAAAAAGACACTATTTTCATAATATTATAACAAAGAAAAAATCGAATGCTACTCACTGAGAGAGGAGAAAGAAGTGAAGACTCATATGTAAGTGAAATGACCTGGACACTTTTTTTTTTTTTTCATTTTTTGAAAAATGTTGAGTTTTTCATAGAACTCAAAGAAACTTTCATTAAAATATATTTTCTACCAACAAATGAAAAGTCTGAAATCACCAGCAACTTGCAATGTATAGCTTACTGAGTGATATTCATCTAACAAATGATTCTCTAAATTCTTATATTATTAGGTCTGTGCTTTATTAACAGATATTCTTTTTTTTTTTTTTTTTTTTTGAAACTCCAACAATCTTTTATTACCAAGCTCACACAGGGTTAATCCTTTAACCCTGCTTACAGCAAAACCACATTGTATCGGATGGAGGTGCATATCTAATAAAAGCTATCCCTTAAAAAGAGGATTAAAAAAATATGTACATATCTGTGTATCGTTTTTTAAAAGCAATTCACCAGTGTCACAGAATAAAAAAAAAAAAAAAAAATCCTGAAGTGATTTCAGTCCAAACTCCTGCCCTCTAAAGGAAAAATAGCATTCAAAGTCTCTCCTGGCTCAAAAATCCTGCCTCAGGATGCACCTAGGAAGAAAGCAGTTCTTGCCTCTTAAAACAACAACACTTTCTCCTTCGTGTTCAACCTCCAAGGCTTACTCCTAGAAACACTGAAAGATTACAGTATAAACAAAATCCAGTTCACTTTCCCCACACTTTGTCATTGAAAGTTCACACTGAGGATGTTTCCTTAGCAATTTTACCTCTACTACATGCAAGAAACCAATCCCTAATTTCTGAGAATTGGCAAAACATCCCCAGGCTTCCTAAGGGACCAATGAAAGACCACAGGTCAGATTGAAATGCTAGGCTAGGCAAAGGGGGCCATTCCAAATAAAACACCCAGTATCCCGGAACCTAAAGTCCAACCAACACATAAGATTGAGTAGTAGCTGACTACTAAAAGCTGCTTACCTCCCACTAAAAATTAAAATTATAAAAAGTAAAAGAAGAAAATAACTCTGCAATTGACTTGAATGTTTAAAACTGTAAGTCTATCTTAAGATAATGACTTGCTGAAGTCTGAAAATTTAAAAAGACACTATTTTCATAATATTATAACAAAGAAAAAATCGAATGCTACTCACTGAGAGAGGAGAAAGAAGTGAAGACTCATATGTAAGTGAAATGACCTGGACACTTTTTTTTTTTTTTCATTTTTTGAAAAATGTTGAGTTTTTCATAGAACTCAAAGAAACTTTCATTAAAATATATTTTCTACCAACAAATGAAAAGTCTGAAATCACCAGCAACTTGCAATGTATAGCTTACTGAGTGATATTCATCTAACAAATGATTCTCTAAATTCTTATATTATTAGGTCTGTGCTTTATTAACAGATATTCTTTTTTTTTTTTTTTTTTTTTTTAAACTCCAACAATCTTTTATTACCAAGCTCACACAGGGTTAATCCTTTAACCCTGCTTACAGCAAAACCACATTGTATCGGATGGAGGTGCATATCTAATAAAAGCTATCCCTTAAAAAGAGGATTAAAAAAATATGTACATATCTGTGTATCGTTTTTTAAAAGCAATTCACCAGTGTCACAGAATAAAAAAAAAAAAAAAAAATCCTGAAGTGATTTCAGTCCAAACTCCTGCCCTCTAAAGGAAAAATAGCATTCAAAGTCTCTCCTGGCTCAAAAATCCTGCCTCAGGATGCACCTAGGAAGAAAGCAGTTCTTGCCTCTTAAAACAACAACACTTTCTCCTTCGTGTTCAACCTCCAAGGCTTACTCCTAGAAACACTGAAAGATTACAGTATAAACAAAATCCAGTTCACTTTCCCCACACTTTGTCATTGAAAGTTCACACTGAGGATGTTTCCTTAGCAATTTTACCTCTACTACATGCAAGAAACCAATCCCTAATTTCTGAGAATTGGCAAAACATCCCCAGGCTTCCTAAGGGACCAATGAAAGACCACAGGTCAGATTGAAATGCTAGGCTAGGCAAAGGGGGCCTTTCCAAATAAAAACACCCAGTATCCCGGAACCTAAAGTCCAACCAACACATAAGATTGAGTAGTAGCTGACTACTAAAAGCTGCTTACCTCCCTGCTTTAATCATGAAGGTGACAACAAAGGGGAAGACAGTCCAGAGTGTCTGCCCTCATCTCCCTTGCAGGAACCTTGACCCGCAGCCACCATATCCCAAGCCAGAAGTCACAGGATGATCTTTGTATCACTCTGGGCAGTCTGGCTCACTGTTGTTGTGCAGCAAACCTGTTACTTTGTGCAGGGTGCTCAAGAATTATGACGAAAGTTTTCTTCTTAATTCGACTTCATAAACAACCCATACTTCTATTTTGCAGCTTCTGGAAATCTGCTCAGAGACCTCGACACAGATCCTTCCAGTTGATGGGCTCTTTGCCAAACTTCTGCAGCAGCTCATTGGTCTTAGAGAAATGCCTGCATCCAAAGAACCCCCTGTACACCAACAGCGGCTAGAGGTGTGCCATCTGCAGCACATGGTGCCTCCTCCTATCAATGGCACTGCCCTTCTTCTGAGCGTAAGACCCCCAGAGCAAGAAGACAAGGCTGTTCAAGTTCTGATCGAGCCACAACACAACAGCATTGGTGAACTCCTCCAAACCTCTCTATGAGAAGTGGCCTGATATGCCCGGACCGTGAGGACAGCATTGAGCAGAACACCTTGCTTGGCCCATCCGGTCAAATCTCCATGACCACAGTGAACAAAACCTTCTATGTCTGTTGACAATTCTTTATAAATGTTTTCCAAACTGGGCGGGAAGCAGGGGTCTCTGAACACGTGAAGCACAGACCATGAGTTTGTTTGGGCCCTGATACGTATCCTGTCCCAGGTTGACAGACTCACATCTCTTATGTCACACATTTGGGTCCATGTGAAGACTTGGTGTGGGAGGGAAACAGTGTAACGTCTTCTTTCTTCTGCAACAAATCTCATAAGCTTTATGAAGACGGTTTCCCAATGAAACCTACTAGGAAACCAATCCCTAATTTCTGAGAATTGGCAAAACATCCCCAGGCTTCCTAAGGGACCAATGAAAGACCACAGGTCAGATTGAAATGCTAGGCTAGGCAAAGGGGCCTTTCCAAATAAAACACCCAGGATCCCGGAACCTAAAGTCCAACCAACACATAAGATTGAGTAGTAGCTGACTACTAAAAGCTGCTTACCTCCCTGCTTTAATCATGAAGGTGACAACAAAGGGGAAGACAGTCCAGAGTGTCTGCCCTCATCTCCCTTGCAGGAACCTTGACCCGCAGCCACCATATCCCAAGCCAGAAGTCACAGGATGATCTTTGTATCACTCTGGGCAGTCTGGCTCACTGTTGTTGTGCAGCAAACCTGTTACTTTGTGCAGGGTGCTCAAGAATTATGACGAAAGTTTTCTTCTTAATTCGACTTCATAAACAACCCATACTTCTATTTTGCAGCTTCTGGAAATCTGCTCAGAGACCTCGACACAGATCCTTCCAGTTGATGGGCTCTTTGCCAAACTTCTGCAGCAGCTCATTGGTCTTAGAGAAATGCCTGCATCCAAAGAACCCCCTGTACACCAACAGCGGCTAGAGGTGTGCCATCTGCAGCACATGGTGCCTCCTCCTATCAATGGCACTGCCCTTCTTCTGAGCGTAAGACCCCCAGAGCAAGAAGACAAGGCTGTTCAAGTTCTGATCGAGCCACAACACAACAGCATTGGTGAACTCCTCCAAACCTCTCTATGAGAAGTGGCCTGATATGCCCGGACCGTGAGGACAGCATTGAGCAGAACACCTTGCTTGGCCCATCCGGTCAAATCTCCATGACCACAGTGAACAAAACCTTCTATGTCTGTTGACAATTCTTTATAAATGTTTTCCAAACTGGGCGGGGGCAGCAGGGGTCTCTGAACACGTGAAGCACAGACCATGAGTTTGTTTGGGCCCCTGATACGTATCCTGTCCCAGGTTGACAGACTTCACATCTCTTATGTCACACATTTGGGTCCATGTGAAGACTTGGTGTGGGGGAGGGGAAACAGTGTAACGTCTTCTTTCTTCTGCAACAAATCTCATAAGCTTTATGAAGTACGGTTTCCCAAACTCCCCACTGAGGTGCTTCTTCCAACTCTTCCCAACACCCGCAGACACGTTCCACGTGGCGAGCCTGAGCAGCGTGGCCGCCTTGTTCCTCTGGATGCGGAGCAGCTGCTTGGGGCTGAGGGCGGCGTGTCAGGCTCCTCGGTCCCAGCCCGAGACTTCTTGGCAGGGCTGGCTGCCACATCCCCCTCTCAGCTACAGCCACCATGCCAGTCCCCGGGTCGGCTGGCTCAGGGTTGCAGGCACTTTACTTCCTGGAGGGACTTAGGGAAAAGGAGTAGAGTGTTTTCTGTATGATCATCCCAGAGCCGAGGAAGGAGCCAATGCGTACTGCTGGGGTCCTGCGACATTGGCGCCAGCTGCAGTGATCAACAGTTGGTGCCAAGTGGCCAGCGCATGCTCCAATTAGCACATCTATTCTTTTTATTGTTCTTTGTAATGTTGAAAACAGTACCCAACATATTTCAATGCGTTTCACAATCTATAAAGCAAATTTATTTTCCAAAATTCTCTTACCAAAAAAAAAAAAAAAAAAGCTAGCACATATGTACCTTTTTTAGTTAAGAAAAATTTTCATGGCCTACCAATTCTTTTATCACTAGGAAGAAATAATTTCTTAACACCAATTTTCATTGACTTGATTAAAGTAAGTATTTTTGATACAGCACCTCTGTCCATGGAACTCTCCAGGTGAGAATACTAGGGTGGACTGCCATTCCCTTCTTCAGGGGATCTTCCCCACCCAGGGATCAAACCCAGGTCTGCTGTATTGCAGGAGCCACTTTACCATATGAGCCACTAGGAAAGCCATTTAACTATAGCTTTTTATATATATAAATGAATACAATTATGCAATATTGGCCAGTGATCTTAGTTAGGATACAAACTCTTCTACACCCCTATTATTACTTACTGTGTTTTGAACACTATAATTTGTTTGTTCTTAAGTTTTATGACTTCCTTTTGCCTTTCTAAAATTTATATTGAGGGCTTCCCCTGGTGGTCCAGTGGATAAAGACACCGCCTTGCAGTGCAAGGGGCGCCAGTTCGATCCCTGGCCTGGGAAGATCCCACGTGCTGCGGAGCGGCTGGACTGATGTGTCCAGTCAGCAAGCCGGAGCTCTGGAGCGCATGCGCCCAGAGCCAGTGCTCTGCGACAACAGATGCCACCGCAATGGGAGGCCCGCAGGAGCCAAAGAACAAAGACGGATGAAAACAGAGAAAGGAAAAGACCAATGGAAGTGGCCTGCCCGCTCCCCTCCCTCCCTCCCCAACCCGACCCCCGCCCAAAAATAAATAAATAAATACATCTTTAAAAAAAAAAAAAAATTTCTATTGAATAATGTAGATGAGAGTTTTTTTGCGAGTAATTTTTTTCCTCATCACTTATTCTGTGAATAAATTAATCACAATTGTTTCAAAGATCTTGCCTCATAACTACAATATACTGATAACTCCTGGGTCTGTTTCTGTTGTTTGCCTCACCAAGCTCACAGGACTATTGTGTAGATGGAATCAGATAACTCAGTGAAAGTATTTTGAATAGGAAAATATCGGATGTACTTTACAATGGTAAGAAATGTGTTCCTAAGTTTACCTGACTTAGTTATTCAAAAATATCTGTTAAGCTCTTCCTTCAACATTTGGTCCTGTTTACCAGCCAGCTTGTTTATTTTTAACTGAATGACTGGAATTGCATATTTTAAAAATGTATAAATTCTTAATGAGTGTATATTCCTACAGAGAGGAATGAATGTTTTTCCAAAGGTAGCTTAAGATTTCCTTTCCTTAAATAGTGATTAAATTGATTCATGTGAAAATTTAGTTTTGAAGAGGGCTGGACTGTTTGACTTTAATTGTAATGTACAGGCTTTCTGGGGTTTTAATTAAAGCCAAAGAAATTTGCTGGTGGCACTCCCCCTTGGACATTTTTAAAGTTTGTTTTCTCAATCAATGAGACTGCCCAAAGCGCTGCAGAGTGACTGGCTCCCCAGCTGCCATATTCTGCTTGGAATTACAGTTTCTTGATTGTCAAGTTTAGAGATTATTAAATGTATTGAGGGGAAAAGTGTCATAGAATATGGGGCTTATTCCTCTACAGGTCTCTTTTCTCCTTGAATTTGATCACTCCTATCTTTACTCTCTTGCTAGACCTCCAGTGCCAACCTTATCTCTTCAGCTATGTGACATTCTGCAACACGTATGTTTTTACTTTCTTTTTGACCCCTATACTCTGGTTTCTAACTGGCAAATAACTCTGGTATCACAGGCAGTAGCTATAGATGTTGAGCTAAACTCAGTCATAAACAGATTTACATGAGTATCAAGAAAAACAGCAACATCATTTTGTATCGGACTACATTTATTGATGTGAAAATAAACACCAAAAGTTTTTAGCCCAGCATCTAGCCTCAGTTTCTGGTGAATATTATTCAGCCATATATATCATTCATCCAATGGTGGATATTATTTGAAAAGGTAACTAGAATTCCTTTTAATAATATCTAGAAAATTATTATCTGGATATTATTGCTAGAAATAACATCCAGTAATGCTGGAGTAAATTCATTATAATTCACTACTTAATCATATCATCATCAGAGCTTCCACACTTGCCTTCATCAAAGTAAATGATGTGGTAATGGTTTCAGGTATCATTGTTTCAAAAAACTACGAGTGCTGGAAAAAAGATAATGAAGATAAAGTTTGCTCCCTCAGTGTTAAGATGTTGAGGTAATTGAGACCAAGAAGTGATACAGAGCTGTCACAGATCACTTGAATAAGGACTTCATACCAGACAGCTGTGTGATATGATAGAGAGAAAGTTGTGACCACAAGGATACTTTTACAAGTGTGAACTGAGTTTGTAGTCCCTAAATCCAAAGTAAATTTCTTTTCTGATATTTTCTTCCACAATAAACAAGATGGCTCAGTGTGACTTTTCCAATATAAATTTGTTGCTTGTTCATTACATTCCTGCTCCTGGTCCAGGGTAAGATAAAGATTATCGCTTTATCACTTAATCACAAGGGTGAGAGGGTTATCCCAATAGACTCATACAAAGAGAGAAATATTTGCAAATAGTACAAATCTCAGAGAAATATATGAATAATCCTCATTAAGGAAGATGTGTTTTTCTAAACGCAGCATGCATAAACCTGACCTTCTACTCAGAATAGATATAGCTCAGAATAATGGCATTATTGTGATTCTTTCTCTAACAAAATAAAAACCTGTGTGTGCATACAAAAAGTCAGCTCCAACAAAATACCTTTTCTGGGAAGGAAAGTTGAAATTCTTAATAGTCACATTTATTATACTCAATAGAAGTCTGAAGTTCAAATTTGTCTTTATCACAGGTCAGGTGAAGTTCTGGGCACTGTTTCCTTCCCTAGCCAAGTTAAAGGCTAGAGTCTCGGTTTGCTATTACTCTGGCAGGACTGGCGCTGATTTCCATTCTAAGAGCTATGGAAACAACCCAGATATTTTTCTTTTTTCTTTTTTCATTTCCTACTAAATTTGTCTGCAGGTGGCTCAAAATATGCAGAATTTCAGTTCTTCCTAGGTGATTCCAATGTTGACTGTACTTGGCAGCAGATGGACTAAGATGAAAGTGAAGAGTAACAGTAGAAAATGTCCTAAGGCCTCACCTAAGAATCTTCACTGTTCTTTAAGGTAGAAGATTTTATTTCAGCAAAAGATGCAACCTAGGATAAACTGGTAAAATGTGAGCTATAGCTATGAGGAACTGAAAACAAAGAGCATTTTAACAACCAGAGGTTGGTCAAATATTTGGAATGTTGATAAAGAAACCAAGTAAAGGGAAAACTGAAAACCAAGTGATACAGAGCTGTCACAGATCACTTGAATAAGGACTTCATACCAGACAGCTGTGTGATATGATAGAGAGAAAGTTGTGACCACAAGGATACTTTTACAAGTGTGAACTGAGTTTGTAGTCCCTAAATCCAAAGTAAATTTCTTTTCTGATATTTTCTTCCACAATAAACAAGATGGCTCAGTGTGACTTTTCCAATATAAATTTGTTGCTTGTTCATTACATTCCTGCTCCTGGTCCAGGGTAAGATAAAGATTATCGCTTTATCACTTAATCACAAGGGTGAGAGGGTTATCCCAATAGACTCATACAAAGAGAGAAATATTTGCAAATAGTACAAATCTCAGAGAAATATATGAATAATCCTCATTAAGGAAGATGTGTTTTTCTAAACGCAGCATGCATAAACCTGACCTTCTACTCAGAATAGATATAGCTCAGAATAATGGCATTATTGTGATTCTTTCTCTAACAAAATAAAAACCTGTGTGTGCATACAAAAAGTCAGCTCCAACAAAATACCTTTTCTGGGAAGGAAAGTTGAAATTCTTAATAGTCACATTTATTATACTCAATAGAAGTCTGAAGTTCAAATTTGTCTTTATCACAGGTCAGGTGAAGTTCTGGGCACTGTTTCCTTCCCTAGCCAAGTTAAAGGCTAGAGTCTCGGTTTGCTATTACTCTGGCAGGACTGGCGCTGATTTCCATTCTAAGAGCTATGGAAACAACCCAGATATTTTTCTTTTTTCTTTTTTCATTTCCTACTAAATTTGTCTGCAGGTGGCTCAAAATATGCAGAATTTCAGTTCTTCCTAGGTGATTCCAATGTTGACTGTACTTGGCAGCAGATGGACTAAGATGAAAGTGAAGAGTAACAGTAGAAAATGTCCTAAGGCCTCACCTAAGAATCTTCACTGTTCTTTAAGGTAGAAGATTTTATTTCAGCAAAAGATGCAACCTAGGATAAACTGGTAAAATGTGAGCTATAGCTATGAGGAACTGAAAACAAAGAGCATTTTAACAACCAGAGGTTGGTCAAATATTTGGAATGTTGATAAAGAAACCAAGTAAAGGGAAAACTGAAAAGATGCCAATTTGATTTAATGATGTAAGGTCATTTTAGCAAAGTGGTGGAAGACAAAGCAAAGAAAAAAAAAGAAGGAACAATATTAAATGGAAGTAAGGCACATTGAAAGAAAATACTAGTTATTCACTCAATATTTATAGAAGAGAAGTTAAAATCATCTGCAAAAATATTTCTTTGAAAATCTAAACTTGTATACTAAAATGCTTGTATTTTTTCAAATGTTCTTCTAATTTTAAAATGTTTTACATCATTTGTATAAAACTTTTCATACATATTATTAACATAATTTATTACAATAATAAAATTGTTATGTCCTAAGCATAATAATTGTAGATATAGCTGAGAGATGGTAGCATTGCTTATTGTAAATAGTCTATTGTAACTTACTTCAGAAAACTGGGGTCTGCTTTATGTAACTGAAATGTTTCATGAAATACCCACCAATTTTGTTTTCTACCAACCATTTCACTAAAAGCAAAGAGAAAAACACATCATGGGATTCTAAAAGGAAGTCAAGAGAATGAAACTGGAGTGATGAAGACTATATGAGCATAATGCAAGTAAACAGCAAAGACTAGAAAAAAGACAGCCAAGACCATTTTAATTTACACCGAATATTATGTCAACCTTTTCTTAAAATGTAACTCTGCAGCAACTTTGATATCAAGAAAGTTAGTCTGAGTATATTCAAAGTAAAATTTAGTCTGCTAAATACAGGTTAAAATGGAAATAAAGCACACTTATGGATACATATTTTTAAACATAACCACTTGAAATACATATTCATCAGAACTAATTCATCTAACTCCAATCACATCTTATTTTAAGTTCAGAAGCACCAGCAATTTTTGCCTTTATTATGAGGAAAGAACAATCACATTAGCAAGCCTTTTCATTCTCCCAAGTTACAGGACTGTAGTTGGCAGCAGATGGACTAAGATGAAAGTGAAGAGTAACAGTAGAAAATGTCCTAAGGCCTCACCTAAGAATCTTCACTGTTCTTTAAGGTAGAAGATTTTATTTCAGCAAAAGATGCAACCTAGGATAAACTGGTAAAATGTGAGCTATAGCTATGAGGAACTGAAAACAAAGAGCATTTTAACAACCAGAGGTTGGTCAAATATTTGGAATGTTGATAAAGAAACCAAGTAAAGGGAAAACTGAAAAGATGCCAATTTGATTTAATGATGTAAGGTCATTTTAGCAAAGTGGTGGAAGACAAAGCAAAGAAAAAAAAAGAAGGAACAATATTAAATGGAAGTAAGGCACATTGAAAGAAAATACTAGTTATTCACTCAATATTTATAGAAGAGAAGTTAAAATCATCTGCAAAAATATTTCTTTGAAAATCTAAACTTGTATACTAAAATGCTTGTATCTTTTCAAATGTTCTTCTAATTTTAAAATGTTTTACATCATTTGTATAAAACTTTTCATACATATTATTAACATAATTTATTACAATAATAAAATTGTTATGTCCTAAGCATAATAATTGTAGATATAGCTGAGAGATGGTAGCATTGCTTATTGTAAATAGTCTATTGTAACTTACTTCAGAAAACTGGGGTCTGCTTTATGTAACTGAAATGTTTCATGAAATACCCACCAATTTTGTTTTCTACCAACCATTTCACTAAAAGCAAAGAGAAAAACACATCATGGGATTCTAAAAGGAAGTCAAGAGAATGAAACTGGAGTGATGAAGACTATATGAGCATAATGCAAGTAAACAGCAAAGACTAGAAAAAAGACAGCCAAGACCATTTTAATTTACACCGAATATTATGTCAACCTTTTCTTAAAATGTAACTCTGCAGCAACTTTGATATCAAGAAAGTTAGTCTGAGTATATTCAAAGTAAAAATTTAGTCTGCTAAATACAGGTTAAAATGGAAATAAAGCACACTTATGGATACATATTTTTAAACATAACCACTTGAAATACATATTCATCAGAACTAATTCATCTAACTCCAATCACATCTTATTTTAAGTTCAGAAGCACCAGCAATTTTTGCCTTTATTATGAGGAAAGAACAATCACATTAGCAAGCCTTTTCATTCTCCCAGTAATGAGTTTAATACGACATTTGGGAAAGTGCTTTGCTGTGACTAGAATAGCAATGTTGATTTTACATTTTAGAATAAGCTTCAAAACACAGACAGTGGGAACAGTTTCATACAGGGCTTTATTTTTCCTGCCATTTCATTTTCAATGTGAGTTAAATTTTAAATTACAGTAATTGTGAACTGTTTTCATGTTACTATAAAGTTTCAAATTGTGGGCTAAGTCTTATTCTGAAAGCAGAACCTCATCAATAGAAAATGATTTTCAAAACTGCTATTACTGATTTTTAGTCCAAGATATTTCCTTTATATGCAGGGCAAATACCAGCAACTATGCATTAAATCAGAAGTATTAAAATGAACACAATTGCCATATTCCAACCACAATGTGATAAAGAAGAATCTTTTTTAGCCCCAATTTTTTATGCTATGATATTTAGTTTTAGAACTGAAACTTGTATAGATCTGGGCTTTTGAAGGATATTTTGAACAGAACAAAAGGCCTGACTACTTTAACACGGATTATTGCTAATCAGTGTCATTTATCTGTATTATTCATCCTATAGTTCTTTCTTGAAACTCTCATTTCACAAAACAAAAATGGCACTAAGTATCGTTAAAGCAAAAAATGACACAGTTAAATAAAATATTTAACTCTTCTTCTTAAGTAAAAGATTGTATTGGAGGCTCTTGCAACAGACTAGAGTGAACATAAAACTGAATACAACTCCTCAAAAAGAAAAAGCGGGAGAATTTTTAACAGTGGAGTTCATGCTGTCCATGTTTACCTATCAGCTTATTTTCATGATGGGAGGTACTGAATAAATGTATAACTTTGAGCAAGATGCACAGTGAGGTTAGGCTTGTAGGGATGTTAGCATCCTTGATGATAACAACTCCAGATCTCAGAGGAAGACAGTCCTGGGTGGTAAAACTGGTAAGACAGTTTTTAAAAATTTCTATCTCAAAGAGGCGTCTTCAAGGTCACAAGTTTTTAAGGTAAACGTCCCAAGATAAGAGAGGGGAGGGACCTCTGTGGTTTGGCTATAGGGATTCTGTAAGGACCAGAGTAGGAGGAGGTCATGGGCCAAGAGGTAGGAAGAAGTGTTTAGCCAAGCTTAGAGAAATAGTAAGGCTATGTTGGTCAGCACTTTAAGAAATATTTTTAAGACTATTTTTTTCCATGTTTACAAATTTCAAAACACAGACAGTGGGAACAGTTTCATACAGGGCTTTATTTTTCCTGCCATTTCATTTTCAATGTGAGTTAAATTTTAAATTACAGTAATTGTGAACTGTTTTCATGTTACTATAAAGTTTCAAATTGTGGGCTAAGTCTTATTCTGAAAGCAGAACCTCATCAATAGAAAATGATTTTCAAAACTGCTATTACTGATTTTTAGTCCAAGATATTTCCTTTATATGCAGGGCAAATACCAGCAACTATGCATTAAATCAGAAGTATTAAAATGAACACAATTGCCATATTCCAACCACAATGTGATAAAGAAGAATCTTTTTTAGCCCCAATTTTTTATGCTATGATATTTAGTTTTAGAACTGAAACTTGTATAGATCTGGGCTTTTGAAGGATATTTTGAACAGAACAAAAGGCCTGACTACTTTAACACGGATTATTGCTAATCAGTGTCATTTATCTGTATTATTCATCCTATAGTTCTTTCTTGAAACTCTCATTTCACAAAACAAAAATGGCACTAAGTATCGTTAAAGCAAAAAATGACACAGTTAAATAAAATATTTAACTCTTCTTCTTAAGTAAAAGATTGTATTGGAGGCTCTTGCAACAGACTAGAGTGAACATAAAACTGAATACAACTCCTCAAAAAGAAAAAAGCGGGAGAATTTTTAACAGTGGAGTTCATGCTGTCCATGTTTACCTATCAGCTTATTTTCATGATGGGAGGTACTGAATAAATGTATAACTTTGAGCAAGATGCACAGTGAGGTTAGGCTTGTAGGGATGTTAGCATCCTTGATGATAACAACTCCAGATCTCAGAGGAAGACAGTCCTGGGTGGTAAAACTGGTAAGACAGTTTTTTAAAAAAATTTCTATCTCAAAGAGGCGTCTTCAAGGTCACAAGTTTTTTAAGGTAAACGTCCCAAGATAAGAGAGGGGAGGGACCTCTGTGGTTTGGCTATAGGGATTCTGTAAGGACCAGAGTAGGAGGAGGTCATGGGCCAAGAGGTAGGAAGAAGTGTTTAGCCAAGCTTAGAGAAATAGTAAGGCTATGTTGGTCAGCACTTTAAGAAATATTTTTAAGACTATTTTTTTCCATATAGTTTTAGGTTCTCAGCAAATTGAGAGAACAGAGATTTCCCATATACTCCTTACCCCACATACTCTAAGCACCCCTTATCATCAACACCCTTTACCAGAGTATACTTCTATTACAACTGATAAATCTATCCTAGCTCATCAAAATCACTCAGAGTTCGTAGTTTAAATTATTGTTCACTCTCTGGGAAAACTGCATTCTATTGATTTATACAAATGTATAGTGCAATGAATGCCTCATTATGAGTAGTTTCACTGGCATAAAAATTCTCTGTGGTCTGCCTCTTCATCCTTTCTCCTACCAAAACACCTATAACCACTAGGCTTTGTACTGTTTCTACAATTATTCCCTTGGATAGAAAGAAGATAAAAGCAGTCAATCTTAAATATACCCTGAATATTCATTGGAAGGACTGATGCTGAAGCTGAAGCTCCAATACTTTGACCACCAGCTGCGAAGAACCTATTCATTGGAAAAGGCCCTGAGGCAGGGAAATACTGAAGGCAGGAGGAGAAGGAAGAGGCTGACAGAGGATGAGATCATTGCTGACATCACCGACTCAATGGATGGGAATTTGAGCAAGTTCCGGGAGATAGTGAAGGACAGGGAAGCCAGGCATGCTGCAGTCCATGGGGTGACAAAGAGTCAGACACAGCTTAGAGACTGAACAACTGATTTTGCCTTCTCCAGAATATCATATATGTAGTTATAATCATATAATATAGAAGCTTTTCAGATTGGTTTCTTTCATTTAGTAGTAATATGCATTGAAGTTTCCTCCATGTCTTTTCATTGGATCTATATATACCACAATTTATTAATCCATTCACTGACTGATGGGCATGGTGGTTGCTTGCAAGTTTTGGCAATTATGCATAAAGCTTCTATTAAGATTAGTGTGCAGGTTTTTGTGTGGATGTGTTTTCCACTCGTTTAGGCAAAATCTGGAGAGTGTGATGGCTGGATCATAGGGTAAGAGTACATTAAGTTTTGTTAAGAAACTGTCCATATGTCTTCCAAAATGGCTGTGCTATTTCACCAGTGATGAATGAGCATTATTGTTGCTCCACATAGTTGCCAGTATTTGCTGTTGCAAATGTTCCAGATTTAGGCCACTCTAATAAAGAGTAGCTTTTTGGGGGGTTTTGTTTGTTTGTTTAATTTAGGCCTCTTCTATTGTTAATTTATTTATTTATTTTCATCCATCTTTATTCTTTGGCCTGTGTGGGCCTCCCATCACAGTGGCCTCTCTTGTTGCAGAGCACTGGCTCTGGGCACATGCTCTCCAGAGTGCTGGCTTGAAATTGGACACACATGTCCAGCTGCTCTGGGGCACGTGGGATCTTCCCAGGCCAGGGATCTTGCACAGCAAGGCAAACTCTCTATGCACTGGACTGGCAGGGAAGCCCCAGGTCCTTGTTTTATAAAGCTGCATTTCCCTAATGACATATGATGGAAAACATTTTTTCATATGCTGTTTATCATCTGTATCTTTTGGTGGGATGTATGTTAATGTATTTGGCCAATTTTTTAAATCAGGTTGCTTGTTTCTTATTGCTGGGTTATAAGAGTTTTTCATACATTTTAGATGACAGTCCTTTATCACACATGTCTTTTGCAAATATTCTTTTTCTGTCTATGGCTTGCTTTCTCATTCTCTTGAAACTGTCTTTTATACAGTTTTTAGGTCTAGTTTAACAAATACTTTTTTTATGGATAATGCTCTTTGTTAGGGGGCTATTAAAGGGTTAATACGGCAGTTGCGAACTCCCTGGCCCTAAAGTGTCAGCATCATAGGGCCAGTTGCTGATCTGCTGGTGCCTGGGAGTCTCTCAAGGCTGGCGATAAAGAGTTCGCCCTGGCCATAAAGATTCTCCACTACATCTGAACAGTGACAAGAACTTCACACCCCCATGCCCACAGACAACTCAAGGACAGCTGACTCATCACTAATTTCCCACTTAGTTTAGACAAAGACTTTGTTTCTGCACCTGCTCTAAGAAACCTCCACCCCTTTCTTCCTTTCCCCTTTTCCTCCCAAATAAAACCTCCTTGTCCAGGTAAGACTTCACTAGCCCACCTCTTGGACCTGTGGATCTCGCCCGGGAACTCTTTGCAAATAGGCTCTTTCCCTAACAGCTTGCTGTCCGTCATGTCTTTGCGATTCTTACACCCTTGTTATTGTATCTTAAAAATCATAAGCTACAACCAAGGTCATCCAGGTTTTCCTCTCCATTATTTTCTAGGATTTTTATAGTTTTGGAATTTATTTTGAGTTAATTTTTGTGAAAAGTATTGTGTGAATAAACATTCAATTTTTCTGCATTTGGATGTCCAGTTATTCCAATACTATTTGTTGCAAAGTTTATCTTTGCTCTACTTTATTGACTTTGCTCCATGGTCAAAGATAATTTGATTTTATTTGGGTCTATATCTCTTCTTTCTCTATTTCTCTTTATACCAGACTACATTAAAGACAATCTATGTTCACTATGTTGAATTACTCATACTCAATTTTCTCTTCAGCTTACTCCAATCAAGCTTTCAACTTCATCACTCTAGCAAAAAGTATACTTCAAGTTACAAATAATCTCTATGGTATTAAACCTCATGGTCAATTGAACATACTTTACTTGATCAATCAGGAGACTGTGATACACTATCTCTTAAACATTTTCTTCATTTGGCCTTCAGGATATCATAATCATCTGATTTTTCCCCTACCCAACTTGCCAGCATTTCTTCTGTCAACTACAATGAATGGACAACAAGGGCATTTGCCATCTGCCTCTGCGGAGATGGAACACTGTGCCTTAGGAGCTGCTGACTTTTCAACACCCCCTGAAGGAAATCAGGCTGGGGCAAGGCACTCTGTGCTCTGGGGAATCCAGTGGAGCAGGTCTTTAGATAGGTAAATGACTTTTAGGAACAGCTTTTATTATCTCAATCCTTACATCTCCTCACAACTGGAAAAGTGCTAAAGATATCACATGTGAAGATATCACATCCTCATGTCAGGCACAAGCCATTTGTAAAACAAAAGCCTTTGAAAAAAGCCTTTCTTTGATGGTATTTGAATTTCCCCCCACACTGAAACCCTTATATTGGCTTTCTTCCCCTAACTCTTTGGAGCAGTCTCTCAGAGGTATCTGGGGTGCTGCCTCCCGGGCTGCAGTCCTAATTATTCCCCAAATAATACTTAACCCACAACTCTCAAGTTGTTCATCTTTTTTAGTCGACACTTCTCATTCTCTTTTCAGAATTATTCTTCCCTTTCTCTACATCTGACACACCAGGACTTATCCCTTTTGCTATGTACAAATATTTTTGTTTCCAAGTCCAAGCTCGCTCTGCTCACTGTATGACAGTCCAATGAATCCCAGAGACAAGGTGTTGAGACAAAGAAAACGACTTTATTCAGAAAGCAGCTGACCGAGAAGAATGCAGGCTAGCGCCCCAAAATAAACCGTCTTATTGGGGTTTGGATGCCAGGTTATTTTATAGATCAGATATGGGGGAAGGGCGAGGAAGCAAATCAAAAAGGCCATTAATCTTGCAAACATTTCCTAGAATGGCAAGCCTCAGGCAGGGGAAGTGATAACTTCTCTTCCTGCCATCTACAGGTTGACAGGACTCTTGAACAAAGGTACTTTACTCTAAAATCTGGCAGAGGGGCAAGGTCCTGGAGGCAAGCTATTAAGTATGATTATAATAATAAAAGCAAGAGAATGCAAGTCAAAGAAACAGTTTGTTGCAGAATTGGTTTCTTCTTCTTCTTTTTTTTTTTTTTTGTATTTTTTATTTTGGTCTCTTTTATTGGTTCTTTATTTGTTTTCATCCACCTTTATTCTTTGACCTGTGTGGGCCTTCCATCCAACACAGTGGAAGCCACGGTTTCCTAATTGGACACACCTGACCTGCTGCTCCATGGCAGCTGGGATCTTCCTGGGTCAGGGATCCAACCAGTGCCCCTAGCACTGCAAGGCAGACTCTTTACCCACTGGACGACCAGGGAAGCCCCAGAATTGGTTTTCTTGCTGCAACATTTTCAAAACAGCCAAAATGATCTGTTAAAAGCTCAAAATAGATCAGATCATTTATAACGTGACAAAATTCTAATGGTTGTCCATCTCTTTTAAGTTCAAATCCATAGTGCTAACAATGAGTGCATTTTACACCAACTGCTATCTGCCTCCAGGTATTCACCCTCTAAATAAAAGCTCTGCACCTTGACCATCATCTTCATGCTTTTGCTCCAATGTCTTCTTTTTAATTGGGTTTACTTAGAACAAATTTGGCATTCTGGATTATACCTCCAGAACTCCTCATTTTTCTTTTCTTGACTTTTGACTTTTTAATGTACAATATACTTTTTTGTTTTTATGGTCCCCAAATATTTTTGTTTCCAAGCCTCGCTCTGCTCACTGTATGACAGTCCAATGAATCCCAGAGACAAGGTGTTGAGACAAAGAAAACGACTTTATTCAGAAAGCAGCTGACCGAGAAGAATGCAGGCTAGCGCCCCAAAATAAACCGTCTTATTGGGGTTTGGATGCCAGGTTATTTTATAGATCAGATATGGGGGAAGGGCGAGGAAGCAAATCAAAAAGGCCATTAATCTTGCAAACATTTCCTAGAATGGCAAGCCTCAGGCAGGGGAAGTGATAACTTCTCTTCCTGCCATCTACAGGTTGACAGGACTCTTGAACAAAGGTACTTTACTCTAAAATCTGGCAGAGGGGCAAGGTCCTGAGGCAAGCTATTAAGTATGATTATAATAATAAAAGCAAGAGAATGCAAGTCAAAGAAACAGTTTGTTGCAGAATTGGTTTCTTCTTCTTCTTTTTTTTTTTTTTTGTATTTTTTATTTTGGTCTCTTTTATTGGTTCTTTATTTGTTTTCATCCACCTTTATTCTTTGACCTGTGTGGGCCTTCCATCCAACACAGTGGAAGCCACGGTTTCCTAATTGGACACACCTGACCTGCTGCTCCATGGCAGCTGGGATCTTCCTGGGTCAGGGATCCAACCAGTGCCCCTAGCACTGCAAGGCAGACTCTTTACCCACTGGACGACCAGGGAAGCCCCAGAATTGGTTTTCTTGCTGCAACATTTTCAAAACAGCCAAAATGATCTGTTAAAAGCTCAAAATAGATCAGATCATTTATAACGTGACAAAATTCTAATGGTTGTCCATCTCTTTTAAGTTCAAATCCATAGTGCTAACAATGAGTGCATTTTACACCAACTGCTATCTGCCTCCAGGTATTCACCCTCTAAATAAAAGCTCTGCACCTTGACCATCATCTTCATGCTTTTGCTCCAATGTCTTCTTTTTAATTGGGTTTACTTAGAACAAATTTGGCATTCTGGATTATACTCCTCCAGAACTCCTCATTTTTCTTTTCTTGACTTTTTGACTTTTTAATGTACAATATACTTTTATTATGTTCCTTTCAGCATTTGGAACATAGACTCTCAGGTTATAATGGCTATCTCTAGTTTACAAATTTGTAACAACCTCTGATTTACAATTTTTAAACATTCTAATTGACTATTATAAAAGATGAGGGTATTATCAAGCAGATTTCCATGTCTACGTTACCAAATAACAAAATGCTGCTTATTTTAAATAATTTAATTTTTCATATATTAGTGTACTTATATTTTATATAGTAGGCAATACCTTAATCACTTAGGTACAGTTTATTAAAATGTATTTAACCCTTAATCCCAATCATTTCAAGAGCACTAGTTTTCATTTTTAATACATTTCATTTATCATTTTAGATAGGATTATACCACTAACTGTTGTGAGGCATGCTCAGTGAAACACCCAACTCCACTCGTGGTAGATGGAAAAGAGGTTTATTAGACTGGCGCCAGTGATCACCCGCGAGGAAGAAGGTTTCCTGCAAGGGCCCTGATTTGAGGTGAAGGGCGATTTTTAAGGGCTGGTAGAATCAGTGGTGCAAGACCCTCTCTTTGATTGGAATTGGTACTCGCACACCTGCACATTCCATTGTCTCAAGCAAAGATTAGTCCTACTGGAAAGGCCAGTCTTATGACCAGGAAACAGTGATCAAGAAAAACATACACTCACCATAACAACCTAGGGGTACCATGATGTCCCAGGGGCTTTCTATAACAGTTATGCATTCCTGCTCAACATGATGTCCTAGGGGCTTTTTTGTGAGTCACAGACAGTTTTGGTATAGGTTACAAACAATACAGATTAACAGAAAACAATCAATGCTATCAGAAAGTAATTTAGTCTATCAAGTGAGTCACTAACAGGTATCCCAGGAAACAAGGGATGAATCATTAGGTAGATCTAGTAAATCATTTTGCATTCCCTTTACATGACAAGTAATACATGCAGTATCTTTATATTACATATTCCAATTTATTCTCCTACTAGGTTTCTATTGTAAAGAAAAAAATTAGTTTTAAATTATGGGCTTATATAACTAGTATAAAGTTTACTGTTTTCTTCAGGATATTGTGATACATGTTTGCCTTTTACTCTTGTTTATCCGTTATGTTTAGATGTTGAAACTTGGTGTTTTTGTCTACTATGTTTAATATTTACTACAATATTTTAAAAAATAATAATAATATTGCAAAAGTCATATGCTCAGTATATTAAAAAAGAGTTCTGCCTCTTAACAAAAGTCATTAACCTTTGTAAAAAGCCTACTTTATTGTCTTACATTAACTCCATTACAAACTGGCACCATTCCAAACAACTGTTCTTAAGGATGCTGACTAGATATCTGGCACTGTGAAATGAACCATTACTCTCGTGCTATTATTAAAGCATTATAGTTAAGATTAAAGGATGAATAAATGTTGGCTAGATGAAAAAAGGTACAGGGAAATGTTCTTAAAAATCTATACATAATCTATTCTTGTGTGAAACCTATTCAAAGGGTAGGTCTGTATTTTCAATCATATTTTTTGATATATGTTAGCATTTGTGTTGTGAATACAAATTCATAAAAAATATAAATTGTATTATTTTCATATTGATTCACTTATCAAGAAGAGTTAACTACAAATGTCCTAATTCAATGCAATCCAAGCTCAAAGTATGTTTTTTCTTCATAATAGGATGAAACAATGCTCATAGGAAAAATGATTGGAATTTTAGTGTTTCTTTTTCTGAATAAATGAGTTTAATGTAAATTTGCACTTACTGACATTATTATACATTACTGATTTGAAAATTTTAAAACAACTAGTATTCAACACTACCTAACCCTATGATTTAAAAACAAAGTTAGGCAATCTTAATAAAAATATATAAAACTGTTTCTTACTCATATGCATTTTCTCTTTCATTGTTCTTATTTACTAATTATATAAAAATCTTAAAAAAGTATTTAAATACTTAAAAAAATAATCTTTCTTCATGTCAGTGACATTATGTATTTTATAGGATTCCATTATATGAGATTCTGTATTTTCTTTTAATTTCTGAAAATGCGTGTGTTAATGACACCAACAAAGAAAGTTTGTATACATTTACATACTATACTAATTCTAGAAATCTTGCAGAAAGGGAAAAATTTTTATTTCTGCATTTCTGAGCATGACTGTCATTTTAATACTGAAATACTAGGATAATACCAATATATCAAGTAGTAAAAGAAATGGAAGATTCAATAAATTATGCATTACACTATACAAAAAGAGAACATTTTAACGAATGTTGAAGACATGCCGAATTTTTTTTATCTCAAGCTTTAATAATTTCTTGGGGTTTACATTCAAGTGAATACATACAGAATATCTAAGTGTATGCTACATGAAATAAAAAGTTACATGAATCAAAACTTAGGTTCCATAATTTGTAGCATTTACTTTTTCCCCCAATACATAAAGCTTTCTCAAATTCTCTTCAAATGAAAGAAATTCCTTGTATGGTAAGACTAAAGACATAATTTATTACCATAGTTAAATGTTCCAAATGGGCTAATATGAAAGCCATATACCCACTCAACCTAGGAAACTTCAAAATATCCCCAAACCCACAGACTCTTCAATAATATCCTTCCGATGATCTTTATTTTTTTGACCACTTCTATTGGTCTTTCATTTATTTATTTTCATCTATCTTTGTTCTTTGACCTGTGTGGGCCTCCCATCGCAGTGGCCTCTCTCACTCCAGAGCTCTGGCTCAGTAGTTGGACACATTGGTCCAGCCACTCTGCCGCACATGGGATCTTCCCAGGCCAGGGATCAAATTGGTGCCCCTTGCACTTCAAGGCGTTGTCCTTACCCACTGGACCACCAGGGAAGCCCCTCAGTACCACTTTTTAATGAAAATATCCTTTTCCCATTATGTATTCTTGGCATCCTCATTGACTATTATCAAACCATATCCATTGGTTTGTTTTGAAGCTCTCTATTCTGTTCCATTGGTGTGTTTATCTCTCTTTATGCCGGGGTTACACTGTTTTGATTATGTACATAATGTGTTTATGTAATACGTAATTCTGGGGCCTGGACGAGGTGTGTGGAGGGTGGGATCTCCCAGGAAGGCAAACACGGTACAGTTGTAGGCCACAGGTTAGACTATGTGTCTTGGGGTGAGTAAGGGTAGTGAGTATGGGTCCAGAGGGAGGGGTGGGGAGAGGATGGGCTGAAGACACTGAGGTCACTGTGGCTCAGAGGACAGCTGCCTTGGACCTACAAACTCATAAACACAATAAACGTACACCCCATGCAGTTAAAAAGAGAAGTCTTCTTATTCTAACTGAAACTTCTCATTGCAAACAATCTAAGTCAGGAGACTCAGAAGCAACTTTCAGTACCTTTAAAGTATTGAAAGAGAAAACAAACAAACCTGGACACTTAAGGGGGCTATCTCCAGTAAAACTAGGTTTCAAAAAGAAAGGAAAAATAAGGATTTTTCCCCAGACGTACAAAGTAGAAAGAAATAAGAATCGACTGACCTGTATCAGAAAAGATATTAAATGAAAACCCTCAAGAAGACAAAAAGTACTAACAAGTGGAAAGAAAAACACTGAAAATAGAAACTGTGGAAAAATGTTAATATTTTAAAAATTACAAATCTCTATATACTATAATGGACTAAAGCAAATATAAAAACAATACATTATGGGATTTATAATATAGACAAAAATAAAATGTCTTACAACATAAGCATCAAGAGCCTCTGCTTCTACATATTGGGCAATTTCTCAAAGATAAAAACTGTAGCTGGCCAAGATAATTTCAGTGTTTAGAAGGTACAACAGTTGGGGCAAAAATTAGTGGGAACCCATTGGGAAAACTAATTAAATGAACAAATAAAACAGTAAAGCACTTGGAATGGTGACCACTACATAAAAGAAAGTGAAAGTGGCTCAGTCACGTCCAACTCTTTGAGACCTATGGATGAGACATGGAATTCTCCATGCGAAAATACTGAAGTGGGTGACCTTTCCCTTCTCCAGGGGATCTTCCCAAGCCAGGGATCAAACTCAGGTCTCCTGCATTGCAGGTGGATTCTTTACTAGCTGAGCTACAAGGGAAAAGGACTCAAAGAAAATATTTCTCTTCTCAAGATATCAGGTGACAAAACTGACAGCCTAATGTACTTGTAGATGTTGGGTGTTCTAACTATTTTAAAAAAAAGCTCACATTGTGAGCAAATCCTTTTTATTATTAAATAGCATACATATCTCTTTGAAACTTAGATTATTTAATGAGGTGATAAGGTAGAGAACACACTAGTGCTATAGTAGTTCTGAACTAGCATTTCTGTCCAACTTTTATGATAGGTTTTATGCTTCAGTAATTTGTGAGCTTCCAAAATGTTCTAGGAACCATTATTTAAGATGGAACATATGGAATTAAGATAGATCATAGGCTTCTGAAGCACACATAAGATTTCTTTCAATTTATTCTGAGTTGTGAGGCTAACTTCATGGGAGCAATGCCTCAATTTTTGCCAAGAAATCCTTAAAGAAGTAACTCTTCCTTGGCAGCAAAGATTTAAAAGCCATAAAAAACTTTAGTGCCTTGGCAAGACACTGTTAAATGGTAAGCTAATTGACAAGGATTTGTACAGCAGCTTCAGCTAAGTCAGTGTGGTTTTGGCACATTAGAAAAGAGAAAGGCATGAAAGAAATAACAATCTTTGGACCAAATTAAAACTATTGAAATGTTGCTGCCCAAATGCTTGAAATTGCTACTGGATTTTTGTCTGTTTCGCTTTGTTCTCACAATTTTCTCTGCCTGTAGCTTCCCCCAAATCTTCAAATTGTCTTATTTTCTTAGATAATTCATTTCTCGGCTCACATTTTTATCATCTCAGAAAACATTTCATGAACTCTAATGAAACCTGCGTGACTTATTACCCTGCTTTACTTTTCATCATAGTTATTATTGCTACTGGAATTTAGTTAGATATTTTTTTTCGTGGATAGTGCTTTTATCATCCAATATGTTGAAAGCTTCCTTAAAGGCAAGGAAATTATCTCTCTCATCTTCACCCTCTACTGTATATCTTCACATTGTATAATTAACCAGTAAAGGAACTTCTCAATTGAGGTGTTGAGAAAATTCTTGAAACTTAACAGCTTTTATGTTTACATTAATTTTGGCCTATTTACTTAAAGGCTCTAAAGGCAGATGTGAGTGATTAAGACCAAAGCAATACAACATGATTTGTCCTTGGTAGCTACAAGTCAAAATTTTGGACATTCCATAGTGGTAGTTTAGTCCCTAAGTCTTGTCTGACTCCTGTGACCCCATGGAATGTAGCCAGCCTGGCTCCTCTGTCCATGGGCTTCTCCAGGCAACAATACTGGAGAGGGTTGTTGTAAAAAACGGTGTTCATTTTAACAGATATTAATAAAATATGGAACTAGTAAGATAGAAAAAATGCTACATTGTGATTTCTGTCTCATAGCATTTGTCTCTTTGTTATTCTGATACAGAAACTTAAAGTTTTACAACATATTTTAACCCCCATCACCTGATTGAAATCTGTCATCTTTAAATGTGTGAGGGAAACTATGACACTGTTGACATTGGAGGCTACTAATAACGTACATAACTCCTGGTCTCATCTCTGTGAGCGTCTCCCACAAAGCTGGGTGTGGGGCTTCCCTGGTGGTCCAGTGGGTAAGGACACCGCCTTGCAGTGCAAGGGGCGCCGGTTCGATCCCTGGCCTGGGAAGATCCCACGTGCCACGGAGCGGCTGGACCGATGTGTCCAATTACCGAGCTGGAGCTCTGGAGCGCATGCGCCCAGAGCCGGCACTCTGAGACAATAGAGGCCACCGCGATGGGAGGCCCACAGGGCCAAAGAACAAAGATGGATGAAAATGGACAAATGAAAGACCAATAGAAGTGGCCCACCTGCTCCCCCCGCCCCAAAATAAATAAATAAATCTTTAAAAAAAAAAAAAAAAGCTGGGTGTGACCAGAGATGTGCTTGAATTAATCAGATTTAGCAGAAATAACACAATACCTCTGCTACTTCTCAGCCTTCAATACCCTGATGGCTTCTATTTAGAATACTTTGGGCTCGTGGGCACCCTGACCATGCATTGAAGAAGTCCAGTTGTCCAGATGGAGAGACTACAAAAAGACACGGTAGTGAAGCCACATGAAAGGGAGGGATACTGAGCTACCTGGAGAGAGAAAGAGATGACTAGTTTCCCAGAGATGCAGCAACAGGGTACCATGAATTAAGACATTAATTTTGGCCTATTTACTTAAAGGCTCTAAAGGCAGATGTGAGTGATTAAGACCAAAGCAATACAACATGATTTGTCCTTGGTAGCTACAAGTCAAAATTTTGGACATTCCATAGTGGTAGTTTAGTCCCTAAGTCTTGTCTGACTCCTGTGACCCCATGGAATGTAGCCAGCCTGGCTCCTCTGTCCATGGGCTTCTCCAGGCAACAATACTGGAGAGGGTTGTTGTAAAAAACGGTGTTCATTTTAACAGATATTAATAAAATATGGAACTAGTAAGATAGAAAAAATGCTACATTGTGATTTCTGTCTCATAGCATTTGTCTCTTTGTTATTCTGATACAGAAACTTAAAGTTTTACAACATATTTTAACCCCCATCACCTGATTGAAATCTGTCATCTTTAAATGTGTGAGGGAAACTATGACACTGTTGACATTGGAGGCTACTAATAACGTACATAACTCCTGGTCTCATCTCTGTGAGCGTCTCCCACAAAGCTGGGTGTGGGGCTTCCCTGGTGGTCCAGTGGGTAAGGACACCGCCTTGCAGTGCAAGGGGCGCCGGTTCGATCCCTGGCCTGGGAAGATCCCACGTGCCACGGAGCGGCTGGACCGATGTGTCCAATTACCGAGCTGGAGCTCTGGCGCGCGTGCGCCCAGAGCCGGCACTCTGAGACAATAGAGGCCACCGCGATGGGAGGCCCACAGGGCCAAAGAACAAAGATGGATGAAAATGGACAAATGAAAGACCAATAGAAGTGGCCCACCTGCTCCCCCCGCCCCAAAATAAATAAATAAATCTTTAAAAAAAAAAAAAAAAGCTGGGTGTGACCAGAGATGTGCTTGAATTAATCAGATTTAGCAGAAATAACACAATACCTCTGCTACTTCTCAGCCTTCAATACCCTGATGGCTTCTATTTAGAATACTTTGGGCTCGTGGGCACCCTGACCATGCATTGAAGAAGTCCAGTTGTCCAGATGGAGAGACTACAAAAAGACACGGTAGTGAAGCCACATGAAAGGGAGGGATACTGAGCTACCTGGAGAGAGAAAGAGATGACTAGTTTCCCAGAGATGCAGCAACAGGGTACCATGAGTTCTGTGGCTTAACACAACAGAAACCTGCTCTCTCACAGTTCTGGAGGCTGGACAGGTGAAACCAGGGTCAGTGGGGCAGCTTCCTTCCTGGGTCTGGGAGGGATCATCTGCCCACGCCTCTCCTCTAGTTTAGGGTGGTGACCAGCCATCCGCATCCAGCGTGATATTATCTTAACTAAGAATATCTGTAACGACCCTATTTGCAAATAGGTAAGACACTGAGGCTGTGAATTTGGGAGGGGGCACTATTCAAAAGAGTATGCTAGTCACCTTAGCAAGCCAGCAGATTCTAGTCACTCTCGCCCAGCCCAGCCCAGCCACAGCATAATGGCAACTCAGCTGATCTCAGCCCCAGGTAAGGACGCATCTAAGAAAATCAAAAGAATTTCTGTAGTACATCTCTATGTTTCAGAGTTGTTATACAGCAGTAGGTAATAGATAGACTGGTTAGAATTCTTCCCCAAAGCCTTTACAGATTCATGTTGAAAGTGTATAAATATATGAATATATACATAAATGAGTGATTAAGTAAAAGTAAAATTGTACACTATTTTTCATATACTGATTGTCCAGTTGAGAGATTCTAAACAAAAGCACCTCGGAGAAACATTCTTCAAAACAAAGAGAAAGCTACACACCCCAAATCATTTATTCATCAATAAATACAGCCAAGTCATAAAATCATCCATTGATGTCAGCTAGTTTTACAATCAAGGAGCACAATTAATTGAAAATGCCCTTTGGAAAAAAGGCAATTACAGCATAAATCAACTTGAGCTTATAAATACACTGTGCCAGCATTAGCTTGTCTTTATGTAATGTTGCACTTTATAAAATGCTTGTCATGTATCCTATTTACTTTCAGGCAGAAGATTTGGGTGAAATCTCAATTCTTCCATCTAGATATGGAAATCAATTTGAAATAATTTATCTCTTGCCCCCCCTTCCCCGAATCCCATCAAGCATTTGTTGTTTAGCCTTTCAATTGTGTCCAACTCTTCATGACCCCATGGACTGTAGTCCACCAGGTTCCTCAATCCAGGAGATTCTCCAGGCAAGAATACTGGAGTGGGTTGCCATTTTCTTCTCCAGGGGATCTTGATGAACATGTTAATTTTACAAAAGTAGTCCTTTGGTCTATTTATTACTTTTTCAGGTATGAAACATGCGTTTGGTTTTTTTTTGTTTTTTTTTTACAGCTGTTCCCTGGGTGTATTTGCTTTTATAGTCAAGTCAGCTACAAATTGGCATTTACTAACTACATTGCCAATGACTGAACAACAGGGGCATTTGCCATCCACCACTGTGGAGACTGAACCCTGTGCTGTGACAGCTGCTCTCAACACCTCCTGAGGGAGTTCAGGGTGGAGGGAGGCACTCTATGCTCCAAAGGATCTGGTGGGACAGGTCTTGGGACAGGCAGATGTTTTTAGAACAGATTTTATGATCTCAATCATTGCATCTCCTCGTACCTAGAAAAGCAGTAAATCCTTTCATAGTGAATCAGATCCTCGTGACTAACCAGAAACCCTCGTTGCAAAAAGAGTGTTTAATGATACTGAAACCCCTCTTCCTCAAAGTGTTAAATATTGATTTTTCTCCTACTGCCTCTTTGGAGCAATCTCAGAGCTATCTGAGGTGCTGCTGCCTCCCCAGGCTGCAGTCCTAGCTGTGCACCCCCCAAAACTTTCACCCACAACTCTCAAGTTTTACATCTTTTTTCAGTTGACAGTCAGCTTTATATTTTTAAGAACTTGAATCTTCTAAAATTTTATAATTAAAAAATCTATATTTACTCTCAGCTAGTTTTACAATCAAGGAGCACAATTAATTGAAAATGCCCTTTGGAAAAAAGGCAATTACAGCATAAATCAACTTGAGCTTATAAATACACTGTGCCAGCATTAGCTTGTCTTTATGTAATGTTGCACTTTATAAAATGCTTGTCATGTATCCTATTTACTTTCAGGCAGAAGATTTGGGTGAAATCTCAATTCTTCCATCTAGATATGGAAATCAATTTGAAATAATTTATCTCTTGCCCCCCCTTCCCCGAATCCCATCAAGCATTTGTTGTTTAGCCTTTCAATTGTGTCCAACTCTTCATGACCCCATGGACTGTAGTCCACCAGGTTCCTCAATCCAGGAGATTCTCCAGGCAAGAATACTGGAGTGGGTTGCCATTTTCTTCTCCAGGGGATCTTGATGAACATGTTAATTTTACAAAAGTAGTCCTTTGGTCTATTTATTACTTTTTCAGGTATGAAACATGCGTTTGGTTTTTTTTTGTTTTTTTTTTACAGCTGTTCCCTGGGTGTATTTGCTTTTATAGTCAAGTCAGCTACAAATTGGCATTTACTAACTACATTGCCAATGACTGAACAACAGGGGCATTTGCCATCCACCACTGTGGAGACTGAACCCTGTGCTGTGACAGCTGCTCTCAACACCTCCTGAGGGAGTTCAGGGTGGAGGGAGGCACTCTATGCTCCAAAGGATCTGGTGGGACAGGTCTTGGGACAGGCAGATGTTTTTAGAACAGATTTTATGATCTCAATCATTGCATCTCCTCGTACCTAGAAAAGCAGTAAATCCTTTCATAGTGAATCAGATCCTCGTGACTAACCAGAAACCCTCGTTGCAAAAAGAGTGTTTAATGATACTGAAACCCCTCTTCCTCAAAGTGTTAAATATTGATTTTTCTCCTACTGCCTCTTTGGAGCAATCTCAGAGCTATCTGAGGTGCTGCTGCCTCCCCAGGCTGCAGTCCTAGCTGTGCACCCCCCAAAACTTTCACCCACAACTCTCAAGTTTTACATCTTTTTTCAGTTGACAGTCAGCTTTATATTTTTAAGAACTTGAATCTTCTAAAATTTTATAATTAAAAAAAAATCTATATTTACTCTAGTACAACTTCAAGGATTAGTTTTTGATTTGCTCCCTTTTTTCCTTTCCTCTCTCTTCCCTTCCTTCCTTTCTTTTTTCTTTTGAATAGATCTCATTTTTTAAAAAGCCAGTTGTTCTTTTTCTAATATAAAAAGCCATAAAATTTCCTCCCTAATTCATAATTAATTTTTACTATAAAAGATACCTGGCAACAAAATTTTACTGATGTTATTAAAAGTTACAGTTTTATTTTCAAAAACATTTGGCAACATAAAAGCATGATAAAGAATTAAAATGTCTTAAAAACATGCATGCCTAATTCATTACTTTGACTGGAGTTCAAGTAGGTCCCCCAAAGAGAAATCCAGTCCTTATCCTTCATGTTAAACAGCACATTTTCCAAAAGTACTGAGAGAAAATTTACCTGTAGACTTTCCAAATTACATGGTTAAAGTTTAAATATAAATAGGCCATAAGCATTAGTTACATTTTTTTAAATGGATGCTAAATTTACACATGAAAAGGTATATAAGGGAGCCACATTTTTCTCTCCAGGAAAGTACACCAGATATGTTTTGCTCTCCCAGGAAAAGAACAATTAAGTGAAAATAAAACAGCAACAAAGAATTCATTCTCTACCTTCTTTCTTTAAATACAGGAAAAAATAAGTCTCCTTTCCTGACTACATGCCATCTTTCTTTCTCATCTTCAGTGTGAAAAGTCAAAAAGATTTAATTTTAGAGAAATTGCAACGATTATACATAGATACAGATTTGAAATTTCACTAATGTGTTTTAACTTTGTTTACTCAGGCAGAAGTGGCATTTCTTTTATTATTCTTTGGAATCTCATAAAATTACCAAACACAACTATCAAATGTAATAGCTGCACACATTAGAAATTCAAGGTTGAAGTAACTAGAATGAAACAGCAGATTTTAAAGGAACAAGACTGTCACTTAGTGTCAATGTTACAATTCCATTTATCAGCTCCATTAACTTAATGGTCAAAAAAAAAAAAAAAAAGGCTCCATACTTTCTTCTCCCTGGTGCATATTCGCTCTCATACACATCTAAACTAATGCTAATAGAGAGTAAAGTGATGCTATCAGCATTCTTTTATGTAGCTTTTATCGTTTTCCATAAAATCCTGTCACTGGGATAAAACTAATGATTTTATACATCTGGCCGAGCCATACAGACTCCCACTTTTCCTTTCTTACCCTTTCACAGAGAGGGCTTCTATCACATGAAAGTTGAAATATCAAGACGCCAGAAACATCGCCAAAAAAAAAAAAGCAGATGCTTTACTACTTTTGATTCTCCATCTTTGTGTGAACCATTTGAGATACCTGTTTACCTCTCTCCTTCTCCAGCCCTCATCTGTACTGCAGCCAGCCACACAATAGACTCTGATATTTAATGGTGAAAAGCCCAATTGGTGATGTGTGTAGTAAAATTTTACTGCTTGTCTCAGTAAAAATGGGAGCAATTCCTATACCTACTTTGCAGTTGAAAAGTTCAACCTTTATCTGTTTAGCCAGCTTTTATTTGAGAATAGGTCTCTTTCCACTGTGAGGAGAAATGCTGAGACATCAAGCTCTTTACGGCAATCCCTGTGCAAGCTGATTAGTTTGCTGATGCTCAAGCATTTTTTCCCCTATTCTCAGGAATTTTATATTGTTTTATTTATAAAGAACCCTTATATGATGAATGTGTCAATCATACACCCTTTTCTGACTTTATTAATTTTTTTATTACTTTACAAATATTAAGTATACTATTTTATTACCAAGTTGTACACTTTTAAAGTTCCATGAAAGTGCTTGTAAATCCTATGTTATGTCCAGAACATTTAAATTAAATGTGCAAATTAATTTTGACATGTAGTTTTTTACCACAAATCAATATGTCACAGATACAGATTCTTGTTTATAAAGGTAATTATCTAATATCTCTAATCCTCAGCTTTTTAAACATACAAAGATACTTCTAAAATATTTAAATGAAGCTATAACCTCTGGATATTTTGCCTTATAAGGTACTTATATAAAATGTGGCAAGAATGTAACATGATAGCTTAAAAAAATTCATTCCTCCTTAGCTCCTTAATAAAATAATATTTTATTAACTTTCTTTTTTCCTTTATAGAACTTATTTCTTGACTTAAATATTTGCAAGGAATAGCATAAGAGTAGCAACCAGAAAACCAATTTTATGTCTCTCATTCACTGTTTACAGGTTGTTTGATTCAGTTTTGTTTGACACAAAACTTTTTGGTTATAAACAATTATTTTAACCATTGCAAGGGATGATCATAACTGCTTACCTCACGAGGCCTTGGGAAATACTGTGAGATAAAACATTATTCCTTTTCTGAAAACGATACAGTATCATGACTAAAATGTAAAATCCTAATACTAAAATTTATACACAAATTAATCCAAATATATTTTCTTTTAGACATCCATGATTCATATTATATAAAAATAAAATAAAATCACATAATACATTTGGACAGCCAACTATGAAATGGAGCTGTTGGACAGAAGTAAGAGCACACCTGGGTCTTCTTAAGAACTAAAGTCTTTCTTTTTCATAAATGCATTACTTATAAATATTATAGATATTACTGGGCTTGTACTTATGTTTTGTAAATGTACTTAAGTGAGGAAGTGAGATGGAGGGTTTCTAAATGAAATGCTATAGAAAAGGGAACTCTTTTTCCACATGATTAAAAAATTTCTGCGCTTTTATATGATGTAAGGTAAGCTTTAAAAAATCCTGCGTCAGACCTGTTCATTTTCCACCCATGAAGACCCTGCATTTAATTTGAAATGCATTGGATCTCCTGAGGTTCTGCCCTTTATATTTTTACTTATCCACTGTATAACAAGCAGCTATGTGAGATTTCTACTTCATGTAAAGTTCCATGAAAGTGCTTGTAAATCCTATGTTATGTCCAGAACATTTAAATTAAATGTGCAAATTAATTTTGACATGTAGTTTTTTACCACAAATCAATATGTCACAGATACAGATTCTTGTTTATAAAGGTAATTATCTAATATCTCTAATCCTCAGCTTTTTAAACATACAAAGATACTTCTAAAATATTTAAATGAAGCTATAACCTCTGGATATTTTGCCTTATAAGGTACTTATATAAAATGTGGCAAGAATGTAACATGATAGCTTAAAAAAATTCATTCCTCCTTAGCTCCTTAATAAAATAATATTTTATTAACTTTCTTTTTTCCTTTATAGAACTTATTTCTTGACTTAAATATTTGCAAGGAATAGCATAAGAGTAGCAACCAGAAAACCAATTTTATGTCTCTCATTCACTGTTTACAGGTTGTTTGATTCAGTTTTGTTTGACACAAAACTTTTTGGTTATAAACAATTATTTTAACCATTGCAAGGGATGATCATAACTGCTTACCTCACGAGGCCTTGGGAAATACTGTGAGATAAAACATTATTCCTTTTCTGAAAACGATACAGTATCATGACTAAAATGTAAAATCCTAATACTAAAATTTATACACAAATTAATCCAAATATATTTTCTTTTAGACATCCATGATTCATATTATATAAAAATAAAATAAAATCACATAATACATTTGGACAGCCAACTATGAAATGGAGCTGTTGGACAGAAGTAAGAGCACACCTGGGTCTTCTTAAGAACTAAAGTCTTTCTTTTTCATAAATGCATTACTTATAAATATTATAGATATTACTGGGCTTGTACTTATGTTTTGTAAATGTACTTAAGTGAGGAAGTGAGATGGAGGGTTTCTAAATGAAATGCTATAGAAAAGGGAACTCTTTTTCCACATGATTAAAAAATTTCTGCGCTTTTATATGATGTAAGGTAAGCTTTAAAAAATCCTGCGTCAGACCTGTTCATTTTCCACCCATGAAGACCCTGCATTTAATTTGAAATGCATTGGATCTCCTGAGGTTCTGCCCTTTATATTTTTACTTATCCACTGTATAACAAGCAGCTATGTGAGATTTCTACTTCACTTCTACGTTTCACTCAAATGTACTTTACCAAATAGAGATAGAAAGTGTGAAGTGTGTCTGGTTTCCATTTTTAGCATCTTTTACCAGGTGTTTTAGGAACTTGCCAAGTGAAATTTTAATCACCTGGCAAAGTATTTGAAATGCAGTACTCACCTGACAACAGTTATTTAAGATTTATGCATACTGATCATCTATCTCTCTTGTATGCATTTCCTTTGCTACTCAAATACATTTTCTAGTATTTGATAAAATTTTCTGCTGTAATAGTCTGGAATCAGTAATAACACTTGGAATTGTATTTATATTCTCTTTGTGATGTAAAAAGCTTCATTTATATACAAGTTTATTTTATAGTTACAATATTAGGGAAAAAACCCTGAATATCCCACAAACAAGTATATTTAACTACATATTAAATAAGCAAACATAAGGATAGATATTAATATATACTAAAGAAAATAATTTTGAAAAATATTTAAGCAAAGAAATGTATTAATGTAAGAAAAATAAACTTAGTGATAAATAGGTACATTTTATGTCCCAGAGTTAAGTTTTCATGTATATCATCTATAAATATGAATACTAGATGGAGATATAGTAATATATTCATGTGTTAATGGATTGTATTTTCCAGGTTGCTGTGACTAGAAAAATTGAAATATTCCATTGATTTTGTGTGTAATTACCAACATTGATGCCATAAGTATGTACAGATTTTAAGGTTTTAATATAAAATATACTATGAAATGGAGCTGTTGGACAGAAGTAAGAGCACACCTGGGTCTTCTTAAGAACTAAAGTCTTTCTTTTTCATAAATGCATTACTTATAAATATTATAGATATTACTGGGCTTGTACTTATGTTTTGTAAATGTACTTAAGTGAGGAAGTGAGATGGAGGGTTTCTAAATGAAATGCTATAGAAAAGGGAACTCTTTTTCCACATGATTAAAAAATTTCTGCGCTTTTATATGATGTAAGGTAAGCTTTAAAAAATCCTGCGTCAGACCTGTTCATTTTCCACCCATGAAGACCCTGCATTTAATTTGAAATGCATTGGATCTCCTGAGGTTCTGCCCTTTATATTTTTACTTATCCACTGTATAACAAGCAGCTATGTGAGATTTCTACTTCACTTCTACGTTTCACTCAAATGTACTTTACCAAATAGAGATAGAAAGTGTGAAGTGTGTCTGGTTTCCATTTTTAGCATCTTTTACCAGGTGTTTTAGGAACTTGCCAAGTGAAATTTTAATCACCTGGCAAAGTATTTGAAATGCAGTACTCACCTGACAACAGTTATTTAAGATTTATGCATACTGATCATCTATCTCTCTTGTATGCATTTCCTTTGCTACTCAAATACATTTTCTAGTATTTGATAAAATTTTCTGCTGTAATAGTCTGGAATCAGTAATAACACTTGGAATTGTATTTATATTCTCTTTGTGATGTAAAAAGCTTCATTTATATACAAGTTTATTTTATAGTTACAATATTAGGGAAAAAACCCTGAATATCCCACAAACAAGTATATTTAACTACATATTAAATAAGCAAACATAAGGATAGATATTAATATATACTAAAGAAAATAATTTTGAAAAATATTTAAGCAAAGAAATGTATTAATGTAAGAAAAATAAACTTAGTGATAAATAGGTACATTTTATGTCCCAGAGTTAAGTTTTCATGTATATCATCTATAAATATGAATACTAGATGGAGATATAGTAATATATTCATGTGTTAATGGATTGTATTTTCCAGGTTGCTGTGACTAGAAAAATTGAAATATTCCATTGATTTTGTGTGTAATTACCAACATTGATGCCATAAGTATGTACAGATTTTAAGGTTTTAATATAAAATATACTCTCAGATGCACTGGGAAATCAAGTGATATATAAATTCCATAACATAGCCTCACAAGAAAAAAGATATTAGAATTCTGTCAAAAACATCGTTAGTGTACTATGAAATGACCCATGTATATAATAGATTTATGACTACTTTTATTCGCAGGTCATTTAGTTAAAATACACACAAGGTCTTTAGGGTAGTATTCTATCTATGTGCTGAATATAATGGAATGTCATGTAATTAAGAATGAATTCTTTGAAGTCTTCTTGTTGCATCAAAAGAGGATTCATATTAATGCAGTGTATGATTAAGCATCAACTGAAAAAATGCATGTGACCTAAAAGTTGTGCTTTGTCAGACTCATCATCCACTTACTGGATATTCAGAAATAGTGACTGACTTTCTGGTTTTGTTTCTTATTTACCCCAGTTTCCAGAGTATACACACTATCTCTATGTTACTTAGATTTTCTTTTTCTTTTTTTTATAGCAGGTATGTGAAGAAGCTCTTTCTCTTTATTTGAATTTGAGCTTCAGGTTTGTCTACAAAATTAAAAGGCTCTCTACTTGACTTGGGACCTACAAGAAAATGAGCACTATTTGGCTTCAGAATGCACAAAAGCCATTTTGCAAAGTTTTTTTGAACATGATGAAACAGTAAAGTAATAAAAAGTAAAATATCTTAAACTCTGTCTGAATTTATGTATTCTTTACCTTTCTTCAACAGTCTGAAGGCCTTTAAGTCATTCAGCATGTTCAACATATTTAACAGAATATAAGTAATTTAATAAATGATTGTCAACGAAGAATCAGAACTTACAGATAGTAAGCAGATAGAATAAGTATGGCTATCATTGAAGTATACATTAAACATTACTCATGGAATAACTGATGTCTTTATATTTAGCAATTTTTTTTTTCTCTTTAATTCCTCAAGGTAATATGTCTTGAATACATTTGAGTCTCAGAGGTCAATTTAAGTTTATAATAAATAGGTAATTTATTAAGCTCAAGGGTGATTTCCCTTAATGTGTGAAGAAATAAATTGTAAACTTTACAAAGTAAACAATGCTACTTAATTCACCGAACAATAAAATACTTTTTCAGTATTTAAATACTGAAGAAAAGAACTATCTTTTGGCTTCTAGAAGCAAGTTACAGTGTTACCAACTGCCTATAAGCTTATGCCAATGTAACTTAAACCCAAAATGCCTGAAAAATAGTGCCTTATGAAACAAGAAAAATATTTTAAGTAAAATCTTTTAATTAAATTATAAAAGTACCATGGTAATAAGATTAAATTAATCATTACTAATTTATAGATGGGCAATGGTAACACTACTTCAAAAAACAGCAAAATATAAACAATTTAATGCACGTTTAATTTTCAGAATGACAAATATGTAGCGGTTCATAAAAGAGTAGCTACTTAAAAATTATTTAAGTTATCTAAGTATTATATTTGTCATCAAGGTTCACTGGGATTATACACATAAAAATCTAAACTATTTGACTTTTATAAGGACTTTGACCCAAAAGCATTTTATATCTTCAAATATTTCAGTCAAATACGATGGGAAAAACACCTTAGGCAATAGCATATCACTTTCGACATTAAAATTACATTTCATTCCTAAATAGGAATTAATAAAGATAACACAAAGTTAGAACAATATAGAGAGAGAAATTACAAAATAGAAACAAAGTATTAACATATGAACTCAGGTTCATACGAACTTTGCTTCATTGAAGATGAAGCATACTTCATTATACTGATAAAAATAATTTGATAGAAATAAGGCTTCCCTGGGTCCAATGGGTAGTCTGCCTTTCAGGGCAAGGGACACCCTGGCCTAGGAATGTCCCACGTGGGGAGGAACAGCTGGGCTGTTGTGCCCAATTGTGAGCCAGTGCTCTGAAGTGCATGCACTTGGCGTGGCGCTCCACAATGAGAGAGGTCACATAGATGGGAGGCCCACATAGGCCAAAGAATAAAAAAGATGAATGAAAAATAAACAATGATTTAGAGGCAAAAAAAAAATAATAATTTGATTAAAATATACATGGTTGGTCTTCTAAAATTTAACTGGGAAAACCTTCTGACTTTCAAAAAAAGTCTACCACAGCTATTTGTAATAATTTGATTCTCAATTTATAAAAATGGGATCCTTAAAAATTTCCCAAGTTTGGGATAAAACAGCCATATCAGATAGAAGTACACACTGAATAAAGAAGAATAAAGTGACTAAAGTTTACTGAATAAAGCAGATTCCCAGAGGAAAAAGACAATTTATGGAACAGAGAAAATCTTCAAAACTATTTTTAAATAGAAATTACTATAAAATATAAAATGATGATGTGACAATCATAATTAACTGACAGACTATCTGTGAATTAAAGCAATCCAAACCCTTTATAATTCTTGGCGTTTAAAACTATTATTGCAATTTTCTTTAAAATAAAGGGTATGGGGCTTCTCTGGTGGTCCAGTGGGTAGAGACACCACCTTGCAGTACAAGGGGTGCTGGCTGAATCCCTGGGCTGGGAGGATGCTACATGCCATAGAGCGGCTGGACCGATATGTCCAATTACTGAGTCAGAGCTCTGGAGCGCATGCACCCAGGGCCGGTGCTCTGCGACGAGAGAGGCCACTGCAATGGAAGGCCCACCCAGGCCAAAGAACAGAGATGAATGTTGAAAGACCAATATAAGTGACCAAAAAATAAATAAATAAATAAATTAAGGAAAAAAAATAAAATAAAGGGTAAATATAGCATACATTAATCAGATAACCAACTAGATAATTAGTTAAGAAGTGACTGGCAAGGATAGGTATGATTTTAAAAAGTATAATTTGGTTGATGATTTTGGAAGAAATATTTTAGGAGTTTGAATTTACAAAAGGTGCTCATGATAAATTTTCTTTGCTCATAATGAAAATTCACAGGAGTTCAAGAATATAGATTAAAAACTAATGGAAGCCGGTTTCTCTGGTGGTCCAGTGGGTAAGGATACCGCCTTGCAGTGCAAGGGGCGCCGGTTCGAGCCCTGGCCTGGGAAGAGCCCACGTGCCGCTGAGCAGCTGGACTGATGTGTCCAATCACAGAGCCAGAGCTCTGAAGTGCATGGCCCCAGAGCCGGTGCTCTGCGACAACAGAGGCCACCGCGATGGGAGGCCCACACGGGCCAAAGAACAAAGATGGATGAAAACAGACAAATGAAAGACCAATAGAAGTGGTCCGTCCGCCCCCTCCCTCCCCACCGCACCTCCTCCCCCCCCCAAAAAAAAACCAATGGAAGCAATTTTAGAATTTCAAAAATTAATGGTTTCAGGTGTCAATGATTCTTTTTAATTTTTTTTTTTAATTCCGGTCTCTTTTATTGATTATTTATTTATTTATTTTCATCCATCTTTATTCTTCGGCTTATGTGGGACTCTGATCCACCTGCTCCGTGGCACATGGGATCTTCCCAGGCTAGGGATCGAACTGGTGCCCCTTGCACTGCAAGGCAGACTCTGTACCCACTGGACCACCAGGGAAGCCCAGGTGTTAATGATTCTTGATCTAATGCTTATTTTCTTTAATTCAAAAACTCTACTAATACTAATATTGTTGGCACCCTTATTAAACAGTAGTTGACTAACATATTCATGAGTTTATTTCTGGGCTTTCTATTCTGTTCCAGTGGTCTAGGTGTCTCTTTTTATGCCAGTATCACAGTTTGACTACTACAACTTGTAGTTTGATTACTATAGCTTTGTAAGAGAGTGTTATATGTTGATTAAACGAACACTAAGTAGAGTACAGGGATTCAGTGAAGGTGAGTCATGGTTTAACAACAGACCACAGGAGGAACTGAAATAAAGAAGTACCTCACTTTCCTCCAGGGCATGGACTGGCAGGTCAATGCACCTTGCAAACCTGGGGTACTTAACTCGATCAACGTCTATGGGTGGAGTGTTTGTGGGTTCCTCGGCAAGGCCAGAGTAGTCAATTCAAACCAAATAGCAGGGCTTGAGTAAGCCCAGTGGGGGTCTTATCTAAAAAGCACATAAAACGAAGGATTTGAGACACTAGGAATATTGTTGTTCATAAGAACTACTGAGGATGTCATATCAGGAACCTATATTTGCTTGTCACTCTGTAGGCTGCCACCTAGGTAATGTGCTTACAGAGGAAACTAGTGCCAATCTGAGGTCACTGCAGGTTTCTTAGTCAAACAAAATGAATGCCAAGGCAGATACCATACTGTAGATTAACTGAAGTCTGGACATGTATTTTGAAATCAGGTGGTGTTATATCTCCAGTTTTGTTCTTCTTTCTCAAGATTGCTTGACTTTGTGGTTATATAGAAATTTTAGGATTGTTTTTCTATTTCTGTGAAAAATGCCGTTGGAATTTTGATAGGGATTACACTGAATCTGTACTTTATTTTGGGTAGTGAGGGCATTTGAACAATGTACCGGATTCATGCACATAAGATACCTTCCCATTTTATTGTGCCTTTAATTTCTGTCATCAAAGTCACAATAACTTTATATGTATACATTTTTTTACCTCTTTGGTTAAATTTATTTCTAAGCATTTTCTTCTGTTTGCTACTATTATATATGACCACTATTTTGTCAATTTCTTTTTCATAACTTGCTGTAGGTGTACAGAAATGCAGCTGGCATTTTTGTATTTTAGTTTTGTATCCCGCAACATTACTGAATTATTTTTTAGTTGTAACAGTTTGTGTGTGTATGTGTGTGTGTTTGTATGTTCTTTAAGATTTTCTATTCTTCCTTCCTGATTTAGAATAAACAAGGAGAAAAGGATGATCTCTTCAATAAATGGTATTGGGGATACAATATTCTCACACACAAAATAATGAAATTGAACCCTTATCTTACAACATTAAAATCAAACAAAATAAACTTTAAATGGATTAAAGATTTAATGTAAAATCTAAAATCATAAAACACTTAGAAGAAAACATGGAGAAAAATCTCCTTGATTTTTGTCTTGGTAATGATTTTTTGACATGACATAAAAACACAGGCAGAGAAAGCAGCAATAAATAAGTTCGACTACATAAAACTAAGAAGCATCTGTACAGCGAAGGTAACAACAAAAATGAAAAAGTGACCTACCTATTAGGGGAAAATATTTGCAAACCACATATCAGATAAATGGTTAAGGGGTTAAATATATAAGGAACTCATACAACTCAACAGGAAAAACACAAATAACCGAATTTATAAAAGGTGCTTACAGAGGAAACTGGGCCAATCTGAGGTCACTGCAGGTTTCTTAGTCAAACAAAATGAATGCCAAGGCAGATACCATACTGTAGATTAACTGAAGTCTGGACATGTATTTTGAAATCAGGTGGTGTTATATCTCCAGTTTTGTTCTTCTTTCTCAAGATTGCTTGACTTTGTGGTTATATAGAAATTTTAGGATTGTTTTTCTATTTCTGTGAAAAATGCCGTTGGAATTTTGATAGGGATTACACTGAATCTGTACTTTATTTTGGGTAGTGAGGGCATTTGAACAATGTACCGGATTCATGCACATAAGATACCTTCCCATTTTATTGTGCCTTTAATTTCTGTCATCAAAGTCACAATAACTTTATATGTATACATTTTTTTACCTCTTTGGTTAAATTTATTTCTAAGCATTTTCTTCTGTTTGCTACTATTATATATGACCACTATTTTGTCAATTTCTTTTTCATAACTTGCTGTAGGTGTACAGAAATGCAGCTGGCATTTTTGTATTTTAGTTTTGTATCCCGCAACATTACTGAATTATTTTTTAGTTGTAACAGTTTGTGTGTGTATGTGTGTGTGTTTGTATGTTCTTTAAGATTTTCTATTCTTCCTTCCTGATTTAGAATAAACAAGGAGAAAAGGATGATCTCTTCAATAAATGGTATTGGGGATACAATATTCTCACACACAAAATAATGAAATTGAACCCTTATCTTACAACATTAAAATCAAACAAAATAAACTTTAAATGGATTAAAGATTTAATGTAAAATCTAAAATCATAAAACACTTAGAAGAAAACATGGAGAAAAATCTCCTTGATTTTTGTCTTGGTAATGATTTTTTGACATGACATAAAAACACAGGCAGAGAAAGCAGCAATAAATAAGTTCGACTACATAAAACTAAGAAGCATCTGTACAGCGAAGGTAACAACAAAAATGAAAAAGTGACCTACCTATTAGGGGAAAATATTTGCAAACCACATATCAGATAAATGGTTAAGGGGTTAAATATATAAGGAACTCATACAACTCAACAGGAAAAACACAAATAACCGAATTTATAAAAGGACAAAGGACCTAAATGGACATTTTTCCTAAGAGATAAAAGTGGCCAACAGGTATATGTCAAGTTACTCATCACTCTAGTCATCGGAGAAATTAAAGTCATGATATAATCAAATTACCTCACACTTACCATGATAGCTATTATCAGAAAGACAAGACATACCAAGTACAGCTATAGAAAACAGTGTGGAGATTTCTTAAAAAGCAAAATTACCATATGGTATAGCAATTCTACTTCTGGGTATATATATATATACAAGACATGAAATCTGGATCTTTAAGATACACCCATAGCTCCATATTCATTACTATATGAATCAAAATACTCAAGATACGGACACAACTTAAGTGTCCCAACAATAGACAAATGGATAAAAGTATGTGGCATATATATGTATATATATATATATATATATATATATATATATATATATATAAAATGTAATATTATTCACTCATAAAAAATATTCTTCCACTTAAAACAGTGTGGGTGAACCTGGAGAACATTATGCTAAGTGAAATAAAGAAGACAGAGAAAGCCAGATACTGTACAATCTCATTAGGCATAGAATCTAAAAGAGTCAGACTTATACAATAGTGGTGCCATGGATTGGTGGATGGAGGAAATGTGGGAATGCTGGTCAAAGAGTACAGACTCAGTTATGAGATGAAGAAGTTCAGGGGATTTAATTTACAGCACGGCAATATAGGTCATATTACTGTACCTTATGCTTGAAATGTACAGATAGTAGATCTTGAATATCCTCACCATACACACACACAAGATACACTCAAAGGATAATAACTACGGGAAGTGAAAGAAGTGTTAATTAGGTTGACTGTGATATTCTATTGTGTATATATATATATATATATACATATATATATATATAATCATGGTATTCACCTTTAATATATAAAATTTTGGTCAATTTTACCTCAAGCCAGAAAAGAACGAATTTCTACCAATAAATATCTAGGCTACTTCATATTTAAATAATACATATATTTGTGTGTGTATATATGTATGTGTATATATGTATTTGAATGCATGTGTGCATATATGTACACATACATATATATGCATACACATACATATATACGCACACAAACATATACATTATTTAAACACATCATTATAGCCTAGATTTCTATTAGTAGGGTCTCTTTTATCTGGCCTCCCAGGAGGTGACAGTTGTAAAGAACTTGCCTGCCAGTGCTGGATATATCAAAGACAGGGTTCGATCCTTGGGTTGGGAAGATCCCCTGGAGAAGGAAATGGTAATGTACTCCAGTATTCTTGCCTGGAGAATGCCATGAACAGTGGAGTCTGGCAAGCTACGGTTTGTAACTTTGCAAAAATTCCAACACGACTGAAGTGACTTAGTACACACACTTAGCACATACATATACATGCATATATGTGTGTGTACATGTACAAACCCACATAGAAATATCCAGAGAAACATCTAAATACATCTTCATTTCTTAGCTTGTCATTGTTCTTTTCATTTTCCTCCATAGCCTTTTTAATCAACTTTATTTTATTCCAATCTTTCCTTTTTGCATGTCCCCATTTTACTCATTATGCTTTTATATCATAAAATTAATATTTTAAGCATACATGTATTTTGTGTGCTACAGATAAAAAAGCTACAAACTCCTTAGGCATAGAATCTAAAAGAGTCAGACTTATACAATAGTGGTGCCATGGATTGGTGGATGGAGGAAATGTGGGAATGCTGGTCAAAGAGTACAGACTCAGTTATGAGATGAAGAAGTTCAGGGGATTTAATTTACAGCACGGCAATATAGGTCATATTACTGTACCTTATGCTTGAAATGTACAGATAGTAGATCTTGAATATCCTCACCATACACACACACAAGATACACTCAAAGGATAATAACTAGGGGAAGTGAAAGAAGTGTTAATTAGGTTGACTGTGATATTCTATTGTGTATATATATATATATATACATATATATATATAATCATGGTATTCACCTTTAATATATAAAATTTTGGTCAATTTTACCTCAAGCCAGAAAAGAACGAATTTCTACCAATAAATATCTAGGCTACTTCATATTTAAATAATACATATATTTGTGTGTGTATATATGTATGTGTATATATGTATTTGAATGCATGTGTGCATATATGTACACATACATATATATGCATACACATACATATATACGCACACAAACATATACATTATTTAAACACATCATTATAGCCTAGATTTCTATTAGTAGGGTCTCTTTATCTGGCCTCCCAGGAGGTGACAGTTGTAAAGAACTTGCCTGCCAGTGCTGGATATATCAAAGACAGGGTTCGATCCTTGGGTTGGGAAGATCCCCTGGAGAAGGAAATGGTAATGTACTCCAGTATTCTTGCCTGGAGAATGCCATGAACAGTGGAGTCTGGCAAGCTACGGTTTGTAACTTTGCAAAAATTCCAACACGACTGAAGTGACTTAGTACACACACTTAGCACATACATATACATGCATATTTTGTGTGTACATGTACAAACCCACATAGAAATATCCAGAGAAACATCTAAATACATCTTCATTTCTTAGCTTGTCATTGTTCTTTTCATTTTCCTCCATAGCCTTTTTAATCAACTTTATTTTATTCCAATCTTTCCTTTTTGCATGTCCCCATTTTACTCATTATGCTTTTATATCATAAAATTAATATTTTAAGCATACATGTATTTTGTGTGCTACAGATAAAAAAGCTACAAACTCCTTTCACTAAACTTAAATACAGATACTTAACAAAGTAAGTTTTATAGCATATAACCCTAAGATCCATCAGAAAGATTCAAAAGTAAGAATTCTTATTAAAATTATCCTGAATCTCTAAATATTAAAATGTATAAAGTTCAAATTTCAAAAAAAATACTTTTTAATAGATACTCTAATTGTGGCTTCACTGGTAAAGAGACAATGGTGTATTAACTGTATAAAAACAGGGCACTTTTAAATTTGCTTTACTCATTAATTTAAATTTGCATTAAGTAATTTACACGTATGCCATTTTCACCCTTGCTATTTCCAAGCTTTAATTAGCTCAATTTAACTGAAATCTCTAGATAGGTCACAGCTCTCAAGCTCAATAAAATAGAGCAAAATGGGATTAATATAAATTCATAAATTATCAATATTCTTTGGAGTCATACATAATTAATTTCTTGTTGATACTCAGCACATTTTGTAACATTTAAGTAAACAGAACTAATAGTGTTGCATATAATACCCTTCTTAGCAAGACAATGGGTATTACTTCAGAAAAACTCTTGAGAATTTAGGGATATGTACTGTACATGACATACCATATTTTACTAAAACAAAATGGGCTTCCTAGATGGTAGGAATCCAACTGCCAATGCAGAAGCCACTGGAGAGGTGGTTTCTACTCTAGTGTTTTTGCCTGGAAAATTCTGTTGACTGAAGAACTTAGTCAGCTACAGTCCATGCGGTTGCAAGAGTGGCTTTTAGGTAATGTACTGGCAATGCCATGAACAGTGGAGTCTGGCAAGCTACGGTTTGTAACTTTGCAAAAATTCCAACACGACTGAAGTGACTTAGTACACACACTTAGCACATACATATACATGCATATATGTGTGTGTACATGTACAAACCCACATAGAAATATCCAGAGAAACATCTAAATACATCTTCATTTCTTAGCTTGTCATTGTTCTTTTCATTTTCCTCCATAGCCTTTTTAATCAACTTTATTTTATTCCAATCTTTCCTTTTTGCATGTCCCCATTTTACTCATTATGCTTTTATATCATAAAATTAATATTTTAAGCATACATGTATTTTGTGTGCTACAGATAAAAAAGCTACAAACTCCTTTCACTAAACTTAAATACAGATACTTAACAAAGTAAGTTTTATAGCATATAACCCTAAGATCCATCAGAAAGATTCAAAAGTAAGAATTCTTATTAAAATTATCCTGAATCTCTAAATATTAAAATGTATAAAGTTCAAATTTCAAAAAAAATACTTTTTAATAGATACTCTAATTGTGGCTTCACTGGTAAAGAGACAATGGTGTATTAACTGTATAAAAACAGGGCACTTTTAAATTTGCTTTACTCATTAATTTAAATTTGCATTAAGTAATTTACACGTATGCCATTTTCACCCTTGCTATTTCCAAGCTTTAATTAGCTCAATTTAACTGAAATCTCTAGATAGGTCACAGCTCTCAAGCTCAATAAAATAGAGCAAAATGGGATTAATATAAATTCATAAATTATCAATATTCTTTGGAGTCATACATAATTAATTTCTTGTTGATACTCAGCACATTTTGTAACATTTAAGTAAACAGAACTAATAGTGTTGCATATAATACCCTTCTTAGCAAGACAATGGGTATTACTTCAGAAAAACTCTTGAGAATTTAGGGATATGTACTGTACATGACATACCATATTTTACTAAAACAAAATGGGCTTCCTAGATGGTAGGAATCCAACTGCCAATGCAGAAGCCACTGGAGAGGTGGTTTCTACTCTAGTGTTTTTGCCTGGAAAATTCTGTTGACTGAAGAACTTAGTCAGCTACAGTCCATGCGGTTGCAAGAGTTAGAAACGCTTTAGCAAGTAAGCAACAACTTATTTTTCTAATAAACTAAGCATGTGTCCCTACCCGCGGGCTTCGTCAGCGCAGACCTAGGATTCATCAATGCAGGCCCTAAAGGAGGGGAGTGGGAATTGAGAGGACAAGACAGGAGTCTGATCAAGTCTCATTCTATTGCGGAAACAAGGAGGTATTTATACTATACAGAAACAGGAAGGAGCTACTCATAAGCCAATCATGTTAAAGGTCAGACGCACACGCGCTTCGACACCATAGGAATGCACTGATCATGAGCACGGAAACTAGGAACAACCTATCAGAGCAATATGCACATGCCTTAAACCACACCTCCCTACATCCACCAGGCGCCATCTTTGTGAAAACATGATGATGCTCTTATGCTGGAGGCTGTAAAGTGCGGCCAGGTCTCATGCGTGGGAGGCCCCGCTAGGCGCCAATTTGCATTGCAGCATTCATGCATGAGCGGCTACAGAGTATGGCCGGTCAGTGGTCCCAGACAAGCATGAAGACAAGGCATTGACTAATACAGCCTTTTGGCTTACATTCATTAAAATGAATCCCCCTTACTGTCAGTTCTCCCTTCTGCCTTCCCTGCATTGTTTTTAATAGCATGAATCACCACCTGACAAAGCACTTTTAAATTGTTTATGTGTTTCTATTTGTCTCCCGTCCTTCTTACACTCATGCTAATATAAGGACTGAGTTACATCGTCGTTCACTACTGCATCCCCGGGGCTAAGAACAAGACCTGACACAAATAGTACTTAAAGATATTTACTGAACTATGAAATGCATCTTCTAGTTGTTGTGTGCTTTTTGATCTTTTCCGAGGTTCCAGTTTCAAACAGTCACAGTGGGCCTCTATGAGAAATGTGATTCTATAGCCGGTGTCATCACACCCAGCCACAAGAAACTCACCTGCCAATGCAGAAGCCACTGGAGAGGTGGTTTCTACTCTAGTGTTTTTGCCTGGAAAATTCTGTTGACTGAAGAACTTAGTCAGCTACAGTCCATGCGGTTGCAAGAGTTAGAAACGCTTTAGCAAGTAAGCAACAACTTATTTTTCTAATAAACTAAGCATGTGTCCCTACCCGCGGGCTTCGTCAGCGCAGACCTAGGATTCATCAATGCAGGCCCTAAAGGAGGGGAGTGGGAATTGAGAGGACAAGACAGGAGTCTGATCAAGTCTCATTCTATTGCGGAAACAAGGAGGTATTTATACTATACAGAAACAGGAAGGAGCTACTCATAAGCCAATCATGTTAAAGGTCAGACACACACGCGCTTGACACCATAGGAATGCACTGATCATGAGCACGGAAACTAGGAACAACCTATCAGAGCAATATGCACATGCCTTAAACCACACCTCCCTACATCCACCAGGCGCCATCTTTGTGAAAACATGATGATGCTCTTATGCTGGAGGCTGTAAAGTGCGGCCAGGTCTCATGCGTGGGAGGCCCCGCTAGGCGCCAATTTGCATTGCAGCATTCATGCATGAGCGGCTACAGAGTATGGCCGGTCAGTGGTCCCAGACAAGCATGAAGACAAGGCATTGACTAATACAGCCTTTTGGCTTACATTCATTAAAATGAATCCCCCTTACTGTCAGTTCTCCCTTCTGCCTTCCCTGCATTGTTTTTAATAGCATGAATCACCACCTGACAAAGCACTTTTAAATTGTTTATGTGTTTCTATTTGTCTCCCGTCCTTCTTACACTCATGCTAATATAAGGACTGAGTTACATCGTCGTTCACTACTGCATCCCCGGGGCTAAGAACAAGACCTGACACAAATAGTACTTAAAGATATTTACTGAACTATGAAATGCATCTTCTAGTTGTTGTGTGCTTTTTGATCTTTTCCGAGGTTCCAGTTTCAAACAGTCACAGTGGGCCTCTATGAGAAATGTGATTCTATAGCCGGTGTCATCACACCCAGCCACAAGAAACTCACCTGCCTGCATTTGGGTTCCAGGAGACAGGTTTTCCACAGGTGAGCAGGAAAAAAGGAGAAATACTGTCACCCCCGCCCAGCTCGCCCTGCCCAATTGTGCCTCAAGGCAACTACCACTGCAGATAAATGGCAGGTCTAAGTGTGATCCAGGGTCGATGTCCCAGAGCCTGGAGGCCAGAGAACCTTGTCCAGACCACTGGATCCCAGGCAAATAACATCACAGCCTCGTCCCACAGAGACTGGGGTCTGAGCTGGACTCTGAATCCACTTTCAAGGACAATCCACATGCACTGCGGGGATCTCCAGGCTCACCCGTGGTCGTCTCCATCTGGGATGCTGCATGCCTGAGGAGAACGTAGGATGGTGGAAACTATTGGCTGCCACCAGGGCCAGCTTACTTCTGGAAGCACCACACTCCATTGTATCCAGCACTTCACTGCACTGAAACCGTCGGCGGCCTATCCACTGGGGTCCGTAAGGATGCGAAACGCCAGCAGGCGTGCTCTGAAACGTCAAAGGTCATGGCCCGGGACGCCAGAGGACGTGACCCGTGACGTCAGAGGCTTTGCCGTGGGGCGTAGGAGATTGCAGGCGGACTCAGCCTCCCACTTTCTCTCCCTCTGAAGATGAAGCTGCTGAGAAGTCCATGTGGGCCCAGCGAGCTGCTTGAGAAAGAGTCATGACCTCCTTGGGGCTGTATGACGCTGCTGCTCTGGCAGGCGAGCACACTAGCCCCCATCACTCACCGGCTCCAGGCCATCAGGGGCCTCATCTTGTGGCCGATCTAAGGTCAGTGTTCTCCGAGCAATGGAGGGTGGTGGGAAGCCGTGGACACCTGGGCTCGGAGTGGAGGAGAGGAGAAAGGAAGTCCACCCTGGATGCAGCCCCCAGTGTCCTTTCTCTGTTTAGATAACACAAAATAACACCTGCAAGCTTCTTTTCCACCCTCAAGTTCCCCAGGCTGAATCATCCCCTCTCCACTTTTCTCAACTCATTAGGAAAATTTGTTTAGAAATGTTTTGTGTGTGAAAGACACATATAACATAAAATTTACCGTTTTAAACATTGAAAGTGATTCTTGAGTAACAGCTGTTAACTGCGGGGACCTTCCGCAGAAAGGGAAGGCAGCAGGGATTACTCCCGGCGGAACCGGGAGATCTCGGAGAGAGGCAAACCTTGAATTGTCCGCTCCGCAGCCCCTCGGCTGAAGGCAAGGGACAATCAGACGCGACAGGGGTTCCATCGAAGTAGTTCCGCTTTATTAATGAAGATCCACAGCTTTTATAGGCAAGTGAAGGGGGTTTTGCACGGGACTTCCTATAGATTACACCAATCAAGCTAAAGGCCAAGCAATCATTCACGAGCGCGGCAGCCAGGGGAACCAATCAGAAATTTTGACCATCAATTAACAATTTAGATCACGGCCTGCCTCTTCCTGTAGGCGCTATCTTAGCTGCAAACATGTGCTTAAGCTTCTTTAAACAATGCACTTAAGCTTCCCTTCATTTCCATGTCCCTTCCTGTAGGCGCCATCTTAGCTCCAAGCTGAAACAATGTGCTTAAGCTTCTTTTCACTCCCACACCCCTCCCTGTAGGCGCCATCTTAGCTCCAAACTGTAAACATGTGCTTAAGCTTCTTTATGCTTAAAACAGTCCTCTTTCAATTCAGAGCCCCACAGTTAACACATCATTAAAAATTAAGTAGAAGTCACTGAAGTGAGAAAAAATACATATAAAACCTTTTAAATGATTTTCCACGAATGAAAACCATTATAAAGGGGTTTACACTTTTGCTTAGTAAATTAAATGCCTGTATCTGGTATTTAAAGGAAAGCACTGATATATTTATAGATCAAAGAAACAGGAAATGTGCTATTCAGAATTATTCTATGTACTGGTTAACTAACAGGTTGCAAATATACTTACAAAACTCAGTTTAACCAGCTTAAAGTATAATGATGATTGATTGGCTTACACAAAACAAAAACCAAAAGTTAAGTCAGATAAGTTATCTGGCTGAAGATTTTATAAAAGTCATAATTTCTTTCCAGTTTTCCCCAATGCCTTTTAAAATGATTTCTTCAGCATTTAGTTGCTAGGAGCTTCAGTGGCCTAAAACGTTCTCGCTCAGGTCCAGTGGGGAGAAAATATTTCATTCCTGAAACCACAGAGAGGAGAGTGAAGAATTTGCCATCCCTGATTCCCACTAAATATCTTCAAAATTAGCCATGGCTGAATTGGGTTATATGACAGTCCCCGAGGCCAAGTGCTTAATTGAGACCTTGGCATTGAATCTGAGATTGGAATGAATGTCACTGAAATAGCTTTGTTTCAAACAAGAGAGGAGAGGGTTCCCAAGAGATATCCCTAAGGTACAGTAAGACTGGCAGATATGGTATGAATGCTGGACAGCAGAACTGTGTGCCTGCTACACAGGTTTAGTCTCTTTTGGGTACTTTAGCTTGTATGTCCTTACACATTGCTAATCATAAGGTAAACATGTAGCCACTAATGATATCCCTCAAGGGGATATAAAAGAAAAGGTCATTAAGGAATTCTGAAGCATTCTTAATTGTATTGGATTTCTTCTTCCTGTCTAGAATATAGTAAAAGAGAGATAAAGAACTCTTGAGAAGTTTCCGAAGAGCATCAGGACAAAAACACTCATTGATTAGAGAAAAAGACTTGTGCTAAAAAATTAGAAGAAATTTAATCTGTATAAGAGATATTATATTTTAGCTAATTTAGTCAGTTTTAATTGATGGAAGCATTAGCTCATCTAACCATTTGTTTTATGCTTCCATCCAAGAATTTTGCTCACGTGCTACTTGATACTTGCAGGCTGAATTCTAGCATAGTACACATATTAGGTAATAATAATTAAAATAATAAATGTTCAGTATTTGAGCACTCAGGCATTATTTATTTTTCTAGGAACTTTATATCAATTGTTTCCTCATTGGAACAATTTTAATCTTAACATACAAAAATGAGTTTCATGAGTTTTTAATATGTGCACAGGATTCTGAAAGCTAGTGAATTTACAGCAGTAAATTTGATACCATATCTTTCAGGGTGCAGTGATTATGATACCTCTCATAATTCCTGGATGCTGCTATTTGCCTAGAGTGCTTATCACATTTCCTGAATTTCCTGTTATTTATTCGCAACTATCTTAGTCCACTAATCTTCCGCTGACAGTTTAATATGTGCATATGGAGAGCTGTTGGAACATACAGGATGCTGGGCATCTAAGATGGATACGATTAGGCTGCCGCCTTTAGGAAACACACAATTTGTTGTAGAACACAAGGTAAACAGATACATAAACATTATGTGAGTGATGCAATTCTATTAATTGTAGATTCGGTAATTGTACTCATTATCCCACTGAGAAGAGCTAGAAAAGCTGAAAAAAAATATAAAATTTGTTCTTAAAGACATGGGAATGCTAAATAGGCACAAGAAGAAAAATATAGGGTCTCTGAGGAAGAATAACATTTTTTGAATTTCAGGTTACTTCTACTTAGTTTTATATACAAAATGTGGTACTCAGTAATTAGGTATACAGTGGAGAGCAAAAGCAATAACACACGCAGTGAACTCATGAAAAAACAGAGAATAGACATAAAGACATTGTGGAGACCGAATAGTAGGAGGGAGTAACATGGAAACCTATACTGTCATGTGTAGAAAAGATAGCTATTGTCATTGTGCTAGGGGAATAGGAGTACCTACAACCACTTGGAGCGATGGTCTGGAGGGATGGAAGGGGGGGACCTGGGTGGGGGGAGGGTCAAGGGATATGCATATGAATGATCTGGGAACATATATGTACAAAAATAAATAAATTAATTAATTAATTAAAAGAAAAAAAAAAAAACAACAAAATGCAACTGCGTAAGATCCAGATAAATGAGAAAACATACACAGATGGGTATTTTAAAATATGTGAATGAAATCAGATATTTTAACTAGAAGACTGGCGCTTGTCAACAGTAATTTGTGATGGAAGAAAATTAGTAAATAAGCCATAATATCTATCTAATAGAGATTACATTTCTTCTAATTTATTTACTCTGAATGAAATCAAGTACTGTAGATAATAAATGAAAGATTAATACCGATAGTTGAAAAATAAATATATAAAAGAAATTAAAAGTAATATGTCTAAAAATACAGCTCAGTTATTAATTTATGACTTTTAGCAGTAGATGTTAAACAGCTGAAGAAGGATTTACATAACCCATGACAGGTCAGAAAATCTAACTAGAAGGAAGAACAATTAGGGAGGAAAGCAGAGAAAAGGAGGAGGAACTCAGGAATAGCTGCAGTAAAGTCCAACCCAGCCCAGAGAGCTCTTAGAAATAGGCTTTCATATTTATATATCAGTTATTCATGAATCAAGAGCTGTCTGAAAGCCGCAGACCAGCTCAAATACATAAACATTATGTGAGTGATGCAATTCTATTAATTGTAGATTCGGTAATTGTACTCATTATCCCACTGAGAAGAGCTAGAAAAGCTGAAAAAAAATATAAAATTTGTTCTTAAAGACATGGGAATGCTAAATAGGCACAAGAAGAAAAATATAGGGTCTCTGAGGAAGAATAACATTTTTTGAATTTCAGGTTACTTCTACTTAGTTTTATATACAAAATGTGGTACTCAGTAATTAGGTATACAGTGGAGAGCAAAAGCAATAACACACACAGTGAACTCATGAAAAAACAGAGAATAGACATAAAGACATTGTGGAGACCGAATAGTAGGAGGGAGTAACATGGAAACCTATACTGTCATGTGTGGAAAAGATAGCTATTGTCATTGTGCTAGGGGAATAGGAGTACCTACAACCACTTGGAGCGATGGTCTGGAGGGATGGAAGGGGGGGACCTGGGTGGGGGGAGGTCAAGGGATTTGCATAGGAATGATCTGGGAACATATATGTAAAAAAATAAATAAATTAATTAATTAATTAAAAGAAAAAAAAAAAAACAACAAAATGCAACTGCGTAAGATCCAGATAAATGAGAAAACATACACAGATGGGTATTTTAAAATATGTGAATGAAATCAGATATTTTAACTAGAAGACTGGCGCTTGTCAACAGTAATTTGTGATGGAAGAAAATTAGTAAATAAGCCATAATATCTATCTAATAGAGATTACATTTCTTCTAATTTATTTACTCTGAATGAAATCAAGTACTGTAGATAATAAATGAAAGATTAATACCGATAGTTGAAAAATAAATATATAAAAGAAATTAAAAGTAATATGTCTAAAAATACAGCTCAGTTATTAATTTATGACTTTTAGCAGTAGATGTTAAACAGCTGAAGAAGGATTTACATAACCCATGACAGGTCAGAAAATCTAACTAGAAGGAAGAACAATTAGGGAGGAAAGCAGAGAAAAGGAGGGAGGAACTCAGGGAATAGCTGCAGTAAAGTCCAACCCAGCCCAGAGAGCTCTTAGAAATAGGCTTTCATATTTATATATCAGTTATTCATGAATCAAGAGCTGTCTGGGCAAGCAGTGCTAGGTAAGGGATGAAAAGTCTTACTGTACAGGTACTTGGATAAATTCAGCTCCAGAAACCCAGGGGCTCTGCTTTACTGGAAGTCCTGAGTACAGGTAATAGAAAACAAAGCCCATCAAAGCTAGAAAGAGGCATGTCGTCATAAGAGACCGAAAGGCAATTAGCAGAAATATGAACAGTGTTTGCTAAATATAGATGAAGAAAAGAAGGATGATAAAATCATACAGACCGTCTAAATAGAACGAAGCAATCTCCAGTCAATCTGAATGAAAAAGCATTTGACCAGATGCAAGGAAAGGTTTAGAGGAGAAGGTATCTAGCAGATAAAGGGAATGCTCAGACTCTTGATAAGTGGTAGGCAAGAACTTTTGATGGAGTTTTTATAATTCTTGAGTACCCAGACATTTGAATATCAATGAAATTCATCAGGGAACTTAAAAGACATACTGCCTTCCAGTGCACTCACCCTTTATTCAGTTTCCTTACACTCTGTGCCTTCAGCTGTTGAAACATTGAGATATATATATCCTTGAAGTAATAAGATGGTATCAATTAATTATATACAAAAGATAGATCAGTATACAGAATTAACTAATCAAAAATCAACTAATGCTGTTAGGACATCTTTAATTGCAGAAAGTAGTTTTGCCATTAGGTGGGTCATGACATTGTAAGATAACTTTATAATAAATAAATAATGTAAACATACAGTAAGTAATAACTTTATAGTGAATAATAACTTTTCAAATATCAAATGGTGCTATAAAAGTATACATAAATAAAATAGCAAGTGTGATAAGTAATAACCAAGAAAGAATGTTGAGTGGCAGCAAAGCTTTGTGGTTTTTCTTAGTTCCTACTCATTTTCTGAGCATTGATCTTCTTTCAGATGAATTTGTGAACTTTCTGATATGTTTGAATAAATGTCTTTCCTTGCTAAAGTTATCCAAAATATCTTGAAAAAAATCTTGACCAAGGTAGAACCCTCCCCCACCAAAGTGCAATGATTTAGAACAGAGGGAAATACTACTGTTTCTGGAACTAGATTTTTCATTGTAGACAATTCCAAAGGAAAAGATTATCTGTGTATTTCTTGGTGGGTTGTGAGTTAAATAAATTGTGCTTAGGAATAACAAAAACACAAGGAACAATTTTTAAAAAGAAAATATAGTTGGTAAGTGGAAATGAGTAAACTAGAAAAGAAAAAAGTAGTAATTTTAAGAGATAGTTTGGGAAAATTTTAGATAGCCCAATACAATATATAACAATAAAAGTGGTAATACTATGATTAACTTCATAAAAAAGAAGTTAAGAGCTGTGTAATAAAGTACTTTGCTCAACGTTCTCAAATGATGTGGCTGGGTGACCTCAGCAAAAATGGAGGATAAGAAGTTCTAGAAAGTCTCTTCTCCTCCCCCCACAAAAGGTCAGAGCCAACTTTTCCAAAATTTTGAAAACTAACCACTGTGGGTAGAAGTCTGGAAGCATGTTATTTCAAAAAAATTGTGGGCTATCAATAATAACATTAGGCCTTATGGCATTTTAATTTGCTTCATCAACTCTGTAGTATTCTCCTTCCTCAACTCTGTAGTATTCTTGACAACCAAAAACCTGAACTCATGAAGAAAACCAGCATCCTGGCAGCCCCTGTGGTCAGGGGCAGATTAGAGATGGATTTTCTTTAGGACTTTCTTCCCTGAAAGATGGCTTGCCGAACTGCTGTTTATTTGACAGGCAGTGCTTACCAATTGCTCCTTTTTAAGGTGATCATTTATCAAAGACAAACAGAAGGAAATGTTGAACTGCAGTCTTAAGTAGCAGATAACAGTTGAGGCAAACTATAGGCTAATTAAAAAACTTCAAAGGTAAAGTCTGGAGTGTGAGATGTCCACAGAGGGCTTTGAAGAGCTACAGCGTATTCTGGAAACTCTAGAAGGCCACAGATATGGGCTGGGCTGTGTAGGCACACAAGCTGGACACATCAGAAAAAAATTGAAGAGGCCCTGACATCTCACCTTGGCTAACCTGAAACTCCACACCTGCAATAAGGGAAGGCTGAGTTGAACTGCTCAGTGGTTTGTTGAAGGTGAGTATTAATATGGAGACAGATACCCTTGGTAATAAACAGGAGACTTACTGGTTCCAGGCATCGTACAGAATCTTTGTCCATCCCTGACAGACTAGTAAACTAATTTATCACACTTTGGTGGCCACAGAGCAGAGATTACAGACTTCACATGATTACCTCAGAAAAATTACTGAATAAATAAACAGAAAACAAAACAAATCCTGGGGAGGTGGGAGAAACTACATAATAAATTTGCCATATTGTGATGTTTAAAACATTCAGTTTTTAACCAAAATTCGCAAGATATGCAGAGATAAGAAATGAGCTAAGGACAGAATATATATGTAAATACATATTATATATATACACATATATATTTACATATATAATATACATGTGTAATATATATTTGTATCCTATATGTCTTATATATATTTATAAATAACATATAATATATAATATATATTATAGGTATCATATACATGATATATAATAACATATGTGGTGTACATAATATATATAATATTATGTATGAGTTCTATGAACTTTTATTTTTAGGGAAAGTATACACACATGTGATTTATTCTATATGTATAATTTATTATATATATTATATGTTATATATAAAATATAAATTGTTATATATATCAAATATAAAATTATCTATATAATACATACAATATATATTTTATATATAAAGATTATATTGCATGTAATAAAATATGTAATATACATATATTATATATAATATGCATATTATTAATATATAATTTATTATATATATGTGTGTGTGTATACAGTCCATGAAAATAAAACAGTCCATAGAAATTGTACATATATATAAAATATATATTATGATAATAGAACATAATTATATAATATAATATGTGTAATACATATACTATACAATATATCATATATATATTTCATATATATTTCAATATATATTACATTTATGGCATAATAATATGTATGTATAACATAATGACATACCTATATTATGCATTACATATTATATATCATATAAGTTATGCATATAATATACATGTATCATAAATATAGATAGCAAATAGATACAACATATTATAAATATGTTATATATTATATAATATGTCATATGCATATATACATATATTAAATATATGCAATATTTTATATATGTAATAGTTATAATATATATTACATATAAGGTACTATATAATATATATAATGATATATGCATAAGGGTTAATATAACATCAATATATATTAATATATATTATAGTATTATATAATATAATATGATCATATAATATATAATGTATACAGTTGGACTCCCAAAATTCTACATGGGAGTAAAGAAACTGGTAAGAACTACTGAGCTTCAAATACATACTATCTTTCAAGAAGAATAAATGGGGATTTAGACTGGGGCCACAAGTCTAAAGGGGTGAGCTGCAAACCAAAGGAGGTTTTTCTATTATTTCTAAAATATGATGGAGTTTGTTTGAAAATTGTGACTGGTAACTATATATTTTCTGTCATTTTCTCACTTTTTTCTAGAAAAGTCTGTATCTCTTACAGTATTCCTTTCCCATCATAGCAGTTTGGGAATAAGTAACTTAATTTTTAGTTTTATACGTATATAGAGAGGAATTCTGCTACTTTGTGCATTATATTTGATCTGTACCTTTTGGTAATTAGATGATTTACATGGACAGATTGGAATTTCTGATCAGGAGAAACTTAAATGGTATTTTTCATTTATGTTGATATTTTGTGGGATAACACTTTTGTTTAGTCTGGTATGGAGGAGGCATATTTTGCATGTGTTGAATGTGAATTTTTGGATAGAAGTGCAGATTGTGGTAATTGAAAAATGGCCCTAGATTGAAAAGTGAAAGTGTTAGTCTTTCACTTGTATCTAACTGTTTGTCACCGCATGGACTATATAGCTTGTCAGGGTCATCTGTTGATGAAATTCTCCAGGCAAGAATATGAACTGAGTTGCCCTAAAAGTCATATAAAAATGCAAGGGACCAAGGATGACGTACCCAACCTGAAAAATAATAACAAAGTTGGAGGATTCACTGTCAAAATTTCAAAAATAGCTAAGCAGAATTTTGTACCTCATCTTTCACAATCTGTTTTGAATACAATCTCCCTTGTGTTGCTAAGTCTTGTCTGAATCTTCATCACCCCATGAACTGCAGCACACTAGGCTCCCCTTTCCTTTGCTCAGATTCATGTCCATTGAGTTGGTGATGCCGTTTGACTGTCTCATCCTCTGCTACCCTCTTCTTTTGCTTTCAGTCTTTTTCAGCATCAATGTCTTTTCAAATTAATTAGCTCTTCACATCACGTGGCTAAAGTTTTGAAACTTCAGCTTCAGATTCAGTCTTTCTGATGAATATTCTGAGTTAATTTCCTTTAGGATTGACTGGTTTAATCTTGCTGTCCAATGGACTTTCAGGAGTCTTCCTCGGCACCAGTTTGAGAGCATAGCTTCTTTGGAGCTTAGCATTCTTTAAGGTCCAACTCTTACATCTGTACATGACTACTGGAAAAACACAGCTTTGACTATAGGGACCTTTGATATAATGTTTCTCAAAAGCTATTTAAAAAAATATTTTTTAAAAATTTATTTTCATTCACCTTTATTCTTTGGCACACGTGGGTCTCCCATTACAGTGGCCTCTCTCGTTGCAGAGCACTGGCTCTGGGCGCATGTGCTGGCTAGTAATTGGACACACCAGCCCAGCAGTTCCTCGACATGTGGGATCTACCTTGGCCAGGGATCGAATAGGTTCCCCTTGCACTGCAGGGTGAACTGTTTAACCACTGGACCACCAGGGAAGCCTCAAAAGCTATTGTAAATCAAATACACCTAAATATTTCCTATAAGGATTTTCTAGAAATACTATATTTACAAAAAATGCACAAAGGTAAACATTTGTTTTACATACAACAACTAAATAGTACATTTTTTCCCAAAATGAGTATGAATATTTTACTAACATATGGGGCAAGGTCTACCTTATTTTTTCTAAGATTATTAAAGTAGATACTTTACTGACTTTCACTTCTAGAAAATTATAAATGTCTTATTCAGTCATATGAAAACGCTCTGGAATTTTTGAAGACTTGAATGAATTTTTAGATTAATTTTGCAAACAAATGAGTGTATATAATACTGCTATAGCTGTAGGTTTCCATTTTCCCAAGTTTTATTTATGTTGTTCAGCTAAGTTTTATAATTTCTGCGATTTGTTATTAATTTTATTGCTGTGCATTTTAAAATTTTTTAAAAGGGATTCATCTACTGCTACCACTCTTTTTCTTTGGGCTATTCAAAGTCCCCTCTCCTTTCCTTTGCTCAGATTCATGTCCATTGAGTTGGTGATGCCGTTTGACTGTCTCATCCTCTGCTACCCTCTTCTTTTGCTTTCAGTCTTTTCAGCATCAATGTCTTTTCAAATTAATTAGCTCTTCACATCACGTGGCTAAAGTTTTGAAACTTCAGCTTCAGATTCAGTCTTTCTGATGAATATTCTGAGTTAATTTCCTTTAGGATTGACTGGTTTAATCTTGCTGTCCAATGGACTTTCAGGAGTCTTCCTCGGCACCAGTTTGAGAGCATAGCTTCTTTGGAGCTTAGCATTCTTTAAGGTCCAACTCTTACATCTGTACATGACTACTGGAAAAACACAGCTTTGACTATAGGGACCTTTGATATAATGTTTCTCAAAAGCTATTTAAAAAAATATTTTTTAAAAATTTATTTTCATTCACCTTTATTCTTTGGCACACGTGGGTCTCCCATTACAGTGGCCTCTCTCGTTGCAGAGCACTGGCTCTGGGCGCATGTGCTGGCTAGTAATTGGACACACCAGCCCAGCAGTTCCTCGACATGTGGGATCTACCTTGGCCAGGGATCGAATAGGTTCCCCTTGCACTGCAGGGTGAACTGTTTAACCACTGGACCACCAGGGAAGCCTCAAAAGCTATTGTAAATCAAATACACCTAAATATTTCCTATAAGGATTTTCTAGAAATACTATATTTACAAAAAATGCACAAAGGTAAACATTTGTTTTACATACAACAACTAAATAGTACATTTTTTCCCAAAATGAGTATGAATATTTTACTAACATATGGGGCAAGGTCTACCTTATTTTTTCTAAGATTATTAAAGTAGATACTTTACTGACTTTCACTTCTAGAAAATTATAAATGTCTTATTCAGTGATATGAAAAACGCTCTGGAATTTTTGAAGACTTGAATGAATTTTTAGATTAATTTTGCAAACAAATGAGTGTATATAATACTGCTATAGCTGTAGGTTTCCATTTTCCCAAGTTTTATTTATGTTGTTCAGCTAAGTTTTATAATTTCTGCGATTTGTTATTAATTTTATTGCTGTGCATTTTATAAAGGACATTCCTATTGTGAATGGGATTTCTCTTTTTTTTTTTTTTTTTTACTTTTTCAATTGTAATACATTTCAGTTGTTTCAAGGGTGAGTTTGAAAGATGTGCATATTATCTGCTCCTGCAAATCTTGGAATAAATTGTCTGAAACTGCACCTGAAATACTCTGAAGAATAGTTCTTTTTCCCCGTGTCTCTTTGCTACAATGGTTTCTTTGGATTTTTGCTTGCATTCAATCAAGTTTGACATATTTAATTTTTTATTCTCTGATTTTCTGGAAAATCATAGGGAACCATATCTTCTGAATAGGACCTATGTACTTTTATTTCTATATTTTTTTATCTTTTTAGAATTGATACACAGGGAAAGGAAAACAGACATTTTTCAAGTTAGAATTAGACTTCTTAAAATGTATTTATTTTTCAGTTTAGGATCTCTTACTAGAAATGACAGAATTCTTTCCTCATGACCCTAGAACTTCATCTGCTGGCACTCCTGAAGGGTTGATCCCTATGTGACCTGGCAGCGTATGGCTGCTAAAACAGCTGGCATCCACTGGGACTTGACTAAGGCCACTTTCAGTGGCCGGGCAATCAGATTTTGCCTTTCCCACTGTCACTCATGACACTTTGAGTTTCTTCCTGAGTTTATGAGATGAAGAACTGACACTGTCTGCTGCCTATATTGCTAGAACTGCAACTAGAGACATTTCCTGTCTGTAGGTTTCTGAGCTCTTTGGCCTGAACAAGAACAACAAAGGTTTTTTCCAGAAATACTATATTTACAAAAAATGCACAAAGGTAAACATTTGTTTTACATACAACAACTAAATAGTACATTTTTTCCCAAAATGAGTATGAATATTTTACTAACATATGGGGCAAGGTCTACCTTATTTTTTCTAAGATTATTAAAGTAGATACTTTACTGACTTTCACTTCTAGAAAATTATAAATGTCTTATTCAGTGATATGAAAAACGCTCTGGAATTTTTGAAGACTTGAATGAATTTTTAGATTAATTTTGCAAACAAATGAGTGTATATAATACTGCTATAGCTGTAGGTTTCCATTTTCCCAAGTTTTATTTATGTTGTTCAGCTAAGTTTTATAATTTCTGCGATTTGTTATTAATTTTATTGCTGTGCATTTTATAAAGGACATTCCTATTGTGAATGGGATTTCTCTTTTTTTTTTTTTACTTTTTCAATTGTAATACATTTCAGTTGTTTCAAGGGTGAGTTTGAAAGATGTGCATATTATCTGCTCCTGCAAATCTTGGAATAAATTGTCTGAAACTGCACCTGAAATACTCTGAAGAATAGTTCTTTTTCCCCGTGTCTCTTTGCTACAATGGTTTCTTTGGATTTTTGCTTGCATTCAATCAAGTTTGACATATTTAATTTTTTATTCTCTGATTTTCTGGAAAATCATAGGGAACCATATCTTCTGAATAGGACCTATGTACTTTTATTTCTATATTTTTTTATCTTTTTAGAATTGATACACAGGGAAAGGAAAACAGACATTTTTCAAGTTAGAATTAGACTTCTTAAAATGTATTTATTTTTCAGTTTAGGATCTCTTACTAGAAATGACAGAATTCTTTCCTCATGACCCTAGAACTTCATCTGCTGGCACTCCTGAAGGGTTGATCCCTATGTGACCTGGCAGCGTATGGCTGCTAAAACAGCTGGCATCCACTGGGACTTGACTAAGGCCACTTTCAGTGGCCGGGCAATCAGATTTTGCCTTTCCCACTGTCACTCATGACACTTTGAGTTTCTTCCTGAGTTTATGAGATGAAGAACTGACACTGTCTGCTGCCTATATTGCTAGAACTGCAACTAGAGACATTTCCTGTCTGTAGGTTTCTGAGCTCTTTGGCCTGAACAAGAACAACAAAGTGGTTCTGGCATCCAGAACATGCCAGACTGTGATTCAGGATGAGAATATGTATCCGTCTTTCAGAGAAGACCAGCTGGGCTCCTAAATGGAGATGTTTTAAGGGCTGTCTATACTTATTATGGGCACAGAGACTTGGGCCACAAATAAGAATGACGTTCCTCTTGAACCTTGTGGATTCCATTAGTATCAGAATGAGACAGTGGGGTACTTGTAGAGAACAGAAAGCAACCCTCCATACTGGAAACTTGTCCTAAGCAAAGATTCGTTGTTCTAGAATACCAGAAGAGAGATACCTTATGATCTGCTTTTTACTCAGCATAAATTGTATTCCAATAAAAATTAATTGAGAAAATAAATTTATTTAAAGTAATAATATCATTTAAATTAGTAGGATGATATAACAATTCTTGCAATATAGACACTTTTTTTCTCTTGATTAGATAAAACTGGGAAAATTTGTATGATTGATTAGTTCATGACCTATCTACATATCTAGTTTTTCAAAAACCGTGATTGTCCTAAATTTCTGTAGGTACTTATCAGGTTGTGATATACTGCTGTAACTCTCTATGCTTCTATACCCAAGGAGGCATTCAAAGATATTTTTATATTTGAGAACTGAATATTATCTAATCAAACTAAAATATAGAAAAATTGTCTAGGTCAGATATAAATGCATCTAGTTTGATACTTTCCCTCTTTTGTCTGGAAAAGCAGTTTGTGACTACTATGGTCTTATTTCAAAAGAGTAAGAAGAAACCTAAAATTTTTTGTTTTTTTTATTTTTTGGATCATAACTCCATTCCCTTTTCTCAGCATGTATTTATTCTTTTGTATGTGGCCTGACGATTTTCAGTGTTCAATTAGTGTTGTAATCATTTCACTAATATTTTCTGTTTCATTTATATTTCTTCAATTTCATTCATATTTCTCTATTGGTATATTTTTTCTCTGATTCATTCATATTATTGTATACTTTTCATTTCTCTATTTTCCTTGATGTTGCTCATCTATTCTTTAATTGATTTAAAAGAATCACCGATTGTTTTTAATTTTTGATAGCTTAAATTTTACCTTTAATTTCCACTTTCATATGTATCAATTTCATATACTTTCTTTCATCTTGGTGTATTCTTTATCTTCTGTCTTATTAAATAAAACTAAATATTTAAACTATTTAATTTTAGGCTTTATTCATAAGTGTAAGAATTTATCCTTAAAAACAGAATTACTATTAGCAACTGAAAAAATTTAATTTTAAGTTAAAAATTGAGGCAATATGAAAAAGGTGAATATCATATTTTCTTGCTGAAATCACAAAAGGTGAATATCATATTTTCTTGCTGAAATCACATATCTAAAAGTTAAAAATTTATTTGGTGATTATTTTGCATATGCATATGTATTCATATAAATAAATTACATGCCTATATTTGTACAGTTTCTGATATAATAATAGTTGATATTTTGTAGTGCTTACTATGATTTTATATATCATATCAACTATTTTTTAAAATTTTATTACTTTTGGGATTCTTATTAATGTGGATCTATAAATATCAACCTCATTAATTTGCTTGTTACATGCTAATTTATGTCATATTTATGAATGTTTAGGTTGTTTCAATGACTTTCATTGCAACATATTTCAATAAATGTTCTCAGATGTACTATTTTATAGCTGCCCTGTCAAATATGGTAGCCACTCGTACTTGTAACCTTTTAATTTTAAGTATGTTTTTTATTAAGCTAGCAGTTCAGATTGTCAAGTATCAATATCTCAGTAACCACGTCTTGCTAGAGGTCATATCGGCCAGGAAAGACAGAGCATTTTCACCATATGAAAGTTTTGTCAGTCACTTCTTATTATACATTCTAGCAGTTATTATTATTGGAAAGGTTTTGAAAACTATAATTTCATATTTTAACTGTTTGTATATTTTAAATCTGTATTCAGGCAAATAAAAATGATGGTAGAATTTAGCAGTCACATTAAAATGCATGAAAGTATCTCTTTTACCATTATTTTCATCAACAGTGCATGCTACCTTTTAAAATTGCCTTTTTTCTTAGAATAATAGGAAAAATAGTTTCTTGCTACTGTACCTTTTATTAGTATGATTATCAGTGATTTCATCACTCATATTTGTTAAAATTTTCATTTCTCATTGTTAAGCTTTCTCTTTATACTAAATATTTTATTGAATATTTTTATACACAAATATAAATAACCAATCGGGCATGCCTTGACCTCCTTAATTTCAATCACATCTATGTACATTTTTCAGTATTTTTATGTGGAATCCAGAGTAAATTTGTTATTACACCGTCCCTCCATTTCCCTTGCTTTGTGGTATTTTTTCTAGTACCAGTGTTGTTGCTTTTCTTCTCCTTCTTCCCCTATTTTCAGAAGATCTATATTACTCTTTTCTTAATAGGTTAGATGAGAGAATTGACCTTGAATTCCACTTCCTGCTAACTGGCACCATTTCGAGATTCTATTTTCAAATATGTAACAGAAGGGAAGGTTGATGTGCACAGTTCCCAGTCCAATTCCCCATTTCTGGCAGTTCTTCATCTTCCGCCCCTGCTCTACTTTGATTAAGTGTTTTTCCGAATATTGTTTCCAGGTTTTCTGGTGTCATGCCAAAGAACAGAGCCACTGTTGTACGCGGAGGATGGCGCTCGTCAGCCAGCACTGTGACCAGGTTATGCTTTCTCTGCCCTTACTTACAGCTCACCCGTGGGAGGTACTGCTCTTCTCACAGTGCACTCTGTCACCTTTTTTTCCCCTGTATGTCCTTCACATTATTAGCAGTGATTTGAAATCTCTGTTTCAGGAAACAGCTCCAAAGCAGTGTTTTAGAGAAGGTCTCTGCTCATTGGAAAGTCTGTGCCTCAGTTAGCTGATCAATGGTAGTAAAATTATAAAACATCTTAATACTTTCAAAACCGGCTTTTAGAAGATTAGGAACTGAATTTAAGAGTTGAAACTTGGCTCGCTATCTTTCCACTTTTCTTCTAACTCTTAAGTATCTCATGTTAGTGTCAATTCATACATGTTTCCAATATTAGGTTCTGTCAGAATTACTATAGGAGGCTCCTAAGGGTTTTAAAAGCATTTAGCTGTTATCGAGATCAGTATTTAGTGAAAAGTTGTGGAACGCTCCCTTGGGACCAGCAAACCGCTGTCGTTTTGAACCAGAAATCTCTGATCATAAAATTCCAAAAATAATGTATTTTTGCTTTAGCTGACAGTTAATACTGTTAAGCTAGCACTGAAACTGTTCTGTAAGGCAGAGATTCATTTAAAAATGAATTTGATATGTCAAAATTCCCCTTCAATATCATAAGTAAAGAGATTGAGGTATATTAATTTCAAGGATTCCTGTTTAAAAAGCAAATAGAGAACTCCCTCCATTTCCCTTGCTTTGTGGTATTTTTTCTAGTACCAGTGTTGTTGCTTTTCTTCTCCTTCTTCCCCTATTTTCAGAAGATCTATATTACTCTTTTCTTAATAGGTTAGATGAGAGAATTGACCTTGAATTCCACTTCCTGCTAACTGGCACCATTTCGAGATTCTATTTTCAAATATGTAACAGAAGGGAAGGTTGATGTGCACAGTTCCCAGTCCAATTCCCCATTTCTGGCAGTTCTTCATCTTCCGCCCCTGCTCTACTTTGATTAAGTGTTTTTCCGAATATTGTTTCCAGGTTTTCTGGTGTCATGCCAAAGAACAGAGCCACTGTTGTACGCGGAGGATGGCGCTCGTCAGCCAGCACTGTGACCAGGTTATGCTTTCTCTGCCCTTACTTACAGCTCACCCGTGGGAGGTACTGCTCTTCTCACAGTGCACTCTGTCACCTTTTTTTCCCCTGTATGTCCTTCACATTATTAGCAGTGATTTGAAATCTCTGTTTCAGGAAACAGCTCCAAAGCAGTGTTTTAGAGAAGGTCTCTGCTCATTGGAAAGTCTGTGCCTCAGTTAGCTGATCAATGGTAGTAAAATTATAAAACATCTTAATACTTTCAAAACCGGCTTTTAGAAGATTAGGAACTGAATTTAAGAGTTGAAACTTGGCTCGCTATCTTTCCACTTTTCTTCTAACTCTTAAGTATCTCATGTTAGTGTCAATTCATACATGTTTCCAATATTAGGTTCTGTCAGAATTACTATAGGAGGCTCCTAAGGGTTTTAAAAGCATTTAGCTGTTATCGAGATCAGTATTTAGTGAAAAGTTGTGGAACGCTCCCTTGGGACCAGCAAACCGCTGTCGTTTTGAACCAGAAATCTCTGATCATAAAATTCCAAAAATAATGTATTTTTGCTTTAGCTGACAGTTAATACTGTTAAGCTAGCACTGAAACTGTTCTGTAAGGCAGAGATTCATTTAAAAATGAATTTGATATGTCAAAATTCCCCTTCAATATCATAAGTAAAGAGATTGAGGTATATTAATTTCAAGGATTCCTGTTTAAAAAAAGCAATATGAGAGAATTCCTTAGTGAAAAAAGGAAGTTTAAGAACATCTCTTTTAAAAAATGAATGAATATAGTTGGATATATATATTTATTATATCATGTTTAAATATATTATATATGTATATTCTATTGATACTATTTATGTGCACACTCAGTCACTTCAGTTCTGTCCGTCTCTTTGTGACCCTGTGGACTGTATGTCATCAGGCTTCGCTGACCACAGGATTATCTTAGCAAGAATATGGGAGTGGGTTGCCATTTCCTCCTCTGGGGTTCTTTCTGACCTAGGGATCAAGCCCAAGTCTCCTGCAGCTCCTGCATTGGCAGCTGGATTCTTTAGCACGCAGCCACTCGGGAAGCCATAGATACTGTTTCTTTAAATAAAATATTTTAAATAGAGTGTCCCAGATTATTATCTACAGATAACCTTTTATGTAGCAAAATTGTTCATCAATTGCTGGTTTTGTTTCACACTTCAATTGTCTATGTGCCAACAATATGTCTGTGTTTAAGGAATTCAGCAATAAACAGAAGTTATGTATTTAATTGCCTTGTAGAATCTATTTGAAAAATTCCCAGATGTGTTGTGCAAATCTACTTTTCAAAAATAATTTTACAGTAAGTAAAGTGCATTGTTTTGAGGAGAAAAAGAACATAGGTTTCTACTTCAAGACATGGTTTATGAAGTGTAAGCATTTTTTTCTCTATAAAAATAGTATTACTCTGTCTTGTGTAAAATATCTGGGTGTTGCAGCAGTAGAAAAAACAACAAGAATACAGTTCTTCTGAAATAAAATACTTTGTTTTTCATTTCAGGGACAATAGCAAATGACAAGGAAACTGCTATCTCTTATAGTCAAAGTGTTCTTCCATATTTTTGTATTTAGAATATATGTTTATAATTTGTCCTTCATTATATGTTGGAAAACCTAATAGTATATAAAATTAGCATATGGAAAAAAGAATAATAGCTCAAATTTTAATCATGCTGTCTGTGCAAGAAACTATAGGAGGAAATCTTAATAAATTGTCTCATATTTTTCTCAAATATCCTACTGAGAGTTTTATAGAACTGTTTTTTTTGTTTGCCTTTTGGTTGTGGCAGTTTTATGTCAAGTAACCACTGAGTGACATGCCAGGATCACAGAATAAATGGCTGCATTCCATAAGCTTAGTTCTCAAAAAGACATTGGCTGTTTGAATCCCTACAGTTTAGTGTCTTAAATACTAATAGAATCTCTATGAATACTTATGAAATACTGTTAAAAATAAAAGCCTAGTTCACGGTGGTTTATCCTATATCAGACATTTCTCACAGAAATTTTTAGTTTTTCTCTTCAATATTATACAGATTTTCAAAGTTCCCTTTTCTTTGTATTTATTACAGATGCTTATATGTGTTATTTGATCATTTATTTTCTAGAATAAGTAAGTATTATGGAAAATTTCTGGAAGCACTGGTGAAATTTTGGCATTTGTCTGTATAATATCTAATTTGGGTTAATAATTATATTATTATTAATCAACTCCAGTGATAGGCAAATCCATAATTTTATGTCTAAAATGAGTTTTATTGTTAGGATTTACAGTCCAACAGGGGAGGGGACATATAAAGTTGTGATTTTCTATCAGCAGAAGTAGGCATCTTTAAATTCGGAGGTAATTCAACACATTTCTCATTATGTGGTCTACAGTACAGTGGTACTTACAGATTTTCTAAAAAGAATTTTACTCAATAAGTTTCATTTATTGAATTTTTGTTCTAGATCTTGGTCAAGTTTTTCTAGTTGAACAACTATATATACAATTTCATTCAAATGAGAACATTCCAGTTACTTTTTAAAATTTATTTATTTTTAATTGAAGGTTAATTGGTTTACAGTATTGAATTGGTTTCTGCTGTGCATCAGCATGAATCACCATAGGTACACATACATCCCCTTCCTCTTGAACCTCCCTCCCATTTCCCACACTTACCCACCTGTCTAGGTTTTTACAGACCCCCCATTTGAGTCCCTGGGTTGCTTATAGTCAAAGTGTTCTTCCATAGTATTTAGAATATATGTTTATAATTTGTCCTTCATTATATGTTGGAAAACCTAATAATAAATTAGCATATGGAAAAAGAATAATAGCTCAAATTTTAATCATGCTGTCTGTGCAAGAAACTATAGGAGGAAATCTTAATAAATTGTCTCATATTTTTCTCAAATATCCTACTGAGAGTTTTATAGAACTGTTTTTTTTGTTTGCCTTTTGGTTGTGGCAGTTTTATGTCAAGTAACCACTGAGTGACATGCCAGGATCACAGAATAAATGGCTGCATTCCATAAGCTTAGTTCTCAAAAAGACATTGGCTGTTTGAATCCCTACAGTTTAGTGTCTTAAATACTAATAGAATCTCTATGAATACTTATGAAATACTGTTAAAAATAAAAGCCTAGTTCACGGTGGTTTATCCTATATCAGACATTTCTCACAGAAATTTTTAGTTTTTCTCTTCAATATTATACAGATTTTCAAAGTTCCCTTTTCTTTGTATTTATTACAGATGCTTATATGTGTTATTTGATCATTTATTTTCTAGAATAAGTAAGTATTATGGAAAATTTCTGGAAGCACTGGTGAAATTTTGGCATTTGTCTGTATAATATCTAATTTGGGTTAATAATTATATTATTATTAATCAACTCCAGTGATAGGCAAATCCATAATTTTATGTCTAAAATGAGTTTTATTGTTAGGATTTACAGTCCAACAGGGGAGGGGACATATAAAGTTGTGATTTTCTATCAGCAGAAGTAGGCATCTTTAAATTCGGAGGTAATTCAACACATTTCTCATTATGTGGTCTACAGTACAGTGGTACTTACAGATTTTCTAAAAAGAATTTTACTCAATAAGTTTCATTTATTGAATTTTTGTTCTAGATCTTGGTCAAGTTTTTCTAGTTGAACAACTATATATACAATTTCATTCAAATGAGAACATTCCAGTTACTTTTTAAAATTTATTTATTTTTAATTGAAGGTTAATTGGTTTACAGTATTGAATTGGTTTCTGCTGTGCATCAGCATGAATCACCATAGGTACACATACATCCCCTTCCTCTTGAACCTCCCTCCCATTTCCCACACTTACCCACCTGTCTAGGTTTTTACAGACCCCCCATTTGAGTCCCTGGGTCACACAGTAACTTCCCATTGGCTGTGTATTTTATATATGATAGTGTATATACTTCCATGCTACTCTCTCCATTAGATGAACCTATTTGCAGGGCAGCAATGGGGACACAGACATAAAGACTAGATTTATGGACACAGAATCAGGGGAGGAAGGAGACAGTGATACAAATTACTTTTTGTAATGATAGCTCCTATAGAATGTTGACCTGGAGATTTCATTGTGTTAATATAAGAAGTATTTATTCCTAGCATAAGTGATACAATAATTTCTTCTTCTCTGTTTAATTAAATCCACAATATTTCCTTCCTTTTTTTTTTAAACTAATATGGTAATTATATGATTCTCTGTTATCTTACATCTCTGGATCAGTGCAGTTTTCTGCCCTTAAAAACCACACACACACACACACACACACACACATACACACACACACACAGAGACAGATGAATGCCAAAGAAAATAATGCACTAATGCACCAGCTCAGGCTGTAGGCATTATACATTCCTAGTACAACATCAGTGGTGTCCTCAATGCTTTCTGACATTGGGGTTGTTCCCTAATTATCTCTTTACAATATTCTTCACAATAGCTGTTTGAAATTCTACAATTCCCCTCAAATTTTTTTTTTTAAAGATTTATTTATTTATTTATTGGGCGGGGGTCGGGTTGGGGAGGGAGGGGAACGGGCGGGCCACTTCTATTGGTCTTTCATTTCTCTATTTTCATCCGTCTTTGTTCTTTTGCTCCTGTGGGCCTCCCATCGCGGTGGCATCTGTTGTCGAAGAGCGCTGGCTCTGTACATTTAATTAAAAAAAGGATTTTCTTTCTAAAAAGAATTTTACTCAATAAGTTTCATTTATTGAATTTTTGTTCTAGATCTTGGTCAAGTTTTTCTAGTTGAACAACTATATATACAATTTCATTCAAATGAGAACATTCCAGTTACTTTTTAAAATTTATTTATTTTTAATTGAAGGTTAATTGGTTTACAGTATTGAATTGGTTTCTGCTGTGCATCAGCATGAATCACCATAGGTACACATACATCCCCTTCCTCTTGAACCTCCCTCCCATTTCCCACACTTACCCACCTGTCTAGGTTTTTACAGACCCCCCATTTGAGTCCCTGGGTCACACAGTAACTTCCCATTGGCTGTGTATTTTATATATGATAGTGTATATACTTCCATGCTACTCTCTCCATTAGATGAACCTATTTGCAGGGCAGCAATGGGGACACAGACATAAAGACTAGATTTATGGACACAGAATCAGGGGAGGAAGGAGACAGTGATACAAATTACTTTTTGTAATGATAGCTCCTATAGAATGTTGACCTGGAGATTTCATTGTGTTAATATAAGAAGTATTTATTCCTAGCATAAGTGATACAATAATTTCTTCTTCTCTGTTTAATTAAATCCACAATATTTCCTTCCTTTTTTTTTTAAACTAATATGGTAATTATATGATTCTCTGTTATCTTACATCTCTGGATCAGTGCAGTTTTCTGCCCTTAAAAACCACACACGTACACACACATGCACACACACACACACACACACATACACACACACACACAGAGACAGATGAATGCCAAAGAAAATAATGCACTAATGCACCAGCTCAGGCTGTAGGCATTATACATTCCTAGTACAACATCAGTGGTGTCCTCAATGCTTTCTGACATTGGGGTTGTTCCCTAATTATCTCTTTACAATATTCTTCACAATAGCTGTTTGAAATTCTACAATTCCCCTCAAATTTTTTTTTTTAAAGATTTATTTATTTATTTATTGGGCGGGGGTCGGGTTGGGGAGGGAGGGGAACGGGCGGGCCACTTCTATTGGTCTTTCATTTCTCTATTTTCATCCGTCTTTGTTCTTTTGCTCCTGTGGGCCTCCCATCGCGGTGGCATCTGTTGTCGAAGAGCGCTGGCTCTGGGCGCATGCGCTCCAGAGCTCCGGCTCGGTAATTGGACACATCAGTCCAGCCGCTCCGCGGCATGTGGGATCTTCCCAGGCCAGGGATCAAACCGGCGCCCCTTGCACTGCAAGGCGGTGTTCTTACCCACTGGACCACCAGGGGAAACCCCCCTCGAATTTTAACCTTATTGCCTACTCTCTCAGGTTGAAAATTGACACTGACTTAAAAAAATTAAATCTCTTCATATAGATGCACCTTCGCTCTCACTAACAAAATATGTTTAAAAAACTAGTCCTTTGTTTTTTCCTATTGCACCTTCAATGAAAAGGGTGTTTCTATTATCTGTAAGATTGTTGTCTGAGTTCCATTCCCTCTTTCTTTTCAGAGATCTCATTTGATTGAGCTCAAATAATTTTATCTCTCCTTTATCAGTCATGCATAAACAAACATAAATTTCAGTGTAAATGAACAGAAAGAAATGACAATAACAACAAAACCAGTCACCTTTCGTGCTCACTCTGGTTTTAAGAATTAGAGCTACACGCTGACATTAAGAAAAGAAATACTAAAAGTATATCCACATAAATTTTCTCCCCTCTAATTCCTGGTTTTGCTTCCACCTGTCATAAAACTAATGTTGTAACATCATCCAGATATTTTAGTTAAAGCAAGCTATTCCCTTTGTCTCTCAAGTTATCAGTCTAATGACTTTACTCTTTCTGGTTATACCATTTCCTCGGTCTTTTGCTTTCAAGCACAGGGGAGTAAAGCTGCAGAATATGCACTGAATAGCCATTCAATCAGATATGTTAATAAAGAAAAATGGAAGCAAGAGGGTTAGATACAGATATTGATATAGATAGACATCTTTATTTTCCATTAAACGTTTTAAAAACCTGTTGCTTGAAAACCCTAAAAAATATAAAGGCAATTTTATTGGGGTTGTTCCCTAATTATCTCTTTACAATATTCTTCACAATAGCTGTTTGAAATTCTACAATTCCCCTCAAATTTTTTTTTTAAACATTTATTTATTTATTTTGGGCGGGGTCGGGTTGGGGAGGGAGGGGAACGGGCGGGCCACTTCTATTGGTCTTTCATTTCTCTATTTTCATCCGTCTTTGTTCTTTTGCTCCTGTGGGCCTCCCATCGCGGTGGCATCTGTTGTCGAAGAGCGCTGGCTCTGGGCGCATGCGCTCCAGAGCTCCGGCTCGGTAATTGGACACATCAGTCCAGCCGCTCCGCGGCATGTGGGATCTTCCCAGGCCAGGGATCAAACCGGCGCCCCTTGCACTGCAAGGCGGTGTTCTTACCCACTGGACCACCAGGGGAAACCCCCCTCGAATTTTAACCTTATTGCCTACTCTCTCAGGTTGAAAATTGACACTGACTTAAAAAAATTAAATCTCTTCATATAGATGCACCTTCGCTCTCACTAACAAAATATGTTTAAAAAACTAGTCCTTTGTTTTTTCCTATTGCACCTTCAATGAAAAGGGTGTTTCTATTATCTGTAAGATTGTTGTCTGAGTTCCATTCCCTCTTTCTTTTCAGAGATCTCATTTGATTGAGCTCAAATAATTTTATCTCTCCTTTATCAGTCATGCATAAACAAACATAAATTTCAGTGTAAATGAACAGAAAGAAATGACAATAACAACAAAACCAGTCACCTTTCGTGCTCACTCTGGTTTTAAGAATTAGAGCTACACGCTGACATTAAGAAAAGAAATACTAAAAGTATATCCACATAAATTTTCTCCCCTCTAATTCCTGGTTTTGCTTCCACCTGTCATAAAACTAATGTTGTAACATCATCCAGATATTTTAGTTAAAGCAAGCTATTCCCTTTGTCTCTCAAGTTATCAGTCTAATGACTTTACTCTTTCTGGTTATACCATTTCCTCGGTCTTTTGCTTTCAAGCACAGGGGAGTAAAGCTGCAGAATATGCACTGAATAGCCATTCAATCAGATATGTTAATAAAGAAAAATGGAAGCAAGAGGGTTAGATACAGATATTGATATAGATAGACATCTTTATTTTCCATTAAACGTTTTTAAAAACCTGTTGCTTGAAAACCCTTAGTAATTGCGAATGATGATGACAGCTATTTTATGCCAAAGGCTTCTTTTAACTAACTATAGAGAATTATAATGTATCAAACTATGTTGCTAGAATTATCTAAACCTTGTGAAAATGAAGAACTTGAAACAATATGTCAGTATTGAGAATTTATTCTTTAACAGTCACTGTGATACTGGAATGAGTAGCCATTCTGTTCTCCAGGGGCTCTTCCAGAGCCAGGGATCAAACCCAGGTCTCCTTGCATTGCAAGCAGATTCTTTTATCATCTGAGCCACCAGGGAAGCCCAACACTACTATCTAACAGGTATTCTTATAGCTACCATAAATATATTAATGAATGTAATACTTAGAAAATATTTTGAAATCAATGTTATTACTAGGTGCGTTGATAAATATGCAAATATATGAGGATGGCTAAGTTCATCAAGCTTACTCAACCAGGAAGTGAGAAAAAAGATTCAAATCTGGAGATAACACTCTTAGCTCCTATACAAATCAATTTTTCTTATGATTTGACTCTTCTGTCTTCGGTTTCTTCAGCCTGTGAACTTTGATGCTCTTTCCTTAAACTAAACAATGTTCATGAAAATATTCATTTAAAATGTTTTTTTTATTTTTAATTTTTATTTATTTATCTTTTTTGGGGGGGTGGGGTGGGGAGGGAGGGGGATGGGCGGGCCACTTCTGTTGGTCTTTCATTTCTCTATTTTCATCCGTCTTTGTTCTTTGTCTCCTGTGGGCCTCCCATCGCGGTGGCCACTGTCGTCGCAGAGCACTGACTCTGGGTGCACGTGCGCCAGAGCTCCGGCTTGGTAATTGGACACATTGGTCCAGTCGCTCCGCGGCACGTGGGATCTTCCCAGACCAGGGAACCGGCGCCCCTTGCACTGCAAGGCGGTGTCTTTACCCACTGGACCACCAGGGGAAGCCCTAAAATAGTTTTAAGTGTGTTGAGGGCTACAAGGTTGCATTAATTTTGAAAAGAAATAAATAAGCATAGTCTTTTTATAGATAATATAGTACTTATTTTTAATTTTTAACACCTTTAGAAATCATATTGGTTTGAGCTTTTCTGATAAAAAAATATGAATTTCTCTTCAATCAGCATCATCTTTTGTCTTTCTACAAAATCAAGTTTTTTTATATCACTATTGTATCGCTTAATTATTGTCTGTGTTTTAATTTTGGCACATCCTACAATTAACCTTCCCCAAGCTCATAATCACATCTCATACTAAGTGTCATCATTTGTATTCTCCCGTGTGCTTTGCATAGCATTCTCTTTGCCTTTCTTAATCCAACTTTTCTTTACTGCTAGATGGTGGGTAGGACTTCCTTTATGACATATTAAGCATGTATCCCTCTTGTTTTGATCTAGTTTCTCAAATATAAATATTTAAGCCACCTCATTCAGATTAATACTTGTATTATCTGTTACTTGATAGTTTTATATTTTAAATAAAAAAATACTTAGATCAACTTCAAATTTCTATGTCTTAATTACATATCTCGACAGTTTATTCCTATTTAATATCTGAATATTTACTTCTTTAGAAACAAACTTTTGTACAGTTTTCTGTCATATTGATGTATAATAAGTTAGAGAACATTTATAAGCCAATTCATTATCTCATTTATAAATCAGCTGGTACTAGTATTCGATAAATATAGTCATTGATTATTGTGATATTTAACTATAATAATAGTGATATCTAACTATAATAAATATATATACATTTCAGATGCACCTATTTCCTTAGAGTGTTTCTAAAGAAGTGTGTTTAATATGTGAGAGCATCAGAATATTGATTAGTCATTGCCAAAACCTTCTATGCCAGTCCAATACTATTTTGATTACTATGACTTTATAATGTAGCTTGCAATCAGGAAGCCTGATGCCACAGCTTTGTTTTACGTTCTAAAAAGTGCTTTGGCTTTTTGAGATTTTATACATTTTGGGATTACTTTTTCTAATGCTATGAAAAATCCATTGCAGTTTTGGAAGAGATTGGATTGAATCTGTAGACCACTTTGTTCAACATAGAAATTTTGATAATATCACTTCTCCCAATCCATGAGCATAGAATACCTTTCCATGTAATTGTGTCATTAGTTTCTTTAATCAATGTCTTATAGTCTTCAGTGAGAGATCTTTCACTTCCTTGATTATTTTATTATTTTTGATGCAGTTTTAAATGGTATTAGTTTCTTAATTTCTCTGGGTAATTATTTTCTTAGGATTCGATATTAGAAACAAATACACCAAAAGCAAAAATAAATAAGCAGGATTATACCAAACTAAAAAGTCTCTGCATAGCAAAGAAAACCATCAACAAATGAAAAGACAGTCCATGTAATGGGAAAACATTTTTGCAAATTATGTATCTGATAAGGGATTAATATCTAAAACAGATAAAGAACTCATACAACTTAATAGCAAAAATGATCAGATTTTTAAATGGTTGTTAGAGTGGCTAACATTAAAAATAATATTGGTGAGGTTGAGAAAAAGGGAAACTTTGTACCCTGTTGGTTGGAATATACCACCAACATTGGTGTAGCCATTATAGAAGACAATACAGAAGTTTCTGAGAAGAGTAAAATTAGAACTACCCTGTGATCCAGCAGGCCTACTTCTGGGTATCTATCCAAAGAAAATGAAAAAAGAATCTTAAGGGACGTCTGCACTCTCATGTTTATGGCAGCATTATTCACCATACCAAGATATGGAAACAACACAAGGGTCTACAGGTATATAAATATATAAATAAGGTACTGTATGGAATGGAATAATAACCATTATAAAAATTAAGTATTGCCATTTGCAATAACATGAATGGCCTTTTAGGGCATAGTGGTGGTGGTTTAGTCGCAGTCATGTCCGACACTTGTGACCCAATGGACTGTAGCCAGTCAGGTTCCTTGGCCCATGGGATTTCCCAAGCAAGAATACTGGAGTGGGTTGTTATTTCTTGAAGAATGGTATGTTATTAAGTGAAATAAGACAAAGACAAATACTGTATGGTATCACTTATTATGTGTGGAATCTTAAAAAAAACTATATATATATATATATATAAACAGAGAGTAGAACAGTGGTCCCCAGGGGCTGGAGGTTGGGCAAAATAGAGGTTGATAAATGGATACAAATTTTCAGCTATAGGACAAATAATGCCCGAGAATGTAGTGTAAAGCATGGTTACTATATTTGAAAACTCTATTGATTATTGAAAATTTCTAACAGGATATGACTTCAATCAGTCAATAAGATAATGAATGTGTCAATTAAATAGATGTGGGGAATCCTTTCACAATGTACATCAAATCACTAAGATATGTGCTTTAGTATCTTAACAATTTTAATATATTAACAATTTTATTTGTAAATTATACCTAATACAACTGAAACTTAATGGGGAAAAAAGAACATTGATTACTCATTATTCCTTTTGTGCAGTTCACAATTTAGGGAACATTTCTTAGGAACATTTCTTTATTTTTCTTTTCTTCTTTATTTCTAACAACTATTTTCCATCATACTAGGAAAATTCGCCTGACATTAATGTTGATTTGTTTCACAAGAGTGAGAGAAATAATAGCTTTCATTATCTGTATTCATCATATAAATGCCGTAAAGCATACAAAGAGCACAAAAAGTTTCTTATGAATGTCTATTTTTATTAAAAGTTTAGATTATTAAAAAATAAATATCTGAATTAGTAGAAGTCAGGGACACTCTGCTTTGTGATTTACTACTGTTAAGCTCCTTAAAAGCTTTAGATTAAATTTTTAAACATACAATATTTATACAGAAGAGGCTTTTTTTTTTATGGCTATAGACCAAGATATAAACACAAGGTACCTGTATGGAATGGAATAATAACCATTATAAAATTAAGTATTGCCATTTGCAATAACATGAATGGCCTTTTAGGGCATAGTGGTGGTGGTTTAGTCGCAGTCATGTCCGACACTTGTGACCCAATGGACTGTAGCCAGTCAGGTTCCTTGGCCCATGGGATTTCCCAAGCAAGAATACTGGAGTGGGTTGTTATTTCTTGAAGAATGGTATGTTATTAAGTGAAATAAGACAAAGACAAATACTGTATGGTATCACTTATTATGTGTGGAATCTTAAAAAAAACTATATATATATATATATATAAACAGAGAGTAGAACAGTGGTCCCCAGGGGCTGGAGGTTGGGCAAAATAGAGGTTGATAAATGGATACAAATTTTCAGCTATAGGACAAATAATGCCCGAGAATGTAGTGTAAAGCATGGTTACTATATTTGAAAACTCTATTGATTATTGAAAATTTCTAACAGGATATGACTTCAATCAGTCAATAAGATAATGAATGTGTCAATTAAATAGATGTGGGGAATCCTTTCACAATGTACATCAAATCACTAAGATATGTGCTTTAGTATCTTAACAATTTTAATATATTAACAATTTTATTTGTAAATTATACCTAATACAACTGAAACTTAATGGGGAAAAAGAACATTGATTACTCATTATTCCTTTTGTGCAGTTCACAATTTAGGGAACATTTCTTAGGAACATTTCTTTATTTTTCTTTTCTTCTTTATTTCTAACAACTATTTTCCATCATACTAGGAAAATTCGCCTGACATTAATGTTGATTTGTTTCACAAGAGTGAGAGAAATAATAGCTTTCATTATCTGTATTCATCATATAAATGCCGTAAAGCATACAAAGAGCACAAAAAGTTTCTTATGAATGTCTATTTTTATTAAAAGTTTAGATTATTAAAAAATAAATATCTGAATTAGTAGAAGTCAGGGACACTCTGCTTTGTGATTTACTACTGTTAAGCTCCTTGCAGTCACATACATGGGCCAGCTATAAAAATGACGGAATATAAAATGCTTTGTTTAGAAATCTGATGACATGTTTCTATTATTGGGGTCATACAGAAGAGGTGTTTTGGCTATCTGCCAATGCCATGTGGGTACTTAATTCCATTTTTATTTGGATTTCTGTGACCTGGTCTTTATAGCTACATCAATGATAAACGAACATCTAATCTTAGTAACATATACCATAGTAACTGGTATCTGCAATTTGGCATGTTGCTAATTAAATATTGATTTGTTGAATGAACTCTAAGTCTTCGGTGTTTTTCTAATTAGAACAATGGCTTTTACATATGCCAACAGTTATGTTTCTCTTTAAAAAATTAAAGACGCATAGAAGTAGTTCAAAACTAGAAATTATTAAGCATATCATACTTCAAGGTATGGTTAGTAAGTGAGACATATTGTAGTAAGTTCAGGCAAATTGGTTTTATTGCTTATAATAAAGAAAGATTGCATTCTTCTAACCTGGTTTGGTAATGGCAAAATGCAGCATTTAATAGTAGTGGTATGCTCATATGATAATACATTTACTTAGGAGATTTTACTCCATTCTGAGTGAGTAGCTATCCTATTGGATAATTACAGACAAATTTAAGAGACTTAAATATATAAAAACAAAATTATTTTTCATTTTAAATTGTCATAAATTAATCTTTATCAATTGACTTATCCCTAATAAAAGTAATATTGCACATAAACAGAATTATTTATAAAAATGACAGCTTTGGAAGCCTTTTTTTTTTCTGTGTGTGTGTCAGTAAGGAGTTTCAGCACATAGAGTTTCACAGTGTTTTAATAGGTCTTGACCATGGCTTGCCTTTGAAGAATAGGATGAAGCTTGGTTTGGGTGTGTGACTGCTTTAAATAGAGTATTTTCCATCATACTAGGCAACTTCGCCTGACATTAATGTTGATTTGTTTCACAAGAGTGAGAGAAATAATAGCTTTCATTATCTGTATTCATCATATAAATGCCGTAAAGCATACAAAGAGCACAAAAAGTTTCTTATGAATGTCTATTTTTATTAAAAGTTTAGATTATTAAAAAATAAATATCTGAATTAGTAGAAGTCAGGGACACTCTGCTTTGTGATTTACTACTGTTAAGCTCCTTGCAGTCACATACATGGGCCAGCTATAAAAATGACGGAATATAAAATGCTTTGTTTAGAAATCTGATGACATGTTTCTATTATTGGGGTCATACAGAAGAGGTGTTTTGGCTATCTGCCAATGCCATGTGGGTACTTAATTCCATTTTTATTTGGATTTCTGTGACCTGGTCTTTATAGCTACATCAATGATAAACGAACATCTAATCTTAGTAACATATACCATAGTAACTGGTATCTGCAATTTGGCATGTTGCTAATTAAATATTGATTTGTTGAATGAACTCTAAGTCTTCGGTGTTTTTCTAATTAGAACAATGGCTTTTACATATGCCAACAGTTATGTTTCTCTTTAAAAAATTAAAGACGCATAGAAGTAGTTCAAAACTAGAAATTATTAAGCATATCATACTTCAAGGTATGGTTAGTAAGTGAGACATATTGTAGTAAGTTCAGGCAAATTGGTTTTATTGCTTATAATAAAGAAAGATTGCATTCTTCTAACCTGGTTTGGTAATGGCAAAATGCAGCATTTAATAGTAGTGGTATGCTCATATGATAATACATTTACTTAGGAGATTTTACTCCATTCTGAGTGAGTAGCTATCCTATTGGATAATTACAGACAAATTTAAGAGACTTAAATATATAAAAACAAAATTATTTTTCATTTTAAATTGTCATAAATTAATCTTTATCAATTGACTTATCCCTAATAAAAGTAATATTGCACATAAACAGAATTATTTATAAAAATGACAGCTTTGGAAGCCTTTTTTTTTTCTGTGTGTGTGTCAGTAAGGGAGTTTCAGCACATAGAGTTTCACAGTGTTTTAATAGGTCTTGACCATGGCTTGCCCTTTGAAGAATAGGATGAAGCTTAGGAAAAAAATGGTAATGTTGGGAAAAGACATTGAGTGTTGACTGTGCTTTAAAAGATCTTCCCAGAGTTTATCACTTTTAATCCATAAAACCACTTGAAGTTATCTGTACTTCTTTTTCTCTGTTTCTCCTCCTTTTAAAACTATCTATATAATACTTGTTATTGTAAATTTGCTAGTTTGCTTACAAATATTTCTTAAATATAGAGTAGGTTTACCAGTATATATGAGTGATGGGATGTAGACAACAAAAACGCAAAGGTACCTTCTTAAGAAATAAAATGTAATCATTATCTTTGAAATCTCACCTACATCTTCCTTCCTGATTCCATTCCTTCTCCAGCCCCATAGGGGAAAACGTTATTGTGATTCTTGTATTTATAATCAATTACTTTTCTTTATTTTAACCCATGTTTGTTGGTTTCCATAGTCATAGATAGTTTAGTTTTATATTTTTTTATAACATAGGTATTTTTCAGTGATTGGTTTTTCATTCAGTAGTTTTTTATTCCATATTTAGCATAGCTCAAATAATACTATTCATGTTTGCCTTTTTTTTTTTAACTTCTGGATACTATTCCTTTTTATGAACATAACACAATTTATCTATCCATTTTACTCTGACTACCCCTTATATTTCCATCAGTTGAAGCTGCAAGGAGCAAAGTCACAATAAATATTATTTCACAATGATTTTTATTTTTCGTTAGCATTCTAGAGAACTTTTTCAGTTCAAAAAAAGTAATATTTCTGGATAGTAAATATTGGGTTAGATCATCCAAGCAAAAGTGTTTATCTTATGCCTTTGTTAAGAAAATTGCAAAGTGTGGCTTCCCAGGTGGTGCGGTGGTAAAGAATCTAGCTGCTCAGTGCAGGAAACAGGAGAGACACAGGTTAATTTCTTGAGTCGAGAAGATTCCCTGGAAAAGAAATGGCAACCCAGTCCAGTATTCTCAAGATGGAGAATCTCACGGAGTGAAGAGCCTGGTGGGTTACATAATGTACTGGTAAATCAACTCCCTCACAGGTAGTCAGACACAACTGAGCCACCACCACCACACTTGCAATGTAAAAACAAGTATAGAATACTATTGTATCAAACAGCAAGTCTCCTAAAATGCCAGTAGGTTGGACAAACTAAGGTCAGAATCAGGTTGATTCTATAGCTTGCTAACTCTTCAAAATCTCAGGAATTATGGGTAATTTAGGTTGTATTTTCCATGCGATAGGGTGGTGAACTTTCAAGACAGAAATTAAGTTTCAGTCCTAGGTGTCAGTTTCTAGGATTAGCAAGGAAAGTTAGGAATAATAGTGTGGAACAATGTTTAAGTGAGGCTGTTATCAAAAAAAAGTTCTTCAGTATTCCTCATGTAGCTTTACTTCATTGCTTCTGAAAATATCCAAATTATTTACAGAAATGATTATTCCAGTAAAATTTCAATAAAAGTATGTGTGTTCCTATTTTTTATACTATAACAATACTTGATATTTTGTAGTTTCCTTTGCATTTCCCTAATTAATGAGATTTTTCATCCCCTCAAATATTTATGTATTTTTCTTCTGTTTTGCTATTTTTGTGATTTTTCATTTTGCTTTTGTGCAGTCAGTATTTTTATTGCTCCAAAGAAGGACTGTCTATATTCCAATTTGTTCTTTTTATCAACGGTCAGGATATCTGTGTCTTTACATATGTCTATTGTCTCTATCAGTCAATCATCTATTTAATCTATCTATATAATATGTCACATTTTAGTGTTGTTGATTTCAAGTGGCTCAGCCCTGCCCTACTCTTTGAGGCTCCTTGGACTGCAGCACATCAGGCTCCTCTGTCTTCCACAGTATCCCAGAATTTGCTCAAATTCATGTCCATTGAGTCAGTGATGCTATCTAAAAATCTCATCCTTTGCCATCCCTTTCTATTTTCATCTTCAGTATTTCCCAGCTAATTCTAATTCATCTTTCAGGTGGCCAAATTATTGAGTCGAGAAGATTCCCTGGAAAAGAAATGGCAACCCAGTCCAGTATTCTCAAGATGGAGAATCTCACGGAGTGAAGAGCCTGGTGGGTTACATAATGTACTGGTAAATCAACTCCCTCACAGGTAGTCAGACACAACTGAGCCACCACCACCACACTTGCAATGTAAAAACAAGTATAGAATACTATTGTATCAAACAGCAAGTCTCCTAAAATGCCAGTAGGTTGGACAAACTAAGGTCAGAATCAGGTTGATTCTATAGCTTGCTAACTCTTCAAAATCTCAGGAATTATGGGTAATTTAGGTTGTATTTTCCATGCGATAGGGTGGTGAACTTTCAAGACAGAAATTAAGTTTCAGTCCTAGGTGTCAGTTTCTAGGATTAGCAAGGAAAGTTAGGAATAATAGTGTGGAACAATGTTTAAGTGAGGCTGTTATCAAAAAAAAGTTCTTCAGTATTCCTCATGTAGCTTTACTTCATTGCTTCTGAAAATATCCAAATTATTTACAGAAATGATTATTCCAGTAAAATTTCAATAAAAGTATGTGTGTTCCTATTTTTTATACTATAACAATACTTGATATTTTGTAGTTTCCTTTGCATTTCCCTAATTAATGAGATTTTTCATCCCCTCAAATATTTATGTATTTTTCTTCTGTTTTGCTATTTTTGTGATTTTTCATTTTGCTTTTGTGCAGTCAGTATTTTTATTGCTCCAAAGAAGGACTGTCTATATTCCAATTTGTTCTTTTTATCAACGGTCAGGATATCTGTGTCTTTACATATGTCTATTGTCTCTATCAGTCAATCATCTATTTAATCTATCTATATAATATGTCACATTTTAGTGTTGTTGATTTCAAGTGGCTCAGCCCTGCCCTACTCTTTGAGGCTCCTTGGACTGCAGCACATCAGGCTCCTCTGTCTTCCACAGTATCCCAGAATTTGCTCAAATTCATGTCCATTGAGTCAGTGATGCTATCTAAAAATCTCATCCTTTGCCATCCCTTTCTATTTTCATCTTCAGTATTTCCCAGCACTAAGATCTTCTCCAGTAATTCAGTTCTTTACATCAGGTGGCCAAATTATTGTAGCCTCAGCTTTAGCATCAATGCTTCCAATAAAATTCAGGGTTGACTTCCTTTAAGATTGACTGGTTTGATCTCCTTGAAGTTCAAGAGATTGTCAAGAGTCTTCTCCAACACCATGACTCAAAAACATCAATTCTTTGGTGCTCAGCCTTTTTTATGGTTCATCTGTTGCATCTGTACATGATTGCTGGGAACCATAGCTTTGACTCTATGAACCTTTGTTGGCAAAATAATGTCTCTGCTTTTTAATATACTGTCTAGGTCTATCATACCATTTCTTCCAAGGAGCAAGCATCTTTTAATTTCATGGCTGCAATTGTGTGATTTTGGAGCCCAAGAAAATAAAATCTTTCACTGCTTCCACTTGCTGTGAAGTAATGGGACTTCATGGATGCCATGATGTTAGTTTTTTGAAGTTTGAGTTCCAAGCCAGCTTTTTCACTGTCTTCTTCCACCACATCAAGAAACTCTTTAGTTCCTCTTTACTTTGTGCTATTAAAGTGGTAGCATCTGCATATCTGAGATTTTAGTGATCTGATCCTTAATTTCCTATATTACATATTTATATGAACATATATAAACAAGTGTTAATTAGTCCTCTGTGATGATATTTGTCAGCCTTGTAATTTACAGCAGATATTGCTATATCTTATATAAAATATTCTCCTATTTTGATTCATTCCATTTTCCTTTTTACAGTTTTATTGTGCTTTTATTCTTTCACATTAATGATTTATTCGGGATAAAAATGTCATGAGTAGGGAAAAGATGGGGTATAGTTCTCTGTATTTTCAAAGAATGTATCAGAAGTTGACATCCAACCGTTCCTTAAGAAAACTTTCCCCTATTTTGTGATGCTGATATGTCATAAAATAATCTTGTGTCTATTTTTAGTTCTGTTTCTGTTCTTCAGATATCCATTCATTGCTCTCTTAGCTACATAGCATTATTTAATTTCTAATCTTTGGCACCTAATAAGGCAAGTTATTTCATCCTGTATGTGATCAATCCATAGTTATCAGCCAAGAGTGATCACCCTCCTCCCCAATATCAGGACATTTGACAGCATCTGGACATATTTTCTTGTCACACCTGGGGAAGGTGTGCTATAGCATCTAATGCTTGGACTTTTGCATTGCACATGATTTTCACACTTCCCCCCAACCAAGAATTATATGGGAATTGTATGTTTCATTTGCGCAGCAAGATTCAGTTTAGACCTGCTTACTTCCTTCATCTGATTTTTATTCTGTTAGTTGTCTTCTTGCTTTACTTTAATGTGAGGTCGCCCGCAGAGGAGAAACGGCGGTGGGATTGCCCTTGGCCAAGCCATGGGAGGATCAGAGAGGGGTGAGCCTGCTGCTGGCCCCCCAGACCTCCAGGCAAGCAGGAGACAATCAGACACGGCAGGGGTTCCGTCAAAGCAGTTCCATTTTATTAGTGAAGACTTACAGCTTTTATAGGCAAGTGAAGGGGGTTTTGCATGGGACTTCCTATAGATTACACCAATCAAGCTAAAGGTCAATCTATCATCTATGAGCACAGAAACCAGGGGGATCAATCAGAATTTTTGACAATGGACTTTAGATTATGCCCTTGTCTCTTCCTGTAGGTGTCATTTTAGCTCCAAACTGAAACAATGTGCTTAAATTTCTTATGCTTGCAAAGGCCCTCTTTCATTTAGGGCCCCAATTTGAACCTTGTATCAACTGAGATACTCAAAGCCTCAGCGTTACTGTTTACTTGCTTAGATTTAAATCATTTGCTCAACACAAAAAGCTAGTGGTTGTATCCTGGTAGCTATGAATATTGTTAACTCAATTAAATTATGCCTGTTTGCCCGCTGAGGTCTGTAGTTTTATGTATTTTAGCATTATTAGTTTTTTAGCATTTGCATGACTTTTTTCTCTCTCTCTCTTTCTTTTCTTTTTTTTTTTTTTTTTTGTAAAAAAGGAGAAAGACATTTTACACAACAAGAACATCGGTGAAAGCAATGGTCTCCTGGAAAAAGGCCGACCATTTCGTTTGATCTCCCTGGGGTTGAAGTACACGGCACGGGAATCTCCTTACTGTCATCTGAAGAGAGTGAGAGAGCCTATAACTGGGGCACAGACAAGAGACACCCAATGCCAATTTTGCAGTCTTCTAGTATGTATATAACTGGATTTATTTTCCCCGTTATGCAACAGGACCCTATCCCAAATCCATATTTGCTTATTAACCAAAGTTTATTAAGATGAATTATGTTGTTGGTGGCCTTCTTTCACTGTCGTGACTGGCAGCAACTTCTCTTCTCTTGCTTGCATTTCCTCTGTAGTGTCTTACTCCTCTGGTTTATTTTTATGCATTAATTCACCTTGTTAACATTTTTTCCCCTTTACGGGCAGCTGGTAAATTCAACAATTTTGATATTTTTCTAACTTTAAATTGTAATTGTAGATAAACCGTGCAGTAATGCTTTCTGATTATCACCAGAAAATTCTCACAATTGCTCAAGTACAGGTGACATATAATAATGTATTGTTTATTAAGGGAATTCAGTAGCATTTTGAGTAATACATTGTCCAGAATAGACCAAATCTGGCAGAAAATAATAGTCTGCCTATTTAGAATACGGCTTCACAGATTCTGAATACAGTGTTCAAAATACATGCCTCATTGAGGAACTAGAATCATTTAACAATATAAGTGGAATTTTACACTCAGCTTTGAATTTCAGAAGATTCTGACTGAATAAACCTGGAATGTTGAAATTAGTATTAGAAAAGATTAAGACCCTGTTGTGATGGGAGGCTTAAAATTCTGCCACAAGGGCGGTTCAGGTTCAGGTGTCTCTCTTCTACAATTTGGGGAAAAAAAGCAACTTTAAGTTTTTATATTGGCCTGTCCACTTACTAGATCTCTTTCCAGTGGTAACCAACCCTGGGGAAAGTCATGGACCATAGTAAAGGTGTGAACCCTAACTGTGGGAATGGGGGTAAGTTTAAGAGTAATAAGTTGAAACCAAAGCAATGTCCTAATATATGATATTCCCTGAATTCAAGTGAGATATAGACTAGAATAAGTTTCCTATATTCCACCATGGCAATACATTCAAATACATTATCTCACTCACTAACATGTCATTGATATCAAGGCCATCAAACTTTCTTCACTTTCTCTCTTTTTGTTTTTGCTTACGCATCTAATGCAAATATCTTTTTTTTTTTTTTTTTTAATTTTGAACACATTTGTACTGACTGTTGGAATCTAATGATATAGACAAGAAGATGGATGCTGTTCTCATTTCTGTTCTTTTTGTGTTGACTTTTTTACTCTTTTTGAAAGTTTTTGGTGTCTTTTCTTCACTCCTTGTATTCTACATTTACACAATGAATTGCCTCAGTGTACATATTTTTGAATGAAATATTTGAATAGTATTATTTTTTCATTTGAAAACACTTATTCTTTGTTTCTAACAATTATTTATTACAATTTTTTCCCTCTGTTTCTACTGTTCTCCCTTTCTGAAACTATGATTTATGATGGAATTCATGAACTGATTTAAAAATCTTATTTATATTCTCTCACTTGTGTGTATGTGTTCTTAATTTCTGATCTTCATATTCTGAGTTTGTTTTATTTTACTTGTCATTCATTTCTTCTTTCATGGATGTAAGACATTTTCTCTCTAAGATAATTGTATCATCTCTTAAGGATAGTGCCTATTTCCTCCAGATTCTGTTACTTATTCACAATCTTTCCTGTTATGGCTGTTCCCCAAGCACTTGGGGATCAATTCATCATGGTATCCACAAAATAATCTGGGATTTCTTTGTGTCTGTTGAATTGTCTTGGTGACTAATGAGCTTTACTTCTTTGCCACAGGACAACTGTGGTTGACTATAAAGGGCTTAAGTGTTTTTGTCTTTGTACTCAGACTTCTCTGATTGACCACAAGGAAACATTTCATTTTTCCATGTCTAGAACAACACTGGCTGTGACAGTCATGGCATCCTGTGAGGGGAAGAGCCTTGCACCTCAGTCTTATAAGACTTATAGTTGCTTTTTTGTTTTTTTTAAAAAATATTTATTTATTTATTTATTTTGGGGAAGGGGTCGGGTTGGTGAGGGAGAGGAGCGGGCAGGCCACTTCTATTGGTCTTTCATTTATCTATTTTCATCCATCTTTTTTCTTTGGCTTATGTGGGCCTCCCATTGTGGTGGCGTCTGTCGTTGCAGAGAGCTGGCTCTGGGCGCATGCGCTCCAGAGCTCTGGCTCGGTAATTGGACGCATCGGTCCAGCTGCTCTGCAGCACGTGGAATCTTCCCAGGCCAGGTATTGAACCGGCGCCCCTTGCACTGCAAGGCAGTGTCCTTACCCAGTGGGCCACCAAGGGAAGCCCATAGTTGCTTTTTAAAGACAGTACACCAAGTTATTTTAAAGACGAACTTGTATTTGCCTTTTTTAAAGACACACTTATATTGATGTGTTTTTCTTTTTTTGACAGTACACCAAGTTTTTTAAAGGCAGTTCACATAGTGAAGGAGGAATTGTAAAGCCTTGGGATCTGAATATTATTTCAAAGACTTTAAATTACTTCTGTTCTAGCCTCACTTTGACATCACTTTTTAAAATGTTAGATGTTGTCCATTCTTTAGTCTTGCAAATGACCAGTTCTTCCAAAAACAGGTTTATTTCGTGCATTTTCAGTTTATTAATTGCAGTTAGCATACATTCTGCCTTTCAGCTTTGAAAATTGTATTTCTGTCATATTTTCTTCCTTTTTCTTGATCCCTGTAAGATTGCACCTGAATTTGCCAGTGTTTAAGGAACACTTTTATTTACCAGTGTTTGAGGAAGGATCAGGGCAAAGTGCTCAGTCTTGAATGTTAATTAGAACGGTTGTTATTGTTTTAAGATAGTGTGTGTAGATTAACATGATAGAAGCAACCTTACATATTTATTGTTTTGCCTTTGGGGCATTTTTTTCTTATTTACTTTGTTAACTAAAATTTGGCACTTACCAATTACATTGCCAATGACTAAACAGGGGCAAATGCCATACACTACTGTGGAGACTGAACCCTGTGGTGTGACAGATGCTGACTCTTAACACCTGCTGAGGGAGTTCAGGGTGGAGTAGAAGCACTCAGTGCTCCAGAGAATGTGATGGGACAGGTCTTTAGAAAGGCAGATCCTTTTAGGACCAGATTTTATGATCTCAGTCCTTGCATCTCCTCATACCTAGATGAATACTAAATCCCTCCATGGTTACATCAAATCTCTGTGGCTAATCAAAAACCTCCTTAGTGAATATTTAATGGTGTTGAAGCCCCTCTTCATCAAAATCTTATATATTGATTTTCCTCCTGCTCCCTCTTTGGAGCAGTCTCTCAGAGCTATCTGGGGTACTGCCTCCTGGGCTGCAGTCCAAATTGTGCTCCAAATAGAGCTCAATTTGCAGCTCTCAAGTTCATCTTTTTTTTTTTTTTTTTTTTAGTCAACAACTTCTTACTCCATTTTCATATATTTTTGCACTAAAATAGAAACATATTTGTATAGTATACATGTATTATTGTTAATATCTGAAAGTTTTATAGATTTTTTTCTATCTCAAGAGTATTTTGAATACTATTCATAAATTACATGCACGAGCTTTTAGAATTTTTAGTAAATTCACCATATATCAGTACTTTAGAATTTTCCATATTTCTTCTGATTTTTATTGTATTCTTAAGGGAAAATAATGTGTGGGGTTTTCGAATAGCCTGGCCATTTGAGAAGCATTTATCACAAGAATTGTTTTGTCACTGTATCATTTGTTTCTTAAACAATCGCAGAGCAATATATGTAACTATACCATTGAATTTTAAACTATTCATAAATATTGCCCCAAAGTATTACTAAGTAAGGCTTATTTAAAATAATTCGGTGAGATTTGTGTCAGTGGCTTATTTCTACATCAGACATTTTATAGGAAAATTGCAACTGTAAAGCCCTTTGTGTTGTGGAGCACTTACACAGAAGAATTTGCCATACAAGGTGCATTACTCAGATACAAAATTGTTTCCTTCACAGATACAACAATTAATGCTTGATTAAAGCGGGATTTTTAAAAAATCATATTGTGTCCCCACTTAGTAACTCTGATCCTTGAAATAAAGGAGGAAAAGAGAACAGTTCTACCAGTATATGGATACACTTGTTATATAATAATCTAGATTTGGGAGTTCTTTGTTCTTCCCTTCTTTTTCTACACTATCAGATCATTTCTGTGAATTTTATGTACCAAAAAACCAGCTGTAACTTTCAGCTCAAAAAGCTATCAGTTACAAATAGTCTGTCTTAAATAACTCAGCAAAAAGTCCTTTTTTAAAACTTTTTTTCTTGAGAAGGGGATTCCATATTGCTTTATTTGAAAGAATGGTGCTAAGGAAAGAACTTAAATAGATGTTTTGATACAACTTATAGAAAAGGTGAAGGTAACCCAAATATGCATGCACTGCCTTGGGACAGGGGAGTCCCCTCTGTGGCTACAGGAAGGCAGCCCGAGGCTTAGCTCTTTCTTCTCAGGGTGTGTTTTTCAAAGAGATACTCAGCCCTGCCAGATTCGGGGCCCCCATCTTGTACAGGTTGGTTAGGTGGTCACCCAGTTCTTTGATGGGTTTCGCCTGCTCATCCAAGTAATGCGTCTGAATGAAGTCACACACAGGGGTCATTTTTGTCAGTGGCCAGTTTATGCAGTTCCAACGGTGATTGATTCACAACTTTTTCTGAGTGTAGTGCACATTCCACTGCATTCAGCCCATTCTCCCACTCATCATGGTCTGGTTTCTTGATATCTTGAAGGAAGATCCGTTTTCCTCCTCGGTTCTGCAGCCTCCCCATTTCTCAGCATTCTCCCTGTCCTCATGAGACTGGTGAAGAAAGTCTTTGACAAAGTTCTTCAGAGCCACATAAACACAGTCAAGATAGTATGACATGGACAGGTAGATGTAGGAGGGTAGAGCTCCAGGTTGAGCTGTGGCTTGTTGTAGCCTCCTAGTCCTAGTAGTTGTTCTGAGGCACCTGCAAGGGGGACGTGGTGGTCACGGCGGGCGACTGAGAAGAGGTGGTGGTGGCGGTGGTGGTGGCTGGAGTGGTGGCAGGGACGTTGGGACGGTCACAGGGCACTATGAGGTGGTGACCAGGGCTGGCTCTGAGTAGCCGGCTGGGGCAGGGGACAAGAAGCTGGGTTCCATTCAAGAACTGTTGAAGCAGGAAATTGCAATGACTCTCTGCGAAGACTGGCCTCTTTTAACTTTTGACTGCATGCAACAGTCTACTGCATTCATTTCATGGCGTTCATGAACCACAGTATGTCCTTTCATATCACAGACAAATTGATACTGCCCTGTAGGGTATTTTATGAATAGGAATAAGAAAGAGGAAAGAAAACATTTTAAATTTTGCTTTGCTTTATGACTAAAAACAAAAACTTATAGAAAAGGTGAAGGTAACCCAAATATGCATGCACTGCCTTGGGACAGGGGAGTCCCCTCTGTGGCTACAGGAAGGCAGCCCGAGGCTTAGCTCTTTCTTCTCAGGGTGTGTTTTTCAAAGAGATACTCAGCCCTGCCAGATTCGGGGCCCCCATCTTGTACAGGTTGGTTAGGTGGTCACCCAGTTCTTTGATGGGTTTCGCCTGCTCATCCAAGTAATGCGTCTGAATGAAGTCACACACAGGGGTCATTTTTGTCAGTGGCCAGTTTATGCAGTTCCAACGGTGATTGATTCACAACTTTTTCTGAGTGTAGTGCACATTCCACTGCATTCAGCCCATTCTCCCACTCATCATGGTCTGGTTTCTTGATATCTTGAAGGAAGATCCGTTTTCCTCCTCGGTTCTGCAGCCTCCCCATTTCTCAGCATTCTCCCTGTCCTCATGAGACTGGTGAAGAAAGTCTTTGACAAAGTTCTTCAGAGCCACATAAACACAGTCAAGATAGTATGACATGGACAGGTAGATGTAGGAGGGTAGAGCTCCAGGTTGAGCTGTGGCTTGTTGTAGCCTCCTAGTCCTAGTAGTTGTTCTGAGGCACCTGCAAGGGGGACGTGGTGGTCACGGCGGGCGACTGAGAAGAGGTGGTGGTGGCGGTGGTGGTGGCTGGAGTGGTGGCAGGGACGTTGGGACGGTCACAGGGCACTATGAGGTGGTGACCAGGGCTGGCTCTGAGTAGCCGGCTGGGGCAGGGGACAAGAAGCTGGGTTCCATTCAAGAACTGTTGAAGCAGGAAATTGCAATGACTCTCTGCGAAGACTGGCCTCTTTTTAACTTTTGACTGCATGCAACAGTCTACTGCATTCATTTCATGGCGTTCATGAACCACAGTATGTCCTTTCATATCACAGACAAATTGATACTGCCCTGTAGGGTATTTTATGAATAGGAATAAGAAAGAGGAAAGAAAACATTTTGCATACATATGTAACTGTTTCTGTCTAATATTCTTCTGTTTTGTAGTGAATTACATGTTCTGTATGGTAGTAAGTATCCCTTCATTGGGCTTTTTGGATTTTATCGACACTGATGTTTGTTAGTTAACTCACTTTTGAGTTATAAATTACCATCCTAATCTAATTTTGGAATATATAGCAGTATATTCATATTGAGTAGAACAGACAACTGAATTTGAAATAAATCATTAAGTCTGTTTGAAGTAAAGAGCATGTGTTCCAGGTAATTTCTCTCTCTCAGAAATCCACCACCACTGGTATTCTGTGAATTATTTTCAGCTTATAAATAATTGAAACCTCTCAATTTACTAAAGATTAGATTAGCACATATAAGCATTTCTACTAAAACATTTGACCAACCAAATAATTCAACAAGTGGAATTTATTTATTTTAATGATTTTATTTTAATCAATCACTTTTTATTTTGTTTTTATGCCAGTATTTTATTTTATTTTATTTTATTTTTAAGATTTATTTATTTTATTTATTTTTGGGCGGGGGTCGGGTTGGGGAGGGAGGGGAGTGGGCGGGCCACTTCTATTAGTCTTTCATTTCTCTATTTTCATTCGTCTTTGTTCTTTGGCTCCTGTGGGCCGCCCATCGCGGTGGCATCTGTTGTTGTAGAGCACCGGCTCTGTGCACTCCAGAGCTCCGGCTCAGTGATTGGACACATTGGTCCAGCCGCTCCGCGGCACGTGGGATCTTCTCAGGCCAAGGATCGAGCCGGCACCCCTTGCACTGCAAGGTGGTGTCCTTATCCACTGGACCACCAGGGGAAGCCCTATGCCAGTATTTTAATAATCTCAATATATCTCTGCCCAAGCTCTCCTCCCCACATTCATGCATTGTAGGAAAGTGGATTTTCACTTCAAGCTCAGGAGAAACTTTGGTGGGTCGTTATATATGGCTTCTCAGCAAAGCATTGTACTTATAACTGATATGCAATATTTGTCTTTCTAAAATTTGGCTCCAGATGTCTTCTTGTTTCTTATTGTCACCTCTTCTATATTTTGCTCCCTTTAGTCTGCTTTCCTTCAATACTCTTAAGGCATTTTTGTGATTTTATCGAAAACTGTTTTTTTTGTTTGTAGTGAATTACATGTTCTGTATGGTAGTAAGTATCCCTTCATTGGGCTTTTTGGATTTTATCGACACTGATGTTTGTTAGTTAACTCACTTTTGAGTTATAAATTACCATCCTAATCTAATTTTGGAATATATAGCAGTATATTCATATTGAGTAGAACAGACAACTGAATTTGAAATAAATCATTAAGTCTGTTTGAAGTAAAGAGCATGTGTTCCAGGTAATTTCTCTCTCTCAGAAATCCACCACCACTGGTATTCTGTGAATTATTTTCAGCTTATAAATAATTGAAACCTCTCAATTTACTAAAGATTAGATTAGCACATATAAGCATTTCTACTAAAACATTTGACCAACCAAATAATTCAACAAGTGGAATTTATTTATTTTAATGATTTTATTTTAATCAATCACTTTTTATTTTGTTTTTATGCCAGTATTTTATTTTATTTTATTTTATTTTTAAGATTTATTTATTTTATTTATTTTTGGGCGGGGGTCGGGTTGGGGAGGGAGGGGAGTGGGCGGGCCACTTCTATTAGTCTTTCATTTCTCTATTTTCATTCGTCTTTGTTCTTTGGCTCCTGTGGGCCGCCCATCGCGGTGGCATCTGTTGTTGTAGAGCACCGGCTCTGTGCACTCCAGAGCTCCGGCTCAGTGATTGGACACATTGGTCCAGCCGCTCCGCGGCACGTGGGATCTTCTCAGGCCAAGGATCGAGCCGGCACCCCTTGCACTGCAAGGTGGTGTCCTTATCCACTGGACCACCAGGGGAAGCCCTATGCCAGTATTTTAATAATCTCAATATATCTCTGCCCAAGCTCTCCTCCCCACATTCATGCATTGTAGGAAAGTGGATTTTCACTTCAAGCTCAGGAGAAACTTTGGTGGGTCGTTATATATGGCTTCTCAGCAAAGCATTGTACTTATAACTGATATGCAATATTTGTCTTTCTAAAATTTGGCTCCAGATGTCTTCTTGTTTCTTATTGTCACCTCTTCTATATTTTGCTCCCTTTAGTCTGCTTCCTTCAATAACTCTTAAAACTGTCATTATCGACAACAAAGAATCTTGCTATATAATGGAAATCCAAAGCAATTTGATGTCTTATTTTATGTATTCAGAGACTCTTATTTATGTTATACCTAATAACAGTGCATGCTCTTCCTGGTCATATTTTAGCCCTTATCCCTCACAGGTTGCTATAAGAAATAGACAAAATTGTAAATTTATATTTTGTAGATATATGAGTTATGGTGATACCTTAGAACATTGAAGAGCATACAGTAGCTTTTTCTTTTAAAATGTCTCAAAATTATAGAAGAGTATAGAAAATACAACAAGCATCCAAATTCAGTACCTAGTATGTCAGTTTTTAACCTCTTGCCATACTTTACTCAAAAATTGCTTTATTTTGTTATATAAAATTAAAAATGTGAATGATGAAGATGCAGAGTCTAAAGCTGTGCTGTTCAAGTCAGTAATCATACTAGGAAAATGTTGCTATTTAAATTTGAATTATTAATAATTAACAGTAAATACAATCCATTACAGTCATCAAAGAATTACCTATTGGAAAACACAAATATCGAGCAGAAATTATTATTTAAATTTTGGAGTATTATTTTTCTTTAGGCTTCTCACATGGATCTAGTGATAAAGAATGCATCACCTGCTGGTGCAGGAGACAGAAGCTATGTGGTTTCAATCCCTGGGTGGGGAAGATCCCCTGGATGAGGCCATGGCAACCCACTCCGGTACTCTTGCCTGGAGAATCCCATGGACAGAGGAGCCTAGAAGGCTCAAAGAGCTGGACAGGACTGAAGCGATTTACCATGCACATTTTTTTTTGTACCTAAATACTGTGATAGTGATACATTATTGCATTATTCACAGTTAAAATTTTGCATACTTAACCATGTTAAGACACTATTTTACAGGAAATCTTTTATGTGTCAGTTTATAAAATCCTAGTAACAATGAAATGGGTATTGATACACAGAGAATTAACAGATTTATCAATACTTAATTACTTATTGGCCTCCCTGGTGGCTCAAATGGAAGAAAAAATAAAAATCTGTCTCCAATGGTTTGATCTCTGGGTTGGGAAGATTCCTCTGGAGAAGGGAATGACAGCCCATTCCAGTACTTTTTTTCTTTCTTTCTTTTTTCTTTTCTTTTATTTTTAATTTTTATTTTACTTTTTACTTTTATAGAATTCTGTTGTTCATAGATATGTATGATCGCTGATTAGTCATATGTACTTGGAGAATTTTATGGACAGAGGAACCAGGTGGGCTAAAGTCCATGGAGTCCCAAAAAGTCAAAGATGATTAACACTAATTACTTAATTACTAATGAGGAGATAGATGTGTAGTGAAACGGTTAATTTCCCAAAATGAAACAAATTGCACACCTGGAATTTGAACTTATTTTTTCTTGCTTCTGAGTATTTCAATTTGATAATTGTTATACTGCCTCTATATCTTAAAATATTAAACTATATTTACTGGGTTGAGAGACAACAAACCTTGTGTGATTTTTTATTTCCCCTCTAAGGTGCAGGAATTTAAAGTCCATGAGATAATAAGCAAAGGGATTCAGAAAAACTCTGAGAAGGCTTTTTGGATATGACACTAGTGTTGGCACTGAAATTACATCTATTTATAAGTGACCTACTTCCTAAAGAAGACTTAGGAGAGTGTTAAAAAATTTTTTTAAATAGTATTTTCAAGACCAAGAAGGGATTTGAAGAGAGAAATTTTTCAGAAACTGGAAACCGAGATTCCTTCTCTTGGCACAGTTTTAAAAACGCTGGTAGAATACTAGGGAATACACAAGAGTGCTCCTGAGTGAGAGATGGAGGACCTTATTGCTTCAGACAAATAGAACTGCATGTTCACATCAATTTTCCTTGTCTGCCAGGAGCCATGGGCATGAGTAGTGGCCTGGGAGAGGATGCTTTCCCAAGAGTGGATCTTTGTCTTAGGAGAGGAATTCTTAGCTGGAAAACATGTACAACATTTTCTGGAGAAAGATGTTATTTTTATTATTCTGGTCAAAAAGAAAAATAATCTACCATTTGCTCACAAAAGGAGATACTGGGTCTTTTGTGCTCCAGTAACATTTTTGAAAAGCTTATCAAAAATAAAACCAAAAACTGATGTCACCATACCATAAAGAATTGTCCCCTGACAAAATCAACATAGGAGAGAAGATAACCTTCCTCTGAAAACCCCATATTTGTAAATCAGATTCTCACCTAGCCCTCTATATACGTAATGAAGAGAAGCCCAGCTGTCTGTAAAAAGAAAGAAACTTTTTCCTGATCTTAAGCTATGAAAGTACTATATTATGAGGAGCATTGTGTAATGGAAAACTAGACAACTGATTTTAAAATACTCTACTTACATTAATAATGAGGAGATAGATGTGTAGTGAAACGGTTAATTTCCCAAAATGAAACAAATTGCACACCTGGAATTTGAACTTATTTTTTCTTGCTTCTGAGTATTTCAATTTGATAATTGTTATACTGCCTCTATATCTTAAAATATTAAACTATATTTACTGGGTTGAGAGACAACAAACCTTGTGTGATTTTTTATTTCCCCTCTAAGGTGCAGGAATTTAAAGTCCATGAGATAATAAGCAAAGGGATTCAGAAAAACTCTGAGAAGGCTTTTTGGATATGACACTAGTGTTGGCACTGAAATTACATCTATTTATAAGTGACCTACTTCCTAAAGAAGACTTAGGAGAGTGTTAAAAAATTTTTTTAAATAGTATTTTCAAGACCAAGAAGGGATTTGAAGAGAGAAATTTTTCAGAAACTGGAAACCGAGATTCCTTCTCTTGGCACAGTTTTAAAAACGCTGGTAGAATACTAGGGAATACACAAGAGTGCTCCTGAGTGAGAGATGGAGGACCTTATTGCTTCAGACAAATAGAACTGCATGTTCACATCAATTTTCCTTGTCTGCCAGGAGCCATGGGCATGAGTAGTGGCCTGGGAGAGGATGCTTTCCCAAGAGTGGATCTTTGTCTTAGGAGAGGAATTCTTAGCTGGAAAACATGTACAACATTTTCTGGAGAAAGATGTTATTTTTATTATTCTGGTCAAAAAGAAAAATAATCTACCATTTGCTCACAAAAGGAGATACTGGGTCTTTTGTGCTCCAGTAACATTTTTGAAAAGCTTATCAAAAATAAAACCAAAAACTGATGTCACCATACCATAAAGAATTGTCCCCTGACAAAATCAACATAGGAGAGAAGATAACCTTCCTCTGAAAACCCCATATTTGTAAATCAGATTCTCACCTAGCCCTCTATATACGTAATGAAGAGAAGCCCAGCTGTCTGTAAAAAGAAAGAAACTTTTTCCTGATCTTAAGCTATGAAAGTACTATATTATGAGGAGCATTGTGTAATGGAAAACTAGACAAATGATTTTAAAAATACTCTACTTACATTAATAAAATGAAGCACATGTAGATTTTTTTTTTTATGTTTTTCCTGCATAAGTCTGAAAACATCATAGCAAAAACAGGTTCATAAAGCCAATTTTTGATGAGTGCAAAAATGTTAATGCAAGCTTTATTGTTGATAGGTGATTTTGATTAACCTTTATAACTTTTATAGATTTAAGAAAAATACATTTGAAACTTAATACATTTGAAGTGGTACGTTTTTACAACTGATAATGTTCTTCCAAAATAATTAAAATCAACCATTTCTCCATGTTACACCTTAAAATTCAATCCTTGTCTTATAACCTTTATTGCCTTATTTTTATTTTCTTTAATTTGCATTGTTTTAAAGGGTTTAACTTACTAATCTGAATTATAATATTTTAAATCATAAACAAAATGATTTTGAATGTACTTAAATCTTCTCTTGACAGTATAATATCTTTAGTGTCTTTTTTTAGATGTTTCATAGGGTTTTATTATAAAAGCAGCATTTTAGGGAGAAAAGAAATAACAGTGAAAAAAATACAGTTGAGAAAAAATTCTTTTAAGATATTTTGTACTGCAAATTAGACTTCTTGCTTATTGCTGTACATAAGAATCTAGTTTGATAATAACTATGGGAAAGTACAGTAACTGTTACATCACCTGCAAAATCTAAACTTTCTGTGTAACACGTATAAATGCTTAAAATTAGAATTTCATAGTTCTCTGATGCTGCTATAATACCCTTTTCTTTTTGTATATGTAAAGCATCTGCACAAGATAAAAGTTTAAGATTAATTCAACTGAGTAAAGAGAGGAAATTCTTATTCAAGAATCATTTTAGTCATCATTTGTCATTGTCTCATGGCACATTTAACATGATTTTATTCCTTTATAATTCCATTTAATTAAAACTGTTTACAAATACAAAATCTCATGTTCCAGGAGTACAAGAGAAAAATAACTCTTTAGTCCAAACATATTTATTAAAATTTCATTCTGAAATTCATCTAGTTGCCTTATAGGACATCGTCTATTAGCTTAGAGCCTTTTATAGCAAAATCACAATTAGTTTATATTTCAGTAGCCAGTAGAAATGTTGTGGAATGAATATATTAACTGCACAAAGAAGTCTCAATTCAGCAGCTTGGTGAATCATAAAAATTAGTTTTGTATACATTTTATCAGATAATATGCAGGAAAATAGAATTATCATGAGCAAGTAGCCCTAAAATAATATTTAATAAACAAAACAATGCTCCAGTAAATAGCTAAACCCTCAGAACATCTGCTCCAAGGGAAGCAATACACATGCAGGTCACAAGGGTCTGTTGATTAAGCTACAACCAAGTTCAGTAACCTAAGTTTATAATGATGTTTCTGAATATTTGATGTTAAAGAAAGTAGAGGGGGAACATATTAGAAACTTAACTCAAAAGCACCATTTTGATAAATATTTTTATATATTATATATATATCACCTTAGTCTTTGCAGTCATCCTTTAATGTACATACTGTAATACCTCCATTTCATGTAAGCAGAATAGTGGTGTGGTTAAAGACAAGAGTGCTGATGCTGGAATACCTTCACCATAAATTACCTGTCACAACTTGGTAAGGGTAAAAAATATAATTTCTGTTTTCTCATCTATAGCTGGAGATGGTCACATAATTAACTCAGAGTTTGGGGGTAGGTTTCAGTTTTCTTAAAAACTGTTTCTAGTACTTAAGAGAGGGCCCTTTACACAAACAAGTTTCACTGACTGTTACTGTTCCTGTTTTTTGTCTTCAGTGTTGTTATTCATGAGAGATTAAGCAAATTAAGGACACTTAATGAACTATGTTGGAAAGTAGGATGTGAACTAAATTGTATGCTCTTGAGGTTGTTTTTTGTTGCAGTTGTTACAAATCTTGTTACAACATGTTTCACCCTTTTTTCCTTTCTGGTGTCTGTCTTGTCTCTCTACCTTCTCTTCCCTTTCTCCCCTTCTTTCTTATTTTAGAGCAGGGTAAATTCAGCAGAAAAATGAGGAAGTTTGGTACAGAGATCTACCACTTACCCGCTGTCCCCACATATGCCTAGCCTCCCTCATCAGTAGTCCTCACTGGAGTGGCACATTTGCTCCCATTGATGAACCTATGTTGTTCGATTATTGTCCTCCAGAGTTCATAATGTACTTTAGGGGCCAACCTTGGTGTTGTACATTCTGTGAATTTGGACAAATTTATAAACATGTATCCATCATAATAATATCATACACAGAAATTTCACTGCCCTAGAAATCCTGGGTTCTAACTATTTATCTCGTAATCCTGCCCCCTTCCCCTCCCAATCTCAGGCAACCACTGCTGTTTTTACTATATCATCCTTATTCCTTTTATATGAATGGAATGTCATACAATTGGAATCATACATAGAGTAGCCTTTTTGAACTGACTTCTTTTACTTAGGAATTTAAATTTCAGTTTCCTCTATGTTTATTTCATGGCAGTTCCTTAAGGAAATATTTGCTTTTGTACTTTGGTAACTATGAATAAAGTTGCTATGTATCTTATATCAAATATGTCTTTTTCAAATATTTTCTTCCCTTCTGTGACTTTTCTTTTTGGTCCCTTTACAATGTCTTTTTAGGAGCAAAAATAGTTAATTTTAATGAAGATCAATTTATCAGTTCTTTCATGGTTTGTGCCTTTAGTATTGTGACTGAAAAAATCACTATCTAAACAAATGCCAGGTTCATCTAGATTGCCTTCTAGAATATCATCTAGATTTATTTTTGCATTTTACATTTAGTCTATCTTTTACACTTTGCATTTAGCTCCATTTTGAGTTTTTTTTAATGGTATAAGATGTATGTATAGAGTCTTTGTTGTTGTTGTTGTTGTTATAGATATCCAGCTGTTCTGTCTCCATTTATGGAAAAGGCTACTTTTACTTAATTGTATTTCCTTTTCTGCTTTGTCAAAGATCATTTGATTATATTGAATGTGGATCCATATATAGGCTGTCTGATCTGTTTGTCTGTTCATTTTGCCAGTACGACTTTGTCCTAATCATGGTAGCCTTATGGTAAGCCTTGATATCAGGCAGACATGTAGTAATTGTTGAAGTCAGGAATGTTAAGGTAATGTCAGGCCTCCAAATTTGTACACCTGTGGCTAATTCATACTGATGACAGAAATGATACCAATATTGTAAAACAATTATCCTTCAATTAAAAATTTACAAAAAATTCCTCCCCAGATCTGCAAAAGCTAATGAAGATTAGATCTTGTAATAAAAATGAAAAACATATTAATATTATTATGTCATAAATATTTATTGTGCAGCAATTAACTAGCTCTAGCCTAAATATAGCAGAATGCAATAAAGAAATGTAATACAGTTATAATGTTATCCAGTATTGTGAACACTTAATTATTAGCAATCTCCCAGTGGTTACCGACGACACATTTTTTTTTATGTTTTAAATATATATATATATATATATTTGGCCATTTCTGTTGGTCTTTCATTTATCTATTTTCATCCATCTTTGTTCTTTGGCCTGTATGGGCCTGCCATCTGGGCCTCTGTCACTGTAGAGCACCGGCTCTGGGCACATGTGCCCCAGAGCTCCAGCTCGGTAGTTGGACACATCGGTCCAGCCGCTCCGTGGCATGTGGGATCTTCCCAGGCCAGAAATCGAACCAGCACTCCTTGCACCACAAGGTGGTGTCCTTACCCACTGGACCACCAGGGAAGCCCGACATAAATATTTTTAAATAATGTTTCTAAAGAAGTATAGTTTGCCACATTAGGATTTATTTTCTTTACAATGGTGTTATTTTTTCTTGAATGATGTTTTGAATACATTTTTCAGGTAGTAGAGACCGTTATTCCAAAATTGTTATGTTTTTTAACTACTACATGCTGTATATTCTAATGAGGTAGCTATTCAAATATATTAGCTGGCTGAACTAGACATGGCAATATTTTTGTTAAATTAATGGATAACCTGCATAGTAGTGGTGGCAGAAATACCATAGTGAGGTCAGGTAAATGTAAATATTTATTATGTGTTTAGGAATATTTTATTTATGTTAAACTAAGCAAAATTTTTACTTATATAATATATGCTAGGAAAAATGTCATTCCTTAGATATATTTACTATCATGTGCAAAATCTTCCTTTTCCATTCTCCAGTGCTTCACTTCTGTGTTGAACAGATTAGAGCTGGGCTGCAGAATATAAGTAGCTATAAGTCCAGTGAATTGTCTTTCTTTTAATTGTATGTGGAGATCAGTTTAGGTGTTTGAACATAATTTTTAAACTACCTTGAAAAGCGCCACTTTAATAAATGCTTTGAAAAATGTCCATAGGAAGATTCAAAAAAAAATTGTAATTCTTATACTGTCTCTCTCTTGAGCCCTTCTCATTATTGCTATAAATTCCAGTGTAGAAATAATTATGTATCTTGCTGTGGTATCAGGGATAAACTTTGCTATGAATATGGGATAACCAAGTCATACAATTATCTTTTCAAAGATATAATTAAAGTCATTTAAAATTTTCCTTCTTTTACAAATAAGTGTTCATTTTTGATAGAACTTCTTATTTTCATTGGAAAACAAATACAATTTTAATGATAGTTTGACCATATAAGGAATGGCTGAATATTACAGTTATGAAATCAACATTTTTGTGAAAAATAACAAGTACTTAATGCTTTTAATTTTAACCTAAACCTAAATAAAAATTCTGTTTCAGATAGTACGAAAGATTGATGCTATATATATAACTTTTTCTATAAAACTAATCCTAAAACAGCTTGCCAATTGGAAGACCTAAGTCTTTCTAATAATGATATCTTTAAATGACCACGTTCAGTGTGTTTAAAGGAGCCATCTATTTAGAAAGCCAAATTACTGCTAGACCTTGCGTTTTTACCTTAATTAGTGGAAACATGTTTCAGTTTTTAATACACATTAACTCTTCCTTATGGCATTGACATCAGAAATACTTTCTTGTATTTTCCCACTAAGTGCTCCAAGTATGTTTTTAGACAGAATTCATGATAAGCAGTCCATAAAAGAATGTCAGTATGCTCCAGGAAAGAAATACCGTTATGATTTTATAGAAACAGGAAACCCTTACGGAGTGTTTTCTTTATGGGCTGAGCTGGTTTTTAGGTTTTTCTAAAGACTTTGTTTATTATTTAATAATAATAATATTTAATAAGGAAATTGAGGCCTGGAGATTTGTATGTAATATGGCTTATAAGTAACATATTTAGCACTCAAAATCAGCTTTGATGAGCTTTGTAGATGATTCTTAATCAGTTTACTAAACTGATTCTTCAAAAGTGACCACTACCTTGATGTGAGCTATTTATTTTTTAATTAAATATATTTTTGTATTAGGATATAGTTGTTTTACAATATTGTGTTAGTTTCTGCTGTACAATGAAGTGAATCAGTCTATGTATATTTATATTCTCTCCTTCCTACCCTCCAATCTCCTGACCCCAATTATCTCAGTCACCATAGAGCATCGACTGGAGCTCCCTGAGATGCAGTAGGAAGCTAACTATTTGATATTACCAGTTATATTCCCTATAATTCTATCCTGAAAGCCTTTTATGTGCCTTCTAGGTCTAAGGCTAATGGTGATCTCTTAGGTGAGTTCTTGTTTGTGGTGTTCTAACATCCTTTACCACCTTCATTTATCTAGCACTGAGAAATGTAATAAACATGCAAGATAACTGAAATATATGCTTACCATTAGGCATGCACTAAAATTTCAACTTTACAGAAAAAGTCACTAACAGAACAAAGCCGTGCTGCTTACCTTGCATAACTGTCTTTGACCTCAAATGCTGGAATTTAAGAGTATCAGTGATTGTTTCATACACGGTGGTCATTTTGAAGACCCCCAATAGTTAATTTTGGTTATGTAAATCAATATTCATCAAACTCTTTTCATTTCAGATGTAACATTACATGTTCATGAGATGCCTAGCTTCAAGTCAGGGCAGACACTAGAGATCAGTTTTTCTGTAGAATAAGTAAAACAGGAATTACACATTCTAGAGCATTCATCTGTCAGTTTGGTTGTGCCACTCATTGACAAAACAATGGAAACTCACACCAAGGGCCACAATAAACCAGCATTTAATCACTGGCTACCTGCTGTGGATCAGGCAGCATGCCAAGTGCTGTTTAAGTACATTATCTTTAATCTATGGAATAATCTTTTGCTGCAGGGATTATTATCCCTACTTCATAGAAGAATAACAGAGGCTTACAAAGATTAAGTGATTTTCTCAAGTACTACAGAACTAGTAAATTCTATATTTGGAATCAGAACACCAGGACATTTGTCTTTGATAGGCACAAATAAGGGACTTAGGTTATGAACGTGTGACATTAGCAGGTATCAGAGAGAAAGAGTTTTAATCACAATATATTCCATCATATGGCATAAAATTATTTCACTGTTTACATACTAGTGAGAAACAATATTGGGTTAGGTCAAGACGCCTCAGTCTGCTGAATTTCTTACACAATTAGTAAATGAATCTGCAGATCCATCTTTTATAGTTTGGCTCAATATGGGCACTCCATTTACCTACTCTGCTAATCTGTCTCTTGGTGCTGCCTTTTTCTTTCCTTGACCACCTTCAGTGGTCCTATCTGGGCAAATGTATTATCTTATATTCAATGTGCACAACGGAATTCCCAGCTCATGCTTATTTTCTAAGGCCTTATTTATGAATCAAATTTCAGAAAATGGATGTTCACCCATGGAGGTATCCTAGTGTGTATCGCCTGACATTAATCTGGATTTATCATGGATAACACACTTTTACCATCTGAGCCACTTGAAAAACAAACTTTTCCCTTCATACACTAAAATTTCAACTTTACAGAAAAAGTCACTAACAGAACAAAGCCGTGCTGCTTACCTTGCATAACTGTCTTTGACCTCAAATGCTGGAATTTAAGAGTATCAGTGATTGTTTCATACACGGTGGTCATTTTGAAGACCCCCAATAGTTAATTTTGGTTATGTAAATCAATATTCATCAAACTCTTTTCATTTCAGATGTAACATTACATGTTCATGAGATGCCTAGCTTCAAGTCAGGGCAGACACTAGAGATCAGTTTTTCTGTAGAATAAGTAAAACAGGAATTACACATTCTAGAGCATTCATCTGTCAGTTTGGTTGTGCCACTCATTGACAAAACAATGGAAACTCACACCAAGGGCCACAATAAACCAGCATTTAATCACTGGCTACCTGCTGTGGATCAGGCAGCATGCCAAGTGCTGTTTAAGTACATTATCTTTAATCTATGGAATAATCTTTTGCTGCAGGGATTATTATCCCTACTTCATAGAAGAATAACAGAGGCTTACAAAGATTAAGTGATTTTCTCAAGTACTACAGAACTAGTAAATTCTATATTTGGAATCAGAACACCAGGACATTTGTCTTTGATAGGCACAAATAAGGGACTTAGGTTATGAACGTGTGACATTAGCAGGTATCAGAGAGAAAGAGTTTTAATCACAATATATTCCATCATATGGCATAAAATTATTTCACTGTTTACATACTAGTGAGAAACAATATTGGGTTAGGTCAAGACGCCTCAGTCTGCTGAATTTCTTACACAATTAGTAAATGAATCTGCAGATCCATCTTTTATAGTTTGGCTCAATATGGGCACTCCATTTACCTACTCTGCTAATCTGTCTCTTGGTGCTGCCTTTTTCTTTCCTTGACCACCTTCAGTGGTCCTATCTGGGCAAATGTATTATCTTATATTCAATGTGCACAACGGAATTCCCAGCTCATGCTTATTTTCTAAGGCCTTATTTATGAATCAAATTTCAGAAAATGGATGTTCACCCATGGAGGTATCCTAGTGTGTATCGCCTGACATTAATCTGGATTTATCATGGATAACACACTTTTACCATCTGAGCCACTTGAAAAACAAACTTTTCCCTTCATACACTAAGCCAATTGCTGCCTTATCCTTTTACCTCATATACATTGGTAGTTTAGTTGCTAAGTCATGGTCCAACTCTTGTGACCCCGTGGACTGTATAGCGTGCCAGGCTCCTGTTCTCTGGCTGTGGAATTTTAAAGGCAAGAATACTGGAGTGGGCTGCCAGTTCCTCCTCCAGGGGATGTTCCCAAGCCAGGGATCAAACAGAGGTCTCCTACATTGCTGGTGGATTCTTTATCAACTGAGTCACCAGGGAAGCCCTCCTACACACTTTTCCAAAGCTCATATTTTACCATCAAACATTTCTAGTCAGGAGCCAAGTTTCATAAAGTTTACACTCCTAATATTTATTTAATCCATTACCTTCTCTCCCATACCATTCATTGCTCCTGTTTTGTTTGTTTGTTTTTGTTTTTAATACAGTTTGACTTCTTAAAAAAAAAAAAAAATTGGCTAAGCAGCATGTGGAGTCTCAGTTCTCCAACCAGGGATTGAACAGTACCCTCTTCCCCAGTAGGAAGCTCAGAGTCTTAACCGCTGGACCACTGCGGAAGTCCCTGTTCCTGCTTTTTCTTTTTGTAAGGCGGGATCGGGTTGGGGAGGGAGGGAGGCGGGCAGGCCACTTCTATTAGTGTTTCATTTATCTATTTTCATCCATCTTTGTTCTTTGGCCCGTGTGGTCCTCCCATCACAGTGGCCTCTGTGGTTGCAGAGCAGCAGCTCTGGGTGCATGCACTCCAGAGCTCCGGCTCAGTAATTGGACACATCGGTCTAGAGCAGCACATGGGATCTCCCCAGGCCAGAGAGCGAACCAGCGCCCCTTGAACTGCAAGAAGGTGTCCTTGCCCACTGGGCCACCAAGGAAGCCCCCTGTTCCTGCTTTAATTAAAGTATTTATCATTTCCTAGCTGGTTTGTCTAAATCCCTTTTGTTGTTGCCTTCCTTCTCCAGTTTTGCCCTCTCATTTCTCTACCATGTAACTTCCAGATTGAGCTTTTCAATAAACTATAATCAGGTCAGTGGTTCATGTCAAATGCCCTATGCTATTTTTGCTAAGTAAATTTCAAAATGTTCACCCATGGAGGTATCCTTGTGACCCACGTTTGGATAACACACTTTTACCATCTGAGCCACTTGAAAAACAAACTTTTCCCTTCATACACTAAGCCAATTGCTGCCTTATCCTTTTACCTCATATACATTGGTAGTTTAGTTGCTAAGTCATGGTCCAACTCTTGTGACCCCGTGGACTGTATAGCGTGCCAGGCTCCTGTTCTCTGGCTGTGGAATTTTAAAGGCAAGAATACTGGAGTGGGCTGCCAGTTCCTCCTCCAGGGGATGTTCCCAAGCCAGGGATCAAACAGAGGTCTCCTACATTGCTGGTGGATTCTTTATCAACTGAGTCACCAGGGAAGCCCTCCTACACACTTTTCCAAAGCTCATATTTTACCATCAAACATTTCTAGTCAGGAGCCAAGTTTCATAAAGTTTACACTCCTAATATTTATTTAATCCATTACCTTCTCTCCCATACCATTCATTGCTCCTGTTTTGTTTGTTTGTTTTTGTTTTTAATACAGTTTGACTTCTTAAAAAAAAAAAAAAATTGGCTAAGCAGCATGTGGAGTCTCAGTTCTCCAACCAGGGATTGAACAGTACCCTCTTCCCCAGTAGGAAGCTCAGAGTCTTAACCGCTGGACCACTGCGGAAGTCCCTGTTCCTGCTTTTTCTTTTTGTAAGGCGGGATCGGGTTGGGGAGGGAGGGAGGCGGGCAGGCCACTTCTATTAGTGTTTCATTTATCTATTTTCATCCATCTTTGTTCTTTGGCCCGTGTGGTCCTCCCATCACAGTGGCCTCTGTGGTTGCAGAGCAGCAGCTCTGGGTGCATGCACTCCAGAGCTCCGGCTCAGTAATTGGACACATCGGTCTAGAGCAGCACATGGGATCTCCCCAGGCCAGAGAGCGAACCAGCGCCCCTTGAACTGCAAGAAGGTGTCCTTGCCCACTGGGCCACCAAGGAAGCCCCCTGTTCCTGCTTTAATTAAAGTATTTATCATTTCCTAGCTGGTTTGTCTAAATCCCTTTTTGTTGTTGCCTTCCTTCTCCAGTTTTGCCCTCTCATTTCTCTACCATGTAACTTCCAGATTGAGCTTTTTCAATAAACTATAATCAGGTCAGTGTCATGTCACTGGATCCTCACTGACATAGTACATTTAAAATTGTTGGATGGTTTCTAAAGTCTGCATTACTGGTCAGATTCTAGTCACCTGTTTAATCTCTCCATGTGGTTCCCTTCATAATCTTCATAACATACTCTGGTGACAAGTAATGTCCCTCTTAAGAATATCGATGTCCTAATTCTTTAAGTCTTTGAATGTGTTACTTAAGATGGTAGAAGGGACTTTACCAATATGATTTAAAGATAAGACTGTGAGATAGGGAGATCATGCTGGAGTGTCCTGTAGACCCAATGTAATCAAAAAGGGTCCTTAGACATGGAAGAGAGAGTCAGAAAAGAAGAGTGAGAGGAAAGATGCCTACAGTAGAGTGGTCAGAGAGACTCGACATTGTTGTCTGAGAGCCAGAAGACTTGGGGACTGTTGGAAGCTGGAAAAGGCAAATAAATGGATTATGCCAGAGAGCCTTTATAAATGAATACAGTACTAAAGATACCTTATTTTTTAGTTCAGTGGAATTCATGTTAAATTTTCCACCTGTAGAACTCTAAGATTAGAAATATGCTTTAGGTCACTTTGTGATTATTTTGTTACAGCAGCCTTAGAAACATATAGACCAGAATATTGTAAACATATAGACCAGAATATTGAAATACTTGCACTTTCATGAGCAGACCAGGTTGTTTCACACCTTCATATTTTGATTATGTTTTCTCAATTTTTGCTTGAAATGATTTCTTGAAATTTAGATTTTTTATTATTTTTAAAGCAAATTCACTTCAGTAATTATATCTTCTATGTGTTTTTCTTTTCTCTGTGTTAGATTTGAGTACTGTTTTCATTTTTCTCCCTACCATACTGAGGCATGTCTTAACAATTATCAGACCTTTTTTTTTTTTTTTTTAACACTTGCAGACTAACCATTTCTTCCATATCAGCCATCTGATTCCTTGAAGAAAGATACTTCTCTCTGCTCGTTGTTTTTTCTTTTTCTTTTTCTTTTTTTTTTTAGGAGGGGGCACTTCTATTGATATTTCATTTATTTATCTTTGTTCTTTGGTCTGTGTGGACCTCCCATCACAGTGGCCGCTCTTGTTGCAGAGCACCGGCTCTGGGCACATGCACTCCAGAGCTCCAGCTGGGTAGTTGGACACATCGATCTAGCCGCTCCACAGCACGTGGGATCTTCCCAAGCCAGGGATTGAACCAGCATCCCTTGCACTGCAAGGCAGTGTCCTTACCCACTGGACCACTAGGGAAACCCCTCGTTGAGTTTTGTATAGTTTGGGACAGTGAGTTAATAATATAAGCTTGTGATGACAAAAGAATTACAGTTGACCCTTACACAACACAAGGGTTAATCTACACATGATTTGTAGTCGGCCCTCTACATCCAACTGCAGACTGTGGAATTTACTATTGAGGCATACCTGCATATATGTGAACTTGCAGAATTCAAACCCACTCTGTTAAAGGGTCAACTGTAATTCAGTGATTCCATGTAATTTTTATGACCTGTTTTCACAGTGAGTTCTACTAGTGTTACTGAGAGAACTGTACAGGTAAAAGTCTTGATGTCACCACATTACTGTTTCCAGAGGTTATTCTACAGCTGTAGTATTTGTTATGGGGAGCAGGAAAGGAGTAGATGGAGGGAGATGTTCTGAAGAATTTAGAAATGTTCTCTGGAAACTACTCATCTATATCCATAAATTAAAGATATGCAACTCACCGACATTGTAAGAGTTGTGTAATTTTAGGTCAGATGCTTTCTGAAGATATTTTGCAAAAGCATGGGTATAGTGCAATTGGAGTTAGGTGTGATCTTTATGGAGTCAGAAATTTCTGCAACGCACATTTGAAACAGAAGCATCTTTTTGAATATTAAGATATGAAACCTTAAAATGTGAATGACTCTACCGCATCTCTTTAATTATTCTACCAGTATTTTAAAATGTGAATGGTTATTTAGTTTGCATTTGTTTAGTTACTTTCTGGATAATTCTGGTTACAAAGCTTAAAGATAGGTGAGACTTAATTAGATTAGAAGAATCCTGCTTAGTATCCAAATTGACATGTCCATATTTTCAGCATCTAGCAAAGTAGATAGAAGAAAGTGTTAAGAACAGATCCATTTTTTGTGTTGGACAATTTTGCCATTATTCTTGAAGTATTATTCTGAGTTTAGAATCTTTAATCAAAATGTGTTGCTTCCTCTGAAATTTCTAGTCTTTCTTAGAATTCTGCTGTACCTATTTTGGGGTGTTAAATTATTTTTTAGAGTAGTATATTAAAATATTAAAATAGCCTTGGCAAATGATGACAGAAATTATACTATTTTCACATTTCATGATATGAGTATTGGAAAATCTGATTCTTTTAAGCTATTGAATTATTTTGTTCTATAAATATAGGTATTTTAAATCTCCAGTGAAACTCTGCCAATAACAAAGTCCTCATTTACATTTTTTTCTGAAAATATATACATTCAATAGTTTTCAGTTAGTAATTTGACCCATTCAATTGTTCATCCTTTAACAAATACTTTTTGAGTTCCATCTGAAAGCTAGATGCTATTTTAAGACTCAATAAAATAATAAAATAGTGATAACATGCTTCTCTCATGGAGATTGTATTTTTGTGTCAAACCTATACAAAATGTACAGTGCTATGGAGAAAAGAACTGTACAGGTAAAAGTCTTGAGTCCACATTACTGTTTCCAGAGGTTATTCTACAGCTGTAGTATATGTTATGGGGAGCAGGAAAGGAGTAGATGGAGGAGATGTTCTGAAGAATTTAGAAATGTTCTCTGGAAACTACTCATCTATATCCATAAATTAAAGATATGCAACTCACCGACATTGTAAGAGTTGTGTAATTTTAGGTCAGATGCTTTCTGAAGATATTTTGCAAAAGCATGGGTATAGTGCAATTGGAGTTAGGTGTGATCTTTATGGAGTCAGAAATTTCTGCAACGCACATTTGAAACAGAAGCATCTTTTTGAATATTAAGATATGAAACCTTAAAATGTGAATGACTCTACCGCATCTCTTTAATTATTCTACCAGTATTTTAAAATGTGAATGGTTATTTAGTTTGCATTTGTTTAGTTACTTTCTGGATAATTCTGGTTACAAAGCTTAAAGATAGGTGAGACTTAATTAGATTAGAAGAATCCTGCTTAGTATCCAAATTGACATGTCCATATTTTCAGCATCTAGCAAAGTAGATAGAAGAAAGTGTTAAGAACAGATCCATTTTTTGTGTTGGACAATTTTGCCATTATTCTTGAAGTATTATTCTGAGTTTAGAATCTTTAATCAAAATGTGTTGCTTCCTCTGAAATTTCTAGTCTTTCTTAGAATTCTGCTGTACCTATTTTGGGGTGTTAAATTATTTTTTAGAGTAGTATATTAAAATATTAAAATAGCCTTGGCAAATGATGACAGAAATTATACTATTTTCACATTTCATGATATGAGTATTGGAAAATCTGATTCTTTTAAGCTATTGAATTATTTTGTTCTATAAATATAGGTATTTTAAATCTCCAGTGAAACTCTGCCAATAACAAAGTCCTCATTTACATTTTTTTCTGAAAATATATACATTCAATAGTTTTCAGTTAGTAATTTGACCCATTCAATTGTTCATCCTTTAACAAATACTTTTTGAGTTCCATCTGAAAGCTAGATGCTATTTTAAGACTCAATAAAATAATAAAATAGTGATAACATGCTTCTCTCATGGAGATTGTATTTTTGTGTCAAACCTATACAAAATGTACAGTGCTATGGAGAAAAGAATGTAAAGAAGAGAACTAGGGAATGTTGGCATGACATTGCCATTTTAAAAAGCATGGCTAGAAAGCTTTTTTGAACATATTAAGGAATCAAGATTGCCTGGATAAATATTGATAACCTTAGTTATGCAGATGAAACTATCTTTATAGCAGAAAGCAAAGAGGAACAAAATAGCATCTTGATAAAGATGAAAGAGGAGTGGAAAAACCTGGCTTAAAATTCAACATTTAGAAAACGAAGATCATGGCATCTGGTCCCATCACTTCGTGGCAAATAGATGGGCAAATAATGGAAACAGTGATAGACTTTATTTTCTTGGCCTCCAAACTCACTGTGAACAATGACTGTAGCCATGAAATGAAAGACGCTTGCTCCTTGGAAGAATAGCTATGACAAACTTAGATAGTGTATTGAAAAGCTAACACATCACTTTGCCAGCAAAGGTCCATTTTGTCAAAGCTGTGTTTTTTTCAGAAGTCATGTACAGATGTAATAGTTGAAGCATAAACAAAACTTGAGAGCCAAAGAATTGATGGCTTCAAGCTGTGGTGTTGGAGAAGACTCTTGAGAGTCCCTTGGACAGCAAGGGGATCAAGCCAGTCAATCCTAACAGAAATCAGCCCTGGATATTCATTGAATGGACTGATGCTGAAGCTGAAGTTCCAGTACTTTGGCCACCTGTTGCGAAGAGATGATTCATTAGAAAAGACCTTGATACTGGGAAAAACAGAAGGCAGAAGAGGACCACAGTGTACAAGATGGTTAGATGGCATCACCGACTCAATGGACATAATTTTAAGCAAGCTTTGGGAGATGGTCAAGGACAGGGAAGCTTAGCATGACATAGTCCATGGTGCCATGAAGAGTTGGACATGACTGAGAGACTGATCTGAACTGAACTTATAAACTGTTGAAGGAGCTTATACAAATGATGCTGTGAGAAAATTAGTGAAAGCAAAGTTGGAGCAAAGGTTTGAAATTTGTGCAGCAGTGATGTACACTGTTAATTGAAAGCACATATGGATGCCGGCAGTGTACAGCTGGACATGAAGGATACACATCTACTGCTGTGATGAAAATAAAGTTACTAAACTGTCTCTTACTTATATAGCGCTACAATAGTCAATAAGAAAAATCAATATAAAAGTAGCACATTTATGTAAAAACTTCCATGACTAACAATATATTTGCATGCCCACTGGAATAATTATGGAAGTTTTTGAAGAACATAGAAACAATACATAATAGATCATAATAACAATATATGTTAGATTTTTAACACTCAGTCATAAGAGTTTGATAACACTGATATCTAAAAATTCATTTTCAAGCCAAGCCCTGATTATATTTTATTTCATAGAACTAAAATACTATTAATATATAGAGAGTCATAAAGAGCTTATTTTATTTTGAGCATAAAAACGGATAATTTTCCTGCCAGATACTGTCATTATATCTCTAGGAACACAGAACAAGCAGGTATGGCAAACTGGCAGATAACTGAGAAGACACTACCCATCGGTGTAGAAAGCACAGACTCTCATAAACAATGCTCAAACAATTCTTCATATGGACAAATCAAATAGATCACTATTTAGGCTATAGAGGAGAGGGTTCTCTGATTGCACAGCAGATAAAGAATCTGCCTGCAGTGCAAGAAACACAAGAAATGTGGGTTTAATCCCCAGAACAGGAATATTCCTGAAGGAGAAAATGGCCACCCACTCTAATATTCTGACCTGAAAAATCCAGTGGATAGAGGAGCCTGGAAGGCTGTAGTGCACAGGGTCACCAAGAGCTGGACGTGACTGAGCACGCACATTACATGCTAAACAAGAGAAAAAAACACTAAATGGACTAGAGCTCTTTCTGTGAGAAGCAAAGCCTTAAAAGTTTTGAAAATTGTTGATTATAGTAGTATGGCATGAAGTTAAGGAAGACAAGAGAAGAAAGGCATGAAAAACCAAACAAGGAAAAGGTCAATAATTTTGACTTCTAGTTCTTCTAGAGCAAAGGACTAGTAAACAGAGATGAAAGGAAAACTCTATCCTGGGACCAGGTTTTTGGTAGAGTATTTAGCAGTGTTTAGCAATTATCCAAAATGTATTAGGCCTTTCTGGAAATCCACAAGTCAAAAAAATAGTTGTCAAAGGATATGAACAACTATGCATAGAAGAGAAAATTAGAACCGCCAATGAATGTAAGTAAATTCTTCAGGATTTCTTTTAAAGAAGAATATGTTAGTGAAAGAAAAGTTGGAGCAAAGGTTTGAAATTTGCGCAGTAGTGAAAGGACATATGGATGCCGGCAATGTATACCTGGACATGAAGCATACACATCTACTGAAGAATTAAAGGTGTCTTCCAGGGAAGCAGAGGAAATGCCATATTTTAGTCAGATACACTGTGCTGTTATCCAGTAAATATATTTACAGTATTGGAAGCATAACTGATAATTGTGTATCTGGTGAATACAGAGTTTTATTTTATACCAATTTACCCTTGAAATATTAATTGGAAGGACTGATGCTGAAACTGAACTCCAGTACTTTGACTACCTAATGTGAAGACCCGACTCAATGGAAAAGACCCTAATGCTGGGGAAAATTGAGGGCAAGAGAAGGAGGCAATAGAGGATGTGAGATGATTGAATGACATCACTGACTCCATGGACACGAGTTTGAACAAACTCTGGGAGATAGTGAAGGGCAGAGAAACCTGGTATGCTGCAGTTCATTGGTTCGCAAAGAGCTGGACATGACTTAGCAACTGAACAGCAACTGAACACTTGAAATAACTTTATTTTCTCAAATCTCATGACTTAAAAGGAAAATGTTAGATATATATATAGAGAGAGATATATATATACACATATATACATATATATATATGCATATATATGCATAAGTACATATGTATGCATAAGTACATATTTAGGGCTAAAATTTTAAAAGAATAAAAGGATAAAAATGGGAAAATGTCTACTCCCTGTTCCACCTGTAAAACAGAATTATGACTAGTTTCTAAATTTATCAGCTTTTAAACATTTCAGACAATTAGTTTCAAAACTATAAACATTAACAGCAAGATAACTCAACTTTTTTTTATCTTCATCTGACTTCCATCTTTCAAATAACTTGTTAATTTATCTATATCCATATATTCCAGTTTCAATCTTCTTGAAGATTTATTCCTCCTGGGAAATTTTTAACATTTGTCAGTGGGTTTGGGGGGGAAAGAGATACAAACTGTGATGCTCAAACTGTTATGTTCAATGATTACAGTAGTTTGCAAAGTTCCTACCACCTTTATCAAGTAGCCACTGGAAAATCCTATGAAGCTTCTATCTTTGGCATTTATTTTCTGAGTAAGTGTTCACCAAAAGCTGCATAACTCAGTGCTGCATTTCAAATTATACTTTGGAAAAAAGCAGCTTCCTAATCACTGAAAAATTCTGGTCCAGAGACTTATCTGACAGCTCCAGGAGTTGTAACCCATGATTCTCGCCATCCTCAGGGACAGCATGAGGACAAAAGATGCTGTGGTTAGCTGTGGTGTCCCTCAAGTGGTGTGTTCTAGGAACCCAGCCAGAACACTTTTCCAGATCGTGCACATCTATAATGGAACTGTGGTTATAGTCTGAAAGAATTGGAATGTAGAAATGGATGCCACAACTTATGAGGCTCCAAAACTTAGCAGATTGTTTTGGAAGCTTTGAGAAGAAGATTGTATATTTCGGTCTACTTGATAGAATGAGACACCACCAAAGATCAAGATTTCTGTCCAAAGTGAAGGTATTAGAGGGAGAAATTTGAGTAAGCCTTTGTATGAGCAATAAATGCAAAATGTAGAAGGATCATAAGACTTCCCAACTCAGACCTACAAGAAAATTAGAAATTAGAGTCTAGGAATAAAAGCTCTGAGAACTTTGCAACTACTGTTCACCTTCCCCATGTGCGTTATTTTCTCTATTCCCTGTCTTTATCTTAGTACTGATTTATAGAAAAAAGTTTTTCTTTTAAAAGATTAGGTTAGCTAAGGGAATTAGCTATGGATCAGTGTTTGGGACTCTTTATTTCTGTTTACACTCTTTTACAGTCAATCTGTGTTCTTAAAGTTCTTCCCTTTTAGAGAAAAATATCATATATTGCCCATCTATAAAAATGATATAGATTAACTTATTTTGCAAAGCAGAAAGAGAGACATACACCTAGAGAACAAATATATGGACACCAAGGACGGGAAGGAGTGTGAGTTAGATTGGGAGATTGAGATTAGCATATATACACTGCTATGTACATAATAGATAATTAATGAGAACCAACTGGGAACTCTACTCAGTGCTCTATGGTGACCTAAATAGGAAGGAAATCTAAGGAAGATGGGATATATGTGTATGGGTTACTGAATCCCTTTTCTGTACAGCATAAAACTAACACACTGTTGTAAACCAACTATACTGAATTAAAAAAAAGTTCTTCTGTTTTATGTACTCACTGTGATAACTTACAGGAAGACTTCTGAAGGCTTCCCAAAAAACCAGTGATATGTTTTTCAAAAAGAAGACTTATCTAAAACAGCTCCAGGAGTTGTAACCCATGATTCTCGCCATCCTCAGGGACAGCATGAGGACAAAAGATGCTGTGGTTAGCTGTGGTGTCCCTCAAGTGGTGTGTTCTAGGAACCCAGCCAGAACACTTTTCCAGATCGTGCACATCTATAATGGAACTGTGGTTATAGTCTGAAAGAATTGGAATGTAGAAATGGATGCCACAACTTATGAGGCTCCAAAACTTAGCAGATTGTTTTGGAAGCTTTGAGAAGAAGATTGTATATTTCGGTCTACTTGATAGAATGAGACACCACCAAAGATCAAGATTTCTGTCCAAAGTGAAGGTATTAGAGGGAGAAATTTGAGTAAGCCTTTGTATGAGCAATAAATGCAAAATGTAGAAGGATCATAAGACTTCCCAACTCAGACCTACAAGAAAATTAGAAATTAGAGTCTAGGAATAAAAGCTCTGAGAACTTTGCAACTACTGTTCACCTTCCCCATGTGCGTTATTTCTCTATTCCCTGTCTTTATCTTAGTACTGATTTATAGAAAAAAGTTTTTCTTTTAAAAGATTAGGTTAGCTAAGGGAATTAGCTATGGATCAGTGTTTGGGACTCTTTATTTCTGTTTACACTCTTTTACAGTCAATCTGTGTTCTTAAAGTTCTTCCCTTTTAGAGAAAAATATCATATATTGCCCATCTATAAAAATGATATAGATTAACTTATTTTGCAAAGCAGAAAGAGAGACATACACCTAGAGAACAAATATATGGACACCAAGGACGGGAAGGAGTGTGAGTTAGATTGGGAGATTGAGATTAGCATATATACACTGCTATGTACATAATAGATAATTAATGAGAACCAACTGGGAACTCTACTCAGTGCTCTATGGTGACCTAAATAGGAAGGAAATCTAAGGAAGATGGGATATATGTGTATGGGTTACTGAATCCCTTTTCTGTACAGCATAAAACTAACACACTGTTGTAAAGCAACTATACTGAATTAAAAAAAAAAAAAGTTCTTCTGTTTTATGTACTCACTGTGATAACTTACAGGAAGACTTCTGAAGGCTTCACCAGTGATATGATATCTATGTAAAATGACTTACATTTTATGCAAATTGGAATTATGTGACATTTAAATCACAATAACAAATGCTAATAAATATATTTTGGTAAATTTGAAAAATAATGTAAAGATATTGAGAATTATAAATTATTGCATGTTTTCAAAGATAGGAAGCCAGATAAAATGTAAATTATGTTTACATAAATGTCTGTGGTGGTGAATGTAAAGCTAGTAAAGAGAAATAGCTGCCATCATTTTTTCAGAATGATTTTACACTTCAGTGTTTCTGTATATCAGAACTTCTCTGAGAAATATTGATGACAAGTATGCTTGGATTTTAATATTCAGTGTTACTATAATCAACTGATTCACTTTTTTTTTGGCTCTGAAGCAGAAAGAGATGTTGGTTCTTACGCTAACTGAATACCTTTGTTACAGAAGTTAGAAGTGAAAGATGCTCAGAAAAAGGTCAAGTGACTGAAATCTTGGACTATGTGATTAATTTAGGAATAAAGTTTGAAAAGTATCGCAGATAAATCTTAAAAAAGGAACAATGGTACACTGGCATAACATTAAGTAAAACACATAATTTTAAATTTCTTTAATTGTCACAACTAGAAAGAGAATATGTAAGTTAGTCTTGAATACTTTGGAAATATGATTGAGTCCTTGACATATTCCTCACATATGCACAACTTCACATGGATGGACATATCTTGCACTGAGTAATTATATTTATATATTTTAAAAGAACTTGGTTGATACAAATATCTTATTTGACCCATATTCCATATTGAAAATGATACTCAGTTTTTCAAAAGTTTGAAGATAAAATCAACTTCAAGTTGTTATATGTACTTACCAAAAGAAGAAGAAGAAAAAAAGTTCTATGCTGAAATGGAAGCATTTCTATAAGAAACTAGATAGGTTTGAATACACTAGGATTGTATCTCAGGTGACAGATTTCCAAAATATAATGTATCCATTAACTTGCAGATTTCTGAATTTACAGGAAGTGCTTTGGACGTGTCTTTGTTGCTCAAAAGCACATATTCTAAATATCTATCTTCTTTTCATGCTTTCACATCTTTAATTTAAGTCTAGTTTTGTACTCATAAAAAAAGACCTCGTGATTCATAAGTGACTAGTTTAAAATTATGTGAAATTATATCCCAAAGAACAAGGTTTAATTCTTATATAGACATCTAAGTATTTGCTGCTCATTTTTCCTGCCTGTGGGCTTCCTAGTGGCACAGAAGGTAGAGTCTGTCTACAGTGTGGGAGACTGGGGTTCAATCCCTGAGTCAGGAAGATCCCTGGAGAAGGAAATGGCCCCCACTCCAGTATTCTTGTCTGAAGAATTCCATGGGCAAAGTCTGGTGGGCTAACAGTCCATGTGGTTCCAAAAAGTTGGACACAGCTAAATGACTAAATTATTATTATTTCTTGCTTATGTTCATTCTTAAAATAATGATTTTACATAGAATACACTATGAAATATAATATATTCCAGGATTTTTTCCTGTATCACAATTTAGCTAAATAAGAGAAAAGTCACTCTTCCTGAAAATAATTTTCTTTAGATTAGTCCCAGTATGTAGTTTTCATTAACATTCCTTATTTATTCTTCGTGTTTTATTTAATTCAAAATTTCAAGCTAAATAAGGAGAATACATTTTGTCTTCTGGGTTCTCAGGTGTGTGCATAATCAGTGCCCTTGTAGAAATGCAACGTGAGCTAATTTTATAAAACTAGAAAAAAGAATATGTAAGTTAGTCTTGAATACTTTGGAAATATGATTGAGTCCTTGACATATTCCTCACATATGCACAACTTCACATGGATGGACATATCTTGCACTGAGTAATTATATTTATATATTTTAAAAGAACTTGGTTGATACAAATATCTTATTTGACCCATATTCCATATTGAAAATGATACTCAGTTTTTCAAAAGTTTGAAGATAAAATCAACTTCAAGTTGTTATATGTACTTACCAAAAGAAGAAGAAAAAAAGTTCTATGCTGAAATGGAAGCATTTCTATAAGAAACTAGATAGGTTTGAATACACTAGGATTGTATCTCAGGTGACAGATTTCCAAAATATAATGTATCCATTAACTTGCAGATTTCTGAATTTACAGGAAGTGCTTTGGACGTGTCTTTGTTGCTCAAAAGCACATATTCTAAATATCTATCTTCTTTTCATGCTTTCACATCTTTAATTTAAGTCTAGTTTTGTACTCATAAAAAAAGACCTCGTGATTCATAAGTGACTAGTTTAAAATTATGTGAAATTATATCCCAAAGAACAAGGTTTAATTCTTATATAGACATCTAAGTATTTGCTGCTCATTTTTCCTGCCTGTGGGCTTCCTAGTGGCACAGAAGGTAGAGTCTGTCTACAGTGTGGGAGACTGGGGTTCAATCCCTGAGTCAGGAAGATCCCTGGAGAAGGAAATGGCCCCCACTCCAGTATTCTTGTCTGAAGAATTCCATGGGCAAAGTCTGGTGGGCTAACAGTCCATGTGGTTCCAAAAAGTTGGACACAGCTAAATGACTAAATTATTATTATTTCTTGCTTATGTTCATTCTTAAAATAATGATTTTACATAGAATACACTATGAAATATAATATATTCCAGGATTTTTTCCTGTATCACAATTTAGCTAAATAAGAGAAAAGTCACTCTTCCTGAAAATAATTTTCTTTAGATTAGTCCCAGTATGTAGTTTTCATTAACATTCCTTATTTATGCTTCATGTTTTATTTATATTTCTAATTAGAAACTCAGCCAGGTTCAAATGCTGAAAGTAGCAAGCAGGCTGAAGAGACCTACATTTTGTCTTCTGGGTTCTCAGGTGTGTGCATAATCAGTGCCCCTTGTAGAAATGCGCAACGTGAGCTAATTTTTATAAAACTGGAACAAGTCTCTCGTATAATTTTTATAATGCCATAAAACCCAATGTTATGTTAAATTTTTTTTTTTTACATTCAACAAGGACATTAGGAGGAGATTCAGCAGTGAAAGATACAGTCTTTTCACTGTTCTTTGCATTTCGTTCTACTCTAGCTACCCTCTCATTTTCTAGTTTTATTATCAGCTAATTACAAGGATTTAAATTATTTCAACAAGTGACATCTTAAACATTTTAGCAAATGTGACTTACAACTTTCAACTTATTACAGCCAAGTATCCTTTAAAATGGATGAATTTTCTGTGTAGGAGATGTGCATTGACAACCCAAAGTGTCTCATTCCTTTACAAATATGAGTTCTTTTGTTAAGTCTTCTTTTCCAGCCCCTTAAACATTAATCAGTTCTTTATAACTTGGGAGGAAGATCATAAATAAGTGATCATTTTTATCCTCTTTTTGTATTTTGTTTTATTTCAAGCTTAATTTTTAAAGGAATATCAAACCATAGTAATCGTAGTAACAGCAAGTTAAAACTGAACAAGTAAAAAGTTTAAAATAGATTTCTTAAGATTCTAAATTATTCGTTCTGCATAATAGAAGACAAATTAAGACCGATAGCAAAAATAATACAGAAGTTATTATTTTAGCTTGAAATCTTGAGAAATTATGTGGTTTATTCAAGGTCATAGAGAAAATGAAGTAGGAAATTTTTAAAGCTAAATTCTACTTCTGGAACCAGTCTGAATTTTTTCTCCTACTAAAACATTCTTTCAAATACCAAAAATATGTTTCCTCACTCTTATCACAGTTTGATTTAACTGGCATTCTGGAAAACCCTTAGTGTAATTATTATCATATATCCCTTTATCTCTGTTAGATTTATTCTGGATCCTTATATAGAAATATGACAGTTATTGTCTTCATACACATTTATATCTTCCACATCTAGATTTTATTTCAGTTTGCTTCAGAAATGTTGCTCTATTTTCCACAGTCCTGGTCTAGCCAGTCCATCTAGTTTCCAAGCTATTGAAGTTATTTCAGTTCTGCAGACATTTTCTCTAGTTTCTTTTCAACTCCTCTGGTACTAGTGGACAGATATAGGAAGACCACTGTCACCCTGTCAGGACATTGACCAGGATCCGATAAAATGTGCTTTTTTTTTTTTTTTTCCTGTTGTTGCCTAACAGTCAAAATAGGAGCACTTACCACTTGTTCAACTCTCTATCTAAGCTTTATATTAAACAATAAACTTGATCAAGTCAAGGATTTCCTCAAAACCCCCAGGACATATTTCTCACACCTTCCTTTGTGTCTTTATTTTCGTCTTTAAACCTAACTAAGCCCGTCGTAGTCTCAATTTCTCTAATTTTCAAACGCTAAACAGCAAAATAAATAAATAAATAAAAACAAAAAAGAACGTGCAACTTTCTTAAAGTAGCTTACTCTAGTGGTGGCTTTCTCCACTCGAGGAAAATTAACTCCCATACTCTGGTAGTAATAGCTCCAATGCTTGCACTTCTGCCTCCATCAAGTAAGAAAATCATTAGTATCCAACATGCAGAAGACATTATGTTACCTCTCTTTCAAGTAACCCTAAATAGCTCTTTAAAATTTTATTTTTTTCTAAAGCTAAAATAATATTCACTAGAAAAAAGATGTTTCAAGAAAGTGTTAAATACTCTCCTGAAAAACAACTTGGTAGAGTATCCAAAAGCACAAAGATGTCAGGATTGTTCACTCTCTTCCTTTCATCCATGATGTTGATACAGTCAAATGAGGGTGTGTGTGCCAAATAAGATTAAGATTGTTAGGATAACTTTCACCTAGGAAGTGACATGTAAGCAGAAAACTACAGGTTGCTAAAGAGTTAAATAGAGAAAAGTTGCAGAGAGAATAGAAATCAGAAGGGAATTCAAGGATGCTGAGGTAGGAACTAAAAGATGATGATATAACTGCAACCCAGAGAAGGCTGATGTAAGTGGAGCGAGAAAAGTAAAATTTAAGGACCTTGGGAACAATATTAAGGACTTGTGAAATGTATATTACAGAGCAATGGGAAACCATGGAAGAATTTTAAGCTACATGTGATGGAACTTGAGCTTTTAAACTGTTATAATGCTTAAGAATTTTAGTGTTTAGTTTTAAAAATCGTTCAAAAGGGATAAAGGTTATTGTAGGAAAAGTAGGTATATGAACGTGATATAAGGCAGGTAAGATTGGCTATAGGAATCTCAGTTAAGAGGCTACCCCAACAGTTTAGAAGAGAAAAATGGAGTTTAGACTAGATGTATAAATGGAAAAACATGGAATAACTTGACTTTATATTAATTGAGTACTTATTCTGTGCCAGTGTGGGGAAATATAGAAGCTAACAGAATAGATGCATAAATTTTATTTGCTAATGAAACAAGATTTTGGGGGATAAAGGAAGAAATAATCATATACAAGATTATCTTGTTCAGTTGCTTAGTTGTGTCTAACTCTTTGAGACCCCAGAAACTGCAGCTTCCCTGACCTTCACTATGTCTTGGAGTTTGCTCAAACTCATGTCCATTGAGATGATTATGCAATCCAGCCACCTCATCCTCTCTCACCCACTTCTCCTCCTACCCTCAGTCTTTTCTGGTGTCAGGGGCTTTTCCAGTGAGTTGGCTCTTCCCATCAGGTGGCAGAAGTATCGGAGCTTCAGCTTCAGCATCAGTTCTTCCAGTGAATATTCAGGGTTAATTTCCTTTAGAATCAAAAATCGACTGGTTTGATCTCCTTAGTGTCCAAGGGACTCTCAGGAGTCTTTTGCAGCACCATTCAAAAGTATCAGTTCTTTGGCTCTCAGTCTTCCTTATGGTCCATCTCTCACATCCCTACATAACTATTGGAAAAACCACATCTTTGACTATATGGACTTTTGTCGGGTAAGTGATGTCTATGCTTCATAATGCACTGTCTAGATTTGTCATAGCTTTTCTTCCAAGAAGAAAGTGTCCTTTAGTTTGATGGCTGCAGTGATGGCTGATCACCATCGGTAGTGATTGTGGAGCCCAAGAAAATAAAATCTGTCACTGTCTCCACTTTTTCTCCATTTATTTGACATAACATGATAGGACCAGATGCCATGATCTTAGTTTTTTGAATATTGAGTTTTAAGCCAGATTTTTCTCTCTTTTCTTTCACTTTCATTGAGAAGCTCTTTATTTCCTGTTCAGTTTCTTTGGAATGAGATCATCTGCGTAACTGAGGTTGTTGATATTTCTCCCAGCACTCTTGATTCCAGCTTGTGATTCATCCAGCCTGCCATTTCACATGACGTACTCTCCGTATAAGTTAAATAAGCAGGGTGACATTATACAGTCTTTCCCAGGCTTTAAACTACATCTGGAAGTTCTTTAGACTAGATGTATAAATGGAAAAACATGGAATAACTTGACTTTATATTAATTGAGTACTTATTCTGTGCCAGTGTGGGGAAATATAGAAGCTAACAGAATAGATGCATAAATTTTATTTGCTAATGAAACAAGATTTTGGGGGATAAAGGAAGAAATAATCATATACAAGATTATCTTGTTCAGTTGCTTAGTTGTGTCTAACTCTTTGAGACCCCAGAAACTGCAGCTTCCCTGACCTTCACTATGTCTTGGAGTTTGCTCAAACTCATGTCCATTGAGATGATTATGCAATCCAGCCACCTCATCCTCTCTCACCCACTTCTCCTCCTACCCTCAGTCTTTTCTGGTGTCAGGGGCTTTTCCAGTGAGTTGGCTCTTCCCATCAGGTGGCAGAAGTATCGGAGCTTCAGCTTCAGCATCAGTTCTTCCAGTGAATATTCAGGGTTAATTTCCTTTAGAATCAAAAATCGACTGGTTTGATCTCCTTAGTGTCCAAGGGACTCTCAGGAGTCTTTTGCAGCACCATTCAAAAGTATCAGTTCTTTGGCTCTCAGTCTTCCTTATGGTCCATCTCTCACATCCCTACATAACTATTGGAAAAACCACATCTTTGACTATATGGACTTTTGTCGGGTAAGTGATGTCTATGCTTCATAATGCACTGTCTAGATTTGTCATAGCTTTTCTTCCAAGAAGAAAGTGTCCTTTAGTTTGATGGCTGCAGTGATGGCTGATCACCATCGGTAGTGATTGTGGAGCCCAAGAAAATAAAATCTGTCACTGTCTCCACTTTTTCTCCATTTATTTGACATAACATGATAGGACCAGATGCCATGATCTTAGTTTTTTGAATATTGAGTTTTAAGCCAGATTTTTCTCTCTTTTCTTTCACTTTCATTGAGAAGCTCTTTATTTCCTGTTCAGTTTCTTTGGAATGAGATCATCTGCGTAACTGAGGTTGTTGATATTTCTCCCAGCACTCTTGATTCCAGCTTGTGATTCATCCAGCCTGCCATTTCACATGACGTACTCTCCGTATAAGTTAAATAAGCAGGGTGACATTATACAGCTTTGACATACTGGTTCCCCAGTTTTTCCTGTGCCTTTTATAAATCCAGTTTGTACATCTGGAAGTTATTTATTCACAAACTAGTGGCATCTATCTTGAAGAATTTTGAGCATTATCTTGCTAGCATATGAAGTGAGCAGAATTCTAGAGTAGTCTGAGCATTCTTTGGCATTGCCTTTGTTTGGGATTGAAATAAAAACTGACCTTTTCTAGTCCTGTGGCCATTGCCATGTTTTCCAAATTTGCTGGATATTTGAATGAAGCACTTTAACAGAAGCGTCTTTTAGGATTTGAAAATTTTCCATTAGCTCCACTAGCTTTGTTTGTAGTGATGCTTTCTAAAGCTCACACTCCACCATGTCTGGAAATGGAAAGAAAAAATGCAGCAGAAGCTTGAAATAGGGGACACTGAAGAAGTAGGTAAGTTTTCGCTTTGAAATGGAACTTACACACTGGCAAATTAAAATTTTCAACACTAATATGAAGAAGACTTTAAAAAAATTGTCTTATTACAGTAAATATAATTCGGTAACACAATAACACTGTATGTGCACATTCACGTTGTAAGAATTGTTTTTGCTTCTGAACATTGTACAAGATTAAAGCTGACAACATTGAGTGTGTTTTAGGATCTTTTTGAAAGATTCTAATTTAGTAGCACCAACATTGTTTACAGTTCTTTTTTTCCTCTCCTTCGTTATCAAAGAAATTAATTTCACTTATTTATTACAATAGCAGTAAGTTTTAATATGAGTGAGTTTCATTCTTGCTTAAAGGAAAGAATCTACTTACAGATTTGTAATGAATTTACTTACAGATTTGTAATGAATAATTCACTTTTTTGTGTGTTGTATGTTAAATCTGTTTGGCCAGGCATAGTATTTTAAATATTTAGTAAATCAACCTGGAACTCAAAGTATTTCAAGTTACAGAATATTTTTTTAAAAAAAGTTAAAGAGGCACTCTTTTTACTTCCATTAATAGACCATTTTGAAACCATAAAATTGATTAATATTCAGAAATGTTAAAAATACACAAAATTAAATAACTGTGTGCCTTTAAATAATATATCTTTGTAATGTATTAATAGATCTGTTTTATCTAAGGCAGATCTGGTTGTATGTTATTTGAGTCTCTTAATTATTTTTCTTCAAATCTGAGGTTGATTATATATATATATAGATAGATAGAGATATAGATATATAGATATATATCTGAGGTTGCTTTTATAGATAGATAGATAGATAAGATGGCTTTTTATGTGATTACTTTGAATAGTCATTTCATTATCTGCCTTGAGTTGAAGTTCTTTTTGTAGTTCTCAGATAAAAGAATGTATTTTCTTGATTTTGAAATGTTAAATAAGACACATCTTATCTCTTGCTTTTAGCTATAACTCTCCTATTACACAAATTGATTTGAAGTGTAATGCCATAAGTAGTAGTAGCAAAGATTAGGAAAAAAATAGTGGAAGGGACAAAAAGGAAAGCATCAATTTTTCCTGCCAGCTTATGGAGCTAAATGATGTCTAAGTCATGAAGAATGGAATATAATAGGTAGTGTGCTATCTTACAGCCATTACTGGGGAAAAAAATAACTTCTGAAAAAATTACTTAACATAATTATTAGATACAGATATTTAATGAAATTGTTTTAAAAAGTCAATCATTGTACAGGCACATATAAGTTTATGTCTCTCTATACCTTACAGTATCGGTCTTTAATAGATTTAAACACTATATTTAAAGTATATTGACTCAGCTGATTCAGATCCATGAGAAATTATGCATAAATGAAGAAGGGTTTAAAATTCAGAAACTTGTGATAGAGGCAGTTAGATCCAGGTGCAGTCATTACCAAGCTGTGAGACCTTCTGTAAATGATAACCTAGTGAATTTCTCAGAACTATCAGAAAAAAGTTCTTCAGGATAAAACTGACTGATTGTAGATGAAAACTCAGAACTTTCATAATAAATGAAGTATATAATAAATAAATATGTGGCTAAGTATAAAACTATATTCCATTTTCATTTTCTTAATATACATATGGATGATTAAAGGAAAATATATGACATTGTATTGTAGAGTTTATAGCATATGTGGATATAACACGCATGGAAACTAGTGTGAGCATGGTTAGAAGCTTAATAAAATCATGTAAGTATTTCAAGTTACAGAATATTTTTTAAAAAGTTAAAGAGGCACTCTTTTACTTCCATTAATAGACCATTTTGAAACCATAAAATTGATTAATATTCAGAAATGTTAAAAATACACAAAATTAAATAACTGTGTGCCTTTAAATAATATATCTTTGTAATGTATTAATAGATCTGTTTTATCTAAGGCAGATCTGGTTGTATGTTATTTGAGTCTCTTAATTATTTTTCTTCAAATCTGAGGTTGATTATATATATATATAGATAGATAGAGATATAGATATATAGATATATATCTGAGGTTGCTTTTATAGATAGATAGATAGATAAGATGGCTTTTTATGTGATTACTTTGAATAGTCATTTCATTATCTGCCTTGAGTTGAAGTTCTTTTTGTAGTTCTCAGATAAAAGAATGTATTTTCTTGATTTTGAAATGTTAAATAAGACACATCTTATCTCTTGCTTTTAGCTATAACTCTCCTATTACACAAATTGATTTGAAGTGTAATGCCATAAGTAGTAGTAGCAAAGATTAGGAAAAAAATAGTGGAAGGGACAAAAAGGAAAGCATCAATTTTTCCTGCCAGCTTATGGAGCTAAATGATGTCTAAGTCATGAAGAATGGAATATAATAGGTAGTGTGCTATCTTACAGCCATTACTGGGGAAAAAAATAACTTCTGAAAAAATTACTTAACATAATTATTAGATACAGATATTTAATGAAATTGTTTTAAAAAGTCAATCATTGTACAGGCACATATAAGTTTATGTCTCTCTATACCTTACAGTATCGGTCTTTAATAGATTTAAACACTATATTTAAAGTATATTGACTCAGCTGATTCAGATCCATGAGAAATTATGCATAAATGAAGAAGGGTTTAAAATTCAGAAACTTGTGATAGAGGCAGTTAGATCCAGGTGCAGTCATTACCAAGCTGTGAGACCTTCTGTAAATGATAACCTAGTGAATTTCTCAGAACTATCAGAAAAAAGTTCTTCAGGATAAAACTGACTGATTGTAGATGAAAACTCAGAACTTTCATAATAAATGAAGTATATAATAAATAAATATGTGGCTAAGTATAAAACTATATTCCATTTTCATTTTCTTAATATACATATGGATGATTAAAGGAAAATATATGACATTGTATTGTAGAGTTTATAGCATATGTGGATATAACACGCATGGAAACTAGTGTGAGCATGGTTAGAAGCTTAATAAAATCATGTAAGTCAAAAACATTACTAGAATACACACTAAAAAAGATACACAGAGGGCCAATATCATATGAAAAGATGTTCTACATCATATTTCAACAAATTAAAATGAGATACCTCTATACATATATTAGAATGGCCAAAATCCATAATATTGACATTATTTAATGATAAGGAGAATGTATGATATGATAATGAAATAATAATGATGGATTCATGGAATTATACATTGTGCAATGGAATATTATTCTTTTAATAAAAAGAAACATAACTTATGGTACATGTAACTACATGGAAAAATCTTGAATGACTCTGATTTGAATTATATGACCTTTTGACAGGGGCACTTATAAACAGAAATCTGTGTTGCCAAAGGCTGGACTGGCCAGATGTCTTAACTACAAAGGGAAATCAGTGATTTTGAGAAGGTGATGGAACTGTCTTTTATTTTTATGGTTGTGGTTACATGATTGTATATTTGTCAAACATCCTAGAATTTATACTATAAGGGTGATTTTTTGTGTGCATACATACTAACCTCAGTAAAACATAAATGAAACCAGATGTGCATGGTTCTCTGTGTAAGATTTAACTCAGCATATTTTTATCTAAGTTCCTGTGTCAGTGCCTGCCACTGTTATGTCTGTTTTTTATGGAAACATGATTGAGTTACTAATTAAATTTGTGGAGTGCAGGAACTGTTAAATATCATGATTGCAGTTGTAGTAATAGTACAGAATAGATTTGTTCAAAATGCAAAAATCTTTTAGTAAAAGTGGTAATGTTTACTGTACATATATCTCAACTGTATATAATACTGTATATAATACTGAACAAGCCTGATATTTTAGATATTTTAGTGAAGAAAATAATATAAGTGTATGTAGGTACATGGGTGTTTATATATGTGTGTGTGTGTGTGTGTGTATATATATATATATATATATATATATATATATATATATTGAAATGGCTATATATGTATAATTTCCCCCTATATAATGAAATTTGCAGTTGGCATTTAGCATATATATATGATGTAAGACGTACAAATGAAATAATCTATACTAGCAGAATACATTTATATCATTTGAATTTATCCAAAATATTATTGATCCCATTTGATAACAAAAACTATGTAGTGCATCAATTAATATAATCTAAAATATTGCTTTATGTGCTATACAGATGTGATCATTACAAATTTTCTTGGAATTTCTGAAATCAAATGGTAGTTACATTGCCAAAATGATGTTTTTGAGAATTATATTATAGATAATTATTTTAGAAGTTTGGATTTAATGTCAATATGTTAATCAATGAAATTCAACTCCTATTAGAGCATGTAATGACTATATTATCAAAAAAAGTTATTCTCTTACTGATTGACTCATTTTTGTTCAATACATTGATTGCACTCATATACTTTAAACAGCAGTTAGTGGCAAGATCCTCATTATCATGGTTCTAATAAGTATGAGAAAGGTCATTCTTACATGATGTGAATTTGATGCTGCCTTAAGGAGAATTCCATAGACCAAAGAGCCTTTCAGGCTATAGTCTATGTGATCACAAAGAGCTGGACACAACTGAGCCACTAACACTAATTAACTAATGCATAATTATGTAAGTTTCAACATATATTTATATTTTAGTTTGCTGTAGATTCTTAAAAGGTAATTAAATGATACAGAAGACATTTTATAAGAGGAAAATAAGCAAAGTAAAAGTTTCTGAAGTAAAAACTGAATATATTAACATGTAATATTTGTAGATAGGGCTTTCTTAGTGTCTAAGATGGTAAAGACTCCCTGGTTTGGGAAGATCCCTAGGAGAAGTATGTTTTTACCTGGGAAACCCCATGGATAGAGGAGGAGCCTGGAGGGCTACATTCCATGGGATCTCAAAGAGACATAACTGAGAGACTTTCACTTTTTCATATGTATATATGTATATATACTATGTATATATACACATAGTTTGAATATGTGTGTTAGTTGCTCAGTCATATCTGACTCTTTGTGACCCATGGGCTGTGGCCCACTAGGCTCCTCTGTCCATAGAGTTTGCTAGGCAAGAATACTGGAATGGGTAGCCATTCTTTCTCTAGGAATCTTCCTGACCCAGTTCTCAAACTGAAGTCTCCTGCATTGTGGACAGATTCTTTACTGTCTGAGCCTCCAGACAAGCCCCCTTGAATATGTGTACCCAGAATCTGGCATCTTTTGTGAGCACCTACTGTTTCTCTGTATACACAATACCCTATTTGTTCTTGGAAGTGTGCTTTTTCAACAAGACATCTCAGCCTCTATGGAGAACAGTTCCTTCCTCTGATGAAAAATTGTCCTTTTAAGTTGTTATTAACATAACACTGGCTTTGTAGCCACAGTTATTTTATCTAGCGATAACCACCTAAGCGAAGACAAATTAATTTTTTTTCCTTTGAAAGGAACAGGGGAAAATATTTTTTACTGATTAGAGAAAATATTGGATAAGTGTTTTGGAGGCTTCTGGTTAGCTATCCCTTCCATCATCTGAAATGCAAAGAAGTGACTAACAGAAAGCTGCTGAAAGAGAAATAGATTTAAGCTACATCAGATTTACATTTTCCCTAAAATTCACTTATAAATGCAAGTGTTTTCCATAGTTAGGCAAGATCACTCTTTCTGAATTGTCACTGTCACTGATAGGAATTAAAAAATACTTCTCTAAATCACTTTAAGCTATATACTATCAATGCCTGCATTGATGGAGATCAGTTTGGATCCTTGGGTCAGGAAGATCCCCTGGAAAAGGGAATGGTTACCCACTCCAGTATTCTTGCCAGGAGAATCCTGTGAACAGCGGAACCTGGCAGGCTATAGTCCATGGACTTGCAAAAAGTTGGACAGGACCGAATGAATACTATTATGACTGTCATTTCACTTACATGTAATTTTCTAAATAACTTCTATACAGTTAGTTGTCCTAAAGCTAGAACATCAGCTTATCTTAAAACAGTTCGAAAGCTATCCACTAATGTACCACATAATTGAGACTTTCTGAAAGTTAACTGAGCTTAACTGTGTACTGTGTATTTTGACATAAATACTGGCTTGTTTTTAATGAATACATCTTTAATATAACACACTTACACAATAATTTAGAAATATTAGGATATTTCAAAGTGTCTCTGCGTATATGCTAAGTTGCTCAGTCTTGTCTTACTCTTTGTGACTCTATGGACTGCAGTCCACTAGGCTCCTCTGTTCATGAGATTTTCCAGGCAAGAATGCTGGAGTGGGTTGCCATGCCCTCTTCCAGGGGATTTTCCCAACTTGGGGATCAAATCTGCATCTCTTAGGTCTCCTGAGTTGACAGATGGGTTATTTACCACTACCAGCTGGGAAGCCTCAAAGTGTCTCTGAGTTCTTTTTTTCTACAAAAATGCATACAAAAATTCTAAGTTCTAGATTTAAACATTTTATTAAGGATATAAAACACTAAGCAACAAATTGAGAAAATTATTAATTATTTCAATATATTTTGCATATACATTTTATTTTTGTTGTTGTTCAGTCAGTGGGTTTGTTCAACTCTTTGCGACCTCATGGACTGTAGCACACGAGGCTTCCCTGTCCCTCGTCATCTCCTTGAGTTTGCTCAAGTTCATGTCATGTAGAGTCAGTGATTCCATTCAACCACACAGTTCCAAAGCATCACTTTTTCAGTGCTTTGCCTTCTTTATGGTACAGCATTCACATCTGTACATAACTTCTGGAAAGACCATAGCTTTGACTATGTGGAACTTGTAGGCAAAGTGATGTCCTTACTTCTTAATATGCTGTCTATGTTGTCATAGCTTTCTTTCCAATAAGCTGTCATCTAATTTCATGGCTGAAGTCATCATCTGCAGTGATTTTAGAGCCCAGGAAGAGGAATTTTAGAGCAGTGATTTTAGAGCTCACTGTTTCCACTGTTTCCCCTTCTTTTTTGCCATGAAGTGATGAGATTGATTGTCATGAAAATAGTTTTTTTGCTTTTTTCTTTTTGTTTTTTTTTTAAATATTGAGTTTTAACCTGGCTTTTTCACACTTCTCTTTCACCTTCATCAATGGGCTCTTTAATTCCTCTTGACTTTCTGCCATTAAAGTGGTATCATATACCTATGCGAGATTGTTGATATTTCTCCTGCCAGTCTTGATTCCAGCTTGTAATTCATCCAGCCCAACATTTTGCATGATGTTCTCTGTATATAAAGTAAGTAGGAAAATAATAAACAGCCTTGTCATACCCTTTTTCAACTTTGACTAGTCCATTGTTCCATATAAGCTTCTAACGGTTGCTTCTTGATTCACATATATGTTTCTCAGGAGACTGGTAATGTGGTCTTATATCCCCATCTGTTTAAGAACTTTGCACAGTTTGTTGTGCTTTAGCACACAGTCAGTGGTTTTAGCGTAGTCAATGAAAGTGAGAGAGATAATTTTCTGAAATTCCCTTGCTTTGTCTTATCATCCATTGAATGCTGGCAATTTGATCTCTGGTTCCTGCATTTTATAAACCCAGCTTGAACATCTGAAAGTTCTCAGTGCCATACTGTTGAAGCCTAGCTTGAAGGATTTTCAGCATAACCCTGATCTCATGTAAGAGATGGGTGCAATTGTCTGGTAGTTTGCACACTCTTTAGTACTGCCCTTCTTTGGAATCAGGGTGAGGATTGACATTTTCCAGTCCTGTGGCCACTGCTAGGTTTCCAAATTTGCTGATATATTGGGTGTAGCACTTTAATAAAATCATCTTTTAGGATTTTAAAGAGCTCTGCTGGAATTTCATCACTCCACTAGCTTTATTAGCAGCAGTGCTTCCTAGAGTACATCTCACTTTAGACCCCAGAATGTCTGACTCTGAGTGAATGGCCACACTGTTGTGATTAACTGGGTCTTTAAGATCTTTTTTGTACAGTTCTGTGAATTCTTGCCATTTCTTCTTCTTCTTTTAATTTTGGCTTATTTTATTGTTTTTATTTATTTATTTATTTTCATCCATCTTTATTCTTTGGTCTGCGCAGGCATCCCATTGAAGTGGCCTCTCTTGTTGCAGAGCACCGGTTTTGGGCATATGCACTCTAGAGCATTGGCTCCTAAGTTGACACACCAATTCAGCCACTCTGTAGCACATTGGATCTTCCCAGGCCAGGGATTGAACCAGTGCCCCTTGCACTGCCAGGCAGACTCCTTACCCACTAGACTGCCAGGGAAGCCCACCATCTCTTCTTGATCTCTTCTGCTTCTATTAGGTCTTTACTATTTCTGTCCATTATTGTGCCCATCTTTGGATGAAATAATCCTTTGATATTTACAACTTCTTGACGAGCTCTGTAGTCTTTCCCCTTCTGTTGTTTTCTTCTAAACTTTGCATTGCTCATTAAAGAAGGCCTTTTTAAATTTACATGTAATATTTTATATATGTTATCATTTCCACATATATTTTAGAAATATATTTTATATTCAAAATATGTTTGATAAAGTACTTATTCTTAGTATAGACAAAATACTTCTTCAAATCTGTAAGAAAAGACATGTTAGCAGAAATACATACAAAAGTTTTAAATGGGGCCTTATAAAATGAAGATATATAAATGGATATATTGGTCATTTTTTATAAACTTTAAACATGACATAGATAAATAATATATATACATATATATATGTATATATATATAAACAACTTGTTGGAAATCCCCTTCACACTCCCTAGCAATTGGGAGTGTGGTAACCTGTGGGAACCACCATAATTTCAATTATCACACTGAAGGGACTTATTCCTTTTTTATATAAATATTTTAGACCATCATGAACTCTTCAGCATCTTCTTCCTTGCATTTCACGTTGTATTTGTGAGATTCATACATGTTGTTACGTACATCAGTAGTGTGTGCTTTTCCTTCTCACTTAATAGTTGCTGAGTTGTTAAATCAGGTATGATTCTTGTATTATTGCCATGAGCATGCTTGTATATGCTTTTTGATACACAGATGTGTGTGTGGCTCTCAAGGACACTGCAGAAGGAACACTTGCTGCTTCACAGCATATGCAACAAGTATGAAGGGGTTTAATAAATGTTGCCAAAAGTTTCCCAGCCGGGTACCAATTTAATTTCTTACCAGAAATATGTGAACAATCCAGTGTTCCATAGTTACTACTACTTGGTGCTGTTTGGCTGCTTTCTTCCCATGTTCTGGTGGGTGTTCATGGTAATTTTATTGTGGTTTCATTTTGCATTTCTCTGATAATTGATGAGGTTGTACACCTTCTCTATGTTTATAGGGAGTAGGATATCTGCTTTCGTTTAGTGGCTATACAAGTCTTTTGCTCATTTTCTCATTGAATTGTCTTATATAGTTGAAGATGCTTTTTTTAAATATAAACGTTATATATGGATGCTTGTCATATATATATTCTATAAATACCTTCTTTCAATGTGTTGCTTGCCTTCCCATGCTCTTTTTTTTTACATTGACATTACTTTTATTTTTTTAAAAAACTTTATTTTACTTTTAACTTTTACAGAGTTTTGTTGTTTACAGATATGCATGTTCCCAGATTAGTCATATGTATATACCCCCTTCCCACCCCTCTTGACCATCACGCAGCACCCCTGAAGAGTCCCCTTTTCTCACAGAGCAATGACTATAGCTATTTTCTTCACTTATGATAGCACTGGCCTTCATACTACTTCCTTTACACCTCCCACCCTCTGTTCCTTCCCCACAATGTCCATATGTCCACTGTTCATGTCTGTCTTTCTGTCACTTCACTGCATGTGCCATCATCACCATCCTACTAGATTCCATATATATGTGTTAATATACTGTATTTGTCCGTTTCTTTCTGACTGACTTCACTTTTTATGATACGTTCTAGATCCAGCCACCTCATTAGGGCTGATTCTTCTGCATTTCTCTTTACAGCTGTGTAGTATTCCATTGTATATATGTAACAGAGCTTTGGTATCCATTCATTCATCAATGGGCATCTAGGTTGCTTCCATGTTCTAGCTATTGTATAGAGAGCTACAATGAACATTAGGGTACAGGTGCTTCCTTCAGATATGATTTCATCAGGGTATAAGTCTAAGAGTGGGATTGCTGGGTCGTATGGTGCTTCTATTTTTAGTTTTTTAAGAAATCTCCAGACTGTCTTCCATAGCGGCTGTATCAATCTACATTCCCACCAGCAATGCAGGAGTGTTCCCTTTTCTCCGCACCCTCTCCAGCATTTATTGTCTGTTGATTTGTGGATGATGGCCATTCTGACGGGTGTGAGGTGATATCTCATTGTAGTTTTGATTTGCATTTCTCTAATTATAAGTGAAGTTGAGCATCATTTCATGTGTTTTGGGCCACCTGTATGTCGTCTTTGGAGAGCTGTCTGTTTAGGTCCTTTTCCCATTTTTTGATTGGTTTTTCATTTTTCCGGTGCTGAGTTGTCTGAGTTGCTTGTAGATTTTGGAGATTAATTCTTTGTTGTTTCACTTGCTATGATTTTCTCCCATTCTGTGGGTTGTCTGTTCAGCTTTTTTGTAGTTTCTTTTGCTGTACAAAAGCTTTTAAGTTTCATGAGGTCCCACATGTTCATTTGTCTTTTTAGTTCCACTATTCTATTAGGCGGGTCAGAGAAGACCTTGCTTTGATTGATGTCCTTGAGTGTTTTGCCTATATTCTCCTCTAAGAGTTTGATGGTTTCTGGTCTTACATTTAGGTCTTTAATCCATTTTGAGTTGTTCTTTGTGTATGGTGTCAGGGAATGTTCCAACTTCATTGTTTTGCATGTAGCTGTCCAATTTTCCCAGCACCACTTGTTGAAGAGGCTGTCTTTGTCCCATTTTATAGTTTCGCCTCCTTTGTCAAAAATACGGTACCCATAGGTGCATGGGTTTCTCTCTGGGTTTTCTGTCTCGTTCCATTGATCGATATTTCTGTTTTTGTGCTAGTACCATACTATCCTGAGGACTGTTGCTTTGTAGTAGAGTCTGAAGTTGGAGAGGCTGATCCCTCCAGCTCCATTCTTCTTTCTCAGGATTGCTTTGGCTATTTGAGGTCTTTTGTATCCATTCATTCATCAATGGGCATCTAGGTTGCTTCCATGTTCTAGCTATTGTATAGAGAGCTACAATGAACATTAGGGTACAGGTGCTTCCTTCAGATATGATTTCATCAGGGTATAAGTCTAAGAGTGGGATTGCTGGGTCGTATGGTGCTTCTATTTTTAGTTTTTTAAGAAATCTCCAGACTGTCTTCCATAGCGGCTGTATCAATCTACATTCCCACCAGCAATGCAGGAGTGTTCCCTTTTCTCCGCCCCCTCTCCAGCATTTATTGTCTGTTGATTTGTGGATGATGGCCATTCTGACGGGTGTGAGGTGATATCTCATTGTAGTTTTGATTTGCATTTCTCTAATTATAAGTGAAGTTGAGCATCATTTCATGTGTTTTGGGCCACCTGTATGTCGTCTTTGGAGAGCTGTCTGTTTAGGTCCTTTTCCCATTTTTTGATTGGTTTTCCATTTTTCCGGTGCTGAGTTGTCTGAGTTGCTTGTAGATTTTGGAGATTAATTCTTTGTTGTTTCACTTGCTATGATTTTCTCCCATTCTGTGGGTTGTCTGTTCAGCTTTTTTGTAGTTTCTTTTGCTGTACAAAAGCTTTTAAGTTTCATGAGGTCCCACATGTTCATTTGTCTTTTTAGTTCCACTATTCTATTAGGCGGGTCAGAGAAGACCTTGCTTTGATTGATGTCCTTGAGTGTTTTGCCTATATTCTCCTCTAAGAGTTTGATGGTTTCTGGTCTTACATTTAGGTCTTTAATCCATTTTGAGTTGTTCTTTGTGTATGGTGTCAGGGAATGTTCCAACTTCATTGTTTTGCATGTAGCTGTCCAATTTTCCCAGCACCACTTGTTGAAGAGGCTGTCTTTGTCCCATTTTATAGTTTCGCCTCCTTTGTCAAAAATACGGTACCCATAGGTGCATGGGTTTCTCTCTGGGTTTTCTGTCTCGTTCCATTGATCGATATTTCTGTTTTTGTGCTAGTACCATACTATCCTGAGGACTGTTGCTTTGTAGTAGAGTCTGAAGTTGGAGAGGCTGATCCCTCCAGCTCCATTCTTCTTTCTCAGGATTGCTTTGGCTATTTGAGGTCTTTTGTGTTTCCATATGAACTGTGTTATTCCTTCCCATGCTCTTAATAAGTTTTTGGATCTGTTATCTATAAATGTTATGTGCATTTAAAGTTTACTAAAGAAAGAGTCACATGAATGATAACACTTAGAGCTACTTCAGAATAACCATTTTAATAAATTAATTGATTTTAATTAAGTTTTATTTAAAATCAAGACAATTGTGCTGCAAATAAAATACTCTGTACAACTGCTTGAAAAATGATGATTGAGGGCTTCCCTGGTGGTCCAGTGGGTAAGGACACCACCTTGCAGTGCAAGGGGCGCCAGTTCGATTCCTGGCCTGGGAAGATCCCACGTGCTGCTGAGCTGGCTGGACCAATGACTCCAACTACAGAGCCGGAGCTCTGGAGCGCATGTGCCCAGAGTCGGTGCTCTGCAACAAGAGAGGCCACTGTGATGGAAGGCCCACACAGGCCAAAGAACAATGATGGATGAGAATAAATAAATGAAAGACCAATGGAAGTGACCCCCCCCAAAAAAAATTCACTTATTTGCTATGCTACAAATTCATTTCTTCCTCAGTTCTTTGGTATTTATACCTTCCTAAGCATTGTATTCTTGATTAGAAACAAGTATTTCTTATGGCCTTACACACTTTCCCCAGGGGGCTTTTTTACTGAACACATTAAGAGGGATGACATGTGTTAAGTCCATTTTATAACACACGAGGAAAGAAAAGGGTCTCTTGGCAAAGGCAGGATATTATTGCATAAGCATTGTAACCCTGGGAGAACCATTAAGTATACATGACATTTTTGTTAAAAGTCCATTGTTTATAACCAAACTACGACGTTGCAAAAAAAATAATCGTTCCAACTTCATTGTTTTGCATGTACCAATTTTCCCAGCACCACTTGTTGAAGAGGCTGTCTTTGTCCCATTTTATAGTTTCGCCTCCTTTGTCAAAAATACGGTACCCATAGGTGCATGGGTTTCTCTCTGGGTTTTCTGTCTCGTTCCATTGATCGATATTTCTGTTTTTGTGCTAGTACCATACTATCCTGAGGACTGTTGCTTTGTAGTAGAGTCTGAAGTTGGAGAGGCTGAGCGCTCCAGCTCCATTCTTCTTTCTCAGGATTGCTTTGGCTATTTGAGGTCTTTTGTGTTTCCATATGAACTGTGTTATTCCTTCCCATGCTCTTAATAAGTTTTTGGATCTGTTATCTATAAATGTTATGTGCATTTAAAGTTTACTAAAGAAAGAGTCACATGAATGATAACACTTAGAGCTACTTCAGAATAACCATTTTAATAAATTAATTGATTTTAATTAAGTTTTATTTAAAATCAAGACAATTGTGCTGCAAATAAAATACTCTGTACAACTGCTTGAAAAATGATGATTGAGGGCTTCCCTGGTGGTCCAGTGGGTAAGGACACCACCTTGCAGTGCAAGGGGCGCCAGTTCGATTCCTGGCCTGGGAAGATCCCACGTGCTGCTGAGCTGGCTGGACCAATGACTCCAACTACAGAGCCGGAGCTCTGGAGCGCATGTGCCCAGAGTCGGTGCTCTGCAACAAGAGAGGCCACTGTGATGGAAGGCCCACACAGGCCAAAGAACAATGATGGATGAGAATAAATAAATGAAAGACCAATGGAAGTGACCCCCCCCAAAAAAAATTCACTTATTTGCTATGCTACAAATTCATTTCTTCCTCAGTTCTTTGGTATTTATACCTTCCTAAGCATTGTATTCTTGATTAGAAACAAGTATTTCTTATGGCCTTACACACTTTCCCCAGGGGGCTTTTTTACTGAACACATTAAGAGGGATGACATGTGTTAAGTCCATTTTTTATAACACACACGAGGAAAGAAAAGGGTCTCTTGGCAAAGGCAGGATATTATTGCATAAGCATTGTAACCCTGGGAGAACCATTAAGTATACATAAGTTAAGCTTATTTTTGTTGCTTTCCTTTTTCTTGTAAACACACTAGTACATTTGGGGATGTAGATTTCAACCTTGAATTTAATATTCACCATGGAAATTCTGAGCATTGTACCTGTTTGCATATAATAAAGTAATAAATCAGATTTCTGAAATATCCTCATTGTAAAGTCATTAGAGCATATGGAAATTCATCATACATTACTGATTTAGCCTTATTATATTAAATTAATCCCCATATATGATTGCTGGAAGTACTTTGGTTTACTGACTCTAATTGGTCCTTCTACATAATTGAAGATTTTTTGATACTCTTGCCGGTAGTCCGCATATTACTCAACAACAAGAAATAATAATCTATGACTTAAAAAAGGCTAACCAGAATTTTATAACCAGAAAATTAAGAATACATTTTCATTTCACTAGTTAAATTTTATAGTATTTTGAAAAAAATGGAACTTTGCTTATTATATATTGTTTGTTTCTACAATTTAATCCTATAGCAGTAAGCAGATTAACAGGCTGAAATTGCTCTCATTTCATTATTCTGACTGCAACTTTGGAAAAAAATGGCTATTTAAACTGTTTTATTAGATCAGATGTGCATTTCACTGGTGGTCAAGTACATATGACTCTTTCCTAAATATCAGATATCTAAGAGTGACATCTTTAAACAACCTAGAGTAAATTCAGGGTTAGAAACTTCATAGTATTATTTCCAGAAGATTAAATCAATTTCAAAATTTTTAAGATGTTAATCAAAATCTGGATATATTAAATGGTTCTTTGATTCTCACAATTCTTCAGTACCATAACTGTTATTTTTAGTGCTATTTTTATGGTTAGCAAAAAACAAGTGGACCCTTATGCAATTAAATTATTAAAAGGTAAACTATACTGTGATATTTTTCATTTGCCTAGTTAGTGATATTCTGATTGACAAAATGATGCATATTATTAGAGCATCTTTAAGGCCACTCATATTTTTCTGTTCGTTTGTTTGACTCTTGTTTTTTTAAATATCCCTTCTAGCTTTATTGGAGCATAATAAAGATATAATGTATTTCATATATTTAAATTATTAAAACTGATAAATCTAAACACACATAAATACACACACCTGTGAAAACATTACCAAGTGATACATGTATAATGTTGTTAGGTTGTGAATGACAGATTTATTGCTATGAAACAAACTTCATTATCCTTGGTGACATTCTTTTTTCTGATAATCTACTTGGTTTGTATTAATATAGCAACTCAAGAATTTTGAAATTACTTACATTATCTTGGTCTTATTATATTAAATTAATCCCCATATATGATTGCTGGAAGTACTTTGGTTTACTGACTCTAATTGGTCCTTCTACATAATTGAAGATTTTTTGATACTCTTGCCGGTAGTCCGCATATTACTCAACAACAAGAAATAATAATCTATGACTTAAAAAAGGCTAACCAGAATTTTATAACCAGAAAATTAAGAATACATTTTCATTTCACTAGTTAAATTTTATAGTATTTTGAAAAAAATGGAACTTTGCTTATTATATATTGTTTGTTTCTACAATTTAATCCTATAGCAGTAAGCAGATTAACAGGCTGAAATTGCTCTCATTTCATTATTCTGACTGCAACTTTGGAAAAAAATGGCTATTTAAACTGTTTTATTAGATCAGATGTGCATTTCACTGGTGGTCAAGTACATATGACTCTTTCCTAAATATCAGATATCTAAGAGTGACATCTTTAAACAACCTAGAGTAAATTCAGGGTTAGAAACTTCATAGTATTATTTCCAGAAGATTAAATCAATTTCAAAAATTTTTTTAAGATGTTAATCAAAATCTGGATATATTAAATGGTTCTTTGATTCTCACAATTCTTCAGTACCATAACTGTTATTTTTAGTGCTATTTTTATGGTTAGCAAAAAACAAGTGGACCCTTATGCAATTAAATTATTAAAAGGTAAACTATACTGTGATATTTTTCATTTGCCTAGTTAGTGATATTCTGATTGACAAAATGATGCATATTATTAGAGCATCTTTAAGGCCACTCATATTTTTCTGTTCGTTTGTTTGACTCTTGTTTTTTTAAATATCCCTTCTAGCTTTATTGGAGCATAATAAAGATATAATGTATTTCATATATTTAAATTATTAAAACTGATAAATCTAAACACACATAAATACACACACCTGTGAAAACATTACCAAGTGATACATGTATAATGTTGTTAGGTTGTGAATGACAGATTTATTGCTATGAAACAAACTTCATTATCCTTGGTGACATTCTTTTTTCTGATAATCTACTTGGTTTGTATTAATATAGCAACTCAAGAATTTTTTTGATTAACATTAGCTTGACATATATCCACAAGTTTTTTCCTTTAATATACTTAAGTGTTTATATTTAATTTAGTTACAGTTTGAGTCATTTTTATTGTTGTTGTTGTTCAAACTGTGAGCTGTGTGCTGCTGTTTCTTCAGTTAAAATTGGTCATCTTTATCTTGTTTCCCTTTTCCTCTTCTGGCTTCTTTGAAATTGAGTATTTTTATAATTCATTTAGTATTTTTACTGCTGAGACAGTGTGAGCACAGGTTGGAAAAGAATTTCCAGACATAGAGCATTTCAGGAAGAAGTGAGTTTATTAAGAACAAAGAGAAGAAATAAAGTGGTCACTGAGAGCGCAGCAGGCTGACCTCCTGACAGACCAGGGAAAGCCAACAGTTTTCGTGAGTTGATAGCTGGTATTTATACTCTCATGACAAAGAAAATTCCTGCTGGAAGGTTGGCATTAGGTGACTGGTTGGAATGCTATAGGGTGTTTACTGTAGTGGCATCTTTGCCTAATTGGGAGTAAGGAAGCTTCCTAGTGATGATCAACAGGCTTTTTGGCAAGGTTACAGAGGGGCTCTGTCACCTTTGGAGGTGACCTTGGTTCTGGGCTCCACTTCCATAGCTTTGGTTCAAGGGCTTGCATCTGTGGCTTTGGGGCAAGACTCAGCACTTACTACTTCATCAGATGTTTCCCTCTGTTTGGACGTTGGTATTTGTATGTCATAGTATACAACTTCTTATTAATTTATTGGACCATTTCACACACATATAGGAACCTTAGTGTCCATTTGTTTCCCTTCTCTTAGGGCTTAGGAGTTGCTCTCGTTCATTTTACTCTTGCATGTGCACGGACTTCCCAGCTGGTGCTATTGTTAAAGAACCCACCTGCCAATGCAAGAGACAGAAGAGGTGTGGATTTCACCCTTGTGTTGGGAAGATCCCTTGAAGGAGGACATGACAAGGCACTCCAGTATTCTTGCCTAGAAAATCTCATGGACAGAGGAGCCTCGTAGGCTACAGTCCATAAAGTCACAAAGAGTCAGACATGACTGAAGCAACTTAGCACACATGCACCCATGTGTTACAGTACTTCATACTGCATGATGATTATTCTATTAAAAAATATATATGTCAATGAAATTTTTAAAATTAGAGAAATATTGCATACTTACTCATGCATTTAATTTATGGTGCTGTTTGATTAGATCTAATTTACATTTGGTATCATTATTCATTTTCTAGAAGGAATTCTAACTTTCTTGCAGTAAAGTTTTGCTGATAATGACTTTTATCAACTTTCATATGTCTGTAAAAGTCTTTATTTTGCCTTCAGTAAAATCTTTTCTATAATAACTTTTCACTTAAAATTTTCCATTATGTCTAGTCTTTCCATCAATACCACTTTAGTGTTTTAAGATCCAATTAAACTTCCTACATTCCACATGTTTTTTTTGTTTCCTGTCTCTGACAACACTTTTTTTTCTTTTCTGGTCTCTTTACTTTGATATTTTAAAGAATATTCATCCATAATTTTGTAGAGTATCCCCCAATTTGGGTTTGTCTAATATTTTCTCATGATTAAGTAGAAACTATATATTGTACAAAAGAGCATCATCAAGATAGAGTGCCCTTCTCAGTGTGTGATATTCAGGGGTTTATATAGGAATATGACAGTTATGGGATATGTTAAGATAGATAACTTGTTTAGAAAACATCTGTTAGATTTTTCTTCTTCAAATTTACTATGTTATCTTTCTGTGTTTTGGAGAAATAAATGGCGACCCACTCCAGAATTCTTGTCTGGACGTTATGTCTTCAACTTCTTATTAATTTATTGGACCATTTCACACATATAGGAACCTTAGTGTCCATTTGTTTCCCTTCTCTTAGGGCTTAGGAGTTGCTCTCGTTCATTTTACTCTTGCATGTGCACGGACTTCCCAGCTGGTGCTATTGTTAAAGAACCCACCTGCCAATGCAAGAGACAGAAGAGGTGTGGATTTCACCCTTGTGTTGGGAAGATCCCTTGAAGGAGGACATGACAAGGCACTCCAGTATTTTTGCCTTGGAAATCTCATGGACAGAGGAGCTTAGTAGGCTACAGTCCATAAAGTCACAAAGAGTCAGAAACGACTGAAGCAACTTAGCACACATGCACCCATGTGTTACAGTACTTCATACTGCATGATGATTATTCTATTAAAAAATATATATGTCAATGAAATTTTTAAAATTAGAGAAATATTGCATACTTACTCATGCATTTAATTTATGGTGCTGTTTGATTAGATCTAATTTACATTTGGTATCATTATTCATTTTCTAGAAGGAATTCTAACTTTCTTGCAGTAAAGTTTTGCTGATAATGACTTTTATCAACTTTCATATGTCTGTAAAAGTCTTTATTTTGCCTTCAGTAAAATCTTTTCTATAATAACTTTTCACTTAAAATTTTCCATTATGTCTAGTCTTTCCATCAATACCACTTTAGTGTTTTAAGATCCAATTAAACTTCCTACATTCCACATGTTTTTTTTGTTTCCTGTCTCTGACAACACTTTTTTTTCTTTTCTGGTCTCTTTACTTTGATATTTTAAAGAATATTCATCCATAATTTTGTAGAGTATCCCCCAATTTGGGTTTGTCTAATATTTTCTCATGATTAAGTAGAAACTATATATTGTACAAAAGAGCATCATCAAGATAGAGTGCCCTTCTCAGTGTGTGATATTCAGGGGTTTATATAGGAATATGACAGTTATGGGATATGTTAAGATAGATAACTTGTTTAGAAAACATCTGTTAGATTTTTCTTCTTCAAATTTACTATGTTATCTTTCTGTGTTTTGGAGAAATAAATGGCGACCCACTCCAGAATTCTTGTCTGGAGAAACCCATGAATAGAGAAGCCTGGAGAGCTGCAGTCCATGAGGTTGCAAAGAGTCAGACACAACTGAGTGATGAACACTTTTCTTTTCTATACTTGGAGGAATACTTTGAGTTTTTGCAAATACTCTATTGCCTTCTAATTTTTCCCTGCTAGTTTTATTATCTTCTAGAAGATTTTGCCTGCAGACGTTGTCAGTGTGATATTCTACTTCTGACTTTTCCCTCATTCAGTTTACATTTACAAATTGGAAGAATTCTCAAGGTAAAATTATCTCTTCTCCTCTGTCATTTCTTCAGTTATTTATATCAGTATAGACTCATATTTTTTTTTTCTTTCAGTTATAATCAAGTTCTTTGTTTCTTTGATCAAATTATTCCAATTTTGAGTTTACCAGATTATCTCCTGGTTCCGATGTGCCCATGAATTTTTAATTTAAATTCTCATAAATGAATAGTTTTTATGAATACATATTAAATATTTAAAATTTTGTTCTCTAAAATGTCTAATCTACCATAATTGTATTCAGTGAATTTTCATCTCAGACATTATAGTTTTCACCTCTAGAAATTTGATTTGAGTCTTTATTGTATTTTCAATGCTTCTACTTCTTGGGTTTAATTTTTCCTCTATCGTCTTGAATATATGGAATACAGACTTAGAATTATGTTTCTGTTACTGTCTGCTGACTCGATCTGTTTTGACTTATTGATTTTCTTCTTCATTTTCTCCTAGCTGCTTTCAATTTCTTTTGACATTTACCTTTAGTACTGGATATCTTTTCAACCCTATGAACAGTGTTAAACATTTTTTGTGTTGCATTTAAGCTAATATGAAATAGATTAATCCTTTCAAGACATTTTAAGCTTTGTCTCTGGCACTGTAAACAACCTTTAGTTTAGAGCCAGGTTGACCCTACTTCTGAGCTGATAGCCTTATGTTTACTCTCCAATATATCAGGTAAATGAGGCTTTCTACTCTGGCTCACAGGACAATAATTTATTTCTTTCTCTAAGTCTGCTCCTTTCCTGTGGTTCTTTCTCTCACTTCAGGTAATTCCTTCAAAACGTGCACTCAGCAGAAGCCATGAAGGCCATCTTCTGGAGACCTGTGGGGTGGAGCACCGTCTCTTTCTCTGCCTCTCTCCTCTCCAGCTCTCTTGTGAAGTCCAGCTTCTTTGGCTTCCTTGGATGCCCAGCTCCATCTTCTTAACTCAGGATGGTCACAGGGCACCATCTGGATTTCCTTTCTTGTTTTTCAGCTAGGAAACTGATATGGGCCTTTCATTGAGAGATCTCCATCCTGTGTTCCTTTAGGTTCAGAACTGAAAACCGTTATTTCAAGTATTCCTTACAGCACGTTTGTCGCTTCAAGTGGGCCAGTAAATGTAGTCACTGGTACTTCTCTTGACTCATTCTTAAATCCTATTTTTAAATTTTGCTCTTACTCAAAGAAAAATATGTTTTTTTTAGAAAAGGATGCACTAGTTATGCTTTATATTTCATGAATCTTCTAATGTACTTTTGAGTTATAAAAGCATATTCTGTTTTCAGTATGAATTTGAAGGAATTAATGTGCATTCATGAAGAAAATTTGGAAGTGTATTTAAAATGAAAAGTTATATTTTGAAAAGACTAATACCTGATCTTTCCTACTTTGGAAGAAGAGGTGCAATTATTGAGTTTCTTAAACAAAAGTGAATGGAAACTATTGCAATACTCTCTTTGAATTCATCTTTTCTTTTTTAAATATTTTATTCTCATATCACACTAGGAAAACAGGCAAAGAACCAATTAACTGTCCTCCTTTTTCTTTTAAGGTACCTTTATTGATTGCTAACATTTCTATGGTGCAAAAATCTATATAGATAGTGGCACAAATATTAGGAAGCAAGATTATTCAATACTGCAAATAGTGAAAACATACTATAGGAGATTTTCTTGTGTATATTCTAGGTTTGTGACTTACAGTAAAATGTATAAGCCTTTTAGGAACAACACCAAAATAATAAGCCATCAGAACATAAAGAGCTGTACATTTTCTCTGCACAACAAACACAGAACAAGATACTTAAATCCAGTTATTCTGACCTCCAGTTATCCTTATAGTACTACAAAGAAATTTGAAGACACTTTAGAGAAGGGCCCAGTCTTCCTTCATTGTACACACCATCTCTGTTTATCAACTTTGATTCATATGTGACTTAATTCAAACCCATTGTAAAATTGAAATAATAATATTAAAATATATCTGAAAGAGAATATTTTAAAATATTGTTTAATACTATGATAGACTCTGTTGTTGTTGAATGTCTGGGTCTCTTTGAGACCTCATGGACTGTAGCCCATCCTATGCTCTGTTCATGGAATTTTCCAGGATGACTTTGGTTAAATAAGCTAGGAAACTGATATGGGCCTTTCATTGAGAGATCTCCATCCTGTGTTCCTTTAGGTTCAGAACTGAAAACCGTTATTTCAAGTATTCCTTACAGCACGTTTGTCGCTTCAAGTGGGCCAGTAAATGTAGTCACTGGTACTTCTCTTGACTCATTCTTAAATCCTATTTTTAAATTTTGCTCTTACTCAAAGAAAAATATGTTTTTTTTAGAAAAGGATGCACTAGTTATGCTTTATATTTCATGAATCTTCTAATGTACTTTTGAGTTATAAAAGCATATTCTGTTTTCAGTATGAATTTGAAGGAATTAATGTGCATTCATGAAGAAAATTTGGAAGTGTATTTAAAATGAAAAGTTATATTTTGAAAAGACTAATACCTGATCTTTCCTACTTTGGAAGAAGAGGTGCAATTATTGAGTTTCTTAAACAAAAGTGAATGGAAACTATTGCAATACTCTCTTTGAATTCATCTTTTCTTTTTTAAATATTTTATTCTCATATCACACTAGGAAAACAGGCAAAGAACCAATTAACTGTCCTCCTTTTTTCTTTTAAGGTACCTTTATTGATTGCTAACATTTCTATGGTGCAAAAATCTATATAGATAGTGGCACAAATATTAGGAAGCAAGATTATTCAATACTGCAAATAGTGAAAACATACTATAGGAGATTTTCTTGTGTATATTCTAGGTTTGTGACTTACAGTAAAATGTATAAGCCTTTTAGGAACAACACCAAAATAATAAGCCATCAGAACATAAAGAGCTGTACATTTTCTCTGCACAACAAACACAGAACAAGATACTTAAATCCAGTTATTCTGACCTCCAGTTATCCTTATAGTACTACAAAGAAATTTGAAGACACTTTAGAGAAGGGCCCAGTCTTCCTTCATTGTACACACCATCTCTGTTTATCAACTTTGATTCATATGTGACTTAATTCAAACCCATTGTAAAATTGAAATAATAATATTAAAATATATCTGAAAGAGAATATTTTAAAATATTGTTTAATACTATGATAGACTCTGTTGTTGTTGAATGTCTGGGTCTCTTTGAGACCTCATGGACTGTAGCCCATCCTATGCCTCTGTTCATGGAATTTTCCAGGAATGGGTGCTGTTGTGGGTTGGCACTTTCTTAACCAGGGGATCTTCCCAACCCAGGGATTGAACCTTTGTCTCCTGCATTGGCAGTGGATTCTTTACCACTGAGCCATCTGAGAAGTGCTGATGTTATGCTACAAAAAATAGTCCTTAGTGCACATGTGCATAAAGTTGCATAAAAAATGCAAATGCATGTTGTATTTTATAATCCTCTAAGTAAGTATATATGTATATCCATTGCAGCCAATGTATTGATAAAAATGATTATATGGAAATATTAATTTACAGACTCAGTCAGTAATAATGTGTTATTAACATTTATGTCTCTCAATGAAATCTGTATGGAATGCTGGATTTTAATACTGAAATGAAATGAAACATATATAACTGCTATTTAATAGCTATGTTTCTATTCTTCCTAACAGAATAATAAAAATAATTGGAGATTCTTCTTTGCCAATAGTCTGCATAATCATTTAAATACCATTTGCCATGCTTTCCATTTAGAATAACTTAAAAATGTTGTAGGATTTAATAGAAAACTAATGAACTCTAAAAATTAGTGTTAATTTTACTTGCGGTGTTTCCAATTAGGTTTACAGGAATCTTTTATTAGCAGTTCTTAATCTCTATGACCAAGCATATGTAATGGTTGGTAAATTTACTGAGTTAGATTTCTAATCTAAACAGTGTAGTTGATAGTATCATCATATTATCTTACAATTCTACAAAGCCCTGTCTCTTAAGCCCAGAATGAAGTGATGTGGCAAGCATTTTCAAGTAGATAGTTCTTATGCAGTGTCAGCTCTAAGGAAAATTATTCAGTAGTCTAAGTTTTGTTTCAGCATATTCAGTTTTCATTTTTATGACCTTCTCTTCTTCTGTGGTACACTCTTGCTTTTTCCACCTGAAGTTTATTGTTTTGTTTTCCTCCTGTTTCATCTCTGTCAGAAATAGATATCATAAACTCTCATAAAATAGCATTACATCTTTGGGCACCTGAAAGAGAATATTTTAAAATATTGTTTAATACTATGATAGACTCTGTGGTTGTTGAATGTCTGGGTCTCTTTGAGACCTCATGGACTGTAGCCCATCCTATGCCTCTGTTCATGGAATTTTCCAGGAATGGGTGCTGTTGTGGGTTGGCACTTTCTTAACCAGGGGATCTTCCCAACCCAGGGATTGAACCTTTGTCTCCTGCATTGGCAGTGGATTCTTTACCACTGAGCCATCTGAGAAGTGCTGATGTTATGCTACAAAAAATAGTCCTTAGTGCACATGTGCATAAAGTTGCATAAAAAATGCAAATGCATGTTGTATTTTATAATCCTCTAAGTAAGTATATATGTATATCCATTGCAGCCAATGTATTGATAAAAATGATTATATGGAAATATTAATTTACAGACTCAGTCAGTAATAATGTGTTATTAACATTTATGTCTCTCAATGAAATCTGTATGGAATGCTGGATTTTAATACTGAAATGAAATGAAACATATATAACTGCTATTTAATAGCTATGTTTCTATTCTTCCTAACAGAATAATAAAAATAATTGGAGATTCTTCTTTGCCAATAGTCTGCATAATCATTTAAATACCATTTGCCATGCTTTCCATTTAGAATAACTTAAAAATGTTGTAGGATTTAATAGAAAACTAATGAACTCTAAAAATTAGTGTTAATTTTACTTGCGGTGTTTCCAATTAGGTTTACAGGAATCTTTTATTAGCAGTTCTTAATCTCTATGACCAAGCATATGTAATGGTTGGTAAATTTACTGAGTTAGATTTCTAATCTAAACAGTGTAGTTGATAGTATCATCATATTATCTTACAATTCTACAAAGCCCTGTCTCTTAAGCCCAGAATGAAGTGATGTGGCAAGCATTTTCAAGTAGATAGTTCTTATGCAGTGTCAGCTCTAAGGAAAATTATTCAGTAGTCTAAGTTTTGTTTCAGCATATTCAGTTTTCATTTTTATGACCTTCTCTTCTTCTGTGGTACACTCTTGCTTTTTCCACCTGAAGTTTATTTTTTTGTTTTCCCCTCCTGTTTCATCTCTGTCAGAAATAGATATCATAAACTCTCATAAAATAGCATTAGCCCTGAATACATCTTTGGGCACAATAAATAAGACTAGATAAAAGAAAGAAATACAGAGGCGAGGAACAAAGAGATGAAAAACTTTTGTCATTTAAAATCTTTTCAGTTCTCAAGCTAAATGAAGTGGCACATTTGTTAAAAGGTCTTAAAATATCAAAACATCACCAAAGGAGTATGCATTTGTAGAATTGTGTAAGTTTTAACTTAGTTGATTTATCTAAGAATTTCTTTTCTTAAATCTAGTTTTTAAATAGTCTAGTAAGTGTTTTATGAGCATATGCCATGTGTACAAGCAGCAGCAGACAAAAAGTATGTGGCAAATATATTTTTTATAAGGACTTGAATTACAAATTTCAAAGTTTGATAGTTAATTTCATGATCTACTTGGCTTGATAACTACTTCTGGGTCTCATCTCAGTTACCTTACTAAGGCTAACAAACTTACCAAAAAAAAAAAAAAATATATATATATATATATATATATATATATTGTTATTGTTATTGGTATACTACAGCTTAAGTTTTTTCAAAGATATTGCTTTTGCAAAATAGTAAAGGTCTTTACCAAAATAATGATTGATGCCACTTCTAAGGCTTTATTTGAATTCCTTATGAAGTTAACCAATATTCTTACTAAATCACATCATGTGAAACGATAATTTAAATGGTACCATATTTTATTTCAGGCCTCCCAAGTGGCTCAGTGATGAAGAAGCCACCTGCCAATGCAAGAGACACAGGGGATGTAGGTTCAATCCCTGGGTCAAGAACATTCCCTGGAGGAAGAAACGACAACCCATTCCAGTATTCTTCTTAGGAAATCTCATGGACAAAGGAGCTTGGTGGACTACACTTCATAGGATTGCAAAGAATTGGACGTGATTGAGTGACTGAGACCATCTATATATATATATTTTTTTTCATTGTATGGTTATTACCTCTTACTGTCTCCAGAAATGGAAACTATTGCTTCCTTGGCCTTTTAACATCAGAACAGAGATGGTAATGTTGACCTGAAAACCAAAACACATAACCTAAGATATGCATGTCATGATTTGTTAAAAATCAAAAAAGGTGAATATGCTGTTTCACATTTTAAACACTGTGTACAAATTTGGAAAATTATTTTCAACCACACATTTTTGTCATATTGAGCCTAATGTTATTTTTATATGTCTAAGAACTTTAAAAGAATACTGATTACAGTCTTTATGAAAGAAAATATTATTTATGTCATGAGATACAAATATTAGCAAATCAAATCGAGCAATATATACTAATAAAAGGTCAGCATATCATTTCAAAGTGTTAAATTTAGCAATACAATCTAGTTCAATTTTCAGTATCAATTAATTTAATTTGTTATGACAACAAGCTAAAACAATGATCATTTTATCACTGACACAGGAAAAGCATTTGACAGTATTTAACATCTTTCTATGATTTAAAAAAAAAAATACTCAGCAAACAAGGAAGGCAAGGAACTTCCTTAACCTGTTATAAAAAATGTTAGTCCTTAAAGCTCTTTAAGTTTATTATACATACAGTGTTTTCTTTTTAGTTGATGATGTGTCTCTTAAGCTCCTTGGCTCAGGGTTTAATCTGTTTCTTTGTCCTACCATTGGTATGCTTTAAGTGTTCTTTTTATATTTTGGATAACTGTTGGCACTAGTGGTAAAGAACCCAACTGCCAATGCAGGAGACATAGGAGACATGGGTTCGATCCCTGGATTGGAAAGATCCTCTGGAGGAAGGCATGAAAACGCACTCCAGTATTCTTGCTTAGAAAATTCCATGGACAGAAGAGACTGGTGAACTAGTTACTGTCAATGTGGTGGCAAAGAGTTGGAAACAACTGAATAACTAACACTTTAATTTGCTTTTTTGTATAAACTGTAGATTCAGTTTGCTGGTATCTACAAGGTAACATGCTAGGATTTTGGTGGGGACGGCATTGACTTTGTATATCAAGTTGGAAAGAACTGACATCTTAACAATTTTGACTAACAACTTTTTATTTTTCCATTTATCTAATTACTTTTTGATTTTATTTCTCAGAATTTTATGGTTTTCCTCATATAGATTTTGTTATTTAACATCAGAACAGAGATGGTAATGTTGACCTGAAAACCAAAACACATAACCTAAGATATGCATGTCATGATTTGTTAAAAATCAAAAAAGGTGAATATGCTGTTTCACATTTTAAACACTGTGTACAAATTTGGAAAATTATTTTCAACCACACATTTTTGTCATATTGAGCCTAATGTTATTTTTATATGTCTAAGAACTTTAAAAGAATACTGATTACAGTCTTTATGAAAGAAAATATTATTTATGTCATGAGATACAAATATTAGCAAATCAAATCGAGCAATATATACTAATAAAAGGTCAGCATATCATTTCAAAGTGTTAAATTTAGCAATACAATCTAGTTCAATTTTCAGTATCAATTAATTTAATTTGTTATGACAACAAGCTAAAACAATGATCATTTTATCACTGACACAGGAAAAGCATTTGACAGTATTTAACATCTTTCTATGATTTAAAAAAAAAAATACTCAGCAAACAAGGAAGGCAAGGAACTTCCTTAACCTGTTATAAAAAATGTTAGTCCTTAAAGCTCTTTAAGTTTATTATACATACAGTGTTTTCTTTTTAGTTGATGATGTGTCTCTTAAGCTCCTTGGCTCAGGGTTTAATCTGTTTCTTTGTCCTACCATTGGTATGCTTTAAGTGTTCTTTTTATATTTTGGATAACTGTTGGCACTAGTGGTAAAGAACCCAACTGCCAATGCAGGAGACATAGGAGACATGGGTTCGATCCCTGGATTGGAAAGATCCTCTGGAGGAAGGCATGAAAACGCACTCCAGTATTCTTGCTTAGAAAATTCCATGGACAGAAGAGACTGGTGAACTAGTTACTGTCAATGTGGTGGCAAAGAGTTGGAAACAACTGAATAACTAACACTTTAATTTGCTTTTTTGTATAAACTGTAGATTCAGTTTGCTGGTATCTACAAGGTAACATGCTAGGATTTTGGTGGGGACGGCATTGACTTTGTATATCAAGTTGGAAAGAACTGACATCTTAACAATTTTGACTAACAACTTAGAATTTTGATTTTTCCATTTATCTAATTACTTTTTGATTTTATTTCTCAGAATTTTATGGTTTTCCTCATATAGATTTTGTCAACACTTTATTAGATTTATACAGGAGAATTTCAGTTTTCAGGGTAATATTGTGAATTATACTGTATTTTTTATTTTAAATTTTGCTTTTTCATTGTTGCTATATGGGAACACAGTTGACTATTTATTTCACCATCTTCCAATAACTGTTCATTACTGAGTTTTTTGTCTATTCTTTGGGATTTTCTACACGAATGATCATGTCATCTGTAAACAAAAACAGCTTTATGGTCTCCATCCCAGTCTGTATTCCTTCCTTTTCCTTTTCTTGTCTTACTGCATGGCAGTTACTTCTGGTACAACGTAGAGAAGCTGTGATGAAAGGGAACAACCTTGCCTTGTACCTGATTTTAAGGGGGGAGATTTGAGTTTTTATTAAGCCTGATGTTGGCTATGAAATTTTTGTAGATAATCTTTGTACTGTTGGGAAGTAGCTCATCTGTTTTTGGTATACTGAGAATTGTAAATCATGAATGAGTGTTGATGTTTGTCAAATATTTTTTTCTACATCTACTGATAATGACCATGTCTATTTTGCAGTGGATTACATTAGTTGATTTTGGAATGTTTAACTAGCTTTGATTACCTGGATAAATTCTGCTTTGTCATGGTTATTATTTATTTATGTATGTATTTATTTATTTTGGCCACTTTTATTGATCTTTCATTCATTTGTCTTTGTTCTTTGGCCTGTGTGAGCCTCCCATCGCAGCAGCCTCTCTTGTCATAGAGCACCGACTCTGGATGCATGTGCTCCAGAGCTCTGGCTCAGTAGTTGGACACATCAGTCCAGTTGCTCCATGGCACGTGGGGTCTTCCCAGAACAGGTATCAAACTGGTGCCTCTTGCACTGCAAGGTGGTGTACTTACCCACTGGACCACCAGGAAAGCCCTATTTATTTCTTATATTTTTGAACAGCTCTCTTTTTTATTCCAAATGTTATCGGCATCAATCCTTATGATGTGCACCATAATTAGTTTCCATTTTCATCTCTTCTTTTTTTTTGTATTAAGTTTCAAAGTAGTCCAGCTTTCCAAAACATTTTTCTTTTTACCTTTATTATATACCTAAATTTTCCCAAAATTTCCAATGTGCTACAACTTTTACTGAGTCATTTTTTTTTCCCTGTCACACCTATTCCATCTGGTTGTGACATCCTTTATTTTCTCCTTGAACCACTCTGATATGTTGACAAACGTACAGCACAGCTGCCATCCTGGGGTGTTTTTGTTCATTGTGCTTCTGGGTTGGATATGCTTTCCAATATTCAAAGACTTTATATGGTTGCTCCCTACTTTGTTTGTAGATAAATTGTCTGAATAATTGCCTCTTTTCATACTAAGTTTAAAATACATGAACTGCTAATCCCCCTTGTTGCTCGCTCTTTGTTGTTGTAAAATTTTATTTCTTTTATTGCTTTGCTAATAATTCTGCCTTCATAGAGAAGAAAGATAAATGTTTACATGCAATCTGTAGTATTACTTGTTCTATATTGATTTAAAATGCACATGCGTGTTAGCAAAAAAAATGCATTTTTAGGAATTTGTACAAAGATATTTAAAGTGTGGCACTGTATGTTCAATGATTTCATTGAAATAAAAGTAAAAGATCACAATCCCAAGAGCAAATGTCTATAAAGCAATTTATTCAGATTAATACAAATAAGTGTTTACCAATCAGTATATCAATGAATGCTAATAAAATAAGCCATCACACACACACACATGCACACGCACACATATACATTTAGCATGTGATTCTCAGGTTATACCTGTTTTTTTAGTTTGGGGGTGACTGCTTTAAATATAAGCACCTTTTTTGGAAGGATCCAACTATATGACTAATTTTCAGTTTGTTCCCAACCTTCTCATTGTAGAATGGGAATGGTTACTTTCAAGCTTTTTAGCATGTTGTAACTGAAACCAAAAGTCCCTTTCATTGTTTAATGTTAGGTTCATATTAATGTGCCAGATACTGTGATGTCTGATATCGTCTCTCACAATATTCTTTGACTCTTACCACTTATAAAGAAGTACTTTAAAATTTCAGTTAAATTAGTAAATAAGAGATATTTTTCAGATAATTTTTTGGCATCTAGAAATTATTTATATATATATATATATATATATATATATATAACACTGCACTCCTTTCTGTTAAGCTAATGATAAAATAATTTGTAATTTGTAAGAGAAGGCAAAATTACTTCATAGTTTCCTGTATAATATAAGTTTCTATATTAGTTCAAATTTATGAATACTGAACATATAAAATTGTAAGAGAACATGTAGGGTAGTAATAACTCAGAAGAAAGATGCTGTCACCCATCATATTTATATACTGTGAGCAGTGACTGTTTTAGCATGCAAAATGAATTTTTATGACAAGTTATACTGTAAATATTAATTTAATGCCTATCTTTTTATTGTGCTTCTGGGTTGGATATGCTTTCCAATATTCAAAGACTTTATATGGTTGCTCCCTACTTTGTTTGTAGATAAATTGTCTGAATAATTGCCTCTTTTCATACTAAGTTTAAAATACATGAACTGCTAATCCCCCTTGTTGCTCGCTCTTTGTTGTTGTAAAATTTTATTTCTTTTATTGCTTTGCTAATAATTCTGCCTTCATAGAGAAGAAAGATAAATGTTTACATGCAATCTGTAGTATTACTTGTTCTATATTGATTTAAAATGCACATGCGTGTTAGCAAAAAAAATGCATTTTTAGGAATTTGTACAAAGATATTTAAAGTGTGGCACTGTATGTTCAATGATTTCATTGAAATAAAAGTAAAAGATCACAATCCCAAGAGCAAATGTCTATAAAGCAATTTATTCAGATTAATACAAATAAGTGTTTACCAATCAGTATATCAATGAATGCTAATAAAATAAGCCATCACACACACAAAATGCACACGCACACATATACATTTAGCATGTGATTCTCAGGTTATACCTGTTTTTTTAGTTTGGGGGTGACTGCTTTAAATATAAGCACCTTTTTTGGAAGGATCCAACTATATGACTAATTTTCAGTTTGTTCCCAACCTTCTCATTGTAGAATGGGAATGGTTACTTTCAAGCTTTTTAGCATGTTGTAACTGAAACCAAAAGTCCCTTTCATTGTTTAATGTTAGGTTCATATTAATGTGCCAGATACTGTGATGTCTGATATCGTCTCTCACAATATTCTTTGACTCTTACCACTTATAAAGAAGTACTTTAAAATTTCAGTTAAATTAGTAAATAAGAGATATTTTTCAGATAATTTTTTGGCATCTAGAAATTATTTATATATATATATATATATATATATATATATATAACACTGCACTCCTTTCTGTTAAGCTAATGATAAAATAATTTGTAATTTGTAAGAGAAGGCAAAATTACTTCATAGTTTCCTGTATAATATAAGTTTCTATATTAGTTCAAATTTATGAATACTGAACATATAAAATTGTAAGAGAACATGTAGGGTAGTAATAACTCAGAAGAAAGATGCTGTCACCCATCATATTTATATACTGTGAGCAGTGACTGTTTTAGCATGCAAAATGAATTTTTATGACAAGTTATACTGTAAATATTAATTTAATGCCTTTACATTTTTTTAAATAGGCATGTTTTGGGATCATAAAGTTATATTTGATCATAAAAAGTGAAAGCCTGTTAATGATAAACAATAAAAAAATGTTTATATCAAAATTAGCACTCCACACCATTTTATATACCTTTTGAAGAGTGTTACACATAACTTAACTATTATTATTATTATTATTATTATTTATTTATTTATTTTTTGGCTGGGGGGAAGCGGGTTGGGGAGGAAGGGGGGTGAGCGGGTCACTTCTATTGGTCTTTCATTTATCTATTTTCATCCATCTTTGTTCTTTGGCCCGTATGGGCCTCCCATCGCAGTGGCTTCTGTTGTCGCAGAGCACAGCTCTGGGCGCACGTGCTCCAGAGCGCCGGCTCCGTAATTGGACACATCAGTTCAGCCGCTCCGCAGCACATGGGATCTTCCCAGGCCAGGGATTGAATCAGCGCCCTTTGCACTGCAAGGTGGTGTCCTTACCCACTGGACCACCAGGGAAGTCCCAACTTAATTTTTAAGACATGATAATTTACGTGATGTAAAGATTCAGTAGTCAGCCATTAATGTTCTGGGTAGTAAATAGAAGAATGCTTCAATATTTGGCCTATTTACCCAAACAATTTTCCTATGTCAATCGATATGTTTATGTAACTTTTATTCTTTAGTTCTTTAATATAGTAGATTATATTAATTGATTTGATAATATTTAACCTATATGGCATCATTCAAAGAGAGTCCATATATGCAATTCTTTTTTATGAAGTGTTAATAGTCAGTTTGTTAATATTACATTGAATATTTTGTAAATTTTCATATGAGGAATATCTGTGTGTAGTTTCTTTTTTTCTTTGTTTCTTTTCATTTCATTTCAGCGTTTGTCTGGTTTTGTTATCAGAGTAGTACAAGGCCTCAGAAAATGAATTAGGTGCTGTTTCTTCCTCTTCTATTTCTGGAAGATTTTTGTAAAACGGATGTTAAATTTTCTCAAATATTCATCAGAATTCTCAAGTAAAATCACTTGTGTCTGGGGATATATTTTCAGGGGAACTTTTAAACTTGAATTCAATTTTTAATAGCTCCAAGACTATTAAAGGATAACTAATTTTATGTCTGATTTATAAAAGTAATCAAAGGAAAGATTATGTTATTTTATTTATCTATGTTTTGGCTCTTCCTGTTGTTTGTTCTTCTAAAATTATTACTTTTATCATATTATATTGTACTTCATATTTAAAGTTAATGCCTAGAATAACAGATTAATATCTTTTTTTAATAAGGAGGAAGTAATCATTTAAATTCTAAACTCTATTGAATCCATATGGGATTCCACAATGACCTTTTTATGAACAGGAGGGCTTTACTTCCTTTATTTCACCAAAAACAGAAATTAACAGTGAATTTTAGACCAGTTTGCTTGTTTAGGCAATTGTTTGAAAATACAGGTGAGATGGAGCTAAGATGGCGGGGTAGAAAGACATGCATTCATCTCTCCTGCAAAATCGCCTGAATTGCAACAAGTTCCTGAAAAACCATCGATAGGAGGAGGTTGGATCCGATCACAAAAAAAAATATCCCACATCGAAGAACAAAGGAGAAGCCACAACAAGAGGGTAAGGAGGGGTGCAATCGCACTTTTAAAAGTCAAACCTCCTACCCTCCAGAGAGGCTGGGTGGGCCAAAGGCTCAAAGCCTGTTGCAGATCAAGACCCGGGAAAGGAGAAGTGACGACCACAAGGGACTGAGCCATACCTACTTTGGAAGGTCCAAGTGCCACCTTGAACTAGAAGTGCTCTTGAGCAGTCCTTGGAAGGACAGCACTCAGTTCCCTTTGGAGGACGTTACCATTAACCTGATCATAGAGCCACCAAGGAGGACTCTTCTTTTTATTGTAATTTGATAATATTTAACCTATATGGCATCATTCAAAGAGAGTCCATATATGCAATTCTTTTTTATGAAGTGTTAATAGTCAGTTTGTTAATATTACATTGAATATTTTGTAAATTTTCATATGAGGAATATCTGTGTGTAGTTTCTTTTTTTCTTTGTTTCTTTTCATTTCATTTCAGCGTTTGTCTGGTTTTGTTATCAGAGTAGTACAAGGCCTCAGAAAATGAATTAGGTGCTGTTTCTTCCTCTTCTATTTCTGGAAGATTTTTGTAAAACGGATGTTAAATTTTCTCAAATATTCATCAGAATTCTCAAGTAAAATCACTTGTGTCTGGGGATATATTTTCAGGGGAACTTTTAAACTTGAATTCAATTTTTAATAGCTCCAAGACTATTAAAGGATAACTAATTTTATGTCTGATTTATAAAAGTAATCAAAGGAAAGATTATGTTATTTTATTTATCTATGTTTTGGCTCTTCCTGTTGTTTGTTCTTCTAAAATTATTACTTTTATCATATTATATTGTACTTCATATTTAAAGTTAATGCCTAGAATAACAGATTAATATCTTTTTTTAATAAGGAGGAAGTAATCATTTAAATTCTAAACTCTATTGAATCCATATGGGATTCCACAATGACCTTTTTATGAACAGGAGGGCTTTACTTCCTTTATTTCACCAAAACAGAAATTAACAGTGAATTTTAGACCAGTTTGCTTGTTTAGGCAATTGTTTGAAAATACAGGTGAGATGGAGCTAAGATGGCGGGGTAGAAAGACATGCATTCATCTCTCCTGCAAAATCGCCTGAATTGCAACAAGTTCCTGAAAAACCATCGATAGGAGGAGGTTGGATCCGATCACAAAAAAAAATATCCCACATCGAAGAACAAAGGAGAAGCCACAACAAGAGGGTAAGGAGGGGTGCAATCGCACTTTTAAAAGTCAAACCTCCTACCCTCCAGAGAGGCTGGGTGGGCCAAAGGCTCAAAGCCTGTTGCAGATCAAGACCCGGGAAAGGAGAAGTGACGACCACAAGGGACTGAGCCATACCTACTTTGGAAGGTCCAAGTGCCACCTTGAACTAGAAGTGCTCTTGAGCAGTCCTTGGAAGGACAGCACTCAGTTCCCTTTGGAGGACGTTACCATTAACCTGATCATAGAGCCACCAAGGAGGACTGGAAACTCTGTGTGCACTGTGATCCGAAAGAGGGAAATAGTGATCCTGTATGAGACTGAGCCAGACTCACCTCTGAGTAATCTGATGTCTCCCATGGTGGCGGGGATCGACGGTGGCCTGCAGCAGGATCAGGGTTCACTGTGGAAGTGCTTCCCATAGAGAGTGTGGGAATAAATCATTTGTGAGAGAGACACCATTTTCCCTACTGTAGTTTGGCTGCTGGTCAAGCTACAGGGAGGGAATTTAGCTCCACCCAGCAAGAAAAGGAATTTGGATTAAGAAACTCCCAGGGCCAGCCTGGGTGGGCCTTTTAGTTATGGAATAGGTCAAAATAAACAAGCAGTACAAGAGGTCTTCAGATCAAACCACTGCCAGAGGCAAGAAAAAGACCGATAATTCCAGAATAGTCAACAAGAGACAAAAGAACATAGACACTATTTTCACGTTTTGTCTGAAGCTGGAGTTACTGCTGGATTTTTAAAATTTCGTTTTCTTATTCTTTTTTATTGTTTTGTTTTGTTTTGTTTTCAATTTTTTTTCCTCCTTTTTTCCAAACCCCCTCAGCACCCCCCCTCCCCCACTTTTTCTGTATGTGAGTGTGTGGGGGGTGTTTGTTTATTTCCATTGAATTTTATTAAAGCTACTAATCTTATCAGTAAAACTGAATATATTCAAGTTTACATATTTTTTTTTCCTTTTAAACCACACATTTTATTTTGGTATAAACTTCTGGTTCCACATTGGCCTTTTGTGATTCTGTGGGGGGTTTGTTTCTTTTTATTGTTTTTGCTTTGTTTTTCTATATTTTTATATATACTTATCTGTTTTAATTTTTAAATTTTTTATTTGTACTGCTACTACTACCTCTATAACACTTTCTTTGCTTTCTCTGATGCTCTTTTCCTACAGCACTAAACTCTAATACATACAAATCTTTATCTCCCTATATTTACTTTGCAGTATCAAAAGGGACTACCAAAGAGGTGCCACCTTGAACTAGAAGTGCTCTTGAGCAGTCCTTGGAAGGACAGCACTCAGTTCCCTTTGGAGGACGTTACCATTAACCTGATCATAGAGCCACCAAGGAGGACTGGAAACTCTGTGTGCACTGTGATCCGAAAGAGGAAATAGTGATCCTGTATGAGACTGAGCCAGACTCACCTCTGAGTAATCTGATGTCTCCCATGGTGGCGGGATCGACGGTGGCCTGCAGCAGGATCAGGGTTCACTGTGGAAGTGCTTCCCATAGAGAGTGTGGGAATAAATCATTTGTGAGAGAGACACCATTTTCCCTACTGTAGTTTGGCTGCTGGTCAAGCTACAGGGAGGGAATTTAGCTCCACCCAGCAAGAAAAGGAATTTGGATTAAGAAACTCCCAGGGCCAGCCTGGGTGGGCCTTTTAGTTATGGAATAGGTCAAAATAAACAAGCAGTACAAGAGGTCTTCAGATCAAACCACTGCCAGAGGCAAGAAAAAGACCGATAATTCCAGAATAGTCAACAAGAGACAAAAGAACATAGACACTATTTTCACGTTTTGTCTGAAGCTGGAGTTACTGCTGGATTTTTAAAATTTCGTTTTCTTATTCTTTTTTATTGTTTTGTTTTGTTTTGTTTTCAATTTTTTTTCCTCCTTTTTTCCAAACCCCCTCAGCACCCCCCCTCCCCCACTTTTTCTGTATGTGAGTGTGTGGGGGGTGTTTGTTTATTTCCATTGAATTTTATTAAAGCTACTAATCTTATCAGTAAAACTGAATATATTCAAGTTTACATATTTTTTTTTCCTTTTAAACCACACATTTTATTTTGGTATAAACTTCTGGTTCCACATTGGCCTTTTGTGATTCTGTGGGGGGTTTGTTTCTTTTTATTGTTTTTGCTTTGTTTTTCTATATTTTTATATATACTTATCTGTTTTAATTTTTAAATTTTTTATTTGTACTGCTACTACTACCTCTATAACACTTTCTTTGCTTTCTCTGATGCTCTTTTCCTACAGCACTAAACTCTAATACATACAAATCTTTATCTCCCTATATTTAACTTTGCAGTATTCTTCTATATTCCTCTTTTATCTTCCCTTTCCCTTTTTCCCTTTTCCCACCATATTTCTTAGTCTGTTCTGTCCTCATTGCCTTATCCACAACTGGGACCCTGATCTAGCATTGTTCTCCAATTCATGCTCTAGTTACTTTGGTTATTAACTGGTAGATACATTCTTGGTTTTCTCTATTCGCCGTGCTAACATATTGTACTGTATTTTTGGTTGGAATGTTTAGGTTATGTTACATCTGTATATGTTTATGTGTAGTAAAAGGGGGCATATAATATGAAATAATTTGCTTAGACTTACCTGTAAGTGATCGTAAGATCATTATCTAAAAGTTAAACTGAATTACTCCCTGTCAGCATTGATTATTCCCTGTTAGTCTTTACTGAATGTAACCTGTACTGATGAAGGAAGAAAGAAGCTGTCTTCCCTGAATTAACTGACTCCATCTTGAGGAAGAAGACTCCATCTTAAACTTTCAGTGAACTCTGGACTGTGTTTAGACTGTGGAGCCATGGAGATGAAAAATTTACTGTCAACTAGGCCTCCTGGGCTGAGGAGAACCTGGCCAGGGAAACCTGGTATCCAAGCCTCCCCTCGGCCATGAAAATGACATATCTGTCACAAGACAAATTACCATTTTAGATCTTAGTTAGTGAATTCTTGGTAGACAAGCTAAGCAAAATGCTTAGGTGATTTTTGACTGTACCTTTGTTATGGCAACCAAATCATGTTTTGTTTTGTTTTCTTTAATGGTTCTTAGGCAACCTCAGGAGTTTGGGATATGGGTTTGTGCACATAGGCTTTAGGTATGAATGTGAGCCACAAGTTTTGCTTGGGGTTCTTGGCTAAATGAAGGCCTTGGACCCACCGGTGTAAAGCCAACTTAATAAACCTCTTTTCCATCCACCACGAGCTGATTTGGGTGCTTCACTGAGCGTACCCCACAACAGTGTATAATTCAATATGCTATATAGTATTTGCAAAATATTTTAATTGCCATTTGTCAAAGGTATACCTTCTGTTTCTCATTTGCATATATATGTTTTAATGGTATTTAATGCCATAACAAGCCAGCCATGAAATATTCATTTCATGGTCAGACAACCAGTCCCGGGGCTTTAGAGAGGGAACACTGACTCCAAAAACTACAATACTAGAGAACACCTAACTCTAGAAAGCAGTAAACAGTGAGAATGCCAAAAAAGGCAAGCACTTGTATGCAAGTCCTGACATCAACCAACCACCAGCATCACCCAGAAAAAAAGATGCCTCATCCAAACAACAAACACTGGCAGACATAACTCAAAGTCTGTGAAAAGGAAACCCCAAACATAGCTTAAAAATTAATAATAACAATGAAATGGCAGAGAAATACCACACAAGTGAAGGAACAATCAACAAACACACAAGTGCAAATCAACGAAGAGGATTTAGACAAATCTTCTGAAAGTGAATTCAGAAGAATGATAGTAAAGATGATCAAAGACACTGAAAACAGAATTTTAGAGAAATTACAAGACACAACTAACACACTGAATAAAGAAAAACAAGAACTATTAAAAAAAACTAACAGACACAAACAGTTCAATTGCTGAACTTAAAAACTCTGGAGAAGGAATCAAGAGCAGAGTATCTGAGACAGAAGACCGGATAAGTGAGCTGGAAGATAGAATGGTGGAAGTCACTGCTGAAAAACAAAATCAAGCTCAAAGAATGAAAAGAGCAGAGGATAGCATCAGAGACCTCTGAGATAATATCAAACACACCAATATTTGAATTATAGGGGTTCCAGAAGAAGAAGACAAAAGGTCTGGTTATGAGAAAAATTTTGAAGAGATTCTAGCTGAAAATTTCCCCCACATGGGAAAAGAAATAGTCAATCAAGTCCAAGAAGCACAAAGTGTACCATAAAGAACAAACCCGAGAAGTAACACACCAAGGTACATGTTAATGAAGTTAACAAAAATGAAACACAAATTCAGAATTCTCAAAGCAGCAAGGGAAAAGCAGCTAGTGACATACAAGGAAAGCCCATATGTTTAACAGCTGATCTTTCAACAGGAACGCTGCAGGCCAGAAGGGAACGGCAAGACACGTTTAAAGCGCTGAAACAGAATAATCTGCAACCAAGAATCCTCTACCCTGCAAGAATCTGTGTATAATTCAATATGCTATATAGTATTTGCAAAATATTTTAATTGCCATTTGTCAAAGGTATACCTTCTGTTTCTCATTTGCATATATATGTTTTAATGGTATTTAATGCCATAACAAGCCAGCCATGAAATATTCATTTCATGGTCAGACAACCAGTCCCGGGGCTTTAGAGAGGGAACACTGACTCCAAAAACTACAATACTAGAGAACACCTAACTCTAGAAAGCAGTAAACAGTGAGAATGCCAAAAAAGGCAAGCACTTGTATGCAAGTCCTGACATCAACCAACCACCAGCATCACCCAGAAAAAAAGATGCCTCATCCAAACAACAAACACTGGCAGACATAACTCAAAGTCTGTGAAAAGGAAACCCCAAACATAGCTTAAAAATTAATAATAACAATGAAATGGCAGAGAAATACCACACAAGTGAAGGAACAATCAACAAACACACAAGTGCAAATCAACGAAGAGGATTTAGACAAATCTTCTGAAAGTGAATTCAGAAGAATGATAGTAAAGATGATCAAAGACACTGAAAACAGAATTTTAGAGAAATTACAAGACACAACTAACACACTGAATAAAGAAAAACAAGAACTATTAAAAAAAACTAACAGACACAAACAGTTCAATTGCTGAACTTAAAAACTCTGGAGAAGGAATCAAGAGCAGAGTATCTGAGACAGAAGACCGGATAAGTGAGCTGGAAGATAGAATGGTGGAAGTCACTGCTGAAAAACAAAATCAAGCTCAAAGAATGAAAAGAGCAGAGGATAGCATCAGAGACCTCTGAGATAATATCAAACACACCAATATTTGAATTATAGGGGTTCCAGAAGAAGAAGACAAAAGGTCTGGTTATGAGAAAAATTTTGAAGAGATTCTAGCTGAAAATTTCCCCCACATGGGAAAAGAAATAGTCAATCAAGTCCAAGAAGCACAAAGTGTACCATAAAGAACAAACCCGAGAAGTAACACACCAAGGTACATGTTAATGAAGTTAACAAAAATGAAACACAAATTCAGAATTCTCAAAGCAGCAAGGGAAAAGCAGCTAGTGACATACAAGGGAAAGCCCATATGTTTAACAGCTGATCTTTCAACAGGAACGCTGCAGGCCAGAAGGGAACGGCAAGACACGTTTAAAGCGCTGAAACAGAATAATCTGCAACCAAGAATCCTCTACCCTGCAAGAATCTCATTCAAAATTGATGGAGAAATCAAAAGCTTTACAGATAAGCAAAAATTAAAAGAATTTAGTAACATCAAACCAGCCTTACAACAAGTGGTAAAGGGACTTATATAGACAACAAGTGTAAGAGAAGAATAAAATCCAAAAAACAAAGCCATCATAACATCTAAGAAGATGACAATAGGATCGTTTGTATCAATAATTACTTTGAATGTAAATGGACTAAATGCCCCAACCAAAAGACACAGAGTAGCTGAATGGATTCAAAAACACGACTCATACATATGCTGCCTCCAGGAAACTCATTTCAAACCTAGAGACACTCACAGACTGAAAGTTAAAGGATAGAAAAAGATATTCCATGCAAATGGAACTCAAAAGAAAGCTGGAGGGCTTCCCTGGTGGTCCAGTGGGTAAGGACACTGCCTTGCAGTGCAAGGGGCGTCTGTTCGATCTCTGGCCTGGGACGATCCCATGTGCCGTGGAGCGGCTGGACCAATGTGTCCAATTACCAAACCGGAGCTCTTGGAGCGCATGCGCCCAGAGTCGGTGCTCTGCAACAAGAGAGGCCACTGCGATGGGAGACCCACATGGGCCAAAGAACAAAGATGGATAAAAATGGATAAATGAAAGACCAATAGAAGAAGCCCACCCACTCTCCTGCCTCTCCAACCTGCCCCATCAAAAAAAAAAAAAAAAAAAAGAGCTTGAGTGGCAATCCTCATATCAGACAAACTAGAACTCAAAATAAAGATTAGAGGAGACAAGACAGAACACTACATAATGATCAGGGAATTGATTCAAGAGGAAGATATAACAATCATATCTGTGCACCCAACACAGGAGCACACCAATACATAAGAAAAACACTTTCAGACATAAAAGAAGAAATCAACACTAACACAATAATAGTAGGAGACTTTAACACTCCTCCCCCACCAACGGACAGATCATCAAAACAGAAGATCAATAAAAAAACACAAGTCTTAAATGCCACACTAGAAGAGATGGACCTCAAGGGAACGGCAAGAACGTTTAACAGCTGATCTTTCAACAGGAACGCTGCAGGCCAGAAGGAACGGCAAGACACGTTTAAAGCGCTGAAACGAATAATCTCAAGAATCCTCTACCCTGCAAGAATCTCATTCAAAATTGATGGAGAAATCAAAAGCTTTACAGATAAGCAAAAATTAAAAGAATTTAGTAACATCAAACCAGCCTTACAACAAGTGGTAAAGGGACTTATATAGACAACAAGTGTAAGAGAAGAATAAAATCCAAAAAACAAAGCCATCATAACATCTAAGAAGATGACAATAGGATCGTTTGTATCAATAATTACTTTGAATGTAAATGGACTAAATGCCCCAACCAAAAGACACAGAGTAGCTGAATGGATTCAAAAACACGACTCATACATATGCTGCCTCCAGGAAACTCATTTCAAACCTAGAGACACTCACAGACTGAAAGTTAAAGGATAGAAAAAGATATTCCATGCAAATGGAACTCAAAAGAAAGCTGGAGGGCTTCCCTGGTGGTCCAGTGGGTAAGGACACTGCCTTGCAGTGCAAGGGGCGTCTGTTCGATCTCTGGCCTGGGACGATCCCATGTGCCGTGGAGCGGCTGGACCAATGTGTCCAATTACCAAACCGGAGCTCTTGGAGCGCATGCGCCCAGAGTCGGTGCTCTGCAACAAGAGAGGCCACTGCGATGGGAGACCCACATGGGCCAAAGAACAAAGATGGATAAAAATGGATAAATGAAAGACCAATAGAAGAAGCCCACCCACTCTCCTGCCTCTCCAACCTGCCCCATCAAAAAAAAAAAAAAAAAAAAGAGCTTGAGTGGCAATCCTCATATCAGACAAACTAGAACTCAAAATAAAGATTAGAGGAGACAAGACAGAACACTACATAATGATCAGGGAATTGATTCAAGAGGAAGATATAACAATCATATCTGTGCACCCAACACAGGAGCACACCAATACATAAGAAAAACACTTTCAGACATAAAAGAAGAAATCAACACTAACACAATAATAGTAGGAGACTTTAACACTCCTCTCCCACCAACGGACAGATCATCAAAACAGAAGATCAATAAAAAAACACAAGTCTTAAATGCCACACTAGAAGAGATGGACCTCATGGATATCTTTAGGGCCTTCCATCCCAAAGCAGAAGAATACACTTTCTTCTCGGGTGCTCTGGGAACATTCTCCAGGATAGACCACATCTTGGACCACAAATCAAACCTCAGTCAATTCAAGAAAACTGAAATTACGTCAATCATCTTCTCGAACCACAATGCAAGGAGACTAGAGATCAGCTACAGGAAGAAAACTGTTAAAAACACAAATACTTTAAAATTAAACAACACTTACTTAAAAAAACAAAAAAAACAAACAGATTACCGAGCAAATCAAAGGAGAAATTTAAAAATCCCTAGAAGAAGATGACAATGAACACACGACCGTACAAAACCTATGGGATACTGCAAAAGCAGTTCTAAGAGGGAAATTGATAGCAATACAATCCCACCTCAAGAAACTAGGAAAATATCAAACAGACAGCCTAACCCTATGCTTAAAACAGTTGGAGAAAGAAGAACAAAATCACCCCAAAGTTACTAGAAGAAGAGAAATCATGAAGATCAGTGCAGAAATAAATGAAAAAGAAATGAAGCAAGCAATAGTAAAGATAAATAAATCAAAAAGCTGGTTCTTTGAAAAGGTAAATAAAATCGATAAACCACTGGCCAGACTCATCAAGAAAAAAAGAGAGAAGAACGAGATCAACAAAATCAAAAATGAAAAAGGAGAGATTACAACAGAGAATGCAGAAATCCAAAGGATTCTCATAGACTATTATGAACAACTCTATGGCAAAAAACTGGACAACCTGGAAGAAATGGACAGTTTCTTGGGGAAGATTAACCTCCCAAGACTCACCCAGGAAGGAAAAGAAACTAAGAAAAACCCAATCACAAGCTCAGAAATCGACTTTGTGATCAAGAATCTACCCAAAAATAAAAGCCCAGGGCCAGATGGCTTCACAGATGAAATCTACCAAACATTTAAAGAAGAGCTAATGCCTGTCTTTCTAAAACCCTTCCAAAAAATTTCACAGAAGGAACACTTCCAAACACATTCTATGAGGCCACCATTACCCTGATACCAAAACAGAAGATCAATAAAAAAACACAAGTCTTAAATGCCACACTAGAAGAGATGGACCTCATGGATATCTTTAGGGCCTTCCATCCCAAAGCAGAAGAATACACTTTCTTCTCGGGTGCTCTGGGAACATTCTCCAGGATAGACCACATCTTGGACCACAAATCAAACCTCAGTCAATTCAAGAAAACTGAAATTACGTCAATCATCTTCTCGAACCACAATGCAAGGAGACTAGAGATCAGCTACAGGAAGAAAACTGTTAAAAACACAAATACTTTAAAATTAAACAACACTTACTTAAAAAAACAAAAAAAACAAACAGATTACCGAGCAAATCAAAGGAGAAATTTAAAAATCCCTAGAAGAAGATGACAATGAACACACGACCGTACAAAACCTATGGGATACTGCAAAAGCAGTTCTAAGAGGGAAATTGATAGCAATACAATCCCACCTCAAGAAACTAGGAAAATATCAAACAGACAGCCTAACCCTATGCTTAAAACAGTTGGAGAAAGAAGAACAAAATCACCCCAAAGTTACTAGAAGAAGAGAAATCATGAAGATCAGTGCAGAAATAAATGAAAAAGAAATGAAGCAAGCAATAGTAAAGATAAATAAATCAAAAAGCTGGTTCTTTGAAAAGGTAAATAAAATCGATAAACCACTGGCCAGACTCATCAAGAAAAAAAGAGAGAAGAACGAGATCAACAAAATCAAAAATGAAAAAGGAGAGATTACAACAGAGAATGCAGAAATCCAAAGGATTCTCATAGACTATTATGAACAACTCTATGGCAAAAAACTGGACAACCTGGAAGAAATGGACAGTTTCTTGGGGAAGATTAACCTCCCAAGACTCACCCAGGAAGGAAAAGAAACTAAGAAAAACCCAATCACAAGCTCAGAAATCGACTTTGTGATCAAGAATCTACCCAAAAATAAATCCCAGGGCCAGATGGCTTCACAGCCGAGTTCTACCAAACATTTAAAGAAGAGCTAATGCCTGTCTTTCTAAAACCCTTCCAAAAAATTTCACAGAAGGAACACTTCCAAACACATTCTATGAGGCCACCATTACCCTGATACCAAAACCAGGCAAAGGCAACACAAAAAAGGAAAAGTATAGACCAATTTCATAATGAATTTAGATGTCAAAATCCTCAACAGAATTCTAGCAAACAGAATTCAACAACACATCAAAAAACATACATCATGATCAGGTCGTGTTTATCCCAGGCATACAAGGATTCTTCAATATCTGCAAATCAATCAATGTGATACACCATATCAACAAATTGGGAGACAAAAACCACATGATAATCTCCATAGATGCAGAAAAAGCCTTCGACAAAATACAGTATCCATTTATGATATATATAAAAAAAAGCTCTTCCAAAAATGGGCATAGAAGGAACTTATCTCAACATAGTGAAAGCCATATATGAGAAGCCCACAGCGAACATTATAAGAATGGGAACAAGACAAGGGTGTCCACTTTCACCACTATTATTCAACATAGTCCAGGAAGTTCTAGCAACAGCAATAAGAGAAGAGAAAGGGATAAAAAGAATCCAGATTTGAAAGGAAGAAGTCAAACTCTCTCTATTCCCAGACGACATGATATTATACACAGAAAATCCCAAAGACACTATTACAGAACTACTAGAGTTAATCATCTAATTCAACAAAGTCGCAGGATACAAAATCAGTACACAGAAATCACTGGCATTCCTGTATACAAAGAGTGAAAAATCAGAAACAAATCAAAGAGGCAATCCCCTTCACCATTGCAACCAAAGAATAAAATACCTAGGAATAAACCTACCCAAAGAAACAAACGAACTGTACACTGAAAATTACAAGACACTCATGAAAGAAATGAAAGAAGACTTAAACAGATGGAGAGATATTCCGTGTTCCTGAGTCGAAAGAATCAATATTGTGAAAGTGATCATTCTACCAGATATCATCTACAGATTCAATGTAATCCCTATCAAACTACCAATGACATTCTTCACAGAACTAGACCAAAGAAAAACACACTTCATATGGAAACACAGAAGACTTTGAATATCCAAAGCAATCCTGAGAAAGAAGAATGGAGCTGGAGGGATCAGCCTCTCCAACTTCAGACTCTACTACAAAGCAACAGTCATCAAGATTGTATGGTACTAGCACAAAAACAGAAATATCGATCAATGGAACAAGATAGAGAACCCAGAGAGAAACCCACGCACCTATGGGTACCTTATTTTTGACAAAGGAGGCGAAACTATAAAATGGGACAAAGACAGCCTCTTCAACAAGTGGTGCTGGGAAAATTGGACAGCTACATGCAAAACAATGAAGTTGGAACATTCCCTGACACCATACACAAAGAACAACTCAAAATGGATTAAAGACCTAAATGTAAGACCAGAAACCATCAAACTCTTAGAGGAGAATATAGGCAAAACACTCAAGGACATCAATCAAAGCAAGGTCTTCTCTGACCCGCCTACTAGAATAGTGGAACTAAAAAGACAAATGAACATGTGGGACCTCATGAAACTTAAAAGCTTTTGTACAGCAAAAGAAACTACAAAAAAGCTGAACAGACAACCCACAGAATGGGAGAAAATCATAGCAAGTGAAACAACAAAGAATTAATCTCCAAAATCTACAAGCAACTCAGACAACTCAGCACCGGAAAAATGAAAACCAATCAAAAAATGGGAAAAGGACCTAAACAGACAGCTCTCCAAAGACGACATACAGGTGGCCCAAAACACATGAAATGATGCTCAACTTCACTTATAATTAGAGAAATGCAAATCAAAACTACAATGAGATATCACCTCACACCCGTCAGAATGGCCATCATCCACAAATCAACAGACAATAAATGCTGGAGAGGGTGCGGAGAAAAGGGAACACTCCTGCATTGCTGGTGGGAATGTAGATTGATACAGCCGCTATGGAAGACAGTCTGGAGATTTCTTAAAAAACTAAAAATAGAAGCACCATACGACCCAGCAATCCCACTCTTAGACTTATACCCTGATGAAATCATATCTGAAGGAAGCACCTGTACCCTAATGTTCATTGTAGCTCTCTATACAATAGCTAGGACATGGAAGCAACCTAGATTCCCATTGACGAATGAATGGATACCAAAGCCCTGGTACATATATACAATGGAACATCAACTAGAAACACACTTCATATGGAAACACAGAAGACCTCGAATATCCAAAGCAATCCTGAGAAAGAAGAATGGAGCTGGAGGGATCAGCCTCTCCAACTTCAGACTCTACTACAAAGCAACAGTCATCAAGATTGTATGGTACTAGCACAAAAACAGAAATATCGATCAATGGAACAAGATAGAGAACCCAGAGAGAAACCCACGCACCTATGGGTACCTTATTTTTGACAAAGGAGGCGAAACTATAAAATGGGACAAAGACAGCCTCTTCAACAAGTGGTGCTGGGAAAATTGGACAGCTACATGCAAAACAATGAAGTTGGAACATTCCCTGACACCATACACAAAGAACAACTCAAAATGGATTAAAGACCTAAATGTAAGACCAGAAACCATCAAACTCTTAGAGGAGAATATAGGCAAAACACTCAAGGACATCAATCAAAGCAAGGTCTTCTCTGACCCGCCTACTAGAATAGTGGAACTAAAAAGACAAATGAACATGTGGGACCTCATGAAACTTAAAAGCTTTTGTACAGCAAAAGAAACTACAAAAAAGCTGAACAGACAACCCACAGAATGGGAGAAAATCATAGCAAGTGAAACAACAAAGAATTAATCTCCAAAATCTACAAGCAACTCAGACAACTCAGCACCGGAAAAATGAAAAACCAATCAAAAAATGGGAAAAGGACCTAAACAGACAGCTCTCCAAAGACGACATACAGGTGGCCCAAAACACATGAAATGATGCTCAACTTCACTTATAATTAGAGAAATGCAAATCAAAACTACAATGAGATATCACCTCACACCCGTCAGAATGGCCATCATCCACAAATCAACAGACAATAAATGCTGGAGAGGGTGCGGAGAAAAGGGAACACTCCTGCATTGCTGGTGGGAATGTAGATTGATACAGCCGCTATGGAAGACAGTCTGGAGATTTCTTAAAAAACTAAAAGTAGAAGCACCATACGACCCAGCAATCCCACTCTTAGACTTATACCCTGATGAAATCATATCTGAAGGAAGCACCTGTACCCTAATGTTCATTGTAGCTCTCTATACAATAGCTAGGACATGGAAGCAACCTAGATTCCCATTGACGAATGAATGGATACCAAAGCCCTGGTACATATATACAATGGAACACTACACAGCTGTAAAGAGAAATGCAGAAGAATCAGCCCTAATGAGGTGGCTGAATCTAGAACATATAAAAAGTGAAGTCAGTCAGAAAGAGAAGGACAAATACAATATACTAACACATATATTGGAATCTAGTAGGATGGTGATGATGGCACATGTAGTGAAGTGATGGAGAAATAGACATGGACTGTGGACATATGGACATTGTGGGGAAGGCACAGTGGGTGGGTGGCATAAAGGAAGTAGCATGAAGGCCTGTACTATCATATGTGAAGAAAATAGCTATAGTCATTGCTCTGTGAGAAAGGGGATCCTTCAGGGGTGCTGTGTGATGGTCGGGAGGGGTGGAAAGGGGGGAATATACATATGACCTATCTGGGAACATACATATCTATAAACAACAAAACTCTGTAAAAGTTAAAAATAAAATAAAAGTTTTTTTTTTTTTTTTAAAGAATATACAACATTTTTTTTTGGTCTATTTTAACTGTCAGCTTTGTTATAGATGTAGAAAAGCTTGTTTAATCAAATAAAGGAAAATTTTCCATTTTTTCTTTGGATATACAACCGGTTCAACCTATCCTTTCTCTTTTGGGTTATCTGTTACTCAATTACTTTCTGATATCAAACTTTGAACACGCTGTTTCCATACTCTTTTTCTTACCTAGAAAACTATCTCTGGCCCCACTGATTTTCATTGGAAGCATCCCTCCTCAGGGGGGATCTCTCATCATCACAGGAAACTCTTTCCTAACAGCCTGTTCTAAAGTACCTTCCTATGGCACTCTCTGGCACATTATGTTATTTATTTAGGTTAATAATCTAAAATCATCATATGCTTGCCTATATTTCACTCTTTTTTTCCTAATAGCATTTAAGTGTCATGGGGATACAGAATTTGTCTTCTTTACATATTCATCCATACGAGTTTGAATAGTCTCAGCATTTCAGTTTTATAATCACTCAAAGATGCTGAAGACTGCCCTAATGTTCATTGTAGCTCTCTATACAATAGCTAGGACATGGAAGCAACCTAGATTCCCATTGACGAATGAATGGATACCAAAGCCCTGGTACATATATACAATGGAACACTACACAGCTGTAAAGAGAAATGCAGAAGAATCAGCCCTAATGAGGTGGCTGAATCTAGAACATATAAAAAGTGAAGTCAGTCAGAAAGAGAAGGACAAATACAATATACTAACACATATATTGGAATCTAGTAGGATGGTGATGATGGCACATGTAGTGAAGTGATGGAGAAATAGACATGGACTGTGGACATATGGACATTGTGGGGAAGGCACAGTGGGTGGGTGGCATAAAGGAAGTAGCATGAAGGCCTGTACTATCATATGTGAAGAAAATAGCTATAGTCATTGCTCTGTGAGAAAGGGGATCCTTCAGGGGTGCTGTGTGATGGTCGGGAGGGGTGGAAAGGGGGGAATATACATATGACCTATCTGGGAACATACATATCTATAAACAACAAAACTCTGTAAAAGTTAAAATTAAAATAAAATTTTTTTTTTTTTTTTTAAAGAATATACAACATTTTTTTTTGGTCTATTTTAACTGTCAGCTTTGTTATAGATGTAGAAAAGCTTGTTTAATCAAATAAAGGAAAATTTTCCATTTTTTCTTTGGATATACAACCGGTTCAACCTATCCTTTCTCTTTTGGGTTATCTGTTACTCAATTACTTTCTGATATCAAACTTTGAACACGCTGTTTCCATACTCTTTTTCTTACCTAGAAAACTATCTCTGGCCCCACTGATTTTCATTGGAAGCATCCCTCCTCAGGGGGGATCTCTCATCATCACAGGAAACTCTTTCCTAACAGCCTGTTCTAAAGTACCTTCCTATGGCACTCTCTGGCACATTATGTTATTTATTTAGGTTAATAATCTAAAATCATCATATGCTTGCCTATATTTCACTCTTTTTTTCCTAATAGCATTTAAGTGTCATGGGGATACAGAATTTGTCTTCTTTACATATTCATCCATACGAGTTTGAATAGTCCTCAGCATGAGCATTTAATAAATATTTTTAAGTGAGCAAATGAATAAACAGTCAATTTCAGTTTTAATAGTTTTTTCCTAGTGGCAGTTTATTTCCATTAAACTTTTGTCATAACCTCGGACTCAAAATAAGAGTATAATGTATAGTTCTTGAAGTCCTAGTTATGGGATATCAAATACTTTGGCAAATATTCCACATTTTTTTCAGATCATCATCTTTAGGCACATGTATCCATATTTGGGTCTATATAAAAATGTCTGGTTAACATTTTTACAAATTTCATTATAGTCCATCATTCATAAAATGGTTGTTCATATGCTTTTTTCCATCTAATGACAATGACCTAACAGTGCATGTATGTATGCGTGCTGAGTCACTTCAGTCATGTCTGACTTTTTTGTGACCCTGTAGATGGTAGCCGATCATGGGGTTCCTCTGTCCATGGGATTCTCCAAGCAAGAATACTGGATTGGGTTGCCATGACCCTCTCCAGGGGATTTCCTCCACCTAGGGGTTGAACCAATGTCTCTAAGTTCTCCTGCACTGACAGATGGGTTCTTTACCACTAGCACCACCTGGGAAGCTTGACCTAGTAATAAGAAACTTATTGTTCTATTTTGAAAATGTCTGCATGAGCAAAACAAGCTAGGTCAAACAGCTTTCCATCATGGAATTGCTTCCATGGATTGCTTCTGATCTTTCTCTGCATTCTCTCACTTTCTTTTTTTTTTTTTTTTTTTTCATAAAGATACTAAGACAATGCTGTTTCTCCATTTTATTTATTTCTTTTTTTTAGCACACTGTGCAAGCATGTGGGATTTTAATTCCCTGACCAGGGATCAAACCCGGGCCCCATGTAGTGTGGGTGCAGATTCTCAACCGTTGGACCACAAGGGAAATCCCTTCCTTGCCATTCTTTTATTTTTTTTAAAGATTTATTTATTTATTTATTTGAGGAGGGTGGGGTGGGGAGGGAGGGGAGCAGGCGGGACACTTCTATTGGTCTTTCATTTATCCATTTTCATCCATCTTTGCTCTTCAGCCCATATGGGCCTTCCATCGCGGCGGCCTCTGTTGTCACAGAGCACCGGCTCTGGGCGCATGCGTACCAGAGCTCTGGCTTGGTAATTGGACACATCAATCCAGCCGCTCCACAGCACATGGGATCTTCCCAGGCCAGAGATCGAACTGGCGCCCCTTGCACTGCAAGGCAGTGTCCTTACCCACTGGACCACCAGGGAAGCCCTCTTCCTTGCCATTCTTAACATATGCTTCATATTTTACTTCAAGATGGCATTCAAAATTCTCCAACATATTTTCTTTATTTTATACTTTATTACATGTTCATATAATAATTTGGACTTAGAACACATCCATTTCAAATTTTTAAATATCATTTCAATCTGATAACTTATCTCTAATGAAGACAGATGAAAACTTAAAACCCAGGAGGCTTAAAGGACCGTGTCTATGCCATGCAGTGTCTGAGACATTTAGATTCTTGAAGAGTTTTAGTCTCTAATATTTGTTCATTGTATATAATATAATAATGCTTCTGAGTGACCAAGGAAACCCTCTTATAGGCATTGGTAAATTGGCGGCTCTGGCTTGCAAGATGAAAGCAGCAGCCTAGAGTTTCCTACAGCCTGGTAAATCAGAATTGACAGAAACTGCATTTTTTTCATACTTTAACCTGGATTGTGTAAAATCCTACACTTCTATTGAATAGATACTCTCAGTATACCATATGACATCAGCTTCTGAAATTAGTTTGGCTTTTCTACTTGATACAGGAATGAGTTGTCCTTGCTGGGAGGAGAACTCATTCATGCAGCATGACTTGAATAATTACCCTTCCTGCTAAGGTTTCAAACTTGTAGATAGTCTTGGAGAAGGCTATGGAGTACCAAATATACAAACCATGAGCAACATCATTAAAAATGATCTCTGCTTATATGAGATCTGCGCTTCCTGAGATAATCAGAGCATTTTACTGTGTAGCTGCTTTTAAATATTCTCTCTTCTTCCCAAGAATTTTAAGGGCCTCCAGTAATGAGGAACTCACAATTGTTCACACTACCCACCCTTCATGTCCATGTTGCTGAATTGTTACAAGGCATCTGCCTCAGGCCAGTTGTGGGCTATTATGCTTAGTGAAATCAGTCAGAGAAAGGTAGACACTGTATGTCATCACCTATATGAAGATTATAAAAAACAAACCAATGTATATAGCAAAGCAAAAACAGGTTCACAGATACAGAGAACACATTAATGAAGGCAGAGGCAAAATAGGGGTATGGGATTAAGAGATGCAAACTACTATATAAAAAACAAATAAGATATAAGGATGTGTTATATGACACTGGGTCAAAGCTATGGCATTCAAAATTCTCCAACATATTTTCTTTATTTTATACTTTATTACATGTTCATATAATAATTTGGACTTAGAACACATCCATTTCAAATTTTTAAATATCATTTCAATCTGATAACTTATCTCTAATGAAGACAGATGAAAACTTAAAACCCAGGAGGCTTAAAGGACCGTGTCTATGCCATGCAGTGTCTGAGACATTTAGATTCTTGAAGAGTTTTAGTCTCTAATATTTGTTCATTGTATATAATATAATAATGCTTCTGAGTGACCAAGGAAACCCTCTTATAGGCATTGGTAAATTGGCGGCTCTGGCTTGCAAGATGAAAGCAGCAGCCTAGAGTTTCCTACAGCCTGGTAAATCAGAATTGACAGAAACTGCATTTTTTTCATACTTTAACCTGGATTGTGTAAAATCCTACACTTCTATTGAATAGATACTCTCAGTATACCATATGACATCAGCTTCTGAAATTAGTTTGGCTTTTCTACTTGATACAGGAATGAGTTGTCCTTGCTGGGAGGAGAACTCATTCATGCAGCATGACTTGAATAATTACCCTTCCTGCTAAGGTTTCAAACTTGTAGATAGTCTTGGAGAAGGCTATGGAGTACCAAATATACAAACCATGAGCAACATCATTAAAAATGATCTCTGCTTATATGAGATCTGCGCTTCCTGAGATAATCAGAGCATTTTACTGTGTAGCTGCTTTTAAATATTCTCTCTTCTTCCCAAGAATTTTAAGGGCCTCCAGTAATGAGGAACTCACAATTGTTCACACTACCCACCCTTCATGTCCATGTTGCTGAATTGTTACAAGGCATCTGCCTCAGGCCAGTTGTGGGCTATTATGCTTAGTGAAATCAGTCAGAGAAAGGTAGACACTGTATGTCATCACCTATATGAAGATTATAAAAAACAAACCAATGTATATAGCAAAGCAAAAACAGGTTCACAGATACAGAGAACACATTAATGAAGGCAGAGGCAAAATAGGGGTATGGGATTAAGAGATGCAAACTACTATATAAAAAACAAATAAGATATAAGGATGTGTTATATGACACTGGGTCAAAGCTATGGTTTTCCCAGTAGTCATGTATGGATGTAAGAGTTGGATCGTAAAGAAGGCTGAACGCTGAAGAATTGATGCCTTTGAACTGCGGTGTGGGAGAAGACTCTTGAGATTCCCTTGGACTACAAGGAGATCAAACCAGTCAGTCCTAAAGGAGATCAACCCTAAATATTCATTGGAAGGATTGATGCTGAAGCTGAAGCTCTGATAGTTTGGCCACCTGATGTGAAGAAACAGCTCATTGGAAAAGACCCTAATGTTGGGAAAAATAAAAGGCAGGAGAAGGGGACGAGAGAGGACAAGGTAGTTCGATGGCATCACTGAGTCAATGGACATAAGTTTGAGCAAACTTGCAGAGATGGTAATGGACAGGGAAGCTGGCCTGCGTCAGTCCCCAGGGTTGCAAGGAGTCAGACACAACTGAGCATCTGAACTGAAGTATACAAAACTGGCAAAACAGTCAATGTTTTATAATTATTTTAAACTTATTTATGGAGGATAATCTATAAAAATACATTATCATTATGTGGTATACCTAAAACCCATATAATACTATAAAACAGTTATACTTTAATTTTTTAAAAAGTTTTCATTAAATAGAGGTCAGGTTATCCTTCATTATGGAAAACCAAAACTTTGTTTGGATTATATAATATTTTCCTTCTCAGCTATTCATGCTTAAACTAGCCTTAGTAACTGCTGTGAACAAGCATGTGTGTGTGCTGGGTGCTCTAAGTCGCTTCAGTCCTGTCTGATTCTTTTCAATCCTATGGACTAGTCCACCAGGATCCTCTCTGCATGGAATTCTCCAGGCAAAAATACTGGAGTGGGCTGCCATGCCTTCCTCCACGGAATCTTCCTGACCTAGAGATCAAACCCATGTCTCTTATGTCCCTTGCGTTGGCAGGCAGGTTTTTTATCACTACCAACACATGGAAGACTGTGAAAAAGAGGACAAAGATTTTCAGGTGCTTTAAACACAAAGAGGGATAATTCTAGATAATTAAGACACCACAATTCTATTAGAATCTAATAAAATCTTGGAAGTTTCCTAGTCTATGCTGTGAGCACACTATTGTGACCTGCTGGAGAAAGTCAAGTTTTCAATGTGGTCTTTCACCATTTTTCATTTTCTGCATCCTGTCTGACTCTTTGTGACCCCATGGACCAAAGAATGCCAGACTTCCCTGTCCTTCACATCTCACAAAATTTGTTCAGTCTCATGTCGAGTTAGCAATGCTGTTCAACTGTTTCGTCCTCTGTGGTCCCCTTCTCCTCTCGCCTTCAGTCTTTCCCAGCATCAGCGTCTTTTCCTATGAGTTGTGCCTTTGCATCAGGTGGTCAAACTATTAGAGCTTTAGCTTCAGCAACAGTCCTTCCAATGAATATTCAGCATTGATTTCATGTAGTATTGACTCATTTGATCCGTTTCAAACCAAGGGGCTCGGCTTTTTTTTAATAACAGCAATATTTAAAAGCGTCAGTTCTTTAATGCTCCTCCTTGTTAATAGTCCAACTCTCACATTCATAAATGACAAAGAAGGCCATAATTTTGACTGTATGGATCTTTGTTGGCAAAGTAATTTCTCTGCTTTTTAATATGCTATCTAGGTTTTTTAACAGCTTTTCTTTCAAGGAGCAAGTAGCTTTTAATTTCATGACTTTTTAATTTCATGGCTGCAGTCACAGTCCACAGTGATTTTGGAGCCCAAGAAATTAAATTTAGTCACTGTTTTCATTGTTTTCTGATCTATTTGCCATGAAGGAATGGGACCAGATGCCATGAGCTTACTTAGTCTTTTGAATGTTGAGTTCTAAGCCAGCTTTTTCACTCTCCTTTCTCACCTTCTTCAGGAGACTTTTTAGTTCTTCTTCACTTTCTGCCATAGTGGTGGTGTCATCTGCATATCTGAGGTTATTGATGTTTATCCCAGCTGTCTTGATTCCAATCTGAGCTTCATCTCGCCCAGCATTTGGCAGAATGTACTCTGTATATAAGTTCAATAAGCAGGGAGACAAGATACATTCTTGACGTACTCGTTTCCCAATTTCAAACTAGGCTTTTGTTGCATGTCCAATTGTAACTGTTGCTTCTTGATCTGAATGTAGGTTTCTCAGGAGGCAGGTAAGATGGTCTGGTATTCCCACCTTTATAGTAATTTTCCACAATTTGTTGTGATTCACACAGTCAAAGCTTTAGCATCATCAGTGAAGCAGAAGTAGATGTTTTTCTGGAATTCTTTTGCTGTTTCTATGATCAAAGGGATATTAGGAATTTAATCTCTGGTTTTTCTGCCTTTTTTAAATCCAGCTTGTACATCTGAATTCTCAGTTCACATACTTTTGAAGCATAGCTTGAAGATTTTGACCATTACTTTACTAGTATGTGGAATGAGTACAATTGTGTGTTAACTTGAACATTCTTTGGCTTTGCCTTTCTTTGGGATTGGAAGGAAAACTGACATTTTTCAGTCCTGTGGCCACTGTGAAGTTTTCCAAATTTGCTGGCATATTGAGTGCATCTCTTTAAGAGCATGGAATTTTAGAATTTGAAACAGCTCACCTGGAATTCCATCACCTCCACTAGATTTGTCCAACATGATGCTTCCTAAAGCACACTTGTCTTCATACTACAGGATGCCTGGCCCTAGATGAGTGAGTCACCATTGTAGCTATCTGGTTCACTACGTTATATTTTGTATAGTTCTGTATATTCTTGCCAGTTCTCCTTAATATCTTCTACTTCTCTTAGATCCTTACCATTTCTGTTCTTTATTGTGCTCACTTAACATGAAATGTTCCCTTAGTATCTCTGATTTTCTTGAAGAGATCTCTAGTCGTTCCCATTCTGTTGTTTTCCTCTATTTCTTTGCATTGCTCACTTAGGGTGGCTTTCTTGTCTCTCCTTGCCATTCTTTGAAACTCTGCCTTCAGATGGGTATATCTTTTCTTTTTTCCTTTGCGTTTCACTACTCTTCTTTTCTCAGCTTTTTGTAATGTCTCCCTATACAAGCATTTTGCCTTTTTTCTATTTCTTTTTGGGGGAATGATTTTGATCATCGCCTCCTTTGCAATATTGTGAACCTCTGTTCATAAGAGGCACCCTGTCTGTCTGATATAATCCCTTGAATCTACTTGTCATTTCCACTTTATAGTTCTAAGGAATTATATTTAGGTCATGTCCAATTGTAACTTGACGTACTCGTTTCCCAATTTCAAACTAGGCTTTTGTTGCATGTCCAATTGTAACTGTTGCTTCTTGATCTGAATGTAGGTTTCTCAGGAGGCAGGTAAGATGGTCTGGTATTCCCACCTTTATAGTAATTTTCCACAATTTGTTGTGATTCACACAGTCAAAGCTTTAGCATCATCAGTGAAGCAGAAGTAGATGTTTTTCTGGAATTCTTTTGCTGTTTCTATGATCAAAGGGATATTAGGAATTTAATCTCGGGTTTTTTCTGCCTTTTTTAAATCCAGCTTGTACATCTGAATTCTCAGTTCACATACTTTTGAAGCATAGCTTGAAGATTTTGACCATTACTTTACTAGTATGTGGAATGAGTACAATTGTGTGTTAACTTGAACATTCTTTGGCTTTGCCTTTCTTTGGGATTGGAAGGAAAACTGACATTTTTCAGTCCTGTGGCCACTGTGAAGTTTTCCAAATTTGCTGGCATATTGAGTGCATCTCTTTAAGAGCATGGAATTTTAGAATTTGAAACAGCTCACCTGGAATTCCATCACCTCCACTAGATTTGTCCAACATGATGCTTCCTAAAGCACACTTGTCTTCATACTACAGGATGCCTGGCCCTAGATGAGTGAGTCACCATTGTAGCTATCTGGTTCACTACGTTATATTTTGTATAGTTCTGTATATTCTTGCCAGTTCTCCTTAATATCTTCTACTTCTCTTAGATCCTTACCATTTCTGTTCTTTATTGTGCTCACTTAACATGAAATGTTCCCTTAGTATCTCTGATTTTCTTGAAGAGATCTCTAGTCGTTCCCATTCTGTTGTTTTCCTCTATTTCTTTGCATTGCTCACTTAGGGTGGCTTTCTTGTCTCTCCTTGCCATTCTTTGAAACTCTGCCTTCAGATGGGTATATCTTTTCTTTTTTCCTTTGCGTTTCACTACTCTTCTTTTCTCAGCTTTTTGTAATGTCTCCCTATACAAGCATTTTGCCTTTTTTCTATTTCTTTTTGGGGGAATGATTTTGATCATCGCCTCCTTTGCAATATTGTGAACCTCTGTTCATAAGAGGCACCCTGTCTGTCTGATATAATCCCTTGAATCTACTTGTCATTTCCACTTTATAGTTCTAAGGAATTATATTTAGGTCATACCTGAATGGCCAAGTGGTTTTCCCTACTTTTTACCATATGGTGTTATAAATGGAAAAAGATCAAGCTCTCTTCCTTCCGTCTAATGTCCTGAAATAATATGTTGGTTCAATTTATGATTTTCATAGCAGAGGGTGATATTCTGTAACAGTCTTATCTGACCTCATTCAGTCATGCCTAATTGGCTTCAGTTAGGCAAGAATAAACACCTGTTTATTTTCCAGATATTCGGGCATCTGATTTTATTTTCTGTACATTTTCAGACATATACCTCTTTTGTATATTTTACTCTTCCAAATTAACCCTGGGTGTGTTTGTTAGTGAGAGATTTCATGGAATATCTATGTTGCTTCTCTTACATCAGTGGAATCTTTTAATATTGTCATCTAATGTAACTGAGAAACATATCAGTTATAGTGAACATCATCATTAGTGATAATTTGTAAAGGCAAAATATGCCCAATTTTCACGTTGGGCATTGCTAGCTTTGAAATTATCTTTACTAGTATACCAGTTGGGGCCTTTCTGAAGCCTTTTTGTGTTAAACAGGAAAATAGATAAAGAATTGGGTGGATTTAGGTGTGTAGATTTAAGAAGTTTACAGTAGCTACAATCCTGATCACAATTTGGCTTAATGGTTAGTTCCCAGGCAACTGAGAAGAAAACAAAGGAGAACATAAGGAGTAATATTTTAATACTAAATATTTTAATATTTTAGTAATAATTTGTTTCCTCCTTGATATGAATAAATCTCTACTAAAGAGAATCTGTGGTTCCATCTTTTGTTTTCATCTTCTACAACAAAAGAGAAATGAATTCTCTGACTGTTCTGTGACTCAGCTGGGTAGACCTAATATATTAGCAGTTGATAAATACATGTTGGGTAGCAAATGATCTCTTCATCTTGCAGTGCTTCCAAATAGTCACATGGGATCTAAAGGCTTCCATTTTATTGGATAGAATGGTATAGATTCTCAGTTTCAGTTATTCCTGTAGTCTCATGCTCTGAGACAGTGGATAAAGTGAAGACTTGAGCAGATACATTGCTTCTCTGACTTTTTCAACTGTGAAATAATTTTTCTGAATAGACATTTCACTTTCTTGACAGAAATCTTCACATAGGTATGTGAAACAAGATCTGCAGGACTATGGAAATGAGGTGAGCAGGAAAGGAGTAGAAAACATTACCGAGCCAATTCGACCCTCTTATTGAACCACAGTTTTTCAGTATTTATATTCATGCACATAGAGTAGTGTAGTGGTACATTACTAAGTTCTTTATGCTGATTCTACTAGAGTTCTTAATTTTGATGTCACCAAAGAACATGTTGTCATGGATTTCTGAACATACTCCACTTCTCCTACACCAGGTAAAATTTGAACAGTCACTCAGTCATGTCTGACTCTGTGAACCATGGACAAGCCATGGAATTCTCCAGGCAAGAATACTGGAATGGGTAGCCTTTCCCTTCTCCAAGGGATCTTCCCAACCTGGATCTTCTGCATTGTAGCCAGGTTCTTTACAATCTGAGCCAAAAGTAAAGCCTGTATTTACCTGTAATCTCTAAAATTTTCAGAAATGACATTTTTGTTTGAGTGCATAGCGAGCCCAACTGCCTTTTTTTTTAAAAAGATTTATTTATTTTGGTGGGGTGACGGAGAGAGGGGAGCAGGCGGGTTACTTCTATTGATCTTTCATTTGTCTATTTTCATCCATCTTTGTTCTTTGGCCTGTGTAGGCCTTCCATCGCGGTGATCTCAGTTGTAGCAGAGCACCGGCTCTGGGCGCATGCGCTCCAGAGCTCCGGCTCGATAATTGGACACATGGGTCCAGCCGCTCCGCCGCACTTGGGATCTTCCCAGGCCAGGGATCAAACCGGCGCCCCTTGCACTGCAAGGCGGTGTCCTTACCCACTGAACCACCAGGGAAGCCCCCAGCTGCCTTGAGTTGATTATTTTAATATAATTTGTTTTCTTGTTTTATATTGTCAGAGTGTGTAATACTGACGGTTTGCATGAACAGTTTATCCTATCAACTTTAGAATAATAGGATATTATGTTATGTGTGCCAGGTCAAACATGACTTATAATTATTGTAAAAGGAATTTATGTACAGTGCGTGCACATTAATGTGTGTATGTGTGATGAAAAGTGAAGCAATGACGGAATGGATATTCTAACTAAATGGATCGCAATCAAGTCACCTTGAAGAATAGAGACCTCAGTGAAATACCCAGGCAGAAAACCCCGCTCAGCTTTCTTTCTTCTCTGGGAATTATAAACAATATTATCCTTTATAGTAGGGGTGAATTTCAGCTAATGATTTATAATATGTGAGTGAGCTATGTTGTTATTCATATGTAGAATATTTGAATGCATATGTAGGAATATTCAGTAAAATTTCACCTTGCAGTTTTCATTCAGTACGCAGATTGTTGGGGAAATAAAAACTTTGTAATCATTTCAATCCCTTGTTCTTCTATAGACTTAACTTTAAGGTCTAGCTTTATTCATTGTATAATTTCTATGATCCAGGCATGCACTTCTATTCTCTTTATGTTTTTTTCTAGCAGCAACACTGATTTGCATTCAGTGAGTTCATACTGAAAATGGCATCATTTTATATACTTAATGCTAAGGGGTACGAAAACTGAATAGTGTATTTTTGCCTTATCCTAACACTAGCATAGCATGATATTAGAGGATTATTGCCATAAAAACTGCATGGCAGGGAGGGCATTGCAATTTTTCTTTCCTTGTCTATATAAAGGAATAAACAAATTGTACATATTATTAAAGAATTAAATATATTAAGTATACGAATATGCCATCAAAACAGTGTCTCCATGTTTATTAAGGATATATATTTATGCATTTTCTGCATCTTATTTTGTCAAAAGTATTCATAAAAAATGTTGTTCAGCATTCAAGGGCTATTTTTAATAAGGAAGAACCTCCCAAGTCTGGCATGATGCTTGAATTCTGTGGGTGGCTTTCAGTTTTAACCAAGCTTTATGAAATGAGCAATGGATGAAGGATTTCTTGATAACATCACAAGGACTCATTCCTATAGCAATACTTTTCCCCAACCTACAGAGCCTTGTCATGGTTTTCTGGTTAACTTCTAATTTGGATAATTAAATTCTACCTGCCTTTCTGACTTGTTGCAGTTTTCATCCTTTTTTACAGACTTTATTTCCTGTTTTGAATCGATGGCTGCTGTGCCCTGGGGAATGAAGGCTGAATAGTACACAGGAAATTATTCACCCTGCTTCTGTTACAGTTATGGTAGCATAACAGTTTCTAGTTCCATTTTTCATTTCATTGAGACATTTTGAAAATAAAATCACTTTTTCTCACTCTGGTCTGATTTTGGAGAAATATGTTTTATGTACCCATTCAATTTCTATTAAAATATGTACTTCTCTAATAGAAAGAATGACTTCTCTTTAAAAATACGTACATAGGCTATATAATGTGTCTTTAAAGGTTTTAAGCAAAACTGAAATTATATTTAAAATGTTTTGATTCATGAACCTCACATAGCAGCATTTTTTTTTTAATAATTGGGAAGCCCACTCAGCAGTAATCTGTCTAGTATTAGTTATACTTTTAATATGTGTACTTAGTGAATAATGTATACTATGGGTCTAAATGCAAGCTCAGAAAGATCATGCAGTTCATCTTTGGGGCAGGTGCCCATATCTGTCCTAGGTACATTTCAGTGGTACCATTTCATCTCTTCAGATCATTCTGAAGAGAAAGCAATATCTCATTCACATTGTCTGCAGTCTACTCCGACCCCTCTTTGGATTTCATTTCCTCCCCTCAGAAGCTCTAAGTCCCACTCCCTGAGATCTAAAGTAACAAGGAGAGCAAAAACATTCATAAAATGTTTTGAATTAAATATATTAAGTATAAAAATGCCATCAAAACAGTGTCTCCATGTTTATTAAGGATATATATTTATGCATTTTCTGCATCTTATTTTGTCAAAAGTATTCATAAAAAATGTTGTTCAGCATTCAAGGGCTATTTTTAATAAGGAAGAACCTCCCAAGTCTGGCATGATGCTTGAATTCTGTGGGTGGCTTTCAGTTTTAACCAAGCTTTATGAAATGAGCAATGGATGAAGGATTTCTTGATAACATCACAAGGACTCATTCCTATAGCAATACTTTTCCCCAACCTACAGAGCCTTGTCATGGTTTTCTGGTTAACTTCTAATTTGGATAATTAAATTCTACCTGCCTTTCTGACTTGTTGCAGTTTTCATCCTTTTTTACAGACTTTATTTCCTGTTTTGAATCGATGGCTGCTGTGCCCTGGGGAATGAAGGCTGAATAGTACACAGGAAATTATTCACCCTGCTTCTGTTACAGTTATGGTAGCATAACAGTTTCTAGTTCCATTTTTCATTTCATTGAGACATTTTGAAAATAAAATCACTGTGTCTCCTTCTGGTCTGATTTTGGAGAAATATGTTTTATGTACCCATTCAATTTCTATTAAAATATGTACTTCTCTAATAGAAAGAATGACTTCTCTTTAAAAATACGTACATAGGCTATATAATGTGTCTTTAAAGGTTTTAAGCAAAACTGAAATTATATTTAAAATGTTTTGATTCATGAACCTCACATAGCAGCATTTTTTTTTTAATAATTGGGAAGCCCACTCAGCAGTAATCTGTCTAGTATTAGTTATACTTTTAATATGTGTACTTAGTGAATAATGTATACTATGGGTCTAAATGCAAGCTCAGAAAGATCATGCAGTTCATCTTTGGGGCAGGTGCCCATATCTGTCCTAGGTACATTTCAGTGGTACCATTTCATCTCTTCAGATCATTCTGAAGAGAAAGCAATATCTCATTCACATTGTCTGCAGTCTACTCCGACCCCTCTTTGGATTTCATTTCCTCCCCTCAGAAGCTCTAATTCCCACTCCCCTGAGATCTAAAGTAACAAGGAGAGCATGGTAACAGAAGGTAATAAGACAAATTCTATCTTTCCTTTCCACACAAATGAATGTAGTTTATATCCTGTTCTAAAATAAAATGTATATCATTTACTTTTAGGTTTATGACTCAATATGTCATGTGAATAAATGTAATGTTTCAGTGGATTTAGAGAAAAGATAACAGTACAATGAAAAACATGAACTCCAGCAGTGATTAATATTTCACCATAAAAGCCACAAAATATTGAAATAAGTAGCTAGAAGTAAATATTAATATATATATATTTAAAGCCCTACAGAGATACAGTTTACATAGACAAGTTTATTTTCTAACCAGTCTTTCTTCAATGAATATATATGTGTGTGGGCATGTGCACATATACATTTTATAAATTCTTTACTGTCTCAGACAGTAAAGAATCTGCCTGCAATGCAGGAGACCCAGATTTAATCCCTAGGTTGGAAAGATCCCCTGAAGGAGGAAATGGCCACCCACTCCAGTATTCTTGCCTGGAGAATCCCATGAAGAAAGGAGCCTAGTAGGCTACAGCCCATAAAGTCACAGAGTTGGACATGACTGTGTGACTAAGTACATGGGCATACACATTTTACTGAATCAATTTTAGTATTATAGTAAATATTTTAAATAACATTTATTATCAGGCTATGTATGCTTATGAGAGCATTTGAAAAACATTCATATAATTCATCTCATGTTAGTCATAAGTTAAAAATAAAAATTGTAGTTTTCCATATCTTGAAATTTAAAAATGCTGTACAAATATAATTCCAAATGAAGACAGGTCTGCATTATCCTTGAGAAGACTCTGTGCATGTGTGTGTCTGCTTCCTCTCTGCAGTCTGTTTGAGGTGAGGAAGAATGTACTCAGACTTTGTCCTCTTTGGAAACCTTTAGCCTCTTCTGGCTCACTTAGGGAAAAATATAAGTCAAGGAAAAATGTTGCCATTAAGTAGAGTGAGGCATCATATTATAAATGAAAAATATTAAAGCAATAACCGGTGACTGTGTACAACATATTTGCTTCCTTTTTTCTCTCTTATATGACAAATGAAATAAGATGAGTTTGTAGGTATCACCCACTTGCGTGGTGTCTCTGACCTAGAAACACTAAGTGAAGGCCAGAATATGATCCAAATGAAAAGCCATGTTACAGACTTTTGCTCACATCTGTGTCTATAAGATTTTAGGATACCACTGAGATTCACAGCCAACTCTGTAAAATTGTCCAGAATAAAATAGTGTTTGGGATTTCTGAAACATATGGAGTGTATATATTTTTTAGAATAAGCCACCAGTAAACCATGATGGACATCCTGTAAAGAATTCAATATTCTAATATATTGATGAGTAATTTAACCTATTAATGCAACATATTGGTTATTCTCTCTCACATATGCAAGTAACAATAACTGTTATACCATAATGTGGTGATCCTATAACCTTAATTCTCATTATTTGAATAAGCAAGCAAATTCTCTGGTCTGAGCTAATTATTTAAACATTACAATAGATCCTTTAGTATGTGTAATTATGCATGTGTATCAGGCCTGTATAGCTGGTCTGAGAACAAAGCCTGTTGAATCAGACAGAAACTCACATGTAAAGCCCAGCTCCACCACACACTTAAATATTCAGAGCCTCAATTTTCTTACACATAAAATTTTGATGAATGCCTAACTCATGATATTATTGTAAGATAACATATACAAACTATTTGATATAATAAATGGTCATTAAAAATCAGTGATTCTGGAACAGAAGTCATATGTGTGACATAATGAGATATCCTCGAGTCTATAGAATTGAACACAAAGTGTAAAAAGCTTGTTATCCTTGTTTTTTGTTTTTTGTTTTTTGTTTTTTTTAATAATATACTGGCTAAATTTTCTTACCAAGTCCTTGTAGAACAAACACAAAATTTGTTACAGAAGTGGACCTTCTCTATTTTCTTCTGAGATTTTATTTCACATATCAAATGATTAAATAAGACAGCCTGTATAAAGCACTCAGAAAATTATCTGGCCTATAATAGATATTTAAAATGCATTTATTATCAGTATATACATGCTTATGAGAATTTCATAGTAGAATTTATTTAGTTCTTATGCTATAACATAGTTTCACCATTTCTCAATAAATTTTTTAGCATAGCGACCTCAGTAAGAATTATTCTAGTTATTTTTATAAAGGTACCCACATTGGCTGAATTACACCTGATGGGATGAATCAACACAATCATTTTCAGAGAAGGCAAACGCATGTAAGAAGCACCTTTGTTTGGCTACTATTTTCAAAAGATTTTTCTGTCTGAAAATAGGAAATAAAGATACACTGATGTGAAAATGACAATTTGTGACTATTTCAGAAAACTATTGATGTCCATATAAATGAGTGAATGAGAAATCTTTAACAAGTAACTACTGTAGCTTAGAAACATACACATGTAGATTTATCTGTTTGCTTGTTCTAACACTTTTATCTTTTTCCATGTCCTCCAGTATCTTATGACTTCTACATCTATGTCTTTACACCTCTAAAATAATCATCAATATTATTCCTTCAAAAGCTAGTATAAACAAATAAGCATAACTTTATTCTTTTTAACTAAGAAAAATATATTTACCATATCCTGATTCTCATGAGAGTCAACTTGGTATCATAAATAAGTAATTATTTCTTAGTCTGAAATATCAATAGCTAATTTTTCCTGCAACACATGTGTTCCCTTAGGTTACAAAAGCACTTCTGTTTTTCCTTCTAAGCAGGCAAAAATCAGATACATATTTTGAGGTTAGAATACTATAAAAATCCTTTCTGTGAACTTCATAATCATATGACTTTGGGCAGTGTTCAGATTAAAGTATATGAATGTATAATTTTTACCATTGGCTATTTTCCAATGGATATATTTAATAATTTGCTCTGTTTTGAAAATCAGTTTTTTCTGCTTTTGCTACATTTTGAAATTGAAATGATACATGTCATCTGAATTTTAAAATACATCAACATATAGTACATCCAATACTCTCAATCAGGACTAGTGAAATAAATTGTGGGGGCACTTGTTAAATATTATACCTTCAATTGAGAGAGCAGCGTTGAAACATATGCATTACCATAAGCAAAACAGATAGCCAGTAGGGGTTTTACTGTGTGTTGCAGGGTGCTCATGTCAGGTATTCTGTGACAGCCTAGAGGAGAGGGAAGGAGTGAGGTGGGAGGAGATTCAGAAGAAGGAGGCATATGTATACTTACGATTCCTTCATGGTGATACATGGCAGAAACCAGCACAATAGGCCTAAAAATCTTAAAAATTATTCTAGTATTTTTATAAAGGTACCCACATTGGCTGAATTACACCTGATGGGATGAATCAACACAATCATTTTCAGAGAAGGCAAACGCATGTAAGAAGCACCTTTGTTTGGCTACTATTTTCAAAAGATTTTTCTGTCTGAAAATAGGAAATAAAGATACACTGATGTGAAAATGACAATTTGTGACTATTTCAGAAAACTATTGATGTCCATATAAATGAGTGAATGAGAAATCTTTAACAAGTAACTACTGTAGCTTAGAAACATACACATGTAGATTTATCTGTTTGCTTGTTCTAACACTTTTATCTTTTTCCATGTCCTCCAGTATCTTATGACTTCTACATCTATGTCTTTACACCTCTAAAATAATCATCAATATTATTCCTTCAAAAGCTAGTATAAACAAATAAGCATAACTTTATTCTTTTTAACTAAGAAAAATATATTTACCATATCCTGATTCTCATGAGAGTCAACTTGGTATCATAAATAAGTAATTATTTCTTAGTCTGAAATATCAATAGCTAATTTTTCCTGCAACACATGTGTTCCCTTAGGTTACAAAAGCACTTCTGTTTTTCCTTCTAAGCAGGCAAAAATCAGATACATATTTTGAGGTTAGAATACTATAAAAATCCTTTCTGTGAACTTCATAATCATATGACTTTGGGCAGTGTTCAGATTAAAGTATATGAATGTATAATTTTTACCATTGGCTATTTTCCAATGGATATATTTAATAATTTGCTCTGTTTTGAAAATCAGTTTTTTCTGCTTTTGCTACATTTTGAAATTGAAATGATACATGTCATCTGAATTTTAAAATACATCAACATATAGTACATCCAATACTCTCAATCAGGACTAGTGAAATAAATTGTGGGGGCACTTGTTAAATATTATACCTTCAATTGAGAGAGCAGCGTTGAAACATATGCATTACCATAAGCAAAACAGATAGCCAGTAGGGGTTTTACTGTGTGTTGCAGGGTGCTCATGTCAGGTATTCTGTGACAGCCTAGAGGAGAGGGAAGGAGTGAGGTGGGAGGGAGATTCAGAAGAAGGAGGCATATGTATACTTACGATTCCTTCATGGTGATACATGGCAGAAACCAGCACAATAGTGTAAAGCAATTTTTCTCCAATTAAAAATGAATAAACTTAAAATATGATTTCAAGACAGTGACAACCAAGCTTTAAACAAGGCATGGGACATTTCTGACAGCAGAGTCCCATGCAACTGCACAGGTCACATGTCCATGAAGTGGGTGGATTTTGCTGTCAAGAGAAGAACTTTGGAAAATAATTTTCTTCTCTTTAATGATTAGGTCAGTAGTTTCCATCTTGAGATGATCTGCCATAGATGGTACATGTTTTACACATATAATGGCTTCTTAGCAATGCAAATATGATGCTACAACAATTCATTTTTCTTCAAACGCCAGAAATGATAGTGAAAAAAAAAAATTCCTCATCAGTTTTCTAAAGTGAATTCAAGAATTGAGCAAGTATTTCTTTATATGCTTAACTCTCTTTCAAATTTATTATATTTAGAATTTTAAAAACATTTTATCCAATGTTCTTTGTGTTTAGCAAGTCTTAACCCTTAGTTGAAATATTTTTGTGATGTATTAATATATTTAATGTGTAGATACTCTTGAAAAGCTCTAGTTTTATTTGTAGCCAGTTATGCACTCTTAGATTAAATATGACTGAATGTTTAAATTTTATAATATGAATATTTATGTGTTTAAATATACATATAATTTCATAAAATTATATATGATTTAAATACATATAAATTTCATATATAAATTTTAATTATATATACATTAATTATATATATTGTACAATTATATATATATATTTTTTAAATTTGAGGAATTCTGAGAAGTATTTTCTGAGGGTTTAAGAATTTAAATACATTATCAGAGCACCATATATAGCACCATACATGTGCATACCTATGATGTATAAAAGTTTTTTTTAAGTTGTATTTAAAAGTTTTTCTTATCTGTGCTATGCCATGACCTAAGGAAAACCCTCAAACTTTAAATCTGTAATTTGTTTTTTCAACATTATTCAAAAACAAAACTGATTCATGAAGAGTAAAAGTAATTTTAATATTTGCAATAATCTCAGGTTAATGTATAGTTGCTAAACAACTAAACGATAAATCAGAAAAAATATAATAGGATACAACTTCCTTAAGACAAATGAATAGGTCTCACACTTTGTAAATTGTTAGAGATACTCAGAATGTAGTCTTATAATTGCAATCTACTTTGCTTGTATGATAGTATTTATAATGATAAGAATAATGACTAGTGTATATCAGCTATCTATGTGTATTATTTACTTTGTTTTACAATTGTTATACTTTTCAACTTTCATGGACACACTGAGATGTTCATCTGCATTTCAATATTAGAGATGAGGATGTACAATCCAGAAAGTCAAATGAAATTCCCCAGATTTATTAGATTTACTGTCAGAACATAGCCTGTGAGAGAGTCATAGGATATCATAATACTGGAACTGGAAAAATGATTTAGATTTTCAGCTTGCAGTAGAAGAAAATATCAATATTAATTTAAAAATAAAGCATTAATCTGAACCCATATTTGTCTTCTGTTTTAAGCATGTAGGTTTAATTCTCTAAGTTCAAACAGTTAGGGTTTAATAAGTTAATGACCTTGGCCGCATGAGTTCATGCTTTGTGACTTTGTCGTAGTTCATAAAATTACTGACTCAGTGTCATAAAAATACCAAGTTGCCTGACTATGATTCTCTTCTTATCTACTATTACTATTTTTAATTGAATTCAAGGATAATATTTACTTTTAGGAGCTACGTTTATATTTTTATAATACATGAATTTTTCTTTTATGAAACACTGTAGGTCACTGTGGTTTATCACCATGATTAATAATGAAATTGCATTTCTGAACAGAGAGTTAGAGAACTACATCTTCATGTTGAATTTTGTGGAAAGACCTTGAAATAAGGACTTCCTTTACTCATTAGTGTATAATAGGAGTTAGATCAAGTCATTTAATTGAGATTGAACAGGATTTCAGTGGAATCCCATTGCTTTCTAGCTAAGTAATCAAAATAAAAGTAACTGCCTTGAACTTAAGATTATCATTTGAAAAGTTGAAAGCGTAATACACCTATCATATAGGACTTCTGTGAAAACTACATGAGAAATGAATATGAAAAGATTTGTGTTATGCTTAGTATAAATTTAGAATTTTTGAAATAGTATCTATTATAAATGTTTCTCTATAGCCATCCACCTGGTTGAACTTTCCTAGTTAAGAGAAAATTCTCCAAATTGTAAAAAATGATAGTGTACCATGTGATACATAAATTGTTAGAAAATAATTTATTATTCCATGTGAAAGTCTGTGGAACTCCAGTAATTTCCCCCAAATTTTAGTTTTATCTACTTGTAAGCTTAGCTCATTTCACATAGCATGTTACTTAAACTACAGTAAGTCACCTATATACAAATGAGTTTCTTAACAAAAGCAGATTCGTAAATCCAATTTTCATAAGCTCAGTAAGATTAACCTAGGTCCCCAACTAATGTAATTGTCTATGTAGTGCTGTAGTAGGTTTATAATAATATTCACTCAAATAATACATTAAAAGCATGGAAATAAAACATTTTAAATATTACAGTATAGTACCTTGAAGAACACATTTGTACAGTACAACAGCTGGCATACAAGAGTACATTTGAAAATTTGCAACTTGAGGGTTCATATGTAGGAGACATAGTATATTGCATAATTTATTATTTTTATTTATATTTTAATATGCACTTTATATTTTTTATTTTTTCCTATTTAGAAATCTTTCCTGAATCTTCTTTCTCGGAATATCCCTAATGTTGTTCTACAGTTGATAAGTTGTGTCCCACTCATAGTGACCCCATGGACTGCAGCATACCAGGCTTCCTTGTCCTTCACTATTGCTTAGGGTTTCCTCAAACTCATGTCATTTTAGTCAAAGATCTGAAACAGAGAGTTAGAGAACTACATCTTCATGTTGAATTTTGTGGAAAGACCTTGAAATAAGGACTTCCTTTACTCATTAGTGTATAATAGGAGTTAGATCAAGTCATTTAATTGAGATTGAACAGGATTTCAGTGGAATCCCATTGCTTTCTAGCTAAGTAATCAAAATAAAAGTAACTGCCTTGAACTTAAGATTATCATTTGAAAAGTTGAAAGCGTAATACACCTATCATATAGGACTTCTGTGAAAACTACATGAGAAATGAATATGAAAAGATTTGTGTTATGCTTAGTATAAATTTAGAATTTTTGAAATAGTATCTATTATAAATGTTTCTCTATAGCCATCCACCTGGTTGAACTTTCCTAGTTAAGAGAAAATTCTCCAAATTGTAAAAAATGATAGTGTACCATGTGATACATAAATTGTTAGAAAATAATTTATTATTCCATGTGAAAGTCTGTGGAACTCCAGTAATTTCCCCCAAATTTTAGTTTTATCTACTTGTAAGCTTAGCTCATTTCACATAGCATGTTACTTAAACTACAGTAAGTCACCTATATACAAATGAGTTTCTTAACAAAAGCAGATTCGTAAATCCAATTTTCATAAGCTCAGTAAGATTAACCTAGGTCCCCAACTAATGTAATTGTCTATGTAGTGCTGTAGTAGGTTTATAATAATATTCACTCAAATAATACATTAAAAGCATGGAAATAAAACATTTTAAATATTACAGTATAGTACCTTGAAGAACACATTTGTACAGTACAACAGCTGGCATACAAGAGTACATTTGAAAATTTGCAACTTGAGGGTTCATATGTAGGAGACATAGTATATTGCATAATTTATTATTTTTATTTATATTTTAATATGCACTTTATATTTTTTATTTTTGCCTATTTAGAAATCTTTCCTGAATCTTCTTTCTCGGAATATCCCTAATGTTGTTCTACAGTTGATAAGTTGTGTCCCACTCATAGTGACCCCATGGACTGCAGCATACCAGGCTTCCTTGTCCTTCACTATTGCTTAGGGTTTCCTCAAACTCATGTCATTTTAGTCAAAGATGCCATGAAAGTATCTCATCCTCTTTTGCCCTTCTGACCTCAGTCTTTCCCAGCATCAGGGTCATTTCAAATTAGCTGTTTGTTTCATCAGGTGGTCAAAGTATTGCAGCTTCAGCTTCAGAATCATCCTCCCAGTGAATATTCATGGCTGATTTCCTTTAGAATTGACTAGTTTGATCAACTTGCTGTGCAAAGAACCCTCAATAATCTTCACTTTCTCTAGCACCACAGTTCAAAATCATCAATTCATTGATGCTCAGCCTTCTTTATGATTCAACTCCAACATCCGTATATGATCACTGGAAAAAAACATAGCTTTGACTACACGTACTTTGCCAGCCAAGAGTTGTTTGCTTTTGAATACATTGTTTAAGTTCTTCATAGCTTTTTTCCCAAAGAATCAAGTGTGTTTAAATTTCATAGCTGCTGTCATGGTCTGTAGTCATTTTGGAACCCATGAAAATAAAATCTGTCACTGTTTCCACTTTTTCCCCAATCGTTTTGCCATGAAATGATGGAAAAAGATGCCTTGATATTAGTTTTTTAAATGTTGAGTTTTAGGCTAACTCTTTTTGCTCTTCTCTTTAACCTTCATTAAGAGGCTCTTAGTACCTCTTTGCTTTCTTCCATTAGGTTAGTGAGTATCTCAAGTTGTTGAAATTTCTCTCAACAATCTTGATTCCAACTTGTGATTCCACCAAGCATTCCACATGAGGTGCTCTGCATATAAATTAATTAAGCAGGGTGACAATATAGTCTTGACATTCTCCTTTCCCAGTTTTGAACCAATCCATTGTTCCATTTCCATTTCTAACTGTTGCTTCTTGGCCTGCATATAGGGTTCTTAGGAAGTAGGTATGGTGGTCTGGTATTCCTATCTTCACAATTTGTTGTTCTCCGCATGGTCAAAGGTTTTAGTGTAGTCAATGAAGCAGAAGTAGATGTTTTTTTGGAAATTATCTTGCCTTTTCTATGATTCAGTGGATGTTGACAGTTTGATCTTTGGTTCTTCTGCCCTTTCTAAATTCAATTTGCATATCTGGAAGTTCTTGATCCAGGAATTTTGAAGCATAGCTTGAAGGATTTTGAGCATTACCTTATTAAAATGTGAAATGAGTGCAATTGTATGGTAGGTGGAACATTCTTTGACATTGGCCTTCTTTACTTTTGGAATGAAAACTGACCTTTTCTAGTCCTATGGCCACTGTTGAGTTTTCCAAATTTACTGGCATATTGAGTGTAGCACTTTAACAGCATTATCTTTTAGAGTTTGAAATATCTGAACTGGAATTCCATTGTATCTGTTCGCTGTGTTCATAGTAATGCTTCCTAAGGCACACTTCCCAATCCAGGATGTGTGGTTCTAGGTGAGATAATACCATTGTGCTTACTTCAGTCATTAAAATCTTTTTTGTACAGTTCTGTATATTTTTGCAACCTCTTCTTTTTTCTTCTTTTTTTAAAGTCTATTTTTGTAATTGAAGGATAATTGCTTTACAGAATTTTGTCATTTTCTACTAAATATCAACAGGAATCAGTCATAGCTATGCATATGTCCCCTCCCTTTTGAGCCCCTCTCTAATATCTGTTCACATCCACCCCTCCAGGATGTTACAAGTTCCCTGAGTCATACAGAAAATTTCCATTGGCTGTTTTATATATGGTAATGTAAATTTCCATGTGTTTCTCACCCTCTTCTTCCCCAGTGTCCATAAGTCTGTTCTCTGTGTCTGTTTCTCCACTGCTGTCCTGCAAATTTATCAGTATAAAAAATCTTTCTAGATTTCATATATATACATTAATATACAATATTTATCTTTCTCTTTCTGACTTAGCTCACTCTATACAGTTTACTATAGGTTTATCCACTTCCTTAGAAATGACTCAAGAGCATTCTTTTTTAAGGTTGAGTAATATTTCATTATATATATTTACAACAGCTTCTTTATCCATTCATCTGTTGATGGACATCGAGGTTCTTCCATGTTCTAGCCATTGTAAATAGTGCTGCAACGAGCATTGGGATACATGTGTCACTTTCACAATTTGTTGTTCTCCGCATGGTCAAAGGTTTTAGTGTAGTCAATGAAGCAGAAGTAGATGTTTTTTTGGAAATTATCTTGCCTTTTCTATGATTCAGTGGATGTTGACAGTTTGATCTTTGGTTCTTCTGCCCTTTCTAAATTCAATTTGCATATCTGGAAGTTCTTGATCCAGGAATTTTGAAGCATAGCTTGAAGGATTTTGAGCATTACCTTATTAAAATGTGAAATGAGTGCAATTGTATGGTAGGTGGAACATTCTTTGACATTGGCCTTCTTTACTTTTGGAATGAAAACTGACCTTTTCTAGTCCTATGGCCACTGTTGAGTTTTCCAAATTTACTGGCATATTGAGTGTAGCACTTTAACAGCATTATCTTTTAGAGTTTGAAATATCTGAACTGGAATTCCATTGTATCTGTTCGCTGTGTTCATAGTAATGCTTCCTAAGGCACACTTCCCAATCCAGGATGTGTGGTTCTAGGTGAGATAATACCATTGTGCTTACTTCAGTCATTAAAATCTTTTTTGTACAGTTCTGTATATTTTTGCAACCTCTTCTTTTTTCTTCTTTTTTTAAAGTCTATTTTTGTAATTGAAGGATAATTGCTTTACAGAATTTTGTCATTTTCTACTAAATATCAACAGGAATCAGTCATAGCTATGCATATGTCCCCTCCCTTTTGAGCCCCTCTCTAATATCTGTTCACATCCACCCCTCCAGGATGTTACAAGTTCCCTGAGTCATACAGAAAATTTCCATTGGCTGTTTTATATATGGTAATGTAAATTTCCATGTGTTTCTCACCCTCTTCTTCCCCAGTGTCCATAAGTCTGTTCTCTGTGTCTGTTTCTCCACTGCTGTCCTGCAAATTTATCAGTATAAAAAATCTTTCTAGATTTCATATATATACATTAATATACAATATTTATCTTTCTCTTTCTGACTTAGCTCACTCTATACAGTTTACTATAGGTTTATCCACTTCCTTAGAAATGACTCAAGAGCATTCTTTTTTAAGGTTGAGTAATATTTCATTATATATATTTACAACAGCTTCTTTATCCATTCATCTGTTGATGGACATCGAGGTTCTTCCATGTTCTAGCCATTGTAAATAGTGCTGCAACGAGCATTGGGATACATGTGTCACTTTCAACTTTGGTTTCCTCAGGGTTTATGCCCAGTGGTGGGATTGCTGACTTATAAGGTGTTTTTTTTTTTTTTTTTTTTCCCTAGTTTTACAAGGAATCTCCATACTGTCTTCCATATTGGCTGTATTGATCTACATTTCCACCGACAATGCAAAAAGATTCCCTTTCTCCACACCCTGTCACCATTTATTGTTTATAAATTTTCTGATGATCACCATTATGACTGGTGTGAAGTGGTATCTTTGCAGTCTTGATTCACTAATAGTGAACAATGTTGAACATCTTTTCACGTATTTCTGAGCCATCTGTTGCAACATCTTCTTGTTCTGCTTCATTTTGTGCTCTTCTTCTGCTTCCCTTAGGTCCTTACCATTTCTGTCCTTAATGGACGTTCATCTTTGCATGAAGTGTTCTCTTGTTGTCTCTAATTTTCTTGAAAAGATCTCTAGTCTTTCCCATTACATCGCTTTCCTCTATTTCTTTACCTTGTTTACTGAAGAAGGCTTTCTTTTCTCTCCTTCCTAGTCTCTGGAATTCTGCATTCAGTTGGGTATATCTTTTCTTATTTCCTTTGTCTTTCAGTTCTCTTCTTTTTTTAGCCACTTGCATGGTATCCTCAAACAGCTATTTTATTTTTTGGCAATTCTGTTTCTTGGCAATGGTTTTGAAAACTACCACTTGTACAGTGTTATGAGCCTCCATCCATAGTTCTTCAGGTACTTTATCAGATCTAAACTTTTGAATTTATTTGTCACTTCCACTGTCTAATCATAAAGGATTTAATTGTATCTGAATGGCCATTTTATTTTCCCTACTTTCATTGGTTTAAGTCTGAATTTACAGTAAGAAGCTCATGATCTGAGCCTAAGTCACTTCCAGGTTTTGTTTTGGCTGACTTTAAAGAACTTCTCCATCTGCAGCTGCAAAGAATATAATCAATCTGACTTCAGTATTGACTATCTGGTGATGTCCACATGTATCACCATATCTTGTGTTGTTAGAAAATGGTGTTTGCTTTGACCAGCGTGTTATCTTGACAAAAATCTTTTAGCCCTTGACCCGCCTCATTTTGTGCTCCAAGACCAAACTTGCCTGTTAGCTCCAAGTATCTATTAACTTCCTACTTTTGCATACTAACTCCCTATGATGAAAAGGGCATCTTTTTCTGGTGTTAGTTCTTGAAGGTCTTGTACTTCTTTATAAAACTGTTCAACTTCAGCTTCTTCAGATTAGTGATTGAAGTGTACACTTGGATTACCCTGATGTTGAACAGTTTACCTTCAAAACAAACTGAGATAGTACAAAATCTATTACAGTCTTGATGGACTTGTCCATCAAAATGATACCCAGATCTCTTCCCCCTTACACTGACTTCGGGTACATGAACCAGCTAAAACATCCAAATGTTCCCTGTCTGAGAAATGACTATCATTTGAGTAAAAAAGAAAAAAAAATGGCTGAAGTTGAATGGACCACCTTTTTCCAAGGGTAGTACAAGAAGCACGTTTCCATTGAAATCTTGATAACCTATTCTCACTAGTTCTTGATGTTTCTAATATCACTTTCTTTATGTATGTGCGTGTGTGTGTGTGTATTCCATCAGGTATCCATTTTTAAAATAAATCTATTTTAATTTGACTTTTCTCCAGTTTTATTGAGAAATAATTGATATACATCAATGTATAAGTATAAGCCATACATGATAATGGATTGACCTACAAATACTGTGAAATTGTAACCACATAGTTTTAACTAATATCCATCTTTTCAAATATATACAATAAGAATATAAGAAAGGAAAAAAGGAAAAATAATTCTTCTTGTGATGAGAACTCATAGGATTTGCTCTCTTAACAACTTTCCTCTGTATCACACAGCAGTGTTAGTCATCATGATGGTGTACATTACATCCCTGAAACTTTGTACTTTGGATCACCTTTTTTCAGTTCAAGCTCCTCCTCCCTCTTTCTCTGATAATGACAAGGCTGATCTCTTTTTCTGTGCTTTTGGATTAATGTTTCTGCTTTCTGTTTTTTGTGGGGTTTTTTTTTTTTTTTTGGTTTCCGCATAAAAATGAGATCATACAGTATTTGCCTTTCTAGGACTTATTTCACTTAGCATAATGCCTTCAAGTCGCATCCCTGTAGTCTCAAATGGTGGGATTTCCTCATTTCCTTGTGGCAGATAATATGCATACATAACACATACCACAACATTTTTATTTTTCTTTCAGCTATTAATGGATGGTTAGGTTGTTTCCATGTCTGAGCTATTATAAATAATGCTGTGTACATGGGGTCTACAGATACATTTTCAAGTTAGTATTTTCCTTTCCTTTAGATATTGTACAAGAAGTGAAATTAAGGGATCATATGGTAGCTATCTCTTTAATTTTTTGAAGATCCTCAATTTTTTGAGGAACACCCTCCCGGCTGTTTTCCGTAGCAGCTGTACCAATTTACAATTGTGCCAGTGGTACACAAATGCTCCCTTTTCTACATCCATGCCAACATTTAGTCCGCCTCCTGTTCTGGGACTTTCTCAACTGTGTCTTGTTCTTGAGCAGTTAGTTGTTTTTCCTGTGATGGGAAACAGTCAGGAGTGGCCTATGTTGCCATTTTGGTGATAACACTTCCTGCTTTGGATTTTCAGAGGTTTTTTTGTTGCTTCTTTTCTATAAACATATGCAGTATCTATGCAACAGTTATGTAGTTTATGCACTTTATATTTCTCTGATTTTAAATCCAAAGTTTTGAACTTTATCCAACCTTTCACTCATAAATAATAATGTAATACAAATATTATTATTTAGCAATTTTTCTTTATTTTCTATAATATACACTTATGCATATCTGCAACAGTTGACATATTGCTGTATTTTATGTATCAATATAATCATATTGTTATGTAGGATGAAGAAACTAGATAAGGAAGTGGCTAAAGCATGGTTTTCCTTTTATTCAAATTCTGATTCCAATAGTAGTTCATGTTGCCCATATGCACTAAGAAGACATTTTCATTCTGATTCAAACTACCTTTCACATTTGCTTTCTGTCGGAAAAATACATGTCCTGTCATCATAAATTCTTCCTGGCAAACCATTTTCCTTCACTTCCCTCATCCTTTTCAGAACCATTGTACTCATCACTTGACAGGATGCAAAATGTAATGGTTATAAAAGAAATGTCAGCTAACTTTTACCCCTGACAATTTGTCAAAAGGTACATTAAAAAATAATTGGAGAGAAACTGCACAGATTTTTTAAATGTATTGAGTCATTTTTCTTCAATGCTTGACTGGTCAGCTTGCAAGAAACCATTCGCTCCCATATTAACAAGCCAGGACTGCTATTTTAACAAAAGGAGGAGTGCTGTATTGCACTCACCTTGCTCTTTAAGCTTGTTTCCTTAGGCCTCCAAGTTATCTAGATAGTCAACAAGCAAAACAGTCTTTTAGTACACGACTAGTTTATGTTTCCAGTTTACCTTCTATTAAAATTGTCATTTTTCCCCAAGCCTGCAAAGTATATCATATATACCAATTGAAGTGGAAATCATAACCCTTAAATACTGTTTTATTAACTGTTTAATGTTTACTAAAATTTTAGAGAATTCACCTATTAATATGTTATATTCTTAGTCTGACCTACACAAACCATTTCAACCATAATTGTTTTCAGTGACTTACTGTTACATGGTCAAATGCTTCTCATGATAGTCTAAACAAAATAAAACAAATGGCCCACAATGATGAACCCCATTAAGAAATAAATTTAGTATGTTTGGAATCTCTAGAGAGGAACAAAATAACCTTCTACTGTAGGAAAGTGAGGATCTAGAAATAAAGAGCAAAAATAAAAAAGAAGAAGAATTGCAGTTTGAGTTAAGATGCTACCTGAAAAAGTGGAATCTGGACCATATGTTCTATTTTAAAAGACAAATGTTAGAATAGAGCACAAGTAATTTCTTATACAGTGTTTCTGCTGTATCCAGATAAAATGTGGATTGCTAATAATCAACATGATTTTTAATGATGAACAGTGTTATTAATTTTTCACAGAATTTCTATAATTGAAAAATAATGTTGCTAATTAAACTACAGCAGTAACTACCACAAAGTATTTTCCTTCTCACTAAATTGATCATACCATATCTATTTTAAAAATATAACAAATAGAAAATTTATAAGATTATATATTAAAATTCTGAGTGGCTACCTGGTCAAGAATTTGCTTCTGGAAAGGTCTGCTATATTTCTAAGTGAAAGTAATGGAAATATTGTTAGGAAAAGTTGATGAGTTTTCACAGATAATTTTGAGATAAAATATTATAGAGTTAAAAATTACTCTAGTGACACATATCATTGATGAATACGTACTATTTCTTTCACAGTATCAATATCCATGATAAAAATGATATAATGTCCTTTTTTGCTTCATGAATCCTTCCTACTCTAATTCACAAAGTAAATTAAATCTATGCATTTCTAAAATGCATTTTGACAGATCCAATGTCTTTAAAATACCATTTTAGGAAAACAACACATTTTCAGTTGGAATGATTGTTATGGAGTAAGGGCTTTTGTTAAGACAATATTGAGCATTCATAAAAAAGATTCCATTGTCTTTCTTTTCCAATCTCAAGTTAATTAAAAGTTAATTTATAAAATAATAAGAAAAACAAAATTAGAACTTCCAAAGTCAGTCATCTATCAGAAAGGCTTTTTCCACAAAATTGCTTTGTTTTCAAGAAATATCAGATAGTGACCAGTTATTAAACACATTGCTTTCATAAGTTGTTTGCACACACACACACACACACACAAGAAGGCTGTCCAAAGTACCTTTTAATTACACTTCGTTTGTTTACTGGTGTATTACTATTTCTATGCTGTTTCAGCTTTATTCCACTCACCACAATTGCCTAAAAATTTTTGTAAAAATGCATTGAATAATTAAAAAAAAAATTTGGTGTTTTTTTCTTTTACAAAGCTATACATACTCTTACCAGTCACATTTTTTGGTACTTACCAAAAGAAATTAAAAGCTTAGTTCCACAGAAAACACTGCACATGGATACTTACAGTAACTTTATTTCTAATAGTCCAAACTTGGAGACAACTAAGACATCCTTCAGTAGGTGAGTGGATAAATAAACTGTGGTACATCCAGACCATGACATATTATTCTATTAATTTTTCACAGAATTTCTATAATTGAAAAATAATGTTGCTAATTAAACTACAGCAGTAACTACCACAAAGTATTTTCCTTCTCACTAAATTGATCATACCATATCTATTTTAAAAATATAACAAATAGAAAATTTATAAGATTATATATTAAAATTCTGAGTGGCTACCTGGTCAAGAATTTGCTTCTGGAAAGGTCTGCTATATTTCTAAGTGAAAGTAATGGAAATATTGTTAGGAAAAGTTGATGAGTTTTCACAGATAATTTTGAGATAAAATATTATAGAGTTAAAAATTACTCTAGTGACACATATCATTGATGAATACGTACTATTTCTTTCACAGTATCAATATCCATGATAAAAATGATATAATGTCCTTTTTTGCTTCATGAATCCTTCCTACTCTAATTCACAAAGTAAATTAAATCTATGCATTTCTAAAATGCATTTTGACAGATCCAATGTCTTTAAAATACCATTTTAGGAAAACAACACATTTTCAGTTGGAATGATTGTTATGGAGTAAGGGCTTTTGTTAAGACAATATTGAGCATTCATAAAAAAGATTCCATTGTCTTTCTTTTCCAATCTCAAGTTAATTAAAAGTTAATTTATAAAATAATAAGAAAACCAAAAATAGAACTTCGAAAGTCAGTCATCTATCAGAAAGGCTTTTTCCACAAAATTGCTTTGTTTTCAAGAAATATCAGATAGTGACCAGTTATTAAACACATTGCTTTCATAAGTTGTTTGCACACACACACACACACACACACAAGAAGGCTGTCCAAAGTACCTTTTAATTACACTTCGTTTGTTTACTGGTGTATTACTATTTCTATGCTGTTTCAGCTTTATTCCACTCACCACAATTGCCTAAAAATTTTTGTAAAAATGCATTGAATAATTAAAAAAAAAATTTGGTGTTTTTTTCTTTTACAAAGCTATACATACTCTTACCAGTCACATTTTTTGGTACTTACCAAAAGAAATTAAAAGCTTAGTTCCACAGAAAACACTGCACATGGATACTTACAGTAACTTTATTTCTAATAGTCCAAACTTGGAGACAACTAAGACATCCTTCAGTAGGTGAGTGGATAAATAAACTGTGGTACATCCAGACCATGACATATTATTCAGCTCTAAAAAAAAATGCATTATCAAGCCATGAAAGCAAAGGGAGGAGGCTTACATGCTCTAAGTGCATTTAAATGAAATATAATAAATTATCAGCAATGAGAATGACTTCAAATAGTTTGTAGACTCCCAAACAATTACTTTTTACTCAATTTTTTTTCAAAAGAAATAATTTTCTTCTTGTATTTTTTAATATTTAATTTTTTAATATTTTTATAGATTTTTGTTGTTCACAGACATGTATGCTCCCAGATCAGTCATATGCATATCCCTTGCCCCTTACCCCCTCCATCCCCCTACCAGTAACCCTCATCCCATCCCTCCAGACCATTGCAGAGTGCCTCAGCAGGATCCCCTATTTCCACGGTGCAATGACAATAGCTATTTTTTTCACATATGGTAGTATATGTTTGCATGTTACTCCCTATATGCCTCCCACTCACTGTTCATTCCCCTCAGTGTCCATATGTCTGTTCTCTATGTTTGTTTTTCCATTGCTTCACTGTATGTGTTATCATTACTGTCATACTAAGTTCCATATATATGTGTTAGTATATTCTACTTGACTTTCTCTTTTGGGCTTACTTCACTTTTTATAATGGGTTCTAGATCCATTTACCTCATTAGGGCTGATTCTTCGGCATTTCTTTTTACAGCTGAGAAGTACTCCATTGTATATATGCACCAGAGCTTTTATCCACTAATTCGTCGATGGACATGCATGTTGCTTCCATGTTCTAGCTATTGTATAGAGAGCTGCAATGAACATAGTGGTGCAGGTGCTTCTTTCAGTTTTGATTTCATCTGGGTATAAGCCTGATAGTGGGATTGCTGGGTCGTATGGTACTTCTATTTTTAGCTTTTTAAGGAATTTCCATACTGTCTTCATAGTGGTTGTACCAGTTTACATTCCCACTAGTCATGCAAGAATGTTCCCTGTTCTCCAGCATTTATTGTCCGTAGATTTCGTGATAATTACGATTCTGACTAGTGTGAGATGATATCTCATTGTAGTTTTGATTTGCATTTCTCTAATAATAAGCAACGTTGAGCAACTTTTCCAGTGTTTTTAGGCCATCTGTATGTCCTCTTTGGTCTCTTTAGGCCTTCTTCCCATTTTATGACTGGGTTGTTCATTTTTCCAGTGTCGAGCTGTCTGAGTTGCTTGTAGATTTCGGAGATTAATTCTTTGTCTGTTGTTTCATTTGCTATGATTTTCTCCCATTCCGTGGGCTGTCTGTTCATCTTTTCTGTAGTTTATTTTGCTATACAGAAGCTTTTAAGTTTCATTAAGTCCCACATGTTAATTTTTGTTTTCAGTTCCACTATCCTAGTAGGTGGGTCATGGAAGATCTTGCTTTGATTTATGTCCTTGAGTGTTTTGCTTATATTCTCCTCTAAGTGTTTTAGGGTTTCTGGTCTTACATTTATGTCTTTGATCCATTTTGAGTTTATCTTTGTATATGATGTCAGGGAATAGTCTAACTTCATTTTTTTGTCTGTAGCTCTCCAATATTTGCAGCACCATTTGTTGAAGAGGCTGTCTTTGTCCCATTTTTTTTTACCTCCTTTGTCAAAAATAAGGTATCCATAAGTGTGTGGGCCTATCTCTGGGTTCTCTATCTTGTTCCATTGGTCTGTAATTCTGTTTTTGTGCCAGTACCATACTGTCTTGAGGACTGTTGCTTTGTAGTAGAGTCTGAAATTAGGAAGGCTGATCCCTCCAGCTCTGTTTTTCTTTCTCAGGATTGCTTTGGCTATTCGAGGTCTTTTGTGTTTCCATATCAACTGTACTATTCGTGGTCTAGTTCTGTAAAGAATGCCATTTGTAGTCTGATAGGGATCCCATCGTGTCTGTAGATGCTATATTTGATAGTATGGTTATTTTCACAATATTGATTCTTCCAACCCAGGAACATGGAATATCTCTCCATTTGTTAAAGTCTTCTTTCATTTCATTCATGAGTGTCTTGTAATTTTCTGTGTATAATTCTTTTGTTTCTTGGATAGGTTTATTCTTAGGTATTTTATTCTTTTATTATTTTTTTTAATTCTTTATTTTAGAGATTTTACGATTCTGACTAGTGTGAGATGATATCTCATTGTAGTTTTGATTTGCATTTCTCTAATAATAAGCAACGTTGAGCAACTTTTCCAGTGTTTTTAGGCCATCTGTATGTCCTCTTTGGTCTCTTTAGGCCTTCTTCCCATTTTATGACTGGGTTGTTCATTTTTCCAGTGTCGAGCTGTCTGAGTTGCTTGTAGATTTCGGAGATTAATTCTTTGTCTGTTGTTTCATTTGCTATGATTTTCTCCCATTCCGTGGGCTGTCTGTTCATCTTTTCTGTAGTTTATTTTGCTATACAGAAGCTTTTAAGTTTCATTAAGTCCCACATGTTAATTTTTGTTTTCAGTTCCACTATCCTAGTAGGTGGGTCATGGAAGATCTTGCTTTGATTTATGTCCTTGAGTGTTTTGCTTATATTCTCCTCTAAGTGTTTTAGGGTTTCTGGTCTTACATTTATGTCTTTGATCCATTTTGAGTTTATCTTTGTATATGATGTCAGGGAATAGTCTAACTTCATTTTTTTGTCTGTAGCTCTCCAATATTTGCAGCACCATTTGTTGAAGAGGCTGTCTTTGTCCCATTTTTTTTTACCTCCTTTGTCAAAAATAAGGTATCCATAAGTGTGTGGGCCTATCTCTGGGTTCTCTATCTTGTTCCATTGGTCTGTAATTCTGTTTTTGTGCCAGTACCATACTGTCTTGAGGACTGTTGCTTTGTAGTAGAGTCTGAAATTAGGAAGGCTGATCCCTCCAGCTCTGTTTTTCTTTCTCAGGATTGCTTTGGCTATTCGAGGTCTTTTGTGTTTCCATATCAACTGTACTATTCGTGGTCTAGTTCTGTAAAGAATGCCATTTGTAGTCTGATAGGGATCCCATCGTGTCTGTAGATGCTATATTTGATAGTATGGTTATTTTCACAATATTGATTCTTCCAACCCAGGAACATGGAATATCTCTCCATTTGTTAAAGTCTTCTTTCATTTCATTCATGAGTGTCTTGTAATTTTCTGTGTATAATTCTTTTGTTTCTTGGATAGGTTTATTCTTAGGTATTTTATTCTTTTATTATTTTTTTTAATTCTTTATTTTAAAGATTTTACAGAGTTTTGTTGTTCACAGACGTGTATGTTCCCAGCAGTCATATGCATATCCCTGGTCCCCCGCACCCCCAGTTGCCCCCATCCCACCCCTCCGGACCATCGCCCCATGCCATTGTGAGCACTCCTATTCCCTTAGCACAATGACAATAGCTATCTTTTCCACGCATGACAGTATAGGTTTCCATGTTACTCCCTCCGTGCCTCTCCCTCCCTATTTCTTCCCCACAATGTCCCTATGTCTATGCTCTGTCTGTTTTTCCATGAGTTCACTGCATGTGTTATTAAGACCGTCCTACTAGATTCCATATATGTGTGTTATTATACTGTATTTGTCTTTCTCTTTTTGACTTACTTCACTTTATATGATAGGTTCTAGAGCCAGCCACTTCATTAGGACTGAGTCTTCTGCATTTCTTTTAACAGCTGAGTAGTATTCCATTGTATATATGTACCAGAGCTTCTGGATCCATTCATTCGTCGATGGACATCTAGGTTGCTTCCATGTTCTGGCTATTGTATAGAGAGCTGCAATGAACATTGGGGTACAGGTGCTTCTTTCAGTTTTGATTTCATCAGGCTATAGGACTAATAGTGGGATTGCTGGGTCATAGGGTGCTTCTATTTTTAGTTTTTGAAAGAATCTCCATACTGTCTTCCATAGAGGCTGTATTAATTTGCATTCCCACCAGCAACGCAAGAGGGATCCCTTTTCTCTGCACCCTCTCCAGCATTTATTGTCTGCAGATTTATTGATGATGATCATTCTGATGTGTGTGAGGTGGTATCTCATTGTGGTTTTAATTTGCATTTCTCTAATAACAAGCGAGGTTGAGCATCGTTTCATGTGCTTTTGGGCCATTTGTATGTCCTCTTTGGAGAGAGGTGTCTCTTTAGATCTTTTTCCCATTTTTTGATTGGGTTGTTTGTTTTTCCTGTGCTGAGTTGTCTGAGTTGCTTGTAGATTTGGGAGATTAATTCTTTGTCTGTTGTTTCATTTGCTATGATTTTCTCCCACTCTGTGGGGTGTCTGTTGATCTTTTCTGTAATTTCTTTTGCTGCACAAAAGCTTTTAAGTTTCATGAGGTCCCACGTGTTCATTTTTCTTTTTAGATCTGCTCTTCTAGTAGGTGGGTCAGAGAAGATCTTGCTTTAATTAATGTCCTTGAGGGTTTTGCCTATATTCTCCTCTAAGAGTCTGATGGTTTCTGGTCTTACATTTAAGTCTTTAATCCATTTTGAGTTGATCTTTGTGTATGGTGTCGGGGAATGTTCCAACTTCATTTTTTTGCATGTAGCTGTCCAATGTTCCCAGCACCACTTGTTGAAGAGGCTGCCTTTGTCCCATCTTATAGTTTTGTCTCCTTTGTCAAAAACGAAGTACCCATAGGTGCGTGGGTTTATCTCTGGGTTCTCGATCTTGTTCCATTGATCGATAGTCCTGTTTTTCTGCCAGTACCATACTGTCTTGAGGACTGTTGCTTTGTAGTAGAGTCTGAAATTAGGGAGGCTGATTCCTCCAGCTCCGTTTTTCTTTCTAAGGATTGCTTTGGCTATTCGAGGTCTTTTGTGTTTCCATATGAACTGTGTTATTGTTTGGTCTGGTTCTGTGAAAAATGTCAATGGTAGTTGAATAGGTATTGCATTGAATCTGTAGATGATATTTGGTAGAATGATCATTTTCACAATATTCATTCTTCTGACCCAGGAACATAGGATATCTCTCCATCTGTTTAAGTCTTCTTTAATTTCTTTCATGAGTGTCTTGTAATTTTCTGTGTATAATTCTTTTGTTTCTTTGGGTAGGTTCATTCCTAGGTATTTGCTTCTTTTGGTTGCAATGGCAAAGGGGCTTGCCTCTTTGATTTCATTTTCTGATTTTCATTGTTTGTGTATAGGACTGCCAGTGATTTCTGTGTGTTGACTTTGATCCTGCGACTTTGCTGAATTCGTTGAGTAGCTCTAGTAGCTTCGTAATAGTGTCTTTGGGATTTTCTATGTATAATATCATGTCATCTGAAAAAAGAGAGAGCTTGACTTCTTCCTTTCTAATCTGGATTCCTTTTATTTCTTTCTCTTCTCTTATTGTTGTTGCTAGAACTTCCAGGACTGTGTTGAATAGTAGTGGAGAAAGTGGACACCCATGTTTTGTTCCTGATCCTTAGAGGGAATGCTTTCAGTTTTTCACCGTTGAGGATAATGTTCACTGTGGGCTTCTCATATATGGCTTTATTATGTTGAGATAGGTTCCTTCTATGCCCATTTTCTGAAGAGTTTTTATCATAAATGGATGTTGTACTTTGTCGAAGGCTTTTTCTGCATCTATTGAGATGATCTTTGTGTATGGTGTCAGGGAATGTTCCAACTTCATTTTCTTGCATGTAGCTGTCCAATTTTCCCAGCACCATTTGTTGAAGAGGCTGCCTTTGTCCCATCTTATAGTTTTGTCTCCTTTGTCAAAAACGAAGTACCCATAGGTGCGTGGGTTTATCTCTGGGTTCTCGATCTTGTTCCATTGATCGATAGTCCTGTTTTTCTGCCAGTACCATACTGTCTTGAGGACTGTTGCTTTGTAGTAGAGTCTGAAATTAGGGAGGCTGATTCCTCCAGCTCCGTTTTTCTTTCTAAGGATTGCTTTGGCTATTCGAGGTCTTTTGTGTTTCCATATGAACTGTGTTATTGTTTGGTCTGGTTCTGTGAAAAATGTCAATGGTAGTTGAATAGGTATTGCATTGAATCTGTAGATGATATTTGGTAGAATGATCATTTTCACAATATTCATTCTTCTGACCCAGGAACATAGGATATCTCTCCATCTGTTTAAGTCTTCTTTAATTTCTTTCATGAGTGTCTTGTAATTTTCTGTGTATAATTCTTTTGTTTCTTTGGGTAGGTTCATTCCTAGGTATTTGCTTCTTTTGGTTGCAATGGCAAAGGGGATTGCCTTTTTGATTTCATTTTCTGATTTTCATTGTTTGTGTATAGGACTGCCAGTGATTTCTGTGTGTTGACTTTGATCCTGCGACTTTGCTGAATTCGTTGAGTAGCTCTAGTAGCTTCGTAATAGTGTCTTTGGGATTTTCTATGTATAATATCATGTCATCTGAAAAAAGAGAGAGCTTGACTTCTTCCTTTCTAATCTGGATTCCTTTTATTTCTTTCTCTTCTCTTATTGTTGTTGCTAGAACTTCCAGGACTGTGTTGAATAGTAGTGGAGAAAGTGGACACCCATGTTTTGTTCCTGATCCTTAGAGGGAATGCTTTCAGTTTTTCACCGTTGAGGATAATGTTCACTGTGGGCTTCTCATATATGGCTTTATTATGTTGAGATAGGTTCCTTCTATGCCCATTTTCTGAAGAGTTTTTAATCATAAATGGATGTTGCACTTTGTCGAAGGCTTTTTCTGCATCTATTGAGATGATCATGTGGGTTTTGTCTCTCAATTTGTTGATATGGCATATCACATTGATTGATTTATGGATGTTGAAGAATTCTTTCATGCCTGGGATGAAACCGACTTGATCGTGATGTATGAGTTTTTTGATGTGTCGTGTTGAATTCTGTTTGCTAGGATTTTATTGAGGATCTTGGTGTCTACGTTCATCAGTGAAATTGGCCTATCGTTTTCCTTTTTTGTGTTGTCGTTGCCTGGCTTGGGTATCAGGGTGATGGTGGCCTCGTAGAATGTGTTTGGAAGTGTTCCTTCCTGAGCAATTTTTTGGAAGAGTTTTAGAAGGACAGGCATTAGCTCCTCTTTAAATGTTTGGTAGAATTCATCTGTGAAGCCATCTGGCCCTGGGCTTTAATTTTTAGTAGATTTGTAATCACAAATTTAATTTCTGAGCTTGTGATTGAGTTGTTCAGTTTCTGTTTCTTCCTGGCTCAGTCTTGGGAGATTAATCTTCTCTATGAAACTGTCCATTTCTTCCTGTTTTGGAATCAGGGCTTCTACTCTGAGGATCCTTGGTTTGATGATTGGTCAGGGGGTGTAGGCTCTATGTCTGGTTTGCTATGGTGTTCCGTGATATTAGTTCAAATACTAGCATCTGAGGAACAAGAGGTGTATCCCTGATGGGTGACAGTCATAAAAGCATGCAGATGTTTTCTAACATAGTCGTAACATATGCATACATACACAACAATAACCACATCTAACCAGTCTTACAGAGATAATGCATAGGAAATTTTTCTGGAAACGATGCAATCAAAGATGATACTTGCCCGTTAAGCTCTGAATTAATTAAAATAGTGCCTGGAAAAATAGATCTGGGACAAAGACCTGGCTTGGACTACTTCATTGAAAGCAATTTTTAACTAAGAAATGTGTTGGGTGTGAGGAGGAGGAGAGTGTATGGGTAATGAGAAGGAATAGATTCATCTTGGAAGGATTTTATAGTGTTATGTAGCCAAGATTAGTGTGTTGTATTGTTTAGTGCAGCTGGAAGAGAATAGTGGAGACAGGAAGGTAGGAATATTTATCTAGAGGATAGTGGTAGATAGAAGAAAGTTTTACATTTAGAACATAGAGGGAGGAAGCAGTGGCAAAGAGGAAAGAAAATTAGAAGTTTCCAAGAATTAAAATAAAAAAAAAAATTAAAAATAAAAAAAAAAGAAATTAAAAAGGGAAGAAAAACTTAATAAGAGATTAAAAAAAAAAAAAAAAAAACACCAACCCTGACCGATCAATGAAATAAACAGAACCATCCATAACAAATAAACAAACAAAAAAAGCTAAATACTGTCCCTGGTTTTTATCCTCTCATCTGTCTGGTGGAAGCCAATCTGCTCTCAATGGTGGTGTCTTGATGATGTAGGCTTTCCCTTACAGTACAGGTTGCTATGGTTTCTGTTTTTGTTTTCAGCAAAATAAAGGCTTTGCTGCAAGCTCGGGTGCTGGTCGGGCCCGCGGGCTGATCCCAGTCTGTCGGGCGGGGGCCGCTGCACGCGCAGTCCCATGTTGGGTAGGGGCGCCCCGGCTCTACCACGCACCCGCTGGTAGCCTCCAATACCTGTCCTTCTCCCAGCTTCTTCCGCTGGGGTATAGCTATGGGGGTACATGGGCTCCTCCTCTGCTGGTGCACGCGCACTGCTGGTTCTGCGTCCAAGTCCCAAAGGCAGGCACAAGTTTTCCCTTCCGGCTCGAACCTGGTCCATGGTCAGCAATCCGTGGGCAACTTCCCCTCTCCGTTCAGCAAGCCCCCCACTAGGAGTGTTTGAACTTACCCGGTACCAGGTGCAATTTTCACCCTCAATAGTAAAAGTAGAAAAATATGCATACATACAAAAACATAACCACATCTAACCAGTCTTACAGAGATAATGCATAGGAAATTTTTCTGGAAACGATGCAATCAAAGATGATACTTGCCCGTTAAGCTCTGAATTAATTAAAATAGTGCCTGGAAAAATAGATCTGGGACAAAGACCTGGCTTGGACTACTTCATTGAAAGCAATTTTTAACTAAGAAATGTGTTGGGTGTGAGGAGGAGGAGAGTGTATGGGTAATGAGAAGGAATAGATTCATCTTGGAAGGATTTTATAGTGTTATGTAGCCAAGATTAGTGTGTTGTATTGTTTAGTGCAGCTGGAAGAGAATAGTGGAGACAGGAAGGTAGGAATATTTATCTAGAGGATAGTGGTAGATAGAAGAAAGTTTTACATTTAGAACATAGAGGGAGGAAGCAGTGGCAAAGAGGAAAGAAAATTAGAAGTTTCCAAGAATTAAAATAAAAAAAAAAATTAAAAATAAAAAAAAAAGAAATTAAAAAGGGAAGAAAAACTTAATAAGAGATTAAAAAAAAAAAAAAAAAAACACCAACCCTGACCGATCAATGAAATAAACAGAACCATCCATAACAAATAAACAAACAAAAAAAGCTAAATACTGTCCCTGGTTTTTATCCTCTCATCTGTCTGGTGGAAGCCAATCTGCTCTCAATGGTGGTGTCTTGATGATGTAGGCTTTCCCTTACAGTACAGGTTGCTATGGTTTCTGTTTTTGTTTTCAGCAAAATAAAGGCTTTGCTGCAAGCTCGGGTGCTGGTCGGGCCCGCGGGCTGATCCCAGTCTGTCGGGCGGGGGCCGCTGCACGCGCAGTCCCATGTTGGGTAGGGGCGCCCCGGCTCTACCACGCACCCGCTGGTAGCCTCCAATACCTGTCCTTCTCCCAGCTTCTTCCGCTGGGGTATAGCTATGGGGGTACATGGGCTCCTCCTCTGCTGGTGCACGCGCACTGCTGGTTCTGCGTCCAAGTCCCAAAGGCAGGCACAAGTTTTCCCTTCCGGCTCGAACCTGGTCCATGGTCAGCAATCCGTGGGCAACTTCCCCTCTCCGTTCAGCAAGCCCCCCACTAGGAGTGTTTGAACTTACCCGGTACCAGGCAGAAAGTTGCAATTTTCACCCTGTCAAGTGGCACAATTTTCACAGTGGGCACTCCCTGTTCGGCTCTATCCAGGTTTCTAGGCAGCACTCCAGGGGGAACTTCCCAATTGTGTTCCGCCCGGCCCTGCTCCAGTATCCTATATTCGTAGTGTCTTCATTTCTGCCAGCAATCCGGCCGGATTCTTGGAATTTTTGCGCTGAGAGCTGCCCTCTCTCCCCCGATGCTCCACTCAGGCCCACTTTTAGGGCACTTGCTAGCATGCTCTCCGTGGGTCCAGTCCAGCATGAGAGTTAGGATAGAGGGTTCTCAGAACAGTAGCTCTGGAAAGTTCTGACTGTTCACTCCTCAACCCTTGCAGACCTAAGGAGTTCTTCTGTCATCTAGCGGCTGGTTTGTCGGTGGTCTTCCATTTCTTGATTAGTTCTGGTGATTCTGTTGGGGAGCTGGTATAATCTTCCCCTCATTCCTCCGCCATCTTGACTCCCCCCCATTTATTATTCTTTTGATCGCAATGGTGAAAAGGATAGCATTTTTATTTCATTTTCTGATTTTTCATTGTTTTTATATAGGAATGCCAGTGATTTCTGTGAATTGATTTTGTATCCTGTGACTCTGCTGACTTCAATGATTAGCTCTAGTAGTTTTGTAATAGTGTCTTTGGGGTTTTCTATGTATAGTATCATGTTATCTGCAAATAGTGAGAAATTTACTTCTTCTTTTCCAGTCTGGATTCCTTTTATTTCTTTCTCTTCTCTTTTTGTTGTTGTTAGAACTTCCAGGACTATGTTGAATAATAGTGGTGAGAGTGGACATCCCTTTCTTGTTCCTGATCTTAGAGGGAGTGCTTTCAGTTTTGCACCACTGAGGGTAATGTTTGCTGTAGGCTTCTCAAATATGGCTTTCACTATGTTGAGATAGGTTCCGCCTATGCCCATTTTTTGTAGAGCTTCTATCATAAATGGATGCTGTCCTTTGTCAAAGGCTTTTTCTGCATCTGTTGAGATGATCATGTGATTTTTGTCTCTCAGTTTGTTGATATGGTGTATCACATTGATTGATTTGCGAATATTGAAGAATCCTTGCATGCCTGGGATGAACCCAACTTGATTATGATATATGAGCTTTTTGATGTGTTGTTGAATTCTGTTTGCTAGGATTTTGTTGAGGATCTTGGCATCTAAGTTCATCAGATCAGTAAAATTGGCCTATAATTTTTTTTTTTTTTTGAGTTGTCTTTGTCTGGTTTTGTGTCAGGGTGATGGCGGCCTCGTAGAGTGTGTTTGGAAGTGTTCCTTCCTGTGCAAGTTTTTGAAAGAGTTTTAGCATTAGCTCTTCTTTCAATGTTTGTTAGAATTGACCTGTGAAGCCATCTGGCCCTGGGCTTTTATTTTTGGGTAGATTCTTGATCACAAATTTAATTTCTGAGCTTGTGATTGGGTTGTTCATAGTTCCTATTTCATCCTGTTGGAGTCTTAGAAGATTAATCTTCTCTAAGAAACTGTCCATTTCTTCCAGGTTGTCCAGTTTGTTGCCATAGAGTTGTTCATAATAGTCTCCTAGAATCATTTGGATTTCTGCATTATCTGTTGTAATCTCTCCTTTTTCATTTTTGATTTTGGTGATCTGGTTCTTCTCTCTTTTTTTCTTGATGAATCTAGTCAGTGGCTTATCAATTTTGTTTATGTTTTCGAAGAACCAGCTTCTTGTTTTATCTTTACGATTGTTTCTTTCATTTTTTTTTTTTTTCATTTATTTCTGCTCTAATCTTTATGATTTCTCTTCTTGTGCTAACTTTCGGGTTTTACTGTTCTTCTTTCTCCAGTTTTGTTAAGTGTAGGGTTAGGTCGTTTCTCTGATATTTTTCTTGTTTGAAGTAGGATTGTATTGCTATAAACATCCCTCATAGAACTGCTTTTGCTGTATCTCATAGGTTTTGCACTGTTGTGTGTTCATTTTCTTTTTCTTCCAGGGATATTTTTTATTTCTCTTTGGATTTTCTCGATAGTCAGTTTGATTTTTAGGTATGTGTTGTTTAATCTGCATGTGCTTATGTTTCTAGCATGTTTTTTTTTTTTTTAATCTCAATTTTCTTGAATTGACAGAGGTTCGATTTGTGGCCCAAGATGTGGCTTATCCTGGAGAATGTTCCATGAGCACTTGGGAAGAAAGTATATTCTTCTGCTTTCGGATGGAACATCCTAAAGATACCCATGAGGTCCATCTCTTCTAGTGTGTCATTTAAGGCTTGTGTTTCCTTATTAATTTTCTGTTTTGATTATCTGTTCATTGCTGTGAGAGGAGTGTTAAAGTCTCCTACTAGCATTGTGTTACTGTCAATTTCTTCTTTTATGTGTTAAAGTGTTTCTCTTATGTATTGGGGTGCTCCTAAGTTAGGTGCATAGATATTTATGATCATTATGTCTTCCTCTTGGATCAATCCTTTGATCATTACATGGTGGCCTGCCTTGTGTCTTGTAATCTTTATTTAAAGTCTATTTTGTCTGATATAAGGATTGCTAATTCAGCTTTCTTTTGACTTCCATTTGTGTGGAATATCTTTTTCCATCCTCTCACTTTCAGTCTATGAGTGTCATTGTGTCTAAAGTGGGTTTCTTTTAAACAACATATATATGGGTCTTGCTTTTGTGTCCACTCGTCCAGTCTGTGTCTTTTGGATGGAGCATTTAATCTCATTACATTCAAAGTAATTATTGATATGAATGTTCTTATTATCATCTTCTTAGATGTTTGGGGTTTGGTTTGTAGGACTTTCTCCTACTCTTATATTTATTGGCTATATCAGGCTCTTTAATCCTTATTGTAGGGCTGGTTTTGTTGTAATGAATTCTTTCAGCTTTTGCTTGTCTGTGAAGCTTTTGACTTCTCCATCAATTCTGAATGAGATCCTTGCTGGGTAAAGAATTCTTGGTTGTAAGTTATTCTCTTTTAACCATTTTAATGTGTCCTGTCATTCTCTTTTGGCTTGCAGTGTTTCTGCTGAAAGATCAGTGATTAGATGTATGGGGCTTCCTTTGTAAGTTATTGGTTGTTTGTTCCTTGCTGCTTTAAATATTCTGTCCTTATATTTAGTCTGTGTTAACTTGATTAGAATGTGCCTTGGTGTGTTTCTTCTGGAGTTTATCCTGTATGGAACTCTTTGTGCTTTTGGATTTGGTTGACTCATTCCTTTCCCATGCTGAGGAAGTTTTCAACTATAACCTCTTCAAGAATTTTTTCATCGCCTTTCTTTCCCTCTTCTTCTTCTGAAACCCATATAATTCTAATGTTGGTGTGTTTGAAATTGTCCCAAAAGTCTCAAGGGCTATCCTCAGTTCTTTTGATTCTTTGTGCTTTGTTCTGTTCTTCAGCAGTTATTTCTACCATTCTGTCTTCCAGCTCACTTATCCATTCTTCTGCCTCTGATACTCTACTGTTGAGTCCTTCTGTAGTATTTTTAAGTTCAGCAATGGATTTGTTTGTCTCTATTTGTTTGTTTTTCCTTTCTTGCCTGTCTCTTCTCAATGCACTCATTTCCACTAATATTCTGTTTTCGGAGTTTTGGATCCTTGCTATTATCACTCTTCTGAATTCTCTTTCAGATAATTTGTCTAGTTCATCTTTTGTCATTTGTAACTGTGTTTCTCTGATTTGTTCCTTCATTTGTGCAGTGTTTCTCTGTCTTTTCATTTTTATGTTAATTTTTTTTTATCTTGTGTGTGTGTGTGTGAGATGGAGATCTTCTTGCCTCCTCCTGTGTAATTGAATTCTCCCTTCCTTTTGGTTTCTGGCCTTGTAGAAGGGTTCGATGGTTTGTATCTTAGGTGGTGTTGAGTCTTGTTTGTAGGTGAATAATCTCTAGTGGTATGTGATCTTTGATAGTGTAGGGTCTTGGAGTCAGGGCTTCCACTCCAAGGTTCCTTGGTTTTATCTCTGCCCATGTAGTGTAGGCTCTATGTCTGATTTGTTATGGTGTTAAATGATATCAGTTCAAATATTAACATATGAGGCACAAAAGGTGCATCCCTGGTAGATAATAGTCATAAGATCATGCAAATATTTTCCAACATAATCGAAAAATATACATGCATACACATCAATAGACACAACTGAACAGTCTTAAAGACATAAAGTATAAGAAATTTTTCTGGCAAATGGTGCAATTAAAATGTACGCATAACCGTTGTTTGTTCCTTGCTGCTTTAAATATTCTGTCCTTATATTTAGTCTGTGTTAACTTGATTAGAATGTGCCTTGGTGTGTTTCTTCTGGAGTTTATCCTGTATGGAACTCTTTGTGCTTTTGGATTTGGTTGACTCATTCCTTTCCCATGCTGAGGAAGTTTTCAACTATAACCTCTTCAAGAATTTTTTCATCGCCTTTCTTTCCCTCTTCTTCTTCTGAAACCCATATAATTCTAATGTTGGTGTGTTTGAAATTGTCCCAAAAGTCTCAAGGGCTATCCTCAGTTCTTTTGATTCTTTGTGCTTTGTTCTGTTCTTCAGCAGTTATTTCTACCATTCTGTCTTCCAGCTCACTTATCCATTCTTCTGCCTCTGATACTCTACTGTTGAGTCCTTCTGTAGTATTTTTAAGTTCAGCAATGGATTTGTTTGTCTCTATTTGTTTGTTTTTCCTTTCTTGCCTGTCTCTTCTCAATGCACTCATTTCCACTAATATTCTGTTTTCGGAGTTTTGGATCCTTGCTATTATCACTCTTCTGAATTCTCTTTCAGATAATTTGTCTAGTTCATCTTTTGTCATTTGTAACTGTGTTTCTCTGATTTGTTCCTTCATTTGTGCAGTGTTTCTCTGTCTTTTCATTTTTATGTTAATTTTTTTTTATCTTGTGTGTGTGTGTGTGAGATGGAGATCTTCTTGCCTCCTCCTGTGTAATTGAATTCTCCCTTCCTTTTGGTTTCTGGCCTTGTAGAAGGGTTCGATGGTTTGTATCTTAGGTGGTGTTGAGTCTTGTTTGTAGGTGAATAATCTCTAGTGGTATGTGATCTTTGATAGTGTAGGGTCTTGGAGTCAGGGCTTCCACTCCAAGGTTCCTTGGTTTTATCTCTGCCCATGTAGTGTAGGCTCTATGTCTGATTTGTTATGGTGTTAAATGATATCAGTTCAAATATTAACATATGAGGCACAAAAGGTGCATCCCTGGTAGATAATAGTCATAAGATCATGCAAATATTTTCCAACATAATCGAAAAATATACATGCATACACATCAATAGACACAACTGAACAGTCTTAAAGACATAAAGTATAAGAAATTTTTCTGGCAAATGGTGCAATTAAAACTGGTACCTGACCATTAAACTCTAAGTTAATTTAAACTTTTCCTGGAAAAACAGATCCAGAACAAGGTGTCAACTGGGAATATTGCAATGAAAGCAGTTTTTAACTAAGACATGTGCTGGGGGTGAGAAGGAGGAGAGTGTGTAGGTAATAGGAAGGAACAGATTCATGTTGCAAGGAATTTGTATGGTTAGGGAACAAAGATTAGTATGTAGTAGAGTTTAGTACAGCTGGAAGTGAACAGTAGAGACAGCAAGATAGGAAATATTGATAGAGAGGCTAGTAGTAGATATAAAAAGATTTTACAGTTAGAGCATAGAGAGAGGAAGCTGTGGTAAAAGAAAAAAAATAATTTTTAAAAATTAAAAAAAAAAAAGTGCTGTCCTTGGTTTTTATCTTCTCATCTGCCTGTGAACCTTCCACTGGTTTTCTCTTTATATTGTCCCAGATTTCCCTAGTCTGTACTGGTGGGGGTCAGGTGTGGGGTTGGAGGGCTGCTTTTGTCTTAGGTTTCAGTGAGGGTCAGGTTTTTGTTTTTTTTTTTGTAGTCAGGACCCTTGCAGAACTGGTTGCTCTGGTTTCTGGTTTGCTTTCAGCAAAACAAAGGTTCTGCAGACAGCTCAGCTAACCCCTGTGCGTCTGCCCCTGACGCTGGCCCGGGGCGGTTGTGGCAGTTGGTCCCCAGTCCGTCAGACAGGGCTTGCTCCTCTGGACCCCGTGCTGGAGGGGGTTCCCTGGTTCTATTGCATACTCCCTGGTAGCCTTCAATCCTTGCCCTTCTCCCAGTGTTTCTACCATGGCTCTGCTGCCAGCGGGACTGGGGCTTCACCTCCCAGATGCCAGGCTTCTTTTCCACAGCTCTGGGGCTTTCCTGGTTCTGCTGGATGCAGGACTGCTAAGCCTCACTCTTTGCCCCCATCATGGGCCCGAACTTCCCCGTCCAGCTTGAGCAGGGCTTCTGGACTTCAACCCGTGGGGGAGTTCTCTCTTCCATTTCCCACGCCCCCACTAGCATTGTCTCAGCTCACCTGGTGCATGGTTTTCCTGTCACAGTGCTGTCCCCAGAAAGATTCTTAAGCTGAGAGTTGCTTTCTGTCGTAGCAGTGCACTTCCCAGCACTCTCTCCACCCGGTCTAGTGTGGGATCTGGGGTATGGTAACTCCAGAACAGAAGATTCAGAAAAGGTCAGGCTGCTCACTCTCTAACCCTTGTAGACCTGTGGATTTCTTTTGTCGTCTAACGACTGGTTTGTTGGTGTGGTTTCATTTCTTGATTAGTTCTGGTGATTCTCTTGGGGATCTGGTGAAATCCTCCTCTCATTCCTCCACCATCTTGTCCCCTCTTTTATTCTCTAGTATTTTTAAAGTTTAGTTTATAGAGCTTATTGAAAAGTTTACTGATAACTTACCCTGCTGTCTCAAGAATAAGTCATGTTTGTACTATAATATAACTATATTGTTAAATTCTGGCAACTATAATATGACAGCTTAGGGAAAAAAATATGCCTTCCATGATAGAAAAGTAACAGACATATGTTGCTAAGGTTTTAGGTAACTCTTCATGAAATCATACACACATTTGAGAGTAGTGTCTAATCTCTTTTTCTAGTGTTGAGTGTCATGAAAAATCACTCAGTAAATACTTCTATCATCTTAGTTTGAAACATATAATAGAAGTAAATCTTAGAAATGGGGTTTATGAGAGTGGCAAAATAGAAAGATTTGATTGAGAAAACCAGTTTGGATATATAAATAGAAAAATATATATTTCCCTTGAACCAGTGGTATTTTGCAGAATTTCGTTTCTGCCGGTTTGAATTCTGTTTCTGACACTCATTGGACTTTTATAGCTGTCACATTGGGGTAATAATTTGTCACAGAAATCTGCTGGAACTTCTCAAAGAAAGGAATCATAGGAATTCATCATTATGTCTGCATTACATAACACCTAGGCAATTCTATTTTAATCATATTTTTATCTTAGGGATTTTATTTAATTTTAAGCTGCTACCCATCTTTGCCATCAGGCAAGTGCTTGAGCAGGGCTTCTGGACTTCAACCCGTGGGGAGTCTCTTCCATTTCCCACGCCCCACTAGCATTGTCTCAGCTCACCTGGTGCATGGTTTTCCTGTCACAGTGCTGTCCCCAGAAAGATTCTTAAGCTGAGAGTTGCTTTCTGTCGTAGCAGTGCACTTCCCAGCACTCTCTCCACCCGGTCTAGTGTGGGATCTGGGGTATGGTAACTCCAGAACAGAAGATTCAGAAAAGGTCAGGCTGCTCACTCTCTAACCCTTGTAGACCTGTGGATTTCTTTTGTCGTCTAACGACTGGTTTGTTGGTGTGGTTTCATTTCTTGATTAGTTCTGGTGATTCTCTTGGGGATCTGGTGAAATCCTCCTCTCATTCCTCCACCATCTTGTCCCCTCTTTTATTCTCTAGTATTTTTAAAGTTTAGTTTATAGAGCTTATTGAAAAGTTTACTGATAACTTACCCTGCTGTCTCAAGAATAAGTCATGTTTGTACTATAATATAACTATATTGTTAAATTCTGGCAACTATAATATGACAGCTTAGGGAAAAAAATATGCCTTCCATGATAGAAAAGTAACAGACATATGTTGCTAAGGTTTTAGGTAACTCTTCATGAAATCATACACACATTTGAGAGTAGTGTCTAATCTCTTTTTCTAGTGTTGAGTGTCATGAAAAATCACTCAGTAAATACTTCTATCATCTTAGTTTGAAACATATAATAGAAGTAAATCTTAGAAATGGGGTTTATGAGAGTGGCAAAATAGAAAGATTTGATTGAGAAAACCAGTTTGGATATATAAATAGAAAAATATATATTTCCCTTGAACCAGTGGTATTTTGCAGAATTTCGTTTCTGCCGGTTTGAATTCTGTTTCTGACACTCATTGGACTTTTATAGCTGTCACATTGGGGTAATAATTTGTCACAGAAATCTGCTGGAACTTCTCAAAGAAAGGAATCATAGGAATTCATCATTATGTCTGCATTACATAACACCTAGGCAATTCTATTTTAATCATATTTTTATCTTAGGGATTTTATTTAATTTTAATACTTTTTAGATTAGGATATGGCCATTTTTCCCCTTCTGTCTCTTATTTCTCTTTCATATTACATCAAAGTAATATTTGTTATGTGTTAAATTGAACACAAAACATTATAAATATAAAATATTGCCTTATATCATAAAGATTCTTAGTCATTTTTTACTATCACTGAAGGTTAGTGCTTACATTTTATGAAATACAGACTCAGAAAAGTTTATGCTTCTTTTTTGGTTTTCTTTCTTATACTGTTATTCCTTAAAATGATTCATTGTTGTTCAGGCACCCAGTCTTGTCCAACTCTTTGAGACATCATGGATTATAGCATGCCATGTGGTCTGTTTCCTCGTATATAATAAAACTCACAAATAACACTGACTCATACATAGTAAAACTGGAAGGAGACCTTTGAGGCATGGGGTCAGCCCCATCCAGCAGGAAGTAAAATGATCGCTTGAGATTGACTCCATCCCTTAGAAACTTTCACTTTTAGCTGTTGGTGTAACCTAGCTGAGATTCATCCTTGTGTGCTGACAAGAAGGGACACATTATTTTGAGGATTTCTCCTGAAAAGCTGACTGAGATCATGAAAAACTTTTCCCCTAAAATTGCCATTTTGGAGATCTCCTGCTATGCCCACCTGAGGACATTAGAAACCTTCCCCTTCCCAAACTGACCATCAGGTCTTTGGGGTAAGAGGCTCCTGGGACCATACATATGGGTGTGCTGGGACTGTCAGTCAGACCCATGTGGCAGGGACTCCATTTCCTTGTGAGGATACAGTTACCAAGGCATTGGACACCAGAGGCTCTTCTACACAAGCAGATGGTATTCACTTCATCTTGGTGACGTCCCAGTGGTATTTTGCAGAATTTCGTTTCTGCCGGTTTGAATTCTGTTTCTGACACTCATTGGACTTTTATAGCTGTCACATTGGGGTAATAATTTGTCACAGAAATCTGCTGGAACTTCTCAAAGAAAGGAATCATAGGAATTCATCATTATGTCTGCATTACATAACACCTAGGCAATTCTATTTTAATCATATTTTTATCTTAGGGATTTTATTTAATTTTAATACTTTTTAGATTAGGATATGGCCATTTTTCCCCTTCTGTCTCTTATTTCTCTTTCATATTACATCAAAGTAATATTTGTTATGTGTTAAATTGAACACAAAACATTATAAATATAAAATATTGCCTTATATCATAAAGATTCTTAGTCATTTTTTACTATCACTGAAGGTTAGTGCTTACATTTTATGAAATACAGACTCAGAAAAGTTTATGCTTCTTTTTTGGTTTTCTTTCTTATACTGTTATTCCTTAAAATGATTCATTGTTGTTCAGGCACCCAGTCTTGTCCAACTCTTTGAGACATCATGGATTATAGCATGCCATGTGGTCTGTTTCCTCGTATATAATAAAACTCACAAATAACACTGACTCATACATAGTAAAACTGGAAGGAGACCTTTGAGGCATGGGGTCAGCCCCATCCAGCAGGAAGTAAAATGATCGCTTGAGATTGACTCCATCCCTTAGAAACTTTCACTTTTAGCTGTTGGTGTAACCTAGCTGAGATTCATCCTTGTGTGCTGACAAGAAGGGACACATTATTTTGAGGATTTCTCCTGAAAAGCTGACTGAGATCATGAAAAACTTTTCCCCTAAAATTGCCATTTTGGAGATCTCCTGCTATGCCCACCTGAGGACATTAGAAACCTTCCCCTTCCCAAACTGACCATCAGGTCTTTGGGGTAAGAGGCTCCTGGGACCATACATATGGGTGTGCTGGGACTGTCAGTCAGACCCATGTGGCAGGGACTCCATTTCCTTGTGAGGATACAGTTACCAAGGCATTGGACACCAGAGGCTCTTCTACACAAGCAGATGGTATTCACTTCATCTTGGTGACGTCCCAGTAGTCTGGACTCACCTGAGTGGCTTACTTGAGGAGACTGGTTTCCCACAATAATTGCACTTAGTAATAAATTGTTACAAACGTTTCACATTAGCTGATGTTGCAAAATATTTAGGGTAGGGTTTTCAATATTAAAACATTTTCTGTGAAAACAAACACTGTCTATTCTTGTATCTATATGCATATGCATAGCCTTTTATTCCATTAATAGGATATAGAAAATTTGGTAACAGAAAAAATAACCTTTACAACTCAAGAAATTGATCGAATTTCTGCTTGTATTTACCTCACTTAGATCCAGACCAATTTTTTACAATAATCCTCTGTGAAGATTTTCATGTGATTTCTTAAGTGTTTACTTTGGATTATGTCATTTCCCATACTTTGCATTTACAAAATATCTTCATATTGAGCTGACATTTCGGCACTGTTTTCCCTGAACATATGATCCTTGAATCATAGATCTTTCCTTTCGGTATATGGTATGTATCATTCAATTCTCTTCTATCTTTGAATGTTTCAGTTAAGTCAAAACTCCTTTGATTTCCATTCTTCTTAATTTTATAGTTTAAATACTTATAATTTTATACTCATACCTGAGAAACTTTATAAAACTGTAAGCTAAAGGTCTATTTTTATTTAAAATTTTGTTACGTTCTTTGTGCTTTCTTTTATTTTACACACATTTAATTCAGCACTAACTCAGAGAAATTTCCTCATTTTTAACCTTTAAAAATATCTATTTTCCCCTCTCAAAAAATGTTGAGATTCTCAATGCTATCTGCATAGTATTAGCTTGAAGTATTCCCTGTCACCAGAAAATCATATCTCAGCTTCCAAGGTGATTTTTATGATCACCCATTGTAAAAGCCATTGGACTATTTTGGATGATTACACTTCCTAACTAGGTACCTACCATGATATTTGATATTTTGCAGATGTGTAGACTTGACATTGTATTTTTCCAAATAAATCTAAATGAATTCCACTAAAGATTGTGCAGTGCCCAGAAATGGAAATGGTAAAAGATATTATTCACTTACAGTTAACTGTTACTCCAGAACATGCATATTCTTCTAATGGTCATTGTACTTTGGCTATATGACTTTTTCCAAAGAATATGATTGAAAATAATGAATACAAAGATCTTCATCCATATACTTGATTTTAGTTAATGCATCCCTAAGATGTTATTTAGCACACTCCTTTCTCCTTTGGTTTTCCTGAAAACAGGTTTTCAAGATTTAGAGGTTAGACAGAAAGATCACTTCCTGGTTCTGGTATATATTTCCTGTTGTTGTTGTTTTTTTGCTTTTGTGAAAGTAACTTTTGTGAAGTTAGCAGTCAGTGATGATCAATGACTAGATCTGTCATTTCATTTGGAGTTGCAAATTGTTCTTTTCTTACTCCATAACTTCTTTCTCATTTTTAAGCCAGCATACTTTCTTTTCTTTTTTTTTTTTAACACCAAAAACATTTTTATTGAGGTATAGCCAATTAACAATTTTGTGACAATTTCAGATGAACAGTGAAGGGCACGTACATATACATGTATCCACTCTCCTAAAACCCCCTCCCATCCAAACTGGTACACAGCATTAAGCAGAGTTCCATGTGCTATACAATAGACTTTTGGTGGTTATCCATTTCAAACATAAGCCAGCATGCTTCCAGAATGAGAAATTTCATGTCATTGAATGTTTAACTTATGAGAGCACAGTTTACTTGTGAAGCACATGCTAAATATTCAAATTTTTTTTTAAATTTGCTGAATAGTGTTCAAAATAGTTTTATTTTCAAGTGTTCTCCAAAGTAGAGCAAAATAGGATTTGTATTTTTTTAATTTTATTTTGATGTCATTAAGAACATCTGTGATGTTTTTCAATCCATGTCAGTTTGTATTGCTTATTGGTGCTCAAATTATCCAAAGTTTAGCCTGTAGAACCTTCTTCAGAATGACTCACATTAGCCCTTATTTAACTTGGGACTTCCTTGGTGGCTGAGACAGTAAAGAATCTGCCCACAGTGCACGGGACCAGGGTTCAATCCCAGAGTCAGGAAGATCCAATGGAGAAATGAATGACTACCCACACTAGTATTCTTACCTGGAGAATTCCATGGACAGTGGGCCCCAGTTCATAGGGTTGCAAAGAGTTGACTGAGCACCTAATACTTTTCACTTCACTTTTTCACTCTTTAATACCTATCTTTACTCTGAACTTACTTTTCTTCATAATAATATCAGTCTTTGATAGCTTCCTTTTGTTTTACTATGACAATGTGTTCCAGTCTTATTTTGTACTTTTTCTGTCTCAGTTTTGAAATTATTAGTTATTATAACAAAAAAAAATGCTTTTAGTGTAAATCATCTTTAGAGACCACAAGATGAACTGCTCATTCTAAATTATACGTTATTATTTCCACATATTTTGGTGCATAAAGCCAGAAATTATTTGTGTGTGTATCACTGTATTGTACATTGTTGTTGTTTAGTCACTCAGTTGTATCTGACTCTTTGCAGCATTATGGACTGTAGCCCACCAGGCTTCTCTGTCCATGGAATTCTTCAGGCAAGAACACTGGTGTGGGTTGCAATTTCCTTCCTGACCCAGGGACTGTCTCATTCATTGGCAAGTGGAATTTTTACCACTGAACTACCAGGGAAGTTATATGGTGAATTTAAATGATACTTGAAATTCAAACCAGAATTCAGGATTTGGGGGATTTTGCTTATTTTATTTATTTTGTATTTGCATCCATTTTACCTTAATGCAAAAATCTTGGCTCCTGATAACATCGTTATGGTTGTTTACTTGTTTCATCCTATTGGTGTATATGTGTATGCATGTTAATAGTTTCAGAAGAAAATACTATTAATAAATATGTATTTTTCATGGCGCAGTGTGATCCGCTGCGCATCAGGACTGGGGTACTATGTGGAGAGCCTTTCGTCCTAGGACACGGGGCAAGGCCTGAAAGGCGGCCACCACCTCGCCTGTCACTTACTGCATATTCATGGAGAACGTGGTGCTTTAAACCATTCATAAGTGACCTGCTTCTGGGTCATGGTTTCACACGTAGCAGAGCAACTTCCTCACTACGATCTATTGAAAGTCAGCCCTTGACACCAGTGTTTGTAAATTCTTTTTCTTTTTTTTTTTAATAAGAAAAGGAACAAAAAAATAAATAAATAACTATTTTTAATCAGATTTAATAGTTACACTTTTCAGGGTCTTCTGGTCCTTAGAGAAAGCCTCACTAGGAAAGTACTATCAAACTATTTCACTTCACTTTTTCACTCTTTAATACCTATCTTTACTCTGAACTTACTTTTCTTCATAATAATATCAGTCTTTGATAGCTTCCTTTTGTTTTACTATGACAATGTGTTCCAGTCTTATTTTGTACTTTTTCTGTCTCAGTTTTGAAATTATTAGTTATTATAACAAAAAAAAATGCTTTTAGTGTAAATCATCTTTAGAGACCACAAGATGAACTGCTCATTCTAAATTATACGTTATTATTTCCACATATTTTGGTGCATAAAGCCAGAAATTATTTGTGTGTGTATCACTGTATTGTACATTGTTGTTGTTTAGTCACTCAGTTGTATCTGACTCTTTGCAGCATTATGGACTGTAGCCCACCAGGCTTCTCTGTCCATGGAATTCTTCAGGCAAGAACACTGGTGTGGGTTGCAATTTCCTTCCTGACCCAGGGACTGTCTCATTCATTGGCAAGTGGAATTTTTACCACTGAACTACCAGGGAAGTTATATGGTGAATTTAAATGATACTTGAAATTCAAACCAGAATTCAGGATTTGGGGGATTTTGCTTATTTTATTTATTTTGTATTTGCATCCATTTTACCTTAATGCAAAAATCTTGGCTCCTGATAACATCGTTATGGTTGTTTACTTGTTTCATCCTATTGGTGTATATGTGTATGCATGTTAATAGTTTCAGAAGAAAATACTATTAATAAATATGTATTTTTCATGGCGCAGTGTGATCCGCTGCGCATCAGGACTGGGGTACTATGTGGAGAGCCTTTCGTCCTAGGACACGGGGCAAGGCCTGAAAGGCGGCCACCACCTCGCCTGTCACTTACTGCATATTCATGGAGAACGTGGTGCTTTAAACCATTCATAAGTGACCTGCTTCTGGGTCATGGTTTCACACGTAGCAGAGCAACTTCCTCACTACGATCTATTGAAAGTCAGCCCTTGACACCAGTGTTTGTAAATTCTTTTTCTTTTTTTTTTTAATAAGAAAAGGAACAAAAAAATAAATAAATAAATAACTATTTTTAATCAGGTTTAATAGTTACACTTTTTCAGGGTCTTCTGGTCCTTAGAGAAAGCCTCACTAGGAAAGTACTATCAAACTATTGAATTTTAAAATTAATTTATCTTATTCTTTTGTGTGAAAAATGGTTGCAAAAAAAGCTCAAAAAAAGGTTAGGATTATTCTTTTCATTTAGCTTTCTATTTTTACAATTTATTCTTAAATTTTATAATTCAGTGATTATATATAAAGCATTTACCTGCTTATAAAATTAATTCTACAAAATATGATACATTCAGAGCACTCTAACTTCTGTTCACATCCTCCACATCTTGTTTCCTCCTCTCCCTTATAGGTAACTGTATGTTTAATTTTGTTTATTTTTCCATTTTTAAAAGGCAAATGTATCTATGTAGATTTTTGAAATTTCTTGAATGTATACTCTTTGAATATGAAAATTTATAAGCGCGCAGTTACAAGTTCACAGGTAATAATAGAATTAACAAATTACACTAGTAAATAAGTAGTATCTTAAAGAAATGTGTTAATATCCACAAACCAAATGGAACTCAGACTCCGAGAGTTGGCATTTTATAATATCAGCTTTACAGAAACACAGTATCTTTAGTTAATTCCATTTGTTGCCAATATTCTTTTGTTGATTTCAGTTATAAAATTTAGTAATTATGATGATGACATTTTGCAATATCGTCTGCTCATTTGGCATTTCTTACAATTATAAATAATTTAACACTGTATGTTTATATGAAAGAATGTGTTTAAAACATAATATTAAACTTGTTTTTAGTTATATTTATACAACATTAGACATTTTGGAAAGCATTTGGGATATGTAAAAACAGAATGCCATATTTCTTGAATAATATCCTGACTTGTGTTAGTTGGCAGTAACATTGCTTGAGGTACCCCAAACTCAGCAATTCTAAGACTCCATGGTTTCTGTGCTTGCTTGAAGATAAATAAATTTGTGGTTTCACACGTAGCAGAGCAACTTCCTCACTACGATCTATTGAAAGTCAGCCCTTGACACCAGTGTTTGTAAATTCTTTTCTTTTTTTTAATAAGAAAAGGAACAAAAATAAATAAATAAATAACTATTTTTAATCAGGTTTAATAGTTACACTTTTTCAGGGTCTTCTGGTCCTTAGAGAAAGCCTCACTAGGAAAGTACTATCAAACTATTGAATTTTAAAATTAATTTATCTTATTCTTTTGTGTGAAAAATGGTTGCAAAAAAAGCTCAAAAAAAGGTTAGGATTATTCTTTTCATTTAGCTTTCTATTTTTACAATTTATTCTTAAATTTTATAATTCAGTGATTATATATAAAGCATTTACCTGCTTATAAAATTAATTCTACAAAATATGATACATTCAGAGCACTCTAACTTCTGTTCACATCCTCCACATCTTGTTTCCTCCTCTCCCTTATAGGTAACTGTATGTTTAATTTTGTTTATTTTTCCATTTTTAAAAGGCAAAGGTATCTATGTAGTTTTTTGAAATTTCTTGAATGTATACTCTTTGAATATGAAAATTTATAAGCGCGCAGTTACAAGTTCACAGGTAATAATAGAATTAACAAATTACACTAGTAAATAAGTAGTATCTTAAAGAAATGTGTTAATATCCACAAACCAAATGGAACTCAGACTCCGAGAGTTGGCATTTTATAATATCAGCTTTACAGAAACACAGTATCTTTAGTTAATTCCATTTGTTGCCAATATTCTTTTGTTGATTTCAGTTATAAAATTTAGTAATTATGATGATGACATTTTGCAATATCGTCTGCTCATTTGGCATTTCTTACAATTATAAATAATTTAACACTGTATGTTTATATGAAAGAATGTGTTTAAAACATAATATTAAACTTGTTTTTAGTTATATTTATACAACATTAGACATTTTGGAAAGCATTTGGGATATGTAAAAACAGAATGCCATATTTCTTGAATAATATCCTGACTTGTGTTAGTTGGCAGTAACATTGCTTGAGGTACCCCAAACTCAGCAATTCTAAGACTCCATGGTTTCTGTGCTTGCTTGAAGATAAATAAATTTGTGATTATTACTATGTTGTAACAAATTATATTGTGAATATTTCCTTCCTACTTTTAACAAAACTTGAAAAACACTTAGATTATTTAAATGTTTTGGTTGTTATTGAAATATCTTTCAGAAAAATGCAAATGCCAGAGGCTTCCTACAATTGTTAGTTATGATTTCTTTGTTCCTTTAGAGCTGGAAGAAGGGAAGGCTACCTATTCCAGTGTTCTTGCCTGGAGAACTCCATGACTTGTCCATGGGTCACAGAGAGTAGAACATGACTGAGTGACTTGACCTGTCTTTTTTTGTTTTTGTTTTCACTCTTGGAGCTGTAAATACCTATCTATACAACAGAAACAGATCATAATGGCACTTCTCTCTTTTTTGCTCAGCTTCCACTTGCATCTCCATTCCATTCACTTAACTATGTAATTGCAACTAAATTCATTTAACTTATCCTATTTTTTTTAGTTAAAAACAATAGTTTGTCTTAGGAAAGCCTACGAAAAGAAACCATGGGCTGAAAGTCAGCAAATGGCATTATTTTATTAATACTTGATGGAGACAACACTGGTTGTTTCTGGCTATAGCACTTAAGATTTTAATGTTCTATTCTTATATGAAATTCAGTGAAGACATTTGATAACTTTATGATATCTCTTTTATTATTCATCATCCTGAATTTAAATACTTAAGCATTTTCATAATAAGGATCATTTTGTTAGTGAAGTATATAAATGTATATACATGACAACAAGAAGATATATCCTAAGCAAAGTAATTCATTAGAAGGGTGATAGTCTACAGAAATTCTCTATTCTTACTTCCCCAACTTTTATCTAGATTAACAGGGTTTGTATTCTTTTTATTTCATTATAACTTTAAAATATTTTAGTATTATATTTAAGGGAGAAAGTAAAATCAAATTCATGTTTATAATCATATAATCAGTATGATTTATAGGAGAAAACTTTCTGATTGGGACTCAGCCAGAAGCCAACTTAGAAGTCAGGATTAAAGCATAGGCTCCTATTCTGATGGAAATCAAGGTATATTTGAACTAAATGGAAGAAAATATCTCAGAGAGGTGCATGGTAGATCTCATGATGCAGCTATTCCAGGTTGTCTACCAGTGCTTTAGCTATAATGTTTCTTGAATTCATCACTCAAAATACATTTCTCAAAATACACACCTCAAGTCTTTCCAGTATAAGAGTAACAAAATCACCTGTAGACTTTTTGAAGAGTAGAAATAAGATACCAGTGTCAGATCGTTCAACATTTATTTACTCTATCACCCATTCTCTGCTTAGTAGAGGTCCTTTGTTGCCTATAACCTGGTGAAACTGAGAAAGAGGTTCTACAGTTATGAATAGCAGTAGCATTAGCGCTTTATACAAATAATGTAGTATTTGTAGTATTACTCAATCTCAGACAATAAAATAAATTGAATGTAAATTTATAAGATAAATTTGTTGTGTATCTTAAGATCAAGATCACCATTGAAACATTTGTCATTATGTTTCTATTTCACAGTTTTTCATGTTGTATAATTCTATAAAGTCGGAATATGCATAAAAGTATATCACAAAATAATATGGCAGAGAAATAATTTTCCAGTTTTGTATCAAAACTTTATAGTACAATTTAAAATAAAAGGAATACAGAGTCATGTTGCTTCAATAACTGTAGAATAAGGTTTGAGGTTGACTTGGATAACAGAAGCCAAGAGGGATAAAGTTATTCACTTAAAATCACTGAAATGGAGAAACCAGAATATGTTAAGTTTAGGTCCAATTTGTGTCTGAAACAAGAAAAGTTATCACTAGGGAATTTTTCGCATAGTGTTGATATTATATATTTTTATCAGGTAATTTCACATCATTCAGTCAGTCTTTATTTATCTCCAGGTTCCACATGCAGTGACTCTCTTTTCCAAGGTAGTATAGACCCTCATGAAGTTCCAAAAATTTACGACCTTTTAAATTCTGTATCTGCATATACTGTGCATTGTTTATTCGTGCATTTTATATTCTATAAGACCTAGGTTATATTCAAATAACTCCTGATATAATGCAAACATTTACATATTTGTTTCCTGTATAGACAATTTTGTCCATGATAAAAGAAATTCTACTTTAGCTTATTCAAGAAATATTACTGATAGATCTTGGCATTTTATTGGTCACAGGGTGAATGGCAAATCCGTGCTGTTAACAAGACAGCATGTTCTCAGGATAAAGATGAATGCCCAATAAATAAACCTCTTTTTTAAGACCTTGTAAAGATTTAAGGTGGTGTTTCAAAAATATTTTTAAATATATGAAAAGTCTATAAATCACGTCAGGCTTTTTAAATCCACTCTGCTAGATGAAAGCATTTGCAAATCATAACGTTGTTATGCAGAGAAGTTTGAAGATCACAATGGTCCTTTGTTGCCTATAACCTGGTGAAACTGAGAAAGAGGTTCTACAGTTATGAATAGCAGTAGCATTAGCGCTTTATACAAATAATGTAGTATTTGTAGTATTACTCAATCTCAGACAATAAAATAAATTGAATGTAAATTTATAAGATAAATTTGTTGTGTATCTTAAGATCAAGATCACCATTGAAACATTTGTCATTATGTTTCTATTTCACAGTTTTTCATGTTGTATAATTCTATAAAGTCGGAATATGCATAAAAGTATATCACAAAATAATATGGCAGAGAAATAATTTTCCAGTTTTGTATCAAAACTTTATAGTACAATTTAAAATAAAAGGAATACAGAGTCATGTTGCTTCAATAACTGTAGAATAAGGTTTGAGGTTGACTTGGATAACAGAAGCCAAGAGGGATAAAGTTATTCACTTAAAATCACTGAAATGGAGAAACCAGAATATGTTAAGTTTAGGTCCAATTTGTGTCTGAAACAAGAAAAGTTATCACTAGGGAATTTTTCGCATAGTGTTGATATTATATATTTTTATCAGGTAATTTCACATCATTCAGTCAGTCTTTATTTATCTCCAGGTTCCACATGCAGTGACTCTCTTTTCCAAGGTAGTATAGACCCTCATGAAGTTCCAAAAATTTACGACCTTTTAAATTCTGTATCTGCATATACTGTGCATTGTTTATTCGTGCATTTTATATTCTATAAGACCTAGGTTATATTCAAATAACTCCTGATATAATGCAAACATTTACATATTTGTTTCCTGTATAGACAATTTTGTCCATGATAAAAGAAATTCTACTTTAGCTTATTCAAGAAATATTACTGATAGATCTTGGCATTTTATTGGTCACAGGGTGAATGGCAAATCCGTGCTGTTAACAAGACAGCATGTTCTCAGGATAAAGATGAATGCCCAATAAATAAACCTCTTTTTTAAGACCTTGTAAAGATTTAAGGTGGTGTTTCAAAAATATTTTTAAATATATGAAAAGTCTATAAATCACGTCAGGCTTTTTAAATCCACTCTGCTAGATGAAAGCATTTGCAAATCATAACGTTGTTATGCAGAGAAGTTTGAAGATCACAATGGAGAAAGGACTACCTCAAAAGATTTATGTTAGCGTATTTGTCTACTAGACTCTAACCAATACATGAGAAACCCAGAACACTTTTATAAGAATTTTATTTGTCTGTACTAAAAAAGACATTTTATAAAGCTAAAAGCACTAATGCTTCTTTTTGCAGTCAGCAATATTATGCATTTTAATCCTTTTTTATTCTGTATTTCACTTAATGATAATATTAGTAGGAAAAAAAAAGTAAAGCTATTTAAGCTGTGGGGAAGGACAGGCAAGTGTACTGTGGGAAAACTAGGGGCTTCTCAGGTGGCACAGTGATAAAAAAGTCTACCTGCCAATGCAGAAGATTCAAGAGATGCAGTTCCAGTCCCTGTGTCAGGAGAATCCCCTGGATCTACTCATCTACCCGCTTCTGGATTCTTGCCTGGAAAATTTCATGGACAAAAGAGCCTGGGGGACTGCAGGTCATGGGGTCACAGAGACAGACACAACTGAGCACACACACACACAAATAATTTTGGTCTGGGAAATGTACATAGATAGCTTTAAAACCTGATAGGTTTTTTTGGACGCTCCTCTGGTGATAACACTTATAGTCATCCTTGTAAAATCTGGCCAGCCTGTGATTCCTGCACGAATAGAGTGAAAGTGACTCTAAGAGACTTGGACAGTGCTTGCCTTGGCCACTAGGAACATTTGCTCTTGGAGTTCTTGGTTACAGTGTTAGAAATCTTGAATACCCTGCCACCATCCTACTGGTTAGTCCTTCCACCCACCTTGCGTTGGCACTAGATACACATGTACAGAAATTACTACAAAAATGGATGCTGGAACTTCCCTGGTGGTCCAGTGGATAAAGAGTGCACCTTGCACTGCAAGGGGTGCCGGTTCAATCTCTGGCATGGGAAGATCCCACATGCCATGGAGCGGCTGGAACAGTGTGTCCAATTATGAACCAGCACTCTGGAGCGCATGTGCCTAGAGCGAGTGCTCTGCTGCAGAAGATGCCACTACAATGGGAGGCCAACAGAGGACAAAGAACAAAGATGGATGAAGATAAATAAATAAAAGACCAACAAAAGTGGCCAAAAATGAAAAAAAAAAAGGGATGCTTCAGAACCATGTAGGAGACTGTAGATGTTTCAGTCACTCCAAATGAAGGCCCAGATATCAAGAATTTAAGAAATATTTATGCTATATGATTTTTAAACTTCTGAACCAGGAATCCCTGAATATAATAAAATGCTGTATTGTTACATGATTTGTGAGACAGAAACAGATGACTAGGACAGAAATGTGTGGAAAATTTTGAAGTATTTTAATCAGAAGATTGTTGTTATTTAATCACTCACTCAGTTCTGTTCAACTTTTTGCAACCCCATGGACTTTAGCATGCCAGGCTTCCCTACCCTTAATCTCCTAGAGTTTGCTCAAACTCATGTCCATTGAGTCAGTGATGCTATCCAACCATCTCATCCTCCGTCACCCACTTTTCCTCCTGCTCCCAGTCTTTCCCAACATCAAGGACTTTCCAATTGGAGAAGAGTGTGACCATTTGTTTTCCAAAAAGATCACTCTGGTTGCTTGACAAAGAAATGTTTGAAGAGATGATAAGTGAAAATGATATTACTAAATAGTTTTCACTGAATTAGGTTAAATTGTATGTGATGACATTTTTTCAAAGAAAGTTTTGGAGCAAAACAATTGCACTGAGGGAATAAGAGTTCCTAAAAGGGCTTGGAGCTACAGCCTGGAAGGGTGGGATGGCGGGGCTGGGAGGGGGTAGGGGAGAGTGAACCAGGGATATGCATATGACTGCTCTGGGAACATACATGTCTGTGAACAACAAAACTCTGTAAAAGCTTAAAAAATAATAATAAAATTAAATTAAGGAAAAGAAGCAATTGCATTTTGGAGGTAGAGCCATGATGATTTTTTTCTTTTTTTAATTTGGTCGCTGAATTAATAGACTTACAGGTTAATGTAGATCCATATTCTTTAACATTGTTATGTAGACAAACCTTTGCCTATCTTTTGAAGTATAGATTCTTATTTAACATGTCTGAGCCAATTATGAACCAGCACTCTGGAGCGCATGTGCCTAGAGCGAGTGCTCTGCTGCAGAAGATGCCACTACAATGGGAGGCCAACAGAGGACAAAGAACAAAGATGGATGAAGATAAATAAATAAAAGACCAACAAAAGTGGCCAAAAATGAAAAAAAAAAAGGGATGCTTCAGAACCATGTAGGAGACTGTAGATGTTTCAGTCACTCCAAATGAAGGCCCAGATATCAAGAATTTAAGAAATATTTATGCTATATGATTTTTAAACTTCTGAACCAGGAATCCCTGAATATAATAAAATGCTGTATTGTTACATGATTTGTGAGACAGAAACAGATGACTAGGACAGAAATGTGTGGAAAATTTTGAAGTATTTTAATCAGAAGATTGTTGTTATTTAATCACTCACTCAGTTCTGTTCAACTTTTTGCAACCCCATGGACTTTAGCATGCCAGGCTTCCCTACCCTTAATCTCCTAGAGTTTGCTCAAACTCATGTCCATTGAGTCAGTGATGCTATCCAACCATCTCATCCTCCGTCACCCACTTTTCCTCCTGCTCCCAGTCTTTCCCAACATCAAGGACTTTCCAATTGGAGAAGAGTGTGACCATTTGTTTTCCAAAAAGATCACTCTGGTTGCTTGACAAAGAAATGTTTGAAGAGATGATAAGTGAAAATGATATTACTAAATAGTTTTCACTGAATTAGGTTAAATTGTATGTGATGACATTTTTTCAAAGAAAGTTTTGGAGCAAAACAATTGCACTGAGGGAATAAGAGTTCCTAAAAGGGCTTGGAGCTACAGCCTGGAAGGGTGGGATGGCGGGGCTGGGAGGGGGTAGGGGAGAGTGAACCAGGGATATGCATATGACTGCTCTGGGAACATACATGTCTGTGAACAACAAAACTCTGTAAAAGCTTAAAAAATAATAATAAAATTAAATTAAGGAAAAGAAGCAATTGCATTTTGGAGGTAGAGCCATGATGATTTTTTTCTTTTTTTAATTTGGTCGCTGAATTAATAGACTTACAGGTTAATGTAGATCCATATTCTTTAACATTGTTATGTAGACAAACCTTTGCCTATCTTTTGAAGTATAGATTCTTATTTAACATGTCTGAGCCGAGGCTTGAGATTCTGAATTTTTAGCAAATTCCCTAATAATGTTGATGTTGTTCATTTGTTGCTTACATGTTGAGTGATACGTTTCTGAGCTACTGTTACAACAGATTAGATGTGGTTTTTCTTCTGACATTTTGAAATAAGCTAGCAAAATTAAACAGATTTGTTATGTATAGAGGAGATAGATGAGGTATCTAAAAATAAAAACAGGCTTAAACCACATATGGTATACTCCATTAGTCAAATCTTGCATGCATTTTTTGAACAGATCACAGTTTGCTATATGTATAACTGTTCTTTATCTCAATTTTGTTATATTTAAGTTGAAAAATGCCAGAGCCACAGATTGATTAGGTGTAATTATCTCTGTACACCAATGCACACACACACTAACACACATACAGGCACTTTAATATTGAGGATCTAGCAAATTGATTCTTCATTAATGATTGTATTTGCCTCAAATGTCATGATTCTGTCTGTTTAATATAATCAGTGATTTTAGATTATTTTTGCCAATATTTATTGATGTAAAAAATGAAAGACCTAAATAAAAATAAATATAACCAAGAACTTATACTGTGCTATACCATTTCATTATGTAAAGTATTCTACATCATAAATTTATATTTCCAGTGTACAGTTCTATAGAACTTAATAGATGCATAGATTTTTGTAGCTAATGCCATCATCAGAGTATAGAACAGTTCCCATCACTAAAAGGCTCCCTTGTATTGTCCCTTTGAAGTCATACCCTCTCTCCAAACATAACCACTGGCAATCACTGATACAATTTCCTTTACTATAGCTTTGTACTTTGAGATTGTAATATGAAAGGAATCATGCAGTATGTCATATTTTTATTTAACATAATAATTATTTAACTGACATTTATAGACTGTAAAATGTATATGAGCAGCATTTTTTAAGATTTTTAGTAATAATCATTTTAGGGCCAGAGAAAAAAATTTTTTTTCTATCTTTGGTCAATTTTCTTAGGTTTTATTATCTAGATGTGCATTGATAGTAGATTTTAGAACTATTTTAGAAATATGAGGTAAAACTCTATCAGCATTATGAAACACAACTAAGGCCTTAGTAATCAAAAGTTTAGTTCAGTCGCTCACGCTCAGTTGTGTCTGACTTTTTGTGACCCCATGGACTGTAGCATGCCAGGATTCCTTGTTCATACCATTTCTTAGAGCTTGCTCACACTCATGTCCATTGACACAGTGATGTCTTCCAACCATCTCTTCCTTTGTCATCCCTTTCCCCTTCTGCCTTCTATTTTTCCTAACATTAGGATCTTTTCCAGTGAGTCATCTCTTCACATCAGGTGGCAAAATTATAGGAGCTTCAGCTTCAGCATCATTCCTTCCAATGAATATGGAGGTTGATTTTCTGACTGGTTTGATCTCCTTCAGTCCAAGCAACTCTCAAAGTCCTTCTCCAACACCGCATTTCAAAGGCATCTTTTCTTCAAATTGATGATTGTATTCTGCACATCACACACTAACACACATACAGGCACTTTAATATTGAGGATCTAGCAAATTGATTCTTCATTAATGATTGTATTTGCCTCAAATGTCATGATTCTGTCTGTTTAATATAATCAGTGATTTTAGATTATTTTTGCCAATATTTATTGATGTAAAAAATGAAAGACCTAAATAAAAATAAATATAACCAAGAACTTATACTGTGCTATACCATTTCATTATGTAAAGTATTCTACATCATAAATTTATATTTCCAGTGTACAGTTCTATAGAACTTAATAGATGCATAGATTTTTGTAGCTAATGCCATCATCAGAGTATAGAACAGTTCCCATCACTAAAAGGCTCCCTTGTATTGTCCCTTTGAAGTCATACCCTCTCTCCAAACATAACCACTGGCAATCACTGATACAATTTCCTTTACTATAGCTTTGTACTTTGAGATTGTAATATGAAAGGAATCATGCAGTATGTCATATTTTTATTTAACATAATAATTATTTAACTGACATTTATAGACTGTAAAATGTATATGAGCAGCATTTTTTAAGATTTTTAGTAATAATCATTTTAGGGCCAGAGAAAAAAATTTTTTTTCTATCTTTGGTCAATTTTCTTAGGTTTTATTATCTAGATGTGCATTGATAGTAGATTTTAGAACTATTTTAGAAATATGAGGTAAAACTCTATCAGCATTATGAAACACAACTAAGGCCTTAGTAATCAAAAGTTTAGTTCAGTCGCTCACGCTCAGTTGTGTCTGACTTTTTGTGACCCCATGGACTGTAGCATGCCAGGATTCCTTGTTCATACCATTTCTTAGAGCTTGCTCACACTCATGTCCATTGACACAGTGATGTCTTCCAACCATCTCTTCCTTTGTCATCCCTTTCCCCTTCTGCCTTCTATTTTTCCTAACATTAGGATCTTTTCCAGTGAGTCATCTCTTCACATCAGGTGGCAAAATTATAGGAGCTTCAGCTTCAGCATCATTCCTTCCAATGAATATGGAGGGTTGATTTTCTGACTGGTTTGATCTCCTTCAGTCCAAGCAACTCTCAAAGTCCTTCTCCAACACCGCATTTCAAAGGCATCTTTTCTTCAGCGTTCAGTCTTCTTTACTCTCCAACTCTCACATCCATATGTGACTACTGGGGAAACCGTAGCTTTGAAACCATATACAGATTCTGTCAGCAAAATGATGTCTCTGCTTTTGAATATGCTGTCTATCCTTGTCATAGTTTTTCTTCCAATGAGCAAGTGTCTTTTAATTTCATGACTGCAGTCACCACCTGCAGTGATTTTGGAGCCCAAGAAAATGAAGTCTGTCACTGTCTGCATTGTTTGCCCATCTATTTGCAATGAGTTGATGGGACAACATGCCATGATCTTATTTTTTTGAATGTTGAATTTTAGGCTAACTTTTTCACCTTCCTCTTTAACCTTCGTCAAGAGGCTCTTTAGTTCCTCTTCACTTTCTGCCATAAAGTTAGTGTCATCTGCACACCTGAGGTTATTAATATTTCTCCCAGCAATGTTGATTCCAACTTCTGCTTCATCCAGACTGGCATTTCTCATGATGTACCCTACATATAAATTAACTAAGAAGGGTGATGGGTAATAGTCTTGACATGCTCTTTTCCCAACTTGGGTCCAGTCTATTGTTTTGACTATTGCTTCTTCTCCTGAATACAGGTTTCTCAGGAGGCAGGTAATATGGTCTGGTCTTCCCATCTAATTCAGAATTTTCCAGAGTTTGTTGTGATCCACACAGTCAAAGGCTTTAGCATAATTTTTGAAGCAGAAGTAAATGTTTTTTTCTGGAATTTCTTGCTCTTTCATATGCAAATATAGGTAAAACTCTATCAGCATTATGAAACACAACTAAGGCCTTAGTAATCAAAAGTTTAGTTCAGTCGCTCACGCTCAGTTGTGTCTGACTTTTTGTGACCCCATGGACTGTAGCATGCCAGGATTCCTTGTTCATACCATTTCTTAGAGCTTGCTCACACTCATGTCCATTGACACAGTGATGTCTTCCAACCATCTCTTCCTTTGTCATCCCTTTCCCCTTCTGCCTTCTATTTTTCCTAACATTAGGATCTTTTCCAGTGAGTCATCTCTTCACATCAGGTGGCAAAATTATAGGAGCTTCAGCTTCAGCATCATTCCTTCCAATGAATATGGAGGGTTGATTTTCTGACTGGTTTGATCTCCTTCAGTCCAAGCAACTCTCAAAGTCCTTCTCCAACACCGCATTTCAAAGGCATCTTTTCTTCAGCGTTCAGTCTTCTTTACTCTCCAACTCTCACATCCATATGTGACTACTGGGGAAACCGTAGCTTTGAAACCATATACAGATTCTGTCAGCAAAATGATGTCTCTGCTTTTGAATATGCTGTCTATCCTTGTCATAGTTTTTCTTCCAATGAGCAAGTGTCTTTTAATTTCATGACTGCAGTCACCACCTGCAGTGATTTTGGAGCCCAAGAAAATGAAGTCTGTCACTGTCTGCATTGTTTGCCCATCTATTTGCAATGAGTTGATGGGACAACATGCCATGATCTTATTTTTTTGAATGTTGAATTTTAGGCTAACTTTTTCACCTTCCTCTTTAACCTTCGTCAAGAGGCTCTTTAGTTCCTCTTCACTTTCTGCCATAAAGTTAGTGTCATCTGCACACCTGAGGTTATTAATATTTCTCCCAGCAATGTTGATTCCAACTTCTGCTTCATCCAGACTGGCATTTCTCATGATGTACCCTACATATAAATTAACTAAGAAGGGTGATGGGTAATAGTCTTGACATGCTCTTTTCCCAACTTGGGTCCAGTCTATTGTTTTGACTATTGCTTCTTCTCCTGAATACAGGTTTCTCAGGAGGCAGGTAATATGGTCTGGTCTTCCCATCTAATTCAGAATTTTCCAGAGTTTGTTGTGATCCACACAGTCAAAGGCTTTAGCATAATTTTTGAAGCAGAAGTAAATGTTTTTTTCTGGAATTTCCTTGCTCTTTCTATGATGCAACAGATGTTGGTGATTTGATCTCTGTTTCCTCTGCCTTTTCTAAACCCAGCTGGTACACCTGGAAGTTCTCAGTTCACATACTGTTAAAGCTTAGTTTGGAGGATTTTGAGCATTACTTAGCTAGTGCATGAAATAAGAGCAATAGTGCAGTAGTTTGAACATTCTTTGACATTTCCCTTCTTTGGGATTGGAATGAAAACTGGCTTCTTCCAGTCCTGAGGTCACTGCTGAGTTTTCTTAACTTGCTAGCATACTGAGTGTAGCACTTTAACAGCATCATCTTTTAATATTTGAAATAGCTCAGCTGGAATTCTATCCCCTTCACTAGCTTTGTCTATAGTAATGCTTCATAGGGTCCACTTGGCTTCACACTCTGAGATGTCAGCCTCTAGATGAATGATCACACTATCGTGGTCATCCTGTTCATTAAGGTCTTTTTTGTATACTTCCTCTGTGTATTCTTTCCACCTGTTCTTAATATCTTCTTCTACTTCTGTTAGGTCCGTACTGTTTCTGTCCTTTATTGTGCCTATCTTTGCATGAAATACCTCTTGATATCTCTAATATTCTGGTAAAGATCTCTAGTTTTTCCCATTCTGTTGTTTTTCTCTATTTCTTTGCATTGTTCATTTAAGAAGACTATATTATCTCTCCTTGCTAATCTCTGGAACTCTGCCTTCAAGTGGGTATATTTTTCTTTTTCTCTTATGCCTTTCCCTTCTCTTTTTTTCTCAGCTATTTGTAAGGAAGGACTGTTCAGATTTTTTTTAATTTCTTTTTCTTGGGGATGTTTGTGATCACTGCCTGAACCTCCATCCATAGTTGTTCAGGCACTGTCTCTATCAGATCTAATTTCTTGAATGTATTTGTAACTTCCACTGTATAATCATAAGGGATTTGATTGATAAAACGTGGTTCCTTGGAGAAAGGAATGGCAGAACACTTAAATGGTCTTGCCTTGAGAACCCCATGAACAGTATGAAACGGCAAAAATATAAGACACTGAACAATGAACTCCTCAGGTCAGTAAATGACTGAATTGCTACTAGAGAAAAGCAGAAAAATAGCTCCAGAAGGAATAAAAGCCTGAGCCAAAGCAGAAACAATGCCCAGTTGTCGATATGTCAGGTAGTGAAAATAAAGTCCGATGCTGCAAAAAAAATCCATTACATTGGAATCTGGAATGTTAGATCCATGAATCAATTTAAATTGGGAGTGGTCAAACAGGAGATAGCAAGAATGAACACTGGCATTTTATGAATCAGTGAATTAAAATGAATGGGAATGGGAAAATTTAATTCAGATGACCATTATTTCTACTGCTCTAGGCAAGGATCCCTTAGAAGAATTGCAATAGCCCTGACAGTCAACAAGTCAGTTTGAAATGCAGTACTTGTGTGCAGTCTCAAAATGACAGGATGATATCAGTTTCCAAGGCAAACCATTCAATATCACAGTCATCCAAGTCTATGCCCCAACCACTAATACTAAAGAAGCTGAAGTTGAATGGTTCTGTGAAAACCTACAAGATCTTGTAGAATTAGCACCAAAAAAAAGATGTCCTTTTCATCATTTGGGCCTGGAATGCAAAAGTAGGAAGTAGGAAATGCCTGGAGTAACAGGCAAGTTTGACTGTAGAGTACAAAACGAAGCAGGGCAAGAAGAGCAAATTTTTTACATATTTTAAATACTTCTCTTGTTTTTTTTATTTTCTAATATTTTTTTTGGTAAAGATCTCTAGTTTTTCCCATTCTGTTGTTTTTCTCTATTTCTTTGCATTGTTCATTTAAGAAGACTATATTATCTCTCCTTGCTAATCTCTGGAACTCTGCCTTCAAGTGGGTATATTTTTCTTTTTCTCTTATGCCTTTCCCTTCTCTTTTTTTCTCAGCTATTTGTAAGGAAGGACTGTTCAGATTTTTTTTAATTTCTTTTCTTGGGGATGTTTGTGATCACTGCCTGAACCTCCATCCATAGTTGTTCAGGCACTGTCTCTATCAGATCTAATTTCTTGAATGTATTTGTAACTTCCACTGTATAATCATAAGGGATTTGATTGATAAAACGTGGTTCCTTGGAGAAAGGAATGGCAGAACACTTAAATGGTCTTGCCTTGAGAACCCCATGAACAGTATGAAACGGCAAAAATATAAGACACTGAACAATGAACTCCTCAGGTCAGTAAATGACTGAATTGCTACTAGAGAAAAGCAGAAAAATAGCTCCAGAAGGAATAAAAAGCCTGAGCCAAAGCAGAAACAATGCCCAGTTGTCGATATGTCAGGTAGTGAAAATAAAGTCCGATGCTGCAAAAAAAATCCATTACATTGGAATCTGGAATGTTAGATCCATGAATCAATTTAAATTGGGAGTGGTCAAACAGGAGATAGCAAGAATGAACACTGGCATTTTATGAATCAGTGAATTAAAATGAATGGGAATGGGAAAATTTAATTCAGATGACCATTATTTCTACTGCTCTAGGCAAGGATCCCTTAGAAGAATTGCAATAGCCCTGACAGTCAACAAGTCAGTTTGAAATGCAGTACTTGTGTGCAGTCTCAAAAATGACAGGATGATATCAGTTTCCAAGGCAAACCATTCAATATCACAGTCATCCAAGTCTATGCCCCAACCACTAATACTAAAGAAGCTGAAGTTGAATGGTTCTGTGAAAACCTACAAGATCTTGTAGAATTAGCACCAAAAAAAAGATGTCCTTTTCATCATTTGGGCCTGGAATGCAAAAGTAGGAAGTAGGAAATGCCTGGAGTAACAGGCAAGTTTGACTGTAGAGTACAAAACGAAGCAGGGCAAAGGCTAACAGAATTTTGCCAAAAGAACACACTAGTCATAGCAAACACCCTTTTTCAACAACACAAGACGACTCTATATATTGACATCACAAGACGGTCAATACCAAGATCAGATTGTTTATATTATTTTCAGCCAAAGGTGGAGAAGCTCTATACAGTCAACAAAAACAAGACCTGAAGCTGACTGTGGCTCAGATCATGAACTCCTTGTTGCAAAGTTCAGACTTAAATTGAAGGAAGTAGGGAAAACCACTCAGCCATTCAGGTATGACCTAAATCAAATCCTTTATGATTATCAGTTTAAAATTATCAAAGGAAAATAGCATGAATACCTAAGAACCACATTGAAATGTATACTTGCATAGTACTGATAGTAATATACTCATCTGATTATGTTTCTTTATGTACAATAGTCACTTATTTGAAAATGTCTCCTCTAATTTTTGTGTTTATCCATTCCAAGTGATTTAGTTTGGGGACTTTTACTTAGTATAAGAAATATCAAATAAATGGTGCTTCAAGGGTAGTGACTAGACTTACAAGCTTACTGTTGTGCTTTGAAAGTCAAATATTTATTTATTTATCTGAGATAATAATTTTGAAGGTTAAGTTTAGAAATGAATGCAGCAGGTAATTCTACATATCTAGACTTTCTACATTTCTTTTAAATGGGGAGTGGTCAAACAGGAGATAGCAAGAATGAACACTGGCATTTTATGAATCAGTGAATTAAAATGAATGGGAATGGGAAAATTTAATTCAGATGACCATTATTTCTACTGCTCTAGGCAAGGATCCCTTAGAAGAATTGCAATAGCCCTGACAGTCAACAAGTCAGTTTGAAATGCAGTACTTGTGTGCAGTCTCAAAATGACAGGATGATATCAGTTTCCAAGGCACACCATTCAACATCACAGTCATCCAAGTCTATGCCCCAACCACTAATACTAAAGAAGCTGAAGTTGAATGGTTCTGTGAAAACCTACAAGATCTTGTAGAATTAGCACCAAAAAGATGTCCTTTTCATCATTTGGGCCTGGAATGCAAAAGTAGGAAGTAGGAAATGCCTGGAGTAACAGGCAAGTTTGACTGTAGAGTACAAAACGAAGCAGGGCAAAGGCTAACAGAATTTTGCCAAAAGAACACACTAGTCATAGCAAACACCCTTTTTCAACAACACAAGACGACTCTATATATTGACATCACAAGACGGTCAATACCAAGATCAGATTGTTTATATTATTTTCAGCCAAAGGTGGAGAAGCTCTATACAGTCAACAAAAACAAGACCTGAAGCTGACTGTGGCTCAGATCATGAACTCCTTGTTGCAAAGTTCAGACTTAAATTGAAGGAAGTAGGGAAAACCACTCAGCCATTCAGGTATGACCTAAATCAAATCCTTTATGATTATCAGTTTAAAATTATCAAAGGAAAATAGCATGAATACCTAAGAACCACATTGAAATGTATACTTGCATAGTACTGATAGTAATATACTCATCTGATTATGTTTCTTTATGTACAATAGTCACTTATTTGAAAATGTCTCCTCTAATTTTTGTGTTTATCCATTCCAAGTGATTTAGTTTGGGGACTTTTACTTAGTATAAGAAATATCAAATAAATGGTGCTTCAAGGGTAGTGACTAGACTTACAAGCTTACTGTTGTGCTTTGAAAGTCAAATATTTATTTATTTATCTGAGATAATAATTTTGAAGGTTAAGTTTAGAAATGAATGCAGCAGGTAATTCTACATATCTAGACTTTCTCTACATTTCTTTTAAACTCAGATCATAGAACATTTCTGACTCTTAGAGGAAGAGAAGTAAAAATGTGCCAGTTTCATAAAAATACCCCTACTCTATGGGTATAGTAGCCTTCCACCTGTGGTGGGCATGGTGATGTTAGACAGGCCTAAAGTAGAAGAAGTGAGAAGAAGAGGATAGTTGGGAACCTGTGGAGAAAGTTTTTTGTTTATTTTTTTTCTCATATAAAGAGGTATTCATAATTTGCCAGTTTTTTCCCCCCACTTATTTACATCTCATTTTGGAAAACACAAACTTTGTAAAACTGAGTATTATTTTCAGATCTTTATTTTATGGCATGTTATTCTTAACTTAACTGAGAAACAAATCACCAACCAGTGATACACAGAGAAAATAAGAAATCATTAACAAAAAATTATATCAACTGGGTGCAGGAAATAAGCAATTAGAAGTTGCATGAAGAAAAATCAATAACCACATGTAACTTTTTCCAGCAATAAATTTCAAAGCAATAAAAGTGGAGCTAACTTTACTAATGAAAGCTAGATAACCAAAATTGAAATGCTAAATAGAACAGGATAAGGATTATTCGTTGCTATTAAACAATGACTAGAAAATGTAAGTAGATATATCCAGATTTTAAAACATTCAAAATTGAATTCGCTTTTACTGAATATGTAAAAAAGATACTATCAGTTGCAATTTTTGTCATTTTTTTCCATTATGTATTTCAAATAAATTAAATATTAACCATTAAATTGAATGTTCTTTGCATTCAACGAATGTTCCTTGCATTGCAATTCAGTTTTATTTTGTAACAAATGACAATACAATTAGGATACATACACAGAGGAACACACATACCACTTAGATAGAAATCCTCTATTGGATCCTGTAGTTTACTTCCAATTATAGCTCTCCAGATTCTTTGTTCAAGGTGCTTACTCAAAATACGTTGTTTTTTTTTTTTTTTTAAGTTCATACTATCTCCATTAGCTATCTAATTGTTTCATGCTTTGTTTTAAAAATATCTCATATTTGACAAAGGAGGCGAACATATAAAATGGGACAAAGACAGCCTCTTCAACAAATGGTGCTGGGAAAATTGGACAGCTACATGCAAGAAAATGAAGTTGGAACATACCCTGACACCATACACAAAGATCAACTCAAAATGGATTAAAGACTTAAATGTAAGGCCAGAAACCATCAAACTCTTAGAGGAGAATATAGTAGCCTTCCACCTGTGGTGGGCATGGTGATGTTAGACAGGCCTAAAGTAGAAGAAGTGAGAAGAAGAGGATAGTTGGGAACCTGTGGAGAAAGTTTTTTGTTTATTTTTTTTCTCATATAAAGAGGTATTCATAATTTGCCAGTTTTTTCCCCCCACTTATTTACATCTCATTTTGGAAAACACAAACTTTGTAAAACTGAGTATTATTTTCAGATCTTTATTTTATGGCATGTTATTCTTAACTTAACTGAGAAACAAATCACCAACCAGTGATACACAGAGAAAATAAGAAATCATTAACAAAAAATTATATCAACTGGGTGCAGGAAATAAGCAATTAGAAGTTGCATGAAGAAAAATCAATAACCACATGTAACTTTTTCCAGCAATAAATTTCAAAGCAATAAAAGTGGAGCTAACTTTACTAATGAAAGCTAGATAACCAAAATTGAAATGCTAAATAGAACAGGATAAGGATTATTCGTTGCTATTAAACAATGACTAGAAAATGTAAGTAGATATATCCAGATTTTAAAACATTCAAAATTGAATTCGCTTTTACTGAATATGTAAAAAAGATACTATCAGTTGCAATTTTTGTCATTTTTTTCCATTATGTATTTCAAATAAATTAAATATTAACCATTAAATTGAATGTTCTTTGCATTCAACGAATGTTCCTTGCATTGCAATTCAGTTTTATTTTGTAACAAATGACAATACAATTAGGATACATACACAGAGGAACACACATACCACTTAGATAGAAATCCTCTATTGGATCCTGTAGTTTACTTCCAATTATAGCTCTCCAGATTCTTTGTTCAAGGTGCTTACTCAAAATACGTTGTTTTTTTTTTTTTTTTTTTTTAAGTTCATACTATCTCCATTAGCTATCTAATTGTTTCATGCTTTGTTTTAAAAATATCTCATATTTGACAAAGGAGGCGAACATATAAAATGGGACAAAGACAGCCTCTTCAACAAATGGTGCTGGGAAAATTGGACAGCTACATGCAAGAAAATGAAGTTGGAACATACCCTGACACCATACACAAAGATCAACTCAAAATGGATTAAAGACTTAAATGTAAGGCCAGAAACCATCAAACTCTTAGAGGAGAATATAGGCAAAACCCTGAAGGACATCAATCAAAGCAAGATCTTCTCTGACCCACCTACTAGAATAGTGGAACTAAAAAGACAAATGAACATGTGGGACCTCATGAAACTTAAAAGCTTTTGTACAGCTAAAGAAATTACAAAAAAGCTGAATAGACAGCCCACAGAGTGGGAGAAAATCATAGCAAATGAAACAACAGACAAAGAATTAATCTCCAAAATCTACAAGCAACTGAGACAACTCAGCACTGGAAAAACGGACAACCCAATCAAAAAATGGGAAAAGGATCTAAACAGACACCTCTCCAACGATGACATACAGATGGCCCAAAAACCACATGAAACGATGCTCAACTTCACTAATAATTAGAGAAATGCAAATCAAAACTACAATGAGATATCACCTCACACCCGTCAGAATGGCCATCATCCACAAATCGACAGACAATAAATGCTGAAGAGGCTGCGGAGAAAAGGGAACACTCCTGCATTGCTGGTGGGAGTGTAAATTGATACAGCCTCTATGGAAGACAGTCTGGAGATTTCTTAAAAAACTAAAAATAGAAGCACCATATGACCCAGCAATCCCACTCTTAGGCTTATACCCTGATGAAATCAAAACTGAAAGAAGCACCTGTACCCCAATGTTCATTGCAGCTCTCTATACAATAGCTAGAACATGGAAGGAACCTAGATGCCCATCGACGAACGAATGGATCCAAAAGCCCTGGTACATATATACAATGGAATACTACACAGCTGTAAAGAGAAATGCAGAAGAATCAGCCCTCATGAGTTGACTGGATCTAGAACGTATCCTAAAAAGTGAAGTCAGTCAGAAAGAGAAGGACAAATACAGTATATTAACACATATATATGGAATCTAGTAGGATGGTGATGATGGCACATGCAGTGAAGCGACAGAAAGACAGACATGGACAGTGGATATATTGGATTTTGGGGAAGGAACAGTGGGTGAGAGGCGTAAGGGAAGTAGCATGAAGGCCTGTACTATCATAAGTGAAGAAAATAGCTCTAGTCATTTGTCTGTGAGAAAAGGGGATCCTTCAGGGGTACTGTGTGATGGTCGGGAGAGGAGGGAAGGGGGGGATATACATGTGACTAATCTGAGAACATGCATGTCTGTGAACAACAAAACGTTGTAAAAGTTAAAAGTAAAATAAAGGTTTAAAAAAAAAATATCTCATAAACATTCTTAATATCCCTAGTCAACACCATATATGTAATTATCAAATAACTATGAAATATTGAGGAGAGAAACACTTTACAAGACACAACGAATCTGAATAATTTAATGATGGTCTTATTCTAGGATAACAGAATTTTAACATTCATGTGCATTGAACTTTTTTTTAGCTAAAATCAGTCCCACCATTGTTTATTTTACTCCAAGACTTCCCTTAGGTAGCTATCATTTTTCTCTAATACTTATAATTTAGTGATATGCACCAACTCATATTGACTCACTAGTAAAGAATGTATTCTCGGGTCTATAAGCATACCTAAACAAGTTTATAGTCTTAAGAGTTTGAAATCAAGTTAGAAAAACAAAACACTGACAAAGATGAGAAGTATACATAAAGTCTACTCATATACATTACTCAGACAGTTGGTTAAAATCTTTGCTGTTTCAGTTCCAACATATAAAAAAATGGTTTTTAATTTCTTAATTCCAAAATAATTTAATGGCTAATAGCTACATGGGGTCGCAAAAAGCCAAACACGACTGAGCAACTGAACAACAACTACATAGTGATAAGGGGACTTCCCAAGTGATTCAGGAATCTGCCTGCAGGCAGAAACCACAAGAGATGAAAGTTTGATCCCTGATTTGGGAATATTTCCTGGGGGAAGGCAGGGAAACTCACTCAAATATTCTTGCCTGTAGTATCCCATGGACAGAGGAGCCTGGTGGGCTACAATCCTTAACGTAGGAAAGAGTTGGGCACGGCTTAGCATGTATGCCATGCATGTAGCAATAAATGTGTGTATGACAGTTTAAACCATTCTAATTTCTTTTGCTTTAGTCATTTCTTAGTATATTTTTCCACTTAGATATTTATATTCATATTATATTTCTACCATAATTTACCATAATTTAAGAGAAGAATGGAAACCTCAGAGCGTCTACAAGGTAACATCAATAATACCTCAAATAAAGTTAAAACAGTTACTCAACTTGTGAAGAAGCAAGAATGCGGGGGCCTTCCGCAGAAAGAAAGGCAGCGGAATTGCCCCCGGCTGAACCTGAGATCTCTGAGAGAGGTGAGTCTTCTGCCCGCCACCCAGCCCCCTGCAAGTGGGAGACAATCAGATGTGACAGGGGTTCCCTCAAAGCAGTTCCGTTTTATTAGTGCAGACTCACAGCTTTTATAGATAAGTGAAGGGGGTTTTGCACAGGACTTCCTATAGATTACACCAATCAAGCTAAAGGTCAAGCAATATTCCATGAGCGCGGAAACCAGGGGAACCAATCAGAAATTTTGACCATCACTTAACAATTAAGATCACGCCCTCATCTCTTCCTGTAGGCACCATCTTAGCTCCAAACTGAAACAATGTGCTTAAGCTTTCTTATGCTTGCAACGGTCCTCTTTCAATTCAGAGCCCTACAAGAAAATTTACAAAAACCTGGAAATTAAATAAGATGGACTCAGAAACAACTTTATGTTGCAGTTTGCAGGTAAGGGCTCTTAGTAAATGCTATTATAAATATGTGTAAAGATTTGATGTAAATGATGAATCTAATAGGGGAACCAATGAAGAGTTTGTACTGATAAATATAAAGAGCCAGATGAAAAATCTAGAACTTAAGCTCATATAAAAACATAATAGATGAATTTAAACTCAGATTGAATACTTCAAAGGAAAAGATCAGTTAAAATTTGACGATAGGTCAAGTGAAGCTGCCTAAGCTGGAGCACAGAGGAAGACGGGAAGAAAAAGGGTGAAAGAAAAGAAGAATTTGAATAGAAAAGTTATTGGAAGAATTAATTTGGACATTTTTCAAATTTTATGAAATAATAGCTCATTTAATCAATAAGGCAGCAAACCAAAAGGAAGACAAAAAAGAAGAAAACCTTAAGTAGATCATACCTAAGTCAGTGAAAATTAGTGTAAATAGGAAATGCAAAAGGAAATCAGAATAAAAAACATAAAACAATTTATATATGAAGACAAGGCAAAAAATTCAGCTGACTTGTAAGTAGAAGCAATGCATAAAGTGAACAGACAGTAGAATGATATCTTTAAAGCTATTAAAAATGGCAGACTCTACAACGTTTTCAGGAGAAAACATGCTTGATATGTTAAAGTGGAGCAAAGACTTTTGAGATAAGAGATTGCAAATTTTTTACTAGCAAGTCAAATTAAAAAAAAAAAAGGAGATAGAAAAGAAGAAAGGAGGAGAGAGAGGGAGAGAGAGAAAGAAAACAAAGAAAATACTAAAGATCAAAAGCAAATTATATAACATAGAAATATAGATCTATACAAAGAAATGAGCAACAATGTAAATTATAACCAAAAGGTAAATGTAAATGCTTATATCAGGCCTTAATTTTTTTTTTTAAAGATTTATTTGTTTATTTATTTTGGGCGGGAGTCGGGTTGGGGAGGGAGGGGAGCAGGCGGGCCACTTCTATTGGTCTTTCTCTATGTTCATCCGTCGTTGTTCTTTGGCTCCTGTGGCCCTCCCATCACGGTGGCGTCTGTCGTTGCAGAGCACCGGCTCTGGGCGCATGCGCTCCAAAGCTCTGGTGTGGTAATTGGACACATCAGTCCAGCCGCTCCGCGGCACGTGGGATCTTCCCAGGACAGGGATCAAACCGGCGCCCCTTGCACTGCAAGGCGGTGTCCTTACCCACTGGACCACCAGGGGAAGCCCAGGCCTTAATTTTAACAGATGATTGACTAAAGAAAAGCAACAGCAATATATTGTAGAATTTTTATAACCTACATTGAAGCAAAATTTATTCCAACAATAGCACAAATAAGTGGATGCAGAAACTATGACTGTATGATGATATTGATAATGATATTGTATTTCCCCAATGACTCAGCTGGTAAAGAATCCATCTGCAGTGAAGGAGATGTGGGTTCAAGATCTGGGTTGGGAAGATATCCTGAAGAAGGAATTCTTGGTATTCTCACCTGGGAGATTCCATGGACAGAAGAGGCAGATGTGCTACAGTCTAATGGGGTCACAAAGAGTTGGGCACGACTGAGCAACTAAGCATATGCTGTATTACTTTAAACAGATCTCAAGATAAAAATTAGTGTAAATAGGAAATGCAAAAGGAAATCAGAATAAAAAACATAAAACAATTTATATATGAAGACAAGGCAAAAAATTCAGCTGACTTGTAAGTAGAAGCAATGCATAAAGTGAACAGACAGTAGAATGATATCTTTAAAGCTATTAAAAATGGCAGACTCTACAACGTTTTCAGGAGAAAACATGCTTGATATGTTAAAGTGGAGCAAAGACTTTTGAGATAAGAGATTGCAAATTTTTTACTAGCAAGTCAAATTAAAAAAAAAAAAGGAGATAGAAAAGAAGAAAGGAGGAGAGAGAGGGAGAGAGAGAAAGAAAACAAAGAAAATACTAAAGATCAAAAGCAAATTATATAACATAGAAATATAGATCTATACAAAGAAATGAGCAACAATGTAAATTATAACCAAAAGGTAAATGTAAATGCTTATATCAGGCCTTAATTTTTTTTTTTAAAGATTTATTTGTTTATTTATTTTGGGCGGAGTCGGGTTGGGGAGGGAGGGGAGCAGGCGGGCCACTTCTATTGGTCTTTCTCTATGTTCATCCGTCGTTGTTCTTTGGCTCCTGTGGCCCTCCCATCACGGTGGCGTCTGTCGTTGCAGAGCACCGGCTCTGGGCGCATGCGCTCCAAAGCTCTGGTGTGGTAATTGGACACATCAGTCCAGCCGCTCCGCGGCACGTGGGATCTTCCCAGGACAGGGATCAAACCGGCGCCCCTTGCACTGCAAGGCGGTGTCCTTACCCACTGGACCACCAGGGGAAGCCCAGGCCTTAATTTTAACAGATGATTGACTAAAGAAAAGCAACAGCAATATATTGTAGAATTTTTATAACCTACATTGAAGCAAAATTTATTCCAACAATAGCACAAATAAGTGGATGCAGAAACTATGACTGTATGATGATATTGATAATGATATTGTATTTCCCCAATGACTCAGCTGGTAAAGAATCCATCTGCAGTGAAGGAGATGTGGGTTCAAGATCTGGGTTGGGAAGATATCCTGAAGAAGGAATTCTTGGTATTCTCACCTGGGAGATTCCATGGACAGAAGAGGCAGATGTGCTACAGTCTAATGGGGTCACAAAGAGTTGGGCACGACTGAGCAACTAAGCATATGCTGTATTACTTTAAACAGATCTCAAGATAAAAAATGTTAATTGAGATAAAGATGCATTCTTCTTAATAACCAAAAATTTACGAGGGATAGGAGAAACAAAATATTAGGTATAGTATGAGCTGAAAGAATATGTTGTGCATTGTGGTGAATATAGCCAATATTTTATGATACTTTTGAACAGAGAATAACTTTTAAACATTGTGAATCACTATGTTGTACACCTATAGCTTGCATAACATTATACAGCAACTATACTTTAATAAAAAAAAGTTATTTAGCACTTTTTACATGCCAAGCAAAGTGAACTTAAGCTGTTTCATTTCATGTGATTAGAAAAAAGGTTAAAATATCCACTTAATAACATATTAATTGAAAGTGCTATTTTATTCAACATGTGTATTAATTTCATAATAGCACAAAAATAGATGAAGGGAAAGAATTTAGTGACAAGTAAAAGTAAAGACAAAATCTTAGATGGGAATTTTAAAATCCTTTCATAATAATTGGTTGAAAAATATAGAGACTATTTTTTGTTCAGAGAAACCACAATAATAATTTTAATTGATACTTGTTCAATATTATACTTCAACAACTGAAAAATATACACTTACCAACATGTACCATATGCTCCACCACAAAAAAAGCCTGAATAAACTTTAAGTTATTGAAATATGCTTTACTATAAATGTTTTTGAAAAAAAAAAAAATTAAATCAATAAAAATGAAAACACAAATTAAGCATCTTGTATCCATAGTTGATAAACATTATGATATATTAAGATATGAGGACCTCCCTGGTGGCTCAAATGGTAAAGAATCTGCCTCCAATGCAGGAGATACAGGTTTGATCTTTGGGTCAGGAAGATCCCCTGGAGGAGGGAATGGCAACCCACTCCAATATGCTTGCCTGGAGAATCCTATGGGCATAGAATCCTCCTGGGCTAATAATGGATTTTTTTAGCAAATGTTAATACAAAAACAGTGTCACAAATTTTTGTATAGTTTTAAAAGGGTATTAGTGGCAGATTTGTAATTGTAAATATTTATTTTAAACTGAAGAGAATAATTAAATTTTTACCTTTAAGAAGGTAGAAAGCAAAGATCAAATTAAACTCAAGTTATTTAGAAGATAATATGTAAATAAAAGTAAATTAAGAAATCAATGATTAGAAAAGAGAAGTGCTTCAGGAAGAAAATCAATGAAACAAATTTTATTATTTGAAAAAACGTGTGCAAAAATAGAATCCTATCTACATCTCTCAGAGGAAAGAATGGGGAAATATAAATTATCAACATCAGGAATGAAAGCCAAGATTTTGTGCACATCATACCATCAAATAAGCGTTAGAGACTCTCACAAACAGTTGCATGCCAATAAACTGAGCATCTTAAATGAAAAGGAAGCATTCCTTTAAGGAGAAAAAGACCAACTATTCCTCAAGAAATATAAATAATCCTATAGATATGAAAAAAAATCATTAGAGAAAACTCCTGCCACCAAATGTTATCACAAGAATACACTTCTCTCACAGAATCTTTAGGAAATAGAAGATAAAAGAACACTTGTGTATTAATTTTACAAAGTGAGCAAATCATGGAAGTGAAAATCTTAAAAAATGTAACAACAAAGAGAAAATTACAATAGATCTTATGAAAATATAAATAAAATTCTGGACAAAACTGTTATCACATTCTTTCTATCAATAAGTAAAAAAGAAAGAAAAGATAGATAGCTACAAATTTTGAAGAGTATGTGAAGAAAGGCAAATTCTCAGTCATTGCTGGTGATAATGTAACACAAAACACTTTAGAAAACATTTTGGCATTTTCTTAGAATATTAAGCATATATATGTGCATGTGTGTGTTTGTGTATTAGTATATTACCTGGAAATTCAGCCACATTAAGGGTTGTCTGTTCAAGAGAAATGCTATACATTTACACATAGTGACTTACATGTCGATGGTCTTTGCAACATTATTCATAATATTAATAAGAAAAATTGGAAGCCACCTAAATGATTTTTACCTAGTGACTGGATAAAAAATATATTATATGCTTATAGAATGGAATGGTATTGAGCAATAAAAAGGAATTAACTATAGATACATGCTATAATGTGAATGAACCTCAAAATAGTATGCTCAATTAAAAAAAAAAAAAAGCCTGACATAAGTGACTGTGCATTGTATTACTTTTTGTGGGAAATATTTAGGAAATACAAATCTATAGAAAGAGCAATGTGTTAGTAATTGGAAATTGACAGAGGATTAACATAGAATGTGTATAAAAAATCTTACTAAGATGATGAAATATTTTAAAATTTATTTATAGCAATGGTGGTACAGCTTGATAAATTTACTAAAATGTTATTGATTTGTATACATGAAATGGGTAATATATATGTGAACTATGCTACAACAAATTAATTTTTACAAAAGAAGTAAAGGTTGGTCTCACATTAAAAAGTCAATTAATAGAATTTATCACATTAACAGAATGAAGGAGAAAAATTACACTGCTCAACACTTGATGAAATGTCTTTAATAGGATTCAGCACACATTTAAGCTAAGAAACAAAAATTAGAAGTGAACCCTTCAGTCAGATACAGCAATTAAGGAAAAAAGTCTCACATAAGGTAATTTTTATTTTTCAGGGGCTCTATATTTTCAGCTTCAAACTGAGAATGAGGTAAGTTATCTGTTTCTATTTCTTAAGACTAGAGACATTATGTAATGAAAAAATAACGAATACGGTAAGAATTTAAAGCTAAAAGTATTTATATTTACAGTGATATGATTATAGAAAATTCTGTTATCATTTAAAAATTACCTTCAAAACACAAATTATTGTATTAAAGTTTTTATGTATGAAGTCACTGTATAATCTATTTTTATATAGCTACAATTTTTTGTTTCAGAAAAATAATAAAATAACATTGCCAGTTAAAACAAGATCAAGAAACAGAATATTTTGGTTTGAATTAGAATTTGCCAAGTGTGTATGAACTGAGAGGGAAAAAAGACAAGTGAGAAGATGGATCAATCTTCATAAATAGGAAGATGTCCTTTTTTCCCAAAATATTTGCTCCAAATTTCAGCAATCATTTTGTAGAAATTGACAAGACACACACACACCCCCTTTATGTTTAAGCAGTTGAACTCAGGGCAGAGGCAGGACCCGTCCCTCTGACATCTGCTGTCCTGGGGAAGTGACTGGATGGGACCTGTGCAGGAAATAATGTCTTTTTATTAACAACTTGGGGATCAAAACAAATGCAGCCACCACAGAAGCATGGTAGCATTCTGTTCTATCCATTTAACAGATCCCAAAGGAGAATGAGTTTAAATTTAAACAGAGACTAATTGAGATTCCTAACCCTGTGGGGTTTTTGAAGAGGAGGAGAAATTGCCAGACTCTAACACAGGGAAATTTAGCCAAAGGATGGATACAAGCAATCAGGGAAAGCAAGAATTTCCCACAATCTGTAATTGAAAATGTTGAAGGAAAATTTTACGCACTTGGATCTTGCAGATTAGGAATACATACAAAAGGTACCAATATTGATGTGTTGTGCGTTTCACATATATTGATTGAAATGACTTTTTCACCACACTCTGTAAATTGAAATTACAGGAAGAAGTGAAAGATTTAGGAGCTGTTGAAACATTTGTGCCCATTATCAAACTGTTTTGATGGTTTAGGGACTGATATTTTGTTTGCAAGATTAGCACTGCAGACTATTCCAGATTTGCGGCTAGGAGAGACAGTCTGCTTAAAATATATTAATAGAACATATGTAAGGAGATTAAATGGTTTCAGAGAAACTGACAAAATTTCACATCTGTTTTAATCATTGACAACTTCAGATTAACAGGGGCCAAAATTCACACATTTATTCCAGTATATTAAGTTCCCTTAATGGTATTTCCTGGACTAAGTGAGTATCAGGAGCTTGCCAACTTTATCCAAATATAATAGCACTAACTTTCTTACAATTTTTGTTTCAGAAAAATAATAAAATAACATTGCCAGTTAAAACAAGATCAAGAAACAGAATATTTTGGTTTGAATTAGAATTTGCCAAGTGTGTATGAACTGAGAGGGAAAAAAGACAAGTGAGAAGATGGATCAATCTTCATAAATAGGAAGATGTCCTTTTTTCCCAAAATATTTGCTCCAAATTTCAGCAATCATTTTGTAGAAATTGACAAGACACACACACCCCCTTCATGTTTAAGCAGTTGAACTCAGGGCAGAGGCAGGACCCGTCCCTCTGACATCTGCTGTCCTGGGGAAGTGACTGGATGGGACCTGTGCAGGAAATAATGTCTTTTTATTAACAACTTGGGGATCAAAACAAATGCAGCCACCACAGAAGCATGGTAGCATTCTGTTCTATCCATTTAACAGATCCCAAAGGAGAATGAGTTTAAATTTAAACAGAGACTAATTGAGATTCCTAACCCTGTGGGGTTTTTGAAGAGGAGGAGAAATTGCCAGACTCTAACACAGGGAAATTTAGCCAAAGGATGGATACAAGCAATCAGGGAAAGCAAGAATTTCCCACAATCTGTAATTGAAAATGTTGAAGGAAAATTTTACGCACTTGGATCTTGCAGATTAGGAATACATACAAAAGGTACCAATATTGATGTGTTGTGCGTTTCACATATATTGATTGAAATGACTTTTTCACCACACTCTGTAAATTGAAATTACAGGAAGAAGTGAAAGATTTAGGAGCTGTTGAAACATTTGTGCCCATTATCAAACTGTTTTGATGGTTTAGGGACTGATATTTTGTTTGCAAGATTAGCACTGCAGACTATTCCAGATTTGCGGCTAGGAGAGACAGTCTGCTTAAAATATATTAATAGAACATATGTAAGGAGATTAAATGGTTTCAGAGAAACTGACAAAATTTCACATCTGTTTTAATCATTGACAACTTCAGATTAACAGGGGGGCCAAAATTCACACATTTATTCCAGTATATTAAGTTCCCTTAATGGTATTTCCTGGACTAAGTGAGTATCAGGAGCTTGCCAACTTTATCCAAATATAATAGCACTAACTTTCTTACATAAACATTCCCTGATGTTTCTAAATGGAATGTGGTTAAATTCTATGAAAATAAACATGATTTAAAAATAAATGACAATAAAATCTTACATTAAAAAACTATGATAGCCATGTGATCACTAAAAAGAAGAATCAATTAACCGTTGATGGATATCTAGGCTGCTTCCATGTTCTAGCTATTGTGTAGAGTGTTACAATGAACACTGGGGTACAGGTGTCTCTTTGAATTTTGATTTCTTCAGACTATAAGCCTAATACTGGGATTGCTGGGTCATATGGTGCTTCTATTTTTAGTTTTTTAAGGAATCTCCATACTGTCGTCCATAGTGACTGTATCAGTTTCCATTCCCACCAGCAATGCAAGAGTGTTCCCTTTGCTCCACACCCTTTCCAACATTTCTTTTTTTTTAAAGATTTATTTATTTATTTATTTATTTATTTGAGGGGAGTGGCGTGGAGAGGGAGGGGAGCAGGCAGGCCACTTCTATTGGTCTTTCATTTGTCCATTTTCATCCGTTTTTGTTCTTTGGCCCGTGTGGGCCTCCCATCTCGGTGGCCTCTGTCGTCGCAGAGCACCGGCTCTGGGTGCGTGCGCTCCAGAGCTCCAGCTCGATAATTGGACACATCGGTCCAGCTGCTCCACAGCACATGGGAACTTCCCAGGCCAGGGATCGAACCAGTGTCCCTTGCAGTGCAAGGCGGTGTCCTTACCCACTGAACCACCAGGGAAGCCCTCCAACATTTCTTGTCTGTCGATTTGTTGATGATGGTCATTCTGACTGGTGTGAGGTGATATCTCATTGTAGTTTTGATTTGCATTTCTCTACTAATAAGTGACATTGAGCATCTTATCATGTGTTTTTTTGGCTGTCTGTATGTCTTCTTTTTCCCATTTTTGGATTGGGTTGTCCATTTTTTCCAGTGCTGAGTTGTCTTGAGTTCCTTGTAGATTTTGGAAATTAATTTTTTGTCTGTTATTTCATTTGCTATGATTTTCTCCCATTCTGTGGGTTGTGTATTCAGCTTTTTTGTAGTGTCTTTTGCTGTACAAAAGCTTTTAAGTTTCATTAGATCCCACATGTTAATTTTTGTTTTTAGTTCTAAAAACAAAAGAACTTTTAGTTCTATTCTAGTAAGCAGGTCATGGAAGATCTTGCTTTGATTTATGTCTTTGAGTGTTTTGCCTATGTTATCCTCTAAGTGTTTTATGGTTTCTGGTCTTACATTTAGGTCTTTAACCCATTTTAAGTTTATATTTGTGTATGGTGTTATGGAATGTTCTGGCCTATATATACAATGGAATACTTCTCAGCAGTAAAAAGAAATGCAGAAGAATCAGTCCTAATGAGGTGAATGAGTCTAGAACCTATTATACAAAGTGAAGTCAGTCAAAAAAAGAAAGACAAGTACAGTATAGTAACACACATATATGGAATCTAGAAAGATGGTAATGATAACAGTCACAGAGAAGCAATGGAAAAACAGACATAGTGAACAGATTTACAGACATTGTGGGGAATAAACAGTGGGTGGGAGGCATGGAAAGAGTCACATGGAAACCTATACTATCATATAAGAAAGAGATAGCAATTGTCACTGCACTGTGGGAATAGGGGATCCTTCATGGGGGCTGTGCATGCCCTGGAGGGGTGGGAAGGGGGTGGGGGAGGGAGGGATCAGGGATATACATACGACTAATCTGGGATTATACGTATCTGTAGACAACAAAACTCTGTAGAAGCAAAAAGTAAAATGAAAATAATTCTTAAAAAAAGAATCAATTAAAAAACATACAGGGCTTCCCCACCCCCCCAAAAAAACAAACATACACTAGTTGACTTTGATCTACTCTACTTTCACATTAACTAAAAAAGTAGGGCATGTATCGAGGATAGAAAGGTACAGAAGACATTTTTATGAACAGATACTTGCGTGGTCAATAATTTTTTTTTTAATAAATTTATTTATTTATTTATTTAGGGCGGGGAGCAGGTTGGGGAGGGAGGAGAGTGGGCGGGCCACTTCTATTGGTCTTTCATTTATCTATTTTCATCCATCTTTCTTCTTTGGCCATTGTGGGTCTCCCATTGCAGCGGCCTCTATTGTCACAGAGCACATGCACTCCAGAGCTCCGGCTCGGTAACTAGGCACATTGGTCCAGCCACTCTGCAGCACGTGGGATCCTCCCAGGCCAGGGATTGAACTGGCACCCCTTGCACTGCAAGGCGGTGTCCTTACCCAGTGGACCACCAAGGGAAGCCCGGTCAATAATATTTAAATAGTCATTTCAAAGATGTTCAAAGGGAAATGGAAAATTTTTGAAATGAATTTCTTAGAACAACTTATAGATATTTTAAAAAGTTGAAATTGTCTCATCTCACACTGTACACCAAAAATTAGTTTGATATGACTTATTCAGATAAATATAAACATAATTATTAATAATTTTCTACAAGAAAACATAGGTACATATTTTCTTAGATTTTGAGTGAGCAAGTATTTCTAAAATTGGACCCAGAAAGTATAAAATTTTTTAAAAAGTACACAATGGATTTTTTCAAAAGTAAAATCTGCCCATCAGAAGATATGTTTAACAAAATAATGGCAGAAAAAGAAGGGGAAGTATTTTATATTCGTATAATATACATATATATATTTCTAAAATTCATATGTTGAAACCTTAGCTCTCCAATATGACTATACTTTGAGATGGAGTTTTTAAGTAGCTAATAAAGATTAAAGAGGATATAATGGATGGGCCATAATTCAGTCCATGGGGCTGTGCCTTCATGGGCTGTGCATGCCCTGGAGGGGTGGGAAGGGGTGGGGAGGGAGGGATCAGGGATATACATACGACTAATCTGGGATTATACGTATCTGTAGACAACAAAACTCTGTAGAAGCAAAAAGTAAAATGAAAATAATTCTTAAAAAAAGAATCAATTAAAAAACATACAGGGCTTCCCCACCCCCCCAAAAAAACAAACATACACTAGTTGACTTTGATCTACTCTACTTTCACATTAACTAAAAAAGTAGGGCATGTATCGAGGATAGAAAGGTACAGAAGACATTTTTATGAACAGATACTTGCGTGGTCAATAATTTTTTTTTTAATAAATTTATTTATTTATTTATTTAGGGCGGGGAGCAGGTTGGGGAGGGAGGAGAGTGGGCGGGCCACTTCTATTGGTCTTTCATTTATCTATTTTCATCCATCTTTCTTCTTTGGCCATTGTGGGTCTCCCATTGCAGCGGCCTCTATTGTCACAGAGCACATGCACTCCAGAGCTCCGGCTCGGTAACTAGGCACATTGGTCCAGCCACTCTGCAGCACGTGGGATCCTCCCAGGCCAGGGATTGAACTGGCACCCCTTGCACTGCAAGGCGGTGTCCTTACCCAGTGGACCACCAAGGGAAGCCCGGTCAATAATATTTAAATAGTCATTTCAAAGATGTTCAAAGGGAAATGGAAAATTTTTGAAATGAATTTCTTAGAACAACTTATAGATATTTTAAAAAGTTGAAATTGTCTCATCTCACACTGTACACCAAAAATTAGTTTGATATGACTTATTCAGATAAATATAAACATAATTATTAATAATTTTCTACAAGAAAACATAGGTACATATTTTCTTAGATTTTGAGTGAGCAAGTATTTCTAAAATTGGACCCAGAAAGTATAAAATTTTTTAAAAAGTACACAATGGATTTTTTCAAAAGTAAAATCTGCCCATCAGAAGATATGTTTAACAAAATAATGGCAGAAAAAGAAGGGGAAGTATTTTATATTCGTATAATATACATATATATATTTCTAAAATTCATATGTTGAAACCTTAGCTCTCCAATATGACTATACTTTGAGATGGAGTTTTTAAGTAGCTAATAAAGATTAAAGAGGATATAATGGATGGGCCATAATTCAGTATGACTGGTATGTTTATAAAGAGAGAGAGACAGACCAGGAATGTGTGTACACAGAGGAAAGTTGACGTGAGAGCATAAATAATAAGGTGGCAGTCTTTCCAGTCTAGGAAGCAACCAAAACTGCTGATCCCAATTGAACTTGAACATCTAAATTTTGGAATTGTGAGAAATTAATTTTTTATTTATGCTTTTCTCTTACTTATTCTATCTGTTATTGCATCTTATGCAGTAATTCATTCAGATTTGTGAGCTCCTGATCTTGCTTCTTTAAATAAACATCTTTATTTTTCACTGGTTTCCACATCTGCACAATTTTCGGCTTTCCTCTCATCTTCTAGGCCAGTTTGTTTCCCTAGTTTATATCCCCAATGCATCCTGCTCTTCCCTCTTTAAAAGATTTATTCTTCTTCAATTATTTAATCTATATCCATATATTCTAACTGTAATCCAGTTTTAATGGTGATTCAGGGTTCACTTTACCCACTTCTCTAACCTCAGCTCTTACATAAGTCCTTATCCTGTAGCATGATTTCAGTAAGTATATATTGAATAAATTAATCAATGACAATCTTCTTGTGCCTAAGAATTTAGGAGTAAATATGATGCAATATGTGTACTATCTCAACATTTGTTGACTGTCCATTTATTCTACTTTCTGTATATTAAGCATAAATAATAGAAGAAATTGTTAGTTGATAGTAACATTTCAACATTAACAGTTTCTGGGAGAACAAGCTTATTATGATGATAGGTCCATGGTTGCTAATGGGGTGTGACTGATTAATCTGTGGAAAATGGATAATTATGATATTCTGAGAAATATGATAGAAAAACCATTATAAACCACAAGATGGAAGCTTAAATAGCAGATCAAGGGGTATATTCACTGAAAAACATATTTTGCTTATTGTATGTTTCACACATATGAGCTAGTAATACAATGTTGAAGAAGCCAGTCCACCGTTGATGGATTTTACTGTCTAGATGCATAAAACACAACTGAATTGGTAATTATAATACTGTGTCATACCTGCTAAGTTAAGTTACACAGTTACAAGAAATGTTGCTTAGAGGATATGATTTCAGAGAGGGAAAATGCTAGAGATAAGGAAAATCATCTTGGAAAATCTGCAATAATTCAAGAGTGGCATAATAATAACTTGAATTAGAGAGTAACAGCAAGAATAGAAACTTTCTGGCTTGGATTGAAGATTACAGAATACCAAGAAAGACAATCTGAAATTTATCAAGAACGCCAGAGGCATCTTTGTGCCATCTGCCAAGGGAAGGGAGCTCTAGGGAAAAGCCAAAGTCATCAATAGAGGCTGATCTTCCAGACAAATAAAATGAAGAGTCAAATTGTCTGTATTATTTCATGTCAAAGCTGTATTTGTAACCCATTTCAATATGTAAAGATATAAAAATACTTTTTACCCCATTTTTTAAAAAAGATCTTATTGGCAAATTAGGTTTTAGATAGGAGTTTGAGAATGAAAGGGTTTCCCTGGTGGCGCAGAGCGTTAAAAAAAATCTGCATACATTGCCGAGTTTGATCCCTAGATTAGGAAGATCCCCTGGAGAAAGGAATGGCTATCCACTCCACTATTCTTTCTTGGAGAATCTCATGGACAGAAGGCTTGCAAAGAGTCAGACATGAGTGAGCGAATAGCAGTCACTTCTGTTTTCTTGCGAATGAAAATGTAACAAGGAATTGTAGAGCAGATTTTGCTAGTAAGAGGGGACAAAATGAGGAACCCAAGTAGACTGAAACTGAAGAACATTGACCAGGAGATGTGTACATAGACCATTATGTAATGGATAGTTCCCAAACTAGACAATTTTTACATCAATTAGCTGACATGGGTAATATTCCTTCCAACAGTACTTTAAGCTTTGAACAAATATTTTCCAACTGGAAATTTTTTTAAAAAATTCAACCTGACCGAGTGATTTCTGTTACCTCAGTCGTTTTTTTGTTTTGTTTTGTTTTTAGGATCTCCTTGGGATGCAGGCCTGGGGTCTCGTGTGTAGGGGTGGGGGATGGAAGGGTGTTTTTTCTTTTTTTTTTCTTTTTTTGGAATATAGTTGATTTACAATGTTGCATTAGCTTCAGGTGTATAGTGAAGTTATTGTTATACATCTTTTACAGTGTTTTGTTGTTTACAGCTATACATAATCCCAAATCAGTCATAGGTATATCCTTGAACCCTCCCATCTGATTCCCCCCTTCCCTGTCCCACTCCTCCAGTTTGTTGCGTAGCCCACATGAAGTTAGTCTTATAGCTTATTCACAATGGTTATCTCTTTTGCATATGATAGTGTAAGTTTCCATGTTACTCTTTCCATACTTCTCACCCCTACTACCCTTTCCTCTCTGTCCATAGGTTTGTTCTTTATGTTTGTTTCTCCATTGCATTTCTGCATGTGTATTTATCAATAGCATTTTTCTAGATTCCATATATATGTGTTAGTATACTGTATTTGTTCTTCTCTTTTTGAATTACTTCACTTTGTGTAAGTGAAGATTCGTCCAACTTAGTACAGGTGTCTCTTTCAATTTGGATTTCATCAGAGTATAAGCCTAATAGTGGGATTGCTGAGTCATATGGTGCTTTTGTTCTGTCTGTCTTTTTTTTAATTTTTATTTTAATTTTTAGTTTTATACTGTTTTGTTGTTTATGGATATGTATAATCCCAGATAACTCATACGTATATCCCTGTTCTTAGTTTTTTAAGGAATCTTCATACTGTCTTCCATAGTGATTATATCTATTTACATTTTCACCAACAATTCATGAGTGTTCCCTTTTCTCTGCACCCTCTCCAGCATTTATTACCTGTAGATTTTTTAATGGTGGCCATTCTGACTCATATGAGGTCATATCTCATTGTAGTTTTGATTTTCATTTCTCTAATAATAAGCAATTTTGAGCATCTTTTCATGTGTTTTTTGACCATCTGTATGTCTTCTTTGGAGAGATGTCTCTTTAGGTCTTTTTTCCATTTTTTGATTGGGTTGTTTATTTCTTTAGATTTGAGTTGTCTGAGATGCTTGTAGATTTCATAAATTAATTCTTTGTCAATTTTTTTTGTGTGTGTGTCAGTTGTTTTATTTGCTGTTATTTAAAACTGATTAACAAATTCAGCAGAGTCTCTGGATACAAAATCAATACCCAGAAATCACTCACATTCTTATATACGAACAATGAAAATTCAGAAAGAGAGATCCAAGATGCAATCCCATTCACCATTGCAACCAAAAGAATAAAATATTTAGGGATAAGCCTACCTAAAGAGACAAAAGGACTTTACACAGAAAACTGCAAGACACTAATGAAAGAAATCAAAGATGACATAAACAGATTGAGAGATATTCTATATTCCTGTGTTGAAAGAATCAATATTGTGAAAATGGCCATGCTACCAAATATGATCTACAGATTCAAAGTGATCCCTATCAAATTACCAAAGGCATTTTTCACAGAACCAGACCAAAAAATAGCAGAGTTCATATGGAAACACAAAAGACCCCAGATAGCCAAAGCAATTCCTAGAAAGAATGGAACTGGAGGGATCAGCCTCCCTAACTTCAGACTACACTACAAAGCAACAGTCATCAAGACCGTATGGCATGGGCACAAAAACAGAAAAATAGACCAATGCAACAAGATAGAGAACACATAGATAAACTCACACACATATGGCTACCATATTTTTGACAAAGGAGACAAAGATATAAAATAAGATAAAGACAGCTTCTTCAACAAATGGTGCTGCGAAAATCGAACAGCTACATGCAAAAAAATGAAGTTGGAATGTTCTCTAACACCTCAGTCACTTTTGACGAATGCTGAACAGAACTCCGAGGGGTGTTTGGAAGGAGTAGAGAATGAAGTCTTAAGTCCTAGATCAGTGTCAAGACTTATTGACCAAGAATTACAGTAGAAATGCTGTAAGCATACAAGAGAGAAAATTTTTATTATGGTACAGTTTTTGTCTAAGTTCAAATAGGCAGATGTTGCATTAAAGATAGATAGAATTTAAAAAATTCATTTTAATTAAATTATTTTTTCTTTATTTTGCACTCATTACCAGCAGAACAATATATAAAGTAATACAAATTGACTAAATATGTCTCTCATAAATGATTATTGATTCATTTCTACATGTTTCTGATACTGATATGATACTTTCATTAAATAAGAACATGTGTGTCAAGTAATTCAGTAAATTTTTAATTTGTGAAAGCTTCCTTTAAAAGAAATTTTCAAAATAAATGTTAACATTCATAAATTTAATTGCTGTATAGTAGTTGACTTTAGGTAGCTTTTGTTTTTACATTTATTAAGCAGATTTGCCAAATAGTAAACCTTATTTGTAATTATGATGCAAAATCACAGCTGAGGAACTAAACACATAAATTGGGTTCTGTCAGATGTGCAAATATATGCACCTTTAAATATACAGAGCATACACAGAATGCTCATGTAATGTAAACAAAAAAGTAGTGAATCTGGATGAAGCTACTGTAAATATTGTGATACTCAATTTTGTTTATAATTCATCTAGAATATAGAGAGGATAATTTCCATCCTCCAAGGTTGTTTATACTATGGATAGTAGGAGTATTTTTGTTACATAGTTTATTTTCTAGTTCTTGCTTTTGTTCCTAGTACTTCCTAGTTTCTGCTTCTGTTGCTAATGAATTTTCATTACCATTCTTATAATTCTAAGAATCTTCTCATGATCCTAATGCAAACCCATTAATTCTACAATTATTTTAACTTAGACTTTGTATTTATTAGCATTTTACTTTCAGAATCAGGTAAGAATCCAATTATAAACATTCTAGACTCATGAAAAATAAGAATCTCCCTGACAATCTAGACTTACAGTTTTTGCTAAAATATATGAACAGTCTAAAATACTTCATCAGGACCTTTTTCTAATATAGATTATGAAATCTGATAAATTTGGGATCTAGTGGAAAATGCTTAATTGTCTTCCACTGTGTTTTTAGAGAATAGTGAACCTTATATTTGATGGCCTGTCAATAAGTGCATGCCATAAATAACATATAACAGTATGAAATTAACATGTACTTAGATGATCTTTCTTGATCAAGGCAGTATATTTGAAATTCTGTATTTAATCTGATGTGTTCATTCACGCACATTATGCCTTGAATTATAGATATAAAAGCAAAAGTTTTTATATATAATTTAAGCATTATATATGAAATTTGAGGATGAATGCAAATAAAGAATTCATTTTGAAAGTAAAACACCAGTAAAAACATAGTCTATGTTAAAATTAGAAAGAATTAATAGTTTTGCATTAGGATCTTGAGAAGATTTTTAGACTTATAAGAATGATGATGAGAATTCATTAACAACAAAAAACATTATTTAGATAAACAGTGTGACTCACACAGTGTCAGCAATTTAGGATAAAATCTGGATTAATGTAAAAAGAAAATGGAAGTAAATTATATTTAATATTTTAGAAAAATGAATACCTACATTTATTCTTTAAAAATAATTTCAACAAAACAAAGATTTATGTGATGACTAAAGTTTTTATTATGGAAATTTAAGTATAAAAAAAGTACTTTTTAGGATAACAATTTCTTCTAATTTTTCAAAGAACTTCATAATATAAACTGATTTTATTTGGGAAATGGTATTTCTACTTTTGTCCAGTCACATACTATTAGATTTGGTAATTTTTCTGTGGAAAACTCAGGGGAAAGTTTTAAAAAGTCTTTTTTTTATAGGTGTTTTCTGACTATTTCAGTCCTAAAGAACTGAAATTATTCTGAAAACAGCGTGTAAATTATCTGCACTAAATTACTCAGTCGTAAAGAACTTTTAACTTAGACTTTGTATTTATTAGCATTTTACTTTCAGAATCAGGTAAGAATCCAATTATAAACATTCTAGACTCATGAAAATAAGAATCTCCTGACAATCTAGACTTACAGTTTTTGCTAAAATATATGAACAGTCTAAAATACTTCATCAGGACCTTTTTCTAATATAGATTATGAAATCTGATAAATTTGGGATCTAGTGGAAAATGCTTAATTGTCTTCCACTGTGTTTTTAGAGAATAGTGAACCTTATATTTGATGGCCTGTCAATAAGTGCATGCCATAAATAACATATAACAGTATGAAATTAACATGTACTTAGATGATCTTTCTTGATCAAGGCAGTATATTTGAAATTCTGTATTTAATCTGATGTGTTCATTCACGCACATTATGCCTTGAATTATAGATATAAAAGCAAAAGTTTTTATATATAATTTAAGCATTATATATGAAATTTGAGGATGAATGCAAATAAAGAATTCATTTTGAAAGTAAAACACCAGTAAAAACATAGTCTATGTTAAAATTAGAAAGAATTAATAGTTTTGCATTAGGATCTTGAGAAGATTTTTAGACTTATAAGAATGATGATGAGAATTCATTAACAACAAAAAACATTATTTAGATAAACAGTGTGACTCACACAGTGTCAGCAATTTAGGATAAAATCTGGATTAATGTAAAAAGAAAAATGGAAGTAAATTATATTTAATATTTTAGAAAAATGAATACCTACATTTATTCTTTAAAAATAATTTCAACAAAACAAAGATTTATGTGATGACTAAAGTTTTTATTATGGAAATTTAAGTATAAAAAAAGTACTTTTTAGGATAACAATTTCTTCTAATTTTTCAAAGAACTTCATAATATAAACTGATTTTATTTGGGAAATGGTATTTCTACTTTTGTCCAGTCACATACTATTAGATTTGGTAATTTTTCTGTGGAAAACTCAGGGGAAAGTTTTAAAAAGTCTTTTTTTTATAGGTGTTTTCTGACTATTTCAGTCCTAAAGAACTGAAATTATTCTGAAAACACTGTAAAACCCTAAAACTGTGCTAAATAATGGAGATAGAACATGCACAATATATAATACACTAACATTACTCAGCCAGTCTTTTATCTGGTGAAAGAGACATATTTGCAACTAAAATATATATACCTTTGTATAGCCGATGCTTCAAAAGATTTTAGGAAAAATTCTAGCTAGAAAGAAATAAGAAAACTTAGAACAGACAAGAAGAATTTTATTTTGGAGAGAAGGTACTACTTGAATAAGTACAACTTTATCTGGAGATGAATATGACTTTACCAGGTTTCACCCATAGTGGATTTCAGGCAGAATAGAATTTTCTAGGTCATCCATCTCATAGTAAGTGACACCTATCATTAAATTTAATGGAAATATAAATAATGTAATATTGTTATCATTTTCAGGTTTCCCTTTTCCACAAACTGTGGGCTTCTTTTCATTTTCACCTTGTATCTAATTCACCTTTATTCCCCATTAATGGTACCTAGTTATTTATTCGAAAACACTTGTTGGCCTATTACCAATTTAAATTAAGGCATTTTACATCTGTTATGATAAAATTTCAGCCTGTTGGTTCTGTTTTCCACTTTAGACCCAAGTTTAGTCTTCTGTTTTCACACAATGAGAAATGAATAACTAAACATATAGTGTTTCAGGAGTCTTATTCAGTCACAGGGAATAGGATAGTCAGCCTATTCATGGCCATAACTTTTCCTGAGATATGTATGTGGTAGATGTCATACTATGTTCTTTATTGCTATTTTCCTGAGATATGTATGTTGAAGATGTCATACTATGTCCTTTATTGCTATAACATATAGACACACTCACACACTTCAGAACGTTTTGTGTATGATAAGCCTAAAATAATGATACTATAATTTCCTTTACAATCATGCTTGTACTATGAATAAACCTTGTCATAAGTTAAATATAATCTATGTAGAGTTTTACAAGTCTTATGAAAACAACATACTGGAAATGTTTCTGTGGAAAACTCAGGAAAGTTTTAAAAAGTCTTTTTTTTATAGGTGTTTTCTGACTATTTCCGTCCTAAAGAACTGAAATTATTCTGAAAACACTGTAAAACCCTAAAACTGTGCTAAATAATGGAGATAGAACATGCACAATATATAATACACTAACATTACTCAGCCAGTCTTTTATCTGGTGAAAGAGACATATTTGCAACTAAAATATATATACCTTTGTATAGCCGATGCTTCAAAAGATTTTAGGAAAAATTCTAGCTAGAAAGAAATAAGAAAACTTAGAACAGACAAGAAGAATTTTATTTTGGAGAGAAGGTACTACTTGAATAAGTACAACTTTATCTGGAGATGAATATGACTTTACCAGGTTTCACCCATAGTGGATTTCAGGCAGAATAGAATTTTCTAGGTCATCCATCTCATAGTAAGTGACACCTATCATTAAATTTAATGGAAATATAAATAATGTAATATTGTTATCATTTTCAGGTTTCCCTTTTCCACAAACTGTGGGCTTCTTTTCATTTTCACCTTGTATCTAATTCACCTTTATTCCCCATTAATGGTACCTAGTTATTTATTCGAAAACACTTGTTGGCCTATTACCAATTTAAATTAAGGCATTTTACATCTGTTATGATAAAATTTCAGCCTGTTGGTTCTGTTTTCCACTTTAGACCCAAGTTTAGTCTTCTGTTTTCACACAATGAGAAATGAATAACTAAACATATAGTGTTTCAGGAGTCTTATTCAGTCACAGGGAATAGGATAGTCAGCCTATTCATGGCCATAACTTTTCCTGAGATATGTATGTGGTAGATGTCATACTATGTTCTTTATTGCTATTTTCCTGAGATATGTATGTTGAAGATGTCATACTATGTCCTTTATTGCTATAACATATAGACACACTCACACACTTCAGAACGTTTTGTGTATGATAAGCCTAAAATAATGATACTATAATTTCCTTTACAATCATGCTTGTACTATGAATAAACCTTGTCATAAGTTAAATATAATCTATGTAGAGTTTTACAAGTCTTATGAAAACAACATACTGGAAATGTTTGGGCAGCTTGAACAGTTCTTACAAATGAGTTTCACATAGTCTGCATTTCCTGAGATCAAATGCTTCTGAGGTATTATAAAGTATTTCTTTCAGAGATGCACTGAACACACTAAAGGTTTGGGACACTTGGCTAAAATCAGGGTTTAAAGCAGGCTGCAAAGGACTGATACGTATAACCACAGGACTGAGTTATTCATAGTGAAGAGCAGGGCATTTAATGTCTGGAGTCACAGAAAGTGGGTCAGAAGAGTGAATCAAAATCTAGGTGATGAAACCTCGGGATTTCCCTGGTGGTCCAGTGGCTAAGACTCTAGCTCCCAATGTAGGGGGCCTGGGTTCGACTCCTGGTCAGGGAACTAGATCGCACATGCCACAACTAAGACACAGTCCAGCCAAATAAATAAATAAAATATATTATAAAAAAAAAAAAATCTAGGTAATGAAATCTAGAGGGTCAGAGTCCAGAAAACAGTGAAATAGGCAATAGAGTAAGCAACCAAGCATAAAACTTCTCTGTGTGTGTCGTTAATAAGTGCATGAAATTGTGTTTTTGTGTGGGTGTGTGGGTATGTGAGGGAGTGTTGATGGAAACCATGCAATATTTGGGCTAGAAAAGTTTGTTTCTCTTAGAGAATCTCAGTGCTATTTCCGGAGCCCTCATGCCTATGGAGGAATATAATATCACCCAAATGTTCCTTTGTTCCCACATCTCAAGAATCTTTTTTGTCAAATTTTTATTTATTTATTTATTTTTGGACATGCTGAGTCTTCATTGCTATGTGGACTTTTCTTTCATTGCAGCAAGTGGGGGTTACTCTCTAGTTGTGCTGTGCTGGCTTCTTATTGTGGCTTCTCTTGTTGTGAAGCATGGTATGTGAGTTCAGTAGTCATGGCTTGAGGGGGCCTTCCACAGAAAGGAGGGCAGCAGGATTGCCCCCGGTTGAACCAGGAGAACTCGGAGAGAGGTGGGTCTTCTGCTCGCCACCCAGCCACCCTGGCAGGCGGGCGACAATCAGACACGACAGGGGTTCCATCAAAGCAGTTCCATTTTATTACTGTAAATTCACAGCTTTTATAGGCAAGTGAAGGGGGTTTTGCACAGGATTTCCTATAGATTACACCAATCAGGCTAAATGTCAAGCAATCATCCACGAGCATGGAAACCAGGGGAACCAATCAGAAACTTTGACCATCACTTAACAATTTAGATCACGCCCTCATCTCTTCCTGTAGGCGCCATCTTAGCTCCAAACTGCAAGCATGAGCTTAAGCTTCTTTAAACAATGTGCTTAAGCTTCCTTTCACTCCCACATCCCTTCCTGTAGGCATCATTTTAGCTCCAAAGTCAATGTGTTTAAACTTCCTTATGCCTGCAACGGTCCTCTTTCAATTCAGAGCCCCACAATGACTCCTGGAATCTAGAGCACAGGCTCACTAGTTGTGGCACATGGGCTTTGTTATTCTTCAGCATATGAGATCTTCCCAACCAAGGGATCAAACTCATGTCTTCTGCATTGACAGATGGATTCTTTACCACCAAACCACCAGGGAAGCCCTCGAGAATCTTAATGTTAAGTGATTCATAACTGGTAGAAGAGAGTTATTCTATGGTTCAATTTGTGTGTCGTTAATAAGTGCATGAAATTGTGTTTTTGTGTGGGTGTGTGGGTATGTGAGGGAGTGTTGATGGAAACCATGCAATATTTGGGCTAGAAAAGTTTGTTTCTCTTAGAGAATCTCAGTGCTATTTCCGGAGCCCTCATGCCTATGGAGGAATATAATATCACCCAAATGTTCCTTTGTTCCCACATCTCAAGAATCTTTTTTGTCAAATTTTTATTTATTTATTTATTTTTGGACATGCTGAGTCTTCATTGCTATGTGGACTTTTCTTTCATTGCAGCAAGTGGGGGTTACTCTCTAGTTGTGCTGTGCTGGCTTCTTATTGTGGCTTCTCTTGTTGTGAAGCATGGTATGTGAGTTCAGTAGTCATGGCTTGAGGGGGCCTTCCACAGAAAGGAGGGCAGCAGGATTGCCCCCGGTTGAACCAGGAGAACTCGGAGAGAGGTGGGTCTTCTGCTCGCCACCCAGCCACCCTGGCAGGCGGGCGACAATCAGACACGACAGGGGTTCCATCAAAGCAGTTCCATTTTATTACTGTAAATTCACAGCTTTTATAGGCAAGTGAAGGGGGTTTTGCACAGGATTTCCTATAGATTACACCAATCAGGCTAAATGTCAAGCAATCATCCACGAGCATGGAAACCAGGGGAACCAATCAGAAACTTTGACCATCACTTAACAATTTAGATCACGCCCTCATCTCTTCCTGTAGGCGCCATCTTAGCTCCAAACTGCAAGCATGAGCTTAAGCTTCTTTAAACAATGTGCTTAAGCTTCCTTTCACTCCCACATCCCTTCCTGTAGGCATCATTTTAGCTCCAAAGTCAATGTGTTTAAACTTCCTTATGCCTGCAACGGTCCTCTTTCAATTCAGAGCCCCACAATGACTCCTGGAATCTAGAGCACAGGCTCACTAGTTGTGGCACATGGGCTTTGTTATTCTTCAGCATATGAGATCTTCCCAACCAAGGGATCAAACTCATGTCTTCTGCATTGACAGATGGATTCTTTACCACCAAACCACCAGGGAAGCCCTCGAGAATCTTAATGTTAAGTGATTCATAACTGGTAGAAGAGAGTTATTCTATGGTTCAATTTCCCCTTGTTGGAGAAAGTCCTTTACTTTGATTTGCCAGAAAAATTAAAAAAATAAATAAATAAATAAAATCATTCTTTCCTGGGGAGAGTGTTAGGAAAGTACCCAGATTTTTACTGTCTTGGAATCTGACCTGACGGCTCCAGGTCAGATGAGCCTAATTCCCATAGTCTCTTTGGAACAGTATACAATATAGAGCTTTTTAGCTATCATCCTTTAATCAAGCTTGCGAGTGCTTTTGGTTCAGAAAGTCTGGGCCTTGAAGAATCAAAAATATTGACAGAAATGAGTTCCAATGAGACGGAAGTATCTAGAGTCTATTATAAAGAGTGAAGTAATTCAAGAAAAGAAAGATAAATATCCTATATTAACACATATATATTGAATCTATAAAGATGGTCCTGATAATCCTATGTGCAGGGCAGCAAAGGAGACATAGATGTTAGGACTCAGTGGGAGAAGGAAAAGGTGAGATGATTTGCTAGAGTAGCACTGACACTTGTATGCTTCCATGTATAAAATGATAGCCAGTGGGGGTTTGATGTACAACACAGGGCACCAAAAGCCAGTGTTCAGTGACAACCTGGAGGGATGGGGTGTGGAGGACAGTGGAAGGGGGTTTCAGGAGGGAGAGGAAACACGGAAATAAAAATATATATATATATATATATTCACGAAGAACTGTTTTAAGGACTGTTTTCTAAAACTGGTGACCATAGCAGCAAGAGGGGAGAACACCACTTTGGTGCAGAACTTCCAGGGATAGGACTTTCTTTCCAGATATTTCCTGAATGGCTTGTCCAGCTTTTCAGCCACAGAAATTGCCTTTGCGTTTCATTCCATTCTTCTAATGTTGTGGTTTTCTCTCTCTTGTTTTATCTCTCTTCCTTAGATATTTCTTTTTCCCCTTGCATGTCCAGAAAGTAGTCTTTTTTATCTGTGTCAAGTTTATTGTTGCTTTATCACTGCACAGAAAGTGCACCCTTTTTGTGCCCATCATGCAGGCCCAACTACTGGCTGTGTATTTTCACATCACCTGTGAGCAACCACTTCTGAAGTGCTGTGATCTAGTTTTCCAGTGTGAGTCGGAGAAGGGAGAGACTGACCAGGGGCATGGAAGGAATTTCCCCTTGTTGGAGAAAGTCCTTTACTTTGATTTGCCAGAAAAATTAAAAAAATAAATAAATAAATAAAATCATTCTTTCCTGGGGAGAGTGTTAGGAAAGTACCCAGATTTTTACTGTCTTGGAATCTGACCTGACGGCTCCAGGTCAGATGAGCCTAATTCCCATAGTCTCTTTGGAACAGTATACAATATAGAGCTTTTTAGCTATCATCCTTTAATCAAGCTTGCGAGTGCTTTTGGTTCAGAAAGTCTGGGCCTTGAAGAATCAAAAATATTGACAGAAATGAGTTCCAATGAGACGGAAGTATCTAGAGTCTATTATAAAGAGTGAAGTAATTCAAGAAAAGAAAGATAAATATCCTATATTAACACATATATATTGAATCTATAAAGATGGTCCTGATAATCCTATGTGCAGGGCAGCAAAGGAGACATAGATGTTAGGACTCAGTGGGAGAAGGAAAAGGTGAGATGATTTGCTAGAGTAGCACTGACACTTGTATGCTTCCATGTATAAAATGATAGCCAGTGGGGGTTTGATGTACAACACAGGGCACCAAAAGCCAGTGTTCAGTGACAACCTGGAGGGATGGGGTGTGGAGGACAGTGGAAGGGGGTTTCAGGAGGGAGAGGAAACACGGAAATAAAAATATATATATATATATATATTCACGAAGAACTGTTTTAAGGACTGTTTTCTAAAACTGGTGACCATAGCAGCAAGAGGGGAGAACACCACTTTGGTGCAGAACTTCCAGGGATAGGACTTTCTTTCCAGATATTTCCTGAATGGCTTGTCCAGCTTTTCAGCCACAGAAATTGCCTTTGCGTTTCATTCCATTCTTCTAATGTTGTGGTTTTCTTCTCTCTCTTGTTTTATCTCTCTTCCTTAGATATTTCTTTTTCCCCTTGCATGTCCAGAAAGTAGTCTTTTTTATCTGTGTCAAGTTTATTGTTGCTTTATCACTGCACAGAAAGTGCACCCTTTTTGTGCCCATCATGCAGGCCCAACTACTGGCTGTGTATTTTCACATCACCTGTGAGCAACCACTTCTGAAGTGCTGTGATCTAGTTTTCCAGTGTGAGTCGGAGAAGGGAGAGACTGACCAGGGGCATGGAAGGAAGGGGCCAATGGGAGGGTTTGTAAAGCCTTGCTGTTCAAAGAGGTACCCACAGACCAGCAGCATCGCCATCACCTTATTAGAAATGCAGATTCTTTGGCCTCACTTCAGACCTATTTAAATGGAATCTGTGTTTTAAGCAGATTCTAAGGATATCTCTGGTGATCTTGAAAGAGTCTGTATCAAGCAATGAAATTCTGATGGGAACCCCCAAGAGCCTTAGATAAACATTTTTGCCTCAGGCAATAAATAGTATCAAAGATGCAAAGAAGACACTTCTCTGGTGGTCCAGTTGAGATCCTGTGCTTCCAATGTAGTTAGCACAAGTTTGATCACTCATAGGGAAACCAAGATCTCACGTGCTTCAAGACATGGTAAAGAAAAAAAGAGAGAGAGAGAGATGCAATAAAGATGACTGTATTTGTAACTGGTGGTGGAAATTTTGCTAAGCTCCTGACCATTTGAGTTACTAGATGTGGCTTGTTATGATGTGGTCATAGGAAGCCGAAATCTCAAGATGGCTGCTGAATTTTCCCTCATGTAGTAGATGTTACTCACCATGAAAGTGTTCTAATAAAAGCAAGGATACTGTTTATTGTTTACATAGAGAACTTTACACCTCTTTGTGGGGTCTGCTATATCTGCTGTGGGTGAAATTCTTAGACTTAGAAAAACCGTATACTCACCATGAAGGTTAAATGTAGATCCTTTTCCAGACTTTGGTGCAGAACTTCCAGGGATAGGACTTTCTTTCCAGATATTTCCTGAATGGCTTGTCCAGCTTTTCAGCCACAGAAATTGCCTTTGCGTTTCATTCCATTCTTCTAATGTTGTGGTTTTCTCTCTCTTGTTTTATCTCTCTTCCTTAGATATTTCTTTTTCCCCTTGCATGTCCAGAAAGTAGTCTTTTTTATCTGTGTCAAGTTTATTGTTGCTTTATCACTGCACAGAAAGTGCACCCTTTTTGTGCCCATCATGCAGGCCCAACTACTGGCTGTGTATTTTCACATCACCTGTGAGCAACCACTTCTGAAGTGCTGTGATCTAGTTTTCCAGTGTGAGTCGGAGAAGGGAGAGACTGACCAGGGGCATGGAAGGAAGGGGCCAATGGGAGGGTTTGTAAAGCCTTGCTGTTCAAAGAGGTACCCACAGACCAGCAGCATCGCCATCACCTTATTAGAAATGCAGATTCTTTGGCCTCACTTCAGACCTATTTAAATGGAATCTGTGTTTTAAGCAGATTCTAAGGATATCTCTGGTGATCTTGAAAGAGTCTGTATCAAGCAATGAAATTCTGATGGGAACCCCCAAGAGCCTTAGATAAACATTTTTGCCTCAGGCAATAAATAGTATCAAAGATGCAAAGAAGACACTTCTCTGGTGGTCCAGTTGAGATCCTGTGCTTCCAATGTAGTTAGCACAAGTTTGATCACTCATAGGGAAACCAAGATCTCACGTGCTTCAAGACATGGTAAAGAAAAAAAAAAAGAGAGAGAGAGAGAGATGCAATAAAGATGACTGTATTTGTAACTGGTGGTGGAAATTTTGCTAAGCTCCTGACCATTTGAGTTACTAGATGTGGCTTGTTATGATGTGGTCATAGGAAGCCGAAATCTCAAGATGGCTGCTGAATTTTCCCCTCATGTAGTAGATGTTACTCACCATGAAAGTGTTCTAATAAAAGCAAGGATACTGTTTATTGTTTACATAGAGAACTTTACACCTCTTTGTGGGGTCTGCTATATCTGCTGTGGGTGAAATCTTAACTTATGTGACCAATAATACGAGGATAAACCAATACCCAGAGTCCAATGCCGAATGAAACATTCATGGACTCTTAGACTGGAAAAGGATTTAATGTCTCAGCTTGTGCACTTCTGTTAGATCCTAAACATGCCAGCCTTCAGGTTTACATATGTTAGGCTCCACAATGGGTTATTGGAATTGCCAATCAGTTGAAATTCATTCCTGTCGTCTTGGAATCAGAGAGAATACAAATTTATCCCTGCGATTGTTCACCTTCTGGAGAGGGCCAGTGGTGGCAGACATAAGCTTGGCCTTGTTTTTCCTCCTTTAGCCTTTGGTCAGAGATGTGATGCATCCCTGTACTAGAAGCCATCAGGGTGAGTTTTACAAAATTCCCATTGAGGCTGTGAATAAAACGTTGCCAATAGGTGTGATTACTTGCAGTTTCTGGTCTATGTGGCAGGCCTCCTGGCAGCTGCTTACAAATAAGATTTCCTTCTTTGTTAGAGACGTGGTTACAATGTAGAGAACAGTTTGAATTACTAAGCTTTTTCTTCACTTAGGTTCATGTTGCCTACAGCCTCTGCTTACCAGTGAGAAGGTCATAGAGCTTTGTTCAACATGACTTATCAGGAGGAATGGGATGCTTGATATAAATCTGTTGCTAGTAAAATAGTTGATTATTATAATTTGTAAAACATAAGATTTAAGGAATCCACCTGCAAATACAGGGGAAAAAATGTGATGTGGGTTTGATCCCTGGGTCTGGAAGATCCTCTGGAGCGGGAAATGGCAACCCAATCCAGAATTCTTGCCCGGAAAATCCCATGGACAGAGGAGCCTGGCAGGCTACAGTCGAAGGGGTTACAAAAGAGTTGGACATGACTGAGCAACTAAGCACACACACACACACACACAAGACTTAAAATAGTGTAAACTTTACATAACTTATAATAGAAATTTTGGTATATTTAGGGAGGGGAAAGAATTGTTCTTTAAATAATGTTTGTGCTTAAGAATTATGTGACTAATTCAAAATCATTTATAGTAAAAGCTGCTCCTATCACTTTCTTTGCAGATTTATAGCAGAGAATTGAAAAGGAGAAAAGAAGAGCCAATTCACCATAGGGTGGATAAATTTTTTAACATTTCATTTCATCAAAAAAATATATTTTCTTTCCCTTTAAGAAGTTTTGATCAATTGCTCGGACTCGTGAGCATCTCTGCACCTCCATAATATACTAACCTGTCAATGAATATGATGAATTAGTCATAAATCCAAGACCACAAAGTCATTACTATATAAAAATTGGCAAAGTGCGTCATGTTTTGAAATAGAAGGCTGTTACAGAGCATTATTAATAAAAGTACTCTTTTACTTATCAAAGTTGAGCGGTAGTTTTAACAAGTTAGTTTCCACAAAAACTTTAACAAGATGAATGGATTTATAATACTGTCAGATACAACTAAGAAAAACTTGGAAATAACTGACAAAAAAAAAACCCAAGAGAGTTTTGTCTATTCATCCTCACCATCACAGATACTGTCTGACAGCACATCTAGTCTCTCTGATGTTCAGTACAAGAGATTACATATCTGACACTGGAGTTTTATAGGTAAATACAGGAGTTCCTTGTAATGGTCTCTTGAGAAATTTATAATATTTTGACATCACTTTCAAGAAGAAGCAAGCCTTCAGAAATATTAGTAACTACAACTATATACAGTCTTTCACTTTTCTGCCTCTTGCTGTAGAATTTGTAAAAGCTAAAACAGGATGCTTTTTATGCTGCTGTGGCTGTTTATAGTTTTATGTTTATGATAACACTGGGGAAAATGTTAAAGGATATTATTATAATATGAAAATAGATTTTACTTATGATTCCACTCATAAAAGCTTTAAATCAATCTTTAATATTTGAATATATTAAAATAAACCTCAATTAATACATTATTTTTGTTAAATACACTGTTTTTGTCAAATACAGCTTTAGAAATGTTGTGGTTCCAGGTATTTCAAGGAATGAAAGTTCATGAATTTAAATGAATCATGAGCATCATGACAAAATCCAAAAACTGTTTGCTGGTTTTATTAATTACCTAATTATTTACTAATTTCGTAAAAAAAAATAAAGAGATTTCATTGAATGTTTTAATGACGTTGTTATTGCTGATACAATGTTAAGCACATATAAGGTTCTCAGTAAATACTAGTTATTATCATGGTAATTATATTGATCTGTTTCTAAGACTGGTGCTCTGCACCTGTTGGACTCCTCTATTTTCAGAGAACATTCAGTATTGTATTCTGTGTCATATACTTTCATCCTCTTCTCCTCTACTGTTGCCATTTCCTCACCATTCGTGTTTAAACAAGATTAAATTTCACAGTGCAATAACTGACATTTTCAACTCAAGTGCTTGTGACTCCCTGCTGCTCTTCCATCTCTGCCTTTCTAGTCTCATGGTCTTCTCTACTCATGAGTCAGTGCCTTCTCTTCTTATAGGGAGATAAGTCTCATGGATTAAGGACCACTCTAATCAGGATAACTTCAGACTAATTTGATTACATTCACAAAGACCCTGCTTCCCAATAAGGTCGGCTTCAAAGGTATTGAGGGTTAGGATTTCAACATATCTTTTATGGGAGGCAGTGCAAACCCCAATATTCATGTTTCCATGTTAATGTTATTCTATCTTTATAAATTGAGTTGGGAAGTGTTTGTCTTCTCTATTTTGTGAAATATATTGTATATGACTTATCAACTCTTCCAAATATGTTGGAGAGAACTCAACTGAAAGCATAGGGGCCTCAAGAACTTATTCAACTGACAGAGAGTTACATTGTGACAAGTGTGGTAAGTTGTGATTTTTCAAGGAGATTGTCCCAATTATTTGCATAATGTTGAGCATGAATATGTTTTTATTAGCTTTTATTGTCTTTTAGATGATCAATATTGATATTCTTTCTTTTGTTTTTGATGTAGGTAATTTTTACACTCTCACTTTCACTTTGTCTTGCTAACATGCCTGTTATGAGAATCAATTTTTGTTTGCCATTTCTATTATTACTGTTGTGAGTTCTCTTTTATGTGTGAACTTAAACACTAATATTTCCTTCTTACTAATTTCATCAGATTTAATTTTCTCAGGATCCTTTTATTTTTTTCTCCTTTAAAATATGAGCATTTATTCTATAAATTCATCTCAGGTCACTGCTTTAGGTTTACCCTCTACATGTAGATATATTGTGATTTTAATATAATTATTGTCAAAACATTTTATAATTATTCTTTTGATTACTTTTATGATCCATGAGTTATTTACAAATGATTTTTTAAATTTTCAAATATATACAACATATGTAAGTTGTTGTTCAGTCGCTAAATTGCATCCAATTTTGTGACCTTATGGACCGTGGCAGTGTCCTTCACTGCCTCCTGGAGTTTTCTCCATCTCATGTCCATTGAGTTGATGATTCCAACCAACCATCTCATCCTCTGTTGCCCCCATCTCACTCTGCTCTTTTCCATCATGAAAGTTTTTTCCAGTGAGTTGGTTCTTCACATCAAGTGGTCAGAGTTTTGGAGCTTCAGTTTCAGCATCAGTCCTTCCAATGAATATTCAGAGTTCATTTCCTTAAGGATTGACTGACTTGATCTCCTTACTCTTCAAGGAAATCTCAAGAGTCTTCTCTAGCACTATAGTTTGATATATGATATGTATATGAAGACATGATATTATGTGTCATAAATTCTCATCCTCTTCTTCACTATTGCGAATTCATCACCATTAGTATTTTATAAAGATTAAATTTTAAATTATTTTAAAACCAGTATTTTTAAGAGAATAAATTTTCTAATGTTTCTATGTTTGAGACTGGTATAAATGGTCTATTCTGATGAGAAGTCTGGATATGTTGTGATTTTTCAAGGAGATTGTCCCAATTATTTGCATAATGTTGAGCATGAATATGTTTTTATTAGCTTTTATTGTCTTTTAGATGATCAATATTGATATTCTTTCTTTTGTTTTTGATGTAGGTAATTTTTACACTCTCACTTTCACTTTGTCTTGCTAACATGCCTGTTATGAGAATCAATTTTTGTTTGCCATTTCTATTATTACTGTTGTGAGTTCTCTTTTATGTGTGAACTTAAACACTAATATTTCCTTCTTACTAATTTCATCAGATTTAATTTTCTCAGGATCCTTTTATTTTTTTCTCCTTTAAAATATGAGCATTTATTCTATAAATTCATCTCAGGTCACTGCTTTAGGTTTACCCTCTACATGTAGATATATTGTGATTTTAATATAATTATTGTCAAAACATTTTATAATTATTCTTTTGATTACTTTTATGATCCATGAGTTATTTACAAATGATTTTTTAAATTTTCAAATATATACAACATATGTAAGTTGTTGTTCAGTCGCTAAATTGCATCCAATTTTGTGACCTTATGGACCGTGGCAGTGTCCTTCACTGCCTCCTGGAGTTTTCTCCATCTCATGTCCATTGAGTTGATGATTCCAACCAACCATCTCATCCTCTGTTGCCCCCATCTCACTCTGCTCTTTTCCATCATGAAAGTTTTTTCCAGTGAGTTGGTTCTTCACATCAAGTGGTCAGAGTTTTGGAGCTTCAGTTTCAGCATCAGTCCTTCCAATGAATATTCAGAGTTCATTTCCTTAAGGATTGACTGACTTGATCTCCTTACTCTTCAAGGAAATCTCAAGAGTCTTCTCTAGCACTATAGTTTGATATATGATATGTATATGAAGACATGATATTATGTGTCATAAATTCTCATCCTCTTCTTCACTATTGCGAATTCATCACCATTAGTATTTTATAAAGATTAAATTTTAAATTATTTTAAAACCAGTATTTTTAAGAGAATAAATTTTCTAATGTTTCTATGTTTGAGACTGGTATAAATGGTCTATTCTTATGAGAAGTCTGGATAAATAATAAATATTCTATAGTTATTGGATATACCATTTTGTAAAATTAATCACTATCTGTGTTTACACCATCCATACCCTTATGACTTTTTGTCTAGTTATCAATTCCAGAAGATAGTTGTCAAAATCTCCAACTATGCTTTTGGATTTAACTCTATTATTTTAAGTTCTGTGCACTTTTTCTTTATTTTAAAATTTCTGTTGTTAGATAAATCACAAGCAGTTTATATCTTCCTGGTATTTGAAACTTTTTTCTTCTGTGATAGTGTTTGTCTTGACACCTAATATTTCCATTGTATTTATAACCTTATCATTTTCTTATATTTTCTATTGTTCACTAAATCTCTCTCCATCACTTTCTTGTATTCTATCAGCATTTTAAGTTCAAATTACAACCCTGCATAGAGCATATGCTTGAATCTTGTTTTGAATTCAACCTAGCATCTTCTAACTTGAAATATTTAGATCATTTATTATAAAGAAAATTAATATAAATTGTTGGATTGAGGTTTGTTTTACTGTTTGCTGCTTGACCATTCCTCTCTGCTGATCCTTCTGTCCTACTACTGTGTTCTTTCTTGAGTTATCCACTGGTTTCTAAAAAATTGTTCTACTTTATTTATTCTATTGACTTTTTCACTATACATCCTTACACTTTTTAATGATTTCTCTAGGGGTTAAAGAATTAATCCTTGGAATATTTAAATGTGTACTGAACATATCCCAATTAGCCTTAATCTAGTACATGAAATGAAAAATCTTGCTATAGACTCATAAAATTTTGCTATAGACCTGTACAAGATTTTCATGTATATTACATCTATATACATTGAAGACAATGCAACACTGGGTGATATTTGCAATCTTGTGTGCCCCTCATTTTTTCCTACACTTAACTTTCTATTTGATTTCATTTCTCTTTATCTTAAATTATCTATTTATTGTTATTTGCAGTTCAGCTCTGATGGCTGGAAACTTACTCATGCTTTGTCTACCTAAAGGTTTTATTTTGTCTTTATGTGAAGGGCAGTTTTACTAGATATGGAATTCTAGGTCTTGAGTGAGGGTTTTGTGGTGTTGTTGCTTTGATAAATTGGACTTCTTCAATACAATAGTGTAATATCCGGTTAAGATGAACTACATCCTGGGAAAAATATTGTAAACTACAGTTCTACAGAAAATTGTTTATAGGATGCATTAATAACTCAAACCTCAACAGCTGAATAATTAGGAAATAGGCAGAACAGATATTTTACTGAGAAGAACTATATTTCTCCAGAGAAAGAGAAACAGTAGTATATACTGTTCAGTAGTTCAGTTCAGTCACACACTATATATCCATATAGTGAGGGAGGGAGGGGGAAAGTGAGAAGGAGAGAGATAAAAGTCTAGTGTAGGAAGAGTTGATGTTGCAGCTCAAGTCTTGAATCTTCCTGGAGACAGAATTCTGTCATCTGCAAGGAACCTAAATTATTATTATTTTTAACTTCAACTAAATAGGATAGGTCTGTTCATATTATGTAGGGTAATTTGCTCTTTTGAAAATCTACTGACTTGAATTTTAATCTCATCTCAAAATACATTCAATTTTATCAGGACTGGTTTTTATCAAATAATTTAATACCATGGCTTAGTCAGGTTGATACATGAAATCGTGAATCATAGGTCTATGCATACAACAGATAAACCCTTGAAAGATATTCAACATGGTGAATTCATAAAATACAATTGCATATAACTGTGCACCTTTTTAATGATTTCTCTAGGGGTTAAAGAATTAATCCTTGGAATATTTAAATGTGTACTGAACATATCCCAATTAGCCTTAATCTAGTACATGAAATGAAAAATCTTGCTATAGACTCATAAAATTTTGCTATAGACCTGTACAAGATTTTCATGTATATTACATCTATATACATTGAAGACAATGCAACACTGGGTGATATTTGCAATCTTGTGTGCCCCTCATTTTTTCCTACACTTAACTTTCTATTTGATTTCATTTCTCTTTATCTTAAATTATCTATTTATTGTTATTTGCAGTTCAGCTCTGATGGCTGGAAACTTACTCATGCTTTGTCTACCTAAAGGTTTTATTTTGTCTTTATGTGAAGGGCAGTTTTACTAGATATGGAATTCTAGGTCTTGAGTGAGGGTTTTGTGGTGTTGTTGCTTTGATAAATTGGACTTCTTCAATACAATAGTGTAATATCCGGTTAAGATGAACTACATCCTGGGAAAAATATTGTAAACTACAGTTCTACAGAAAATTGTTTATAGGATGCATTAATAACTCAAACCTCAACAGCTGAATAATTAGGAAATAGGCAGAACAGATATTTTACTGAGAAGAACTATATTTCTCCAGAGAAAGAGAAACAGTAGTATATACTGTTCAGTAGTTCAGTTCAGTCACACACTATATATCCATATAGTGAGGGAGGGAGGGGGAAAGTGAGAAGGAGAGAGATAAAAGTCTAGTGTAGGAAGAGTTGATGTTGCAGCTCAAGTCTTGAATCTTCCTGGAGACAGAATTCTGTCATCTGCAAGGAACCTAAATTATTATTATTTTTAACTTCAACTAAATAGGATAGGTCTGTTCATATTATGTAGGGTAATTTGCTCTTTTGAAAATCTACTGACTTGAATTTTAATCTCATCTCAAAATACATTCAATTTTATCAGGACTGGTTTTTATCAAATAATTTAATACCATGGCTTAGTCAGGTTGATACATGAAATCGTGAATCATAGGTCTATGCATACAACAGATAAACCCTTGAAAGATATTCAACATGGTGAATTCATAAAATACAATTGCATATAACTGTGCACCTTTCTTATCAGAATAGCTAATTTAAAAAAATGTGATACAAAATGCATGTCAGGATGCATAGAAATTTGGCCAGTTTTACATTACACATGGGAATGTAAAATGGCATACTCACTCTGGAAAAAATTTTAACAGTTCTTAAAAACTGAATATGAAATCATCATGTGATCTGGCCATTGCATGTATCCCAGATAAAGGAAAACATATACACACACAGAAATATTCCATAAATATATATAGCACATTTATTTGTAATGGCCAAAATCTGGAATCACTTCAGCAAATTGATAAACAACTGGTCCTTCAACAAAGGAATGGATTAAATAAATGTAAATACGTATCTTCAACAGTTTGATACATATGAAACTGATAATAAATCTTCAAGAAGTATGCTGCATTAAAATAATTCTAAATCATTACATACTATATAATTCCACTTAGACATAACATTTCTTGAAATGATGAAATTATATAGTGGAGATAACAATTTTACAAGGCCAAAGAAGGCAGTTTTGTGGAAGCTTCCTCTTTGGAGGAACTGACTGTGGGGAATGCTGGATCTTGCTCTAGTGAGCAAGGACATGTTCAGCAGAGCTTTAATCCAATTATCTGTTGATGGGTGGAATGGTGTTCCCTCCCTGTAGTTTGGCCAACTATGATAAGGGGAATGGCAACCTTCTATGCAAGCATGCTGCACCAGGATTGCTGTTTCAGGGACCCTGACACCATGGCGGGCCACCTTCGACCCAAGCCTCTGCCAGAGATGCCGAAACACTCAGAGGCAAGTCTGGCTCAGTCTCATATGGGGCCACGGCTCCTTTGTCTTGGACTCTGATGCACACAAGGTTTTGTTTGTGCCCTACAGAGTCTGTTTCCCCAGTCATGTTAAGTACTCTATAGTCTGGCTATTCGCGACCTTTTTCAAGAGTACTTAAGCCACTTACCGCGCTTCCCAGAATTGCTGCAGGCCACTGCTGACCTGTGTCTCTGCAAGAGATACCCTAAGGCAGGGCTGGTGGGCTTGCAGGCAGTCTTCTCCAGGCTTCTCCCAGTATTCTGGGTGATTCCCCGCGCTGCAGGTTTGTGCAAGTTTTTTTAGCACTCTCCTTTTCCCAGGCCCTCTCCCTGTGCCCCAGCTTGTGCGATTCACTCTCAGCACCCCTCTGTGAGCTGTTTATGGACTGAGATGTGCAGCTTTCTCTGTTTTGCATCCTCTAGCTCTCTACTTTGCCCAGCTCTCCAAGATTCTGCATTTCCCAATGATCCCGCCTGTGAAGGAGCCTCCAGAGTCTCTTCCAGCTTCAAGACTCACTCTCTCCCTCAGGGTACAGTTTTCTGTCTTGTAATTCTGTCTCTTCTTTTCCCTTTTTATCTATCTATGTTTTTTCTAGCTCATTCCAGGGAGCCCGAATTACTCTGCTGGAGGCCTGAGGGTCTTCTGTTGTTGCCTAGGGGCTGGCATGTAGGAGTTTTTCCCTATCTTCATGAATTTTTTAATGTAGTTTTGATGTATCTCTTGGGGAGCTGACTGTCTCCCTGTTTTATACCTCTGCCATCTTTGAGAAATCTCCAAACTGATTCAAGGGATTAAATCTGATAGACAGAGTGCCTGAACAACTATGGACGGAGATTCATAACACTGCATAGGAGGCAGTGATACCAAAACAAAATGCTAAATTGCAAACTGGTTTTCTGAGGAGACCATACAATTACCTGAGAAAAGAAAAGAAGAAAAAAAGGCCAAAGATATAAAGAATACATCCATCTGAATGCAGAATTCCAGAGGACAGCAAAGAGAGATAAGAAAGCCTTCTTAAGTGAACAATGCAAAGAAGAGGAAAACAACAGAATGGGAAAGACTAGAGAGCTCTACAAGAAAATCAGATATAACAAGCGAACATTTCATGCAATGAGGCACAATAAAGGACAGAAATAGCTCTATCAGAAGCAGAAGATACTAAGAACAGGTGGAAAGAATACACAAAAGAAGTATATAAAGAAAAAGATCTTTATGAGCCAGATGACCATGATGATGTGATCACTCACCTAGAGCCAGACATCTTAGTGTGAGAAGTCAAATGTGCCCTATGAACTATTAGTCTGAACAAAACTGTTGGAGTGTGATGCACTCACCTAGAGCCATCTTCCATCAGGCTTCTCCCAGATTCTGGGTGATTCCCGCTGCAGGTTTGTGCAAGTTTTTAGCACTCTCCTTTTCCCAGGCCCTCTCCTGTGCCCCAGCTTGTGCGATTCACTCTCAGCACCCCTCTGTGAGCTGTTTATGGACTGAGATGTGCAGCTTTCTCTGTTTTGCATCCTCTAGCTCTCTACTTTGCCCAGCTCTCCAAGATTCTGCATTTCCCAATGATCCCGCCTGTGAAGGAGCCTCCAGAGTCTCTTCCAGCTTCAAGACTCACTCTCTCCCTCAGGGTACAGTTTTCTGTCTTGTAATTCTGTCTCTTCTTTTCCCTTTTTATCTATCTATGTTTTTTCTAGCTCATTCCAGGGAGCCCGAATTACTCTGCTGGAGGCCTGAGGGTCTTCTGTTGTTGCCTAGGGGCTGGCATGTAGGAGTTTTTCCCTATCTTCATGAATTTTTTAATGTAGTTTTGATGTATCTCTTGGGGAGCTGACTGTCTCCCTGTTTTATACCTCTGCCATCTTTGAGAAATCTCCAAACTGATTCAAGGGATTAAATCTGATAGACAGAGTGCCTGAACAACTATGGACGGAGATTCATAACACTGCATAGGAGGCAGTGATACCAAAACAAAATGCTAAATTGCAAACTGGTTTTCTGAGGAGACCATACAATTACCTGAGAAAAGAAAAGAAGAAAAAAAGGCCAAAGATATAAAGAATACATCCATCTGAATGCAGAATTCCAGAGGACAGCAAAGAGAGATAAGAAAGCCTTCTTAAGTGAACAATGCAAAGAAGAGGAAAACAACAGAATGGGAAAGACTAGAGAGCTCTACAAGAAAATCAGATATAACAAGCGAACATTTCATGCAATGAGGCACAATAAAGGACAGAAATAGCTCTATCAGAAGCAGAAGATACTAAGAACAGGTGGAAAGAATACACAAAAGAAGTATATAAAGAAAAAGATCTTTATGAGCCAGATGACCATGATGATGTGATCACTCACCTAGAGCCAGACATCTTAGTGTGAGAAGTCAAATGTGCCCTATGAACTATTAGTCTGAACAAAACTGTTGGAGGTGATGGATGTACAGCTACTTCAAATATTAACAGATGATGCTTTAAAGTGTTGCACTCAATATGCCAACAAATTCAAAAAACTCAAAAGTGACCTCAGGACTGGAAAACATCAGTTTTCATTCCTATCCCAAAGATGGGCAATGCCAAAGAATGTTCAAACTAATGCACCATTGCCCTCATTTTACACACGAGCAAAATAATGCTTAAGATCCTCCAAGGTAAGCTTCAGCAGTATGTGAACCAAGAACTTCCAGATGTATAAGCTGGATATAGAAAAGGCAGAGAAACCAGAGATTAAATTGCAACATCTGTTGGATCATAGAAAGAGCAAGGGGATTCCTGAAAAAACATCTACTTCTGCTTTATTGACTACACTAATGACTTTGACCACGTGGATCAAAACAAACTGGAAAATTCTGAAAGAGGAAGGAATGCCAGGCCACCTGACCTTCCTCCTGCAAAGCCTGAATACAGGAAAGAAACAAAAGATATTACTGGACATGGAACAATGGATTGGTTTCAAATTGGGTAAGGAGTACATTGAATCTGTATTTCATCACCCTGCTTATTTAACTTAGAATGCATGATGCAAATTGCCAGTCTGGATGAAGCAAAATTTGGAATCAAGATTGACAGGAGAAATATCAAAACCTCAAGTGTGCAGATAATAATACCACCCTTTAATGGCAGAAAGTGAAGAGGAACTTAAGAGCCTCTTGATGAAGATGAAAGAGGAGAGTGAAAAAGCTCACCTAAAATTCAACAAGCAAAAAATGAAGATCATGGCATCCATCCATCACTTTATGGTAAATAGATGGGCAAATAATGGAAACAGTGATGGACTTTATTTTTCTTGGCTCCAAAATCACTGCAGATGGTTACTCCTCATGTCAAATTGAAAGACACTTGAAGAAAAGCTACAAAAATCCTAGACAGCATATTCAGAAGCAGAAACATCGCTTTGCCAGCAAAGTTCCATAGGGTCAAAGCTATGGTTTTCTATGGGTGTGAGAGTCGGACCATAAATAAGGCTGAGTGATGAAGAATTGATGCCTTTGAGCTGTCGTGTTGCAGAATGCTCTTAAGAGTCCCTTGGACAAAGGAGGCGAACATATAAAATGGGACAAAGACAGCCTCTTCAACAAATGGTGCTGGGAAAATTGGACAGCTACATGCAAGAAAATGAAGTTGGAACATACCCTGACACCATACACAAAGATCAACTCAAAATGAATTAAAGACTTAAATGTAAGGCCAGAAACCATCAAACTTTTAGAGGAGAATATAGGCAAAACACTCAAGGACATCAATCAAAGCAAGATCTTCTCTGACCCACCTACTAGAATAGTAGAACTAAAAAGACAAATGAACATGTGGGACCTAATGAAACTTAAAAGCTTTTGCACAGCTAAAGAAATTACAAAAAAGCTGAACAGACAGCCCACAGAGTGGGAGAAAATCATAGCAAATGAAACAACAGACAAAGAATTAATCTCCAAAATCTACAAGCAACTGAGACAACTCAGCACTGGAAAAACGAACAACCCAATCAAAAAATGGGAAAAGGACCTAAACAGACACCTCTCCAACGATGACATACAGATGGCCCAAAAACACATGAAACGATGCTCAACTTCACTAATAATTAGAGAAATGCAAATCAAAACTACAATGAGATATCACCTCACACCCGTCAGAATGGCCATCAGCCACAAATCGACAGACAATAAATGCTGGAGAGGCTGCGGAGAAAAGGGAACACTCCTGCATTGCTGGTGGGAGTGTAAATTGATACAGCCTCTATGGAAGACAGTCTGGAGATTTCTTAAAAAACTAAAAATAGAAGCACCATATGACCCAGCAATCCCACTCTTAGGCTTATACCCTGACGAAATCAAAACTGAAAGAAGCACCTGTACCCCAATGTTCATTGCAGCTCTCTATACAATAGCTAGAACATGGAAGGAACCTAGATGCCCATCGACGAACGAATGGATCCAAAATTGAAAGACACTTGAAGAAAAGCTACAAAATCCTAGACAGCATATTCAGAAGCAGAAACATCGTTTGGTCCATAGGGTCAAAGCTATGGTTTTCTATGGGTGTGAGAGTCGGACCATAAATAAGGCTGAGTGATGAAGAATTGATGCCTTTGAGCTGTCGTGTTGCAGAATGCTCTTAAGAGTCCCTTGGACAAAGGAGGCGAACATATAAAATGGGACAAAGACAGCCTCTTCAACAAATGGTGCTGGGAAAATTGGACAGCTACATGCAAGAAAATGAAGTTGGAACATACCCTGACACCATACACAAAGATCAACTCAAAATGAATTAAAGACTTAAATGTAAGGCCAGAAACCATCAAACTTTTAGAGGAGAATATAGGCAAAACACTCAAGGACATCAATCAAAGCAAGATCTTCTCTGACCCACCTACTAGAATAGTAGAACTAAAAAGACAAATGAACATGTGGGACCTAATGAAACTTAAAAGCTTTTGCACAGCTAAAGAAATTACAAAAAAGCTGAACAGACAGCCCACAGAGTGGGAGAAAATCATAGCAAATGAAACAACAGACAAAGAATTAATCTCCAAAATCTACAAGCAACTGAGACAACTCAGCACTGGAAAAACGAACAACCCAATCAAAAAATGGGAAAAGGACCTAAACAGACACCTCTCCAACGATGACATACAGATGGCCCAAAAACACATGAAACGATGCTCAACTTCACTAATAATTAGAGAAATGCAAATCAAAACTACAATGAGATATCACCTCACACCCGTCAGAATGGCCATCGTCCACAAATCGACAGACAATAAATGCTGCAGAGGCTGCGGAGAAAAGGGAACACTCCTGCATTGCTGGTGGGAGTGTAAATTGATACAGCCTCTATGGAAGACAGTCCGGAGATTTCTTAAAAAACTAAAAATAGAAGCACCATATGACCCAGCAATCCCACTCTTAGGCTTATACCCTGACGAAATCAAAACTGAAAGAAGCACCTGTACCCCAATGTTCATTGCAGCTCTCTATACAATAGCTAGAACATGGAAGGAACCTAGATGCCCATCGACGAACGAATGGATCCAAAAGCCCTGGTACATATATACAATGGAATACTACACAGCTGTAAAGAGAAATGCAGAAGAATCAACCCTGATGAGGTGACTGGATCTAGAATGTATCATCAAAAGTGAAGTCAGTCTGAAAGAGAAGGACAAATACAGTATATTAACACATATATATGGAATCTAGTAGGATGGTGATGATGGCACATGCAGTGAAGCGACAGAAAGACAGACATGGCCAGTGGACATATGGACATTGTGGGGAAGGAACAGTGGGTGAGAGACGTAAAGGAAGTAGCATGAAGGCCTGTACTATCATAAGTGAAGAAAATAGCTCTAATCATTGCTCTGTGAGAAAAGGGGATCCTTCAGGGGTGCTATGTGATGGTCGGGAGGGGAGGGAAGGGGGGGATATACATGTGACTAATCTGAGAACATGCATGTCTGTGAACAACAAAACTCTGTAAAAGTTAAAAGTAAAATAAAGGTTTAAAAAAAAAAAAAAAAAAGAGTCCCTTGGACTGTAAGGAGATCAAATCAGTGAATCCTAAAGGAAATCAACCCAGCATATTTATTAGAGGGAAAGATGCTGTAGTTGAAGCTCTAAAACGTTGGCCACCCATGCAAGGAGACAACTCATTGGAAAAGAACTGGATGCTGAGAAAAATGGAAGGCAAAAAAAGAAGGGAATGACAGAGGACAAGATGGTTGGCTGACATTACTGAGTCAAACGGCATGCGTTTGAGCATGCTCTGGAAGATGCCGAAGGACAGGGAAGCCTGTCATGCTGCAGCTCTTGGGATTGCAAAGAGTTGGATAGGAGTCAGTGACAACTGAACCGAGCTGAATTGACCAGAACTAAAAAAAGTAGTCAGGAGACCCTGATTTGATTCCTGAGCTGGGAAGATTCCCTGGAGAAGGAAATGACAACCCCCCTCCAGTATTCTTGCCATGACAGGAACTCTATGGACAGAGGAGCCTGACAGACTGCAGTATATGGGGATCACAAAGTGTGGGACACAATTAAGCAAACAACACCCTTATACCCAACATTGTATTTTCCTACTATTCATGGGTTCTCGCAGCAAGAATCCAGGAGTGGTTTGCCTTTTTCTTCTCTTTCTGGGAAAGACTGAATGCAAAGAGACGAGGGGGGCAGAGGATGAGATGGTTAGATAGCATCACTGACTTAAGGGATAAGAACTTGAGCAAACGCTGGGAGATAGTGGAGAACAGAGAAGTCTGATGTGCTGAAATCCATGGGTCACAAAAGGTTGTACATGACTGAACCACTGAACAGGTATGCATATCCAGTATTACAGAAATTATTGACTTTATCCAGTCAGTGACTAGAAAATAATTTGCTGTTGCATCTTCCTCATATATTCCATTCAGTGCCTGTTTCAGCAGTCTCTCTTCACATTTCCGTTTGCCTTTTCTTTCAAAGTGACAAAATATATACATTTTACCCACCTCCCCACTTCCAACAATTCTGTCATTGTGCACATGCTTTACCAGCAAGAACCTAGTGACATCCATCAGAGCACAGATATAAAATTATATCGAAGTCATCCTTCTCAGAATAGACGCATGTGACACACTCATTCTAGGCCACATCTTGTTCATGTAAATTGTTTCCTAAGCTAATTTATGTTGTTGCAATGATCCCATTTTGAATGTCCTCCCAATCACGAAAAAAACCCTCAGAGTCTACCCAGGTTATGATACATGCATTCAGACCAACGAGAGTCTCCTTAACTTTAGAAACATTAGTAATGTCTAGTCTTTTGTTTATTTTTTAATTGGCTTATTTGAGGTTCTTTGTTTTTCTGGTGTCACAGGCACTGTGCTGCAGCTTACTCTGATTCCTGTTCTTATTAGTTCTCACTAAGAGGCATTATCTTAAATAGATAAGAGACCTTTTACAGTCACAGTGTAGTCCCCTCAGAGTTGTGAGTCTTGGACTTGGACAATAAAGCATCATGGTCTCAAATATTGTCAAACCAAAAGTAGTTTTATTAATCATAAAACATATAATAATAAGAATCAAGATTCCATTAATCAGGATTCAAATAAAGGCAAGCACAAACAATTAGAACTCAATCAAGTGCAGACAGATGTTCTTACACCAGAGCTGGAGAGTCTCAGTCTCACATGGGGCACAGCTGATCTCCGTGAGCGAGCCTCCCGCACAGTCTTACTTTACTCTTTTATGTTTTTTCAACTAGAAATCTCAAGTTAACTAGTAATCATAAAAAAACTTTTTGCTTCTCTAGAGACGCAAAAGAGGTTATTACTGGAGCTTTTTGCTCCTTTACTAACATGTAGGCAAAAACCTTTGTTCTCGAGGAGAAACATTTGTTTGTAGAGAAAACATGCCTACAATTCTTAATCTACAAAGGGAACTACGAGTTGTAAAAAGTATGTTACATTATCACTAAAAAGGGGACAAGTGGAAGAGCTTTTGTGCTCTGTATTAGCACCTAGGTAAACACCTTTGTTCCCAGGGGGGCAGGGAGGGGGGAACATTCATTTGTACATAAAATGTTCTTAAAGGGAACTACGAGTTGCAAAAAGTTTGTTACATTATCACTAAAAAGGGTACAAGTGGAAGCGCTTTTGTCTAGGAAAACATCTCTATCAATGTTTGCCAAAGGTGATAGTTTAATTTTATAAGCTGCTAATCTTATGAGTGAGGCTATTTCAGGCCCAGGCTTTTATCAGTAACTAGCTACCTATTCATCCTCTGAGGAGTTTTCAGAGAGGCCAGGCTGCACTTATTGCTAGTGTGAGAAGACATTTGTCTGCTCGCCCCCAGTATCTTTTCTTGATCTTTCCTGTAAGAAGTCAATATGAAACCATCCCCTCATACTAGTGACCACCCTTGTGGGAGCATTCAACATACCCACCAAGTTAGAGTAGAGGGGTCTTTTTTCCCTGTATAGTGGCATTTTCTGTAAATAACCTAATTTTTCCTCCTCATCACTTTTCCCATCAGAACTGTTCTCCGCATAATTAGGGTCCCAATATCTGTCAGTGAAGATGCCTTCACTTGCCCATGACACTGGTATAGTGTTTTAAGAGTTCCTATATTTTGAATATCAATCCTTCATCAGATACACAGTTTACACACCTGTTCTATTTTTTAGCATGTTGCCTTTCACTCTGTTGATTGGTTTCTTTTCTGATGACACAGTTTACACACCTGTTCTATTTTTAGTGGCAGACAGATGTTCTTACACCAGAGCTGGAGAGTCTCAGTCTCACATGGGGCACAGCTGATCTCCGTGAGCGAGCCTCCCGCACAGTCTTACTTTACTCTTTTATGTTTTTCAACTAGAAATCTCAAGTTAACTAGTAATCATAAAAAAACTTTTTGCTTCTCTAGAGACGCAAAAGAGGTTATTACTGGAGCTTTTTGCTCCTTTACTAACATGTAGGCAAAAACCTTTGTTCTCGAGGAGAAACATTTGTTTGTAGAGAAAACATGCCTACAATTCTTAATCTACAAAGGGAACTACGAGTTGTAAAAAGTATGTTACATTATCACTAAAAAGGGGACAAGTGGAAGAGCTTTTGTGCTCTGTATTAGCACCTAGGTAAACACCTTTGTTCCCAGGGGGGCAGGGAGGGGGGAACATTCATTTGTACATAAAATGTTCTTAAAGGGAACTACGAGTTGCAAAAAGTTTGTTACATTATCACTAAAAAGGGTACAAGTGGAAGCGCTTTTGTCTAGGAAAACATCTCTATCAATGTTTGCCAAAGGTGATAGTTTAATTTTATAAGCTGCTAATCTTATGAGTGAGGCTATTTCAGGCCCAGGCTTTTATCAGTAACTAGCTACCTATTCATCCTCTGAGGAGTTTTCAGAGAGGCCAGGCTGCACTTATTGCTAGTGTGAGAAGACATTTGTCTGCTCGCCCCCAGTATCTTTTCTTGATCTTTCCTGTAAGAAGTCAATATGAAACCATCCCCTCATACTAGTGACCACCCTTGTGGGAGCATTCAACATACCCACCAAGTTAGAGTAGAGGGGTCTTTTTTCCCTGTATAGTGGCATTTTCTGTAAATAACCTAATTTTTCCTCCTCATCACTTTTCCCATCAGAACTGTTCTCCGCATAATTAGGGTCCCAATATCTGTCAGTGAAGATGCCTTCACTTGCCCATGACACTGGTATAGTGTTTTAAGAGTTCCCTATATATTTTGAATATCAATCCTTCATCAGATACACAGTTTACACACCTGTTCTATTTTTTAGCATGTTGCCTTTCACTCTGTTGATTGGTTTCTTTTCTGTGCAGTTTTTTTTAGACTTGATGTAGTGTTTTTTTGTTTTTTGGTCAGATTTTGCTTTTGTTGCCTGATCAACGAAACGGAGACACAAATAAAGTAACCTACATGTATAAAATCAAGTGATTTTTGACAAGACTGTCAAGAATATACAAGAGTGTCATTTTCTTTTTTTTTCCCCTCTTTCTGGCTTACTTCAAAAGTCGGTGATGAAGAAAGGAAATTTACAAGCTTGTTTTTTTTTTTTTATAAGGATAAAAATATTTGTTGTTATTCAGTCAGATTAAATTTAGGGGAACAAACATGAGAATGAACACTCGTCCAAATTAAGATGTGCTAATAAGGTTACATTCACACTGGATTTATTTTATAGTATAAAAATCTAGTCTCGTAAATAATCATGTTGTTTATATGTTTGAGTAATAATATTTTGGAGATATTGGGTTAAATAAAATATATTATATTTCAAAAGTAATGTGCAATGGATAAAGAATAGTCTTTTTCACAAACTGGGGGCTTCCCCGGTGGCTCAGTCCATAAAGAATCTGCCTGCAATGCAGGAGACCTGGATTCGATCTCTTTCTAGAAAACTGATCCATGGGTCAGGAATTCAATAAATTGTGTTGAGAAAACTGCATATTCACATGAAAAAGAATGAAATTACAAGCTTGCATCCTACATGGCACTCAGCTTAAAATGAATTAAATATTTAAATGTAAGACTTGAAATTACAACATTCTTAAAATTAAGAATAGGAGAAAAGCTTGATGATATCAGGTTGACAATGATCTTTTGAGTATGACAACAAAATAAAAGAAAGAAGCTTGATATACATAAGGGCCCTTTTATATTTTTCTGTAAATAACCTAATTTTTCCTCCTCATCACTTTTCCCATCAGAACTGTTCTCCGCATAATTAGGGTCCCAATATCTGTCAGTGAAGATGCCTTCACTTGCCCATGACACTGGTATAGTGTTTTAAGAGTTCCCTATATATTTTGAATATCAATCCTTCATCAGATACACAGTTTACACACCTGTTCTATTTTTTAGCATGTTGCCTTTCACTCTGTTGATTGGTTTCTTTTCTGTGCAGTTTTTTTTAGACTTGATGTAGTGTTTTTTTGTTTTTTGGTCAGATTTTGCTTTTGTTGCCTGATCAACGAAACGGAGACACAAATAAAGTAACCTACATGTATAAAATCAAGTGATTTTTGACAAGACTGTCAAGAATATACAAGAGTGTCATTTTCTTTTTTTTTCCCCTCTTTCTGGCTTACTTCAAAAGTCGGTGATGAAGAAAGGAAATTTACAAGCTTGTTTTTTTTTTTTTATAAGGATAAAAATATTTGTTGTTATTCAGTCAGATTAAATTTAGGGGAACAAACATGAGAATGAACACTCGTCCAAATTAAGATGTGCTAATAAGGTTACATTCACACTGGATTTATTTTATAGTATAAAAATCTAGTCTCGTAAATAATCATGTTGTTTATATGTTTGAGTAATAATATTTTGGAGATATTGGGTTAAATAAAATATATTATATTTCAAAAGTAATGTGCAATGGATAAAGAATAGTCTTTTTCACAAACTGGGGGCTTCCCCGGTGGCTCAGTCCATAAAGAATCTGCCTGCAATGCAGGAGACCTGGATTCGATCTCTTTCTAGAAAACTGATCCATGGGTCAGGAATTCAATAAATTGTGTTGAGAAAACTGCATATTCACATGAAAAAGAATGAAATTACAAGCTTGCATCCTACATGGCACTCAGCTTAAAATGAATTAAATATTTAAATGTAAGACTTGAAATTACAACATTCTTAAAATTAAGAATAGGAGAAAAGCTTGATGATATCAGGTTGACAATGATCTTTTTGAGTATGACAACAAAAATAAGCAGCAACAGTAAAATTAGTGTCATACTTTAAATTAGTTTTTATTGGCATTTAGTATTTCTAGATATATAAGATAATTATGCATTAATCAAAACATGGTATAACTGATGAATCAATATGATACAATGTTCTCTTATCAACTTAGATGACTTACCATTTATAATTACAGTTACTAGAATAGTCCATGATGTTGTATTGATAATATGTTTGTTTACATAGCAAAGGTATTTTGCATATATAATTGAGTTAATGACCTAAAAATGGGGAAATTATTTTGAATTATTCTGGTGAATCCTATATAATCATAAGTCTCTTTATAGAAGCTAGATAGGAGGATGAGAGTAATAGAAAGGAGGAGAGCCTGTAGGATCTAGGAAAGCTGGGATATAGATGCTCGCTTACTGCATTCAGAAGGAGCACAGCCCTTATAATACTTTGGGTTCTGTTATTCAGTTGTAAGTCACTAAGTTTGTGGTAAGTTATTTACTACAGCAGCAATGGGAAACTAATACATATGGTAACTCAAAATCATTTGCATAGACTAAGAAAATAGATTTTCCAATTCTATTGTTGATAGCAAAACAGAAAAAAATGCATTCTGAAAGTGAGCTTATGCACTTGAGTTTTTAGTTTTCTTGCTTTCAATGGGAAACTGTTCTTTGGTAAACTTTCTTTTTTTCACTTGGCTTCTGCTATGTTTTTCCCATTCATATTTTAGTGCTAACAAGATTTTATTATAGCAAATAGTTTGTCTTTCCTTTAGAGATCTGAAAAAGGTCACTAGACATTTACGGTATGCTTAAGGATTCTTCCTGTAAGTCCTTTTGCTATCACTGTTTATTTAACAAGTGAATGTTTGAGCTATCCTGTTGCTTGATATCTTGCTTTGCTAAAAAAATGTGAGAAAAAGAGATTCTCCTTAGGAACATAGTTTGATGTAGCACAGATATTGCTTTTATTACCCTAATTGCTCTAAAGTTTACTCCGTATGATTCTAGATTGGCATTCATCATTTCTATACACAGTGATCAAAAACGTAAGCTTTTGTTTGGAGAAGTTAGAAACAATAATGAAAATTTACATTTTATTCTTTATGAAATGAAAACACGTTGATTATTCTCTCATTCAAACAATCAAATAAATGTGCAGAAAGTATGGGGTTCTAATGCAAATATAATGGCAACATTTTCTCTCTTTCAAGACTAAAACTTGTTTTCAGGCAAAGTTCAGTTGTTTATAGTAGCAATGATTAGTAGCAATTAAATGAAATCAACATATGTGATTTTAAATTTTCTACTAGTCATTTGAAAAAAAGTGAAAAGGAGTGTGTAAAAATAAATTTAATGATACATTTTATTTAGCCTGCTATGTGCAAAATATTGTCATTTATCAACTAATATATAGAATATTATCAATAGAATTTACTTTTTTGTTTTACAAAGTCTTCAGCATCTGATGTGCATTTTATACTAACAGAATATTTCAGTTTTAACTAAGCATGTATCAAGTTCTCAGAAGCTAACAAATATTGAATGACACATGTATATAAGATTAGTATTTTAAAAAAGAATATTGAACTAAAATGATTTTCATAGATATAACTAAAAGTCTTGGTGTATAAGGCATATTAACATTTTTCCACTGAATGTAATATTCTCCAGGTATATTGTTAAGTGGTTTAATCTTTTTTTTTTAGCTCAGAAATGTATTCTCCATACAAGGAATTAATAAGAAAACACCATTTTCATGAATATATCATTAAAGAATATAGAACACAAGAAACCATAGCACATATTTAGTGCAATAAAAGCAAAGAGATAGATTTAAAAAGAAAATAAAAGGCAATTAGAAAAGGTACAATTAACATAATAATGAACTAATAGAGGCAAATATTTTTCACAGACTAATATATTAATATACTTTATTCAAATATCATATTTACATTTAATTAAACATTTAGTAATTTAAGAATTTTTATGGAAAAAGTAAAAAAATGGATAGATAATCTTGTTATTAGAGTATCACTCCTCTACCACAGAGTAGAGTGGGTGAAAAGGACTCTGTACATTAAAGATTATTTGATTAAGATTATTTTTTAAAAAATATGATCTGTGATACTTTATTTTTAATATTTTTGAGTGGTGTGAAACTTGATAACACTCTCTTAAAAAAGTAGATTTCAGATACAAGCTATGAATATGATAATTTCCTTTGAAATTATAAGAATATTGATAAATATTTGTTACGAATGTCTTTTCTAGACAAGCTCTATTCAGGCAATTTATTCATTCCTATTTTATTAATACATTTTTGGCATTTTCATGTAAAAATAAAACTAAATCTGTTAGATTCTTTATGCAATCTATGTCATATTTTGCTATTAGCATTTTATAGTTATTAATATTTTTATTTTATCCACTTTTACCAGAAAAGCCAAGTTTAGAGAGCAAATTTTTAAAATTCCTATTTTATTAATACATTTTTGGCAATGTGCAAAATATTGTCATTTATCAACTATATAGAATATAAGCTTTTTTACAAAGTCTTCAGCATCTGATGTGCATTTTATACTAACAGAATATTTCAGTTTTAACTAAGCATGTATCAAGTTCTCAGAAGCTAACAAATATTGAATGACACATGTATATAAGATTAGTATTTTAAAAAAGAATATTGAACTAAAATGATTTTCATAGATATAACTAAAAGTCTTGGTGTATAAGGCATATTAACATTTTTCCACTGAATGTAATATTCTCCAGGTATATTGTTAAGTGGTTTAATCTTTTTTTTTTAGCTCAGAAATGTATTCTCCATACAAGGAATTAATAAGAAAACACCATTTTCATGAATATATCATTAAAGAATATAGAACACAAGAAACCATAGCACATATTTAGTGCAATAAAAGCAAAGAGATAGATTTAAAAAGAAAATAAAAGGCAATTAGAAAAGGTACAATTAACATAATAATGAACTAATAGAGGCAAATATTTTTCACAGACTAATATATTAATATACTTTATTCAAATATCATATTTACATTTAATTAAACATTTAGTAATTTAAGAATTTTTATGGAAAAAGTAAAAAAATGGATAGATAATCTTGTTATTAGAGTATCACTCCTCTACCACAGAGTAGAGTGGGTGAAAAGGACTCTGTACATTAAAGATTATTTGATTAAGATTATTTTTTAAAAAATATGATCTGTGATACTTTATTTTTAATATTTTTGAGTGGTGTGAAACTTGATAACACTCTCTTAAAAAAGTAGATTTCAGATACAAGCTATGAATATGATAATTTCCTTTGAAATTATAAGAATATTGATAAATATTTGTTACGAATGTCTTTTCTAGACAAGCTCTATTCAGGCAATTTATTCATTCCTATTTTATTAATACATTTTTGGCATTTTTCATGTAAAAATAAAACTAAATCTGTTAGATTCTTTATGCAATCTATGTCATATTTTGCTATTAGCATTTTTATAGTTATTAATATTTTTATTTTATCCACTTTTACCAGAAAAGCCAAGTTTAGAGAGCAAATTTTATCAAAATAATTAACCTAATTTCTTGGAAAGAAATAATATTTGAAACTTAATGTGCTATCACTTCATATTGTGACTATTATATGATGTTTCTGAGAGAATGTTTATTGTTTAAATATTATTGCACTAACTGGCAGTTCAGCAGGATCTGAATATTTATCGACCATCAAGAAAATAATACAGTGTGGTAATTACATTAAATAAAGGATATGAATGTATATATATAGAAATAATAAATTAAATCATAACTATGTAATTACTCATTCTTAATAAATATTAAGCAGAATGATATAAAACAGCGTTTTCCCTTTTTTTGACCTCATAGAGACTGCATTACTAGTTGAAGATTTAGTACATAGACTATATTAATAGTAAAGGATTTTGAGGTGTGATCATGTGTCTTGTTCAGGAAGAACTATTGTTATAAATACTATATTATTTCAGAAGCTAAGGAAAATGCTAAAATTTTCAAGAAATCACATAATATTTTAGTTGTGGGAGGTACTCAACTGATAATTTGCAAGCTAAAATGAATCCAGGGGAAATTTATTAGTACTTCTGTTCTTTAAAGAAGAAGATAGTCTCTATGTCTAAAAGAACAGTGATATAAAATTATTTCATTAGTTCCATGGGAGATTATTGTTATTCCATTTAGAAATAACCCTGGGGCAGTGAGATATTGGATTCCTTGTTTAGAATGTAAAATTTGGAAGGCAGTAAAAGATTTGCATTACATTTTTTGCGCTTGGGAAAGTTTGCTTTTGAGATTTTGATAACAGAATTTATCAAATCTTTTCACTGAGTGGAAAGAAAAATAAATCCTTTTCTTCTCTTTAAAAGTACTGATTTGAAAATCGCACATGCAAAAACCCTTCTTGATTTGAACTTACAGTGAAGAAAGTTTTCTTGAAATTATAAGAATATTGATAAATATTTGTTACGAATGTCTTTTCTAGACAAGCTCTATTCAGGCAATTTATTCATTCCTATTTTATTAATACATTTTTGGCATTTTTCATGTAAAAATAAAACTAAATCTGTTAGATTCTTTATGCAATCTATGTCATATTTTGCTATTAGCATTTTTATAGTTATTAATATTTTTATTTTATCCACTTTTACCAGAAAAGCCAAGTTTAGAGAGCAAATTTTATCAAAATAATTAACCTAATTTCTTGGAAAGAAATAATATTTGAAACTTAATGTGCTATCACTTCATATTGTGACTATTATATGATGTTTCTGAGAGAATGTTTATTGTTTAAATATTATTGCACTAACTGGCAGTTCAGCAGGATCTGAATATTTATCGACCATCAAGAAAATAATACAGTGTGGTAATTACATTAAATAAAGGATATGAATGTATATATATAGAAATAATAAATTAAATCATAACTATGTAATTACTCATTCTTAATAAATATTAAGCAGAATGATATAAAACAGCGTTTTCCCTTTTTTTGACCTCATAGAGACTGCATTACTAGTTGAAGATTTAGTACATAGACTATATTAATAGTAAAGGATTTTGAGGTGTGATCATGTGTCTTGTTCAGGAAGAACTATTGTTATAAATACTATATTATTTCAGAAGCTAAGGAAAATGCTAAAATTTTCAAGAAATCACATAATATTTTAGTTGTGGGAGGTACTCAACTGATAATTTGCAAGCTAAAATGAATCCAGGGGAAATTTATTAGTACTTCTGTTCTTTAAAGAAGAAGATAGTCTCTATGTCTAAAAGAACAGTGATATAAAATTATTTCATTAGTTCCATGGGAGATTATTGTTATTCCATTTAGAAATAACCCTGGGGCAGTGAGATATTGGATTCCTTGTTTAGAATGTAAAATTTGGAAGGCAGTAAAAGATTTGCATTACATTTTTTGCGCTTGGGAAAGTTTGCTTTTTGGAGATTTTGATAACAGAATTTATCAAATCTTTTCACTGAGTGGAAAGAAAAATAAATCCTTTTCTTCTCTTTAAAAAAAGTACTGATTTGAAAATCGCACACATGCAAAAACCCTTCTTGATTTGAACTTACAGTGAAGAAACGCTATAGACTTTTTTCTAACTCTTTTTAAAATCACTTCCTTATTCAGTAATTCTGAGGCAGTGAGATACTCCTGTACAATATCACTGAAAAACACTTTTAAGAGGAAAACACACACAGACACACACACACACACACAAACACACTGACCTGGAGTAAGCACCCTATGAGAGCTAGGAATGTGCTGGTGTAAATTCCACTTGACTGTGTGTCTGAGCAGACGCTGTTGTACTGCCTAATTATCATCTGTCAAGAAAAATACTGAAGTATTAAGGTGCTCAGGTTTTATCTCAATTTTTTTGAGTATGCAGTGGTAGAAATAAGCATAAATCCTGTATTTTCAACAGCATGTGTCTGTTTGGTATACACTATTCAAACATTTAACAAAATATCTTTTAAAAATCTATCATTTTTCCAAAGAAATCAGGCACAGTGTTATATGTCTTTGTGTGTGTGTTTATATATATATATATATATGTGTGTGTGTGTGTGTGTATAAATTATTATAGTATTATTTCTTCAATGAAAATTATTTAAACTGTGAATAATATAATGCATACAAATATAATATTAAAATGTACGTCTTAATGTAAGAAATTTTATAACAATTTGACATTCAAAACAATAGCATTCTGATATTGGAAACATCTACTATCCTTTAGTCCGTTATGCAAATTACAAGGCTTCTGTAAATCTTAGAATTATTAAGCTTAAATCCACATAGGAAACAGGATCATTTGATAAGCTGTGATATAATTTGAGTGAATACCCCATTTTCTACTGTGTTCTTATAATGTGACAAATATAATTCCAATGTCTCTGGTATTTTGCTTGTAGAAATCCATGTCAAACTTGGACATGAAATAATTTAGTACAATCATCTTTCATTGCACTGCATCAATCATTTCACTCCTTAGTTCGCAAAAGAGATTTTAATCCAATGTTGACTTGCTCTGTTGTTCAGTTGCTAGTCATGTCTGACTCTTTGCGACCCTATGGACTGTAGTACACCAGTCCTTCCAGTCCTTCACCATCTCTCAGAGTTTGTGCAAACTCATGTCCATTGCATTGGTGATGCCATCCAACCATCTCATCCTCTGTCACCATCTTCTCCTTCTTCCCTCAATCTTTCCATCAGGGTGTTTTTCCACTCAATCAGCAGTTTGCATCAGATGGCCGAAAGATTGGAGCCTCAGCTTCAGCATCAGTCCTTCCAATGATATTCAGGGATGATTTCCTTTAAGATTGATTGGTTTGATCTCCTTGCTGGCCAAGGGAGTCTCAAGAGTCTTCTCCAATACTGTAGTTCAAAGGCATTAATTGTCACTCAGCATTTTTTATTGTCCAACTCTTACATCCGTACATGACTATGGCAAAACCTATGGCTTTGATTATATGGATCTTTGTAGGCAAAGTAATGTCTCTGCTTGCTCTGGTCTCTATTTTTTCTCACATTAATAATTCCATCAAAATTAGGAGTATGTTTTGGTTTCTTGGTATGGCTGTTTTTTCACAAATAATCTCTGTGTGTAATTTGTAACCAATTTTTAGTGCATTTCAAACAACCACCTTTTTTTTTTTAACAACTTGTGAAAATCAAAGTTTCCCCAATCAAAATATTTATTTTGCCTACTGCCTCATGATTATTAGAATTACTTTGTTTTTACTTTTTTATGATGTTTCTTTTGTAGATATTTGTGCTTTCCAGTGATTTATGAAGTAGATATTATAGGTTTGTTTCTTCTGGTGATTACTTTTATGTATTAAAAAAAATAATATTTAGATAATAGTATAGTAACTCTTAAAGTATATAATGAAATTGTATTGATTTGTTTATTCATTCACTAAAAATATTTATTGATAACTGATACTGGCATGATATTTTTCTAGACTAACATAAATATAATATGGCCAATAGTAAGAGTTCTGTTTAATTTGAGGTGATTCAGAGATGTAAATAGAATTTTAAAGCATCATGAGATTAAAATAATAAAGAGATTGATTCCACTGAGAAAAACAAAAACTAAGCTCAATCTTTCATAATGTCAATGGAAAATGTAATTACATTATCAAGTACAAAATCAAACACAGTTGCAATGATGCCCAGACATCAGATTTATCTCTTTAGGAAGCTGAGTGATAAGGAACTTTCCCACTCTAGTGGTTAGTTTTTATTTAATAGTTAGTATGTTCACTCTAATGATTCATTTCTTACATTAGGATTCTGGTTTTCTAAGCCCTCTTTGTAAATGTTTGGCTCTAGTCCTGCTGGTGTTTTGAGTCACCCAAAGTCAGAAAGATTGAACAGATCTCAAATAGCCAAAGCAATCCTGAGAAAGAAAAACGGAGTTGGAGGGATTAACCTCCCTAATTTCAGACTCTACTACAAAGCAACAGTCATCAAGAGAGTATGGTGCTGGCACAAACAGGCAAAACCTAGCTTTTTGCCAACTCTTACATCCGTACATGACTATGGCAAAACCTATGGCTTTGATTATATGGATCTTTGTAGGCAAAGTAATGTCTCTGCTTGCTCTGGTCTCTATTTTTTCTCACATTAATAATTCCATCAAAATTAGGAGTATGTTTTGGTTTCTTGGTATGGCTGTTTTTTCACAAATAATCTCTGTGTGTAATTTGTAACCAATTTTTAGTGCATTTCAAACAACCACCTTTTTTTTTTTAACAACTTGTGAAAATCAAAGTTTCCCCAATCAAAATATTTATTTTGCCTACTGCCTCATGATTATTAGAATTACTTTGTTTTTACTTTTTTATGATGTTTCTTTTGTAGATATTTGTGCTTTCCAGTGATTTATGAAGTAGATATTATAGGTTTGTTTCTTCTGGTGATTACTTTTTATGTATTCAAAGAAATAATATTTAGATAATAGTATAGTAACTCTTAAAGTATATAATGAAATTGTATTGATTTGTTTATTCATTCACTAAAAATATTTATTGATAACTGATACTGGCATGATATTTTTCTAGACTAACATAAATATAATATGGCCAATAGTAAGAGTTCTGTTTAATTTGAGGTGATTCAGAGATGTAAATAGAATTTTAAAGCATCATGAGATTAAAATAATAAAGAGATTGATTCCACTGAGAAAAACAAAAACTAAGCTCAATCTTTCATAATGTCAATGGAAAATGTAATTACATTATCAAGTACAAAATCAAACACAGTTGCAATGATGCCCAGACATCAGATTTATCTCTTTAGGAAGCTGAGTGATAAGGAACTTTCCCACTCTAGTGGTTAGTTTTTATTTAATAGTTAGTATGTTCACTCTAATGATTCATTTCTTACATTAGGATTCTGGTTTTCTAAGCCCTCTTTGTAAATGTTTGGCTCTAGTCCTGCTGGTGTTTTGAGTCACCCAAAGTCAGAAAGATTGAACAGATCTCAAATAGCCAAAGCAATCCTGAGAAAGAAAAACGGAGTTGGAGGGATTAACCTCCCTAATTTCAGACTCTACTACAAAGCAACAGTCATCAAGAGAGTATGGTGCTGGCACAAAAACAGGACTATAGATCAATGGAACAAGATTGAGAACGCAGAGATAAACCCACGCACCTATGGGTACCTTATTTCTGACAAAGGAGGCGAAAGTATAAAATGGGAGAAAGACAGCCTCTTCAACAAGTGGTGCTGGGAAAATTGGACAGCTACATGCAAAAAAATGAAGTTGGAACATTCCCTGACCCCATACACAAAGATCAACTCAAAATGGATTAAAGACCTAAATGTAAGACCAGAAACCATCAAACTCTTAGAGGAGAATATAGGCAAAACCCCCAAGGACATCAAGCAAAGCAAGATATTCTCTGACCCACCTACTAGAATAGCAGAAGTGAAAAGAAAAATGAACACGTGGGACCTCATGAAACTTAAAAGCTTTTGTACAGCAGAAAAAATTACAAAAAATCTGAACAGACACCCCACAGAGTGGGAGAAAATCATAGCAAGTGAAACAACAGACAAAGAATTAATCTCCAAAATCTACAAGCAACTCAGACAACTCAGCACAGGGAAAATGAGCAGCCCAATCAAAAAATGGGAAAAAGATCTAAAGAGACGCCTCTCCAAAGAGGACATACAGATGGCCCAAAAGCACATGAAACGATGCTCAACCTCGCTTATTGTTAGAGAAATGCAAATTAAAACCACAATGAGATACCACCTCACACCCGTCAGAATGGCCATCATCAACAAATCGACAGACAAATGCTGGAGAGAGTGCAGAGAAAAGGGAACCCTCTTGCATTTTGGAACTGAAAAACAAAAACTAAGCTCAATCTTTCATAATGTCAATGGAAAATGTAATTACATTATCAAGTACAAAATCAAACACAGTTGCAATGATGCCCAGACATCAGATTTATCTCTTTAGGAAGCTGAGTGATAAGGAACTTTCCCACTCTAGTGGTTAGTTTTTATTTAATAGTTAGTATGTTCACTCTAATGATTCATTTCTTACATTAGGATTCTGGTTTTCTAAGCCCTCTTTGTAAATGTTTGGCTCTAGTCCTGCTGGTGTTTTGAGTCACCCAAAGTCAGAAAGATTGAACAGATCTCAAATAGCCAAAGCAATCCTGAGAAAGAAAAACGGAGTTGGAGGGATTAACCTCCCTAATTTCAGACTCTACTACAAAGCAACAGTCATCAAGAGAGTATGGTGCTGGCACAAAAACAGGACTATAGATCAATGGAACAAGATTGAGAACGCAGAGATAAACCCACGCACCTATGGGTACCTTATTTCTGACAAAGGAGGCGAAAGTATAAAATGGGAGAAAGACAGCCTCTTCAACAAGTGGTGCTGGGAAAATTGGACAGCTACATGCAAAAAAATGAAGTTGGAACATTCCCTGACCCCATACACAAAGATCAACTCAAAATGGATTAAAGACCTAAATGTAAGACCAGAAACCATCAAACTCTTAGAGGAGAATATAGGCAAAACCCCCAAGGACATCAAGCAAAGCAAGATATTCTCTGACCCACCTACTAGAATAGCAGAAGTGAAAAGAAAAATGAACACGTGGGACCTCATGAAACTTAAAAGCTTTTGTACAGCAGAAAAAATTACAAAAAATCTGAACAGACACCCCACAGAGTGGGAGAAAATCATAGCAAGTGAAACAACAGACAAAGAATTAATCTCCAAAATCTACAAGCAACTCAGACAACTCAGCACAGGGAAAATGAGCAGCCCAATCAAAAAATGGGAAAAAGATCTAAAGAGACGCCTCTCCAAAGAGGACATACAGATGGCCCAAAAGCACATGAAACGATGCTCAACCTCGCTTATTGTTAGAGAAATGCAAATTAAAACCACAATGAGATACCACCTCACACCCGTCAGAATGGCCATCATCAACAAATCGACAGACAAATGCTGGAGAGAGTGCGGAGAAAAGGGAACCCTCTTGCATTGCTGGTGGGAATGTAAATTGGTACAACCTCTATGGAAGACAATATGGAGATTCCTTAAAAAACTAAAAATAGAAGCACCCTATGACCCAGCAATCCCACTATTAGGCTTATATCCTGATGAAATCAAAACTGAAAGAGGCACCTGTACCGCAGTGTTCATTGCAGCTCTCTATACAATAGCCAGAACATGGAAGCAACCTAGATGCCCATCGACAAATGAATGGATCTAGAAGCCCTGGTACATATATACAATGGAATACTACTCAGCTGTTAAAAGAGGTGCAGAGGACTCAGTCCTAATGAGGTGGCTGGCTCTAGAACCTATCATAACAAGTGACGTAAGTCAAAAAGAGAAAGACAAGTATAGTATACTAACTTATATATATGGGATCTAGTAGGATGGTCATGATAACACATCCCGTGAACTCATGAAAAAACAGAGAATAAACATAAAGACATTGTGGAGACTGAACAGTGGGAGGGAGGCATGGAGGGAGTAACATGGAAACCTATACTGTCATGTGTGGAAAAGATAACTATTGTCATTGTGCTAGGGGAATAGGAGTACCTACCACCACTTGGGGAGATGGTCTGGAGTGATTGGAGTGGGGGAACTGGGTGGGGGGAGGGTCCAGGGATATGCATATGAATGATCTGGGAACATATATGTTGGTGAACAACAAAACTCTTTAAAATCTTTAAAATCAAGAAAAAAAAAGTGTCAAGATAAAACATTTTAAATTACTGACTGGCTAAAGTAATTTTAATATAAAAATTGAATACACCCATTATAAATGTGATAAAAAGCTGGTATGTCTTTCCTCAAAAGTAATTAATGCGTATGTTGTTCAGAGTTATTTAATTAATGCAATATTAAACAATGACTTCCATAATTTTTAATGTTATTATCAAAGTTGAATTACAAGGAGAATTAATGGCATATATGAAGGGTATTTTGAAAAACTAAATTCATTAATTTAAAATCTAAGAAATATTAAAGGCAATAAAATGCATGAATATACTTATATAGATACATAATAAAGGAAAATCACATATTATTCTTGTCAATGATAGTAAGCTGTCTTTCCATGTTAGAGTCCAAGATAGGCTAATATTCAGAAATTTTGTAGTCAAACAATAGTCACTGAGTATGAAATTTCAAATTTGCAAGGTAAATTATATCTGCCTCACCATCTCTTTACTACTTATTAAATACAAGGCATTTAATATTACTATATGAAAAATCTACTTTATATTATATTGTAGATAATTGCTTTAATCTATATAGTCATCATTTTATACTTACAAAAAATTTCTCATATCCATTGACTCAGTGATGCCATCCAGCCATCTAGAAGCCCTGGTACATATATACAATGGAATACTACTCAGCTGTTAAAAGAGGTGCAGAGGACTCAGTCCTAATGAGGTGGCTGGCTCTAGAACCTATCATAACAAGTGACGTAAGTCAAAAAGAGAAAGACAAGTATAGTATACTAACTTATATATATGGGATCTAGTAGGATGGTCATGATAACACATCCCGTGAACTCATGAAAAAACAGAGAATAAACATAAAGACATTGTGGAGACCGAACAGTGGGAGGGAGGCATGGAGGGAGTAACATGGAAACCTATACTGTCATGTGTGGAAAAGATAACTATTGTCATTGTGCTAGGGGAATAGGAGTACCTACCACCACTTGGGGAGATGGTCTGGAGTGATTGGAGTGGGGGAACTGGGTGGGGGGAGGGTCCAGGGATATGCATATGAATGATCTGGGAACATATATGTTGGTGAACAACAAAACTCTTTAAAATCTTTAAAATCAAGAAAAAAAAAGTGTCAAGATAAAACATTTTAAATTACTGACTGGCTAAAGTAATTTTAATATAAAAATTGAATACACCCATTATAAATGTGATAAAAAGCTGGTATGTCTTTCCTCAAAAGTAATTAATGCGTATGTTGTTCAGAGTTATTTAATTAATGCAATATTAAACAATGACTTCCATAATTTTTAATGTTATTATCAAAGTTGAATTACAAGGAGAATTAATGGCATATATGAAGGGTATTTTGAAAAACTAAATTCATTAATTTAAAATCTAAGAAATATTAAAGGCAATAAAATGCATGAATATACTTATATAGATACATAATAAAGGAAAATCACATATTATTCTTGTCAATGATAGTAAGCTGTCTTTCCATGTTAGAGTCCAAGATAGGCTAATATTCAGAAATTTTGTAGTCAAACAATAGTCACTGAGTATGAAATTTCAAATTTGCAAGGTAAATTATATCTGCCTCACCATCTCTTTACTACTTATTAAATACAAGGCATTTAATATTACTATATGAAAAATCTACTTTATATTATATTGTAGATAATTGCTTTAATCTATATAGTCATCATTTTATACTTACAAAAAATTTCTCATATCCATTGACTCAGTGATGCCATCCAGCCATCTTGTTCTCTCTTGCCCTCTTCTCCATCTGCCTTCTATTTTTTCCTGCATCAGGTTTTTGTTTTTTTCTCCCACGAGTCCTCTCTTCACAATAGGTGGCCAAAATATTGGAGCTACAGCTTCAGCATCAGTCCTTCCAATGAATATTCAGGGTTGATTTCTTCAGGATTGACTGGTTGTACTTCCTTGCAGTCCAAGGGATTCTCAAGAGTCGTCTCCACCACTACAGTCTGAAAGCATCCACTCTTTGGTACTCGGCCTACTTTATGATCCAACTCTCACCTCTATACGTTACTACTGGGAAACCGTATCTTTGACTACATGGATCTTTGCTGGCAAAGTCATGTCTCTGACATATTTTTAATATGCTGTCTAGAGTCATCATATCCTTCCTTCCTAGAAGGAACCATCTTTTAATTTCATGGCTGCAGTCACCATCCATGTGAATTTGGAGCCCAAGAAAGTAAAATCTGTTAATGTTTCCACTTTAACCCCTTCTATTTGTCCTGAAGTTATGGGACTGGATGCCCTACCTTAGTTCTTTGAATGTTGAATTTCAAGCCAGCTTTTTCATTCTCCTTTTTCACACTTATAAAGAAAATTACATGCAATCAAATAGAAACTATGCTGCTATACCTCAAAAGAAGGCGTTATTGGAATTTGCAATACTATTGTGTTAACTAGCCCACTAGGATCCTCTGTCCATGGAATTCTCCAAGCAACAATACTGAAGTGATTAGCCATTCTCTTCTCCAGGAGATCCTCCCATCACTTGGATCAAACCCAGATCTCTTGCACTGCATTTAGATTCTTTATCATCTGAGCCACTAGGGAAGCCCAAAAGTAGATGTTAAATGATTCAGTTTAGATGACTGACTCATAATTCCTGGCCTCTCTCTACTTAGAACTCACTGTTAGTCCCTCCTTCGATGCTGTGGGCAGAATAATGACCTTCCCACCTCAAATGTTCACATCTTAATCCCTAGAATTTGTGAATATGTTATGTTACATGGCAAGGAAGAATTAAGGCTTCAGATGGAATTCAGTGCTAAAAAGATGACTCTGAGAAGGGGAGATTATCCTGTATTATCCTTCAGAATTATCACAATAATTCTTATAAGGGCTAGAGAAAGACACGAGAATCAGTGTCAGAGTGGCAAGATTTGTGAAAACTTGAACCAATCATTGCTGGTTTGGTTCAGGATCCCATTCACTAGTCAGTATCTGTCCATTGTTAATTTAATAAATGACATTAATGACAAAACTCCATGAGCCCATCATAAACTAAAGAGTCAAAACAGTATTAATTAAAATATCTATGAATCTTTTTTTATTTTCTATTAGTTTTCTCAACTGAAGCAACTATCTTTAAACATACATAAAATGTATGTGTGCATTTTTATATTTCTTCTCCCCACATTTGTATTTCCTTATATATGTGAAGAAGATATGTCTGTATCTACCTACTATCTATCATCTATTTACTTATCTCAATAAGACACACCTAACTTCTTTTTTAATATTGCTACTTTTTTTAGCTACTAAAAATGTTTAAAGTGTTTTGTGCTAAGTGAAGCAGAGAGGAAGCAGAGGATTCCTAGGACCTTTCCTATCAGGGTGAAAATCTTTAGATGGATGTTAAGAAGAAATGAATAAAACAGACATTGGTAGGACTAATACAAAATTTCCCCACATCACTACCAAAGGAACTCCTATATATTCTCTAACATCAAAGATTCCAATTTTGTTACTTTCATCCAACTTTGAAGAAAAGTAAAAAGCCTAGAGGCAGAAAATTCAATGACAAACTTAAAGATCTTATGCAGACTAATCAAGATAAAAATTGACATATGGATGTGGAGTTGGCTTACTGCTGAGGAACAAAAGCCATTTGCACAACCCAGATCTCTTGCACTGCATTTAGATTCTTTATCATCTGAGCCACTAGGGAAGCCCAAAAGTAGATGTTAAATGATTCAGTTTAGATGACTGACTCATAATTCCTGGCCTCTCTCTACTTAGAACTCACTGTTAGTCCCTCCTTCGATGCTGTGGGCAGAATAATGACCTTCCCACCTCAAATGTTCACATCTTAATCCCTAGAATTTGTGAATATGTTATGTTACATGGCAAGGAAGAATTAAGGCTTCAGATGGAATTCAGTGCTAAAAAGATGACTCTGAGAAGGGGAGATTATCCTGTATTATCCTTCAGAATTATCACAATAATTCTTATAAGGGCTAGAGAAAGACACGAGAATCAGTGTCAGAGTGGCAAGATTTGTGAAAACTTGAACCAATCATTGCTGGTTTGGTTCAGGATCCCATTCACTAGTCAGTATCTGTCCATTGTTAATTTAATAAATGACATTAATGACAAAACTCCATGAGCCCATCATAAACTAAAGAGTCAAAACAGTATTAATTAAAATATCTATGAATCTTTTTTTATTTTCTATTAGTTTTCTCAACTGAAGCAACTATCTTTAAACATACATAAAATGTATGTGTGCATTTTTATATTTCTTCTCCCCACATTTGTATTTCCTTATATATGTGAAGAAGATATGTCTGTATCTACCTACTATCTATCATCTATTTACTTATCTCAATAAGACACACCTAACTTCTTTTTTAATATTGCTACTTTTTTTAGCTACTAAAAATGTTTAAAGTGTTTTGTGCTAAGTGAAGCAGAGAGGAAGCAGAGGATTCCTAGGACCTTTCCTATCAGGGTGAAAATCTTTAGATGGATGTTAAGAAGAAATGAATAAAACAGACATTGGTAGGACTAATAAAAAATTTTCCCACACATCACTACCAAAGGAACTCCTATATATTCTCTAACATCAAAGATTCCAATTTTGTTACTTTCATCCAACTTTGAAGAAAAGTAAAAAGCCTAGAGGCAGAAAATTCAATGACAAACTTAAAGATCTTATGCAGACTAATCAAGATAAAAATTGACATATGGATGTGGGAGTTGGCTACTCAATTCCTTGCTGAGGAACAAAAGCCATTTGCACAATGTCATGAGATTTTAATTTTTATTACTTTTATTTTTAACTTTTAGTTGAACTTTAATATTTTGTTTCTAATTTTTTTTTTTTAAATTTTTGTCCACTTCTGTTGATCTTTCATTTATTTATCTTTGTTTTTTTGGCCTGTGTGGACCTCCCATTTCGATGGCCTCTCTCATTGCAGAGCACCAGCTCAGTGCATGCGCTCCAAAGCTCCAGCTCAGTAGTTGGACACATCAGTCCAGCCACTCTGCAGCATGTGGGTCTTCCCAGACCAGGGATCAAACTGGTGCCCCTTGCACGGCAAGGCAGGGTCCTTACCCGCTGGACCAAGAGGGAAACCCTGTTTCTCAATTTTTTTTCAAATATTCATGCCTATGTTTGTCTTTTAATGCTTTGTTCATGTTTTTAATTACCTCCTTTCCTTTTTAATATTTTAATTATGATGAGAAGAAAGAGATCCTGTAAATGGTGGTTGTAGTGTAGGGATTCTTCTTGAGTCT